>CM073754.1:3578464-5046379 GCA_037127355.1 Schoenoplectus tabernaemontani
AATGTTCCTAAACTCCAAATTGACTCAAATTTGTTTCTAAAGTTTTCTTATTTTTCATACTATTTTTCTATATGATAATATTCCAGTTTTAAAAATATAATCATAGTAAAACAATTTAAAAGCAAAAGACATTACACATATTGGTATATTTGACCTAGATTTGACTTGCCATTTTAAATACTATAAAAACTCCAAAAATACAAATAAAAATCATAAATAATAACTAGATATATTTTAGTGATTTTTCAAATGATTTTCCATGAAATAATAATGATGATAGTAAAATGCTATAATGAATAATGAGATTAGCTATATTCTTTGATAAATAAAGAATATAATAATAATAATAGATATTATATTGATATTTTCTGTAAAAAGAATAATAAAAATAAATAGCACAAAAAAATATATAAAAAAAATATAATACCATGGTAATAAATAGTAAAATGCATTTTCTTTTATAATAAAGAATAATAATATAGTTTTATAATATGAATTGTATTTCTTTTATACAAACATATACAATAAAAAATATACTTTTGATGAATAAAAAATAATAAAAAAATAAAAAGAATAATAGTTGTAATAAAAACATAATGAATTTCATTTCTTGTGTCTATTTTCAACTAATAATAAAAAAAAAATCTTATATTTTTGAATAGTATAATAAATAAGATAGAATATTAGTAATGATTTCTTTTTTAGCTATTATAGATATTAAAAACAAAAAATATAAAAAATAAAAAAATAATAATAGTAAATAGTATAGCTAACCACCTTTTAATTTTGTAAATGATTCTTACATAATGAATAGTATTTCAATATAATAGAATATAATAATAAAATTCTATTACTTTGGCTATTATAAACATTTTAAAAATATAAATAAAAAATCATAGCCATTTTATTTTCTATTATTTTTGTAAGTGATTTTCTACAGAATAAATAGAGTTTAGAAATAATAAAAATAAAATTTTACTACTTTAGCTATTATAAAAATCCCAAAGATATAAATGAAACTCTAATTAATAGCTACCCCTTTTCCTATTATTTTTTGTAAATAATTTTCTACATAGATAAATAGAGTTTAAGAAATAAAAATAATAATAATAAAAATAATAATAGTAATAAGAATATAATAATAATAATAATAATAATAATAATAATAATAAATAAATGCATCTTTATAATAAAATAATGGAAGATATTATATAATAGATTTTGTGCATTTTAGAAATGAATAAATATGCTCACATAAGGAGTGTAGAGCCACGTAAGAATATTTGCACACATGATATAACATTTAGAATGATTAGTCAAGACGAGAACACCTTGACGTAGGATGATTAAGGCTTCGACAGCAATATAAAGAAGATACGTTGAGACAAGAACATCTTAACGTGAGATGATTAAGGCTTTAATAGCAATACAAGAAGATATGTCGAGACAAGAACATCTTGACACTTGATGAAAAATAATAAGATACGTCGAGACAGAACATCTTGACGTGAGATGAATAAGGCTTTGATAGCAACATGAAGGAACATGTCGAGACAAGAACATCTTGACACTTGATGAAGAATAACCGAGCTACGATACTAACATGGAGATATATGTCGACTCGAAGAAGAAGAACATTATGATGTCCTAGATAGGTGACATCTTAATGACTCACGCCATGAGCAAGTAACTCATGATTGAATACGCTCACACAAGGGGTGTAGGGCAACATAGTAGTTTTGCACAAGTAATGCAACACGTAGAATGATTAGTCAAGACAAGAACATCTTGACGCTCGCCGAAGAATGACCAAAGCTACGACATCAGCATGGAGAGATATGTCGACTTTGAAGAAGAAGAACATTACGATGTCCGAGCGAAGTGACATCTTAATGACTCGGTGTCATGAACAAGTAATTCATGACCATTTGAGCTAGCAAGACTGAACTCATCCGTCGATGAGTTTGTCTCCTGGTTCATTTCCCGAGACTGTGAGATTGAATCGGTCTGTAGGTAGATTCATCCACAAAACAGTGAATGTGAACCGTTCTGTAGGTAGGTTCCTTCACTAACACATGCCTCAATATTGAATCGGCGGCCCGCTTTCAGGTTTAATATTGTGTGCAATTGTGTTTCCTAGGTTTATGAATCGGCTTAGTGCTTCGAATTCATGATCTAGAAGATCGGTGAGAAGAAACACGTGGGCCATATCCACCCTTCTCCCGATTCACCAACCTCAAGATCAACCGCCGGCTTCGAGTTGTATTTTGTGTGATTGGTTGTTGACTAGTTAAGATTGAACCGATCCGTTTGTAGGTTTATCTTCTAGATCAACGGAGGTCGAGTCGATCGTATGTAGACTCACCTCAAGCCCCTCTATGAAGAGATTAACCCGGTCCGTGGTAAGGTTACATCTCGAGGTGGCATGGATCGAACCGATCCGTTTGTAGGTTCGTCCTCCATAGAACAAAACCGATCTGTTTGTAGGTTTGTCTTCCATAGATTGAACCGATCCGTTTGTAGGTTCATCTTCCGTAGACCCCTTTTTATGAAATTAGACGACCACTTGACCATCTTTTAACTATACTATTTGCTTCTCTCTTTCAAAGATCCAGAGGTGCCTCGAGGTTCGTAGCCCGGGTAATTAACGGTGGGGGCTTGCGCCACCGAATCTACAAGAACTCACAATCACTAAAAACCCCCGAATGTGCATCCAAATAATCTCTAAACGGCAGACGGCCGACACCCCAGATGCACGCTCGGGAGGGATCTCCGTGTCCTTCTTCCGCAACCCATCGCCCACGGCGGTGCGGAGCGCGCGAAAAAGGGTCGCACAGATTCGCACGCCCGGTGGGACCTAGATTCTCCTCTTATCTCTCGAAACGAGAGGCAAATAGAATAGTTAAGAGATACAAGTGGTCTTCTATGTGCTAAAATGACTAATGATTTTCAAGTATTTTTGTTTTTGCAGAAATGGCATATTTTGGGAACTTCAACCTCGCTCCTTACACCGTCACGCTCGCACAGAGCCCGAGGGCAAACTATTCATGTTCTTCGGGACCATCCCGCAAGAACTCACCATCTACGCCCGGCTCCGGTGGCCACGATCACTCAAGCAACCGTCCGGATCTCCATCCCGACGAGGAGGAGGACTCGATTACCCCGACTCCCAAGGGCATCTCCAACAACGTAATGGCCTCTCCTACTACCTCCCCAAAGAGGAGAAGGCGACCGTCCAAGAGAGACAGCCCCAACGGCGCAGCCCCAAACTACCCACGCGACTCTCAAGCATCCGGGAAGAGGGCCCCGGATGCATACCAAAACCACCGGTGGCTAGCCGCCCATCCCGCCTCCAACAAATTCACGACCTCCGCATAGTGGCCAAGAACTCGGCCACAGGCCGCCCGCCGCTGCATGGGAGGTGCCTAAGCCCACACCTTGCCCATCTCAAAGGCCTCGGCCGCCAGACAAGTCTCAAGCCCCCGCAGAAGCCATCTACAAGGCTCACGGGCCCTCAAACAGAGGAAGAGCGTGAAAACGCTAGGTCGAGACAATACGTCTCCCGCTCCGGTCAATCTCAAGACATGGCTCGGCCGCAAGCCATTGTCTCAACTCCGCACCCAAGGAGGTTTATACCAAAGGCAACACCTAGCACCCAAGCAGTGTGGGGTCCCGAAGGGTTCTCACCAACAAAACCCCGCCTCAAGCCCACCCAAAGAAGGCCGGCAAGTCTAACGCTCACCCGAGAGTGTGTTCACCGCCTAGGTCAAAAGAGTGTGTTCACCGATTAGGCTCAGAATACCACTTAACCCGAAAATAACCGCACCCGACCAAACAAAGAAGAAGAGAAGAACCGCTCGCTATGAAGAGCACTTCTCGATCCAACACCATCGCATAAGCTACGATACCGATCCGGACACCGATCGTCGAGGTGAATATGACTCGGGATGACCGGTCCCCGCCTAATCAAGCTCACGTCACCAATACCAACAAAAATAATGGTAGAAAAGGGAGACCTCCCAAGAGAGTCAACCCCGAGGGCAACAGCAGGGAAGGGGAAGACCACAACGAAAACCCTGACTTCTTCGATAATGAAGATAACGTCGAAACACGTCCCGAAGTGCCCATCGATGAGATAGAAATATTAAAAGGCCACATCGAGGCACGGGACGAAGAGTTGATTAGGCAACGGGAACTAATCGCTACCATGCTTTGAAACGAACGAAGAATCGATTAAGGCGGTCAAGTCATTGCAAGAATCACAAGACGCCAATTTCAAAGCCGGTAGCTCTCGTCAAGAAGGGGTCCACAAGACCAAAAGCAATCATAAGGGAAAACAACCCGTCAATTCTAAACCCCATCCACATAGAACAATAGAAGTGGAGGTCGAACCAACGGGAATATCCCTAAAGAGATTCAAGCCATGATTGCCCAAAGAAATGCGAATAATGTTTGGAGGTGGATACGCTATCCCTCCCGTTAAAAACCGTGGACATCCATACCCCGCCATATACGACTTGGAAGAATATCCTAAAGGGTATGTGATCCCCCGCTTCAGACCTTCTCCGGGAAGGCAATAAAGACCGAACCCCGAACAACACCAGCCCACTTTGTAGCCTCGTGCGGCAACACGGGCGGCAATGATGCACTTGTTGTTAAGACAATTCCCTCGAGTTTGGTGGGAACCGCTTTCCAATGGTATTATTCATTAGAGAACAACAAAGATCGGGACTGGGACGAGATGGCGGACTCGTTCGGGCGCGATTTGTCATGGTGTCCGATAAGATAAACATAGCCGATCCGGCGAGCACTAAACCCAAGAAAGGGGAGTCAATGACGATTTTATCAATAGATGGCGGAACCTCGCATTAAATGCGACCGCACATTAACCGAAGATGAGGCCGTCAACCTAATCATGAAAAACATTGACGGGTGGATGGGCATGCTTCTTGGTGTGACAAAGGTCAACACATTTAAAGACTTGCTCAGATCGGTATCTAATATGGAAAGAATGTCACCGCACACCGTGCCGAACTTCATGAATAATAGCCGCAACGAGGAGCCCGAGCTGAGACCAAGGTGGCATTCACCTCGTTAAAGGATAAGATGGTTGCTAACGCAGACACCCAAGGCGGCAGCAGTGGCACAAATGGCAACAACTACAATAGGGGACCCAGGCCCAATCTAGGAGGGAGTTCACGGAGTTTCGAGTCCCTCAAACAAAAGAAATCTAAACCGTACTCCTTCAGAAAAGATAAAGTTGCCCAAATCTTCAGAGGGGCCCTGAAGAATGGTCTAACCCTGCCGGCCAGTAAACGCCCGGAAGATGCCGATAAATCGGACGAACCCAACTTCTGCCCATACCACAGAGTAATAGGGCACTCAATTGAAGATTGCTGGGTCTTCAAAGATTGGGTCGAGAAGGCGTATAAAAATGGTGAAATTACTTTACCAAAGGGTTCTTGCAAAGCCCATCGGCCCATGAACAAAGCCAACACGATCTCTCACGAGGAAGAGAAAGTCCCGGCCGGCTAAGCGAAGATCAAGAAGAGCAATGGACTACGCACTTATCGAAGAAGTCGATTAAAATGCTTAAAGCCCTTAAGAAAGAACCTGGCATGAGATGGAGAGACGATATCACGCCAGTGGTCCCACCAAAGCCCAGGGTATATTATAAGGTAGACCGAGCCAAGACCAGGTTCTTAAGAAGAGAAAGAAGCATAGAAGCAACAAGTCCGAAAGAATAAAATTGAAGAATGCGAGCGAGGGGGGCCCCGAGGCGATTACCCTTCAACACTTCATCTCCAAAGAAGACTGGAAGAAGCTAACCCTAGGCCAAAAGAAAGAAGATGTAAATGAAGAAATAAATAAAGAAGAAAGCGAAGAGATCTGGGGTGCTTCGTGTAACATGGTATATTCTTCTCACGACGAAGATATGCCAACATTAGAGGAGATGTTCTTCCTAAATGATGAAGGAGAAGCAAGCACCTCTGGGACCAAGAACGAAGAATGTAAAGCCGTGCTCCGGTCCGGGACTTACGTACCCGAGAGACAAGCTCCCAAAGAGTCCGATAAGGGAAAGGACAAGGCCCCGAATAAAGGTAAAGAGGTCGAGAACCCAAGCAAGAACCCGAAAAAGACCCTATCGGCGGGCGAAGAATATAATGTGTTGGCACATCTCGTAAGATCCCGCCGCTATTAAGCATATTTGATGCGTTGATGATGTCACAAGAACTAAGGGAGGTGCTAATCCAAGCCTTGCAAGATCCCGAGAAGTACAAGTCATACTTCATAGAGCAAAATATGCAAGAAGCCCTATTCACCGCCAAGCGGGCCGCCTGTATAAATTTCACAGATGACGACCTCCTAATAGGCACTGTCGACCACAACCGCCCGCTATACATCACCGGAAACTGTGGAGGGCAAAAGATTAGTCGCATCCTGGTCGACGCGGGGTCCTCAATCAATATCATGCCGCTTAAAACTCTGAAGACCATCACCTTGGACGTGAAGAACTTATCTGATGAAAAGGTGATTATTCATGGCTTCAATCAAAACTCCCAAAAGGCCCTGGGAGCTATAACTCTGAACCTGCAATGCGGAAGCCTAAAAGCGCCTACTAAATTCTATGTCATTGACGCTGAAACCTCTTATCGGGCATTGCTGGGTCGCCCGTGGCTTCATAGTAATCAGGTCATACCTTCTACTCTGCACCAATGCCTGAAATATATTGAGAATGGTAAGCAAAAGAGAATTGACGGAGATGTCAAACCATTCGGAGTGCATGAGATTAAATTCAATGACGCCCAGTATTTTCTGCCTAAATCCGCTGTGGCGCCAAGCCGCCTATAACAAAAGCAGGGTCGAAACCCTTCAATAAAGGCCCTAAATTTGATACCTCATCTGGAGAAGAAGAAGAGGTCAAATTTAATATTAAACCCCGAGGTGTTCGAGCCCAAAGACCCGGAAGAAAGTTGGGTGAGGAAGCAACCTTCCGCTTCAAACAGGTGGCTACGTATAAGGCCCAAATAAAGCCGAGCGAAATCAAGTCAAGTGATTCTGAGGAGGAGGTCATTTTCAACTTTAAACCTACCAACACCCCTCAAATTCGGATCACGAAGCAACTTCAGGGGAAGACTCAGAAGAGTCTGATGACTCGGGCGACATCACCTCGGGAGAAGAATCTGGCCATGATCGTCAACCCTGGGAAGAAGAATCTGACGAAGAGATCATCTATCACATCCTCAAGAAGCCATATAAAGGGCCCGAAACAGATAATGAAAGTGAGGAGTCATTTATGATCAACACGGGACCCGGTAGCGGAAGGGATAACCCGGTTAGGCCGAGGCCTATGAATGAAGAACGCTCATGGCGGGAAAATTTCGAGGGTCGTGTCTGGAATGCGATCGACGAAATAAGACACCAAGTTGAAAATAATAGAAGGGAGGTGTCTGAACAATGGGAAGTGATGCAGGATATCAAGACGCAACACAATGAAATCATGATAATGATTGAAAACCTGCAAACTGCGATCTACAACTCCGAGCTACTCAAAGAAGTGACGAGCGAACCCCGTTCCGGGACCCCCGAAAGGCAAGCACCCGATAGCGGCAAACGGGTAATTGTCATAGTAGATGAATCAAAAGGGGAAGAAACAAGAGCTAAGCAATCGACCGTCATGCAAACCCTCAAGGTCAAGAAGAGTAAACCATACTCTTTCTTAAAAAATAAAACAGCTCGGATATTTGAGCAGGCTCTAAAGAGCGGATTGACACTTCCCGTTTGCAAACGACCCGCGACATAGAAAGAGCCGGTGAAGGTGAATTCTGCCCTTATCATCGCATATTGGGTCAAACTATTGAAGAATGCTGGGTATTCAAGGACCTTATAGAAGAAGGGCATAGAAACGGGACAATTCAACTCCCGAAGAGCTTTCAACAAGACCCAGCTCCGCATAACTCGAATAACAAAGGTAAAGGGGTTGCTACACGATCTCGCACACTCCCGTACCTAGCAAACCCAAGGTTGCGAGACGAAAGCCGATCAAAGAAATCTACCGCTCCAACTCGGTCATGAATATTGAAATAGAAGAGGAGATGGCAACATAGAGATTACCGTGCGGTTCCCGAAAGGCATTTTAAAGACCTCATGCCAAGGGAAGTGAACCACATCCAAACCTTAAAGACCTTTGTTGTGCGGCAAAAGGTAGAGCGCATCAAAGGGAAAACTATCATCCACAAGGCTATAATTTTCTATCGTAGCGATTCAACCCGCTCTCGAAGAACCCCGATCACAACGCTTGGAAGAAGTGGGTGATAGAACAAGAATCGGAGAATGCAACGAGCGATGACGCCGCATCTCATCCCTTTGGAAAGGAACTGTATAAACTGGCAAAAAGGGCAAAATGTCTGAGAGACATATCCAAGGCCGAGGCTAAGCGCTTCGATGAACTCTGGAATGGCGGCCAGAATAAGGTTCTGGGCCTGGATGGTAAAATAAAATACACCCGAGGGTTAGGGTATGACTGCGACGACGCAACATGTTTTGAGGGATCCTTCCACGAGCGCCGTACGGGAGAAAGCTGTTGTATGACTTCTGTTGAGATGCTAGATAATGAAACAGAAGAGGACAATACCCCAGTCCTGAAAAATGCTTTGAAACAGCTAGAAAAGGAGCCTAATACGGTCGATGAGTTAGCTGAAATCAATTGCTGGGACGGAAGAAGACCCACGACCAACTTTCATAAGCGCGTCGTTACGGAAGAGGTGGGCGACGGGTTGAAGACATTCCTTAAAAGCTACATGGGATCGCTTCGCTTGGAGTTATAAAGAAATGCCTGGATTAGATCCCAACGTAGCGGTCCATTACTTAAAAATTGATCCAACCTTCAAGCCGATTAAACAAGCGCCGAGGCGGATGAGAATAGAACTCGAAGAAAAGGTCGTGGAGGAAACGAAGAAACTCATCGACGCAGCTTCATACGAGAAGAAGAGACGCCGAATGGGTGGCTAGCATTGTCCCTTAAAAAGAAAAATGGGCAAATCCGCATTTGTGTGGATTTTCGGGACTTGAATAAGGCGTGTCCTAAAGATGATTTCCCGCTCCCAGTAACTGAAATTATAATTGACCATACATCCTCCTATGAAGTCTTCTCCTTCATGGACGGTTATGCGGGCTATAATCAAATCAAAATGGCGCCGAAAGATGAGAGGCATACGGCCTTCCGCACGCCGATTGGCATATATTGTTACAAAGTCATGCCGTTTGGGCTGAAAAATGCGGTGCCACCTACCAACGGCGATGACGAAAATATTCGACGATCTAATCCACAAGATAGTTGAATGCTATGTGGACGACCTAGTCATCAAGGCCATGTCATATGAAGAACACCTCCAATATCTTGAGGTCGTTTTCAACCGCCTGAGAGAACATGCGCTCAAATTAAACCCGTTGAAATGCGCATTCATGGTATCATCCGGTAAATTTCTAGGGTTTGTAGTACGCCACGGGGAATTGAGATAGACCCGGCAAAATCAAAGCAATAACCGAACTATCCCCGCCAAAGAATTTAAAACAATTGCGATCCTTGCAAGGGCAATTGGCGTACATCAGGCGGTTTATAGCCAATCTATCGGGTAAAATCCAACCCTTCACCCTACCGACTAAGAAGAATATCCCGTTTAAGTGGGATGGCGAGTGCGCACGAGCCTTTGAAGAAATCAAGGCATATCTACTCAACCCTCCAAAGTGTTGGCGGCGCCCATACCCGGGAAGGAACTTATCCTATACACGACCGCCCTAGATGGATCCTTGGGAGCCCTATTGGCCCAAGAAAACCAGGATGGTAATCAAAATGCGCTATATTACTTAAGTCGCATGATGGTAGGGGCAGAACATGGGTATTCACCGATTGAAAAGCATTGTTTAGCCCTAATCTTCGCGGTGAAGAAATTGAGGCACTACATGCTAGCCCATAAAATCATTCTAATATCCAAGGTGGACCCTCTTAAATACCCGATGACTCGACCAATGCTTGACGGGGAGGTGGCCAAGTGGGCTATTATTCTTACCGAGTTCGACATCACCTATACACCGCAAAAGGCGATAAAGGGGCAAAGGCGCGCGCATTTCCCCGGCCGCACACCCAATTCAAGATGACTCCCCATTAAAATGTGACTTTCCCGACGAGGAAACTCTACATGTTGAAGAAGGAGGTCCTATATGGGAGATGTACTTTGATGGCGCCTCGTCGATCAAGCCGATCGCGGGCCCGGAGTCCCAACGTGCGGTAGCCGGCGCAGGACTAGTCTCTTCGTAACCCCGAAGGCGGGATAATACGACATTCTCTCGGCTTTAACCGAACCATGCACAAATAATGAAGCGAGTATGAGGCACTCATCGCCGACTAGAGCTATCACCGGAGCTAGAGATCAAGGTCGTGCGCATCTTTGGGGATTCACAACTGATAATAAATCAAATAATTGGCGAATATAAGGTTTTGAAGCCGAACTAATACAATATCACCGAAGGCCATGGAATTAATGAAGAAAATCCCGTACGTGTCCATCGAGAAGGTCACGAGGGCCGTGAATGGTGAAGCGGATGCGTTGGCCAAACTCGCCAAGGAGTGGGTGAACCAACAGAGCGGAAATCCACATCATCGTCCGCAATGAGAGGCCATTATCATTGTGTCAAACAACGACAATGTGAATAATGAAGGTCTTGGGCGAGAAAAAGGTAGAATGCCAAGAAACAATGATAATCGAAGAAGACGATGATTGGAGACAACCGTTCATCGAATATTTCCGCATGGTACCCTCCCCAAAGATAAAAGGATCGCCGATCAACTAAGAAAACGGTACTACGGTATGCGTATGTGGGCAATACGCTATACCGTAGATCTTATGATCGCTATGGCTAAGATGTGTATCGTGGCCTGAAGCCGCAAAGTTATGAAAGAAGTTCATTCCGGCTATGCGAGCGCATCGGGCCTGGGCCAAAAATGAAGCTAAAGATCAAGCGAATGGGGTATTATTGGCCCACGATGGTGGCTGATTGTGAAGAGCACGCGAAGAAATGCCGCATGTGCCAGATACATGGCCCTTTTATACATCAAGCGCCAAACCCATTGCACCCCACGGTAGCATCCTGGCCATTTAATATGTGGGGCACAGACATAGTGGGGCCCATAGACCCTCCGACGTCGAGAGGTCACCGGTTCATCCTGGCGGCGACAGATTACTTTACAAAATGGGCCGAAGCCGTTCCACTTAAAGAAGTTAAAGCATCCGATGTGGTTAAGTTCTTCAAGACGCACATCCTCTACCGATTCGACACCACAACGGATAATATCCGATAACGGAACGCCTTCAAGAGCTCCAAAGTCTATACCCGGCGAGCAATTCAACATTGATTGGAGATTCTCGTCCATTTATAACCCGAGAGCCAACGGCCCGGCCGAAGCCTTTAATAAAACCCTAATAAATATCATGAAGAAGACCGTGGACGGCAACCAACGAGACCGGGACAATCGTCTACAGAGGCATTATGGGCTTATCGGACCACATACCGAACGCCTACGCAAGCTACCCCGTATTCTCTCGGCTTTTGGGGTTGAAGCCGTTCTCCCTCTCGAGGTGGAATTACCGTCATCATGCGGTGGCTATGCAAAATGATATGACCATGGATGAATGCCAACAACTTAGATCGGACGAGTTGGACGCCATGGACGAGAAGAGACTGATAGCCCACAGAACCTCGAAATATATCGTGCAAAAATGGCAAGGGCATATGACAAAATGGCGCGAGTCGTGGCATTTCAACAAGGGGAGCTTGTTCTTGTCCTTAAGAGGCCGATCATCGTCGGCACATCGGCCCGAAATTCTCCCCGAATCGGGAAGGGCCATATGTAATTGAGAAGGTATACGGGGGCGCGCATACCAACTCATAGACCATGAAGGTGAAAGGCCCATGCCACCGATTAATGGGCGATATCTCGAAGAAGTACTACACATAGCCCGGAGCGGGCCAACCGAGTAGTATCTATTGTAAATAAATAAGGAGGGAATAAGTGTTCGCTTACACACACGTGCACGAAACACAAACCCATGTCTAACCTCCACTTTGCATAAAAATCCAAAAACCCTACTTTTGCATTTGTAAATAGAATGCATCCAAAAAATCCAAAACCACACAAACACATTTAGCCCTACAACAAAATAAAAAATATAGAATAAGAGAATTCAACGCCAAAACCACGCGAGAATGTAAGGCGAGAGCTTTGGTGTTTGGGCTTATAATACAAATACCACCGGGTTTGTCCATTTGATACGTAATAAACACAAAAATGGGCAGTGGTTTGCGCTTGTCCCTCAAACTATCTGTTGCCCAATGACGAAAGTTGCTCATATTGGTCGCCGCGCGCAAGCCAAGGGATAGGTCGAGCAAATTGATGGCTAGTAAATAGTCGCTTCCGAGGGCATATAAATAAATAACTCTCGTACTATTAGTAACATGTATCACTAATAACCAAAAATCTGCTCTCTTCTAATAAAGTAAAAGGATATATAAGTAAAACAATAAAAACCTATTTTTCCTTACTCATTGATAAAAAAATCTATAAATAAAAAAATAATAAAATCTTTTCAATAAGGGGTTGCCACCTTTGTCCCCGACACCATGAGTGTTATACAAAGCCAGGTTGGGTGCATTCATCCGTAAAAGCACCACACGCCCGAAGAAATGGTGTGTCATAATCCCACGACATATCATGGAGGGGTCAGACTAAGGGTTTACGCTTGTACCCGACATTTCATGTTAAACAAAGCGCTCGCTTAAAGAAGTGACTCGGTCATGGAGAGCGGACCTACCCGATGAAAGCCTCGTCTCGCAGGGGATGCGTGATGGATGTTTGAGGGTAGCTAAAATATAAAAACCAGGTTGGGTACATTCATCCGCAAAAGTACCACACGCCCAAGGAGGTGATCTGTTTCTAATCCCAAAATAGGTCATGGAGGGGTCGACTAAGGGTTTACGCTTTGCCCGACATTCGTGTCAAATAAAGTAATTCGCTTAAAGAAGTGACTCAGGTCATGGAGAGCGAACCTACCCGATGAAAGCCCGTGTCTCGCAGGATGCGTGATGGATGTTTGAGGGTAGTACCCCCACAAAACAAATTGAGTGGAGATGAGTGAATGTGAGTTTCCACTTCGCACGCAACGGTGCACAAATGAGGGGAGAGTGGGTGAGCTTCCACAAATAAATGTCAATTAAATATATAAGGAGCATCCACAAAATGGTGTTATCAATTGCATCCATAATCCAATTGATACCGGTAAGTTTATCCATCGCAATAAAGGGATAAACGGGTTTATTCTCAGTACCCGCCTAGAGGTCAATACAGAGTGTTCGTATCCGTAAAATACCACTTACTTGAGTTTTGTATTGCCATAAATAAAGAGAAACATGTATAGAATGAATGTAATAGGATGTTGTAAGATTTTTCTTTATTATGTATGTAGACGCCGCGAAAGAATGAAGCGCTTGTAATAGGGCGCTTTTGCAAATAAGATTGGAGGTGCATAGCATGAAATCAATAAAATATTTCCTCGCGCACGCAGAGGAAGCGATGAAAGAATAATAATAGAGGCAAGCATCATCCACAACAAGAGATCAAATGATAAGTGTCAAAGCATCCTATATCAAGTATGGTAAAAGAAAAGGAGAAAAGAAGAAATGAAAAGTGCAAATGTCTATGGGCCCAAAAAGCGGACTCCAACTCTAATAGCACAAGACTAATAGTCTCTAAATGAGTATGGAGGGAGTGCCTATCCTCCTCCGAAGCGCCTCGAAGTCCAAGAACCGAGCGAAGGCACTATCCCGGCGCTCGAATGAATCTGCAACTCCGGAGACGTCCCGCCAAATGTCGAAAGAAGCCCTCCACCGATAATCTATGGTCCTCTAGCTCCCGCACGAGCAAATGAGCGGCCCACCACCGACTCCCATGGAGCGAGAGTGGCACAAGAAGAGAGCCGCTGAAGATAGCGGAGTCGAGCAGCCTCCCAAATGCCCGCGTAGCTCATGAATCTCTAACTCGTGCCGATATACGAGATAGCTCGCATCCCGGTAAGCCCCGAGCAGCTCCTCACACCTCCCGGAAATGAAAGTGCTCTCGAGACGAGGTGCAATGAGTAGAGCCGGCGCGATGGTATCCCGCATCGCCCTATACCAATCGAAAGAGAATCCACCGGCGAGAGTCCAGGATGTCGAAATCTAGTGGATAGCCCCCGAAGAAGGTATCTCGAGTGCATCCGCCGCCGCGGCCAAGGCGAGCCGCACATCCCTCGATGAAACATCTGCAAGTAAAATAAATGGGTTAGACAAATTGTTATAACCAAAGAAGAAATAGAAGGAAGAGAAGATCTAACCTATCGCCTCGCGCTCGAGACAAAGGACCGAATCGGGATAGGGATGTCGGTCGCCTCGAGGACCCGCAGTGTACTGACCCGCTACAAAATAAAATGGAAAGCATAAATACATGAAAAATAAAATACGGGCAAATGATAAAGGAAATATAAGGTACCGGAAGAAGCATGAGGCTCGGCGAGACCCTCGCTAACCGAAACCCCGTCTCCGGGCCGTGGAATAGCCGCTCCACCACCAACTCTCATCCAACTCGAGTCATAATCGACCGCAACCCGCTCGCCGAGACTCGCCATCTCGTGGCCATGAGAGGCCGCCCGTCGAGAGATGAAGAAGCATGAGATGGCCCTCCTCGATCGCAATGGCTCGTCGCCCGCGGCTCGACGCCCAATGGACTCCCCGCTCTAAAGAAGCCTCCTCTCGATCGTACAAGAGTGAGCACCGGCCCCGAACCACATCAAATGAGTCACCGTCTCCAGGGGTACCAAAGAAGATCGACGGAGAAGCGGGACCGTCATGAAAGAAAGACTCCGAGCGGTGTGGAGATGCCATGTCATCGCCTCGTGGTCTCAGTAAAATATACATGTAAGAATGAAAATACTAGTGCATGCTCGGCAACTAGGTATTAAATGAAGCACACGAACCTCGCGACGCAAAGGCCGGTGCAAAACCCCGGAATAGTAGTGCTCGCAGCGCCGATAAATCTACTATGATGTCATCTCGGCCGGCCTCCACAGGAGATGTCCCACGAGCTGAAAAATAAACCCTAATCAGAGATGTAAATGAAGTGCGCCCGAATAAGGATAGGCGAGTCAGTAAAGAAAATCACCCGGAGTGGGAGAAGGAAAAGAAGATGGAGAAGACGGCTGAGAGGCGCCGTCTCGATCTCTCCCCATGGTAGCTGGAGCCGGTGGCTCGACATGTGGCTGAGAATGAACGCCAACTACTCGTGGACGAGGGACCGAGAACCCGGCTCCGCGTGATCATACTCGTAAGCCAACTCTGAATCAAAAGAGAATTGGTCGAAATGAGATAGGGCTTATCAAAAGAAAATAACCTAAAGGGATAATGAAGTGTACCTGTAAGAATGGTCCTAACAGAACACGAGAAAATCCCACTGTCTAAACCCCGAAAGTCGACAGCTCGCGGCAAGGGCCGGGAAAGGGCCGCGATCACGCGAAACGGTGCCATCTAATGAGGCCGGCCATCTCGCGACATGTACTCCGACGACCACCGGAGGAGTATACGACCGGTAAGAGCGAATGGTCTCATAATACCACCGCCGATAACGCCTCGTGAAGGTGGAAGTCCTGAGGTGGATACCATCCGATAGCGAGTGCCCGTGCCCCGGAAGAGGTGAGTGTAGCACCATCCGATACCCTCCAAATCGGCCGCCAATGATGTAGGGCGGAGAAGAGGCGCCGGAATATCCCGATCCAAGCCAAACTGATGTGCGCATCGATGTGGCGAATAGGGCTCGATGAACATATAATCGCCCAATCTGAGAGGAAGAAAGCCCCGACGAATACCGATCGTGTACTCCAAATCGATAGGCCCGGCTCGGATGCTAGAAGAGTCAGAAGAGGGGACTCTGCTGTCAATCACCATCCCGTCGCAACCCTAGCCGCCCCACGGCCACCGATCCGTCTCGAGAGAAGCGCGAGATGATCTCGGCTCCCGAAGAATCTATATCGAGCAGCCTCCGAGTCAATGAAGCCGGGCGCACCCCGCCTAAGTCACTCAATAAGGGTAGACGATCTCGTAGCGTGACCGCCATGCCGGGATCATATGAGCCGACCAATGCAAATGGAGCCATCCGCTAATCGATGCCACGGATCGCTCCCGGCACCGTGAAGGACTACGAGATGAAGTCAAACCGCGGAGACACCTATAGATGTTGGCCGACAGCACGCCAAAGAAATCTCGTCGCCACGCGCGATCAGGCTCGCCATAACGAACACCGAAGGCCGAATGGTGTATGCGGGGGAGCTAGGCAATAAGAAATAGCAGATCCACCAAGAAATGAAGGCGGTCAGATAAGTCTCCCGATCCACGTCATGTGAACACAGGGTATCCTGAGATGGGATAGGGCCGTCATGATGAATCTCGAGCCGACCTGTACCAAATGGATCTCTGGTGGAAGCCAAACCCGTAGGGCGAGTATGGACCCGATCGGTGAAATAGGCGATCCAATGTCTGAACGGAACTCCGGGATGCCCCCTCCGTAAATGATGATAAATCTCATAAATCCTATACAAAGAAGGTGGAAATCGAGTGAAGTCTCCCAAGTCGGCGGTGAGATCATGAACTCGTCATAGAAATGGCCAAAGATCGGCGGCAGCTTGGCCAACCGTCCGTATCTCTAGGAGGGTCGGAGTCGCTCCCGATCGTCAATAAACAAAGTGTTGGTGGAATAGTTCCACCTCTCACAAAAGGCCCGTAGCCAGGGTGTGTCGATATGATAATGAAACATCGACAAGAAAACCGAGTCATATATCCCGGCTCGCCTGAGCAGAGTCCCCTCCCGCATGAGCACATACCGGGTCCACTCTAGCTGATATCCATGGCACTCCAAGGGAGTGATGAAGGGAGCAGTGGTCCATCTGTGAGCCTCCCCGTCGATAATCTCCTTGCCTAGGAGATGTGTCAAAGGAGCCGTAGAGGCAACGCCTAGAGGCTGAAGGGGCATGATGTCATGAGGCTGATCATCCCTGAAGAATAAACCGCCGCCTCGCGGCAGACAGGAGTCGCTCGGATGGTCGAGACGAGAGGAGTCCAATCGCTAGGATCCTCATAAAAAGAATGATAATGACCCAAGGGGCGACGCGAATGGCGTCATGAGATGAAAACTACAATACCCGAAGAAGAGAAGACGTCATGAGAAATGAAGTGATGAATAATAAGGAATAATGCACCAAGACAAGCCTTTCGAGCGTTCAAGACTCGTCTTGGTGGGTGGTTTTTGTTTACCCTTGAAAAATTTCAAGGATGAGTAAATAAATAAATGAAAATAAATTGATGATTAATGACAAATCATAAGAAGAGGAAAGGAGAGAAAGCAATGAAAAGATGGCCCACCGATCGTAAGAGGTCGTCGCTTAACCCCTAATGAATTCATTAGTCCCACGAATGGAATGCTTAATCCCACATGAAGTGAAGAGTATAAATACCCCACCACCTCCTACTCATTCGAGGTGGCTGACCCTCGGGAGATTTAGGAGAGAGAAAATCTCCTGATGGGTCAGCCATTTGATTACATTTTCTCTGACAAGTGGGACCCACCTGGCAAATCCCTTGTAGATGAATCTAACAACATAGCCTATCTGATGAGTCACCCATGTGACCATTTTTTTTCACTGACAGGTGGACCCCACACCTCAGTGACCTGCTATAGGGAACAGAGTTGAACCCTAGAAATCTGCCTTTGGAGCTAACCCTAGAAAGGAGTCAAGCAAGATAATCCCTATGCTACATGAAATGATGTCAATGCCAAGCTAGCATTTTGATGCAACTAGTCATGAGAAATTTCAAATGTGATTTTGCTTTCAAGGTCGACTGGTGCCAAAGTCATGAGCAACCACCTAACCATGCTTTGATTTGTGTCAATTATCGATAAGTAGTCAGCTCTTTGACCAAGTCACCCTCATGTTAAGGGATTGAAAGTCAATTTCATAAGACTGATCAAAGCCAAAGTCGGGAGCAACCACCTGATCAAGTCTAGATTTGTATTAATCATTGATAAGTAGTCGATTTGATCAAATCAAGCCCTAATGAATATCAATATAAGTCTAATTGGTATTTAGTTAGGGTGGTTTCTGCAGAGGAAGATAATTGGCGAGACATTGAGCTACAATTAAGATCGTGGATTAATTCATAAGGAATAATAGGGTTTTATGGATAAAAGAATTTTTAATCCAGAGAAGCAAGGGCAAAAATGGAATTAAAAATTACAGGGATGATCATCATGATTTTAGGGATTTTTGGTGAAATTTTCATGATTTTTGGATAAGTGGAGCTATTAAAATAAATTCAGGGGAAAATAAAGGCGTAAATAAATGAATTAATCAAGGGCCGAGATTTGATCGAGAGCGCCTGGGTGCAAGTTGGGGATAACAAAGAATCTGGGTACAAACTCGGGTGCAGAAACACAGAAGGAATAAAATAAGAGAAGAGAGAGGGTGTGCCACGTGTCAAGCATCTCACCGGGCCACCTCATGCCACGTGTCGGCACCCTATCGTCCACCTCACCATGCGGCCCCACCCCGGTATGAGTCACCGACAGCGGGCCCCACCTCAATGCCACGTGGCATGATAAAATGCCACACCTCATCCCATCCTATGCCACATGGCATCACACCAATGGTCCACTACATACCCCCTGTGCCACATGGCATCACACCACAAGGCCACCTCATACAACAACATGACAAATGGCAACACACAGGGTGAGCCACCTCAACAGCTGGGTGCCACATGGCACTTCCCTATTGGTCCATTCCAGCCATGTGGGCCCCACTATACCACAGATGACTGACATGTGGGCCCCACCAACATGCCACGTGGCAAGCCGTGATGTGCAGCCACCTCAACACCCACATGACACATGGCGGACATTAAGTAGCACACCTCAAAGAAGCCGACTATTCCTATTAACACATGGCACCTACTAGCCGATGCCACCTCGCACGAGTTAAACACCGAGTTGGATAATTAACAAGGTGATTAATTGTGTGGCCCTATCGTATCATGACAGATCGATCCATTATACTTAAGCAGTCGTTAATCAAGTCGCAATTTAATCCTATGGGCCTAGACTCAACTACTTACGTATGGAGCCCATATGTCGTTTTATGAGAGTATAGCACACACTAGCGAGACATACACCATGTCTATGCACATTCACAATCGAAATTTAAATCTAACGAGGAATGAAGTGTGTACCGGCCCATGCGTCTCCTCTCTCGACTTTGCATTCGTCGGGAGTATTGGCTCACATGCACCGCGCGCACCGACGTTGATCCTCCCTCTTCCCATTCTCTTCTTCCTCTCTTCCTCTTCCTCCCGCCCGACCGTGAAGGTGCCATCAATGGGAGATGAGTCTACACGATGCCTTACTCCGATCCTTCTTCACGAGGCTTCCAGCACTATTGAGATCTCATTCAAGCAAATCAATCAAGGAATTAGCAAGAGAAGAGATAGCATTTGACGAAGCAATTGATCGGCTTGAAAATGGAAATTACCTTTTCAAATGCTTGTGAGTTCAATTGATCATGTAAGCTCACTTCTTTTACATACACGACGCTAAGGCAAGAGTCGTGGCGATTGTATGAAGCCTCTAGGTCGATGTTCCACCGATTCACAAACCGCCATAGGCATAGTGCTTGAACTTGATGGAATGATGCTCAATTGGCTAGCAGAGATGCTTTGGATCAACTCTAGGGGGTATGGAGAGATTGTACAAGCCGCCAATTGGAAGGGTAGATGAAAGAAAGGTGATGGTTGAATGGATAGGCCGATTATGGGGCTTAAGAGAAGAAATGAACTTTCAAATCGATTAATTGAAATTAAAAGGACTTGGAGGTTATATAGGGAATATACTTTGGGAGTGATCAAGTGCTTAGAATGTTCTAAGGCTCGAAACATGGGAGACCCGATTGATAAGGGTGAGTGGCAAAGGAGTAAATAGAAAGAAGATTTAACCGACTCTAACAACCTAGAACTGTCAAGGGTTGACTCAAGTCAATGGATTAGCTGAAAAGAAACACAATTTGATCCTAACCATTGAATAAGAAGCAATCAAGGGATGAGATTAATTGAAAAGCATAATCCGGCTTCTAATCACCTAACCAATCACAATTGAGCTCCTAATCTATATAAACCCTATTCTGGCCATTGAAAAAGGGGACTGGCATTGAAAAGCAAAGAGAGAGAGAGAGAGAGAACAGTTATAAAGAGAGAAGAGAGATTAGGTGTTCTTGATCCAATTTCTTCAACCGTATAAAGCTTGAGTCTTTGATCAGCAACTTGTTCATCTCAAGAATCATCAGGGATTAGGTAATCATGGTTAATTATGTACAGATTCTAAGAGCATTGATACAAATGGTGAAGTAGCAATGGAATTTTCTGATTTCCTTGATTATTTTCGATTTTTCTGTTTCTTCCTCTGTCTCTTTCATCTCCTTTCATTTTCTTTTGTTTTCTTGATACTGATTATGATGTGAGAATATATAGGATAGCATGAAACTTGGTTGAAGGGTTTTTGTAACCCTCCCAAGTACTATTCAATGGAATTTTGATGAATAATTGTAATTGAGATCAGTTGAAGGGTTTGTGTAACCCTCCTGATACTATTGCAAGATTGATTGATCGATTGGGCCTCAATTGAGTGTAATTGATAATGAAATCAGTGACAATTCAATAGATACACTCAGCCGCGCCTCTCTTCTGTACAGTAACATGGAATTTGCCACCAATTCATGATTCTAACTACTAGATAAATCAAACAAAGCTGTACAGAAGGATGGTGAGTATGTATAGTTCATCTTCAAGGCTCAGGCAATCAAAATTGCAACCAATTCTTCAACTGGTACGAAACCGCACGAATTGCTTGAAGATATACATCATAATTGGAGTTAATTACTTAGAAGCAGTGAATGAACATATTGATTACATCAAGGCGATGGAGAATATTGCAAGAATTGCAAGAATTAACGTTCAATTCGATCGATAAATCTGCTTAATTCAACTCGCATCGAGTTGTGTCACCTGCATCGAAATCGGACGCTCTCCTCTTTCACCCCATCGTGTGAATCCCCAATCAGAAGTTACAGGTGAACTCCTCCCATATAGACGATGCTCAAACCGTCGGCCGATCACCGGACGGAGTTCTTGATCACCGGGAATGCAAATAGCACGGATCTCAGCGCGTAACTAGCAGACGAGATGAAGAAAGAAGTTGGCACGATTCTTAGCGCATCGACGTGAATCCTGGTACATCTGGGGGAATCTCAAAGAGATCTAACGACCTTGTGATTTGTTAATTAAAAGGAATAATAAGGGTGTATCTCGGGCCCTTAATCTTCTATGAACTAATCCTAAAGTAAATCTAACTACCATCCATGAATCAACAGCTTAAAAGAAATAATAATGAATGCATCTAAATCGTTTATCTCGCTACGAACTAATCTTAAAACAGATCGAGCGGCCCAAATAAGAATAGAGTTGAATAAAGATAGGCGCTGATCTTGATACAGATCTGGCGGCCCATATTAAGCCCATTAATTAAATAATAACAGAATAGTGATAATATAGAATAAACAAATGATTTGAAAATGTTCCTAAACTCCAAATTGACTCAAATTTGTTTCTAAAGTTTTCTTATTTTTCATACTATTTTTCTATATGATAATATTCCAGTTTTAAAAATATAATCATAGTAAAACAATTTAAAAGCAAAAGACATTACACATATTGGTATATTTGACCTAGATTTGACTTGCCATTTTAAATACTATAAAAACTCCAAAATACAAATAAAAATCATAAATAATAACTAGATATATTTTAGTGATTTTTCAAATGATTTTCCATGAAATAATAATGATGATAGTAAAATGCTATAATGAATAATGAGATTAGCTATATTCTTTGATAAATAAAGAATATAATAATAATAATAGATATTATATTGATATTTTCTGTAAAAAGAATAATAAAAATAAATAGCACAAAAAAATATATAAAAAAAATATAATACCATGGTAATAAATAGTAAAATGCATTTTCTTTTATAATAAAGAATAATAATATAGTTTTATAATATGAATTGTATTTCTTTTATACAAACATATACAATAAAAAAAATATACTTTTGATGAATAAAAAATAATAAAAAAATAAAAAGAATAATAGTTGTAATAAAAACATAATGAATTTCATTTCTTGTGTCTATTTTCAACTAATAATAAAAAAAAAAATCTTATATTTTTGAATAGTATAATAAATAAGATAGAATATTAGTAATGATTTCTTTTTTAGCTATTATAGATATTAAAAACAAAAAATAAAAAAAATAAAAAAAATAATAATAGTAAATAGTATAGCTAACCACCTTTTAATTTTGTAAATGATTCTTACATAATGAATAGTATTTCAATATAATAGAATATAATAATAAAATTCTATTACTTTGGCTATTATAAACATTTAAAAAAATATAAATAAAAAATCATAGCCATTTTATTTTCTATTATTTTTGTAAGTGATTTTCTACAGAATAAATAGAGTTTAGAAATAATAAAAATAAAATTTTACTACTTTAGCTATTATAAAAATCCCAAAGATATAAATGAAACTCTAATTAATAGCTACCCCTTTTTCCTATCATTTTTTGTAAATAATTTTCTACATAGATAAATAGAGTTTAAGAAATAAAAATAATAATAATAAAAATAATAATAGTAATAAGAATATAATAATAATAATAATAATAATAATAATAAATAAATGCATCTTTATAATAAAATAATGGAAGATATTATATAATAGATTTTGTGCATTTTAGAAATGAATAAATATGCTCACATAAGGAGTGTAGAGCCACGTAAGAATATTTGCACACATGATATAACATTTAGAATGATTAGTCAAGACGAGAACACCTTGACGTAGGATGATTAAGGCTTCGACAAAGCAATATAAAGAAGATACGTTGAGACAAGAACATCTTAACGTGAGATGATTAAGGCTTTAATAGCAATACAAGAAGATATGTCGAGACAAGAACATCTTGACACTTGATGAAAAATAATAAGATACGTCGAGACAGAACATCTTGACGTGAGATGAATAAGGCTTTGATAGCAACATGAAGGAACATGTCGAGACAAGAACATCTTGACACTTGATGAAGAATAACCGAGCTACGATACTAACATGGAGATATATGTCGACTCGAAGAAGAAGAACATTATGATGTCCTAGATAGGTGACATCTTAGTGACTCGCCGCCATGAGCAAGTAACTCATGATTGAATACGCTCACACAAGGGGTGTAGGGCAACATAGTAGTTTTGCACAAGTAATGCAACACGTAGAATGATTAGTCAAGACAAGAACATCTTGACGCTCGTAGAAGAATGACCAAAGCTACGACATCGCATGGAGAGATATGTCGACTTTGAAGAAGAAGAACATTACGATGTCCGAGCGAAGTGACATCTTAATGACTCGGTGTCATGAACAAGTAATTCATGACCATTTGAGCTAGCAAGACCGAACTCATCCGTCGATGAGTTTGTCTCCCGGTTCATTTCCCGAGAGGCGTGAGATTGAATCGGTCTCGTAGGTAGATTCATCCACAAAATGAATGAATGTGAACCGTTCGTAGGTAGGTTCCTTCACTAACACATGCCTCAATATTGAACGGCCGGCGCTTCGGGTTTAATATTGTGTGCAATGTGTTTCCTAGGTTTATGAATCGGCTTAGTGCTTCGAATTCATGATCTAGAAGATCGGTGAGAAGAAACACGTGGGCCATATCCACCCTTCTCCCGATTCACCAACCTCAAGATCAACCGGCTCGCGCTTCGAGTTGTATTTTGTGTGATTGGTTGTTGACTAGTTAAGATTGAACCGATCTGTTTGTAGGTTTATCTTCTAGATCAACGGAGGTCGAGTCGATCCGTATGTAGACTCACCTCAAGCCCCCTATGAAGAGATTAACTGTCCAGGTAAGGTTACATCTCGAGGTGGCATGGATCGAACCGATCTGTTTGTAGGTTCGTCCTCCATAGAACAAAACCGATCTGTTTGTAGGTTTGTCTTCCATAGATTGAACCGATCTGTTTGTAGGTTCATCTTCCGTAGACCCCTTTTCATGAAATTAGACGACCACTTGACCATCTTTTAACTATACTATTTGCTTCTCTCTTTCAAAGATCCGAGGTGCCTCGAGGTTCGTAGCCCGGGGTAATTAACGGTGGGGGCTTGCGCCCACCGAATCTACAAGAACTCACAATCACTAAAAATCCCCCGAATGTGCATCCAAATAATCTCTAAACGGCGAGAATCGGCCGACACCCGGCGGATGCACGCTCGGGAGGGATCTCCGTGTCCTTCTTCCGCAACCCATCGCCCGGCGGCGGTGCGGAGCGCGCGAAAAGGGTCGCAGGGTCGCACACCCGTTTTCATGATTTGCCCGCCCGGACTCGTTTTCAGCGGTATCGAGGGCGTCCGCTCCCGTTTTCATGTTTTGCGCGATCGGACTCGTTTTCTGCGGTACCGAGGACGTCGTGTCCCGTTTTGATGTTTTGCGTGCCGGACTCGTTTCGGGCATGCAGAGGCGTCGTGTCCTGTTTTCATGTTTTGCCGGCCCGGACTCGTTTTCGGCGGTATCGAGGGCGTCCGCTCCGGTTTCATGTTTTGCGTGCCCGAACTTGTTTTCGGCGGTACAGAGGGCGTCGTGTTCCTTTGTAATGTTTTGGGCGCCCAGACTCGTTTTCGGCGATATTGAGGCGTTCGTGTCCCGTTTTCATGTTTAGCGCGCCCAGACACGTTTTCGGCGTTACCGAGGACGTCGTGTCCCGTCTTTAAGTTTTGCGCTCCCGGACTCATTTTCGACGGTGCGGAGCGTCGGTCCCGTTTTCATGTTTTGCGCGCCGGACTCATTTTCGGCGATACGAGGGCGTCGGTCCCGTTTTTAAGTTTTGCGCGCCGAACTCGTTTCGGCGGTATCGAGCGTCGCGTCCCGTTTTCATGTTTTGCGCGCCGGACTCATTTTCGGCGGTGCGAGGGCGTCCGCTCAAGTTTTCATGTTTTGCGCGACCGGACTCGTTTTTACGGTGCGAGGACGTCGTGTCCCATTTTGATGTTTTGCGTGCCGGACTCATTTTCGGCGATGCGAGGGCGTTGTCCCGTTTTCATGTTTTGCGCGCCGGACTCGTTTTCGGCGGTGCGAGGGCGTCGTGTCCCGTTTTCATGTTTTGCGCGCCGGACTCTTTTTCGGCGTACGAGGGTGTCGAGTCACGTTTTCATGTTTTGCGCGCTCGGACTCGTTTTCGGCGGTGCGAGGCGTCGGGTCCCGTTTTCATGTTTTGCGCGCCGGACTCATTTTCGGCGATACGATGGCGTCGGGTCCCGTTTTCAAGTTTTGCGCGCCGAACTCGTTTCGGCGGTATCGAGGCGTCGCGTCCGTTTTCATGTTTTGCGCGCCGGACTCGTTTTCGGCGGTGCAGAGGCGTCGTGTCCCGTTTTCATGTTTTGCGCGCCGGACTCGTTTTCGGCGGTGCGAGGCGTCGGCTCCCGTTTTCATGTTTTGCGCGCCGGACTCGTTTTCGGCGGTACGAGGGCGTCGGGTCCCGTTTTCATGTTTTGCGCGCCGGACTCGTTTTTCGGCGGTGTGCGAGGCGTCGTGTCCGTTTTCATGTTTTGCGTTCCGGACTCGTTTTCGGCGGTGCGAGGCGTCGTGTCCGTTTTCTTGTTTTGCGCGCCGGACTCGTTTTCGGCGGTGCGAGGGAGTCGTGTCCCGTTTTCATGTTTTGCGCGCCGGACTCATTTTCGTCGATGCAGGGCGTCGGCACCCGTTTTCACGTTTTGCGCACCGGACTCGTTTCGGCGGTGCAGAGGACGTCGTGTCCGTTTTCATGTTTTGCTCGCGCCGGAACTCGTTTCGGCGGTGCGAGGGGCGTCGTGTCCCGTTTTCATGTTTTGCGCGCCGGACTCATTTTCGGCGGTACGAGGGCGTCGGTTCCCGTTTTCCTGTTTTCAAGTTTTGCGCGCCGGACTCGTTTTCGGCGTGCAGAGGCCTTCGGTCTCCGTTTCATTTTTGCGCGCCGGACTCGGTTTCGGCGGTGCGAGGGCGTCGGCTCCCTTTTCATGTTTTGCGCGCCGGAACTCGTTTTCGGCGGTACGGGGGCGTCGTGTCCGTTTTCATGTTTTGCGCCGGACTCGTTTTCGGCGGTGCGAGGGACGTCGTGTCCCGTTTTAATGTTTTGCGCGTCCGGGACTCGTTTTCGGCGGTGCAGGGGCGTCGGCTCCCATTTTCACGTTTTGCGCGTTCGGACTCGTTTTCGGCGGTGCGAGGCGTCGTCGTGTCCTTTTTCATGTTTTGCGCGCCGGACTCGTTTTCGGCGGTACGAGGGCGTCGTGTCCGTTTTCATGTTTTGCGCGCCGGACTCGTTTTTGGCGGTGCAGGGAGTCGTGTCCCGTTTTCATGTTTTGCGCGCCGGACTCGTTTTCGGCGGTACGGGGGCGTCGTGTCCCATTTCCATTGTTTTGCGCGCCGGACTCGTTTTCGGCGGTGCGGGGCGTCGGGTCCCGTTTTCATGTTTTGCGCTCCGGACTCGTTTTCGGCGGTATCGAGGGAGTCGTGTCCCGTTTTCATGTTTTGCGCGCCGGACTCGTTTTGGCGGTGCGGGCGTCGGTCCCGTTTTCATGTTTTGCGCGCCGGACTCGTTTTCGGCGGTGCAGGGACGTCGTGTCCCGTTTTCATGTTTTGCGTGCCCGGACTCGTTTTCGGCGGTACCGAGGGCGTCGTGTCCTGTTTTCATGTTTTGCGCGCCGGACTCGTTTTCGGCGGTAGAGGCGTCGTGTCCGTTTTCATGTTTTGCGCGCCGGACTCGTTTCGGCGGTGCGAGGGCGTCGGTCCCGTTTTCATGTTTTGCGCGCCCGGACTCGTTTTCGGCGGTGCGGAGCGTCGGGTCCGTTTTCATGTTTTGCGCGCCGGACTCGTTTTCGGCGGTACGAGGGCGTCGTGTCCCGTTTTCATGTTTTGCGCGCCGGGCTCGTTTTCGGCGGTGCGGGGCGTCGTGTCCCGTTTTCATGTTTTGCGCGCCGGACTCGTTTTCGGCGGTGCGAGGGCGTCGTGTCCGTTTTCTTGTTTTGCGCGCCGGACTCGTTTTCGGCGGTGCGGGGCGTCGTGTCCCGTTTTCATGTTTTGCGCGCCGGACTCGTTTTCGGCGGTGCAGAGGCGTCGTGTCCGTTTTCATGTTTTGCGCGCCGGACTCGTTTTCGGCGGTGCGAGGGGCGTCGTGTCCCGTTTTCATGTTTTGCGCGCCGGACTCGTTTTCGGCGGTATCGAGGGCGTCGTGTCCGTTTTCATGTTTTGCGCGCCGGACTCGTTTTCGGCGGTATCGAGGCGTCGTGTCCGTTTTCATGTTTTGCGCCCGGACTCGTTTTCGGCGGTGCGGGGCGTCGGGTCCCGTTTTCCTTTTTCATGTTTTGCGCGCCGGACTCGTTTTCGGCGGTACGGGGGCGTCGGGTCCGCGTTTTCATGTTTTGCGCGCCGGACTCGTTTTCGGCGGTACGAGGGCGTCGGGTCGCGTTTTCATGTTTTGCGCGCCGGACTCGTTTTCGGCGGTGCGGGGGCGTCGGTCCGTTTTCATGTTTTGCGCGCCGGACTCGTTTTCGGCGGTGCGAGGCGTCGTGTCCCGTTTTCATGTTTTGCGCTCCGGAACTCGTTTTCGACGGTACGAGAGCGTCGGTCCGTTTTCATGTTTTGCGCGCCGGACTCGTTTTCGGCGGTACAGGGGCGTCGGGTCTCGTTTTCATGTTTTGCGCGCCGGACTCGTTTTCGGCGGTATCGGGCGTCGTGTCCCGTTTTCATGTTTTGCGCGCCGGACTCGTTTTCGGCGGTGCAGAGGCGTCGGGTCCCGTTTTCATGTTTTGCGCGCCGGACTCGTTTTCGGCGATACCCAGGCGTCGGGTCCGTTTTCATGTTTTGCGCGCCGAACTCGTTTTCGGCGGTACGAGGGGTCGTCGTCCGTTTTCATGTTTTGCGCGCCGGACTCGTTTCGGCGGTGCAGAGGGCGTCGTGTCCCGTTTTCATGTTTTGCGCGCCGGACTCGTTTTCGGCGGTGCAGAGGGCGTCGGGTCCCGTTTTCATGTTTTGCGCGCCGGACTCGTTTTCGGCGATGCGGGGCGTCGTGTCCCGTTTTCATGTTTTGCGCGCCGGACTCGTTTTCGGCGGTGCAGGGGCGTCGTGTCCCGTTTTCATGTTTTGCGCGCCCGGACTCGTTTCGGCGGTACGAGGGCGTCGTGTCCCGTTTTCATGTTTTGCGCGCCGGACTCATTTTCGGCGATACGAGGCGTCGTGTCCCGTTTTCATGTTTTGCGCGCCGGACTCGTTTTCGGCGGTGCGAGGGGCGTCGGTCCCGTTTTCATGTTTTGCGCGCCGGACTCGTTTTCGGCGGTACGGGGGCGTCGGGTCCGTTTTCCGTTTTCATGTTTTGCGCGCCGGACTCGTTTTCGGCGGTGCGAGGGCGTCGGTCGTCCGTTTTCATGTTTTGCGCGCCGGACTCGTTTTCGGCGGTGCGGGGTCGTGGTCCGTTTTCATGTTTTGCGCGCCGGACTCGTTTTCGGCGGTACAGGGCGTCGGTCCCGTTTTCATTTTTGCGCTCGGACTCGTTTTCGGCGGTACGAGGGCGTCGTGTCCGTTTTCATGTTTTGCGCGCCGGACTCGTTTTCGGCGATATGGAGGCGTCGTGTCCCGTTTTCATGTTTTGCGCGCCGGACTCGTTTTCGGCGGTGCGAGGGCGTCGTGTCTCGTTTTCATGTTTTGCGCGCCGGACTCGTTTTCGGCGTTGCAGGGCGTCGTGTCCCGTTTTCATGTTTTGCGCGCCGGACTCGTTTTCGGCGGTACGAGGGCGTCGTGTCCCGTTTTCATGTTTTGCGCGCCGGACTCGTTTTCGGCGGTGCACGGGCGTCGTGTCCCGTTTTCATGTTTTGCGCGCCGGACTCGTTTTCGGCGGTACGAGGGCGTCGTGTCCCGTTTTCATGTTTTGCGCGCCGGACTCGTTTTCGGCGGTATGCGAGGGCGTCGTGTCCGTTTTCATGTTTTGCGCGCCGGGACTCGTTTTCGGCGGTGCGAGGGGCGTCGTGTCCCGTTTTCATGTTTTGCGCGCCGGACTCGTTTTCGGCGGTGCGGGGCGTCGGGTCCGTTTTCATGTTTTGCGCGCCGGACTCGTTTTCGGCGGTACGAGGGGCGTCGTGTCCGTTTTCATGTTTTGCGCGCCGGACTCGTTTTCGGCGGTACGAGGGCGTCGTGTCCCGTTTTCATGTTTTGCGCGCCGGACTCGTTTTCGGCGATATTGGGCGTCGTGTCCCGTTTTCATGTTTTGCGCGCCGGACTCGTTTTCGGCGGTACAGGGGCGTCGGGTCCCGTTTTCCCGTGTTTCAAGTTTTGCGCGCCGGACTCGTTTTCGGCGGTACGAGGGCGTCGGGTCGCGTTTTCATGTTTTGCGCGCCGGACTCGTTTTCGGCGGTACGAGGCGTCGGGTCCGTTTTCATGTTTTGCGCGCCGGACTCGTTTTCGGCGGTACGAGGGCGTCGGTCCGTTTTCATGTTTTGCGCTCCGGACTCGTTTTCGGCGGTGTCGAGGGCGTCGGTCCCGTTTTCATGTTTTGCGCGCCGGACTCATTTTCGGCGATACCGAGGCGTCGTGTCCCGTTTTCAAGTTTTTTGCGCGCCGGACTCGTTTTCGGCGGTATCGAGGGTCGCGTCCCGTTTTCATGTTTTGCGCGCCGGACTCGTTTTCGGCGGTGCACGAGGCGTCGTGTCCCGTTTTCATGTTTTGCGCGCCGGACTCGTTTTCGGCGGTATCGAGGGCGTCGCTCCCGTTTTCATGTTTTGCGCGCCGGACTCGTTTTCGGCGGTGCGAGGGCGTCGTGTCCCGTTTTGTGTTTTGCGCGCCGGACTCGTTTTCGGCGGTGCGAGGGCGTCGTGTCCCGTTTTCATGTTTTGCGCGCCGGACTCATTTTCGGCGGTATCGAGGGCGTCGTGTCCGTTTTCATGTTTTGCGCGCCGAACTCGTTTTCGGCGGTACCGAGGGCGTCGTGTCCCGTTTTCATGTTTTGCGCGCCCGGACTCGTTTTCGGCGGTACAGAGGGCGTCGTGTCCCTTTTCATGTTTTGGGCGCCCGGACTCGTTTTCGGCGATATTGAGGCGTTCGTGTCCCGTTTTCATGTTTTGCGCGCCCGACTCGTTTTCGGCGGTACGAGGGCGTCGTGTCCCGTTTTCATGTTTTGCGCGCCGGACTCATTTTCGGCGGTGCACGGGGCGTCGTCGGTCCCGTTTTCATGTTTTGCGCGCCGGACTCATTTTCGGCGATACGAGGCGTCGGGTCCCGTTTTCATGTTTTGCGCGCCGGACTCGTTTTCGGCGGTATGCGAGGCGTCGTGTCCCGTTTTCATGTTTTGCGCGCCGGACTCGTTTTCGGCGGTGCGAGGGCGTCGTGTCCCGTTTTCATGTTTTGCGCGCCGGACTCATTTTCGGCGGTCGTGCAGGGCGTCGTGTCCGTTTTCATGTTTTGCGCGCCGGACTCGTTTTCGGCGGTGCAGGGACGTCGTGTCCCGTTTTCATGTTTTGCGCCCGGACTCATTTTCGGCGGTGCAGGGGCGTCGTGTCCGTTTTCATGTTTTGCGCGCCGGACTCGTTTTCGGCGGTGCAGGGAGTCGTGTCCCGTTTTCATGTTTTGCGCGCCGGACTCGTTTTCGGCGGTGCGAGGCGTCGTGTCACGTTTTCATGTTTTGCGCGCCGGACTCGTTTTCGGCGGTACGCAGGGCGTCGTGTCCCGTTTTCATGTTTTGCGCGCCGGACTCGTTTTCGGCGGTGCACGAGGGCGTCGTGTCCCTTTTTCATGTTTTGCGCGCCGGACTCGTTTTCGGCGGTATATTCGAGGCGTCGTTCCGTTTTCATGTTTTGCGCGCCGGACTCGTTTTCGGCGGTGCGAGGCGTCGGTCCCGTTTTCATGTTTTCTTGTTTTGCGCGCCGGACACGTTTTTCGGCGGTACGAGGGCGTCGGTCCGTTTTCATGTTTTGCGCGCCGGACTCGTTTTCGGCGGTACGGGGCGTTGGTCCGTTTTCATGTTTTGCGCGCTCGGACTCGTTTCGGCGGTGCGGGGCGTCGTGTCCCGTTTTTCATGTTTTGCGCGCCGGACTCGTTTTCGGCGGTGCGAGGGCGTCGTGTCCCGTTTTCATGTTTTGCGCGCCGGACTCGTTTTTGGCGGTGCAGAGCGTCGTGTCCCGTTTTCATGTTTTGCGCGCCGGACTCGTTTTCGGCGGTACGAGGGCGTCGTGTCCCGTTTTCATGTTTTGCGCGCCGGACTCGTTTTCGGCGGTACTGGGCGTCGGGTCCCGTTTTCATGTTTTGCGCGCCCGGAATCGTTTTCGGCGGTATCGAGGGAGTCGTGTCCCGTTTTCATGTTTTGCGCGCCCGGACTCGTTTTCGGCGGTGCGAGGCGTCGTGTCCCGTTTTCATGTTTTGCGCGCCGGACTCGTTTTCGGCGGTGCGAGGGCGTCGTGTCCCGTTTTCATGTTTTGCGCGCCGGACTCGTTTTCGGCGGTGCGAGGCGTCGGTCCCGTTTTCATGTTTTGCGCGCCGGACTCGTTTTCGGCGGTACGAGGCGTCGTCTCCCGTTTTCATGTTTTGCGCGCCGGACTCGTTTTCGGCGGTATCGGGGCGTCGTCCCGTTTTCATGTTTTGCGCGCCGGACTCGTTTTCGGCGGTGCGAGGGCGTCGTGTCCCGTTTTCATGTTTTGCGCGCCGGACTCGTTTTCGGCGGTGCGAGGGGCGTTCGTGTCCGTTTTCATGTTTTGCGCGCCGGACTCGTTTTCGGCGGTACGAGGCGTCGTGTCCCGTTTTCATGTTTTGCGCGCCGGACTCGTTTTCGGCGGTACGAGGGCGTCGTGTCCCGTTTTCATGTTTTGCGCCGGGACTCGTTTCGGCGGTGCGAGCGTCGTGTCCGTTTTCATGTTTTGCGCGCCGGGACTCGTTTTCGGCGGTACGGGGCGTCGGGTCCCGTTTTCATGTTTTGCGCGCCGGACTCGTTTTCGGCGGTACGGGGCGTCGTGTCCCGTTTTCATGTTTTGCGCGCCGACTCGTTTTCGGCGGTACGAGGGCGTCGTGTCCCGTTTTCATGTTTTGCGCGCCGGACTCGTTTTCGGCGGTGCGAGGGCGTCGTGTCCCGTTTTTCATGTTTTGCGCGCCGGACTCGTTTTCGGCGGTGCGAGGGCTTTTTCGTCGGTCCCGTTTTCATGTTTTGCGCGCCGGACTCGTTTTCGGCGGTACGAGGGCGTCGTGTCCGTTTTCATGTTTTGCGCGCCGGACTCGTTTTCGGCGGCGGGGCGTCGTGTCCCGTTTCATGTTTTGCGCGCCGGACTCGTTTTCGGCGGTACGGGGCGTCGGTCCGTTTTCATGTTTTGCGCGCCGGACTCGTTTTCGGCGGTACGAGGGCGTCGTGTCCCGTTTTCATGTTTTGCGCGCCGGACTCGTTTCGGCGGTACGCGGCGTCGTCGGGTCCGTTTTCATGTTTTGCGCGCCGGACTCATTTTCGGCGGTGCGAGGCGTCGTGTCCCGTTTTCATGTTTTGCGCGCCGGACTCGTTTTCGGCGGTGCAGGGGCGTCGTGTCCGTTTTCATGTTTTGCGCGCCGGACTCGTTTTCGGCGGTACGGGCGTCGTGTCCGTTTTCATGTTTTGCGCGCCGGACTCGTTTTCGGCGGTGCGAGGGTCGGTGTCCGTTTTCATGTTTTGCGCGCCGGACTCGTTTTCGGCGGTACGAGAGGGCGTCGTGTCCCGTTTTCATGTTTTGCGCGCCGGACTCATTTTCGGCGGTACGCAGGCGTCGTGTCCCGTTTTCATGTTTTGCGCGCCGGACTCGTTTTCGGCGGTACGGAGGGCGTCGGTCCGTTTTCATGTTTTGCGCGCCGGACTCGTTTTCGGCGGTGCGAGGCGTCGTCGTCTCGTTTTCATGTTTTGCGCGCCGGACTCGTTTTCGGCGGTACGAGGGCGTCGGGTCCCGTTTTCATGTTTTGCGCGCCGGACTCGTTTTCGGCGATACGAGGGCGTCGTGTCCGTTTTCATGTTTTGCGCGCCGGACTCATTTTCGGCGGTACGGGGGCGTCGTGTCCCGTTTTCATGTTTTGCGCGCCGGACTCATTTTCGGCGGTGCGGGCGTCGTGTCCCGTTTTCATGTTTTGCGCGCCGGACTCGTTTCGGCGGTATTGAGGGCGTCGTGTCCCGTTTTCATGTTTTGCGCGCCGGACTCGTTTTCGGCGGTGCGGGGCGTCGTATCCCGTTTTCATGTTTTGCGCGCCGGACTCATTTTCGGCGGTGCGAGGGCGTCGTGTCCCGTTTTCATGTTTTGCGCGCCGGACTCGTTTTCGGCGGTACGAGGGCGTCGTGTCCCATTTTCATGTTTTGCGCGCCGGACTCATTTTCGGCGGTACGGGGGCTCGTGTCCCGTTTTCATGTTTTGCGCGCCGGACTCGTTTTCGGCGGTACGAGGCGTCGTGTCCGTTTTCATGTTTTGCGCGCCGGACTCGTTTTCGGCGGTGCGGGGCGTCGGGTCCGTTTTCATGTTTTGCGCGCCGGACTCGTTTTCGGCGGTACGAGGGCGTCGTCTCCCGTTTTCATGTTTTGCGCGCCGGACTCGTTTTCGGCGGTACGGGGGCGTCGTGTCCCGTTTTCATGTTTTGCGCGCCGGGACTCGTTTTCGGCGGTACGCAGGGCGTCGTGTCCGTTTTCATGTTTTGCGCGCCGGACTCGTTTCGGCGGTGCGAGGGCGTCGTGTCCCGTTTTCATGTTTTGCGCGCCGGACTCATTTTCGGCGGTGCTACGAGGGCGTCGGTCCGTTTTCATGTTTTGCGCGCCGGAATCGTTTTCGGCGGTACGAGGGCGTCGTGTCCCGTTTTCATGTTTTGCGCGCCGGACTCGTTTTCGGCGGTGCGAGGGCGTCGGGTCCGTTTTCATGTTTTGCGCGCCGGACTCGTTTTCGGCGGTACGAGGGGCGTCGTCTCCCGTTTTCATGTTTTGCGCGCCGGACTCGTTTTCGGCGGTACGGGGGCGTCGGTCCCGTTTTCATGTTTTGCGCGCCGGACTCGTTTTCGGCGGTACGGGGCGTCGTGTCCCGTTTTCATGTTTTGCGCGCCGGACTCGTTTTCGGCGGTGCAGGGGCGTCGTGTCCGTTTTCATGTTTTGCGCGCCGGACTCGTTTTCGGCGGTGCGAGGGCGTCGTCGTCCCCGTTTTCATGTTTTGCGCGCCGGACTCGTTTTCGGCGGTATCGAGGCGTCGTGTCCGTTTTCATGTTTTGCGCGCCGGACTCGTTTTTGGCGGTGCGAGGGCGTCGTGTCCGTTTTCATGTTTTGCGCGCCGGACTCGTTTTCGGCGGTGCAGGGTCGTCGTGTCCCGTTTTCATGTTTTGCGCGCCGGACTCGTTTTCGGCGGTACGAGGGCGTCGTGTCCCGTTTTCATGTTTTGCGCGCCGGACTCGTTTTCGGCGGTGCGGAGGCGTCGGGTCCGTTTTCATGTTTTGCGCGCCGGACTCGTTTTCGGCGGTACGAGGGCGTCGTGTCCCTTTTCATGTTTTGCGCGCCGGACTCGTTTTCGGCGGTGCAGAGGGCGTCGTGTCCCGTTTTCATGTTTTGCGCGCCGGACTCATTTTCGGCGATACGAGGGCGTCGTGTCCCGTTTTCATGTTTTGCGCGCCGGACTCGTTTTCGGCGGTACAGGGGGCGTCGGGTCCCGTTTTCATGTTTTGCGCGCCGGACTCGTTTCGGCGGTACGGGGCGTCGTGTCCCGTTTTCATGTTTTGCGCGCCGGACTCGTTTTCGGCGGTGCGAGGGCGTCGTGTCTCGTTTTCATGTTTTGCGCGCCGGACTCGTTTTCGGCGGTACGAGGGCGTCGGGTCCCGTTTTCATGTTTTGCGCGCCGGACTCGTTTTCGGCGGTACGAGGGCGTCGTGTCCCGTTTTCATGTTTTGCGCGCCGGACTCGTTTTCGGCGGTGCGAGGGCGTCGGTCCCGTTTTCATGTTTTGCGCGCCGGACTCGTTTTCGGCGGTACGAGGGGCGTCGTGTCCGTTTTCATGTTTTGCGCGCCGGACTCGTTTTCGGCGGTACCGAGGCGTCGTGTCCGTTTTCATGTTTTGCGCGCCGGACTCGTTTTCGGCGATACGAGGGGCGTCGTGTCCGTTTTCATGTTTTGCGCGCCGGACTCATTTTCGGCGGTGCACGGGGCGTCGTGTCCCGTTTTCATGTTTTTGCGCCGGACTCGTTTTCGGCGGTACGAGGGCGTCGTGTCCGTTTTCATGTTTTGCGCGCCGGACTCGTTTTCGGCGGTACGAGGGGCGTCGTGTCCCGTTTTCATGTTTTGCGCGCCGGACTCGTTTTCGGCGGTACCGAGGGCGTCGGGTCCCGTTTTCATGTTTTGCGCGCCGGACTCATTTTCGGCGGTGCGGGGCGTCGGTCCCGTTTTCATGTTTTGCGCCGGACTCGTTTTCGGCGGTACGAGGGCGTCGGTCCGTTTTCATGTTTTGCGCGCCGGACTCATTTTTCGGCGGTACGAGGGCGTCGTGTCCGTTTTCATGTTTTGCGCGCCGGACTCGTTTTCGGCGGTACAGGGCGTCGTGTCCCGTTTTCATGTTTTGCGCGCCGGACTCGTTTTCGGCGGTACGCAGGGCGTCGGGTCCGTTTTCATGTTTTGCGCGCCGGACTCGTTTTCGGCGGTACGAGGGCGTCGTGTCCCGTTTTCATGTTTTGCGCGCCGGACTCGTTTTCGGCGGTGCGGGGCGTCGTGTCCGTTTTCATGTTTTGCGCGCATTTCGGACTCGTTTTCGGCGGTGCAGGGGCGTCGGGTCCGTTTTCATGTTTTGCGCGCCGGAATCGTTTTCGGCGGTATCGAGGGAGTCGTGTCCCGTTTTCATGTTTTGCGCGCCGGACTCGTTTTCGGCGGTACGAGGGCGTCGTGTCCGTTTTCATGTTTTGCGCCGGACTCGTTTTCGGCGGTACGAGGGCGTCGTGTCCCGTTTTCATGTTTTGCGCGCCGGACTCGTTTTCGGCGGTGCGAGGGAGCGTCGTGTCCCGTTTTCATGTTTTGCGCGCCGGACTCGTTTTCGGCGGTGCGAGGGCGTCGTGTCCCGTTTTCATGTTTTGCGCGCCGGACTCGTTTTCGGCGGTACGAGGGCGTCGGCTCCGTTTTCATGTTTTGCGCGCCGGACTCGTTTTCGGCGGTACGAGAGCGTCGGGTCCGTTTTCATGTTTTGCGCGCCGGACTCGTTTTCGGCGGTACAGAGGCCGTCGTGTCCCGTTTTCATGTTTTGCGCGCCGGACTCGTTTTCGGCGGTACGAGGGCGTCGTGTCCCGTTTTCATGTTTTGCGCGCCGGACTCATTTTCGGCGGTACGAGAGGCGTCGTGTCCCGTTTTCATGTTTTGCGCGCCGGACTCGTTTTCGGCGGTACGAGGGCGTCGTGTCCGTTTTCATGTTTTGCGCGCCGGACTCGTTTTCGGCGGTACGAGGGCGTCGTGTCCGTTTTCATGTTTTGCGCGCCGGACTCGTTTTCGGCGTACAAAGGCGTCGTGTCCGTTTTCATGTTTTGCGCGCCGGACTCGTTTTCGGCGGTGCGAGGGCGTCGGCTCCCGTTTTCATGTTTTGCGCGCGGACTCGTTTTCGGCGGTAGCGGGGTCGTGTCCGTTTTCATGTTTTGCGCGCCGGACTCGTTTTCGGCGGTGCGAGGGCGTCGTGTCCCGTTTTCATGTTTTGCGCGCCGGACTCGTTTTCGGCGGTACGAGGGCGTCGTGTCCCGTTTTCATGTTTTGCGCGCCGGACTCGTTTTCGGCGGTACGAGGGCGTCGTGTCCGTTTTCATGTTTTGCGCGCCGGACTCGTTTTCGGCGGTACGCAGCGCGTCGTGTCCCGTTTTCATGTTTTGCGCGCCGGACTCGTTTTCGGCGGTATCGAGGGCGTCGGGTCCCGTTTTCATGTTTTGCGCGCCGGACTCGTTTTCGGCGGTACGAGGGCGTCGGTCCCGTTTTCATGTTTTGCGCGCCGGACTCGTTTTCGGCGGTGCGAGGTCGTCGGTGTCCCGTTTTCATGTTTTGCGCGCCGGACTCGTTTTCGGCGGTACGAGGCGTCGTCCCGTTTTCATGTCCCGTTTTCATGTTTTGCGCGCCGGACTCGTTTTCGGCGGTGCAGGCGTCGGTCCGTTTTCATGTTTTGCGCGCCCGGGACTCGTTTTCGGCGGTAGCGAGGGCGTCGTCTCCCGTTTTCATGTTTTGCGCGCCGGACTCGTTTTCGGCGGTGCAGGCGTCGTGTCCGTTTTCATGTTTTGCGCGCCGGACTCGTTTTCGGCGGTATGCGAGGCGTCGGTCGTCCCGTTTTCATGTTTTGCGCGCGGACTCGTTTTCGGCGGTACGCAGGGCGTCGGTCCCGTTTTCATGTTTTGCGCGCCGGACTCGTTTTCGGCGGTACGCGAGGGCGTCGGTGTCCGTTTTCATGTTTTGCGCGCCGGACTCATTTTCGGCGGTACAGGGGCGTCGTGTCCGTTTTCATGTTTTGCGCGCCGGACTCGTTTCGGCGGTGCAGGGGCGTCGTGTCCCGTTTTCATGTTTTGCGCGCCGGACTCGTTTTCGGCGGTGCAGGGGTTTCGTGTCCCGTTTTCATGTTTTGCGCGCCGGACTCGTTTTTTCGGCGGTAGCGAGGGGTCGTGTCCGTTTTCATGTTTTGCGCGCCGGACTCGTTTTCGGCGGTACGAGGGCGTCGTGTCCCATTTTTTTTTCATGTTTTGCGCGCCGGAATCATTTTCGGCGGTGCGGGGCGTCGGCTCCGTTTTCATGTTTTGCGCGCCGGAATCGTTTTCGGCGGTATCGAGGGAGTCGTGTCCCGTTTTCATGTTTTGCGCGCCCGGACTCGTTTTCGGCGGTACCGAGGGCGTCGTGTCCCGTTTTCATGTTTTGCGCGCCGGACTCGTTTTCGGCGGTACCGAGGGCGTCGGCTCCCGTTTTCATGTTTTGCGCGCCGGACTCGTTTTCGGCGGTACAGGGCGTCGTGTCCCGTTTTCATGTTTTGCGCGCCGGACTCGTTTTCGGAGGTGCCGAGGGCGTCGGCTCCCGTTTTCATGTTTTGCGCGCCCCGGAACTCGTTTTCGGCGGTAGCGAGGGCGTCGTGTCCCGTTTTCATGTTTTGCGCGCCGGACTCGTTTTCGGCGGTGCGAGGGGCGTCGTGTCCCGTTTTCATGTTTTGCGCGCCGGACTCGTTTTCGGCGGTGCGGGGCGTCGTGTCCGTTTTCATGTTTTGCGCGCCGGACTCGTTTTCGGCGGTACGGAGGGCGTCGTGTCCGTTTTCATGTTTTGCGCGCCGGACTCGTTTTCGGCGATGCAGGGGCGTCGTGTCTCGTTTTCATGTTTTGCGCGCCGGACTCGTTTTCGGCGATACGAGGGGCGTCGGGTCCCGTTTTCATGTTTTGCGCGCCGGACTCGTTTTTTCGGCGGTACGAGGGCGTCGTGTCCGTTTTCATGTTTTGCGCGCCGGACTCATTTTCGGCGGTACGAGGGCGTCGTGTCCCGTTTTCATGTTTTGCGCGCCCGGGACTCATTTTCGGCGGTGCGGGGCGTCGTGTCCCGTTTTCATGTTTTGCGCGCCGGACTCGTTTTCGGCGGTATCGAGGGCTCGTGTCCCGTTTTCATGTTTTGCGCGCCGGACTCGTTTTCGGCGGTGCAGGGCGTCGGTCCCGTTTTCATGTTTTGCGCGCCGGACTCGTTTTCGGCGGCGAGAGGGCGTCGGTCCGTTTTCATGTTTTGCGCGCCGGACTCATTTTCGGCGGTACGAGGGCGTCGTCGGTCCCGTTTTCATGTTTTGCGCGCCGGACTCATTTCGGCGGTATCGAGGGCGTCGACTCCCGTTTTCATGTTTTGCGCGCCGGACTCGTTTTCGGCGGTACGAGGGCGTCGTGTCCCGTTTTCATGTTTTGCGCGCCGGAATCGTTTTCGGCGGTACGGGGGCGTCGTGTCCCGTTTTCATGTTTTGCGCGCCGGACTCGTTTTCGGCGGTACGGGGCGTCGTGTCCCGTTTTCATGTTTTGCGCGCGCCGGACTCGTTTTCGGCGGTACGGGGGCGTCGTGTCCCGTTTTCATGTTTTGCGCGCCGGACTCGTTTTCGGCGGTGCACGGGGCGTCGGTCCGTTTTCATGTTTTGCGCGCCGGACTCGTTTTCGGCGGTACGAGGGCGTCGGTCCGTTTTCATGTTTTGCGCGCCGGACTCGTTTTCGGCGGTACGAGGGGCGTCGTGTCCCGTTTTCAATGTTTTGCGCGCCGGACTCGTTTTCGGCGGTGCGGGGGCGTCGTGTCCCGTTTTCATGTTTTGCGCGCCGGACTCGTTTTCGGCGGTACGGGGGCGTCGTGTCCCGTTTTCATGTTTTGCGCGCCCGGACTCGTTTTCGGCGGTACAGGGGCGTCGTCGTCCGTTTTCATGTTTTGCGCGCCGGACTCATTTTCGGCGGTGCGAGGGCGTCGGCTCCCATTTTCATGTTTTGCGCTCCGGACTCGTTTTCGGCGGTACAGAGGCGTCGTCCCGTTTTCATGTTTTGCGCGCCGGAACTCGTTTTCGGCGGTGCGGGGCGTCGTGTCCGTTTTCATGTTTTGCGCGCCGGACTCGTTTTCGGCGGTACGAGGGCGTCGTGTCCCGTTTTCATGTTTTGCGCGCCGGACTCGTTTTCGGCGGTGCGGGGCGTCGTGTCCCGTTTTCATGTTTTGCGCGCCGGACTCATTTTCGGCGGTACGGGGCGTTTGTGTTCCGTTTTCATGTTTTGCGCGCCGGGACTCGTTTTCGGCGGTACGAGGGCGTCGTGTCCGTTTTCATGTTTTGCGCGCCGGACTCGTTTTCGGCGGTGCGGGGCGTCGGGTCCCGTTTTCATGTTTTGCGCGCCGGACTCGTTTTCGGCGGTGCGAGGGCGTCGTCTCCCGTTTTCATGTTTTGCGCGCCCGGACTCGTTTTCGGCGGTACGGAGGGCGTCGTGTCCCGTTTTCATGTTTTGCGCGCCGGACTCGTTTTCGGCGGTACCGAGGGCGTCGGGTCCCGTTTTCATGTTTTGCGCGCCCGGACTCGTTTTCGGCGGTGCGAGGGGCGTCGTGTCCGTTTTCATGTTTTGCGCGCCGGGACTCGTTTTCGGCGGTACGAGGGCGTCGTGTCCCGTTTTCATGTTTTGCGCGCCGGACTCGTTTTCGGCGGTACGAGGGCGTCGTGTCCCGTTTTCATGTTTTGCGCGCCGGACTCGTTTTCGGCGGTGCGGGGCGTCGGCTCCGTTTTCATGTTTTGCGCGCCGGACTCGTTTTCGGCGGTAGCGAGGAGTTTTCGTCGTCCCGGGGCGTTTTTCATGTTTTGCGCGCCGAACTCGTTTTCGGCGGTACGGGGCGTCGTGTCCGTTTTCATGTTTTGCGCGCCGGACTCATTTTCGGCGGTACGAGGGCGTCGTGTCCCGTTTTCATGTTTTGCGCGCCGGACTCATTTTCGGCGGTACGAGGGCGTCGTGTCCGTTTTCATGTTTTGCGCGCCGGACTCGTTTTCGGCGGTACGAGGGCGTCGTGTCCGTTTTCATGTTTTGCGCGCCGGACTCGTTTTCGGCGGTGCGAGGGCGTCGGTCCGTTTTCATGTTTTGCGCGCCCCCAAACTCGTTTCGGCGGTAGCGAGGAGGGTCCCGTCGTCGTCCGTTTTCATGTTTTGCGCGCCGGACTCGTTTTCGGCGGTGCGGGGGCGTCGTGTCCGTTTTCATGTTTTGCGCGCCGGACTCGTTTTCGGCGGTACGGGAGGCGTCGGGTCCCGTTTTCATGTTTTGCGCGCCGGACTCATTTTCGGCGGTATCGAGGGAGTCGTGTCCCGTTTTCATGTTTTGCGCGCCGGGACTCGTTTTCGGCGGTACGAGGGGCGTCGTGTCCGTTTTCATGTTTTGCGCGCCGGACTCGTTTTCGGCGGTAGAGGTTTCGTGTCCCGTTTTCATGTTTTGCGCGCCGGACTCGTTTTCGGCGGTACGAGGGCGTCGTGTCCCGTTTTCATGTTTTGCGCGCCGGACTCGTTTTTCGGCGGTGCGGGGGCGTCGGCTCCGTTTTCATGTTTTGCGCGCCGGACTCGTTTTCGGCGGTAGCGAGGGTTGTCTCCCGTTTTCATGTTTTGCGCGCCGGACTCGTTTTCGGCGGTGCGGGGGCGTCGTGTCCCATTTTCACGTTTTTGCGCGCCGGACTCGTTTTCGGCGGTGCGAGGGGCGTCGTGTCCCGTTTTCATGTTTTGCGCGCCGGACTCATTTTCGGCGGTACAGGGCGTCGTGTCCGTTTTCATGTTTTGCGCGCCGGACTCGTTTTCGGCGGTACGAGGCGTCGTGTCCCGTTTTCATGTTTTGCGCGCCGGACTCGTTTTCGGCGGTGCGAGGGCGTCGTGTCCCGTTTTCATGTTTTGCGCGCCCCGGACTCGTTTTCGGCGGTAGCAGAGGCGTCGTCTCCCGTTTTCATGTTTTGCGCGCCGGACTCGTTTTCGGCGGTACGGGGGCGTCGTGTCCCCCGTTTTCATGTTTTGCGCGCCGGACTCGTTTTCGGCGGTACGAGAGCGTGTCGGGTCCCGTTTTCATGTTTTGCGCGCCGGACTCGTTTTCGGCGGTATCGAGGGGCGTCGGTGTCCCGTTTTCATGTTTTGCGCGCCGGACTCGTTTTTGGCGGTGCGAGGGCGTCGTGTCCGTTTTCATGTTTTGCGCGCCGGACTCGTTTTCGGCGGTGCACGGGGCGTCGTGTCCGTTTTCATGTTTTGCGCGCCGGACTCGTTTTCGGCGGTACGGGCGTCGTGTCCCGTTTTCATGTTTTGCGCGCCGGACTCGTTTTCGGCGGTACGAGGGCGTCGGGTCCCGTTTTCATGTTTTGCGCGCCCCGAACTCGTTTTCGGCGGTAGCGGGGCGTCGTGTCTCCGTTTTCATGTTTTGCGCGCCGGACTCGTTTTCGGCGGTGCGAGGGCGTCGTGTCCCATTTTCATGTTTTGCGCGCCGGACTCATTTTCGGCGGTTACGAGGGCGTCGTGTCCCGTTTTCATGTTTTGCGCGCCGGACTCGTTTTCGGCGGTACAGGCGTCGTGTCCGTTTTCATGTTTTGCGCGCCGGACTCGTTTTCGGCGGTACGGGCGTCGTCGTCCCGTTTTCATGTTTTGCGCGCCGGACTCGTTTTCGGCGGTGCGAGGGCGTCGGCTCCCGTTTTCATGTTTTGCGCGCCCGGACTCGTTTTCGGCGGGTACGGGAGGCGTCGTCTCCGTTTTCATGTTTTGCGCGCCGGACTCGTTTCGGCGGTACGGAGGGCGTCGTGTCCCGTTTTCATGTTTTGCGCGCCGGACTCGTTTTTCGGCGGTGCGAGGGCGTCGTGTCCCGTTTTCATGTTTTGCGCGCCGGACTCGTTTTCGGCGGTGCGAGGGCGTCGTGTCCGTTTTCATGTTTTGCGCGCCGGACTCGTTTTCGGCGGTGCGAGCGTGTCGTCGTCCGTTTTCATGTTTTGCGCGCCGGACTCGTTTTCGGCGGTATGCGAGGGTGGTGTCCCGTTTTCATGTTTTGCGCGCCGGACTCGTTTCGGCGGTGCGGCGTCGTGTCCCGTTTTTTAATGTTTTGCGCGCCGGACTCGTTTTCGGCGGTACGAGGGCGTCGTGTCCGTTTTCATGTTTTGCGCGCCGGACTCGTTTTCGGCGGTACGAGGGGCGTCGTGTCCCGTTTTCATGTTTTGCGCGCCGGACTCGTTTTCGGCGGTGCGAGGGCGTCGGGTCCCGTTTTCATGTTTTGCGCGCCCCCAACTCGTTTTCGGCGGTAGCGAGGGTCGTTGTCTCCCGTTTTCATGTTTTGCGCGCCCGGACTCATTTTCGGCGGTATCAGGGGCGTCGTGTCCCATTTTCACGTTTTGCGCGCCGGACTCGTTTTCGGCGGTTACGAGGGCGTCGTGTCCGTTTTCATGTTTTGCGCGCCGGACTCATTTTCGGCGGTACGAGAGGGCGTCGTGTCCGTTTTCATGTTTTGCGCGCCGGAATCGTTTTCGGCGGTACGAGGCGTCGTGTCCCGTTTTCATGTTTTGCGCGCCGGACTCGTTTTCGGGTGCAGGGGCGTCGGGTCCCGTTTTCATGTTTTGCGCGCCGGACTCGTTTTCGGCGGTACGAGCAGGGGCGTCGTCCCCGTTTCATGTTTTGCGCGCCGGACTCGTTTCGGCGGTACGGAGGGCGTCGTGTCCCGTTTTCATGTTTTGCGCGCTCGGGCTCGTTTTCGGCGGTACCGAGGGCGTCGTGTCCCGTTTTCATGTTTTGCGCGCCGGACTCGTTTTCGGCGTGCAGGGTCGTTCGTGTCCGTTTTCATGTTTTGCGCGCCGGACTCGTTTTCGGCGGTACGAGCGTCGGGTCCCGTTTTCATGTTTTGCGCGCCGGACTCATTTTCGGCGGTATCGAGGGCGTCGGTGTCCCGTTTTCATGTTTTGCGCGCCGGACTCGTTTTTCGGCGGTGCGAGGGCGTCGTGTCCCGTTTTCATGTTTTGCGCGCCGGACTCGTTTTCGGCGGTACGAGGGTCGTGTCCCGTTTTCATGTTTTGCGCGCCGGACTCGTTTTCGGCGGTACGGGGGCGTCGTGTCCCGTTTTCATGTTTTGCGCGCCGGACTCGTTTTCGGCGGTGCGGGGCGTCGGCTCCGTTTTCATGTTTTGCGCGCCCCCAACTCGTTTTCGGCGGTAGCGAGGGTCGTGTCCCGTTTTCATGTTTTGCGCGCCGAACTCATTTTCGGCGGTACGGGGCGTCGTGTCCCGTTTTCATGTTTTTGCGCGCCGGACTCATTTTCGGCGGTGCAGAGGGTCGTCGTGTCCGTTTTCATGTTTTGCGCGCCGGACTCGTTTTCGGCGGTACGGGGGCGTCGGTCCGTTTTCATGTTTTGCGCGCCGGACTCGTTTTCGGCGGTACGAGGGGCGTCGTGTCCCGTTTTCATGTTTTGCGCGCCGGACTCGTTTTCGGCGGTGCGAGGGCGTCGGGTCCGTTTTCATGTTTTGCGCGCCCGGACTCGTTTTCGGCGGTGCAGGGGCGTCGTCGTCCCGTTTTCATGTTTTGCGCGCCGGACTCGTTTCGGCGGTACGGGGCGTCGTGTCCGTTTTCATGTTTTGCGCGCCGGGACTCGTTTTCGGCGGTGCAGGGCGTCGTGTCCCGTTTTCATGTTTTGCGCGCCGGACTCGTTTTCGGCGGTACAGAGGGCGTCGGGTCCGTTTTCATGTTTTGCGCGCCGGACTCGTTTTCGGCGGTGCGGCGGTAGCGTGTCGGGTCCGTTTTCATGTTTTGCGCGCCGGACTCGTTTTCGGCGGTATCGAGGGGGTCGTCCCGTTTTCATGTTTTGCGCGCCGGACTCGTTTCGGCGGTACGAGGCGTCGTGTCCGTTTTCATGTTTTGCGCGCCGGACTCGTTTTCGGCGGTGCGAGGCGTCGGCGTCCCGTTTTCATGTTTTGCGCGCTCCGGACTCGTTTTCGGCGGTACGAGGGGCGTCGTGTCCCGTTTTCATGTTTTGCGCGCCGGACTCGTTTTCGGCGGTGCGAGGCGTCGGGTCCGTTTTCATGTTTTGCGCGCCGGACTCGTTTTCGGCGGTAGCGAGGGTCGTCGGTCCCGTTTTCATGTTTTGCGCGCCGGACTCGTTTTCGGCGGTATCGAGGGCGTCGTGTCCCGTTTTCATGTTTTGCGCGCCGGACTCGTTTTCGGCGGTATCGAGGGTCGTCGTGTCCCGTTTTCATGTTTTGCGCGCCGGAATCATTTTCGGCGGTATCGAGGGCGTCGGTGTCCCATTTTCATGTTTTGCGCGCCGGACTCGTTTTCGGCGGTGCAGGGGCGTCGTGTCCCGTTTTCATGTTTTGCGCGCCGGACTCGTTTTAGGCGGTACGAGGGCGTCGGTTCCGTTTTCATGTTTTGCGCGCCGGACTCGTTTTCGGCGATGCGGGGCGTCGTTTCCGTTTTCATGTTTTGCGCGCCGGGACTCGTTTTCGGCGGTGCAGAGGCGTCGTGTCCCTTTTCATGTTTTGCGCGCCGGACTCGTTTTCGGCGGTACGAGGGGCGTCGTGTCCGTTTTCATGTTTTGCGCGCCGGACTCGTTTTCGGCGGTGCAGGGCGTCGTGTCCGTTTTCATGTTTTGCGCGCCGGACTCGTTTTCGGCGGTACGGGGCGTCGTGTCCCGTTTTCATGTTTTGCGCGCCGGACTCATTTTCGGCGGCGGTGCGGGGCGTCGGCTCCCGTTTTCATGTTTTGCGCTCCGGAATCGTTTTCGGCGGTATCGAGGGTCGTCGTCCCGTTTTCATGTTTTGCGCGCCGGACTCGTTTTCGGCGGTGCACGAGGGCGTCGGTCCCGTTTTCATGTTTTGCGCGCCGGACTCGTTTTCGCGGTGCAGGGGCGTCGTGTCCCGTTTTCATGTTTTGCGCGCCGGGACTCGTTTTCGGCGGTATCGAGGTCGTCGGTGTCCCGTTTTCATGTTTTGCGCGCCGGACTCGTTTCGGCGGTACGGGGCGTCGTGTCCCGTTTTCATGTTTTGCGCGCCGGACTCGTTTTCGGCGGTGCGGGGCGTCGGCTCCGTTTTCATGTTTTGCGCGCCCCCACTCGTTTTCGGCGGTACGGGGCGTCGTGTCCGTTTTCATGTTTTGCGCGCCGGACTCGTTTCGGCGGTACGGGGGGCGTCGTGTCCCGTTTTCATGTTTTGCGCGCCGGACTCGTTTTCGGCGGTGCGAGGGCGTCGTTTCCTATTTTCATGTTTTGCGCGCCCGGACTCGTTTTCGGCGGTGCACCGGGGCGTCGTGTCCGTTTTCATGTTTTGCGCGCCGGACTCGTTTCGGCGGTACGAGGCGTCGTGTCCGTTTTCATGTTTTGCGCGCCGGACTCGTTTTCGGCGGTACGAGGGGTCGTGTCCCGTTTTCATGTTTTGCGCGCCGGACTCATTTTCGGCGGTGCAGGGCGTCGTGTCCGTTTTCATGTTTTGCGCGCCGGACTCGTTTTCGGCGGTACGAGGGCGTCGTGTCCCGTTTTCATGTTTTGCGCGCCGGACTCGTTTTCGGCGGTGCACGAGGGCGTCGTGTCCGTTTTCATGTTTTGCGCGCCGGACTCGTTTTCGGCGATACGAGGGCGTCGGGTCCCGTTTTCATGTTTTGCGCGCCGGACTCATTTTCGGCGGTATACGTCGAGTTGTTTGACTCCCATTTTCATGTTTTGCGCGCCGGACTCGTTTCGGCGGTGCAGGGGCGTCGTGTCCGTTTTCATGTTTTGCGCGCCGGACTCGTTTCGGCGGTACGAGGGGTGTCGTTCCGTTTTCATGTTTTGCGCGCCGGACTCGTTTTCGGCGGTGCGAGGGGCGTCGGGTCCCGTTTTCATGTTTTGCGCGCCGGAATCGTTTTCGGCGATACGAGGGCGTCGTGTCCGTTTTCATGTTTTGCGCGCCGGACTCGTTTTCGGCGGTGCGAGGGCGTCGTGTCCCGTTTTCATGTTTTGCGCGCCGGACTCGTTTTCGGCGGTGCAGGGTCGTCGTGTCCCGTTTTCATGTTTTGCGCTCCGGACTCGTTTTCGGCGGTATCGAGGGCGTCGTGTCCCGTTTTCATGTTTTGCGCGCCGGACTCGTTTTCGGCGGTACCGGGCGTCGGGTCCCGTTTTCATGTTTTGCGCGCCGACTCGTTTTCGGCGGTGCGAGGGCGTCGGTCCCGTTTTCATGTTTTGCGCGCCGGACTCGTTTCGGCGGTGCGAGGGCGTCGGGTCCGTTTTCATGTTTTGCGCGCCGGACTCATTTCGGCGGTGCACGGGGCGTCGGGTCCCGTTTTCATGTTTTGCGCGCCGGACTCGTTTTCGGCGCTACGAGGGCTTTGTCGTCCCGTTTTCATGTTTTGCGCGCCGGACTCGTTTTCGGCGGTACGAGGGCGTCGGGTCCCGTTTTCATGTTTTGCGCGCCGGACTCGTTTCGGCGCTACGAGGGCGTCGTGTCCCGTTTTCATGTTTTGCGCGCCGGACTCGTTTTCGGCGGTACGAGGGCGTCGTGTCCCGTTTTCATGTTTTGCGCGCCGGACTCGTTTTCGGCGGTGCAGGGGCGTCGGCTCCGTTTTCATGTTTTGCGCGCTTGGACTCGTTTTCGGCGGTATCGCGGGGCGTCGGGTCCCGTTTTCATGTTTTGCGCGCCGGACTCGTTTTCGGCGGTGCGAGGGCGTCGTGTCCGTTTTCATGTTTTGCGCGCCGGAACTCGTTTCGGCGGTTCAGAGGGTGTGTGTCCCGTTTTCATGTTTGCGCGCCGGACTCGTTTTCGGCGGTGCAGGGGCGTCGTGTCTCGTTTTCATGTTTTGCGCGCCGGACTCGTTTTGGCGGTGCAGGGGCGTCGTGTCCCGTTTTCATGTTTTGCGCGCCGGACTCATTTTCGGCGGTGCAGGGGCGTCGGCTCCCGTTTTCACGTTTTGCGCTCTCCGGACTCGTTTTCGGCGGTGCAGAGAGCGTCGGCTCCCGTTTTCATGTTTTGCGCGCCGGACTCGTTTTCGGCGGTGCAGAGGCGTCGTGTCCCGTTTTCATGTTTTGCGCGCCGGACTCGTTTTCGGCGGTACGAGGGCGTCGTGTCCGTTTTCATGTTTTGCGCGCCGGACTCATTTTCGGCGGTGCGAGGGCGTCGTGTCCCATTTTCACGTTTTTCGCGCCCGGACTCATTTTCGGCGTTACCGAGGGCGTCGTGTCCCGTTTTCATGTTTTGCGCGCCCGGACTCATTTTCGGCGATACGAGGGCGTCGGGTCCCGTTTTCATGTTTTGCGCGCCGGACTCGTTTTCGGCGGTGCGAGGGCGTTCGTGTCCCGTTTTCATGTTTTGCGCGCCGGACTCGTTTTCGACGATATCGAGGGCGTCGGATCCCGTTTTCATGTTTTGCGCGCCGGACTCGTTTTCGGCGGTATCGGGGCGTCGGGTCTCGTTTTCATGTTTTGCGCGCCGGACTCGTTTTCGGCGGTACGAGGGCGTCGGGCGGTACTCCGTTTTCATGTTTTGCGCGCCGGACTCGTTTTCGGCGGTGCAGGGGCGTCGGCTCCGTTTTCATGTTTTGCGCGCCCGACTCGTTTTCGGCGGTGCAGGGACGTCGTATCCCGTTTTCATGTTTTGCGTGCGCCGTCGGACTCGTTTCGTTTCGGCGGTGCGAGGTCGTCGTCCCGTTTTCATGTTTTGCGCGCCGGACTCGTTTTCGGCGGTGCGAGGGGCGTCGTGTCCGTTTTCATGTTTTGCGCGCCGGACTCGTTTTCGGCGGTAACGGGCGTCGTGTCCCGTTTTCATGTTTTGCGCGCCGGACTCATTTTCGGCGGTTCGAGGGCGTCGTGTCCCGTTTTCATGTTTTGCGCGCCGGACTCATTTTCGGCGGTGCAGGGGCGTCGGCTCCCATTTTCATGTTTTGCGCGCCGGACTCGTTTTCGGCGGTATACGAGAGCGTCGGGTCCCGTTTTCATGTTTTGCGCGCCGGACTCATTTTCGGCGATACGAGGGCGTCGGGTCCCGTTTTCATGTTTTGCGCGCCGGACTCATTTCGGCGGTGCGGGGCGTCGGACCCCATTTTCATGTTTTGCGCGCCGGACTCGGTTTCGGCGGTACAAAGGGCGTCGGCGGGTCCCGTTTTCATGTTTTGCGCGCCGGACTCGTTTTCGGCGGTATCGAGGACGTCGTGTCCCGTTTTCATGTTTTGCGCGCCCGGACTCGTTTTCGGCGGTACCGAGGGCGTCGTGTCCCGTTTTCATGTTTTGCGCGCCGGACTCATTTTCGGCGGTGCGAGGGCGTCGGCTCCGTTTTCATGTTTTGCGCGCCGGACTCGTTTTCGGCGGTATCGAGGGAGTCGTGTCCCGTTTTCATGTTTTGCGCGCCGGACTCGTTTTCGGCGGTACGGGGCGTCGGCTCCGTTTTCATGTTTTGCGCGCGGACTCGTTTTCGGCGGTGCGAGAACGTCGTGTCCCGTTTTCATGTTTTGCGCGCCGGACTCGTTTTCGGCGGTATCGAGGGGCGTCGGGTCCCGTTTTCATGTTTTGCGTGCCGGACTCGTTTTCGGCGGTGCAGGGTCTTGTGTCCGTTTTCATGTTTTGCGCGCCGGGACTCGTTTTCGGCGGTACAGAGGGCGTCGGGTCCCGTTTTCATGTTTTGCGCGCCGGAACTTATTTTTGGCGGTAGCGAGGGCGTCGTGTCCCGTTTTCATGTTTTGCGCGCCGGACTCGTTTTCGGCGGTACGGGGTCGTCGTGTCCGTTTTCATGTTTTGCGCGCCGGACTCATTTTCGGCGGTGCGAGGGCGTCGTGTCCCTTTTTCATGTTTTGCGCGCCGGACTCGTTTCGGCGGTACGAGGGCGTCGTGTCCCGTTTTCATGTTTTGCGCGCCGGACTCGTTTTCGGCGGTGCGAGGGTGTCGTGTCCCGTTTTCATGTTTTGCGCGCCGGACTCGTTTTCGGCGGTGCAGAGGAGTCGTGTCCCGTTTTCCATGTTTTGCGCGCCGGAATCTCGTTTTCGGCGGTATCGAGGCGTCGTGTCCCGTTTTCATGTTTTGCGCGCCGGACTCGTTTTCGGCGGTGCAGAGGGCGTCGGTCCCGTTTTCATGTTTTGCGCGCCGGACTCGTTTTCGGCGCGTGCAGGGACGTCGTTTCCCGTTTTCATGTTTTGCGCGCCGGACTCGTTTTCGGCGGTACGAGGCGTCGTGTCCCTTTTTCATGTTTTGCGCGCTCGGACTCGTTTTCGGCGGTACCGAGGGCGTCCTGTCCCATTTTCATGTTTTGCGCGCCGGACTCGTTTTCGGCGCGGTATCGAGGAGTCGTGTCCCGTTTTCATGTTTTGCGCGCCGGACTCGTTTTCGGCGGTGCGGGTCGTCGTGTCCCATTTCATGTTTTGCGCGCCGGACTCATTTTCGGCGGTACGAGGGGCGTCGGCTCCGTTTTCATGTTTTGCGCGCCGGACTCGTTTCGGCGGTATCGAGGAGCGTGTCCCGTTTTCATGTTTTGCGCACGGACTCGTTTTCGGCGGTACAGGGGCGTCGGGTCCCGTTTTCATGTTTTGCGCGCCGGACTCGTTTTCGGCGATCGAGGGGCGTCGTGTCCCGTTTTCATGTTTTGCGCGCCGGACTCGTTTTCGGCGGTGCGAGGGCGTCGTGTCCGTTTTCATGTTTTGCGCGCCGGACTCGTTTTCGGCGGTACGAGGCGTCGTGTCCCGTTTTCATGTTTTGCGCGCCGGACTCGTTTTCGGCGGTGCGAGGGCGTCGGGTCCCGTTTTCATGTTTTGCGCGCCGGACTCGTTTTCGGCGGTACGCGGGCGTCGTGTCCCGTTTTCATGTTTTGCGCGCCGGACTCGTTTCGGCGGTGCAGAGGGCGTCGTGTCCGTTTTCATGTTTTGCGCGCCGGACTCATTTTTGGCGGTGCAGGGCGTCGTGTCCCGTTTTCATGTTTTGCGCGCCCCGGACTCGTTTTCGGCGGTACGGAGGGCGTCGGGTCCCGTTTTCATGTTTTGCGCGCGTCGGACTCGTTTTCGGCGGTGCAGGGCGTCGTGTCCCGTTTTCATGTTTTGCGCGCCGGACTCGTTTTCGGCGGTACGAGGGCGTCGGGTCCCGTTTTCATGTTTTGCGCGCCGGACTCATTTTCGGCGGTACGAGGGCGTCGACTCCCGTTTTCATGTTTTGCGCGCCGGACTCGTTTCGGCGGTGCGAGGGCGTCGTGTCCCGTTTTCATGTTTTGCGCGCCGGACTCGTTTTCGGCGGTATCGAGGGGTCGGGTCCCGTTTTCATGTTTTGCGCGCCGGACTCGTTTCGGCGGCGGTGCAGAGGCGTCGGTTCCGTTTTCAAGTTTTGCGCGCCCGACTCATTTCGGCGGTGCGAGGGCGTCGTGTCCCGTTTTCATGTTTTGCGCGCCGGACTCGTTTTCGGCGGTGCAGAGGCGTCGGTCCCGTTTTCATGTTTTGCGCGCCGGACTCATTTTCGGCGGTACGAGGGTCGGGTCCCGTTTTCATGTTTTGCGCGCCGGACTCGTTTTCGGCGTCGTGTCCGAGGGCTTTTTCGTGTCCCGTTTTCATGTTTTGCGCGCCGGACTCGTTTCGGCGGTGCGAGAGGGCGTCGGGTCCGTTTTCATGTTTTGCGCGCCGGACTCGTTTTCGGCGGTACGAGGGCGTTGTGTCCCCGTTTTCATGTTTTGCGCGCCCGGACTCGTTTTCGGCGGTACGAGGGTCGTGTCCCGTTTTCATGTTTTGCGCGCCGGACTCGTTTCGGCGGTGCGAGGCGTCGGGTCCGTTTTCATGTTTTGCGCGCCGGACTCGTTTTCGACGGTACGAGGGCGTCGTGTCCGTTTTCATGTTTTGCGCGCCGGACTCGTTTTCGGCGGTGCAGAGGCGTCGTGTCCGTTTTCATGTTTTGCGCGCCGGACTCGTTTTCGGCGGTGCGGGGTGTGGGTCCCCGTTTTCATGTTTTGCGCGCCGGACTCGTTTTCGGCGGTGCATCGGGCGTCGTGTCCCGTTTTCATGTTTTGCGCGCCGGACTCGTTTTCGGCGGTGCACCGAGGGTCGTGTCCCGTTTTCATGTTTTGCGCGCCGGACTCGTTTTCGGCGGTGCAGGGGCGTCGGCTCCCGTTTTCATGTTTTGCGCTCCGGACTCGTTTTCGGCGGTACGAGGCGTCGGGTCCCGTTTTCATGTTTTGCGCGCCGGACTCGTTTTCGGCGGTGCAGGGGGCGTCGTGTCCGTTTTCATGTTTTGCGCGCCGGACTCGTTTTCGGCGGTGCGAGGGCGTCGTGTCCCATTTTTCATGTTTTGCGCGCCGGACTCGTTTTCGGCGGTACGGGGGCGTCGTGTCCCGTTTTCATGTTTTGCGCGCCGGACTCGTTTTCGGCGGTACGAGGGCGTCGGCTCCCGTTTTCATGTTTTGCGCGCCGGACTCGTTTTCGGCGGTGCAGGGGCGTCGGTCCCGTTTTCATGTTTTGCGCGCCGGACTCGTTTTTTCGGCGGTACGGGGGCGTCGTGTCCGTTTTCATGTTTTGCGCGCACGGGAATCATTTTCGGCGGTACGAGGGCGTCGGGTCCCGTTTTCATGTTTTGCGCGCGGACTCGTTTTCGGCGGTGCATTGTCGGGTCCGTTTTCATGTTTTGCGCGCCGGACTCATTTTCGGCGGTACGGGGCGTCGGGTCCCGTTTTTCATGTTTTGCGCGCCGGACTCATTTCGGCGATGCGAGGGGCGTCGACCCCGTTTTCATGTTTTGCGCGCCGGACTCGTTTCGGCGGTGCGGGGCGTCGGCTCCGTTTTCATGTTTTGCGCGCCGGACTCGTTTTCGGCGGTGCGGGACGTCGTGTCCGTTTTCATGTTTTGCGCGCCGGACTCGTTTTCGGCGGTGCGGGCGTCGTGTCCCATTTTCATGTTTTGCGCGCCGGACTCATTTCGGCGGTGCGACGGGGCGTCGGCTCCGTTTTCATGTTTTGCGCTCCGGACTCGTTTTCGGCGGTATCGAGGGCGTCGTCGGTCTCCGTTTTCATGTTTTGCGCGCCGGACTCGTTTTCGGCGGTGCGAGAGACGTCGTGTCCCGTTTTCATGTTTTGCGCGCCGGACTCGTTTCGGCGGTGCAGAAGGTGTCGTGTCCCGTTTTCATGTTTTGCGCGCCGGACTCGTTTTCGGCGGTATCGCAGGGTCGTCGTGTCACGTTTTCATGTTTTGCGCGCCCGGACTCGTTTTCGGCGGTGCGGGGCGTCGGCTCCCGTTTTCATGTTTTGCGCGCCGGACTCGTTTTCGGCGGTGCGAGGGAGTCGTGTCCGTTTTCATGTTTTTGCGCGCCGGACTCGTTTTTCGGCGGTACGGAGGTCGTCGTGTCCCGTTTTCATGTTTTGCGCGCCGGACTCGTTTTTCGGCGGTGCGAGGGGTCGTCGTGTCCATTTTCATGTTTTGCGCCCGGACTCGTTTTCGGCGGTGCGAGGGGCTCGTGTCCCGTTTTCATGTTTTGCGCGCCGGACTCGTTTCGGCGGTGCGAGGGTGTCGTGTCCCGTTTTCATGTTTTGCGCTGCCGGACTCGTTTTCGGCGATGCGAGGGCGTCGTGTCCCGTTTCCATGTTTTGCGCGCCGGAATCACTCGTTTCGGCGGTATCGAGGCGTCGTGTCCGTTTTCATGTTTTGCGCGCCGGACTCGTTTTCGGCGGTGCGAGGGCGTCGGTCCCGTTTTCATGTTTTGCGCCCGGACTCGTTTTCGGCGATGCAGGGGTCGTCGTTCCGTTTTCATGTTTTGCGCGCCGGACTCGTTTTCGGCGGTACGAGGGCGTCGTGTCCCTTTTCATGTTTTGCGCACTCGGACTCATTTTCGGCGGTGCAGGGGCGTGTGTCCCGTTTTCATGTTTTGATTGCTCGGACTCGTTTTTGGCGGTGCAGGGGTCGTGTCCCGTTTTCATGTTTTGCGCGCCGGACTCGTTTTCGGCGGTATCGAGGGTCGTCGTCCCGTTTTCATGTTTTGTGCGCCGGAATCATTTCGGCGGTATCGAGAGGTCGTCGTCCCCCGTTTTCATGTTTTGCGCGCCGGACTCGTTTTCGGCGGTGCAGGGGCGTCGGTTCCCGTTTTCATGTTTTGCGCGCCGGACTCGTTTCGCGGTGCAGGGGCGTCGTTTCCGTTTTCATGTTTTGCGCGCCGGACTCGTTTTCGGCGTATCGAGGCGTCGTGTCCCTTTTTCATGTTTTGCGCGCCGGACTCGTTTTCGGCGGTGCAGGGGCGTCGTGTCCCGTTTTCATGTTTTGCGCGCCGGACTCGTTTTCGGCGGTGCGAGGGCGTCGTGTCCCGTTTTCATGTTTTGCGCGCCGGACTCGTTTCGGCATACGGGGGCGTCGTGTCCCATTTTCATGTTTTGCGCGCCGGACTCATTTTCGGCGGTGCGAGGGGCGTCGGCTCCGTTTTCATGTTTTGCGCGCCGGACTCGTTTCGGCGGTATCGAGGGCGTCGTGTCCGTTTTCATGTTTTGCGCGCCGGACTCGTTTCGGCGGTGCGGGGCGTCGTGTCCCGTTTTCATGTTTTGCGCGCCCGACTCGTTTTCGGCGATACGAGGACGTCGTGTCCCGTTTTCATGTTTTGCGCGCCGGACTCGTTTTCGGCGGTGCGAGGGTCGTCGTGTCCCGTTTTCATGTTTTGCGCGCCGGACTCGTTTTCGGCGGTACGAGGGCGTCGTGTCCCGTTTTCATGTTTTGCGCGCCGGACTCGTTTCGGCGGTGCGAGGGCGTCGGTCCGTTTTCATGTTTTGCGCGCCCGGACTCGTTTTCGGCGGTGCGAGGGCGTCGTGTCCGTTTTCATGTTTTGCGCGCCCGGACTCATTTTCGGCGGTACAGAGGGCTTCGTGTCCCGTTTTCATGTTTTGATTGCCCGGACTCATTTTTGGCGGTACCGAGGGAGGCGTGTCCCGTTTTCATGTTTTGCGCACCCGGACTCGTTTTCGGCGGTACGGAGGGCGTCGTGTCCCGTTTTCATGTTTTGCGTCCGGACTCGTTTTCCGCGGTACCGAGGGCGTCGTGTCCCGTTTTCATGTTTTGCGCGCCCGGACTCGTTTTCGGCGATACCGAGGGCGTCGGGTCCCGTTTTCATGTTTTGCGCGCCCGGACTCATTTTCGGCGATACCGAGGGCGTCGACTCCGTTTTCATGTTTTGCGCGCCGAACTCGTTTTCGGCGGTACGAGGGCGTCGTGTCCCGTTTTCATGTTTTGCGCGCCGGACTCATTTTCGGCGGTACGGAGGCGTCGTTTCCGTTTTCATGTTTTGCGCGCCGGACTCGTTTTCGGCGGTACGAGGGCGTCGGTGTCCGTTTTCATGTTTTGCGCGCCGGACTCATTTTCGGCGGTACCAGGGCGTCGGGTCCCGTTTTCATGTTTTGCGCGCCGGACTCGTTTTCGGCGGTACGAGGGCGTCGTCGTGTCCGTTTTCATGTTTTGCGCGCCGGACTCGTTTCGGCGGCGGTGCGAGGGGCGTCGACTCCGTTTTCATGTTTTGCGCGCCGGACTCGTTTTCGGCGGTACCGAGGGCGTCGTGTCCCGTTTTCATGTTTTGCGCGCCGGACTCGTTTTCGGCGGTACCGAGGGCGTCGGTCCCGTTTTCATGTTTTGCGCGCCCGGACTCGTTTTCGGCGGTACCGAGGGCTTTGTGTCCCGTTTTCATGTTTTGCGCGCCCGGACTCGTTTTCGGCGGTACGAGGGTAGTCGTGTCCCGTTTTCATGTTTTGCGCGCTCGGACTCGTTTCGGCGGTACCGAGGGCGTCGGCTCCCGTTTTCATGTTTTGCGCGCCCGGAATCGTTTTCGACGGTATCGAGGGAGTCGTGTCCGTTTTCATGTTTTGCGCGCCCGGACTCGTTTTCGGCGGTACCGAGGGCGTCGTGTCCGTTTTCATGTTTTGCGCGCCGGACTCGTTTCGGCGGTACAGGGGCGTGGTGTCCCGTTTTCATGTTTTGCGCGCCGGACTCGTTTTCGGCGTACGAGGGCGTCGTGTCCCGTTTTCATGTTTTGCGCGCCGGACTCGTTTTGGGCGGTACACGAGGTAGTCGTGTCCCGTTTTCATGTTTTGCGCGCCCGGACTCATTTTCGGCGGTACCGAGGGCGTCGGCTCCCATTGTCCCGTTTTGCTCTCCCGGACTCGTTTTCGGCGGTGCAGGAGCGTCGGTCCCGTTTTCATGTTTTGCGCGCCGGACTCGTTTTCGGCGGTACGGGGCGTCGTATCCCGTTTTCATGTTTTGCGCGCCGGACTCATTTTCGGCGGTGCGAGGGCGTCGGGTCCCATTTTCACGTTTTTCGCGCCGGACTCGTTTTCGGCGGTGCAGGGCGTCGTGTCCCGTTTTCATGTTTTGCGCGCCGGACTCGTTTCGGCGGTATGCAGGGCGTCGGCTCCGTTTTCATGTTTTGCGCGCCGGACTCGTTTTCGGCGGTGCAGAGGCGTCGGCTCCCGTTTTCAAGTTTTGCGCGCCTGGACTGTTTTTCGGCGGTACGTTGGGCTTCGTGACCCGTTTACAAATTTTTCGCACACGGAATCATTTTCGGCGGTACCGAGGGCGTCAGCTCCCATTTTATCGTTTTCGGCGATACCGAGATTGTCGGGTCCCGTTTTCATGTTTTGCGCGCCGGACTCATTTTCGGCGATACCGAGGGCGTCGGCACCCGTTTTCTTGTTTTGCGCGCCCGGACCCATTTCGGCGATGCGGGGCGTCGGTCCCCATTTCATTTTTGCGCGCCGGACTCGTTTTCGGCGGTGCGAGGGCGTCGGCTCCCGTTTTCATGTTTTGCGCGTCCGAACTCGTTTTCTGCGGTACTGAGGACGTCGTGTCCCGTTTTCATGTTTTGCGTGCCCGGACTCGTTTTCGGCTGTACCGAGGGCGTCGTGTCCCATTTTCATGTTTTGCGCGCCCGGACTCATTTTCAGCGGTACTGAGGGCGTCGGCTCCCGTTTTCATGTTTTGCGCTCCGGGAATCGTTTTCGGCGGTATCGAGGGAGTCGTGTCCCGTCAGCTCCCGTTTTCATCTTTTGCGCGCCCGGACTCGTTTTCTGCGGTACCGAGAACGTCGTGTCCCGTTTTCATGTTTTGCGCGCCCGGACTCGTTTTCGGCGGTATCGAGGGCGTCGTGTCCCGTTTTCATGTTTTGCGCGCCGGACTCGTTTTCGGCGGTGGCTTCGTGTCCCGTTTTCATGTTTTGCGCGCCCGGACTCGTTTTCGGCGGTACCGAGGCGCGTCGGCTCCCGTTTTCATGTTTTGCGCGCCTGAAATCGTTTTCGGCGGTAGCGAGGGAGTCGTGTCCCGATATCTTTTTTTGCGCGCCCGGACTCGTTTTCGGCGGTACGGAGGTCGTCGTGTCCCGTTTTCATGTTTTGCGCGCCCGGGCTCGTTTTCGGCGGTACCGAGGACGTCGTGTCCATTTTTCATGTTTTGCGCGCCCGGACTTGTTTTCGGCGGTACCGAGGGCTTCGTGTCCCGTTTTCATGTTTTGCGCGCCCGGACTCGTTTTCGTCGGTACCGAGGGTGTCGTGTCCCGTTTTCATGTTTTGCGCCCCGGGACTCGTTTTGGGCGGTACCGAGGCAGTCGTGTCCCGTTTCCATGTTTTGTGCGCCCGGAATCACTTTCGGCGGTATCGAGGGAGTCGTGTCCCGTTTTCATGTTTTGCGCGACCGGACTCATTTTCGGCGGTACCGAGGGCGTCGGTCCCGTTTTCATGTTTTGCGCGCCGGACTCGTTTTCGGCGGTGCAGAGGAAGTCGTTTCCCGTTTTCATGTTTTGCGCGCCGGACTCGTTTTCGGCGTATGCGAGGGGCGTCGTGTCCCTTTTCATGTTTTGCGCGCCGGACTCATTTTCGGCGGTGCGGGGCGTATGTGTCCCGTTTTCATGTTTTGCGCGCCGGACTCGTTTTTGGCGGTATCGAGGAGTCGTCGTCCCGTTTTCATGTTTTGCGCGCCGGACTCGTTTTCGGCGGTGCGGGGCGTCGTGTCCAATTTTCATTTTTGCGCGCCGGACTCGTTTCGGCGGTGCGAGGGCGTCGGCCCGTTTTCATGTTTTGCGCTCCGGGAATCGTTTTCGGCGGTATCGAGGGAGTCGTGTCCCGTTTTAATGTTTTGCGCGCCCGGACTCGGTTTCGGCGATACTGAGGGCGTCGGCTCCCGTTATCATGTTTTGCGCGCCCGGACTCGTTTTCTGCGGTACCGAGGACGTCGTGTCCCGTTTTCATGTTTTGCGTTCCCGGACTCGTGTTCGGCGGTACCGAGGTCGTCGTGTCCCGTTTTCATGTTTTGCGCGCCCGGACTCGTTTTCTGCTGGACCGAGGGCGTCGTGTCCCGTTTTCATGTTTTGCGCGCCGGACTCGTTTCGGCGGTACGGAGGTCTTTGTGTCCCGTTTTCATCTTTTGCGCGCCCGGACTCGTTTTCTGCGGTACCGAGGAAGTCGTGTCCCGTTTTCATGTTTTGCGTGCCTGGACTCGTTTTCGGATGGACCGAGGGCGTCGTGTCCCGTTTTCATGTTTTGCGCGCCCGGACTCGTTTTCGGCGGTACCGAGGTCTTTGTGTCCCGTTTTCATCTTTTGCGCGCCGGACTCGTTTTCGGCGGTACAGAGGCCGTCGTGTCCCGTTTTCATGTTTTGCGCGCCGGCCTCGTTTTCGGAGGTGCCGAGGGCGTCGGCTCCCGTTTTCATGTTTTGCGCGCCCCCAAAGTCGTTTTCGGCGGTAGCGAGGGAGTTGTCTCCCGATTTCATGTTTTGCGCGCCGGACTCGTTTTCGGCGGTACGGAGGGCGTCGTGTCCCGTTTTCATGTTTTGCGCGCCGGACTCGTTTTCGGCGGTACCGAGGGCGTCGTGTCCCATTTTCTTGTTTTGCGCGCCCGGACTTGTTTTCGGCGGTACCGAGGGCTTCGTGTCCCGTTTTCATGTTTTGCGCGCCCGGACTCGTTTTCGGCGGTACCGAGCGTGTCCTCAGTCCCGTTTCCATGTTTTGCGCGCCCGGAATCATTTTCGGCGGTATCGAGGGAGTGGTGTCCCGTTTTCATGTTTTGCGCGTCCGGACTTGTTTTTGGCGGTACCGAGGGCGTCGTGTCCTGTTTTAATGTTTTGCGCGACCGGACTCGTTTTAGGCGGTACCGAGGGCGTCGGTTCCCGTTTTCATGTTTTGCGCGCCCGGACTTGTTTTCCGCGATACCGAGGACTTCGTTTCCCGTTTTCATGTTTTGCGTGCCCGGACTCGTTTTCGGCTGTACCGAGGACGTTGTGTCCCTTTTTCATGTTTTGCGCGCCCGGACTCGTTTTCGGCGGTACCGAGGGCTTTGTGTCCCGTTTTCATGTTTAGATTGCCCGGACTCATTTTTGGCGGTACCGAAGGAGTCGTGTCCCGTTTTCATGTTTTGCGTGCCCGGACTCGTTTCGGCGGTACGAGGGCGTCGTGTCCGTTTTCCATGTTTTGCGCGCCCGGACTCGTTTTCGGCGGTGCAGAGGGCGTCGGCTCCCGTTTTCATGTTTTGCGCTCCGGAATCGTTTTCGGCGGTATCGAGGGAGTCGTGTCCCGTTTTCATGTTTTGCGCGCCCGGACTCGTTTTTGGCGGTGCACGAGGCGTCGTGTCCCGTTTTCATGTTTTGCGCGCCGGACTCGTTTCGGCGGTGCGAGGGCGTCGTGTCCCGTTTTCACGTTTTGCGCGACCGGACTCGTTTCGGCGGTGCGAGCGCGTCGGTTCCCGTTTTCATGTTTTACGCGCCGGACTCGTTTTCGCGGTGCAGAGGGCGTCGTTCCCGTTTTCATGTTTTGCGCGCCGGACTCGTTTTCGCGGTATCGAGGGCGTCGTGTCCCGTTTTCATGTTTTGCGCGCCGGACTCATTTTTACGCATGCAGGGACGTCGTGTCCCGTTTTCATGTTTTTCGCGCCGGACTCATTTTCGGCGCACGAGGGCGTCGTGTCCCGTTTTCATGTTTTGCGCGCCGGACTCGTTTTCGGCGGTGCGGGGGCTTTGTGTCCGTTTTCATGTTTTGCGCGCCGGACTCGTTTCGGCGGTACGAGGGGCGTCGTGTCCCGTTTTCATGTTTTGCGCACCGGACTCGTTTCGGCGATGCGAGGGCGTCGGTCTCGTTTTCATGTTTTGCGCGCCGGAATCGTTTTCGGCGGTAACGAGGGCGTCGTGTCCCGTTTTCATGTTTTGCGCGCCGGACTCGTTTTCGGCGGTGCAGGGCGTCGTGTCTTGTTTTCATGTTTTGCTCGCTCGGACTCGTTTTCGGCGGTACCGAAGGCGTCGTTCCCGCTTTCATGTTTTACGCACCGGACTCGTTTTCTGCGGTACCGAGGACGTCGTGTCCCGTTTTCATGTTTTGCGTGCCCGGACTCGTTTTCGGCTGTACCGAGGGCGTCGTGTCCCGTTTTCATGTTTTGCGCTCCCGGAGTCATTTTCGGCGGTACGGAGGGCGTCGTGTCCCGTTTTCATGTTTTGCGCGCCGGACTCGTTTTCGGCGGTATCGAGGGCGTCGTGTCCCGTTTTCATGTTTTGCGCGCCCGGACTCGTTTTCGGCGGTGCGGGGGCGTCGTGTCCCGTTTTCATGTTTTGCGCGCCGGACTCGTTTTCGGCGATGCAGAGGGAGTCGTGTCCCGTTTTCATGTTTTGCGCGCCGGACTCATTTTCGGCGATGCAGGGCGTCGGCTCCCCATTTTCATGTTTTGCGCTCCCGGACTCGTTTTTGGAGGTACCGAGAGCGTCGGGTCCCGTTTTCATGTTTTGCGCGCCCGGACTCGTTTACGGCGGTACCGAGGGTGTCGTGTCCCGTTTTCATGTTTTGCACGCCCGGAATCGTTTTCGGCGGTGCAGGGGCGTCGTGTCCCATTTTCATGTTTTGCGCGCCGGACTCGTTTCGGCGGTGCGAGGACGTCGTGTCCCGTTTTCATGTTTTGCGCGCCGGACTCATTTTCGGCGGTGCACGAGCGCGTCGGGTCCCGTTTTCATGTTTTGCGCGCCGAACTCGTTTTTTGCGGTGCGATGGCGTCGTGTCCCGTTTTCATGTTTTGCGCGCCGGACTCGTTTTCGGCGGTACTGAGGGCGTCGTGTCCCGTCTTCATGTTTTGCGCGACCGGACTCGTTCTCGGCGATACTGAGGGCGTCGTATCCCGTTTTCATGTTTTGCGCGACCGGACTCGTTCTCGGCGGTATCGAGGGCGTCGGTTCGCGTTTTCATGTTTTGCGCGCCCGGACTCGTTTTCGCGGTGCAGAGGACGTCGTGTCCCGTTTTCATGTTTTGCGCGCCGGACTCGTTTCGGCGGTGCGAGGTCTTCGTGTCTCGTTTTCATGTTTTGCGCGCCGGACTCGTTTCGGCGGTACGCAGAGGGCGTCGTGTCCCATTTTCATGTTTTGCGCGCCGGACTCGTTTTCGGCGGTGCGAGGGCGTCGTGCTCCGTTTTCATGTTTTGCGCGCCCCCCGAAATCGTTTTCGGCGGTACGAGGGCGTCGTCTCCCGTTTTCATGTTTTGCGCGCCGGACTCGTTTTCGGCGGTACGGGGCGTCGTGTCCCGTTTTCATGTTTTGCGCGCCGGACTCGTTTTCGGCGGTGCGAGGGCGTCGTGTCCCGTTTTCATGTTTTGCGCGCCGGACTCGTTTCGGCGGTGCAGGGCGTCGTGTCCGTTTTCATGTTTTGCGCGCCGGACTCGTTTCGGCGGTGCAGGGCGTCGGTCCGTTTTCATGTTTTGCGCGCCGGACTCGTTTTCGGCGGTATCGAGGCGTTGTCCCGTTTTCATGTTTTGCGCGTCCGCGCGTTTTTTTCGGCGGTGGGGCTTCGTGTCCCGTTTTCATGTTTTGCGCCGGACTCATTTTTGGCGGTGCATCGAGGCGTCGTGTCCGTTTTCATGTTTTGCGCGCCGGACTCGTTTTCGCGCGTGCGAGGGGCGTCGTGGCCCGTTTTCATGTTTTGCGCGCCGGACTCGTTTTCGGCGGTGCGGGGCGTCGGTCCCGTTTTTCATGTTTTGCGCACGCCGGACTCGTTTCGGCGGTACGAGGGCGTCGGCTCCGTTTTCATGTTTTGCGCGTCCGAATCGTTTCGGGCGGTCGACGGAGTCGTGTCCCGTTTTCATGTTTTGCGCGCCGGACTCGTTTTTTTGCGCGTACGAGGGCGTCGGTCCCGTTTTCATGTTTTGCGCGCCGGACTCATTTTTAGCGGCGGTACCGAGGACGTCGTGTCCCGTTTTCATGTTTTGCGTGCCGGACTCGTTTCGGCGGCGAACGAGGGCGTCGTGTCCCATTTTCATGTTTTGCGCTCGCCGAACTCATTTTTTGCGGTACCGGGACGTCGTGTCCCGTTTTCATGTTTTGCGCGCCGGACTCATTTTCGGCGCACGAGGCGTCGTCTCCCATTTTCATGTTTTGCGCGCCGGACTCGTTTTCGGCGGTGCAGGGGCTTTGGGTCCCATTTTCATGTTTTGCGCGCCGGGACTCGTTTTCGGCGGTACAGAGGGCGTCGTGTCCCGTTTTCATGTTTTGCGCGCCGGACTCGTTTTCGGCGGTGCGAGGGCGTCGGGTCTTGTTTTCATGTTTTGCTCGCCGGACTCGTTTCGGCGGCGGTGCGAGGGCGTCGTTCCCGTTTTCATGTTTTACGTGCCGGACTCGTTTTCGGCGGTGCAGAGGCGTCGTGTCCCGTTTTCATGTTTTGCGTGCCCGGACTCGTTTTCGGCGGTACCGAGGGCGTCGTGTCCCGTTTTCATGTTTTGCGCTCTCGGAGTCATTTTCGGCGGTACGGAGGGCGTCGTGTCCCGTTTTCATGTTTTGCGCGCCCGGACTCGTTTTCGACGGTACCGAGGGAGTCGTGTCCCGTTTTCATGTTTTACGCACCGGGACACGTTTTTGACGGTATGGAGGGCGTCGTGTCTCGTTTTCATGTTTTCCGCGGCCGGATTCGTTTTCGACGGTACCGAGGGCGTCGTGTCCCGTTTTCATGTTTTGCGCCCTCGGAATCATTTTCGGCGGTACCGAGGGCGTCGGCTCCCATTTTCCGTGTTTGCGCTCCCGGACTCGTTTCGGCGGTACGAGAGCGTCGGGTCCCGTTTTCATGTTTTGCGCGCCGGACTCGTTTCGGCGGTGCGAGGGTGTCGTGTCCCGTTTTCAGTTTTGCACGCCCGGAATCGTTTTCGGCGGTGCATCGAGGAGTCGTGTCCATTTTCATGTTTTGCGCGCCGGACTCGTTTCGGCGGTACGAGGGCGTCGTGTCCCGTTTTCATGTTTTGCGCGCCGGACTCATTTCGGCGGTACCGAGGGCGTCGGGTCCTGTTTTCAAGTTTTGCGCGCCCGACTCGTTTTCGGCGGTGCAGCATCGATAGCGTCGTGTCCCGTTTTCATGTTTTGCGCGACCGGACTCGTTTCGGCGGTACCGGGGGCGTCGTGTCCCGTTTTCATGTTTTGCGCGCCCGGACTCGTTTTCCGCGCATGCGAGGACGTCGTGTCCCGTTTTCATGTTTTGCGTGCCCGGGCTCGTTTTCGACTGTACCGAGGGCGTTGTGTCCCGTTTTCATGTTTTGCACGCCCGGACTCGTTTTCGGCGGTACCGAGGGCTTTGTGTCCCGTTTTCATGTTTTGATTGCCCGGACTCGTTTTAGGCGGTACCGAGGGAGTCGTGTCCCGTTTTAATATTTTGCGCGCCCGGACTCGTTTTCTACCGAGGGAGTCGTGTTCCGTTTTCATGTTTTGCGCGCCCGGACTCGTTTTCGGCGGTACAGAGGACGTCGTGTCCCGTTTTCATGTTTTGCGCGCCTGGGCTCGTTTTCGGCGGTTCCGAGGGCGTCGTGTCCCGTTTTCATGTTTTGCGCGCTTGGACTCGTTTTCGGCGGTACCGAGGGCTTCTTGTCCCGTTTCCTTATTTTGCGCGCCCGGACTCGTTTACCGCGGTACCGAGGATGTCGTGTCCCGTTTTCATGTTTTGCGTGCCCGGACTCGTTTTCGGCTGTACCGAGGGCGTCGGGTCCCGTTTTCATGTTTCTTTCGCCCGGACTTGTTTTCGGCTGTACCGAGGGCGTTGTGTCCCGTTTTCATGTTTTGCGCGCCCGCACTCGTTTTCTGCGGTACCGAGGGCTTCGTGTCCCGTTTTCATGTTTTGATTGCCCGGACTCGTTTTTGCGATGCGAGGAGTCGTGTCCCGTTTTCATGTTTTGCGTGCCGGACACGATTTCGGCTCTACCGAGAAAGTCGGGTCCTGTTTTCATGTTTTGCGTGCCCGGACTCGTTTTCGACGGTACGGAGGGCATCGTGTCCCGTTTTCATGTTTTCATGTTTTCCGCTCGTTTCGCGGTACCGAGGGCGTCGTGTCCCGTTTTCATGTTTTGCGCGCCCGGACTCGTTTTCGGCGGTACGGAGGGTGTCGTGTCCCGTTTTCATTTTTTTTGCGCCCGGACTCGTTTTCGGCGGTACCGAGGGCGTCGTGTCCCGTTTTCATGTTTTACTCGCCCGGACTCGGTTTCGGCGGTACCGAGGGCGTGGGCTCCCGTTTTCATGTTTTGCGTCCGAATCATTTTCGGCGGTATCGAGGGAGTCGTGTCCCGTTTTCATGTTTTGCGCGCCTAGCTCGGTTTCGACGCGGTGAGGGGCGTCGGCTCCCGTTTTCATGTTTTGCGCGCCGGAACTCGTTTTCGCGGCACCGAGGGCGTCGTGTCCCGTTTTCATGTTTTGCGTGCCGGACTCGTTTTCGCGTAACGAGGGCGTCGTGTCCCATTTTCATGTTTTGCGCGCCCGACTCATTTTCAATGGTACGAGGGCGTCGGCTCCCGTTTTCTTGTTTTGCGCTCCCGGAATCGTTTTCTACGGTACGGAGGGTGTCGTGTCCCGTTTTCATGTTTTGCGCGCCCGGACTCGTTTTCGGCGGTACCGAGGGCGTCGTGTCCCGTTTTCATGTTTTACGCGCCCGGACTCGGTTTCGGCGGTACCGAGGGCGTCGGCTCCCGTTTTCTTGTTTTGCGCTCCCGGAATCATTTTCTGCGGTATCGAGGGAGTCGTGTCCCGTTTTCATGTTTTGCGCGCCTGGCTCGGTTTCGACGGTACCGAGGGCGTCGGCTCCCGTTTTCATGTTTTGCGCGCCGGACTCGTTTTCGGCGGTACGGAGGGCGTCGTGTCCCGTTTTCATGTTTTGCGCGCCCGGACTCGTTTTCGGCGGTTCCGAGGGCGTCGTGTCCCGTTTTCATGTTTTGCGCGCCTGGACTCGTTTTCGGCGGTACCGAGGGCTTCTTGTCCCGTTTTTTTATTTTGCGCGCCCGGACTCGTTTACCGCGGTACCGAGGATGTCGTGTCCCGTTTTCATGTTTTGCGTGCCCGGACTCATTTTCGGCTGTACCAAGGGCGTCGGCTCCCGTTTTCATGTTTTGCTTGTCCGGAATCGTTTTCTACGGTATCGAGGGAGTCGTGTCCCGTTTTCATGTTTTGCGCGCCTGGACTCCGTTTCGACGGTACCGAGGGCGTCGGCTCCCGTTTTCATGTTTTGCGCGCCGGAACTCGTTTTCTGCGGTACCGAGGACGTCGTGTCCCGTTTTCATGTTTTGCATGCCCGGACTCGTTTTCGGCGGTACGGAGGGCGTCGTGTCCCGTTTTCATGTTTTGCGTGCCCGGACTCGTTTTCTGCGGTACGGAGGGCGTCGTGTCCCGTTTTCATGTTTTGCGTGCCCGGACTCGTTTTCCGAGGTACCGTCGGCACCCATTTTTCATGTTTTACACGCCCGGACTCGGTTTCGGCGGTACCAAGGGCGTCGGCTCCCGTTTTCATGTTTTGCTTGTCCGGAATCATTTTCTGCGGTATCGAGGGAGTCGTGTCCCGTTTTCATGTTTTGCGCGCCTAGCTCGGTTTCGACGGTACCGAAGGCGTCGGCTCCCGTTTTCATGTTTTGCGCGCCGAAACTCGTTTTCTGCGGTACCGAGGACGTCGTGTCCCGTTTTCATGTTTTGCGTGCCCGGACTCGTTTTCGGCTGTAACGAGGGCGTCGTGTCCCATTTTCATGTTTTGCACGCACGGACTCATTTTCAACGGTACCGAGGGCGTCGGCTCCCGTTTTCTTGTTTTGCGCTCCCGGAATCGTTTTCGGCGGTATCGAGGAAGTCGTGTCCTGTTTTCATGTTTTGCGCGCCCGGACTCTGTTTCGGCTGTACCGAGGGCGTCGGCTCCCGTTTTCATGTTTTGCGCCCCCGGACTCATTTTTTGCAGTACCGAGGACGTCCTGTCCCGTTTTCAGGTTTTTTGTGCCCGGACTCGTTTTCGGCTGTACCGAGGGCGTCGTGCCCCGTTTTCTACGGTATCCTGATGTCACTCCGATCACATAGTCATATTAAACAGATATTATGTTTGATGAATCTTTACCGCTGGCTTTGATTAAAAGGTCAATCCACCTCACATCAAGGATGAATATAATATTCAACCATCCATTCCTGAACACAATAATTAGGTGATCTTATTATAATTAATGGTATTAATTAGAACATAGCTCTCTGTTTATTCACGTATACTATATAATTAATGATTTTCTTTTCAAAATACTTGTGGGGTGCACTTATTCATTGTTATTTTAATTAATAATTCATTTAACCATATAAGGTTAGCTGATCAATTCTCCATTTAGTGTTGTTAACATCCCAGGTCAAATTTTAACATCAATTATAATATCAATTTACCATGATACAAGATGTTTCACGTGAGAAGATATTTGCTAATATTTGGATTCTTCGAGCCATTATTCAAATGCATTCTATCTGACACTCCTTGAAGGACCGATGGTTTATGCATTATTGGTCGGCTGCTTCAATGAGAGACTTCTTCCCTCCATCAAGATCTGACAAGTATGAAGTTTACGTACTACTAAGCAGGTCACGAATTCTTTCTTCTGTTTCTTCTTTCGCTTCTTGCTTTCCTTTTTCAGTTTTGTTTTATTTTCTTTCTTATCGTAACAAACAGGGAGAGTGAGATACGTATATCACTGAGGCAGTTCATGGGAAGCCACGTGCCAGGTGAATACAAGGTATAGTGTTCTTTTAAAAAAAAAATCATTCTTATCCAACGAAGAGACATCCTGCACTACCAGAAAAAAAAAGTTTTAGAATCGATTTTATAAACAATTTAGCACCGGATATATAACCGATTTTAAAAGTAAGCGGTGCTAAATCTTTTCTAACCAGTGTTAAAATAGAAGAGTAAGAATCGTAGTTAGAGCAGGTTTTTTTGTAACTGGTTTTAATATATGGCGTCGGTTATTAAATAACCGGTTTTAACTTCATTTAACATAACTGGTTCTAATTTATTTACCAATTAAAGCCGGTTTTAACCCATAGCCGGTTCTAATTCAATTTATCAATTAAAATCGGTTTCAATGAATAACCAGTTCTAAAATATTTTTTTTAAATAATTCCCCGTTTTCGGTGGCTAGCCCATATACCAGCCACATATATAAACAGAGACATATAAATAGAACTGAATAACACAAATAAACAAACACACATATTTCACATAACTCACATAATAACTGAATAACACAAATAAATATATAATAACTAAAAGATTTAGAAAAAATATTTACAAATAACAGAAAAAATTATGAAATAAATTATCAAATATTAGATGCAATATAATTTACAGCCATCTCTTTAATTTCTTCGATATCTTCTTGTGAATAAGATTAAGGAGCTAATTTGAAAGTTAGTTGGTATATATAATCATCTTACGGCAGCCACATGCCACGTACAGGTAAGCTAAATATGTTTTTCTCTTTGTGTATTTCATTTTTTTTCTTCCACTTTGCAATTAAACCCTCAAGTGATTTAAAATTAGAAATAATCCCACGAACAATACCTTAATAATTATACTATGTTACAGTTTCATTCATTCATATGAGCCATCATCTCCTTCTTTGCTCCTTTGCCTCTTTTTTACTACTCTCTTTTTCTTTCCGCCTTCCTCTCCTCTCCTCTCCTGGTGTTAATTTCTTTGTTAAATCAATTTCTAGGGTTAATTTTCTGATATGTCACTGAACTTTGATGTTTATTTATATTTGGTCACTAAACTTTCATTTATCCATTTTTAATCACTGAACTTTGATGTTCCATATTTAGTCACTCCCATTAGTTTTTCCATTCAAAAATTCTTTGTTTATCCATATACTATAAATTAATTTATTTTATACATTTATTTATTCAAGTTTTATATTATTTGTTGCCTCATTTCTATAAATAAAATCACCAAAATATATATAATTATTTTCAATGATGTATTTTGATGTTTTATATAAATCACTACGACCTCAAGACTTTATAACATGAGTTGAGCACAAAGATGCAAATAAATGTATTGAAATAGTATTTTTTTTTAGTAGTGTATTTGAGTTTTGTATTAATTATTGTCTAATGTCAACAAATAAAATCAATAAAACACAAAATGTTGTCTTGAAGGATTTTTCTATTGATTTATATTATAATCTTTATGAGTTCAAGCTTTTATAATACAAGTTGAGCACAAAGATGAATACAAATGCATCAAAATAATACTTTTTCTGTTAGTTTATTCAACTTTTACATCATTTTTTTATCTCATTTAAATAAATAAATCACCAAATATAAATAGCTATTTTAAATGATATTTTATATTAATTTATATTATAATTGTTGCATACTCAAGCATTATGACACAAATTTCACAATAATATTAACTATATTCAATTAAAATAATACTTCTTCAGTTAGTTTATTTGAGTTTTTTTATCTTTTGTAGTCTCATTTTATCGCACAAAATTATCAAAATACAAGATCAAGGCTCCATGACATGAGATCCTCACAAACATGAATACATATATATTTACCCTTGGAAAATCTCAAGGATAAAGCAGCTGGACAATTAAGGATAAATATCAATTATCAGTAATAAATCATAAGAAAGAGGAGAGAAAGGCAAAAAGAGAGGGTCCACCAGTCAGAAGAAGTCGATGCTGAGCCCCGAAAAAAATTTATTTGTCCCACAAGGAAATTCTAGACGAAGGGTCGAAGGTATAAAAGCCCTGCCACCTCCTATTCATTCGAGGTGGATGACGCTCAGGAGATTCAGGAGAGAAAATCTCCTGATGGGTCATCCATTTGATTATTGTTCACTTACAGGTGGGTCCCACACCTCAGTGATAGATATTAAGGAAGTCAAGATCAAACCCTAGAAATTAATTCTCAAAGCAAACCCTAAGAACTGAAGCAATACAATCCCTGTATAACAAAGAACCGTGTCAATGCCAAGCCAGTATTTTGATATAGCCAATCATAAGAAATCTCAATGTGATTTTGCTTTCAAGGCTGACCAGGTGTCAAAGCTGTGAGCAACCACCTGATCAAGCCAAGGTTTGTGTCAATTGTTGATAAGTAATCAGTTGTTGACCAAATCACCTTCATGAATATGGATTGAAAGTCAATTTCACAAGACTGATCAGGTGCCAAAGCTGTGAGCAACCATCTGATCAAGTCTAGATTTGTATCAATTGTTGACAAGTAATAAGCTTTTGATTAAATCAAACCCTGATGAACATCAATATAAGTCTAATTGGTGTTTGATTGGGGGGAGTTTCTGCAAGGAAAGTTTATTTGGCAGAGACACTGAGGTATAATTGAAATTTGGGATTAATTCAAAGAGGGAAATAGGGTTTTCTTGGAAAATAAATTTTTAATGCAAGGAGGCAGGGACAAAAATGGAATTTAAAATTACAGGGGTGATTGTCATGAATTTAGGGATTTTTGGTGAAAATTTCATGATTTTTGGACAAATGAAGCTATCAGAGTAAAATCAGATGAGAAAAAAACAGATTAATCAAGGGCTGAGATTTGATCACAAGCCTCTCTGGGTACAACTTGGGGACAGAGGCACTGCTGGGTGTAATATGGGGACAAGAAATAGGGATGGTCAGAATTGAAAGAGAGATGATGCATGACACGTGGCAGCATGTGAGCAAGCCAAGTCAGCAGAGGGGTGCCACGTGTCACCTTGTCATTGGTCCACGTCAGCTTAAGTGGGTCCCACATGGCATAATCTGATTGGAAGTGGGCCCCACATGTGACACGTGGCAGCTACCCACTAGTCCACGCAAGCAACTGACCAGATGATTGGATCTGGTTATTGACTAATTAAGCCACATGGCAGGATATCATTGGGCCACATTAACTAGTTATTACCACGTGGCAGCTTAGTACTAGTCCATATCATTAAGAGATTTATAATGACAGGCCATGTGGTAGTTGCCTATTGGGCCAAGTCAGCACTATGGACCCCACTTAGTGCCATGTGGCACTCATAGATCAAGGCACAGTCATCAACAATTAATAACTAATCATAGGTCAGTCATACATCTAACCCTATCACAGCATGTCATGTCAGCTTAATTATTTATAAAGTGCTGACTTGTGGGGCCCACTTATAAGAAGGCGAGACAGAGGCGCATATCAACAATCATAGACCAATCTCATGCAAATAAAGGTCAGAATTTAAATCAAAGGGAAAAGGAAAGAACAAACCTGGCTCTTGCACTATCCCTCTCTGATAGCTATCTCTTGGAAGCATTGGTCCACATGCACCGTGTGCACCCATAGATGGCTCTCCTTTCTTCCTTCTTCCTCTCTTTCTCTTCCTTCCGCGCGATGGAGAAGAAGGCAGCATGGTTGAATAGAGTTGAATGCAGTCCCTTTCTTCAAAATTTCTTCACAGAAAGCTGTATAATATGGATTAAAGCTCGTATGAGTGATCAATTTTGAGAATTGAAAAAGAAATAGTGAGTAATCGGTTGAGGCGGTAAATGAAATTGAAATTGGGACTGACCTTTATAAGCAAGCAGGAAGCAAATTGATCAATTGCACACCTTCCTACTACCTAGGCGACCTTATTTGAATACAGCACTTTTAGAAGCATTTAATTGATGTTTCACTAAGTCACCATTGGAGGCCGAAGCTGATGATGAAGAGATGATGATATAGCATGTTATTGATCACAGAGACGTGAAGGATTGAATTTTAGAGCTAAAATGATGAGGTTAGGGCTTGCAAACAGAAGATTAATGTAGAAAGAATGAGATGGCAATGGAGACCCGATTGAAAACCTTAGAAATGAGAAATGGATGTTAAGCGTCAAACATAACCCTTGCACTGACTCAATCGACTTATAGGAGTGTGAGATTGATGTGTAAACGCTTGGAAGCTTCTAGAAAGGCCCAAAATGATGGAAAGCCGAGTTATGTGAAGGAGTGGCAAAAGAGTAAAAAGGAAAAGAAGTGTAACTAACTCCAACTGCAGGGAATCAGCTCAGAGATGGCTTATTGAATGATAAGAAGCACAAATAGATCCTAGATCCTGACCATTGATTAAAAGAGAGTTAAGGGCTAAGATTGGCTTAGAGACCATAATCCGGTCATTAATCACCTAACCAATCAACAATTAAGCAAGAGGCTTATATAAACCTCTTATTAACAGTTAAAAAAAAAGAAAAAAAGGAGAGAGGAGGGAGAACACAATTACACAAGAGGAGCAATTAACAGCAAGAGAGAAGAGAGAAAAAGTAGAAAGAAAAAAAGAGATTCAATTGAATCAATTGATAGTAGACCTAGTTTTTTAAAACCAAAGTCTCTCAATTCGATTCTTTTACAACCTCTACACAGTCTCTTCATTGTCTATAAGCTCACTGGTAGGTGTCTCTCAAAGTCTGAGATGTAATTGAAAAGAATTTTATGAAATTGTGTAATAAAATTTGATTCTGCATTAAACAGTTTGATAATCTGCTGTTTTTCATTCAATTTTAGTTCTATAATTTTGATTCTTATCTCTTCTTTGCATTCTTTGTTTCTCAACTTCTGTTTTTCGATTGAATTTCAAAAATTACCAGTATTACTTTCAAAATAAGCTATGAATTTCAAATAAGCAAAGATCTGAGCTTTCAATTTAGATTTCATGTAATTGCTCATATCTTTTCTCTCCTTTCTTTTAGTGTTATTTGATTGTATAATGGGATTAGTAGTAGAGTTGTATAGCTCTCCCATTCACCGAGGTGATTGATGATCCGTTCAGTATTGAATCGGTAGAAGGATTGCTTAATCCTCTCGATTTCATTACTTGAGTGATGATTTGAAGGCTTGCAATTGATTCAAGGTGCAAGGAAGTGTCGCAATTGAAAACAACTCGGTATATAATGCTCGAACAAACACGATCGGTACCGTGTTTGGCGACATCGAGGCAGAACAGGTCACGCACGATGCCTCCAGAAGAAATTAACCTCACAAACGTGATTAGAAGGCATAGACGATCAACAACAGAAGATTAATTATAAGAATCGTCGATCAATCGAGTTGAACTTGAGATTGAAAACTCAATCGGTACCAAATTGAAACTGTACCAGAAATGGTACCCTCGTATACGCTGAAGCACCGTACCGATCTTCAATCAAACGTGATAGAAAGGTTTCTGGCAGTGGGGCGACGTCATTAAACCTACCTGATCGGAAGGACGGAGCTCCGGTCACCGGAAACGACCCTCAGCACGAATCTCAACAAGGCGGTCAGCAGAACAATCAAAGAAATGAGTGTACAAGACTTTCAACGTGTAAGCACGAGATTTGATGTGCAAAAACATATCTTGAAGAAATCCAACGTTGATTGTAAATCGTAGTTTAAAAGAAAAGGAGATAATTGATCCGAACCCTTCATCTCAGAAAAACGGATCTTGAAGCAAATTCAATGACCCAAGAGCTGAATAAAGATCTACACTAATCTTGGAACAATCTAGTGGCCCAGATTAAATACAACATTTCTTAGGAATCGTTATACGATTCATTTAAGCGTGGAACGATTTGCAAAACGTTGGCAACGCTCTGACAATGCTCTGACAAGTCAACACATTCTAAAGAATCGTTATAACGATTCCTTAAATCGTTGGACGATTCACCAAATCGTTGAACGATTTACAAAGCATTGGTAATAATTTGACTATTCTCTGATAAGTTAATATGCTCTAAGAAATCGTTGTAACGATTCCTTTAATCGTTATACGGTTCATCATATCATTATAACGCCTCACAAGACATTGGCAATGTTTTGACCCCTGTTGACCAATTCGCTGACAAGTCTGCTATTCTCCAGAAACGTTATGACGACATATTGAAGCGTTATTGTGCGACCCTTTTTCGCGCGCTCCGCACCGCCTCTGGGCGATGGGATGCGGAAGAAGGACACGGAGATCCCTCCCAAGCGTGCATCTGTTTAATGCCGGTTGATTCTACCGTTTAGACCAATTTGAATGCACATTTAGGGGTTTTTAGTGATTGTGAGTTCTTGTAGATTCCGTGGGCGCAAGCCCCCACCGTTAATTACCCCGGGTTGTTAACCTTGAGGCACCTCGGATCTTTAAAAGGGAGAAGCAAATAGTATAGTTAAATGATGGTCAAGTGGTCGTCCGGATTTACCGGAAAGTTAATCCAGTGAAAGACGAACCTACTATAGATCAGTCTTTACCGCCTCAAGAGATAACCTTACTACAGATCAGATTAATCTCTTCAGAGGGGTTCGAGGTGAGTCTACTACAGAACGGCTCAACCTCGGTTGATCTAGAAGATAAACCTACTCCAGAATGGTTCAATCTTAACTAGTCAACAACCAATCACACAAAATACAACTCAAAGCACTAAGCCGGTTGATCTTGAGGTTGGTGAATCAGGAGAAGGGTGGATTTGGCCCACGTGTTTCTTCTCACTGATCTTCTAGATTATGAATTCCAAGCACTAAGCCGATTCATAAACCTAGGAACACAACTGCACACAAAGTCAAACCAGAAGCACTAAGCCAGCTTGACATTGAGGCGTGTGTCAGTGAAGGAACCTACTACAGAATGGTTCATATTCACTGTTTTGTGGATGAATCAACTACAGAACGATTCACTCTCACAATCTCGGGAGATGAACCAGAAGACAAACTTATCGACGGATGAGTTCAGTCTTACTAGTTCAATTAGTCATGAATTACTTGTTCATGACACCGAGTCATTAAGATGTCACTCCTCTCGGACATCGTAATGTTCTTAGAGTCGACATATCTCTTCATGTTGATGTCGCAGCCTTGGTTATTCTTCAACGAGCGTCAAGATGTTCTTGTCCCGACTAATTGTTCTGAATGTTGCATTGCTTGTGCAAGATCATCGTGTTACTCTACACTCTTGTGTGAGCGTATTTATTCACCTCTAAAATGTAAAAGATTATTACATTTTTATTGATTTTTTTATTATTAAGATAATACTTTTCATTATTATCTCTATTATAAAGGTGAACTTATTTTTTTATTTTTAAACTCTATTTATTTTTGTAGAAGATTATTTACAAAAATAATAGGAAATGGGTTAGCTATTATCTAGAATTTTATTTAGATTTTTGGGATTTTATAATAGCTAAAGTGATAGAATTTTGTTTTTATTATTTCTAAATTCTATTTATTTTTGTAGAAAGTCACTTACAAAAATAATAGGAAATAAGTTGGCTATAATTTTATTTGAGTTTTTAGGATTTTTTTTTTAATAGCCAAAGTAATAGGATTTTATTATTATAGTTTTTATTATTTTTAAATTCTATTTATTTTGTAGAAAATTATTTACAAAATAAAAGATGAATTAGATATTTTTATTTTGATTTTAGAATTTATAATAGCTAAAAGAATTATTATTATTATTTTTTTATCTTATTTATGATAGCTTTCATTATTATTTTTATTATTATTATTTTTATTACTTTTATTCATTATTTATGGAAAACTAGTAGAGAATGAATTTTATATTTTTATTTGAATTCTAGAATTTTTAGAATAAGATTTTATTTTATTATCATTTTGATTTTTAGAATTCTTATAATAGCTAAAAAGAATGAAATTCATTATATTCTTTATTACAATTATTATTTTTTTTATTATATTTTATTTACAAAATACTAGGGATGATTTAATTTTATTATATTTTTATTAGTATTTTTAAGCTGAAAATAATAATATTTATTCTATTATTATATTTTTATTTAGATTTTTAGAAATAACCAAAGAAATATAATTTGTTTTATTATATAATTTTATTTTTAAATTCTGAAATAAGGTGTATTTATTATTATGATTATTTATTTTTATTTTGTAGAAAAGATTAAAATAATACTTATTTAATATTATTATTTATTCTCTTTTATCTTATTATTTCTTATTGAATATTATTATTGTCATTATAATTTTATGAAAATCACTTGAAAAATCAGTAAAAATATATTTAATTATAATTTAAGATTTTATTTGAATTTTTGGAATTTTTATAATATCTAAAAAGATAAATCAAAGCTAAATTAAATAGGAAAATATAATATAGTATCTTTGCTTTTAAATTGTTTTTATACAATAATATTTCTGTAATTATAATATTTTTATATAGAAAAATACTATGGAAAACAAAGAATCTTTAAAAACAAATTTGAGTTAATTTGGAGTTTAAGAATATTTTCAAATGATTTATTTACTATTTATTTTGAATTTTCTGTTATTAATTGAATTTTGGGTTTAATTGAACTGGGCCAATTTTACTTTTATTTTGATGATTGGGCCTGCTTCTTAGATGGGCCGAACTTAACTCATTAATTAATATGAGCCATTAGATTTTCATCAAGATCAGCGCAAATCTCTTATTTATCTCTGTATTTCATTTGGGCCGCCGGATATGGTTGAGATTTACATCAAACAGATTAAAGGCCCAGATTAAACTATGCTTTAATTTTCCAAACGTCCACTGGCCCAGATCTCTTAGATCAGTCTCAAGATTCGTATGATTCCTCGAGATTAGCGTTAAGATCGTTCTCTTCTATTTCTTCCTCCCGTGCTTCAAGATGCGCACTACATAGGCGATCTTGGTGCTCCGGCGGCCTGATCGGAGATCGACCACCACCTTTAGCGTCGCCTTGGTATGGAGAGATAATACATGCTCTCCGATCGTTCATCGGGGTAGTGGATTGCCGGCACCACCGTGCCCAATTGGCCGAGCTGTACCGCTTTGGTACCGATCGCTTCTCTCGATCAAATTAAATTGATTCAATCGCTATTCCTTTGTAATTCTTGATTCATTTACATGATTCTAAGTCTTAATCAACAGAATTAGTGATTTAATTGTTACAAAAGTCTCTTTTCTGGCTAGAATTGCAACGAAATAATTACTAAGAACGGTATCAGCCAGTAATTCAGTATTATACTCAGTACTTCTAATCAATTGTCAAGATTTATTTGATCTTATTGATGTGGAATTCGTCGCCTATGCAATGCACTTCAATCAAAGCATGTAACTTGATCAATTGAGGTGGTTTTCGAATGCTATTGCATTACTGGTTTCGAATTTCAGCGATTAACTTCAAAATTCCGATCAATTACTTGATTCACAGTCGAATTCTTGAAGCAATTGCTTAGAAGCACAAAGACTAAGAGGTCAATGACCTTCGATTAGCCAATTATGGTGATTTAGGGCTAGGAGATCGTTCAATCTTCGACTAGATTTTCTGACAAGACAATCCAATATCCTAATTGCTCAATTAACCAAAGCAGAAGCATAAGAATGAAACAAAAGGTATTCAAACAGTAAGGCGACACTTTAGAGAAGGAATTCAATCAAAAGAATTGAATAATTTGACTAGAGTGAAAGAAGAAATGCGAAAAATTGCAAACAACAGTATTGAAAGTTTACTGATCTGGAAAAAAATCGAATACAATTGTAATTCAAGTCCTTAGTTTTGATCACAACACTAACCTTTACCCTTTCCTTGATCTTGAGCTCTCTAATTCACTGTAATTGAGATGGAGAGAGTGTGTATACCGAGTTCTCAACACTTGTTGAGTTCAATCGGTTGAAAAGCCTCTAACTTGCTCTCTAGATGATCTTGAAGGGCTATGGGTATTGTGTACTTGCTTCTTGCTTTCTTGTCTCCCCCCTTTATTGCTGTCGAGTTGGGTTCATATATATAGATTGATCGGTTTGACCAGATTTGACTTTTCTAATTCAATTGCACTTGGTCTATTATATCATCCACCCAAGCTGTCACCTTTGCGCCATATGGTCCACTGAACCAAGCTCTCACTTATTTGGCTCATGTGTAACTGCCTAGAGGCAGTTACAACTTCATTTTATTCACTGATTTGTCACTACTTGGTTCTCATACCCCTTCAGGCCCTTATAGCCCCTTCTAGACCTTTCTAGATCTCATTCCATTCATTTATAAACTGTTCACATGCTCCCTGAACTCCATTTCATAGCAATTGTTTAAATCTCCTTTCTTCTTCCTTTACAAGTCCATAGCTAAATCTCAGCCCTTCTCTTTGATCCTTTGCTTGTTTTTTACAATTCAAAGCTTAAACATCACTCTCTTAGTGCCAGGCAACTCCCTGTGTACTCCCTTTGTTGATTTGATAACTCTAACACAGTGTTCAACCAACTCGTTTTTAAGCCGAGTTGTGAGCTAGTGCATCTCCCCCTTTCAGCACTCAATTCTTTCCAATTTTTGCTCTAACATCATCGCCTTAGACCTAGGAAGCTTTCCCATCCATCAATTGTAAGTTTCAAGCTTTAATTCACAAGTTTCAAGTTTTGCACCGAGGTATTACTCTTCACTATTTCTCTCTCTATGCTTTATCAATTCAAAATCTGACTAGATGCACATGTTCTCCTTTGCGTGCTGTAGCTGAGGCTAGAAGCAATTGATTTGAAGTTCAGCCCTTTACTCGATCTCCATTGATGATGCCTTCGAGTTCTTCTGTTGTCGAGAGGAAGAAGAAGAGGAGAAGGAGAAGGGAGGGAGCAGCCCCCTCGGTGCTTGCGCCTGGTGTATGTGAGCCAAGGCAAAGAAGAAGAAGAGTGCAGAGACAGAAGTCGCATGAGCCAGGTTCATACTCTCTTTTACTTTAGATTTAAATCTCTGTAAGTATTTCTGTGTAGAACTGGCTTGTCATTTGTTTGTGCACCATAGACTCATAGATCTGACAGTGGGCCCCACTTGTAAGGTTACTGAGTCTAGGTTTACAGTAATTGATTAGTGTACAGATTAGGGCTAATTGAGTTGAGTTGGCATGTTGTGATTGGCAGTTAGGTTAAGTACCCTCTCTTTAACTCTAATGACCTGTTAATACTGCTGAGGTGGCTCTGTGGTATAATGCCATGTGGCACAGAGAGAGTGAGGTGGCTTTGTGGTGTGATGCCATGTGGCACAGAGAGAGTGAGGTGGCCTGGTGGTGTGATGCCATGTGGCACAGAGAGGTTGAGGTGGCCTTGTGGTGTGATGCCATGTGGCATAGAGAGATGAGGTGGACCACTGGCTGACTGCCACGTGGCACTGAGGTGGGGCCCACCTGTCAGTGACTTATACCAGGGTGGGGCCCACTTGCTGACGTGGACCAATGAGAGGTTGCCACGTCGCACTCGGCTGCTGAGTTGGTCCAATCTGGTGCTGCCACGTGGCACACCCTCTCTCTTTACCTATTTTATATCCTCTGTGTTTCTTGCACCCAGTTTGTACCCAGAGCTGCTATCATCCCCAAGTTGTACCCAGAGCTGCTATCATCCCCAAGTTGTACCCAGAGTTGCCTTGATTAAATCTCAGCCCTTGATCTTTCCTTTTTAATCTGTTTTATCTTCCCTGAATTTATTTTAGTAGCTCCACTTATCCAAAAATTATGAAATTTTCACCAAAAATCCCTAAATTCATGATGATCATCCCTGTAATTTTTAATTCCATTTTTACCCCTGTCTCTATGAATTAAAAATTCTTTTGTCAAGGAAACCCTGTTCTTTCCTCTGAATTAATCCCAGATTTCAATTGTAGCTCAGTGTCTCTGCCAAATATCTCTCTCTTGCAGAAACCACCCTAACTAAATACCAATTAGACTTGTATTGATATTTATTAGGGTTTGATTTGATCAACAATTGATTACTTGTCAATAATTGATACAAATCTAGACTTGATCGATGGTTGCTCCCGGCTTTGGCACTGATCGATCTTGTGAAATTGACTTTCAATCCCTTAACATGAGGGTGATTTGGTCAAAGAGCGACTACTTATCGATGAATTGACACAATCAAAGCATGGTTAGGTGGTTGCTCACAGCTTTGGCACCAGGTCAGCCTTGAAAGCAAAATCACATTTGAAATTTCCCATGATTAGTTGTATCAGAATACTAGCTTGGCATTGACATAATTCTAGTTGTATAGAGATTATACTGTTTCAGTCCTTATGGTTTACTCTGAGGGCAATTCCTTAATGCTTAATCTTGACTCCTTTGATGTTTGTCACTGAGGTGTGGGGCCCACCTGTCAGTGAAAAATGATTACATGGATGACCCATCAGGAGATCTCTTCCTCTCTTCTGAATCTCCTGAGCGTCATCCACGTCAAATGAACAGTGGATGACGGGATATTTATACCCTTGCTTTGCACTTAGGATTTCCTTGTGGGATTAATGCTTAACCCTTATTCCGGGTTGATTAAATTTCTTAATAAAATATGCTAGGTCTATGTTGTTGGAGCTGTTTATAAGGGACTGCCAGGTGGGTCCCACTTGTCAGAGAAAATGATTACATGGATGACCCATGAGGAGATCTCTTCCTCTCTTCTGAATCTCCTGAGCGTCATCCACGTCAAATGAACAGTGGATGACGGGATACTTATACCCTTGCTTCGTGTTTTAGAATTTCCTTGTGGGATTAACATCTAACCCTTGTTCCGGCTAGATTAGATTTTTTAGTAAAATGGGCTAGGTCTATGTTGTTGGAGCTGTTTACAAGAGATTGCTAGGTGGGTCCCGCTTGTCAGAAAAATGTGATCCCATGAGTGACACCCGAGAGATCTCACTTCTCTCTCTTGAGTCTCTTGGTTGTCACCCACGTCGAGTGGATGGTGAATGGTGGGGTATTTATACCTTTGTCTCTCACTTTGATATTTCCTTGTGGGACAAATGAAATCATTCCGGGGTTCATTAGCGACCTTTCTGATCAGTGGATCCTTTCTTTCCCCCCTTTCTCTTTCCCCTTTCTTATGTTTATTATCAACAATTGATATTTATTTTTATTTACTCAGCTGCTTATCTTTGAGATTTTCCAAGGGTAAACAGTTATAACGGTTGATAAGGTGGTGACACATTTTGTTGATTGCTGATTAGTCATCACAATATGGCAGCTTCTGAACTGGCTTGTCTAGAAGCTCGTCCTCTGATAAACCTGTCTCAATGTTAGACTAGCCAGGAGCCCCGAGTCTAATTTTGTGCACAAGCTAACCCTGAATCTGTGAATCGACTAGGTGCTCAGAACCCATGATTTAGAGGTGATTAAATATGCTCACACAAAGGGATGTAGAGTAATACAATGATTCTTGCACAAGTAATGCAGCATTCATAATAACCAATCGAGACAAGAATATCTTGACGCCCGTCGAAGAATGACCAAGACTGTGACATCAGCGCAAGGAGATATGTTGATTTCAAAAGAAAAGAACATCACGATGTCCAAAGAGGTGACATCATGATGACTCTGTGTCATGAACAAGTAATTCATGACCAGTTGAGCTAGTAAGATTGAACTAATCCGTCGATAAGTTTGTCTTCTAGTTTAGGGGATTGAACTGATCTGTAGTAAGTTCATCTCCCGAGATTGTAGGATTGAATCTGTCAAACCGTGAAATTTAATTAAGAATAATAATAATAAAGATAATGATCAAACGATCCGACACAAATTGACTGATAAATTAAAAGAATTTAATTAATAATCGATTAAGAATAAATTTAATATTGAAATAAATAATAAATTTTAGAAAATATTAATCACACAAAATTTAAGAAAAATACTTATAATAATAACGAAAGTAAAAATAATAATAATTCAGTAATGAAATACCTGTCTAATGATATCGGGAGTTAAGAGGAAATTAAGGAATACAAATCGATTCGATATATATCAAAATTTAGTAACCAATTTATTATTCATATAAACTAATTAATTAAACAAAATTAATAACCTTAGGATTAATCACCAATGAAAATAAAAATAAATTAAATCTGGAATAAAAACCTAAGAGTTAGGTAACGAGTCACTCGACTCGTTTCAAAGCTAACTAAAATCCGCTCCATGAAATTCCACTGATTCCTTGCTACACTAAACCCAAAATATATATATATATATATACTAATTCAAGCGTTAATCATGGCCTCGCGTGTGGCCACTTAAGGAGACCCAATGGGTCATACGAAACTGCACTTAACTCACCACACGCAAGAATACAAATCAAATATCACAGTAAATCCCACCCAATTTTCTCTCTCCCTCACGTCTCTCATAGCCCCTCTCTCTCCCCCTCACCCACGACCCTGTCCCCTCACACCTCCCATCCAGAGGTCACCATCCCCTCACACTCAATCTCTTCCCCCTATGATTTTCTTCTCTACCGCTAATTCCGCTTTCTTCTTCTCCTGGCGACACCAACCAAACCAATCCCCTTTTTTCTTTCTTCCCCTCGTCCTTTACAGAAACTCACCCACTTAATCAAACTCCCTTCCCTTCCTCCTCTCGGAACCGAGCTCTCACATGCGTAGACGGCGCCCTAGAACCACCACGTCGCTGATCGGATCAGGACCAGCGATCTCCAACCCCACTCGTGGCACCAATGAAGGCGATCGGCAGGGAGCACCCTTCCAGTGCAATGACTGCACCGAGCTTTGCCCTCTAGTCTAACGCGCGCATGACCTAAGGCCGACCACTGGCGGAGTTTCCCCTCTCCTGTGCTGAGCTTGGCCGAGCCCCCTGGTGCCACTCGATCACCCCTCTAAAGCCGATACCCATTTCTCTCTCTCGAACAGCACCCCCATCAAGGTTGGTCGGGACTGTGTCGCGCCTTAGCCACCTTTGGAGATCAGCAAATACCAAACCCAACTAAGCCGAGCAAAGCACCGCCCGCTCTTCCTGGCTTTTAACTCGACCCACGCTGCCCTGTGCCGCCTTGTGCCTTTTCTGGTAACCTCCTTCTTTTATCTGCTGGCCGTGTGGGCTAGCTGTGCGCCGGCTGAGCCGCGCTTGTATCTGTGACTTTCTATATGTGCTGCTTGTTGCCCTTTTATTGCCTGATTCCTCTTATCTGATAGGTGCCTTATGCGCTATTCCGATTTCTGTGTTCCTTGTGTGGTGTCTGTTACTGGTATTGGTTATCTAGTTCTATTTTATGAAGCATTGTGCCTTGCTATACTGACCGTGCTAGCCTTGATTTGTTTGCGTGATTGTGCCCATGTGTGCGACCCTTTTTCGCGCGCTCCGCACCGCCGCTGGGCGATGGGTTGCGGAAGAAGGACACGGAGATCCCTCCCGAGCGTGCATCTGTTTGCCGGGTGTCGGCCGATTCTCGCCGTTTAGAGATTATTTGGATACACATTCGGGGTTTTTTAGTGATTGTGAGTTCTTGTAGATTCCGATGGGCGCAAGCCCCCACCGTTAATTACCCCGGGCTACTAACCTCGAGGCACCTCTGGATCTTTGAAAGAGAAAAGCAAATAGTATAGTTAAAAGATGGTCAAGTGGTCGTCCGGTTCACAAAAAGGGTCCATGGAAGACGAACCCGCAAATAGATCGGTTCGCCTCTTTATTTAATCCTATGGAAGATGAACCTACAAACAGATCGGTTCAATCTCTACTTAATTCTATGGAAGACAAACCTACAAACAGATCGGTTCGTCTCTATGGAAGATGAACCTACAAACGGATCGGTTCGATCTATGCCACCTCGAGATGTAACCTTACTACGGACCGGGTTAATCTCTTTAGAGGGGTTTGAGGTGAGTCTACTACGAACGACTCGACCTCCGTTGATCTAGAAGATAAACCTACTACGAACGGTTCAATCTTTAACTAGTCAACAACCAATCACACAAAATACAACTCGAAGCACCGGCCGGTTGATCTTGAGGTTGGTGAATCGGGAGAAGGGTGGATATGGCCCACGTGTTTCTTCTCACCGATCTTCTAGATCATGAATTCGAAGCACTAAGCCGATTCATAAACCTAGGAAACACGATTACGCACAATGTCAAACCCGAAGCGCCGGCCGGTTCAACATTGAGGTATGTGTTAGTGAAGGAACCTACCTACGAACGGTTCACATTCATTGTTTTGTGGATGAATCTACTACGAACGATTCAATCTCACGGTCTCGGAGATGAACCGAGAAGACAAACTTATCGACGGATGAGTTCGGTCTCGCTAGTTCAAATGGTCATGAATTACTTGTTCATGACACCGAGTCATTAAGATGTCACTTCTCTCGGACATCATAATGTTCTTCTTCTTCAAAGTCGACATATCTCTCCATGCGATGTCGTGGCTTTGGTCATTCTTCAGCGAGCGTCAAGATGTTCTTGTCTCGACTAATCATTCTACATGTTGCATTACTTGTGCAAAATTACTATGTTGCCCTACATCTCTCGTGTGAGCGTATTTAATCATGAGTTACTTGCTCATGGTGATGGGTCATTAAGATGTCACCTCTCTAGGACATCGCAATGTTCTTCTTCCTCAGAGTCGACATGTATCTCCATGTTGATGTCATAGCTCTGGTCATTCGTCATTAAGTGTCAAGATGTTCCTGTCTCGACATATCCTCTCATGTTGCTATCGAAGCCTTAGTCATCCTACGTCAAGATGTTCTTGTCTCAACGTATCTTCTCATATTACTATCAAAGCCTTAGTCATTCTACGTCAAGATGTTCTTGTCTCAACATATTTTCTCATGTTGCCGTTGCAACCTTGTTTATCCTTTATCAAGATGTTCTTATCTTGACTAATCGTTCTAAATGTTACATCATGTGTGCAAAAGTCCTTATGTTGCTCCACACCCCTTGTGTGAGCATTTTTGTTCATCTTCGAAATGTGCAAAGCCTATTACATAATATCTTCCATTATCATCTCTATTATAAAAATGAATTTATTCATTATTATTATTATTATTATTATATTTTTTATTATTATTATTATTTTATTATTATTATTATTTTTATTATATATTTTTTTATTTTTAAACTCTATTTATCTATGTAGAAAAATTATTTACAAAAATAATAAGAAAAAGGGGTTAGCTATTAACTAGAATTTTATTTATATTTTTGGGATTTTTATAATAGCTAAAATAGTAGAATTTTATTTTTATTATTTCTAAATTCTATTTATTTTGTAGAAAATCACTTACAAAAATAATAGAAAATAAAATGGCTATGATTTTTATTTGTATTTTTAAAATAGCCAAAGTAATAGAATTTTATTATTATATTCTATTATGTTGAAACACTATTCATTATGTAAGAATTATTTACAAAATCAAAAGATGGTTAACTATATTATTTTTTATTATCATTATTATTATTATTATTTTTTTTATTTTTAATATCTATAATAGCTAAAAAAAAAATCATTATCAATATTCTATCTTATTCATTATACTATTTATTATCATTATTATTATTTTTTTATTATTTCCATTTATTATCTATAGAAAATATAAGATTTTTTATTATTACTATTATTAGTTGAAAAATAGCCATGAGAGATGAAATTCATTATGTTTTTATTACAACTATTATTTTTATTGCATTTTATCCATCAAAATGTTTTTATTGTATATTTGTATAGAAATAACAAAAGAAATGCAATTCATTTTATTATAAAATTATATTATCATTCTTTATTATAGAAGAAAATGTATTTACTATCTATTATCATGGTAGTATATATTTTTGTATTTTTTTTATTTTTATTATTCTTTTGCAGAAAATATCAACATAATATCTATTATTATTTATATTTTTTTTTATCAAAGAATATAGCTAATCTCATCATTCATTATGGCATATTACTATTATCATTATTATTTCATGAAAAATCACTTGAAAAATCAGTAAAATATATACAACTATTATTCATGATTTTATTTGAATTTTTGGAATTTTTATAGTATTTAAAATGACAAGTCAAAGCTAAGTCAAATATATCAATATATGTAATATCTTTTGCTTTTAAATTGTTTTATCATGATTATATTTTTAAAACTGGAATATTATCATATAGAAAAATAGTATGAAAAATAAGGAAATTTTAGAAACAAATTTGAGTCAATTTGGAGTTCAGGAGCGTTTTCAAATCATTTATTTATTCTATATTATTAATATTCTGTTATTATTTAATCATTGGGCCTAATCTGGGCCTTTGGATCCATATCGAGATTAGTGTATATCTTTCATATAACTTTACTCTCATTTGAGCCGTCCGATATGTTTTGAGATTAATTCTTAGTAGATGAACGATTTAGATGCACTCATTATTATTTCTTTTAACAGTTGATTCACGGGAGACGTTGGATTTCTTTGAGATTCATTAAGATCTGTGTCCGTGCATCAAATCTCGCGCAGAAGCTTCTCTTCATCCCCTCTGTTAATCACTTCACTGAGATACGTGCTACCACGCTTCCGGTGATTGGAGCTCTTGATCGATGATCGGCCACCACCCCTAGCATCGCCTTACTCAGAGAAGTATGATCTTGATCTCTGATTTGAGATCCATCGGCCAGATTGCTACATAATCCAGTACCGTTTCGGTACAGTTCATAATTCGGTACCGATTGCTTTTGATTGCTTATTTTGATCAAATTGCCAATTGATTCTTGTAAAATCTTTCAGATTACTCTTCGCTAGTTGATGTCATACCGGATTATTTCTTCAATTTTGCTTTAATTCCAATCTTCTTCGAGTAATTGGTCTCGTTATGTACTGGTACCGCACGATTCAACTCAAACAATCAAATTCCTTTCAACTGATGCTTGATTTTGGTGATGCTTCTCTTTTTACATATGTGATACTGTCACATCACCATGTTCAAGTCATCAATTCAACTTCAATACAATGGTATCGGTTTGAATTTCATTGATTGTCAGACCGACAGAATTGAGAGGATGGAAATCCTTCTACCAATTTGTCTAATCCACTGATCAAATGGAGAATGGGAGGCCTACAAGAGACCTACTACCAATCTTGTGCCTTCGGACCCTTTGCTTAGAGAAGAACAAAGTAAAAAGACAACTGGAAAATGGATTTAAACTCAAAATTTGAATGTTTGAGCTGAATTTTCTGATCTCATTCAGATAGCTATAGTGATTTATATTATAAATTGGGTTTGAAAAGAGCAAGACTGAAGATCATAAATCAAGAATTAATGAAGAATTTAAGAGAAATCAAATGCAAATGAAAATTCCAATAGAAATGGCTAAATCGGCTTACATAATTGCAACAACTGAAATTCTCATCTTACATTTACCTTATTCAATTGAGAATGCACCAAGATTGCTAAATTTCAATCGAATTGAGAGAGCTAGGCTTGCTCTACTATCAATTGATTTCAATTTCGGCCTTGGAGATGATTTTCACCCTTTCTTTTCTTTTCTTGCTACTGTATCTCTCTCTCTCTCTCTCTCAATTGCCAGAATTTTCCAGAGCTCCTCCTTTTCTATCTAATTCTGTGAGTTTATATAGGCTAAGGTGTGAAATTTGCTAAATGGTGATTGGTTAGAGGATTAGCACTTGGATCATGGCTTGGATTCAATCTCCACCCTTGGTTCGGTTTAGATCAATGGATAGGATGCTATTGTGCTTTCTAATCACTCAATTGAGTCAACCTTTGGCAGTTAGGCCGTTTGAGTTAGTTACACACATTTTCATATTTACCCTCTTGCCATTCTCTTGACTTAACCGGCCTTCACTCACTTTTGGATCATTCTAGAACCTTCTCCACACTTGGCAATCACCGAGACCCCTCCTAGCCACTATAAGAGCCTTTGCATAGTTTAAAATTTCTATTTCTCCATTTGAGCCCGATTTTCCACTCAATCACCATTGCTATCACTCCTTCACCAATTCATTCAATTGCAAGCTCTTTTAGCCTCCTCTTAGCTCTAGTAATTGATCTAGTCTGTCTCTTGCACTATTGGTGTACTCCATTGTCAAGTTTGAGCTCACTGTTCTTCCCCCGGTTATTGACTTGGTGAAATACTATTGCAAAGCTTCAAAAGGTATTATCTTTGCATCTGGAGAGTGTCGCCTTAGTGAAAGGAAGCTACTTGCATAATCAATTTCACATCTGTGAGCTTGCAAAGGTCAATCCCAATTTCAACCTTACTAACTGTTTTAGACTAATTTTCCCTGTTCTTTTCGTAATCTCCAAAATTCATAGCTTTTTCATGCTTTAATCAATGTTCTGCATCTTTATATTGAAGGAATTTGAATCATTGCGCCATCTCTAGCTTATTCATCCATGGCGCCTCTCGATCAATCGCGCGGAAGAAAGAGACGCAGAGGAAGAAGAGAAGAAGGAGGCGCCTCTGGAGGGGTTGGCCTCGGCGCATGTGAACCGCAACGGAGTAGGGTCCACAGTCAGAGGGATGATGTGCATGAGCCAGGTACACCTTTCCTTTCTTTCTCCTTTATTTAAATTCCAGTTGTATTTGAATGAGTTTGGTTCACATAGTGGCTTATGCGCCTCTGATTCATAAACCTGACAATAGGGTCCCACTTGTAAGTCTATTGTGTCTAGGCTTACAGAGATGATTATTAACTGATTAATTCACAGATTAGCATTAATCATGCTGAGTTGGCTTGTCATGATTGGTTGCTAGGTTAAGCACTCCCCTTTAGCATTAATGATTTAATTAACAATGCTGAGGTGGCTCTGTAGTATTATGCCATGTGGCACAGGCTAAATGAGGTGGCTTCCTGTGATTGTGCCACGTGGCACGAGAGGGTGAGTGGACTTCCCTGGTTGTGCCGTGTGGCATGTATTGGGGTGAGGTGGACTGTCATAGCTTGCCACGTGGCATGTTTGGTGGGGCCCACATGTCGTCGGGTCAGGGTGGTGGTGGGGCCCACTGCTGGCCGAGGTGGACCATGGGGTGCCGACACGTGGCACGAGGTGGCCCAATGAGATGCGCCACGTGTCATACCCTCTCTCTTCTCTGATTCTGTGTGTATGTGTTTGGGATCCCCGGTTTGCACCCAGATGAGTCTCTCGTCCCAGTTGTACCCCGGAATCGCTTTGATTAAATCTCAGCCCTTGATTAATCCATTTAATCTGCTTTTATCCTCTCTGAATTTATTTTAATAGCTACACTTATCCAAAAATCATGAAAATTTCACCAAAAATCCCTAAATTCATGATGATCATCCCTGTAATTTTTAATTCCATTTTTACCCCTCCTTCTCTGAATTAAAAATTCTTTTATCAAATAAACCCTATTATTTCTTCAGAATTAATCTCAGATTTCATTTGTAGCTCAATGTCTCTGCCAATTATCTCTCTCTTGCAGAAACCACCCTAACTAAATACCAATTAGACTTATATTGATATTCATTAGGGTTTGATCTGATCAACGATTGATTACATGTCAACAATTGATACAAATCTAGACTTGATCGATGGTTGCTCCCGAAACTGGCACTTGATCGGTTTTGTGAAATTGACTTTCAATCCCTTAACATGAGGGTGATTTGGTCAAAGAACTGACTACTTATCGAATTGACACAAATCAAAGCATAGTTAGGTGGTTGCTCACGGCTTTGGCACCAGGTCAGCCTTGAAAGCAAAATCACATTTGAAATTTCTCATGACTAGTTGCATCAGAATACTAGCTTGGCATTGACATCATTCATTGTTGCATAGGGATTATACTGCTTCAGTTCTTAGGGTTTACTCCGAGAGTAGATTCTTAGGGTTCAATTCTGACTCCCTTGATAGGTCACTGAGGTGTGGGGTCCACCTGTCAGTGAAAAATGATTAGATGGATGACCCCTCTAGAGATCTCTCTCTCCCGAATCTCCCGAGGGTCATCCATCTCGAATGAATAGGAGATGACGGGTATTTATATCCTTGCTCGCACTTAGGATTTCCTTGTGGGATTAATGTTTAACCCTTACTCCGGATGGATTAGACTTATCGATAGGCTAGGTTCATGCTTTGTCAAGTCGCTTGCAAGTGATTTGTCATGTGGGTCCCACTTGTCGAAAAAATGTGATCGAGATGGTGACCCATCGGAGATTTTCTCCTCTGAAATCTCTGATGGTCGCCCACCTCGAATGAGTAGGAGGTGGTGGAGTATTTATATCCCCGTCTCTCACCCCGACATTTCCTTGTGGGATTAATCGATTTGTTCGGGGTTAAGCGACGATCTTTTCTCGATCGGTGGGCCATCTCTTCCTTGCTTTCTCTTCTTCCCTCTTCTTATGATTTATCATTAATCATTGATTTTATTTTCATTTATTCGGCTATTTATCCTTGAAATTTTCCAAGGGTAAACACCATGTTACCTCGATATTTTTCTGGGCTGGTTGTACCTTGCCCCTATGCTGATGCTTACCGTTATAACTTTTGTGTTGGTACCAGATCCTCGGTTGAGATTCGATAACATTACTTGATAGTTATACCGGTTCTAATGTAGGGTGATTCGTTGGTGCTTTGGTACACTGGTACCATTCGGTACCAGTGAAGCGAGGCCGTAACTGTGTGCCTTTAACCCCCTTTGTTGCTACTTGGCTGCCTAGCTCGATTTTGAGCATTTTTGTGCCCTCTGTTGCCTGTGTTGTTAATTTGTGTTGATATGTATCACCCTGCTCCTTGCTATTCTCACCTTTAGCTTGCCTCTATAAGTCGATTTTGGATGTCCCTGTTAATACTTGGCGGGTTCTGATTGGGTCTTGTTGGCATGACTTGATTCTCACTATCTGTTCTTGTTTGTTATATTAGCACCCTTGTTGTTGTTGTTGTTGTGGTAATAATTATGATTCTGTTATGGTGCTCTCTTATCAGAGACTGAAGTGCAAAATCAAATAAATATAAGGGTCTGAATGAATTACTTTGTGGTAATAACCCTTCTTGGAAGGGTTATATGCGCAAAATATTACATTGACGGATAATTATAAATGCAGAAAATAAATGGATCTTAACTAAGTGGGACGAAAGGTTAATTTGGATAATAGTATAATTAATTAATTAGCAAGTGCCGTAAATTTAAAAACGTGCGCAACTAATAATTAATTAATACTTAAAGCTGAATATGGGAGATGATTACACAATTTGCCTCAATAATGAAAATCCGAACAGATACAGTGGTTTCGGAGGCAGCCTATGATCCCAAGCACATTAAAACACCAACACATTTAATTAAATAAAAACATTAATCAAATTTAAGTTTAATTGAATTTCTTTTCTTTTAATTTGATTTTTATTTTTAATTCTAGTTTTATATAATATATTTTTTAATTAATGAAAATAATATTAAAATATAAAATGAGATATAATTAAAGAACATGATATAAATAATTAGGGATTATAAATAATAACTAAAGGATAATAATAATTTATAATATAAAATATATATTTATCAATTTCTCTATTTAATAATAAAATAATATTAATAAATATATAAATATATATTAATCAATTTCTCTATTTTTAATAAGAATAATATTAATCATATAATATTATATATTAATCAATATCTCTAATTCTAGATAATTAATTATCCTAATTAAAATTAAATTAATTAAGTGATAACATTAAGTTAACTTAATTAATCTAAATAAATTAAGTTAGTTACGTTAATCGAAATAAATATAATCTCAAAACACCAACACAATTTAATTAAAACAAACACGTTAAATTAAATTAAGTTTCATTTAATTTTTCTTTTTCTTTTACTTTTATTAATATAATCTCTAAATTATAAAAATAATACTAATATAAATAAAATAAAACATAATTAAAGAATATATTATAAATAAATAAGAGTGATAAAATAACAATTTAAAATATAATAATAAATTAGATTTTTAAAGTATATATTAATCAATTTCTCTATTATAAATTGATAAGAATAATAATATTATAATATATATATATATTAATTAACTTCTCTATTTTAAATTAATAAGAATAATACTAAATATATTAAATATAAAATATTATATATTAATTAATTTCTCTATTCCTAAATAATTAATTTCTCTATTCCTAAATAATTAATTATCCTAATTATAAATTTAATTTAATTAAGTGATAATAATTAGTTAGCTTAATCAATCAAAATAAAATTTAAATCAATTATATTAAATCAAAATAAATATAATCTTAAAATACGAACTTAAATAATAATAATTTTAATTGAGGGTCCGGTATACCCTGACAAAACCAGACCCAACGTGAATAGGATACTCGCCAATTTAATCTATTTTGACTTCATAGGTTCTCGAATCTTATCTTGACGAGCCGACCAACGACTACACTCGAGATGAGACGGCCTACAGGATCGTGATGCGCCACCGGAGACCGAGCAATCAGACGCTATCAGCCTTGCCAAAATATTCAGGTGCGATTGCACTGAGATTTATGATTTCTTAGGATATGAATTTAAATTATATTTTCTTTTCTTTTGATATTGAAATTTGTTCATATCATCCGCATTTCATTTTAGATGCATTTCATTTTGATCATTAATTAGATTTATATTTAAAGTTAATTAGTTATAGGATAAATTATCCTAGATGGGGTAATTAGCATTTAATAATTTAATATAATTAGTTATATGATAGATTATTCTAGATAGAGTAATTAGTACTTAATAATTTAATATAATTAGTTACAGGATAGATTATCCTAGATAGAGTAAGTAGTATTTAATAATATAATTAGTTACATGATAGATTATCTAGGATAGATTATCTTAGATAGAGTAATTAGCATTAATAATTTATATTGGTATTAATTAAGTACCTTAAAATTTTATTATGTAAATAATGTGATTTTTATTAACTGGATTATTATATTGATCAAAATAAGCTTAATCGAATTATTACTAAATTGAATTAAGATTTGAATTTGCATATTTTCTGTTTCCTATAATTTGTACGTTGTTATGAAACTCAAGGAATATTTTAAGTTAAAAATGAATATCCAAATTTGGGTTTGGGAAGAGTGTCGATCTGCTCGATTTCATAAGTAAAATACACTTTAAATTTATTATAGAGGAGCTATTCCGTGGTTACGTTGATTATTTTATCACTTTATATTTAGCATGACTATTTTGTCACTTTATATTTGTTCGTGATTGATTCACTTTATTTCATATTATTTTCGGATAGTCTCCTCAAATTTGAATTATATATTGATAAAAATCGAGTCGTTGTTCGTTTCATTATAGTAAGGGACTGAGCGAGATAGATTAGGGATGGTTTTGATAGTGAATGACGCTCTCTTCTATAGAGCGGGCTCTCTTCTATAGAGCACTGGTTGAGGTCGGTTCTTTCTGAAAAGAATTTATCCCGCAAAGTCATTCGTGTGATATGGGAGTTTGAACCCGTATCTATTATATTATAATATCTCAGAATGATCCATTTTGGGTTTATCCTTGATTTAAAATATTCATGGCATTCAAGTAGTGCATTTTTATAACTCTTTTGGGTTCTTTTTATACTATACTCAGAACAAAATTAATTCAATTTAATTATTTAAACTCAAATTTTATGTATTTATATGTTTCTGTAATATTTATTATAAAAAAATAAATTTTTAATGGTTTTAAGTCTAATCCTAGAGATTTATAACATCTCGGTGCTGGACCTAAAACCGCACTGAGTGATTTATCACTCACGTTTCCACGGTGGTTGTGGGGTCCAGGTTTTACAGGAGCGGGATCGAGTTTTTGATGAGAGTGCTAGGTGCAGTCCTGCGTGGTGACAGAGATGTTTCGCCGTTTCCGCATGTGAGCAGGGTAGTGGATTAGGATCTATCGGGTTTCGAGTTTTATTTATTCTTTTGGGTTTTTCTTTGAGAGATTTTGCTGCCCATTCCGATGGAGCTAGCCCCGCCGATGTCGGCGTTGTATTTGTCTGTATTATTCTGGACTGCTATTGTTTTGTATTATCATTATTGTTTTGTTTATTGTGGGATTTACCTTATTTTATTCATTTAGCATTTCGTACGCACGTCTCGTCGTACGTACGTGGCGGGATTTAGCACCCCTAACCCGATTCATTTATTTCTGGGGTGTGACAGAATCGTTCTGTAGTAGATTCATCCTCAAAACAGTGAATATGAACCGTTCTGTAGTATGTTCTTTCACTAACACATGCCTCAATGTCAAACTGGCTCAGCACTTCATGTTTTTTTTTGTGTGCAGTTGTGTTCCTAGGTTTATGAATCCGCTTAGTGCTTGGAATTCATGATCTAGAAGATCAGTGAGAAAAAATATGTGGGCCAAATCCACCATTCTCCTGATTCACCAACCTCAAGATCAAGCGGCTAGGTGCTTCGAGTTGTATTTTGTGTGATTGGTTGTTGACTAGTAAAGATTGAACCGTTCTATAGTAGGTTCATCTTCTAGGTCAACTAAGGTCGAGTCGTTCTGTAGTAGACTCACCTTCCATCCCTCCGTGAAGGTCAATCTGGTATGTTGATAAGATTGCCTCCCGGAGCGGTAAAGATTGAACTGATCTGTAGTAAGTTCATCTTTTTCACCATCATATCCCACTGGGTTGACCTGTTGGTAAGTCCAGGACGCTTCAGTGATCCCGATCACTGAAGCACGTGACCACTTGACCATCATTTAACTATATTATTTGCTTCCCTCTTTTAAGATCCAAAGGTGCCTCGAGGTTAATAGCCCAGGGTAATTAACGGTGGGGGCTTGCGCCCATCGGAATCTACAAGTACTCACAATCACTAAAAAAACCCCCTAAATGTGCATTCCAATGAGTCTAAGACGGCGGGATTAACTGGCGTTAACTAAATGCACGCTTAGGAGGGATCTCTGTGTCCTTCTTCTGCATCCCATCGCCTCGCCACAAGCGGCGGTGCGGAGCGCGCGAAAAAGGGTCGTACAATATACATACTTAAATTATAAATATATTAAAACACATAAAGTTATTTTGAATGATGTCTTTTATGATTTATGTCATAATTATTATATGTCTTGTCTTTATGATATGAATTACGCACAAAAATGTATATAAATGTATTAAAATAATATTTCTTCTGTTAGTCTATTTTAGTTTGTATTATTTATTGTCTCAATTCAATAAATAAATTTACCAAAATATATAAGTTATTTTGAATCATATATTTTAATGATTTATATTATAATCATTGCGACCTCAGATCTTTATAACATGAGTGGATCATAAATATGAATATAAATGTATTAAAATAATATTTATTCTATTAGTCTATTTGAGTTTTGTATCATTTATTATGCCATTTAAATAAATAAAATCACCAAAGCTCAAAATATTATCTTGAATGATGTCTTCTTTTGTTTTAAATTATAAATTATAATACAAGCTCAAGTCTTTATAATATGAGTTTAGCACAAATAAGAATACAAATGCATAACAAAAATACTTCTTATGTTAGTCTATTTGATTTCTATATTATTTTTTTGCCTCATCTTAACAAATAAAATTATCAAAATTGCATAATAATGTTCACATAATTTAATTAAAATAATATTTTTTCTATTAGTTTATTCAAGTATTCTATCATCTTTAACATCATTAAGCACATAAAATCATCAAAATACATAAAATTATTTTGAAGGTCATCTTCTATTAGTTTTTCTTATAATTACTACGAGCTCAAAACTCTAAAACCATGAAATTCGCACAAAGATGAATTTAAAATATTTAAAATAATACTTCTTTAATTAGTTTATTAGAGATTTATTTTATTTAAAATAATAAATAAAGTTATTTTAAATGATATTTTTTATTGATTTATGTTATAATTACTGAGAGCTCAAACTTTTATGATATGAGTTACGCACAAAATATGTACAAATATATTAAAATAATATTATTTTGTTAGTCTATTCGAGTTTTATATCATTTATTGTCTCATTTTAATAATTAAAATTATTTTGAATGATGTCTTTTACTGATTTATAGTATAAACATTACAAGCTCAAGGCTATATAACATGAGTGAAGTACAATGATTAATACAAAAGCATTAAAATAGTATTTTTTTTGTTAGTCTATTCAATTTTTATATCATTTATTGTCTCATTTTAACAAATAAAATCATCAAAATATATAATTTCATTTTGAACGTGTCTTCTATTAGTTTATATTATAATGTTTATGAGCTCAAATCTTTATAACACAGAGTTGAGCACAAAGATGAATACACATGCATCAAAATATGTACTTTTTTATTAGTATATTCGAGTATTGTATAATTTTTATCTCATTTTAACAATAAATCATGAAAATATATAATTATTTTGTGTAATGTCTTCTATTGGTTTTGTATTATAATTGATGCATACCCCGAGCCTTTATGACAAAAATTACGCAAAAATATCAACATAATTATAATGTTTATGAGCTCAAAACTTTAAAATATGAGTTAAACACAAAGATGAATATAAATATATTAAAATAATATTTCTTCTACTAGTCTATTTGAGTTTTATATTATTTTTTCACCTCATTTCAATAAGACACCAAAATATATAAAAGTTATTTTGAATGATGTCTTCTATTGGTTTATATTATAATTGTTGCATGTTCAACCTTTATGACATAAATTTCACTCAAATATTGATGCAAATTCATTAAAATAATACTTATTCTGTAACTTTATTCGAGTTTGTATTATTTGTTGGAGTTATTTTCATATAAGAATAAAATTATAAAAGAAGAGATTATTTAAAAAAAAAAGGAATGGTGGGTCCATAAGAGTTTGCAAATGGATCAGTTTAGTTGGTTTTGCATTGATCGTTAAATTTTAGACCATTTGGTTTGATTTTTTAGTTAAAAAATTCTAGATCGGTTGAAATTTTTTTAGCTAATTTGATTTTTATTGATTGTTTTAATTTTTATTTTTCTAAATCAAATAGACTAAATAAAATCGAATAGTCCAAAAATTTACTAAGTAAATTTATTTTACTCGGTATAAATAAGAACTATTTCAAAAATAATCCAAATATATATATTTTATATATATTTTATTAGTTATTTATTTTAATTTAAAATTATTTATTTTTTCTATCAATTTTCATAATTATCAATATTTTAATTCATCTTTAACTAATATAATTTCTATTTAACCGAATAAAATTTTGATTTATTCTTTAGTATTTTAGTTGATATTTTTACAATTTTGATTCGGTTCATAACTCGACAAATTAAATAAAATTTTAGATGCATATATTTATATCAGTTCGAACCGAACCGACTAATTGCACACTTCTATGAGTCCGCGGCCCAAAAAAGTTGGGTCATATACCCAGTCAGTGGCATATTTAATAGCAGCAATTTATGGCGCTCATTACTTTCTTATTATTTGTTAGAATTTAATATTCTTATACTTTTTGAAAAAAATTCCAAGTGATCTATCACATACTGAAATTTTATGAACATTAAATTTGCCAATGTAGAGAAAATTACCTCGAAATACAGAATCAATAATTTTAGAATTTTAACATAATGATCTCCTTTACTTTTTATACGTTTATTCAATTAATGAGTTCTTATACTTTATACAAATTTATTGAAATATTTATAACATTAACATTAAGTCATTTTTATTAAGAAAAAAATATGAAATAACAATGCACTGTGAGGAAATCCAAAAATCTAGAATGCGGCCACAAAAGATTATCGAGGCCTATAATATTGTGCTTAGTACTTATTTTAATAAAAAAAATATTGATAATGTTAAATACAATATAATCTAATCTAATATCAAATTTATCCATTTCTTTTCATTATAAGTAATTGTAAGAAATGGTTTCGTTCAGATCATTATGTGCATATCAAGAGTGAATATGCAGAGCAATAGATTGAAGAATCCGTGGAAACCAAAAAGCAACAAACATTGAATTAAGTGGAAGGGGTAAATTTTCAAATCGCCACCACCCATGAAAGAAAGTACCAAAGCATGCTAATCTGAACGAACGTCATTGACCTAGAATTATAGATAAGAGAACCTTATCAGAAAAGCCTGTCAAAAAATGTCATTTAATTTTGCTGCAAGCAATTGAAAGTCTCCTCCATCAATAATATATAGCCAGCATAATTTGCTCGGTCATGCAATGCAAGAATCACAAGTATAGACGCGCTAGCACAACAAAGATCGTAGGGACCTAAAAGTTTATAATACGTTTAGGGAATTTAAATTAAAGTACTGCAGCAAAAATGTAACACAAAATATTAATTCTACAAATTTAATTTTTAGAGGGAAGGCGCGCAAAAATGAGAGGAGTCAAAAAAAAAATTCAAAGGAATTTTTCCTCCGTACTTCCTCAATATAAGAAAATAAGAAATAAACTCTATTGCTGGTATCTTCTCAACTCCTCTCCTGGCGTGCTCATCTTCTGTGGTTCTCCTCATGACATGTTTGCTTGTTTATCTACGAAGTAGCGACGGGCCAGCAAGCCTAAATATGCTGATAATACTTAAGAAGAATTTTAAGGTGGGGGATTCGTTGATGATTATTTATCACGATAATTTTGACAATCATTTATACAAATTCATAAACAAATTAAAAATGAAAAATTATTTAAATTTTTATATAACTTGAGTATCATTTCATTAAATTTAAACCGTTAAAATATTATATAATTTTAATAGTCTTTAATGAAATATTAAATGACACTCAAATTATATAAAAAGATCAATCTATAAATTTAAAAATATTTATAAATTTATATGAAAATTAATTATTATGATGGTAATAACGTGGTGTCAACAGATCCCACCCAACAAGAAAGAAGAAAATTAAAAAAAATATATCCAACGACTACTTAGAAGTTGTAACTTATAACTGCTATTGAACTAACGTTGATTTACATCAGTATTATCATAATTTTACTTATAAGTATAACTAATAACTGATATTGAACTAACGTTGATTTACATCGGTATCATCATAATTTCATGTCAGGGGTTGTCCCCTCTAATCAGTTAAATGGTCCTGTCCAAAAAAAAATCGAGTAAGTAAATATAAGGGCGTTTTTGTAATTACAAGTCAACTTTTGTTGGTTCTCTCACACCGACTCTCATTTCTTCTCGCTCTCTCTCTCTCTCGGCATATTCTGATTCGCTGACGTAGATCCATGGGAAGCTGAATTAAAAAAGAAGGCGAAAAGTTTGTGCTTTGGAAGAAAGAAGATCAAAACTCAAAAACTCTCTCGCCTATTTTCCCTCCGGGTAGCTGCTTCGTTCCAATTTGAGCTCCAGTAGAGCTGTAAATTTCTTCCTTAAATTATTCTAGGCCTCTTAGTTGTCCCAGTGTCCTGGCATCGACAAGTTTTCCAATTCCGTCAATTTTTCAGGAAAATGGAGCGACCGGCTTTGCTAAAAATGATGATTTTTATGTGCTTATTGTTTGCTTGCAATGGAAGAGGTAATTTAATTTTCCGTAGTATTATTGTGCGACTCATTGTTTCAGTTCTAAAATGAATTTATTCCCGTAGTATTGTCATTTTCCCCAGAAGGTTTAGAAAAACTCTTACATCTACACCAGGAAGTTTTTTTTTACATCTCTCAGTAGCAAACACATTCGAACAAATCTAATGTAATTGGGAAAACAAGTTATCAAGTATAAGCTGCTAAATTAACATAACAGTAGCTCTTCTCATTCTTTCTTTTATAAGTAAATATCAGTTCATCAATTATAAAATTCTATTAACTATTCTCTTATGCAATCATATTTTTCCATAACGTATTCTGCTTCAAAAATATAAGGCTTGCTATAAATTAATCCATTTTTCATTTTCTGGTTTCATGATTGTAGAAATCAAAATCCAAACTGGAGACAATATAGTCAACTTCAACCATACGCTTGCTCTCATTCTAGCTGAATATGCTTCTGCTGTAAGAATCTGTTGTAATAAGTTATAGTATTCGGCAACCTAATTTTTTTTTTTGACAACTGACCATACAGTTATCAAATTCAGAAAAATGAAATTACACATTTCTTCTTTATAGTAGTTAGGTTGTGTATCCAATTTCGTGCTATCGAAAAACCAATTGGTCATCCGTTGACGAACCAAACATTTTCAAAATTAAACCAAAGTTGATGAACTCTGTATATGTGTGTTTTTTGAGGTTAGTAGGCAGGTGCCCAATTTAATCTGTTTGAAACAGAAAGGAAGCACCCATAGGGGCCTGAACACCCTCCATTTAGGAGGCCCAAGCACTTTACCACGAGACCAATATACAAAGTTTCAACTCTCTATGTATATTATAGAGTAATATATCTACAATGCTACATATTTAGTTTTGATTGTTGTTTTGTTGGTTCTCATGGTTGTCAATATATTCTTTGACTATAGAAAAGAGAAATTCTCTCTTAAAGAAGTATGTTATTGATCTCACTTTGTAGCTGCTTACAAAGAGTATTTCAACCGTAGGTATACACGGTAGATTTATCTGAGCTATTTTCATGGACATGTGCAAGATGTAATGATTTGACAATGGTGAGGAAATATAATTTTCATTTCTTTTTTCTTCATTTTTTCCTTTGAATGTTGTTTTATTTCTTATTGAGTTTAAGATTTGTATTTAATTCATTTATGTCTTCGTAGTTGCTTGCTTTCATGTATCAAAAAATGTTTAGCCTCCCGTGCAAAGCAAGGAGTATTTTACTTACTCTATACTAAATGAGGGGTTGTTGATAACTTTGAATAAGACTAGCATGTGTTGGGGACATGGGCACTATCAAACATGAATTCTGCCTATTTACTATTTGTTAACATCAGTTGTTTTAATTCTCAAAACAGGGTTTCGAAGTGATAGAGCTCATTGTTGACATCCAAAACTGCTTGCAGGTCTTGCTAAGCCTCTTTAATACAAAACATTGGTTTCTAAGGTCTTAAAAAGTCATTTAATAAGTGTTATATATGTGATAGGCATTTGTGGGGGTGGCTCCTGATCCAAATGCTATCATTATAGCTATCAGGGGAACTCAAGAGAACAGGTTCTGACATTCTTATTTCAATAAGTTACGGGTCTGTTGCAAATTAAAAAAATACCTCCAACAATTTTAGCATTTTGCAAAATAGATCTGACATATTCTGGTTTACTTGAAAATTACACCTGCTGACCCACCTATCAAAAGTAGTTTAAGAAAAATATATTGTATCACTCATACTCTTCTGCAAGAAATAGGCTAAATCTTGCATAACCTGTTCACATGAACTCAGTTTCTAGCATGTATCTTGCGTTGGTTGTTTTGAAGCAAATTTGATGCTGTCACAGAATGACCAATGTTTAAGGTGTGCCTTTTATTACCAACTGGATCATTTGCATGCATCTCAAAATGGTTAGGTATTAACACCTAATATAAGAAATGTTGGCCTTTATTTGCAGAACCAACAAAGAATTCTTGCAACATGCATGAGTAGCAACCATCTAGAACAAAATAATCTGCATATGTAAGGAAGAAAAATACTAAAACCTGTTTTATCTATAACTAACTCCATCTACAAATTTTCTGTCTGATTAATCTCAGCATACAGAACTGGATAGAGGATTTCATCTGGCAAGAGCTTGATCTAAAATTTCCAAACATGCCAGGTGCAATGGTTCGTATCACCGTACTCTCCATATTACCTAAATAATTTCAAACTGAATACTAAGTGATGCTCGCTGTCTTCATCTAAGGTGCACCGTGGCCTGTATGGTGCCTATAACAATACAAGCTTACGTCCTGCAATAGTAGAAGCTGTTAAGAGAATTAGAGAATCATATGGAGAACTACCTGTAATGGCAACTGGGCATTCAATGGGTGGTGCATTGGTTGCTTTTTCTGCACTTGATCTTGTTGTAAGTGATTTCCTTACCAGTTAAAAGTGTTGTATTTGATAGAAGTTGCTTTATCTTGTGAAAAATAGGAGAATAAATGAACACAGAATAAATATGGGAAATGATATTCTCTGTGACTGTAAAAAATGTCAATACACCACCCTAGCATATCTTTTACTGCCTCGTGCTTTTTCCTCTTCATGCTCAATCATTATACCCTTTTTATACACCCATCCTCAAGTCTTTGTTTATTTTGTTCTCTCTTTTGATTTGGTAGACATCTTTTGTCCTGCAAAGAGTTCACTATCTTGAAAATCATTTGAGGCTTGAGCTCATTGTTTTATGAGCATCTAGTGGTGTTTAGCTTGACTTTATGTGGGTTTAAATGATTGTTGCTGCCTACAAGCTTCATCCGTCAAAAAAAATGATTGTTGTTTTTTTCTTTTGGATCTCTTCAGAAAGTATCTGATAAAAGGTCTTATTGAAAACATAGAAATGGTGTTGTGTGGAATTTGCAGAATACCATCATTTAACTACTTACAATAATTTTTTTCTTTGGTAATATAGAATTTCACTTCCTCACATTTTCTTCTGTACTTCCTTTCATAACAGATGAATCATGGGATAGAGGATGTTCATTTAATGACCTTTGGTCAGCCTCGCATTGGCAATGCAGCCTTTGCCTCATGTTACTACCAATATATCCCCGACACATTTCGTATTGTTCATGATCGCGACATTGTATCACATCTACCTCCATATTACTCTTTCTATTGGAAATCATACCATCACTTTCCAAGAGAGGTACTGGGGCTGAGATTCGAATCCATTTTCTTTTATCTTTCTTAGTTTTGGAACTTGTTGGTTTCATTGTGACCTGGAGATGAGAAGAAATGACATGTTACAAATTTATGAGGACAACACCAAAGTACAGCTGGTCCATTTTTTAAAGGGTGGCAAAACAACAGGTCAGGTTGGTGAGTTGTGTCAAATCAGGTCAACATATTTCTAGTTGGACCTGGCCTCAGTTTGATCTAATTGCAGTTTAGCTGTTGGATTTATTAGTTTTGGGTCCTATTGGGTTCAATACTCTTATATTATTTTGGGCCAGGTCATATAACGACCAGGGTATAGTTATGCAGATTTGTCAGCACCAGATGTATTTGCATTCTCTAGATCTGTAAGATGAATATGGACTAAAGGAACTGTTTTTTATTTCTTCCTTAGGTATGGCTCCATAATGACAGTGAGCAGATCTGTGACGAGTCTGGAGAAGATCCAGCATGCAGCAGGTAAATGTCTTGGCTCAACCTCTCTGTGTTTCACATAAAATCAAGTCTGACTGAAAACTAAAGGCCTATCCTGGTACTGGTCAGGTTGACCTGATACATGGCATTGCCAAATTCTAATTTTGTTACTTGTTAGGTTAAAATTGATATTGTTTTTGTGCCCTTCTCTTTTTGACCAGATGGGGAGTTTTATGTTATTTTTTGATAAAAGAAATGAAAATAAGTATGAAATGTGCGCTCGACAATAGTTGCATTGATCCTCTACATTAGTATACCATTGTTATAATATTTTCTTTGTTTTCATGACCATGCTTTCTTTTTTGTACTTTAGGTCGGTATGGTTACGATGCACTGATCCTCAACATTAAGATAACTACTATTGTTATAGTATTTTCTTTGTTATCATGATCATGCTTTATTTTTTGTACTTTAGGTCAGTATGGTTATGCAGTATCAATGATCATAAGACATACTATGGTCTTGATATGGAGGCTGAAGACTGGGGCTCCTGTAGAATTATCATGGATAAGTCCTTACCATACCAAACTGATGTTGCTGGTAATATTATTTTATCAAAAGAGGCAACCAGGTCTTCCATTGTGCAGCCGATAAGCCAGACTAAAGCAGCAAGCTAGAGTAGTCATGCTGTTTTTTGGCATATGCAATAATGGACATCCAAAAAAAAAATGAGGCGATGGAAGAAAATATGTTAATTTTGACATATTCTCTCTTATCCTCTTGTTTCATCCCGTTCGTTTGTACATACCTGTATATAATTATGACCACGTTGGCCAGTTGTTCAGTTGTACAGAGAGTAGTTATTCCGCGTTTAGTTGTTCCATTGTAGTCTTCTGTGAACCCCGAAATATTTTTAATTCAAACCTAAAAAAAATCTCTTCTTTTGATACTAAGTCAAACAACGGTAAATTTTGAAATTTAGAATGGAGTTACTTAGGACCATTCAGTCTGGACTTCATCAAATGATAGCATCCGGATCAAATTTATTAAGGATTTGGTAGGCTGGTAGCGTCCGAATTAGATAAAAAAAAATTTAGCCATGATATTTTCGGAGGAAGAAAAGCAAAGGAGAAGGAAATAATTTAAGAATTTTAAATTTAGAGACGTTATTTGATAGAGTCTAGGTTAGATGTTATTGTTTGGCATAGTACTAAAAAAAAAAAATTGGGGGTTCAAATTAGAAAAAATCGGCTGTCAATCTATTATTATTTTTTTAAAAGAAAAGTACCCAACAGGGTACCAGCTTTCATTACTTTACGAAAGCGTCAATCTTACAAAAACTTGCTGAAGCATACAAGACATGTACCAGTATAAAGCAGTAACAAACCATAACAAAAAACAAGCCGAAGCAAGTAGTAAGCAAAATAACTAAAGAAAAATCCCTAGTCCTAATCCAACAGATCTTCATCACTGGGCTGATCTCTGCCCGGATCTGCAGTGGAAGAGAAACCACCCAACTGAGCAGAGGGACCCAAAGCCCTAGTACTGGCAGCAGAAACTGCTCCCGTGATACCAGTATGAATTGGAAACAAGGCACCTGTCCAAGAAGAAAAAAGGTGGAATATAGAGAAAAATAAAGCATTAGCTGATATGATCCCGGAAGACCTAAAAATGTTATGATTACGGAAAGTCCAAACTGACCATAGCACAACAGCTAACATTGAGCCCCAAAATTGCATATCCTTTAGAGGTAATTTGAGACATACTTGTCAAAAAACCTCGAAAGAGGTAGGCAGCAAGGACCCTTGAGGGTAAATTTGAGCCACTATAACCCATAATTGTGCACTACATGTACAATAAAAAAAATAGATGATCTACACTCTCTAAACCAAAACAAAAAGGACAATTCAAAGGTCATACCCAACCTTTCTTACTCAAGTTATCTTGAGTAAAAATTCTGTTATGTAGAGCTAACAACAAGAACAATTTAATTTAATTTTAAGGGATATTTTAGAGCCCATACAGAACTAGTTAAATGACAATGTATCCCACCAGAGTTGAGAAAGGACGCAGGGGAGGTTTAAAACCCTTTGAATCAAAAATTAAGTTCAAAATTTTTTGAGCCGTTGATTTTGCATCGAGATTCGTAATAATTATTGAAAGTATGAATTTTGAATTTAGATTTTATTGAAAGTACGAATCTCGATGCAAAATCAATGGCTCTCAAAGAATTTGAATCTATTTTTTGATTCAAAGGCTTTGAACCTCCCCACCTCCGTTGAGAAATCGATATAAAGAGTGTACAGTATAAAGCCAGATTTTTCTAAATACCAAATTATAGAGTCAGGTGGGTGAGAAACTGAATAGAATGAAGTAAAAGAGTTGATTATTTTTTTTTTCAACACGCATAGCCAAAGTAACCCCTCTTCTCAAATTCAATTTAATGTTCCCCCATTCCAAACCTGAGCTAAAGAAACTTTGTCAGTCTTTGCTTTAGCAAAACAATAAGGGGAATTGTAAAACTATAGAACAATTGCTATGCCATATGTCATGCCAAAAATTAATCGTATTTCCAGTACCAATTACCCTAGTAGAACAAATTGACACAGTGTAGCACAGAGGCTACATCTCTCCAGAAAGGAGAACAATGAGATAATGAAAAGGATCCATAATTTAAGGCAACTAATTCTTTCCAATAACCCTTATAATCCTTATGCCAATATTTTCAACTCCACTTACAAAGCAAAGCCCAATTCATTTATTCCAAATTCAGAATACTCCATACCCAAATTCTTTAGCACTATAAATAGAATCTCATTTAAATAAATAATATTTCCTAGTGGGTGTAGAAGCTACCCCTGCCCATAAAAACTTCTTATGAATTTGATCAATTCTGTGAAGAACCCATTTAGGTATTTTAAATATAGAAATAGAAATATAATAAAGAGGGATAGAGGATAGAACTGAATTAAGTAAAACTAAACGCCCTCCCAAGGATAGTTGTTTGCCTTTTCAAATTGGCAATTTGGAGTGAATCTTATCAATAACTAATTGCCAATCTTGCTTGGAAGGCTTTTTCCAATGCAATTTGACACCTAAATATTTAATAGACAACTTGCCGACAGGGCAGTTAAGTAAATTAGCATAAAAATTACAAGAAGAAGTATCAAGATTAAGAGGAATCATTTCAGATTTGTTAAGGTTTATTTTACGGCCAGAAATTTCCTCAAATACCCTCAAAGCCCATTTAACTTTCACAACCATATCTAGTTGTGCTCTAATAAATAAAAGAGTATCGTCAGCGTATTGAATATGCATTATTTTTTGGTTATGAGATAAGATAGGCTCCAAACTCTCAAAATGTCCCTTTGAAATTCCTAAGGTTAATATTTTATTAAGTCCTTCAACAGCCAACAAAAAAAAAAGATAAAGAGAAAGAGGATCACCCTGTCTCACTCCCTTTCAACACTCAAAATAAGGACCCACTAAACCATTCAAAATAACTACACTATGTCCTCCTTAATAATCTCTACATCCAAGAGACATGGGACTAAATCCCAGGTGTTGAAAAATAGAAAGTAAATATGATCAATCTACATTATTAAAGGCCTTCTCTAAATCTAATTTGAGAAGTAACCCTTGCTCTTTATGCAATTTAACATGATGGAGGATTTCATGTGCTGTGACAACATCTAAAATATTTCTACCTTTAAGAAAAACTAGCTGATTAGGACCAATTAATCTATCAATTATAGGATATAATCGATTAGTAAGTACTTTGGAAAAAATTATAACTACAATTGAGAAGACTAATGGGCATATAATTTTTAATCAACTTAGCATCTTTAACTTTAGGAATTAGATAAATTATAGCTCTATTTAATCTAGATAAATCAAAATTATTCCTATGGAAGTCCTGAAACATAGAAAATATATCCTCTTTGAGCAGTTCCCAAAAATTCTGATAGAATAAAATAGAAAATCCGTCAGGGCTAGGAGCCTTATTAGGATCCATTTAAAAAATAACGGTATGAATCTCATTAATAGTAAAAGGAGCAATAAGTAAATCATTCTCTAAACAATAAACTTTCTCATGGTCTGACCATACATCAGGAGACAAGGAAGCTTTTGAGGAAGCCTTAGACCCCATAAGGGATTTAAAAAAAAAAAAATATGAGATTCAAGCAATTTAGGATCTGAACAAGGTTGATTATCAACATCTAAGAAGAGATAATATGAGTTTGTTTTTGTGATGATGCTACCATGTGAAAAATTTTGGTATTCGCATCACCTTCCTTAACAAACAATTCGTTGTTGCCAATAAATCTCCTCAGTCTTATAAATACTAAATAATTTATTTTTAAGTTCAAAAAAATGAAAATTTCATCATCAGACAAATCTTGTTGTTCCATAACAGATTCTAAAGAAGAAATATCCTGAATTAAGGTCTGTTTAGATGATCTAATTTGAGCTCTAAAATTAACATGCCACTTAATTTTGGACCTAATTTTATCTAGTTTAAACTTCCAATTAAGAGCTTTATTATTTTCAAGAACCATACTATTCCACCAAGTGGTCATGAGGTCAGAAAAGCCGTCCTGACCCAACCAACATTTTTCAAATCTAAAAATGATGCTTTTAAAACGAGAAGCAGATCTAAATTCTAAAGAAATGGGAGAATGGTCAGAACACACTCGAGGTAAACTATAAGAATGAGCAGTAGGATATTGGGAAGACCAAGATGAACTAACTAAATATCGATCAAGACACGCCATCTGTGTACTTAAAATGATTTTCTATCAGGACATTAAAGTCCTGAAGAGCAAAAGCATCTATCCAAGAATTAAAATGATTTGTATTATGGACATCAAAAGAAACCCTATTTTTTCATATCCAAGAAAGTCCTATATCAGTCAATTCATCCCAAAAATTAAGTTTAAGGACAGGGTCCACTGGCCTGTAAACCGTGGCACAGGCCCATTTAACTTTATCAAAATGATTTTCTAAATAAGTTGTAATTGAATATTTACCAATATGCCAGAAAATAGAAGTAAATAAGGAACTATTAAAACCCATTAAGATCCCCCCAGCAGATCCCATAGAGGGTAAAAATTGTTTAGTATCATAACAGCTAGCTATGGATTTAAAGAACTGAGAGTAAGAATCTTTTTTGGCTTTTTGAAGACACAATATATCAACATGTTCTTTAATGATAAAATCATGTAATATACGTCTTTTCTCAGGGAGACCTAACCCTTGTATATTACAATTAAGTATTTTCATTAACAATAATCAATTCCCTACTTACATCAGAATTTTGTGCAAATATCACACCCATAACCTCAGAGAGGAAATGCACAAAATCGACTAATGTCTTGTTGTTTATGAGTAAAAATAAATGAATTTAAAGTATCCCTGGAAGAGCAATACTCCTTCAAATTGCAATGAAAATTAACACCCCACTCCCTTATAATAGTGTCAATCTCATCAGATGACAGAGGAGCAAAGGGGCAAGTGAATGAACTAGAAAAGGTAAAAGAGGTGCCTGAGAAAGTAGAGGTGGCTACATCCGCCAGATGGCGAATCTTATCCCTCTTAGTACCAGTATCCAGAGGAGCAACAACCACATGCCCAATCTGATCACCCTTGTTACCAGTACCCATAGGAGCAACAACTATCACCAAAGACTGAGGTTCAGAACAGGCTATGTCAACTGAGGTCAGAGCCATCCCAGCATCCCTGGAGTGGTAGGAACTAGAGGGAGATGAGCTGTCAAAGGTAAAGGTGTCGAAGGAGAGACACCCTAGAAATTCTACAACTGAAGTTTGAGGGCTGCATTCTCAGCCGACAATTCAGTCATCTTGGCTGTATGAACAGTACCTGAGGGACCTTTGTTCTTGAAGGGTCCGTTTGGCAAATTAAGGAATAGATTTGGAAGAGTGGTAATTTTGGAAGAGTGATAGAATAGTATTTTTTTAGAAGAGTGATATAATTATATTTATATTCATAATATAATAATATAATATTAAAATTATATTTATAATAATAATAAATAATATAATAATACTAATGGTAATGATAATATAATAACAATAATGATAATAATAATTTAATAATAATAATATAATGATAATAATAATAATAAATAAATAATAATCATAATATTAATATAATAATAAATTATAATCATAAATATAATATAATAATATAATAATTTTCACCTATAAATTGGTATACTTGGCTTAGTCCACTTATTAGATTTGTGTATCGGTCTTGGTACCGTACGCATTGGCGCGCGAAAGCTGAGGTTGTTGTGAGAAAAACTGGCCAGAGGAGGGTGAATAGGCGGAGGAGGTTGAAAGGTAAGGTATGAGGAAGGAAAGGTCGGTATCAGAGGAAAACCCGACGGTGGGAAACCCGACGGTGGGAAAGAGGGGCGAAGTGGTTGGTGGTGAAAGGGGCCTCCAGAGGAAGGGTTAGCTGAATAAGGCTGGTGTGGAGCATAAGTTGTACCAAAGTTAGTCGAGGAAGCACCGAATTGAAAGGTAGGTTGAGTTGAAGCTATGGTCAGCGCCCCCCTGACCACCGACATGTCCTACTAGATTCGGCTCATTAAAGGTTGACGGTGGTTGCACCGTAGCCACCCCTTCTACTTCATAGCGGACTTGAATGAACCTTGTAATGTCATTGCTTTGCTTGAGTTCAAACCATAAGACAGAGGGGATAAGATCTCTGGCAGCCATATCTACTACTACCCTAGCCCAACGGAGATCAGATCTGGAGCTTGTGGCAAAATCCATGTCTATCAATTGCCCGAAGGGTTGAACGAAAGTTGTCAAAGCTCGAAGACCTCGTAGATCATAGTCAAGATTAAAGATCTTGATCCAAAACCTCTCAGGATCAGTTCAGCCATAAAGTCGAAAAAAATCAGTGGAAATCGAGAATCGCTGAGCACCAAAGATTGTATAGCCATGAGCAAGAATTGTTGATCTCCACGAGTTAGGGCCTTGCACTAAAAATGCATGTCTCTAGCTACTCGTACCTCCCAAGGAGCGGGGTGACACAACCGGAGATTAAGGAGGAGATCGGGAGGAGTGATCGCCTAAGAAGCTTAAAGCAAAACACCATGATCTATCTCTGTTTGGAAATCAATGTTGGGCTCATCCTCCAAGAAGACCCGACGAAGTAAGGGAAACGCTGAAGGCAGTGTGCTGAGGCGCGGCAGCACCATAAAGGAAGATGGATTGAAGGAAGTAGAGACGGAATGGGGATGCCAAACCCTAGCCGAGAGGTTTTGGGGAGAACCGCGTTTCGGAATGTGAGCACAATTCGAATATCGTAACTTCAGATCGAGTTATCAAGAAGTGCAGCATACAACCAGATACCGACCACAAACCAAGATGATTCATATCTCAAGGTCAAAGGTAAATAGGTCCATAACATAATAAAGAGGACGAATTAATTAACATAAAACCTACCTATTCTATAGACAAAAAAAAATACTCCCCCAGCAACCCCCCCCCCCCCCCCAACCTATGAACAAAGGTCATCCCAACAACTCTTTACAACTAACCTGCTGAAAAGATCAGAAACAATCCATTGCACTTTAGGAATAATTCGTGCTATCAAAACTCCCATGTGCGCCACCCCGTGCCCTTTCTCTAAACCTCGACATTCCTCTGTTGTTTGGGCTATCCTGATAAATATCCCTCCCAGAACCACCAAAATCGTCCAACTGAAACTCTCTTTTAAAGGTTTGCCTCCTAAAATCAGGCGAACCAACATGACTGTCAGATGACGCGCTAAGGTTTCGACGGTGGAGATATATTGATCTTGGTGTGGAGGTTTTTGAACTGTTTGCGGAGGAGGTTGGATCATATGCTTGAGAGGCGAGGTATGAGAGAGCCGTGACCACATCACCTATGAGTGGACGAGTCGCAGCTTGTTCCTGAAGACACATGGCGGCGACTGCTAGTGCCTGGTAAAGGCCCCTTGTCGGGAACTGACCTCGGAGAAGTGGATCTGCCATTTGAGGGAACTTTCTTCTATCTCTGTATAGTGGCCGGGCCTGATAAAAGGGAAAAAAGAATAGAATATATCAGTTGTATATCAGAATGAAAATTTCAGTATGTTCTGTGGAGAGAAGAATCAGAAAGAACTTCCATTAACACATAATTTTTGTAAGGTTGCCAGGATACAAAAGCAAGCAATTATTGCGTCAAACATGCTCAACTGTGTGTTATTTTCATGGCAAGAACAAAATGCTTTGACTGTAATTACTGTGTATCATCTGATATTGACATGATACTAGTAATGCCCAGATAATAAAAAGGGGTAGAGAACTGACCCATGCAACCAAATTTTGTTCTCCAACTGGCCGTGTACTGTCAATCGCCTTTCTTCCTGTAATGAGCTCCAGAAAGACCACACCAAAACTATACACATCTGATTTAACAGTCAGCTGCCCAGTCATGGCATACTCAGGGGCACAATAACCATATGTCCCCATGACACGGGTTGACACGTGAGTGTTGTCACCAACTGGGCCCAGCTTTGCAAGGCCAAAGTCTGATAGCTTTGGCATGAAACCATGGTCAAGTAGGATGTTAGATGATTTGAAGTCTCGGTAGATTACAGGTGGGCTTGCCTTGTCATGGAGGTACTCAAGGCCCTTTGCTGCACCAGCAGCAATTTTCATGCGAGTGTTCCAGTCAAGTGGCTCCTTGTCAGAAGGAAGGTCTGTTTGAAAGTATATGTAAGACTCACTCACAATATGCACACATGTGAAAAAATGGTGCTTTCACAACAAGCCCTTGTGTAAAGAAAATTAAGCAGCTAATAAAAGGTGGTGTTATATTGGCTGCAAAAGCTCATGGATAAAAAGGGCAAATAAGGGTATAAAGGATGTTTACATTATTTATAGGTTTGTAGGTGCGTGATATCCTATATTGTGAGAAGTGCGTATCATGTTAAGTAAAACATGCGGAACTTGCATGTGCTCAGCATTCAACAATAAATGCAAGTTAAAGATAAAAATTTGGCGTTGATACCCTAGCAAGGTAGGATGTTAACGAAGAGCATCTATATGATATTTGTTTCAATATGAAATTTTTGGTACAAAACTGAGTTAGCATTTTTTAATACAATTTCTAAAGGACATAGAAATGTGTCAGACAGTACCATGAAGATGATTCTCAAGAGATCCCAATGGCATAAACTCATAAACTAAGAGCCTTTGATCACCATCAGCACAATAACCAATAAGGTTAACCAGATTATGGTGGTGCAAAAGACTAAGCATTAACACTTCCACCAGAAACTCACGGTTTCCTTGAAGTCCATTTCTATCCAGTTGCTTGACAGCCACAACCTGAAAGGATATTTTTCAGCTTGTGACTTCAAACCAGAACAATAGAAAAAATCTGAGACCACATAAAGGTGAACAGATACTACTAAGAAAAGTCTGAAATCTACACAGGTATCAGCCCTCAGGCAAGGTTGCACCAGCTAGGTATATGACAAAACCACGTGGGACAGTACTCCTTGTTAAAATTAACTTTTTGTAGAAACAGTATAGGTTAATCGGTCTATCATTGGATCCAAGATGTCTAAGAAAGGAGAACAAAGCTCTACTGCATTGACATGCCCCCATCATATATTGATACCAACTCCAAATTGTACTCCAGCTTTTTTATGTCAAGATAAAAAAAAACACAGCTGCACTCGATTGTCAAAAATATCAGGATTTTTTGGTATAGATCAAAGCAAACAATAGGCTGACAAGTGAGATGCCAACCTGCCCGGACTCCAAACGGCCTTTATGGACACGACCAAAACCTCCTTCGCCTAAAAGACAATCTTTTTTAAAATTTCTTGTTGCGGTTGCCAGCTCATGGAAGGTGAATACTTGTGCTGCGATATGATTAGTGGTTCCACCTTTCCTTGGCAATGATTGTTCCCTCTTCAATTTCTCTAAGTATTGCAAGAAATTTGATTATGGACCAGTTCAGTAGAAGAAAAAACAACATAGGGACGATCTTGAACACAAGAATAATGTCATCTATATGCCCCCATAGAATGTGCATGACGGAAGTTAAAGAAATATACTTGATACACCCTCAAAATGTGGAGAATTCACCTCCTATATAGCTTCACAGAAGTTCAATAGCCTTCTTTCCTCCCTCATTTGCATAGAAGTAGTGAGGAATGATGGAGGCATACTTCAGCAAATGAGAAAGGAAGACAATTAGGATATTTTATATATGAGGAGGGATCAGTTGACAATGGGTTATTTGACAATCATGACAATGGCGCTGTAAATAAATTCCAAAAAAAAAATAAAAAAATAGAAAAAAATATATATTATCCAACTTAAAAGATTGAACGATGTTTCAAATTTCATGTAATTTAGTTATCCTTTGATGGTCCATCAAAGACTGAAAAATCACAACAGTTGCAAATTATATAAAATTTTGATAATCTTTGATAACTATAACTAAATTGTATGAATTTTGAAACACTATCGATTTATAAGTTGAAGAATATATCTATATTTTCTTTTCTATTTTTAAGATTTTTTTAATTGGGTTTCATTTCTAGCCTACCCCAATTTATTTGGGATTAAAGGCTTTGTTGTTGTTGTAGAGTGCCATTGTCAAGATTCAAATAACCCATTGTCAAGTGATCCCTCCCCTTTATATATATAAATTCTTACATTCCTACATGCTTTAGCAACATGTTTGATATTGCTTGTGAGAAGTTTTTTCTTGCAAGTGCTGCAATCCACCCCTTTTTAGGTTCCAAGTTTTCTTACTGACTATAGAAATACTCTTTGTTTTTGGGGGATATGGTCAGTATTCACTTAATTTAACCTGTTTAGCTGTTGCGTTGAGATGGGACTTTTTTGACATTAAATCCAAGTGCAAAGCTAGAGAGAATCCACTCCGTGAAACCAAAATCCACCAGAACTTGACTCAATTGGAAATCAGAAGGTATATGACAATCCAAATCCAGCGGATATAGGAGATACTGTCAAGGGTGCAAATAGTTTAAGCATTCTATTTTAGCTAACCGGGCATACAATTCTTGCCTATTTGGTACTCAGCACTGATTAATTTATCACATTGAGGGGAAAATTGAAGTAATCAATTATAAATCAAAAAAGAAGAGGAAGAAGAAGATAACTGCTCGGCAGTACAATTTTGCCAAAAAGCACCAACAAATCTCAACAAAAAATAAGATAAAGCCAGCTTGAAAAACTAAAAATAAACAGAATTTCACCTGATGACGCCCTTCCCCTTTGTGAATCTTTTACCGCACTAGCCTTCTCTTCACTGGCCGCCGATCCGGCACAAGGGAAGCAACTCATCGCAAAAAAATTGAAAAACAATCAAACCAAAAATGATAACAATCTTTGGTCTTTCACCCCCTCGACCATTAAACCTTGAAAATATCTATGGAACGGATCGGAGAAAATCCAAAAAGGCTAAATAAAAAAGCTGGCTGTTTTTGTTTAATCTTTTCTTTCTCCCGGGCCAACAGAGAATGCAGGTCAGAAAATAGAGAGCTTATGGGAGAGTAAAAAAAAAATCGTTCTTTGAAGTAGAGAAGAGGAAGTCGAGTAAAAGTACAAAAAGAGTGAAACGAAAGTTCTGAGGCCCGATTGCTTAAATTGGTTAAATTGGGGGAAGAAACTAAAATAAAACAAACGAGTAAATGAATGTGCTTGGAGAAACAGAAACAAACAGAGGGAAAATACCGGAGAAAATAGGTGGCCCTAGCTGCAAGGGACAGATGGAGGAATTAATTACACACGGACTTTTACTTTTAATAAAGTGCATTTTTTAAAGTTCATTGAATAGGTACGTTCCTTGAGACCGAGTACATTTCCTGCAAGCTAGATGCCTCCTCTAGGCGAGTAATTTTTTTTTTGAGGAAAAGGCGAGTAATATCCCAGTTTTTATTATTAATAATTATTATTAAATTAATATTATTAAAAATAAGAGTGAGAATCGTAAAATTTCAAATATACGAATGGCAATACGCTACATCGCCGAGATAAGCGCGATTTAAACGCGCCACGTCGCTGGCGTGTTTCATTATTTTTAGGAAACGCGCCATGATCGCTGGCGCGTTTCGTTCAAACCCCACGCAAGTGAGATGGAGAGGCGCTACGCGTTTTGTATATATAAAAAAAAACGCCCACATCGCTGCTGACGTGTTTCGTAAATATAATGAAACGCGCCATACGATGGTGCGTTAACCCCGCCATCGATGCGCTACGCCATTTATATATTTGAAATTTTACGTTTCTCACTCTTATTTTTAATAATGTTAATTTAATAAAACTTATTATTACTAAAAAAATGGTAATATCCTCCAGGACAATTCTAGAAAGATTACAGTTTTTTTTCTTTTTATAAAAAAAAAAAAGGGAAACAGAGAACCGTTTTTACATATTATTTTAGTAATTACAAAATAGTCATCAGCGTATTTACTTGTTAATAATTTTAATATTCATAATTTTAAAATAATATTTTTTTTCTCTAAATGCACTTTGTACCAAATAATGCTGTCATTATTATTGATTAAAAAAATTATATGTGACAAGACTGCAATTGGTTTTGTTGGACAGAAGTCGCAGAATGAGTCATTCGAAATTGTCACAGAATGAGCCATTTGAAAATGTCATGGATCGCGAACCTTCAGTGCTTGTAACTATAATAATAAATTTAGAATTTGACAATTATTCGGCGAGTTTAAAATTTTATGATTTGGTTATAATATAGATATAATTTAGTAATAGTTTGTTTCATAAAATTAAATAAAAAATATATAAAAATGTTAAAATATTGAAATAATAAAATAATATATAATGTGTTTTTCTCAAATAATTCGTGAATAAAATATTTTTGATAAAAAACGTATTATATGTTAAATTGATGAATTATTCGTGAAATATCCGACTATCGGTAAAAAAATTATTCGCAAATTAAAACGTGAATTGTGTTACTATACTTATAACTTGTAAGGGTTTTTCCACGATGGACAAAATAAAGACAAGCCAGGATTTAGGAATTGCTATCGTCTGTTGTGTTACACCGTACAATGCAACGTGCTGGTCGTTTGATCCTGTTTTTGAGATTTGTGCTACTTCAATCTTAAAAATCCCCCTTGATAATCTAAGAGTTGTCATTTGCTACAGCGCGACAGATAATAAAAATTTCAAAATTTAGATTGCTCCACAAAAAGGTAGAGGAGAGGAGGAGCGAGGAAAAGGTGATTGGATTTTTTTTTTGTTCAATTTAATTTATTTGTTTTATAATTTAATATTTTGAAGGGGAGAAAGTGAAAGAGAATGTGACAAAAAAATTATAAAAAATTTGTTGATGTTTATTCATATTTGATGTTTATTTGTAGAATTCATTATTTTCATTTATCTCTTAGTCATCTCTCTCGTAATATTGATGTTTATTCATATTTGATCACTTCCATTATTTTTTTAATTCAAAAATAATTAAAAACTAATGGAAAAATAAATATCATTTCATTTAATTTATCAATTTTTTATTTTAATTAGTTTTGGCAACAAATATAATTTTATTTCAATTATTTTTGAATGAAAAGAACTAATGGGAGTGATCAAATATGAATAAACATCAAAATTCAGTGACTAAAAACGGATTAATAAAAGTTCAGTGATCAAATATGAATAAATATCAAAATTCAGTGACATGTCAGAAGATTAACCCAATAAAATGGATATGTAATGAGTGTTGAGTTGTCCTTAGATCAAATTGATAAGGGTGGGGATCCCTTGATATGGGTCCAGAAAATATAAAACTTGAATTTTTTTAAATATGATTTTACAATTTTTAAATAAAAAGTATTAATTTCTGAGATCTTAGAAATCCATTCGTGAAATTGTTATCCGTTCCTTCTTTCGTCGTTTTTTTAGCTTGGAGAAGTATTTTTTAATAATAGAAACAAATTATTTCTATTAGTTGGATCTACATGTGAGGTTGGAGTTAGTTGACCTAGACAAACAATTTTCAAAAATATCTTTTACAATTATGTATATTTTAAAAAAAAATCAAAAAATCAAAAAATAATTTTTAACACTCGAAAAAATATTTTCATTTTTAAACACGTTGTAGTATGGTAAAAAAAAAATTCGGTTCAAATATTTTGATCTAAATATTTTTGTCGAGATTTTCCTCATGTGTGTGAATCTTGACTGCTGAAGATCAGTCCTAGGAACTATTGGCTTCGAATATTCATGGATGTGCTGTCACTTCTTCCTTTTCCTCTTGTTATTGCTCTAACCGGCTGAGAGAGGCCACCTGATCTCTCTCTCATCCGATTGCTCTAACCGGCGTGACTCTGGTCTCCTTGCATCGCCTTGAATGCTGACGGGTCTATTCTATCTTGCATACCATCTGTTATCCAGGGTGCATTTATTTTCAAATTAATAAATTTAATCATCTAATTCACACAAAAAGAAGCCACAAATATATGACCAATTAGATAATACTAGCAATATATCCGCGCAATGCGTGAACTCTTTTATTTAAACATAAAAACATTATAAGATAAAAAAAATCATATTTATCTAATATTAAATTATAAATTCACTAAATTATAAAGAAAATCTATAATAAAAATCAGATTTAATCTTAAATGGAATTTTCTGCACAATATGAGTTAATGGTGTTTATGGTAAGAAAAATAAATTATTTCAGCTTGTATTATCTGTTAAACCCGTACAATAAATAATGGTTATAAAACATAAAATGAATAAGTGGACAACATTAACTAGCAAATTGTGAGGAAACTATTAAATTAAAATAATCACTAACACCACCAGTGCGTTATTATAAATAAAATAGCAAGAAAGAACAATTTTAATAAACTAGATAGTCAAAAAAAAAATATATATATAATAATTTGGGTTTGATTTAAAGTTTTGGCTAAATGAACTAATGACCGCACACATTTGAATAAACATTTAAATGAAATTGAACAAAGACGCACAACCAAAGCCTTATCGAAACTTAGCATAAATTAACAGTTAAATAAATTCGTCAGTCAAATTGAGAATCCAATAATATTTGGTAGCAAATAAATCAATGAATAATACTAAGAATTCATTTAAAGAATAATTAATGGATTTAAACATGGATAAATAAAAATCTGAATTTTAGTACGCATGCATGTGTTAATATAAATAATAGAAACAATAGCATTCTTATCACAACAATTTAATTAAATCAAACTTTAAGACCTTATAAACTAACCATATAAAATTATGAAAATTTATAAGCTATTAACGAATACAAAAATAATAATAATAACAAACATTTTGGGAAGAAATATAAGCTTATGTAACGAGATGAGTGACCCAATCTAAAGCAAACAAAATTATACCACACGGATCTCCTCCAAATTTCTGATTATAGTAAATCCTGAAGAAATCTAAATCACATCTGTTAATGTTGTGACCTTTCATGTGGTTATCTGAGGGACCCAATGGGTCACATGAGAGTGTACACACGTTCACTGTATGAAGGGACACAAGACCATGGCTGCAATTGTCCCGGAAACCCTGCTGTCTTGACAATTGAAAGACCTCTATCACTCCCTTGTCTAGCCAAATTGCACGATTTCTGTCTCTCTCCCCCTGTGCGCCCTGTCTCTTCCTTCCTTTTTTATTTTTATTTTTGGTATCTCCTGGCGGAACCATCTGGTCCTCTCTCCCTTTTTATTTCCGCTCACACTCCCTTACTCTTCTCCCCTCCGTCACCGATCACCCTCTTCTTCATTCCTCTCTCACACAAAACAATGCTCACCCTCGAGTCCTCCTGCTACGGCCCTATCTCTCGCGATTTAACCTCCAAGACCGAGGGTACGATCCCCTCTTTCCTGTCTTCCCCGCCTGTGGTCCAGACCGATCGCCGGTTGCCACTCCCTCTCCGCCCCTTGTGTCGCCTTGAATCAAACCGGGTAATACCTTTTCTTTTGCTCTTTGGCCGAGTAGGCCTGTACCGAGGTCTCAGCCCTCGTGCTATTTTGTGCCTTTCTGAATGTTGCACTGTCTTGCTATCCTAAATGGGTTACTATTGCGCCTTGGTACACTGGTACCGGTTGGTACCAGTGAAGCGAGGCTCGTGCCCAGTGCGCTAGTGGCTATTATGCTTGCTTAACGGGTTGGTCTGTCTTGGTTTGCGTGGCTTGATTTGTTGCCTCCGAGCCCCTTGTTGCTTGTTATGCAGTTGTACCTTGATGTTTATTAGCCGGTTGAAAATGGGTACTTGGTTTATTTGTGTGTGCTCTAACTTTGTTTGAGTGCCTTCATCACAGTCTTGATACTAGATTTCTTGCTCTAATTTATTTTCTGACGAGTTATTACCAGTCTGGATTGTCCCCTATTACCTCTGACTGTGCCGGTATGCATGTTCCCCTTTGTGCTGGTAATAAGTTGCTAGCTTGTACTGTCCTTGATCTGGCTTAAGTTCTTTTAATTACAAAGCTTGTTGTTGATTTTTCTGATAGACCCCTCTGGACCCTGATTTGATATGTTAGCCATTAGCACCGAGATGTTGCCGCTGTTCTACTATAAATTTGCTGTTTTGGCATGTTGGTCTCATTTTGCTGGATTGTGACTCACTCTTGTTTCTACTGTTTAGGTATTGGTTTTGTTGGTTTATGTTATTAGCTTATGCCTTCTGATCAGCATACCCATATTGGCCTTGCCTCTGTTAATTTCTTTTGGCTGTCCTTTTGTGCCTTGTGGGTTTAACTTGGCCTTGTTATGATTGGCTTGTTTCTGATTTAGGTTGTGTCTATGCTTGATTGTTGTACCAGCAACTTAGCGTTGCGATTCTAATCTGGTGACCTCTTTATTAGGGGCTAAATTGAGAAATCTGATAAATTAAAGTGCCTAAATGAATTTATGATAATAACACATATTAGAGGGTTATATGCGCAAATTTAAACCCTTACGAACAATCGAAACTATAAGATGAGATGGAAAATAAATTGATGAAGTTAAATGGGCCAAAAGGTTAAGCGGGATAAAAGTATAATTAATAAATTAGTAAGTGCCGTAATTTAAAACGTGCGTAACTAATAATTAATTAATACTTATAGTGAAATATGAGAGATGATTACATGATCTGCCTCAATAATGAAAATCCGAATGAGATACAAAGGGGTTTCTAGAGCGACCTATGATCCCAAACACATAAAAACACCAACGCATTTAAATAAATAAAAATGTTTAATTTCTTTGTTTTCCTTTCATTTTATTTTTAATTGAATTCTAGATTATATTATATATTTTCTAATTAATAAAATACCAATAGTATATAAATAAAATATAATTAAAGAATGTAAAATAAATAATTAAGAGTTATGAAATAACAAGAATAATAATGAAAATCTTAAATATATATTAATTAATTTCTCTATTTTAATAATTGAATAACATAAATTAATATATATAAATGTCTATTAATCAATTTCTCTATTTAATAATGGAATAATATTAATAAATATATAAATATATATATATATATATTAATCAATTTCTCTATTTTTAATAAGGAGAATATTAAGTATATAATATTATATTAATTAATTTCTCTATTTTTAATTAATTAATTATCCTAATTTAAAATAATTGAGCGATAACGTTAAGTTAACTTAATCAATCTAAATTAAATTAAATTAATTACATTACTCAAAATAAATGTAATATGATTATAAATTCCAAATAATAATACTCCCGCCTTCGAAGTCCGGTATACCCTGACCTAACCAGACCCAACGTTAAAAGGATACTCGCAAATTAATTCATTTTGACTTCTTAGGTTTTTTAAAAATAATTTGACGAGCCGACAAATAAGTACGCTCAGGATGAGACGGTTGACGAGAGCAGTAGCGTAACCGGAGACTAAGCAATTGACGCTACCGACCTGATCAAATTACTCTCAGGTACGGTTTCCTGGGATTCATCTTCTTTTTCGAATTAGGAAACCCAAACCGAAAATAAATATTTTTAAAATAAATCGAATCTGCGTATTTTCCGACCAAACATTATTTAGAGACCCGAATTGAATCATCATATGCATTCGGTACTTGACCAAAGATATTCGAGACATACCAAAGATTTGCATGCCATATCATATCATACTGCATGTAGACAAGATAGGAATAGGACTCGGGAAATAGTCCCGAGATAGGACTAGGTTAGAATTAAATAAATAAAGTTATAGATTATAATTAGTAGATTAATATTATTAATATCATTAGTTATTAATTAAGTTAGACAATTAATCATGCAAAATGCATGGGAAAGTGCTGAGAGGCGGGCCGGGTGATCTCGATCGAGGTTGCCTTGTATAACCAAACCAACGGTTATATTCCTTTGAGTCCGTATATACACCGTGCACCTTTGCTTGTTTGGTTATCCACCGACCCCGTCATTTGGCGGGTTACTAGTGCGTGCGAGTGTTTTTCTTTTGATCAATATTATATTTTTAATATTCTTAATATGATTAAGATTTTTAATCTAAATTTGAGCGATTAGGATACCATGTCTTTCAGTGTTTAGTGTGGGCGTCCATATCCGAGTCTGGATTCTATTCTATTTTGTTATTTTCTCGGGATGCGGTCCTCTGGCCCTTAGTGGTGCAAAGTGTAGGCTCTCATTTGTATCATCTATCATTTTGTCATTTCTCGGGATGCGGTCCTCCGGCCCTGGTTGGTACAAACAGGCTCCCTTTGGGATGCGGTCCTCGGCCCCAGGTTGGTACAAAGTGTAGGCTCCCATCCGTATTATATTTCATTTTGTCATTATTTTTGGGATGCGGTCCTCGACCCTTAGTTGGTACATGTAGGCTCCCATTTGTATTAGTTTCCGATTTGTTATTTCCCGGGTAGTTATCTCATTTTGACGATATGGCAACGAAGACATATTTATCCGTTTGTTTTTATTTTGTAAGGTGAATTATCGATTTAGCAGACCGAGTACGTGCTTATGCACGCTCACTCTCCTAGGGCGTTATCGCCTCGGAGCTCGAATTGCGTTTATGCGGTATTGGCGTCGCATAAACATAAAGTCCTAAGTTCGTAAGTTGGGTCGCCGGTGGCGCCCGCTTAGGCAAGGCCCAAGTTCGTAAGTTGGGACGCCGTGCGCGCCCGCTGGGATAGATCCGTGATTTACGAATCGGGATATTTATTTCGGTGTTTGATTCTCGTACTTTATATTTTATATTATATTATTATTTCCACGATTTTCTACTTGGGCTATCTATCATTTCATGCCATTCATGTAGGTGTGTTCTCAAACATGTATAAAATAATAATATATTAACATATATTAAAATATTTCATTGCATCTAAAATTTGGTATCGGTATTTGGGTCCAGCCTCTAGGAAAGAAGATCAAATCTTAAGGTCGGATCTAATCCGTCTTGAGTAATTTTTAAAATTACTCATGTTTCCACGGTGGTTGTGGGATCCAGGTTTACAGTGTGGGCTCGAGTTTTGATGAGAGTGCTAGGTAGTAACGATCTGCGTGATATCGTAGGTGCTTCGCCGCATCAAGACAAAGTGAGGCGGGTAGATGATTAGGGTTTATCGGGCATCGGTTTTTGTTTCTTTCTTTGGGGTTTTATTTGAGAGAGTTTATTATCACCATTAATTTCTTACCAAACATGTACAAGATTGCTATTCATAGCGCATACCTTATGTCTTAAATCAAAATTTTATATCATAACATAAATAGAAAGATATTGAGCATTCTAATTTATAAATCATGTGCATAAATGAAAATAATATTATAGATGGGCAAAAATGGAGAGAAAGAGGGGATCAATGGATGCGATTACATACGTTCGATCAATTAAAAATAGATATTATCCATCTAATTGAGGGAGAAAATAAGTATAATAAAAAAAATCATGACAAAAAATGGATTCTCCAATTCTTAACTGCTTTATATAATAGTATAGATTAAGATGTAAAATCTAAAAGACTGATTAAACTACTGATGTAGATAATTTTTTTAAACTAAACTATATATAAAAATGTTTACTTCTAAACTAAGTAAAATCTGAAAATAAAGAATAATCTGAACAAAATTTTGGTTTACTTTAAGATTAAGAAAATATAGGATTTCGACGTGGCTATCCACTTGAGGCATAATCGTACTAATTCTGTGTTTAATTGCTAATTGTGAGGATTACCATTTATTTTATTATCAAGATCAAGTTTAGTATTTAACACGATATTATAATTAGGACATATCTATGACAAATATAATTATATCATATATAATTAATTATAACCATCTTATTATTAATTATAAACAATTTATAATTAATCAATAAGATTCTCCAATTAATCCTATACTATGTGACAAAAAAAATTAGAACGTTATTTTGAAATAAAGAGTTTGAGTCATCTCAAGTAAATGATGATATTTTCTTTCGAAAATACCATTTTATTGTGGGGTACAAATACATGAAGTTTGATGTATTATACCCTTTAAGTTGGTGAAGTTTTAAAATTTTTTATTAATGAATTCTGTTCCATTATCTATTCAAAGAATTTTAATTTTTCTTTTTGTATTGAGTTTTTACCAAATTTGTAGATATTTGAAAATGAGAGAAAACCTCATTTTTACTTTTCATTAAATAAAGCCAAATTATTTTTGAAAAATCATCAATAAAAATAACATAGTATCAAAAGTTATTATAAGAAGTTATAGGAGCGGGTCCGCAAACATCGAAATGAACAATCTCAAAAAATTCACTACTCTTAGAATTAGAATTATAAAATAGAAGTTTTATATGTTTAACAAGACTACAAATTTCACAATTATTATAATAATTTTTAGAAAAATCAAACATATATTTTGAAATCTTATTGAAAGGATACCCCACACACTTATGCTAAAGATCACATAAATCGTTATTTTTTTAGTATTGAAAATGAATTTGTTCGTGCTCAAAAAATAAAGCTCATTTTTTTAAATAATTTTGTTTGGTGATTTGATTCTAAAAATATATATTTTTCTTTTTTTAAATTATCTCATAATTTAATTCTTTTGAAAGTTTACTAATAGATAAAACATTTATTAAATAATTATCTACATAGAAAATATTTTAAATTATTTTTTTGGACAAAATAATAATCATTCCCCATCCCTTTATTTTAATTTTCTCATTGTTGAAAATTATAAAAAAAATATAATTATTAATTTCACAAAAAATTTTAACAATTCTTGATTTCCTTTCATGTGATCCATTGCCTCTGAATCAAAAATCCATTTGATATTTTGTGATAAATTTTTGGTTGAAAGACTTATGATTAGACACTGATTTGTTTGGTCAATAATTTGATTAATTCCTCTCCTAACACTAATTGGTTTAGTGCATTTATTTTCTGTTGGGCTTCTATTTAAGTGATTTAAATGGGTGAGGTTAGAACAAAACCTGTTGGGCCTGGGCTCTGCTACTGCATGTTTAATAGTGAGACTAGCATCAGCTCGATCTTATCGAGTCTGATCGTTTCCTCTTGACTCGAGTTTGATTCATTATCCTCTCTTATAGAGGCAAAGCCTCTCTTCTTGGTTTCTAGGTTCCTCAATATTCCTTCTTTCTCGCTTTCTCAGTTGCGCTCCGATCACTCTTTTTAGGATGGAGAAGAGGGTTGAGCACCTAGCACCTTTCTCTATTGTGGCCGTCCTTTTTGCAATGATCGAATGAGAGTTTGTCGGTTGATAGAAGAATTTGGGTCCTAATTGTCTCATAATTCGAATCTAGAGCTGCTAGAAAGGTATAAGTTCAATCGATTTTTTCACTTTCTTGAAGGATACTCAGGTCAATTGTTGGTGGTTGATATAGTTTTAGCTCTTCATATTTTTCTCTTATGTGCCCTACCAATTCGGGTACATCTCGAGATTCTTGTGAGATTTTTGCAATTTCTTGCTTGAGGTGACAGACTTGAGAATGGTTTTTTTGGTTGCTATATTGGTTTTTGATTTTTTTTTCATAGCTCGACTGCTGTCTCTGAATAACAAAAACTTTCTAATAATTGAGGCTCAAGAGAATTAGTGATTAATATCATTACTTAACTATCATACATATCCAACTCTTTAGCTTGTGCTTCAAATATTGGTCGAATTTTGTTTCCATTGATGTAGCCTAGCATGCCTTTGCCTCTAAGTTTGACTTTTGCTGCTTTGGCCCATGAAATAAATTCTTTCAATTTAATGGAATATTAGTTAGCTTTTGAGATGAATTGGAGTCTGGATTGGATCTTAGTATGGTAGTGGTTTGATTTGAAGTTGGTTCTGTCATTTTAAGTTGTTTAATTGGGAATTACTTATTGGTACTCTAATTTTGATTCTGATTGATTTTTGGTATTGATCCTTGACTACTGGTATTGATTTCTCAGTCGGGTTGTTGGCTAGTCAGTACTGCTCTCCTCATACCGATACTTGGTTTGCCAATCAAGTTGTTGCACAGTCCAGTGCTAATCTCTTCGTACTAGTAAATCGTGCCCTTAGCTCTTGTGATGTTGCGAGATCTGTTGAATCAGAAACTTGTTACTCTGATGTCATGTGGAACTTTTGAGAGTGCTTGAAAATGATGAATGATAATTTTTATTATCAATCTGATAAAATTCATAACTATACAGTGCTGCTTGCAGAAGCTTATAAATACATATGGATGCAACGATAACTTTATTATCGTTGGTACCACTAGTACCTTTGGCCCTTTTTCTACCCCTTCTAGCCTATAATGAGTCATATCTGAGACTAATTAAATCCAAAAATAATTTATTTGTTAACACCAACTTAGTGGTTTTTTTTTTAATTTAAGAACCAATTTGGAGCAAATAAAATTTTCGAAACTAAGTTGCTTTTTTTTCAAAAAAAAAAGGGAAAGTTCAATGACCAAAATAGAAACTTTTTTCTCTGCCCAATAGAATTTAAATTTGATTATACCGTCTGATTCAAATTGAACGGACCATCAAATGAACACCGCAAAATGGAACTCTGGAAGATACGAACCCATCCCAATCAACGCGGTATATTTGGCGTCACAAACAAACGGCCAATATACATCACATCAGTATTAGTTTTTCTGTGCCATTAAACCATGTTGAATAAGTTACAACTCACTACATTTTTTGTACAACTAATAATTCCTACCGCTCTCAGTATTTTTATTGCTTATTTAATTTAATTGGTAAATTAAAATATCAGAGATATACTACCATAATATTAATATACATGCAAAAATGTATTTATGTGCTCTAAACTTCTAATCCATAATCACTCCTACAAGAAATATGAGTTGATGAAATGGAAGTTCACTCTTTTACACAATCATTTGCCACAAAAATTAACAACAGATTACATAGACTATGACGTAACGTTAATGCAAAATATGTAGGTCTAGATTCACTAATTAGTTGTAGATTCACCAAGTGGACTAACTAAATTACTAATCTACCAATCGGATGGAGAATTTGTGGCGAATTAGCTTGCTACCAAGTGGGCCGACTAAGGTCTGTTCCACCTCGTTACTGTTATGGTACCAATTAATTATATCTCAGATCTGTAATCTATCTATACCCAACTAAAAAAGTCATTGACCACGTTGACCACGTTCTCAAACATCAATAGACCATTTATCTGCGGACCATCATCGAAGTCTTAATATCGGAAGTCCTAAGTCTTAATACTTAAGCAAAAAAATCTTAATATCTAATATATGAAGTCATATTTTAAACTTAAAAATATATATTTGAACGACAATTAAGATATAGATAAGTATTTATATATAAATCTCAAAGTCTTAAAACTAAATATCTCAAGTCTAAACAAGAGAAATACAACGTTTTAATATCTAATATTATAAATTATATTTTTGAACTAAAATTTATATTTGGATGACAATCAGAATATTGATAAGTATTTATACTTGAACCTCATTATCTTAAAACTGAATATCTCAATTCTTAACACGAGAAATAAGACATCTTAATATTTAATATTATGAATCATATTTTGAACTTAAAATTTATATTTGAGCATCCATCAGGATATGAACAAGTCTATATATCTAAATTTTAATGTGCTAAAATCGAATGTTTCAACTCCTAATATACAAAAAATGACATCTTAATACTCAATATTATAGGTCATAATTTTAAATTTTAAATTTATATTTGAACGATCATCAGGATATGAATAAGTATGTATCCTTAAATTATAACATTTTAAAATCTAAGTCAACAATAGTTATTTACTTTCTTCTTTAAATATCTAAGATAGATGTACAATTAAATTTCTATCTTGGAGAAACCGATAATAATAAGGATATAATGGCCGTTGTTACACAAAGGTAGAAACAACCACCCGATGAAATCAAATTGCTCACTAAACAATAACGGCTTTTCTGAAACTCTCTAGATCGTTCTATAGATGATATTCAAAATCTTAATATCTAACATTTAAACTCTTAAGGACTGTCATACAATGTCTTAATACATAATGCTATAAATCTTTTTCAGCTTTAAAGAATATGAAAATTTTGAATATTTATTGAACATTATTTAAACTAAATATTTATATCTAATGTAATAACTAAGAAATTAAGTTTTAATAAACTTTATCTAAAATAATATTTTTATGTAATTTATATTTAATATAAAATCTCATAAATAAAATCTTAATATTTAGCATTAGAAGTTTTAAGATCATTTATTTCATGTCTTAACATATATTAACACAAATCTTACTTTTAAATTTGAATAATATATAATTCAAAAAATATTTATCAAACACTCCTAGAACTAAATCTCTATACCTAATTATTCTTATCTTAAAACTTAATAATTAAATTTTTAATATTAATTAATAAGTCATATTTAACTTTAAAAGATTTACAATTTCATAATATTTTCTGAATATAGATATTCTTATCATCTTAACTATGGTCTTACAATTGATAAATTTATATTTAATATTTTTTAATATCTTCAAACCTTATAATTTATATTTATAAAAAAAATAATCTGAATAAATAATAAAAATTATCTTTATATCTCATATTATTAAGTCATAATATTGTCAACAATATATAATAGATATGTAACAAAAAATAATATTTTTAAAATAATTATGGTAAAAATAGGTTCAATATTTAATACAAATATATTTTAATATCTACCATAACACATCTTAATGTATCATTCAAAATATAATTTATAGTTTAGTCTTAATTTTCACTATTATAAATAAATCTAAATATATATTACATACACGCTTCAATATGTAGTGTACGTTTACTGACTAAAATGTATATTAATATATCATTTAAAATATAATTTATAGTTTAGTTTTGATTTTTATTAGCACAAATAATATAGTCTTTGTTAGTTTTGTGTTGAAGTTCTTTCATTCTCAATTCAAAATATTACAATCAAGTCTTTATAGTTTGTATAATATTACTTTATATCTGGTACAATTAAGTCTTCATATCTATTATACTAAGTATGACGCACATATATTTAGTGTAACAAAATATTTTTTTGCGTTTTCTCTATCTCTCAACCAATTAATTTGAATGAATATTCAAATTTTATCTTCTTACTCCCAAAAATTGATCTAGTTTCACTTATTGATCAATCGAGCTTCAAATATGAGTTTCAACACATTATATTAGTGCATGAGAAGTGAAATGGTGATCCAAACACTTAGAAAATTAGAGAACTTGGTTAAAACTTTACATATCATCTCCTTGGCCTAGAGAAAATATTTGATCAAATGATTGAGATTCACCCACATTAAACGGCTCCAACCGAATTTCTAACCGATATGCTTTCTTCCTTGATTTCTCCCAAATCGTTAATCTATTAAATGTGTAATTTAGCTCATTGTGTTTTTCTCGTCGCTAGCTTTTCAAAGATATATAGCATGAATGGTAACTCTCAAAGATGAGGGATATACCATTAGAGCTTTGGTTCAAACGGGTCAAGTACGTGACCCGCGTTTTTTTATTTTTCTTTCAAATCTAAATTAAATAACAATTAGAAATTAGTTAGATTAGTTAAAATGGGTATATAATGGGATATAGAAGTTGGGGTATAGAAAACTTTTCTAAAAAAAAAATTCAGTTCGAGTGAATTATTTTTTTCCCACAAACAGTGCATTTTAGTTCAAAACCCAAACTCATTCCTATTCAATCTAAAGCACCGAACAGGCCCTAAATGTTCATTTCCATTTATTATTTATTACAACTGCTTTATTTTAATTACTAGCCTATTGAGATATGCTGTCTCACAAGTCACAGCTGAGAAACAATTTTCTCTTTTAGGGTTGAAAAAACGGGTTCACAATTATTACACCCGCTTCCAGAAATGAAATACAACACGAAGCTTGCAAGGTCTTCATTTGGTCTTGTAATTTGTTTATCTTTGCAAAGTTCTCTCTTTGCATAGCTAATTACTATCATTTTTTGTATAATTTGCCATTTTTGCAGACCTATTAACAAATTTGAACTAACATAGAACAGACGTACGGAGGATTTATTTGGTGTTAAAGAATTCTGCAGATTAGATTAGATGATGGACAATCAAAATTCAATATAGTTATAATTTATATGGCATTGTCTAATAAGATATATTTGGTATTTATATGACATCCAATTTATTTGAAAACCAAGAACATAAATATAAAAAAATGGTCATATAAAAGGTAATTTACGGATGTACTCCATAATCTCATGTATTAAACTTAATTATTGTTATTTATAATATTTCAATCTAAGTAACAAAAATAAAATTAGGACTCAGGCACATTTGTTAGAATATTTAAATATTTAAATATTTAATATGTGGCCTACTACTAATAATTATGAGTCAAGTTCATTTATGAATAATTAATTAATTGGTGCATCTGAATTTTTGATGGAAAAATTTAGTTGTCCAAATTAATTTTATTAGATCCTAGAGGTTGCCTCAGATATTATAAAAGAACTCATATTTTGATTTTTCTATAGGCTTGAGAATTTTGTCCACTAAAGAAAATTAGAAAATAGTTGAAAGAATAATGCCTAATTAACCATCATCATGTCTGAGGAAAATCTCTGAAGATCAATACTTACGCTTCCACTCATATCCGCTTCAAGATGTCTGCTCTTCAGAACTGTCAATTCTAACTAATTATTTTTATTATTTTATATCAATTACGTATTCTTGGCCTTTAATTTAATAATAAAATATATTATATTTAAACATATTTTATTATTATTTGTTATTAGAGCCAAACATATTTTCATATAAGATACAATGTTGTTATTTTCGTATTCAATTACTAATGTAAATTGTGTATGCATGTTGGAGTTTTGTATCAAATTACTTTACTTCCTTGTGTACAAATTGGAGATGGCTATGAATTTACTTTTTGCCATCAACATGTGCACATAAGCACATAGATACTTTTTTCATACACTTTAATTGAATACAACATAGAATCATGATTTCTTGGTCCAAATCCCATCAAAATCCTTTATTTTAGAAAATTGATCTATGGGTTTATAATTGGGTAGGACGAGATTTTTACTGAGGGGTTTGTATAGAATCTCATTCTATTTTTTATGTGATTCTTTATAATTAATACCTCTTTTATGTTATAATTACGAATCTTTTTTTATGTAATTTTTCAAATGAGTACTTCTTTTATGCTACAATCTTGATTTTTTTCTGTTTTTATGCTATATATTTTTTTATTCTGTTTTATTTATCCAAAATTCATTATATATACTAAATGACCCAACGGAAGTTTATTATATATAATTTATGTTACGTATATCAATTTACTTTTAATATTTGATTATTATCAACTTTAAAAAAATTAATTGTGGCGGTCATTTTATTAAAAGGAAATATGTTTTACATTATGTTTGTATTACTATTATGTTTTATATTTAATAAATTATTATTATCAATTTTATCAACTTTAATTATCAATATAGTTTATTAAATGAATTATGTTGTATAGTTCAATTTATTTCTACCCAACGGTGATATGAATTGATTTTGTTTATGGATCAACTATTATGTTAGAACTGAAATATTATTAGGTGTTATATTATTTATTTCAGATAAATTAATTATTACCCTTTATAGTTGATCTAATTTATTATTTTTTTGTGGATATTTAGTTTATAATAGTAAGTATTTTATTTTATTTTCTGAATTTAATGCAACATTGAATAGTGTTAGTACTCAAATCTCTAGAATAACATCATTGAATGAAACTAATTTCTCAACATGAAAAGAACAAATTGAGATTTATCTTGGTCTTCTGGAAATTGATCAAGCCTTATGTATAGAGAAACCTGTTATTTTAACAAACGAAAGCAGTGCTGATGATAAGGCTAATTTTGCTAAATGAGAGCATTCTAATCATATGTATCTCCTAATTATGAAAATCACTATTACGTCTGTTATAAGAGGAGGTATTTTTGAGAAGGATGCATAAAGTAATTTTTTCAATGCTAAAGAATATTTATTTTCTGTTAAAGAACAATTTAAGAGTACTTCTAAGGCTAATGTATGTGCTCTCATAATGAAAATGCTCACTTCCAAGTATAATGGGACAAACGGTGTATGTGAACATATAATGATGATGAATGATATGATGCAAAATTTAAAGGCAAAGAACATATGGGATGTTTGTTGAAATGATCAATTTATGGGGTAAAATAAGTTTCAAGACAGTGTTATCTTAAGTTTGATCAAGTTATATCTGAGTTCGGATTTAAAAAAATACTATTAATCAATGCATGTATCTCAAGATTAGTGAGAGCAAATTTATCATTCTCATTTTATATGTGGATGATATCTTATTAGCAAATAGTGATTTAGATATGTTGTTTGAGGTAAAATATTTTCTATCAAAGAAATTTGACATGAAAGATCTTGGTGAAGCCTCTTATGTTATAGGCATTGAAATACACTGAGATCGATCTCGTGGGATCTTAGGTTTATTTCAGAAAGCATAAATTAAAAAAAATTGTTTAAACGTTATAACATGCAAAATTATTTTTCAAGTATTACTCCTATTATCAAGGGTAACAAATTCAGCAAGTTTCAATGTCCTAAAAATGATTTAGAATGTGCACAAATGAAGCAAATCTTTTATGCTTCAGTAGTAGAGAGTTTAATATATGCTCAAGTTTGTACACGTTCTGATATTATATTTGTCGTTGGCATGCTTGGCCGGTATCAAACAGATTCGGGAATGAACCATTGGAAAGCTGCTAAGAAAGTTTTGCGCTATTTATAAGGAAGTAAAAATTATATGCTTACTTTCAGGATGTCAGATAACCTTGAGGTTATTGGTTATTCAAATTCTGATTTTTTTGGTTGCATTGATAATAAGAAATCCATATCATGTTACATATTTATGCTTGTAGAGTGACTAATTTCATGGAAAAATGCTAAGCAATCTATAATAGCATCTTCCACTATACAAGCAGAATTTGTGGCATGTTATGAAGCTACTGGTCAAGCAGTTTGGATAAAGAATTTTATACTCAGACTTCAAGTGATAGACTGTATTGCTAAGCCACTTACCTTACTTTGTAATAATGAGGCTGCAGTTTTCTTTTCTAAAAACAACAAATCAAGCGGTGCTTCTAAATGGATTGACATCAAATATCTTGTTGTTAGAGATAAAATAAAAAAAATGATACTATTGTCATACAACACATTAATACGAGAGCTATGTTAGCTGATTCTCTAACAAAAGTGTTACCACCTACTCTTTATAAAGAGCACGTTGCCGGCATGGGTTTGATAAATGAATTGTGATGTTGTTGTAATGAATAATATTCAGTTTATGTATTGAAGATTCGTTTATTTATATTGATTTTGAATTAATAATATTTACTTATGTGTTATGTTGCGCATTATTATTATTTTTACTTATTGAATTTAAGCAATTTTTGATTTATGAGGATCAAATAAATTTTATCAGTCATTTGTTGGAAAGAATATCAGTACTATAATTAATGGGATCAAATAACGATAATAGTTATTTTAATTATATTAGTTTGGTTTGGTGTTTCTAACTAAATATGGTTTAAGTTAATGATAATTATATTGGCCAATTTTGAACGTGTGCTTTATTATAATGTTTAAAGTTTATGCACTTTAGGCCAAGTGGGAGAATGTTAGAATATATAAATATTCTAATATTTAATGTGTGGCCTATTACTAATAATTATGAGTCAAGTTTATTTATGAATAATTAATTAATTGGTGCATCTAAAGAATGCATCTAAAGGGTGCATCTGAATTTTTCTATCAAAAATTCAGTTGTCCAAATTCATTGTATTAGATCTCAGGGGTTGCCTCAGATATTATAAAAAGACTCATGTTCTGATTTTTCTATAGACTTGACAATTTCGTTCACTAAAGAAAATCATAAAAGAGTTGAAGGAATAACGTCTAATTAATCATCATCACGTCTGAGGAAAATCTCTGAAAAATCAGTACTTACGCTTCCGCTCATATCAGCTTCAAGATGTCTGCTCTTCTGAACATTGAGTTCTAACTAATTATTTTTTTTATATGAATTACGTGTTCTTAGCCTTTAATTTAATAATAAAATATATTATATTTAAACGTATTTTATTATCAACATTTTCACTGTAGAGATTACCATTTGTTTTAGTTTTGCTTTTTGATCCGTTAGATCTCTGCACACACATTTTTTGATCGATTCAATCTCCAGTCCCCTCAACCGCACGAAATAGATTGCACCTGCCGCTGCCTCTCTTGATACCCTTTCTGGCCCAAGTACAATTACATTGAAGCCCAATAAAATCCAGAGATAATCTCTTATGCAGCCTACCTAATAGTAATAGAACTTGAAGATCAACAATATGCTCGTCCAGAAAGCTTTTTTTCTTTCCTCTTATGTTGTGGTAATGTTAATTACCCGTGGGCTAATGCAGCAATAACATGCCGAGGCTTGCTGATTGCACACTCGTGAAATTGTTATGTACATTAATTTAGGAATGTGTACTACTTTTTCCTTGTTCCACTTTTTATATAGGAATATTGTTGACATGACATTTTTTTATCTATTAAACGGGATTCTTTGTTCTCGTTCATATGTTCAAAGTACAAACAGAGTAATTAATCGGTTGATTAATCATTGCATGCTTGATTGTTGCCCAAGCATTTTCTTCATGAGTGCTTTTGTAATAGTCCTGTATTCAATGCATAATTAAGGCGTTAATTTGATGCAATCTTGCCTCACTTTGCAGAGAACAGTTGAGAATGTTTTATCCAACACTCCATTTTCATAGTACTAATATTTTCATGTACTGCCAGCTGACTGCTGGTATATGATAAACATTTTGTCAGAACAAAGAATTATGATAAGAATTAAAATGTTTACATTTGTATAGACCATAATACTAAATAGTAAAAGAATTCAGCCACCAGTTAGACAGTTGTTTATACATGCATTCCCTGGATCTTATAGCACTTGGAATAAATGTTCAGGCGTTAAGATAACTCAGTTGAGGGTATATATACCAGAATCAATTTGACAGTATCAGTGTTGAATAAAAAGGTTCAAATTGGTATAACCAGAAACTAAAGCGCATCTCATATTAAAAGATACACTTCTTACCTTCAAAATTTTACTTGCAAAAACTGTCGAATGAAGATTGAAAACTAATTTTCAAATAGTCTAATCTTATTTGAAAAATTACGTCCATCTATATATAATCATGTCCTGTCTGTTTCAGTTGTCATGGTGAACAATACTGGTGATGTGTCAAAGTTTCTCACTAAGGCGTGGTGGTTACTGTCATGCCATCCACTCATCCTTCTCTGCAAAAATTATTCCGCAGAAAAGAATTAATTTTTGACATAAAAGAAACCTATTCACTTGCATGATTTCTCATCTGAAGAGGGACAAATAAATCTGCACATTCAGCACTGTACAAAATAATATTCATTTTATTAACTTATTTTGATTAGCATGTCTACCTTTCGCAGGCAATGTAATTGGCTTGACCTACTTTATCTTTTTAAGGTGTCTGCAGTAGTGGTAGACAAGGTAGCGGCGACAATGGCCATCGACCTAAACTCACCATCAGCGTGTTGATTCAAATAATGACAATCTTCTTGCAAAAGGATTGCTACACATATAGAAAAATAACAAAGGATACTTAGCGTGCGGATCTTTTCATGATTTTGCTTTCTTGTTTATTCAATATATTTATCGATGTGCGCTTCTACACTGTTCTGTGTTGTTGAGTTCAATCTGTCATCTCACTGACCAACTTGACACTTGTTTAGTTTGCATGCAACTTTATATATTCGAAAGAATCAATTTGTTTATTTATGTCATATATCAGCGTGTTACCAATAATGTAGAACCATACAGCTGATCAGAACTTTCAAGAAAATGTTGTTCCCCCAGTGAAAAGCACAGATTATAAATGTTGAAAATTAATGGTCCCCTCAAACTTTATTTTTGGAAAGAATAAAACTCTTATTAGTGTTAGCAGCAACCTTATCTTTTTAGTTGTTCAAACCAGCATTTCCACCTTGTAGATTGGTAGCTATAATACAATGATAGGAGGACTTGTTGGAAATTGAGAAAGCACCTGAACTCCTTCAGATGGATGCAAGGCACATAAACCCTAGTTTCTTTAGTACTAAACGGCCAACTTGTTCATTTTCTTTCTTTTATCTGCTCATTCCAAGAGGCTTCATAATGTTGTGTGTATGTTATATCATTTAATCATGCATTTCTATTTAGTTCAGCAGATTTTTTGGTTTTTTTAATTCATATGGTAACTTCACAAAAGCAATTGTATCTTTGAAAAAATTTCAATTAAAACATAGTAATACTCAAGTACCATAAATTCAGAAAGACGGTCTATATAGCTAGTGTATCTTAATTATATTGTAATTGACTCTACTAATAAAAAATAAAATCAATGTTTTGATGAAATGATAGATCAATGGATTATTAATTTAACTGACTCTGAAAATCAAAGTAGTAAGTAAATGAAAAAGTTTCCAAAAAATATACATGACATTACTCTCTCTCTCTCTCTCTCTCTCTCTCTCTCACACACACACACACAGAAATAAACTTACATGGAAACAAAAATAATTAACAATTAGATAAATTTTGTTGTGGTTGTGATATTTGAGCATATTTGATCATCTCCACACAAACCACCTGCAAGGAGTGATAATTCCCCTCTTGTGGAATCCAATTGAGCATTCGCATTCACCTCCAGGGACATCATATGATTTTCACATTCCCTATATCTTTCCACATACTTTTTCATGGCTTCTGCATAGTGATCGAGGCCAAGTGACTCAAAAGCATGACAAATGTCATCTCCATTAAGAGTCTTGCGCTTTTCTTTTTTGCATCTGTCTGCAGCTTCTCCTGTCACAAACCCTATGAACTCTGATGCACACTCTTGCATTGTCTCCTTTGCATTTTTTGAAATCTTGCTGTTTGGTGGTAGGACCTGCTTCATTATCCTTCCTACATTAGCTATAGGGAGTAGATCTTCATGGTTATTTGCAGTCTCCGTCACTCTTGGAAGCGCACTGTAATAGTTTGCGTCTCCCATTATGAAATCCCAAAAACCGACTAATGAGCTTCATTATATCGATCGTTCTTATAAGCAAGAGATTTGGTCATGATATGGACAGAGATATGATCTCATAATTTATTGCATATTTCGATCAAAGGTCCTTGAAAGTACAAAATAATCTTGTATGCTGAGGGCCTGATGCTGTTCCGTACAATGGTAATGATCGGTGCTTCTATAATTGATACCCATTTGTAAGGAATAACTTGTATATTTGATTAAATAATAAGATCTTGTATGTGCTCCAATAATCATGCTGTCAGATCTGGAATCGACAAGTAGGCATCCATATTTGATCGATACTGACAAAGTTGAGTTGCGTGCAAAAAAGAAATTAAGTTACAAATTAATGGGCTTGCATTCAATAATGCTATTACTGGGAAGAGATTGTGCCTGAAAATCAACAAAATTTGGTGAAATTATGTGTTATCTTCTATTTATATGCTAAAACATTTCTATAATTATAATATTCAGTACATTAATTGTTGTTAGAAACAGACAAAAGTGATTTTGTAAACTATTGGAAAGAACAGCTCCTGTTTTGTCAGTAAGATATGTTTCCTTACTGTGATAAATAAGAAAGTTCTTGTTATATTTTTTTCGTTTCATTTCATGACGAACAAAATATTTAGACAACAACGGTCATTTGTTTCAACCGCTAGATAGCTGTCAAGTATTTTTAAAGAGAGCATTTTTATAAGGAGTTTAGAATTATTGAACCACATATTCTTAATTGAGTTAAGAGAGATCGAGATGTGGACAGCACAAATATATTCTTTGTTATCCAAAAAGAAAAAGAAAATTGAATCAGCACACACTTTGAATTTCGACCTGTGATCAAGAACTTTGATATATGTGTGCTCATATTTTGAATGAATTATCAGTTTGCTGAGTTAAGAAGATTCTCTTTTTTATTGTTTTGCCTTGCTCCTAATAAAAGACCAACTAATATTGTTGGATGATGACATTGATAATTGTTTTTTTTTCTGTTATATATTAAATTAGAAGTTTAGCATAAAAGTAATACATATATTTCTTTTTAACTTACAAGAAGAACAAAATATGTGGACTTAACCGAGTGCAGAAAAAGGTACTGTTGCATTTCTTTTGAAGGAAATAATATTGATTCCCTTATGGTTTTCTTTAATGTAGCCAACCAATAGGATATCGACACACGTACATATGGACAAGTCACATAATAAGCATGCCAGGGCTCAGTTAAAATTCCAATAACAGAGCACATGGCATTGATCACGAATCATTGTGAGAATAAAGTATTTGTTTCTTGTTATTTTCAATTAGTATGGAGTAAAGAGACTCCAGACCTAGCAGAAATTAAGGCTATAAATAGACCCATACCAAAGTTAGCATTTCATCTTTTTATATGTTTGTTGTTCCAAGATCTTGAAGTTCTCTTTGCTGTATCGGAGGAAAAACAGTTCTAAGCGCCAAATCAGATCTCTAACCAATACAAAAATTAAAGAAAATGTTATTTGCGGTAGCAAGTTGCAAAACTCTAGTGAAGAATATCACCATAAACAACGCATACTATTAATTTATCTTCGGTCAAATAAGGCAAGTACAGCTTCTCTGCTCGAATTAAGGGAACAACTGTTATAATCCAGGCTATATATTTCTTAATTCAGCCTTGTAGTACCGCACTAGCTAGAATGTACATAATTCCATAAGCATATATATGGAAATGGGTTTATATGCTCTCATGCCCTTTCTACAGGAAGGTGTACTCAAATGTATTTAATATTTGAGATTTGCTTCAGCATGTCTTTCAACTATCTGTGCACAGCCATGAGAGAATCAGTAAATATTGTCAATGGAGAGAGTATTTTGGCATGACCGCATGAGGCAATACATTCATATAGGAGGGATCACTTGAGAATGATTATTTTCATGATCTTGACAATCGATTTTCATAACAGAAGCTCAAGGAATGTTAATATAGGTGTAGTTTGATGATGCAAAAGGAATGTTTATTTTGAACCATTATTTTTTAAATCTTGATGTAGGGTGAAATGTATTCCATATCCCATTATATGTTATTGCTATGATATTTTGATACAAATTATATATGCATCAGGTCTATATATAATTTAAAATATAAACCTCAATCTTTAATTATTATATATTGTCAAAAATATATAATTGTCATCATCACTCTTTAATTATATAATTTGAGGATGAAGTTAATTTAACATAGATCAAATTGTAACTTATATTATATATTAATAAAAAGAAGTTTAAGGTTTTGATGCCCTTTAATTTTTCATCAAAAAAAAATTGATTGGTAAAGCAGATCTGTATATAAGCTATAAATATTTCTTATCGCTTAGTTCTTTGTATTAGCATATAAATACAAAAAAAAATAATGGAGTACCGTGATAGGTAACAAGTAATATCCAAATAGTTTTATTTTTTGATATATATCACAACCTTAAATATCAGCCAACGATAGATCTACAATAAGAATAATTATGATACTCATAACATTTTCTCGGATTTCTGACAAGAAATATTAGGAATTGATCATTTGTGTATGTGAGAGAGAGTTGGAGCCTTGGAGGAATCTAGTTATATTGAGAAGAAAGCAGTCGTATAAAAATTATTTTTAAGTTATAAGAATTGGCAATCCAAAGAGTTCAAGGGAGCGGAGTAACAAAAGTTTTGATGAAGTCTGGAAAAGAATTAACGAACAACCATATATATGAATAATTTTGCCAGAATAAAAGAGCTCAAACCAAGATTCTTAGATAATTGAGAGATTTATCAGGATATTTAATTCTAAACTCAATTCACTTTTTTATGTTCATGCCGAGTTCTGATGAACAAACGACATATATATATTCCGCAGTGACCCAGCTGATCAACTCAGATACATATAGTAGGCATCCTTTGATATCTTGGCATTAGGAGGGAGGCTTTGCATCATCATTGAACCAATGTTTAGTTGAAATTGTTTCTTTTGAGTCTGATAATAGATGGTCTTCTTCTCTTATTGCTAAGTCGTGTGGCGGTGCCGGATGGAGCGGCTCCTAGAAAACTCTTGAGGCACTCCACAGAATCTGAGCTATTATTTGAGTTCTGACATATCATCAACACACACGGTGGTACTGGTATCTATATGGGGGCGGAAGCAGGATCAAAGAATCGCGGGGGCAGGAGTAGGACCGATGGGCATCGGACGTTTTTTGGGTTCCATGAGCAAATTCACTGTAGAATCACATCCATCAAGCAGCAGCACGGTTAATTTATTATTATCGTTGAGAATTGTACGATGTAGACTGTGCATCGGACAAGACTAGATCCGACGGGCTTCGGTCCCCCGCTCCCTTGGAGATGAAAAGGGAGGGAGCAGGACTGGAGAGAGGCCGAGCATTAGGAATTTTAATTTCTATCACTAGTATCTTATGTTATTCGCATATTTTCTCTAACTCACTCAACAAGTTCAGTATCAGATACATGTCCGATACGGATGCACATCTGATACGGTGTGGGTGCGTATCCGATACGCCACATTATTTATTTTGACCAGCGGATTCAGTCTTCGATACGTCTCGATGCGTCCCGATACTTCTCGATACATCTTAAATACGCCTTGATGTGTCTCCGATACGTCTCCGATACGCTCTAATACATCTCCAATACGTCACAATACGTCTTGAATACGATCTAATTAGTTTTTTATTTTATTCACTTTTAAGAAATTTTATCACGGACTTTTTTCTTTTTGTAATCACTGACAAAGTTATAAATTCATCTCAAATTCTTCAAGAAAAATTTATCATAATACAACAAATTATTTTTTATATATTATTATTATATATAACCGCATTCATACCTGTACTTTTTAATTTTTCCCCGCATCTGCACCCGTACAACACACCTAAATCACTAAGAAAAGCTATTTTATACTATTGACTTCCGAGCATCCCCTCCACACACACACACAGACACACTATTTCACTTTTTTTAATAAAAACACACTATTTTACATATCGAAGCGCCCGGCATATATAATTAAGCAATAATTAATAACTGACGAAGAGATATAAACTTATCATTTTTTTTAAATCTTATTATGCAAGCGTGTTTATTAGTTCATTTATAGACGGGCAAATTTTACCTAGTTTGCAAATAGCGGCGGAGAAAAAATATACATAAATTAGGAATAAGAGGCATACATAATGTACGTCGAGAAACGAGAACCGTGCAGTTTTCTTTTAAGATGAATCTCCATTATATGGATATAGCACGGTTTCCAGTGACAAGCTTGAGAGCTAATTACCAATCAGGATTCAATGATGTCAGTGTTGTCATTTCTCCTTTTTCTCTTAATATTATTTTTTCCCTCTCTCATTCTTTAACGAGCTACACCATGTGGCATTGTGGCATGTGTCAAGCGCGCGTGCGGTCCACCCCTAGAGGTATCGGTACCTCAAAAGTTCCAAAAATGAAAATTATTAATTGATTCATAACACCAATGTTTTAGCTATGATGCATTTTTACAATCAATTACCGTTAACAGAGAAGTTCACACACCAGGATTAATTGGTTTTTTTTCTTCTCGGTTTCAAGAATGGATTAGCGTACTCATGCCTTGCAATGGACTTTTTATTGAAATTTGTATATGTTTCTAAAATCTCAGAGAAGAAATATTGTGCAAATTCAAAAAAGAGAGCGGCTATTATAACAATTGGCAAGAGTGGAACCAGAATTGGCAGATGAGGGGGCAAGGAGAATTGGAGAGGCCGAAAGAGGATTAAGGAGGTTGAGTATTCAAAAATCTAAAATTTTGACACTAAAATCACTCGATTTCGTCGACTTTCGAGGAACATAATGGGTCGGATACCCTAGCGCCTCCTTAGTTCCGCCCCTAACGCCTGACATCTAGTGAGAAAGACAATCATATATATCAACAGTGTTATAATATTGATTATGATAGGTGCTGGGAGGCTTGGTGGAGGCTGGGAGATGAGGTGAGAATTGATGAGAGGTAGTGAGGAGGCTGAGCAATCAAAGGCTGTGGGAGGCAGAAGCTGTGAGATGCAATGAGATGTCGGGCAAGGCAGAGTTGGTGGGAGATAATAGAGGAATCAGTGAGAGCAATAAGAGGCCCGACGAGATAGTCAGCGAGATGTGGTGAAAAGACAAGGCGAGATGAAACCAGTGAGAAGCCGATGCAACATGAGATGATGAGAGGCAATGGAAAGGAGTTGGGAGATGAATCAAGACGAGGGGCGGCAATGGCTAATGGCGGCATGAGAGCAAATCTATATGGAGGCAGGGAACTAACCCTCCTGATTAGAATTTTTTTTAAAATAGACTTATATATATTCACAACAATAAAAAAAATTATGCTTATACTAAAGAAAAAATTTCGATTTTGATCCCCTAAAAAATTCAATTTTATCTCATTACAATAAAATCTGTCTCCGCCTCTATATATGTAGAACTTAACTCATCTAGGATTTCTCTCTCTCTTTCATAAGCTCTTTTCTCTCTTTCGCAGTTGGTAATACATTCCAATATGATTCTAAGTTTCTAACTCAATAAGTGTTATATGATAAAATATTCAGATAGGCTTCAAACTTCTTCTCAAATGATCAAAATCACATTTATGTTGATGATATTCCTACCTATACTGTTTCTATTATTTCATTCATTCAATTTATTAATAATATAAAAATTGCTTCTAGTATACTATGCTCAATAAAATACATCTGATTATAGCTCATTTTTTTCTAAAATTTCATTATCATTTTCTAAAAGGCTTAAAACTGCTAATACATAATAATTTTATTTACAAGCTCAAGATGATTCAACTGTATGCTATGCTATGCAATGCAATCCTAAATTTGTTAAGAATGAACGATATGACTAATGATTGCCTCCATCAAGGATTAGAGTCTAGGACTTTCAATGGCATCTCTTTGCTTGTTTGTTTGATTTTTATCGTATCCGATAAGATATTATGGATAAGTTTTTATTTTTGTTAAGTCATCAAAAATAAATATGGAAAGAAAAAATTTTGTTAACTTATCGTGTATAGATATGAGTAAAGAATTTTCATTATCCATTATGTAAATATGTATATAATTAAATATATATAAATATAATTATAATTTTTTTTAATATATATAGTTAAATTATATATATATATATATATAGTAATTGGTATATGTTTTTTACTACAAATGGCATGAAAAAATTATATGATTTTTATTTATCTAAAATATTATTTATTATTACACTTTATTAGTATATTTATTTAACATTATTTATTTATCTAAATTATATCATTTTTTAATTGAATTATTTTTAATTTTATCATTACCTATCGTTATATGTACGTTATTCAAAAATTTTAACAGATAAGAATAAAAAAATTTAATGAAAAAAATAAGATAAAATAAAAATAATTTAATAAATATAAATATGAAAAAATCTTAAGCCCTACACTATCATACTCATTGACAACCCTACTAGAGTCCGGTTACAAATTTGATTTTCATTATCATGTTGCCGGATCAATTGTGGCCCATTCGGGCCCATTTTGGAGGATTTGGGCCAGGCTAACATGAAAAGAAGCCTTATGCAATCTATTGATCTGGTTGTATCGGACTATTTGCAACCCATGTAAGCCCGTTGCAAACACATCGGATTCTCACTCGATCAAATAAAGTATAAAACTGTTTTTTAGCAAGCCATTTTACTTTCGTCTCGTAAAACAAATTTCATTTTAACATATAATTAACTGCTATACTTTTCCTCTTTCCGAAGCAACTTTTTCATCTTTCCTGAGCAATTTTCATTTTCATGCACCCATTTTACTCCAATTCAAATAAACTCATTTTCTTGAGCTAAATCAGTTAGTACTCCAATGCAAATTGCCACACGAATACGCGATTTAAAGATGCATCCGTGCATGTATTCACTTAATTAAATTTCAAAAATTAATTATCACATTTACATTTGAGCACATGAAGAAATTAGATATATTTGCATTTCATTTGAAAAGCATTAACGAGATTGTCGATTCCGTTATCATTAAATTGTCACATGTATATTTCAAAAAATAGATGGAAAATCTTCGATGCCAATTTTCTTTCATATAAATTTAAATAAAATATGATCCAATTCAACTTGAAGAAGGGAATTAATGCTATCAATAAGGTAACCACCGTATTATATTCAATGTAGTCACAAAAATATTTGTATTTGAAATGCAAATATCACAACCATACAATTTACCTACCGTTAGTAATTGAATTCACATTCAATGAAACCGATAGACAGAATCAATATTTAACACCAAAAGATTTACAAATGTAAAAAGGCACAAAAAACACAGAAAGTTTTCAACCAAAACTTGCTAACTAAAATTTTCATTCTTTCTTAATTGTTTGAAAAAAAATAGTCATTCATTTCTGGAGTACTAGAAAGGGAGACAACAATGGGAGATGTGGATCGAATCCAGGCCCACAAGATCAAAGCCCGAAAGCATCAAAGCGAGCAGACATAGAGATCCTTTTTGTTCGCTCTATGTGCACAGTACCATGCTACCTTCCTGTTTTTAATTCAATCCAGAGCATCGGCTTTTTGTGCACAAAACTAGAATTCTTAAGTCAAACAAAACCAGAAAAGAGATTTTCAAAGAACTTTAAAGAACAAAATTAAAATCCAAAAATAAGATTCGTCGATCAGATAATTGTAGTCTGAATTTTTCAATCGACACGAATTAATTTCCGAGAAGCATTATCATCCCCTCAACGAAATCGAAAATCCAGTGCAAAGAAAACGATTACAAAAAAAGGAACTCGTAAAAAAGATGGCTCAGAAGGATCCATTGGAATTCTATAATCAGGGTGGAATTCGTAAATTCCGATCATAAAATAGGTAGTTAAAGCATCACAGCCCGTGAAAATCGATAGTCAGAAAACATAAATGAGGATATAACGATTCGAGAAAACGAAATGTTACTATGCAGTAGCTCCTCGCCTCTGTGCTGGGAGCGAGATGAAGAATAGATTTCAGAGATGAGAGAGGCGGCGCGATAAATTTATAGAATGTAAAGAGGGAGGAAGATGCATCGTTTTTTCCAGGCTTTAGGGTTTATTATACTCCTGACTCCTGAGACTACTCCCAAGAACTTACAGGCTTAGGCCCATCATCTATACGAATTGGAAGTTTTAAGCCCAATAATGATTTAGGGCTTTTACTTGGATCTTGACATTTGTAGCAACCACTCAGATCGATACTGTGGTGGATTTGACTGTTTATTTAAAGCGAACTAAATTAGATTAGGAGGCTGATAATGATCCCATAGATTCGTCCCCACATAAAATCCCCAAAAAAAATTGACCAAATGATCGCTTCCGCTCCACTATTCAACTGGCGCTTATTTCTAGTGATAGGCTCAATATAAATGAAATGTATTTTAGTTATTTATATAAAACTTCAGACCATGACGGTTATCATGAAGAAAATATTTAATTCACGTAGTCTACATCTATTTATATGAAAAATTATCATGAAAAGAAAAAGAAATTATAAGACCTTAACAGTTAGGAAAAATTATAAATGACAATAAAAGACATGTACGAGTTCTAAATTTGACCATCAATACCGTTTACACTAAACTTTCTTTCTATTTATAACAAACCAGCTGATTATTACCATCTAGTATAGATTAATGTCTAAAATACTTTGAAAATATTATTTGTACCAACAATGTGTATTATATTTATTTCACAAATAAATTATTTACATCTAATATGCAAACATTAAGATAATTGTCATATGCTAATATAGTAATAAATGGTGTGCCCCATCACATGCTCTTTCGCTCTGATACTATTTATATCAATTAAGCCGATTATTTATATCTCATAAATAAATTATTTATATTAACTACGTGAACATTTTATAATAATTATTATATGCTAATACAATACTAAATGACACGTCCCGCTAATTATTTTTTCGCTCTAATACTGTTTATATCAATTATGTGAGTTATTTATATTTTATAAATGAATTATTTATGTTGATTATGTGTACACTGATAACTATCATGTGCATACGATAGCTTGTGTCTTACACTTTTGCTCTAGCATTTATTTATATCAATTATTTGAGTTATTTAGATTTCATAAATGAGTCATCTACATCAGCTATGTAAACATATTATGATTATTATGATAATTGTTAGATACCATGAACGATTAGGAAAAATCACAAATGACAATAAAGACATCTATAAATTTTAAATTACAATAAAAGAAAAATGAATAGATGACATATTTTTCTCTTGATGCATGCATGAAAATAATAACAATGATCATGAGATAAAAAGACAGAGGCAGACAAAAATTATAATTCTTACACAAAAAGGAAGGTGGTAACCAAAAATAAAAAGAAGTCGTGGGGATAAAATTTGGGGACGAAATTTTGGGGATAAATATATTTATCCTATAAACTGTTGCTTATTATGAGTTAATAAAAGTCAATTTTAAATGGTTCAAAATTCAAATCACTTGATGTATGAAACCATTCACAAAATTCCGTTACATGTTTATTGAGATGAAATATGATTAACAAAGACATGCGTATAATTTACAAATTCGCATTTAGACTTTACATTTAAGAATGACAAACATTTAAGCACCAAATGACCTCCTTCGTAATTTCATGATATTCATTTATTCTGAAACCGCGCATCTGATGTTAGCCTATTATCTTTTTTTTTTTCTTTTTTCACCTTCCACTTGTTTTCCTAATTAACAAAAATATAAAGTAAAATAAACTGACAGCACCAAGTATACTGAAAATACACTTACCTTTAATTCTCATAATTAATTTAAGAATTTTAACAAAATTACAGTAGTTTTCCTTGAACATTTATGTAGCATGCATTGATGAATCGAGTGATAAAAGAATATGATAAAACAAAGACATAAGCAGAAGAACAACATAATTATATAAACTTCACAATAACTGAACACAATTCAAATGAAGTTCCAGCGGATATTACAATGGTTCTCTTCAGTTCTTGGTAGTTCTAGGCTGTTGGAAATATCTAAATTTCGCAATGACAAGCGCTAGCACTTTATTTTGATAAAGCGAGGTGACAAAACTGTAAAAGCGTACCAAAGCTCTTATAACAAGGTAAAAAACGAAAATAACTCAAAAGTTAAGGCTCAAAAACCATATTCTCTGCCTCCTTTTTTATTGAATCAAAGAGCACTGATGACAGATAACGCTCACCAAAGCTTGGGAACACAACCTGCATGAAAATTCATAGCATGTGTTATGATAAGTGGTAAAAAGTGTAATTTTGATCTCCTTTTATTTTGTTTCTGCCTTTCAATCATTACAGTTAATAGTTCTTATCAGGTGCAAATTTTACATATTTCTATTGAACACTTGTTAAAGGTCAAGTGTTAACATACTGGTTGTATTCTATATATACAGTCAGGCCAAGTGCTAATAATTACATACTATTTCAAATAACAAACTAAATTTGCATCACAACTATACAGTTGTTTTATTTCATCAAGGGATCTCACCTGGGGAGTATTTTGATCTTAAAAGTCAAAAGGCGTACATACTAAACCAAATGTACAAAGGTAGAAGAAAAGATACTTACGACAATGAGCTTTCCATCATTCTCTGGCTTCTGTGCAACTCTGATGGCTGCAACTGCAGCTGCCCCAGATGATATTCCAACCTGATAAGAAAATATTAATTAATGGAAAGATGAAGGTTATCCAAAAGGCAATTTTATACCTGAATTTCCACCCTCACCCCACCCCTGCACCCCCAAGGGCTATATCATATTAATCAAGTAATTGAGCCAAAGCCTTGCTTCAGAATTCTAAAAGAATGAACTTTTTATTTGTTTTGTAATACAGCTTACCAGCAGTCCTTCCTTTACGGCCAGAAGCTTTGCCATCTCAATTGCCTCTTCACTTGAGACCTAATCAACACCAGATATTTGTAACTGTGTTAGAATCTTGATTGTAGCACCATCAGTCTGAGCTGAAATATATATTCTGGTATCTGTATGGTGCTGCTATAGACCTAGTACATACTTATTGTAAGGTTACTGTCTACAATTATAAGCTTCTTCATCTCTACACCAGTCAAATATTTAGCGGCACAGAAATTCATTACATGCATCGGTCTTAGGGTGTTCGATGCTAGTTGGAATTTGGTTTAGATTTTATCAGGGGATCAAAAACATAAATCCTGGTGAAATAAGAACAAAATTTCCATCTTGAAAGTGGTATTGAGCCAAGCACAAGTGAATTTCCTCATTGCTTACTTGTAGAACTTCATCTAAGATGTCAACTTCCAGAACACCTGGAATGAAGCCAGCACCTATTCCTTGGATCTTATGTGGTCCTAAAGCATGAAAGAAAACAACACGTTAAACTAAGGTACCAAGACAGGAAAAACAAATGATAGGGAGATATTTGGGACCCTTTGGGTGTGTGTGTGTGTGTGGGGGGGGTGGGGTGCATGGGATACCAACCTGGTCTCCCGCCAGACAGGATAGCACTCTCTGTTGGTTCTACTCCATACAGCTTCACCAAATGGTTAAAATTTCAGTTTCAAACAAAAAGGAAAAGGAAACTAAGACGTTTAAGAATGCACAACAAGTAGTGTGGTTTACCTTAATATTAGGGTTTTGCTCCTTGAGGTACGTTCCAGTGCCTGTGATGGTACCCCCAGTTCCAACACCAGCTACAAGGAAATCTACTTTCCCATCTGTTCCTTGCCAAATCTCAGGCCCAGTTGTTTCATAGTGTACCTAAAAAATATGAGCAAATGTCATTAAATAATAAACAGAATAACTGCCAATTTTATTCTCAATGCACTCCCCTCCCTGTATTCCCTGTATTTATCCTAAATTACGGAGAAGAATCAAGTTTTTTGTAATTTACAAGAAATATCGATTTCTGAATTTCAAGTGAACATGAATCAGGAGGATTCCAAAATTACTTTCCGTAGTTAAATTTGTTTTTTCTCCTGCCCCAATTTATTTGGGATTAAAGGCTTTGTTGTTGTAGTTAATTTTGTTATTTCCTTGAAAAAATTGGCCCCATCAATTCTCAAGTGTAAAAATATTTCTTTCAGGTAACAAACTAGAGTTATGGTCATAGAGAATATGAGCAAAGCAAGGAGCTTGATCTAAAAAATAATTCCAAATACATAGTGTAGCTGGGTTAACTAAAAGTGAAAATTCTTATTTGTGGCCTCCAGCAGACATAACCAAAGTAGGGGGAGGCCTTTTGCCAGAACTTTTAAATAACACACGGCTTTGCTTAACCTCACAATACCTTGGGGTTTGCAGGATTCTCAAATTGTTGAAGGACGTAAGCATTTGGGGTCTTGGCTGCTAACTCCTCGGCCTTCTGCACAGCCCCTTTCATGCCAAGAGTTGGGTCTGTCAGCACGAGCTCAGCACCAAATGCCTTGAGGAGAATACGCCTCTCGAGGCTCATTGACGCTGGCATTGTCAGTTTAAGCTTGTATCCCTTTGCCGCTGCCATGAAGGCCAGACCTATGCCCGTGTTACCGCTTGTTGGCTCAATCAAGACACTCTTTAAGGTAAAGGAAAATATTAATTAATTCAGGTAATTTTGCACAAGTTTGTAAAGAACAATATTTTTCTCATGGTCATAGTCACTGTACCCAGTATTATCAAGCTTTCTAGCATAATACCCAACTGTTAGAAAAGTGCAATTGGAAAATATGCCACCTATCAAATGTTGACAATTGGACCCCCTTTTTATGAGCTCTCGTTCCTGTTTTAGTAGGACTGAGCCAAAATTGAATTGAACTAAACATATAATGGTCGATACACTTAATTTAAGGGAACAACTTTCATCTGTTGCACGACTACTTTCATGTAAGAGTCTGAAAACAATTGTGGATTGCCCAACAGTTCTTGATTTTGTAGCAAACATGACAAATTTTGGGTGTTTTTTTTTGCATATACAGTAAAGTGTTGAGTTTTAACCTGTCCTGGAGTTATCAGACCCTTTTCCTCAGCGTCTGCAATCATACTATAACCAATCCTGAAATTTTAATTTTCCAAATTTAAATACAATTGTTTTATATTTTCTAGCTCAATGTATGAATTCTAAAATAAGCAAGAAATTGAGAAGTTCATTTTGTGTCCTTGCAAAGCCTTAAAATATTATGAGTCCCTCCAAATTTTCTACTTCCAAATATCAGAAGTACCTTCAACGACTATTCATTCATTTCCAATAAATGGAGATTCCAAATTGCTTCTTATTCATGAATGAGGGAAATAGTTTACAGATTAAAAACATCCTCATTTGCAGGGGTATATGTGAATGCACTATCTCTAATTTACTCTTCAATTGGAGATGCTGGGTGACAAACCTGAATTTCAATGCATCAAACCAACTCAAACCTATGGGATTCTCTTTCAGTCACTGAATGTTGGACCATTGTAGTTAGAAATAGTAGAATTCTTTGGCAAATAGAAGGACTGTACATTTTTGTTGATGAGGTAGAGGTACAAACTAGAAGAAGCACTGTACATTTTTGTTGATGAGGTAGAGGTACAAACTAGAAGAAGCACTTATGGTTTAGTGACTGCATTGGCTTTCTTTTTTACAATATTTTGTACAACGTTCATTTTCAATGACATTGTCAGCTCGCTGGCTTGCTTTAAAAAAAAAAAGAAAGATATTGTCTGAAAGAATCACAGAGAAAAAAAAAAGATCAGCACCTGTCCTTGACACTAGAGCATGGTTCCATAGACTCGAGCTTCACTGCGATGCGGGCCCTGCACCCTTCCACCACCTTGTTTAAGTACACCAATGGTGTGTTTCCAATCAACTACAACAGTTTCATAAAATTAGTTCATACCTCACTGAAAATTAAAAATTGGAGTAGTTGGGAAAGGGGGGAAAAGAAAAAGAAACTTACCTCAGTGACATCCTTGGCGATTCCAATTCTCGATTTTGCCATTATTATATTTCTACAGAAACAAATCATTTTAAGCAGTGTGGTTAGGGTTTAACTGACAAATAAAATTGACCTCCGAGATAAACTACAATTAAAAAATAAAAAGAACGATAAAAAAAACACCCTTTTTACTATAGTTACCAGTTACGACATTATACAAAAAGAAATTCTAGTAGGTCCTGCAAAGCACGTCACAAAGGGAAAGGTATCTTCATTTTTGAGCGAATTACTTACTCGGAGAGGGAGCAAAACGACTATGTAGAGAGGCGAGGCGGGATCGCTTCACTTGGTATTCGCTTTTGATGTCTCGCCTGGTTATATATCAAAGCGAATATCCAGAGAAATGCGAGATCGCTTAGCTTGATATTCGCTATTACTCTCTTCGGGTTATATACTTGTGGTTCAGATGGCCAAGTGGAAAGAAATGGAGGAAATTGCCACATGGGTATTGGGTACTGGTAAAGCCCATTGGTCAGTACTCAGTGAGACTAATTTTATATTATAAACTAGAGGAGCAGTATGCAGCTCCACTTTGTGCAATCACAAATCAACCAATTTCTTTTATTTTCAGAATGGGATGAAAATCAGGATCTTCAAATTAAATACCAAGCCAAAACCTAGTCAATTCGAATCTACATGAACCATACAAAGTGTGTCATCTTAATTAACTATGCTAAACATAAATGTGATATCATCAAATGATATTTTATTAAGAATTACAAAAAAAAAGTTAATTACTTTTGCACCTCTTTTCAAAGTTGTGAAATAAGCAAGTCACATTGCCATCATTTGTAAAATTGTTAAGATAGAAATTCAACATTAGTTATTTTTGTAATTTTTTCATATATATTAAAATTTTAGTGATTCTAAGCCTTAAAATGACTTTAGAAGCTTTCGCCCTATATATAGAGAGATATGTGTTATGGTGCTTTGCAAAGTAGAAAATTCATATTATTTTGAGGTGAGATTTAACATCTCGAGATGTCAAATGGTCAATCTAAATTGTTTAATAATTTATTCATGTAAAAATATTATGGGATATTAAATTTCATAATTTTTGAGTTTTCTAGCTATTTTTTAAATTATTTTTAAAATCAACCTTGAAAAACATAAGAAAATAGTTTATTTCACGATTGATTTTAAAAATAATTTAAAAAATAGTTATAAAACTCAAACAATTATTATATTTTTTTGAACATCATTTTCATATTGAAATATCTTCGAAGATCAAATTATATATTTTAAAAAAAAATTGTTAATTTTTAAATGGATACAAAGTTTGCTGATTTAACGATTTTTGCATTATCCAAAACTAACGATTTTGTACCCATCTAAAAAATAGAAAAAATTTTCAAAAAAATATAAAATTTGATCTCCAAGGATATTACAATATGAAGATGATGTTCAATTGTTTGGATCGGTCGTTTGAACTTTTAAATTTGAGATACATACGTGAAATATGAGATGTTTTGTGCTTCGCGAAACGCCATAGCCTCACTATATATATATATTTGGAGGGCCAAGTGAGTTTATAAGTGATATTTGTAGTTGTCTAATTTTGCAGCATCGTAAATGGATTCTAAAATTAAATCGTGAAGAGCGGCTATTATCAACTCATATCCTTGTTAAACAATATTTATTGTTGAAGATGTTTATTTCATAGATATGTATACTAAGAAATCCTTTTACGAGGTAATTATTTTTCTCATTTTATGTCCATGAAATTTCTAACTTCTTTAAGTTGATTTCTTTTGTACAAAACCGTAGCATCAGCACTCACCTAATTATACAATAATAAATTAATAATAACAAAAACGAATTGTGTTCAGTTGGAATGTATTTAATACATACTTTGTTCAAAGTTTTGGCTTGACATTTCAAATAGTTGCTAGTTGTTCGAACGTTAAGTTTAATATTTTTTTATTTGTGTTCCCTACTTTTTACTTTAGTTTAAGTATTTGATTGTTAGCAATTTAAATTCTCTGGGAAATACATTTTTTCCATTGCGATATTTTTGCCAAAAATGTGGCAAATTTTTCCGTTGGTAAAAATCATTTCCGTTTACTTTTCTTACATGTAAGAGTGGGTCAAAAGAAATATTGTTTATAAGGTATGGTCTCTGACTCTCTAAGAGTATCTTTGAAATAAATGAATTCAGACCGAAGCAATCATCTTAATAATTTCTTTATTTGGCATCTCTTGTTATAATTTATATAATCACGCTCTACTTATCTTACACGCAAGTCTAGGCTACAAGAAATATTGTCTATAAGATATGGTCTCTGACTCTCTAAGAGCATCTTTCATGTAAATGAATTCAGACTAGAATATTCATCTTGCAGAATTATTTTGGTTTGCATTTCTTGTTATAATTTATGTAATCACGTTCCAAATTTAATTATTACTTTACTACTGATAAAAGAATTCTAAAAAAAATTCTTCACTGTATCACAAACTTTAAAATAATACTTGTTAGTACATGGGAATAATGTATGAACCATAATGTAATTTTAGCGGATATCATTCATTTAAATCATTTGACTATATATTCATTTGAACAACTAACCATCTATACTAATATATAAAGCATCTAAGAATTGGAGGGTCCATTTTTTGTCATGGTATTTTTTTATTATACCAATTTTATCCCTCAATTAGATGAATAATATTTATTTTTGGTTGATCGAACGTATGTAATCGCGTCCATTGATCTCTTTTTTTCTCTCCATTTCTTTCTCATTTATACTGTTATTTTCATAATATATTTTTTTTTTATTTAGCAACTTTGTGCATGTTTGGTAAGAAATTAATGGTGATAATATATGTTGGAATAATTCATTTTTTACTATAAACCTATGAATCATTAATTTATACTGTGTAGAAAATCTCATCAATGTGAATTTTTTATCTTATAATATTTTAATGTTTAAATAAAAGAGTTTGCTGCAACGCGCGGTATATAACTAGTATTAATAAATGCAAGAAATGTGAACAATGCATGTCTCTAGCAATTAAGTGAAAACTATGTATTAATATATGCAGATAAACTATCAATTAAGTATTTAACTTTAGAGAGAATCAGTTTTTGGTCTAGTGACAAAAGGAAACACCCTATGTATGAGAGATCGTGAGTTCAAAATCCGGATGAGAGATTTTTATGAATAATTATGAAATTTGAGAGCTTGATTCTCATATTTCCAATCAAAAAAAGTATTTAACTATCCAATATAACTTGCACCGTTAGAATGACTCCAAGTAAAATCTACACTAAAAAAATAAAATCAAGCGTAATGACAAGTTTCACAAGTAGAAAATTACGTAATAAAATTAAACATATGAAAATTATCGTGGTAGGAACCTTTACTATTTTTATATTGTGGTGCCGGTACATACCATGAGATCGATTGAGTGAGGATAATAATTTGCAAAAAGAAAGAAACATTCAAAAAAAAAAAATCCTTGTCTGAAGTTAAAATGTCTACATGTAATGCATATTGTTGTTAGTTTTCATTTTAAAACAATGGTATATTTTTGTATCACTCATACATCACTAAAAAAAAAAAGCATATCACTGGCGTTCAAGTTGTGGGCAAGCCAGTCCTCAGCGTAGCATTTCCCAATTATTAAAACGAATACAACAATTTTCTCAAGTTAATCTTACGAAATTCCTCACGCATCTGAGATTCTGAGTTGGCATAGTGACTTGAGCGTACACACTCTTTAACAAGCGATCATCAATATGCTCCTCTCCAATTGCATACACTCATTTAGGATTGTTTGGCAATGTATGGAATAGCAAAAAGTAAGAATAAAATTATTATTTTGACGAATTAATTTGTTAAATGAATTTTAGACTAAATAGAAGAGTGCTTATTTAGTATATCAAGTTATAGATGATATATTGGATTAGCTCTCGTTGAAATAGCGATTATTGTTTGATTATATTATATTATGATATGAGTATAATTTTTTATTATTATATTATTATTATAATTATGATTAAAAAAAATTTTTATTATTATATTATTATATTATGATTATAATTATTATTTATTATTATATTATATTATTATATTATGATTATATTATTATTATATTATATTATATTATATTATTATTTATTATGATTTTATTATTATTATTATTTTATTATATTATGATTATTATTATTATTATTATATTTATTATTATATTATTATATATTATATTATGTTATTATAATGATTATTATTATTATACATTATCATCACTATTAGTATTATAATATTATTTATTTATTATTGTTATATTATAATAAATATAATTTTAGTATTATATTATGAATATAAATATGATTATTTTATTATTATATTATTATGATTATGATTATTTATTATTATATTATTATATGATTATGATTATAATTTTATTATTATTATTGTATTATGATTATGAATATTGTTATATTATTATTATATTATTATTATTATGACTATGATTATTATTACTTATTATTATTATTATTTTATTATGTTGTATTATATTATTATATTATTATGATTAAAATTATTTATTATTATTATTATGATTATGATTATGATTATAATTTTTATAATTATATTTTTATATAATGATTATGATTATATTATTATATTATTATGATTACGACTATGATTATTATTATCATGATTATGATTATTATTTGATTATGTTGTATTATATTATTATATTATGATTATATTATTAAAATTATGATTATTTTATTATTATTATATTATTATGATTATGATTATAATTATAATTTTGATTATTATATTACTATATTATGATTATGATTATGATTATTGTTTTATTATTATTATTATTATATTATTATTATTATTATTATTATTATTATTATTATTATTATTATTATTATTATTATTACTTTTAACTATTCTCGATTAACAATCATTAAACGATATTTTCGCTCTTCCGAATAGTCAAAAATATCACTCTTCTACTACTCTTCAAAAAATACACTATTCTATCACTCTTCCAAAATTACCACTCTTCTAAAATTATTCCTTGATTTACCAAACGAACCCTTAGATACCCCAATTAACAAATTCGCACCATTCATATCATATCGGACGGTCAATCCCTGCCTATAACCATCAAAGAATAATTAAGTCAACCTGGATGAATACGACTGTCGATTGAAGAGGAGCCAGCACAATTTTAATTTTGGTTTGATACTTAAAAAGGGATCATTTGACAATGATTATCTTAATAATCTTAATAATGAATCTTCAAATAAATATGAAAAAAATCTTAAAAATAAAAAAATATATATATTTTTCTACTTATATATTAATGATAATTTAAATTTCATGTCATTTCATTATCGTTTGGTAGTCCATCAAAAATCGTTAATTTCAAACCGTTGTAAAGTACATAACATTTTAATAATCTTTGATGGACTAACAAACAATAATGAAATTACATAAAATTTTAATCACAATTAATCTATAAGTATAAAAATATATTTATAAAGTCTTTTTATTTTTATTTTTTTCATATTTATTTAAAGATTCATTATTAAGATTATGAAGATAACCCATTAACAATGATCCCTTCCCATCCTTAAATTAGAGCATTCACATCTCATTGTCAAATTGATTGTCAAATTTCATTTGACAATTATCATTTGAATTTCAGGAATACAGAGACTAGACAAAATTAGACAATTGTCTAAATTTGACAATCCATTTGACAAGCCACGTCAGAGAAGAAGCAAAAAATTAATTACGAAAATGTCATTTTGACAATTTCGTTCTATTCAGGGATACCACTCTTAAAATAAATTATCAATTGATGACATGACATAAAAATTTAATTTTGACAGTCGACACCAATGCGAATGCTCTTAGTTCTTAAGATGATATTGGTTCTTCTGTGCCATCTTAACTTATATCATTTCATGTAACTCGTATACATTTCTTGTATAAAATGTCACTCCTGCTCCTTTTTTGTTTTTCACCAATTTCCGACACAACGAAAGAGGAACATGTGGGAAGTCAAGGTTAGATATATGCAAATTGATTATCGGAGCAAATAAAATAAAACAAAAGATGAGTACTGCTTGTACTTCTCGGCCTGAAGGCCAAGGCTCTTAGCACTAGTGCACACGCTTGTTGTCACAAAAGAACTCGTATGAGTTGCATAGGCTGTGACCTCATCCTTGGCAAAACCTTTTGCGCTGTCAGATCTGGTTTCATCAATTGGAATTAAGTAATCAATTATGGTGTTGTTTCAGGAAAAGGATACACAGGGGACCCATTTAGCAACGGCATAACAACCACACATTTTGAGGCGGCGAAGCGATAAGGTTTTGATAGGAAAAAGAAATACAATTTTGCTTGGACAACTCGAGACCATTGTACAACCAACTCCATAATTTAATTTTAAATGGGAAGGGGGGGATTTGCGATTAAAGGTTTTTAGCCTTCTTGAACAGAAGGTTCGTTTTCATTCTTTTCTTTATTCTTATTGGCATTTTTTTTTATTTGTTGACATTTTGAATTTAGACATGCCGTATATGGCGCAAGAGGGTATAATAACAATAATCTAGATGGTTGCCCCCCAAAAAAAATATATATATAAATATATATTAAGGATAGTTTATGCGGAATTAATGGTAAATTGTGTTAAAATTCACTGTTAGTTATGTTATATCCCCACTGAATTATTTTGTTTTATATTTGGGTTGAGAGGATGGAATAGAACAAATGAGCTTTAAGTAACAATCAGCAATCAGTATTTTCTTTTTGATATAGTAAAAGCCTACTATTAATTTTCATCGAAATAAAAAAAAAAGTTGATACAGATTAGAAGGAAGAAGGAAGATAAAGAGAAGAAAAAAAAAGGTTCAGCTGTCATGATATTGTATTTTTCCCCTCCTTTGCAGAAAGCACAAATTAACTGGGAATGGCTATTTCTTTCTCCTTGCTAGGCAGATGCTACAGTTGCAGCCATAAACAAATCAAGACAAACTACAATGCTCCAATTTACCGTAATTTTCACCTCCATTTATATGTTAAGTTCAATTTGAATTATATGGCCAAGTTGCTTGATGAATAAGTTCAATCGTTAATTATCTCCATGATGCAATTACACATATCAGAAGATAATTTTACTACAAATAAAACTTGTAAACTGTTTTGGGCATCTATCTGCTGAAATCTCCTTGAAACAGAAACACTGGTTTAAGGCTCGAATTGTGCAACCCCGACCTAAATAGTTGAGGAAGTAATTATAATTCTTTCTTATTATGTGCAACAGAACAGAAAAGAAACCTCGCCTAAAGGCATCCCCAGCATCTCCTCAAGGCAATTTCCTGAGCAGAAGAAATGTGATTATCTCCACATTGGCTATTTATTACACAACCTTAATTAGAGCAGAGCGCGTCAAAGCAGAAGAAGATGATCAGAGAAAAGTTGGAGAAAACAACGAGCAAGATGGTGGTATACTGGGTGCAATCAAATTGATATTTGATCCAAACGAGAAAACAAAATCAGGAAAGGTGTTGCCAAAGGCATACTTAAAGAGTGCAAGAGAGGTTGTAAAGACACTAAGGGAGTCATTAGAGGAAGATACAAATGATATTACAAAGTTCAGGAGGAGTGCTGATGCTGCCAAGGAGTCGATCAGAGAATACTTGAGTGGATGGAGAGGACAGATGACTGTTACCAGCGAGGTAAATGAAATATCTTTGCATATATTCCTTAAAATTTTGGTACTTGCAAAGCAGAAAGATCAGAATCAATTGGTTGCTTTTTTTTTTATCAGGAGTCGTATGTTGCACTGGAGAAAGCAATAAGATCACTGGCAGAATTCTACTCAAAAGCAGGGCCATCGGCATTGCTGTCAAATGAAGTGAAGTTAAAAATTTTAGATGACCTAAGAACTGCAGAGGAATATCTGTAAAAAAAAATCCATAATTGTGCTTCAAAAATAGGCCATTTTTATCAAGCGCACCTCTTCGGATTTCTTTTTTTTTTCTTTCCTACATTCATGAGAATATATTTGCAAATACAGAGTAGAGACAGCAAATATTCTAGTAGTACAATCTGCTAAAAGTAAAAAATAAAAATAAAAAATAAAAAAATAAAAGGGTTCTGGTGTCCAAATGTATGTACACTACATTATGGGATTGACTCGGTTGAACAAAGGTATGATGGGTTGAACAAATGTATGTACACTACATTATGGGATTGACTTGGCAGGTTCAGGTTTTTCAAGGATTCAGCTTCTCTGACTAAGGCACTAAGCTACTACAAGCTGGAGAAAAGAATAAGCTCTGAGCGTTTGCTATCATAAATGTATTTGTACGTCTATGGTTGAGCTATATGTCATCAGCATTGATAAGGTTCAACATTTAGGACGATCTTTCATAGGAATATGCCAAGACAGATCCAGATCATCTGAAGACTTTGTTTTTCCCATTTAATCAGGTTAGGTCAATTATGAACAGTCTCAAGTCAGGTCAGGTCAATTCGTTATCCATCAAGTCATTCAGGTAGTCCGAGTTCAGTACGGTTGTACCCAAATTGTACCACTTATAACATCAACTTTACATTGCCAGTGGCTACCAGAAATCAACCTGGCAACATCGACAGATGTAGATGTATAATTTAAGGTCACGAGATGGAGCCATCATTTCATGACAAAAATAAGATACTCTGAACAGATATAGCAGCTCGCATAGGTGGGCCCGCCTTTAGCTTATCAAGCTGCACAGCTCAGATGCATGACCTTAAAACTATTCTAGTGCAATAGCACCGTAAAAAAAATACAGAAAGACTGAAAGGCAAACGATCATGAGTTCAAAAGCGTCAAATAGAAGAGCATCATTGAATGAATTCAACATAAAAGGAGAAATATCCCTAGCTACATAGCATATACAAAAACGGGCAAAGCATCAAAGATATAATTCTATATAAAAAAAATGTTGTTAGCGCTATAAGAGAAGCAACATCCTAACACTTAAGTTCTAAGCTTCTCGCAGAGTCAGAACCTCTTGACATTGGAGTACCAACACCTTGAGCTTTTCCACTTATATTCTCTACCACTGCTATCAAAGATATTCGGTCATTCCACAAACTATGGACACATTCCTGAAACTAACAATCCAAAAGATTTTTATTTCAATCAACTTCCAAAACACTATCTGCTCCTTTACCGATGACTGAATGAAGCTACTTTAAATATCTCCCATACAGGGAGGGGGGTGGGGAATGAGGGAATAAAGGTTTGGGGAATAAGGGAGGCAAAAAAAAATACCTAGTTAGCAGCACTGGCCATGACTGCATCTGTAGATGCTGCCTGAGGTCCTGTCAGGTGGTGGACCCCATTCTTTGCACAATCCTGGATCCTGCCATTTTCTTCACAACCAAGCAGATCAATCTCATCAACACCATTCAAAACCTTTGTTTTTCCAAGTGTGTCATTCACAAGAATTGAACCAGACTTCAGTTTACCCAAGCCCTCAGAGGACTGGACAGCTGGTACCGGGTCAGAATCTAGCTTAGCCGCTTCATCACATAGCTTGCCACCATATTGTACTGAATTATTATCTGGTTTGGCAGAGCCTCCACGGTGCATGCCAGATTGCACCACATCAACATCAGGTTTAGAGGGACCAACGAGATCGCCTTCTCCACTAGCTGTAGTATAAGAGGATTCTTCAGAAGAATCATCTGGATTCACATCTGCGCATATTGGATCAGCAAACTCAGATGACATCTCACCAGTTAACGATTGCTTATTCTTCGGAGATTCTGGAATTTTGTCATCACCTGCAAGAGCAATTTATTACTTATTAGTCATACTAAAGAAGTGCTTTACATTTTTTGTAAGAGCATGATCAGCGATGTATATGAACCTTCTGTAGGGGATGTGTCACAACCTTCCTTTGAACTGGTACCAAGCGTAGGCTTCTGCAAGAGACCGGTACCAGGGAAAACGACAATGCTTTTGGATCTGAGTTCCTGCCTGTCTGGACCCTCAAGGGGTCTAAAACCAAAAACATTTGTCCAGGTGTCAACTAGCTCCGTTATAGCTGGTATTACTAATTTCTCAACTTTCAGGGAGCTCAGAGCCTTTGAAAATAAAGTAATAAATTCTAGTGTTATAATTTGGTAAACATGAAAATAATTATGGAAGCTGGAAGATGGGACAACTAGTATAAAAATTGAAATACCGATTCAATTCCATCTAGGAGGTGGCGGCACATCCCTTGCCGCCTGTACATGTACCGTGTTCCTATAAAAGGCATCTCGGCAAGTTTATTACCATGTACCCTGTAAAGAATGTGTTAAAGAACAAAATCAGAAAATAGGAAGAGAATGAAATGGGGAATGGAAAGGATGGAAGCAGGGAAAGAGTATACCTTACAGAGGCTACACATATTATTTCATCATCTCTCTCAAGGAGAAAAGTGTAGAAACCTCTAAAGTTCAGACGTACGATATTTGATCTGCAAACACCAGATATAAATAAGTATATCCGACAGGCAAGGTGGATTCTTTTCTGCTATGAATCTCAACATAGAAAGAAGAATGCTCTATTTGTTGTCCTCTCCATCATCCAAAATTGAAGGACGGGATCCCACAATGATGAGATCCCTGGATCTATCTGAGTTTATATCCATTTCAGATCAGATGAATTGAACTGGAGAGAAAAAAAATATATAATCCAAAAAAATGACCAACAGTACGTAAAGTTGAACATACTTGCAACTGTAGACAACATTTTGAAGTAGGTCAATGCCACTTCTCTCATCATCAATGGGTAAAAAGCACTCATCCATGACAGTCATCGCAACAGCAATTTTTGAGTTGCATTCAGCACGTACCTCCAGAGTGTTCGCTGTGTCCACCGGGTCCATGGAATACTCATCCTCAGTTATATGCCTTACTAACCTCCATGAGAAGCCATCTTTTATCATGTGATTCACTCCCAACAAAGCCTCCAAGCCATCAAAAAGCTACCAAAAATTTAAATACATCAGGATCCTATACTTTTAGCTGATGATGCACAACTGCGTGATTCATGACTATATTGCAGTTTTAACACGTTATTTTTAATATGCATAGATGACCTTCTATTAAAAAAATAATATAAAGCATGCTTCAACAATACTGAATACTTTAAATACTGATTTGTATATTTGTATTTTTTAAAACGGTTGATATCAGCGGTCGTTGTTTTATTGCAAGCATGGTAGAGCCATTATTTTACCTTCAGGTATATCCTCAAGTACTAGTGTGTTTTGTGATCCAGCCAAAATATTTGTAGTATTTTTCTATACGATCAACCTACATAATACCTTGCAGTAATGGGCATCAAGTGTGGATTCCATCTATTTCTAACTGGTTTATTTAAGAGAACAAAAAATATACATAGAAATGCAGACACAAGTATTTATGAGGTACCAAAATGGAATGGTAAAGATTCAAAGGAAGCAAATGATTTTTTACCTTTTTGCAATTCTCACCACAGAAAGAAACCCTTCATCCTGGCCAATAGATGCTCCGTTCTTCTCAGTTGCACATGGAGAGTGAACTAAGAAATTTTGTAACAAGAGTTATCATGGATACTAAATCAGATGAACAAAATAGCACCATTCTATAAGTCCTCGCCAATAACCACAATTTTGCAATGGTTACAAAATTGCTCCCAGCTAACAAGATTATATAATCAGTAGGTTTTAGACAATTACCTTGTTTCCTGTTTTTTGGGGGAAAAAACCATGTTGTGGCACCAAAATCCATAGACCTAATAATTCAGCCCATTAAGACCAAATTTTTGGACAGCTAAATGGTTTTCTTCTCTTAGATCAAAATTAATTAATCATCCTTATTCCATCTCAATTCCTGCATCCTAAACCCTCATAAAATTTGACTGTCAAGGAAAATAAACAACGATTTTTTTGGAAGCAAAGAAAAGAAAATATAATGCCCAAAATGAAAAGAATTTAGTATGACTTACATTTGTCATTGCACTGATTGCAAAAAAGTAGAGGAAAAGAGGAGAGTTTCATGCAAAAAGCACAAGAGCAGTAGGGGCAATGCCAGTCACCAGAAGGAAGCATCTCCATGCCAAGGCAGCCAAGATGAAATGTGGAGGGACACTTGTCACAGCACACCAGGTCTCCTCCATCCCCACAAACACCACAGGTGTCATCATTCTGATCCACTCCTTCAGCCTCAGACGATAGAAAAAACCCCTTGGGCTTTGAGATGCTCCACTGTTTCTCCCAAGCTTGCACCAGGCATTGCATGAAATGGAACCCCGCATCCTCCATAAATAAATTTGACAAGCATGAGCTACCATTTTTCGCCCCCACATGAACCCCGAAACCAGAAACAGTAAAACACTTCCCACAACAATCACACTGAATCCCATCCCTGCTAATCTTACCCTCTGCCAATGGGTCAGGTTTTTCTGGTTCAATGTACTTAACCTTACCATTCTCAGACACCACATCTAAGTCTATCATCCAGGAGAGAACAGTACGCTTCCATTCATATGGCACATAGTCATTCTCACCACTTGTGTCCCCCTCCTTGTGGGATCCACGTGCAAGCAAGGTAAGTCGTGCCTTTTTCTTTTGATTTCTTCCTGGATTCAACTTCAAACCCACATCCATATCATTAATATCACTATTTGTTGATTTTACCCGTTCCTTTTTAATTTTCTTCTTGATTTTTTTGGACTTCACTGCAAACCATTTACCTTTATGTTTTTTATTTCCTTTCAATTTGTTTGTTTGTTTGTCACATCTTTCCTTGCAGACAGTTCTCTTAAGTAGGTCGAGCAACTCTTCTGGTATGGGAGTAAAATCTACGACCTCTTTACCTTTTCCCATTGACTGGCTTCGCAATGACTCCCTTTCTTGAAGAAAACCATAGTAGGCCTTGGTGATTGACCAGTGAGTGGTACCATCAGGTGATACATGCACCTGGTCAAAATAGTCTCTACCATTCCGAGGCCTCATTTCAATATTCCATCCATGTTCTTTGAGCAAATCCTTAATCATATTACTAACTATTTCCTTGGCAATCTTTCTAGGTTTATTATTCAGTTCGCTCAGAGACTCAACCTTGATGACTTTCTCCTTGTTTTTGGAGTTAAGTGGCAGTGCCTGCTTTTTCTTCTCTCTTATCATTTTACTAATATTAGCTTTTCCAGTTTTGTGTTTGAAGCCGAGCGACCTACCCTGTCTTTTCTTCATTGCAGGTGTCCCCTCATCACTGCCCAAAAAGTCTGAACTAGAGCTTGAGTCCTCTCTTTCATTCTTGGGTTCTTTCTTTTTTCTATGTCTCTCCATCTGATAACCAGAAGAGTCAGACTCCACACTTTCCATCGTGTGTCTCTTTTGTTGGTCCCTCTTAATAACTGTAAAGTCTTCCTTTGGATTCTGTTTATCCATCTTCACTTTACTCCTTTTCATTGAAGACTCCCGCTTTGTACCCAATGACACTGAGCCATCCCTAGCTGGCTCGACTTTTGCCTGTTTCTTTCTGACTTTCTTTCTTGCAGGGTTGAAATCCTCATCAGAGTCCGTCACATTTGAGCACTTTCTCCAATCAGATCTTGGTTTCTTGTTTGTTTTGAGCTTGATGTTTTTCAAAAGTTCATTATCATCGGTATCGATCTGGTCTAGTCCAGAACTTTCTTCCTCCATCTGCCCCTGTACAACTGTTGCACCTTCAGTTACAGGGGTGTTTTCATCATTTACCTTCTGTTTTGCAGCGGATGACCTCGTAAATCTTCTTTCCATGTTATCAGATTCAACCTTGACATCAGTTCTTTTATTGGCAGCAGAAAGTTTATTTCTGGCCTTCTTTAGTATATTGAACTGATTGTCTCCAGTTTTCATGTGTTTCCCCTCTATATCAGCAGGCTCTTCTTTGACCTGCGAGTTTTCTATCTCAATTGTTCCCTTAGAATTCCCACATGAAGCATCAACCTTTCCAGTTTCACAATGAATATTTTTATCATCAATTTTGTCAGAGACAGCATGGGCTGCCAGCTGATCTTCATTGTCACCCTTTCCATTCCCTTCCAGTGCTTCTTCATGTCCATCATCATCTGTCCCCTCCAGTTGTGTTACATCCAAAAGCTGCATTCCTTCTTTATCTTTAGTAACTAGCAACTTTTCAACCTCTTTTCCAGAAGAAAAATAACTTTTCTCAATTCCACTTGCAGCAGCAAAATCACCTACCTTCCTTTCACCAGCGCCAAGCTTCCCATTACCCAGATGCTTGGTTTGGCCCATATTAGTTAGTTCTTTACCAGTTACTAGGGCAACATCACCCTCATTGCTCTCGTCATTTAACTTCTCATTTATCTGTCCAACATTTCCATTTGTAATTTGCAAATCATCCCCGCATTTAACCCAATCCCTGCCTTCCAATTCAGCAAGATTAAAGCGGGTTCCAGCTCCTTTTGCAGCCCTTGCTTCAGTCTCTGCAAGTAACTTTGCCATGTCAGATCTTAAAAACCTTCTTCTAGCCCCTCCATTCTCACTATAAAATGCTCTCCAGTCCTTCCTCTTTCTCTTGCTTCCATTTGGGGTTATCTCGTACCCTTTTGACATGGAAACAGGATCCAAGGGTAGTTTGTCTTCTATTGACTTTCCTTTACCTTCTCGCTCAATCGATTTACTAGCATTGGGTTCATCGCGTGGCTCTTCTCGATCAAGAGGAGACATTGAAAACCTTAATTTAAATAACACAAGTGCTAATTTAGTCCCGTATGAAATTCTATTTCCAGTACTTATCAGCTAAAAGAAACGTGTGCAAAAAAAAAAAAAAAAAAAAGGAGCAAAACATGCTTCAAACAATGTAGTCGAGAAACTCCACGTCTAGTAAAATCAAGGTTTGGGTTCATAAAAATCAATGAGTTTAACACAAAACGCAGATTTCAAAGCCGATCAGGATTACCTCTTTCTTAAAATGCAGGATAAGTGGATTAAGCCTAATGGATTTCCTACATCAAGCTAGTTAATGTTGCGAGATCGAAGAAGGAAACTGAGTGAACTGAGAAATCGAGAGACGAAACAATTGTTTAGGTTACCAATTTTCCCTGGTGAGAGAGATTGACTATTTGGGGCAAAAGAGAAGAAGGGTTTGGGGTTCCTTCTTCCTTTTTTTTTTTTTTTCTTTTTTATTCTGAGAAGAGATTTTTAACTTCATGGCTGAAGGATTTCGCCATTCGAACCGGGCTCAAAAACGGGTCCAACCCGCTAAACTAAATCTTCCTTGGACCCAGTCTACCCAGGAGCAATAGATCACAAGCAGTAAGCTCCGTGGGACCCGTATTTGATCATTTATAGGATCTTATTGCTAATGAAACCGGTTCATCCTATTTTCCACCTTCATTCTTTTGCATATATCCGATCAACCCCTAAAAATTCTATTATTGAATTAGCTAAATAGAAATATTTAATTTTAGGCGATTCCCAGATAGAAATACCTATATTTATGCTATCTAAATAAAAATGAGCAAATACTTACCAGATGGTTGAAATTTGATTCATCGCCCTGTCACAAGTTTATGACTTCAATAATCAATAACCAAATAAAATATGAGTGAGACAATCATTAGTGCATAGTTCTAGGATTAAAATATTGGAGCTCAATTCATATTCACATATGAAAATCTATATTTATATTCTCTAAAATTATAGAACTTATTGGAACAATAATTATATTGATATTTCCTAAAAAGCTTACCACACAATAACTTTTTAAAAAATCATAATTACCAAACAAACTTACTAATATTAATTGTAAGACAATATTTGATATGTATTTACAAAAATTTAAGAAAGTTGAAACCTCATAATAAACTAATGAAATTTAATCTTATTCTCGAGTATCCGCTGGTAATACCGTAATACTCAAACAATCTTATTTTGAATTCTGAACAAATTTAAATTCGTGATGAATAGTTAAAATGCATTATATGCGTTAACTTTGTAAGCAAGATATATGCATCATGTAGATGTGTAGATCTCATATATAACGTTGTATTAATGCTTTCTTTAAAATTAGTTTATCAAGAAACATGTTTATTGTCAAAAATTCCATGCAATACTTTCTTTTGAAATAAAACTAAGTGTCTTCAAAACAAACTGCCTACTAATCTTTAACATCAACTACTATAAGCTGTTTACTTGTTTATACTCCCTATATAAATATGCTAAGCGGGTAAAAAAAATTATGTTATTAGGCATACATATAGGTTAAGAACGGCTAACTTGAATTCAGTAGGCTTTGGCCCTGTGGTACAACTTGTGGTTGTGGAACAGATGTTGGGAAGAATATTTGATAAAGAAAGAAGGCTTTTGAAAAAATAGCATCATATTGTAAAATATGAAAAGCTATGGGACGAATAAGCAAAGATTCTTAAGTGATAACAATATCAATGGTCCAAATGGAAAATGGAGGGAAAGAGTGATGTGTTGACTGTCAAGGCATGTTGTTGTTAAATAGTTTTAAATTTGAAGTAATCATGCTACTTTTTTCCCTCCACAAATATATAGAAGTTTCGACTGCAATTAAATCTCACAAATATGGTCGAGGTGTAAAATTAAAATTCTACCTGAAAATGCAACAACGGTGTAAATACGAATGTCCTTATACCGATCCAATATAAAATTGAACTTTTCTAGAGTAATAATTTATCTATATCATGTTACAAAGAGCATATGTATTGAAAATATTCATTTTATTCACTATCTGATATAGGTGAAACTTTTATATATATCTCATATAAAATTAAAAAGTACAATGACCAAATAGTTAGTTTTAGTTATGTATTTATGAAAAAAATTAGAGGTGGCAATCGGGCGGGTCGGGTCGGGTTCGGGTTCGGGTCGGGCGGGTCGGGTCAGTTTGACTTTCTAGAAGAAATCGGGTCGGGCCGGGTCGGGTCAGGGTCGGGTCGGGTCGGGTCAATTTACATGTTGTGTTTTTTCAGATCGTTGATAGAATTCGATTGGATTAAAGGCCATTTGATCTCGGGTCCTCCTCGGGTCGGTCGGGTTCGGGTCGGGTCGGGTCGGTTTGACTTTCTTAAAAAATCGGGTCGGGTCGGGTTCGGGTCCGGACGGGTCGGGCGGGTTTGTCGGGTCGGGTCGGGTTCTGCCACCTCTAAAAAAAAAAAATATCAAAACTACTTAAAATCTACAAATGTGTTAAATATGAAATTATTCATATAAATGATATTTATATTTTATATATAAAAAATTAAGCAATGAAAGTCATCAAGAATTAAAAACAAAACACTAGATACAAATATACTAGATAATTATATCATATTTATCATAAATAAAAATAGATTCCGTAAAATAGACCTCGTCATAAAATTGATTCAAATTCAAGCCAACCTAATAAAAACAAGAGAAACTTCAGGTTGATAGACCCGATTCCGATCAACCTAATAAAATGCGGTCTTTCGGTGCCGTTTGGATGGTGTATTAAGTTAAGGGGTCTCAATTATCGGATCGGGTTTGGATTAGATCATATTATTTTATTATTTTTTTATTTAACTTGAATCTGATTCAATTAAATTTAGATAATTTTTTTTGACTCATACCTAATTTGATGGGTCATGAGTCGACCCGATCTAACTCGTATAAAATAATTAAATATTTACCAATTATTTTTATATAATTTTAAGTAATAAAATATTGATTAATCTATAATTAATCTTAATTAGTGTATATTTAAGCTTTAATTAGTACTAAATCATAAAAATACTTCAAAAAACATAATTAATCGGGTCGGATTGACCCGAACCCAATCCGATTCGGATCAAAAAACTTAAACTCAAACCCGACCCATTTATATTCGGGTTGAATCAGATTCGGATCAAATCGGATTAATCTGTCGGGTCAGATCAATAATTGACACCTCTAAATAAGTCTCGAACTTTGTATGGAGCTTATTCAATTTACAATTTTACCTGATTTGTCAATCATCACCGTAAACAAAATTTAGTGTTGTGAAAAAAATTAAGTTTTTTTACCATCAAAGTGCACGATTAGGGCTGCACAAAAAAGCTCGGGCTCGTGGTTCAGCTCCGGCTCGAGCTAAAATAACTCGAGCTAATCTAGCTCGGTAGTTAAATGGGTCGAGTTTGAGTTGGGATTGGCTCGGCTCGTGGCTCGACTCAGCTCGAATAAAAAATAGTGTATTTTTTTTTGTCGAACTTTAATCCGATAACTCTTCTCTCATTATATCTTTCACCATCTCATCATGCCAGCGGTTTAATGACGTCTTTTACTCGCTCGTAATTAGATTCGTATATCTGACTCAATAGTTTTTGTTGGTTCATCCATTCAAATTAATGCAGCGAAGATATCATTGAAAATATAGTTTGTTGATATACTAATTTTGTACCAACTCTCATATCAATATTCTAGATATTTCAACTTTATAGTTTATAAATGTACTAAATCTAAATGTCAAATTAAGTCAACGCACATGCATTGGCTCGTGAGCCAGCTCGAATAGTAACGAGCGAGTTTGAGCTAGGTTTTTCAGCTCGAAGCGTTTCATGAGCTCGGCTGGACTCGACTCGAATTTTCATGAACCGACCTTAAACTAAACCCAAATCAGCTCGACTCGACTCATTTGCAGCCCTATGCACTATCGATCATATCAATTCGCATCAGTTTAGTTCGAAAAACTTCAAAAACACTATTCTGTTCGGCCAAGTTTTCAAATTTTAATCCTTGAAATTATGGAAGTGTTATTTTTAATCTTTGAAGTATGAATACATCTTAGTCCATAAAATTAGGAAAATAGCAAGAGGTTAATCCGATCTGTACAATCAATCAAAAAGAAATATAAATATTCACATTTTGTGTCTTCCTCATAATAATGTAAAGATGTACAGAAATATTATTTTTATTTCAATTTACATTTAAATAAATATCAATATTGATATTAGTTTAATCAACATTTATCATGAATTATTATATTAACTAGGACTATTTATCAGACTTTGCCCTGACAAATGTAGCATATATAAATAATCAGATATTTAAAAAAAAATTGTAAAATAATTTTAGTTGGAAAAATGTCGAATCGGCGATTAATATTTAGAATCAATCGCTGGGATCGATCCATGGCCCAGATTTTTTTAGTAAATAAAATAATAAAAAAATAAGGATTTAGTATGAGTACACGTGAAAATTATATAGAATGATCTAGACCGAGTTTTAAACTCAGTCCCAGCTCCCTGGATCGAAAATAAAACTCGGTCCCAAATACACGTTGTTATCACGCGTAAACCCCCCTCTCACTCTCTTCCTTTCCCTTTCTGCCTTCCTCTTCCTCCAACCGAAAAAAAACTTCATTTTTTTTTCAATTGTACTCCCTTAATTCAACTCCATTTTCAAAATCAATTGCGTCAAACTTCGTAATTTTCAAAGGAGAGTTGAAAAACCCATCGATCCATTGATTTGGTCGAATTTTTAAAGGTAAATTTTATTTTTCATTTTTAATCCGAATTTCAAAATTTTATTAGTTTTGTTAGATTTAGTTAGTATAATTATAATGATAAATGAAATATAGTTAATGTAGTTTAATTTGGTTGATTTGTAGTACTAGTTTTGAATTATATAGTTATAATTAGTTTAACTATAGATTAGTTTTAATTAGGTTAATTGTTATTAAATTATAGTTTAAATTTATTTAATTATAGTTTTATTTCAATTAGGTTAATTATATTAGTTAATTTAATTTAGTTTAATTGGGTTAATTATAGTTTTAATAAGTCATAGTTAGTTTAATTATATTATATTTTTTAGTCATAATTAGTTGTAATCAGTTTAGTTTGTAATTAGTTCAATTGTAGTAGTACTTAATTTTAGATATTTTAGAATAAAAAATATATAATTTAAAATTTGGATAAATTTTATTATTTTGAGAAAAAATATGTTTAATTTTAGCAAACTTTATAAATAATTATAGTTATAAATGGAACATCTGCGACTGCTTGTCGTATCATAAAATGAACATAGATAACAGAGGGGCAGAACTGATGTAAGTATTTGTAATTCTATAATATGAAAAATAATATACTTTATAATTTATATTAGCATATCATATCTAATAAATTATTTTGTGCAGCCGCATAGCACTCTCCGTTTGAATGCACATCGTCCGAAAATATCATACAACAAGCAGATTGATCCATATCTATACCGACTCGATCACTACCAGATGGCAATCATGGGAGATTGCCAACTAGATAAATTAATGTTGACAGCGCTTGTCGAGACGTGAAGACCGGAGGCGTCGACATTTTATCTACTAGTCGGCGAGATGACGGTGATGCTAGAGGATGTGTGCTGCCTATGGGATTACCTACTAGGGGTATTTTATTATTTTATATATTATTTTTTAAGTTTACTAATCTGATTTTGAAGTATGAAATATACAAAAAAAACAATAACACAAGGTGATTGATGGTGAATGGAGCGGACACTGGAGATCCTCCTTGGATTGGATGACGATCCATACAACTACGACAACATCACTGATAATTCATGGCCATTTAAGACAAGAAATAAGGGAAATGAGAACGAGTATGTTCAGTTCTCGACGTATAATATTCGACTCTCATGTTTGCAGAAGTATTTTCAAAAATTGTCTGTCTGCTCCGATGATAAGTCTGTCCGACGGAATAATTTTTACTATAATTAAGTTTAATCGAATGTGAATTTATTATAAATTTTATCTAATTTTTATTTTTTTTATAGGTACATACGAGAACTTGTTTGAATTTATTCGGGTCTATGATGTTCCCGAACAACAATGCAGACTCGGTGCCAATGATGTACTTGATATTTCTTGATAATATGATCAACATACCAGAGGACGGATATGTTTGGAGGCAGGCAATACTATCTTGCTTGTACTTCAATCTCTCTCATTTATGTCTTGAGCCATCAGATTGCATAGCTGGTTCTTTGCTTCTGCTTCAGATGTGGTCCTGGACACGATTCCAAATCAGGAGACTAAGGTAATTCATTATCACTTATCTCGATTGAGATTATTTTATTTAATTTTCATATTTTATTGACGGAAAAGGTGTAAAACTAAGGAGCTTCGATTAGGAGGTCATGATCCTCGATTACGGCCTTCATTCGGTATCAAATGGGCAATAAAATATTTATTCAAATACATCCAACGTCAAGGAGGACCAAGATATTTTCAAGACCATTTTGAGAATTTGCATGATCAAAACGTCAATTGAACATCGTATGTTGCTTATCACGATGATCTGCCTTGGGTGTACCACTTGTACTATAATTTGTTAGTTTTTAAAATTAATTAAAATTTATTTACTTTATTTGATACATTAATTTAATTTATTAATTTTTACATACCGCAGGTGGATGTGTTGTGTGTGAATGATTCACTTTTGGATGATTGAGAATCATTATCTAGAAAGAGTCATGCGACAATTCAATCTGTACCGGCAGATCCTTCGTCGGGTCCAATCAATTACTAGCAAGCGCTCACGTATCGCAAGAACAAGCATACATCGGTGGGTGGTGAAAGACAGAATGTAGATTGAGCATAGTATTATTGGTGGGCCCAAGACGAGCCTGAGCTGCCAATCACGGAGGTGCAACCGTACAACTACGCCCAACACTATGTTTATATGGGGTGATATTACAAGAGATTGATGACTACAATCTGGCATAGGATGAACACTGAGAAGCAATTGAGTCAGCCAATATTACATCATGAGGAGCATGTGGATGAGTTGGCATACGTATCCCACTCACACCAGAATACTCGAACGGTTAGCATTTAACCAAATTTTTTTTTCTTATTTAAGCCATTTACATAAATTATGAAATATAATTAAAAAAATATATATGTAGATATTTTGTTTAGTCAGAAATATAACCATCGCTATTGATTGGCTTACGACGCACAAACATATATGATTCAACAAGCATGAATTGAGGCAAATTAAGAATTTGATAGCAAATTTAGGACATCCTCATATTTTCACATCAATGTTTGCTTCGACAAGTTAATATAAATTTTGTCCATTTAAAATTGAAGTTATTTTATATTGAATTGATTTTAATTAATATAATTCTTAAAAATATGTGTAATTTAATTGCATAGGCCTTCAACAAATCATGAGGAAATTGACATCTATGCCGATTGACGGCCCACCTGACCTGACACCGGAACCGACGACTAATGACTTTGACATATTTGAGAGAGATGCCATATCGTACTCTTAACAGATGAGTCAAATGACTCTCGATCCGAGTGATGGTACCTCCTATTCTCAATATGAGGCTCCTCACGCATCGTCGTATGATACACCCAACCCCTTTATCCGAGTGCTAGAGATGCAAGCACCTGTCAACGTAAAGCAATAACGCCCTCGCCATGAAATTCGATCAAGAGACACATATAATCCGTCTCTCATTAGAAGAATATTTCGTCGGCGTTGATATATATTTATTTATTTTAGAATTATAGTTTGTATTTTAGTTTATTCGAGAGACTGTACTTTATTTTCTTTATTTATAATTTGAAATTGAGTTTTTATTATTTATGTTTTGAAATTGAGTTGCTACAAACCTTAATACTAAATCATAAAACATACATTATAAAATTAGCTAGTACAATATAATTATAAAATAATAGAACATAATAATATTACCTATAATTTTTTTTGTCCCTCATGAATTGTCTGATTATTTTCATTGAGAAAAAAATATATAATATCTTGCATAATGAAATAATTATGCACATATATCAAAATATAAAGTTTCATAGACGAAAACTTTCTTAATCAACTTGATTATCTATTACTTTGAGTTTTATTTTGTTATTATTTTTAATATATAAAATATTATTATAAATTTTTTATTAGATAAGAATATATATTAAATTATTATTTTTATTTAGTACTGATAATTACTTCTGATCAAAATTCTGCATCCGCCCCGACTATTATTCTTTTTATTTGCTGTCACGGTGTTATTTACGCATATTCTCAGAATCTTATCACGATGTAGAGAATCCAACCAATTTCAGCAGTTGAAATTCCTTATTTATTTGCATTGCTTTTAGTGTTGTTTTTTCTTCCGCCTATAATTCCGACTTTTCAGCCTTTTTAAGATTTAGTAATTGAATTAAATGAGGGCTAAATTTATGTTTGATTAATGTTTTAGGAATCTGATAACTGTACCTTAAACTTAGTACTCGTCAAATACTCCAACTGAAATACGTTGATCACGTGCTGAAATAGTTATTGAATATGTTCCACGTTCTGAAATATGATCCGCCCTAAATTGCGACGTCTTTATATCTAATAGCTCTACTCTTAATAATTGTTAAAACCTATTTTAATATCTATTGAACAAAGTCATTTTTTGTGTGTAAACCAATCTTTATTTGTCTCAATAGTCAATTTTTTTAATACCTAAGTCTTTATACAAAAATCTCTTAAAGAAAAATAAATATTATAAAAAAATCAATCATAAATAATAACTAAACTCTTAATACCAACGATATGAAATATTAATATTACTTAAAATCTTTTACTATAAGTATCATCACTTACAAATGTCTATATCTACCATAAAAAAATCTTATTACCAAATATAAAATAACTTAATATATCAATCATTCAAACAAATATTAGTATACCATATAGCAATCATTCACACTCAAAAACAAAAAAAATATTACAACTCTTTATAAACTATGATTAACTAATAGCTCTACTCTTAATAGATTTTAAAATATGTCTTAACATCTATTGAATGATTTTTTTGTCCGTGTATCTATCTTCATTTATTTGTATTGCTATTTTAATATCATCACTGATAAATCTTTATATTCATCATAAAAATAATCTTAATATAAAATATAAAATATTCAACAATTACATCTAACATTCAGTATTTATATATGTCTTTAATAAGCAAACCATTATATCCAACATTCAACCATTACATCTAAGATTCAATAAATATCAACAATGATACGTCTAAATTTTTTTTTCAAGTAATAAATGATATTTGTATTATAACAAAAAAAATATGAAGACTTCAAAAATAATTGAAATAGAAGCCTTAATATTAATTACATAAAATCTTAATATCTATCATTTTAAGTTTTAACATCTCAAGTCTTAACACACAAAAAATAATATTTTAATATTCAATGTTACAAGTCATAATTTTGAACTTGAAATTTATATTTGAGCAGTCATTCGGATATGGGCAAGTCAATTTATCTAAACTATTGTGCGCCTTTTTCGCGCCCCTCACCGCCCTGAAAAAGGAACTGGACAATGAATTGCGGAAGAAGGACACGAAGATCCCTCTAAGTGTGCATTGGGGTATATTTATATAAATTTGGAATGCACATTTAAAGGTTTTAGAGATTGTGGGGTCTTTAAGATTCCAATGGGCGCAAGCCCCCATTGTTAATTACCCTGGGCTTTGAACCCGAGGAACCTCTGATTAAGAAAGAGAAAATAAACAAAATAGTTAAGCAATTTTAAGTGGTCGCTGTGAGTAAGGGCAGGGAAGATATTGACTTTTCAAGGTAGTTTACACATTGTGAATTGACTTTTTATTATTTTTTATTGATAAAATGATTTAGTTTTCATTTATTTATTTACTTGTTATTTGAACTTATCTTATTTAAATTTATTTAGACTTGAATGTTAAGATTTATTTTTATTTTAGATTAAGGTTGGTTTAATTCTAAAATTGAATTTTTTTATTTGATAAGAAGAAAAAAGTCTTTTAGTTTTTTTATTATTATTTTTACTAATATTTTATTTATTTATTGATATTTAAATTTATTTAATTTTAAAATTGAGAGTTACTTTTTTTATATTTTGATCTTTATTTTAGGTGAATGTTGATTTAGTTTTGAAATTGAATTTATCTTTAATTGGTAAAAATAAAAATCATAAAGTCTTTTACTTTTTATTTATGTATTTATTTATTTATTTCACTTTTATTTAATTTTTAGTTATATTTATTTTATTTTATTATTATTTTTTTTATTCATTATATATTTAATTTTGTTTATTTTTGTATTTTTGTATATTTTTATTTAGAATTATTTAATTTAGAATTTGATTTAATGAATAAAAATTATATTTATTTATTTATATATTTTAAGAAAAACTTTTATCTTATTATTTTTTTATGTTATTTCTTTTTATTATATATTTTCAATGAATGCATTACTTTTATTTTATTTTATTATGATTTTTATTCTAATTATTATATTTTATCTTGAAATGATTATTCTTTAACGAAAATGATTTATTATGAAACTATTTTTAATTTATTTTCTTAAGATCTATTTATAAATAAATTTTATTATATTTTTATTTATACTTATTATCAAAATATTTATGATTTAAAAATATTTTTTTAGAATGGACCATAATATTTTTCTGATTTTTATCGGTAAAGAAAATATAATCATGTAGTGATCTTTTTAGACTTTTTGAGAAAAATATATTAGTAAGATACTAATTTTATTTGATAAAAATATTAATGACAATGTTATGAACAACTTTTATTTTGAATATTTTTTAATTTGAATCCTTTAAAATATTATTTCGGAAGGAATATTAGAAATGGACAAATATGAAAACTTACGAAGACTTCAGCAGATAATACTGTTTATTATTTGTTTTAAAGTAAAATGAGTTAATAACATACTGATTTTATTTAACAGAAATATGAAATGGGATGTTACGAACAACTTTTATGTTGAACACTTTTCATTTTGAGCTTTAAAAAGTACTGTTTTGAGTAAAATACCAAAAGAGGACGGTTCTGAAAATAATGAGCTGTCAGGATTATTTTGCTTATTTGAAAGGTATTTAAAGCGTATTTTTGCATGAAAATTTTTATACAAGCTCTTCTTGATATGTATTGTATGAATATAAAATAATATATATATGTTAAATTCACGGATCGGTACAGTTTTTTAATTCTTTTCTGATAAAGGACTGAACTGGACAGCTGAGGGTATTTTTGATATTTTTGAAAAATATACTTAAGAAACCTTTCGAACCAGATTATGATACTATCAATAAGGTTATGATGAACAATTGTTATGTTGAAAACTTTCTTATTTGAAATCGTTTTAATGCACTTTAAGGCTATTTAGCAAAGAAGTTTCAAATAAAATTTAGAAAAAGCTGAAAATATATTTTTAGTTTTAGAAAATAGTTTAACTTTTGAATTTAAACTCTTTTAGTTATTGATTTCTATTGATGGCAAGGGCTCACGACTTTGTATTAGCCGGCACAAGCCTTATAAATCTTCAAAATCAAGGGCTCACGACTTTGTATTAGCCGGCACAAGCCTTATAAATCTTCAAAATCAAGGGCTCACGACTTTGTATTAGCCGACACGAGATTTAGAAGAGTTTTATTTATTATAAAAAATAATTTTTATATTTTAGATAAAGACAAGGGCTCACGACTGAATGCAGCCGGCACATGCCTTATAACTCTTTAAAATCATGGGCTCACGACTGAACTCAGCCGGCACAAGAGTTTATAGAGTTATTTTTATTTTATTATGAACCAGATTATTATAATCTACTAGCTGAAGATTCATAAATGCATATAAAATCATATGAAGCTCCAAAAATTATGAAAATTTACAGAGATATGCATTATAACTAGATCTAGATGCTCACAAAATTTCAATTAAATCGGAATAGCAGAGGTATAAATTTTTATTTTCGAATCAAACCAGGGGCAAAAGAGGAAAATGCTGTACCAGTATTTGCTGATTTTCAGAACTAAAAAGGCTATAACTTTTTACAGAAAAATAAAAAAAATATAAAATCAGTTTCTATGGATTCATATGATTTATTTCTACAATATCTGAAAGTTTTATAAGATTTGGAGCAGATCTCATCCCATTTTTCTTTTTATTGCATTTTCAGCCATTTTAGGGCTGATTTTGCGTTTATAATGGATTCATTGATCTTAAACAGTTTAAATGCATAATTTAGCTTCAATCTAACATTCAATGATATTTGTATGCAGATTTGAGCCAAAAGAAAAGAAAGAAAATAAAAAAAATAAAAAAAATGAAAAAAAAGTAAAAGATGAATTGATGTTACCAGAACTTGTTGTTTTTCAGAATTAAAAAGGCTATAACTTTTTATAGAAAAATAAAACAAAATACAAAATTAGTTTCTGTAGATTCATATGACTTATTTCTACTAGATCTGAAATTTTTATAAGATTTGGAGAAGATCTCATCCCATTTTTCATTTTATTGCATTTTCAGCCATTTTAGGGCTGATTTTGCATTTATAAGGGATTCATTGATCTTAAATGGTTTAAATGCATCATTTAGCTTCAATCTAATATTCAATGATGTTTGTATGCAGATTTGAGCTAAAAGAAAAGAAAGAAAATAAAAAAAATCGAATTGCAACATAAGAACATCAAGAAAAAGAAGAAAAATCGATATTGCACATGAAAATTTTCATCTTTATTGCACGAATCAAAATTACAAACTCTAATACACTCTTGATATCTATATTTACAGGATATATGGCTACCTAGATCTAATTTGTAGCTTGAGTAGAAGAGGATTTGATTGAATCTTGTATCTTTGGCTTGATTTTGATCTCAACTCAAAGATTGGATCTTATTTTGTATCTAATTTGAGCTTCAATTTGTTTTGGCAGCGTTTTGGATTAGCATTAAGCTTGGGATGGGTTGTGTCTCTTGTGTTTGAAGGAGGAGAGGGGTTTATATAGGCCTAGGGGGTGGTAAATGGGTGTATGAGATCGGTTTGACTTTTCTTTGACTAATTTATGCACCAACTCCCTTCATTCATCTTCTCATACTCTTCGAACGTTTTGTGGTGTATTAGACAAGTTCTAAGTGTTTTAAATGTGCTTTAACACAATGAGAGGACAAGTGGGGCACAAGTGGAGTTTGTTATGTTTGCTTTGAAAATTTACAAATTTGCCATCTCTAACCACCACTTGGTCACCGATGATTCTAGGGACTTCTAGAAGGTTGTAGAGGTTCAAACACGTTCTTGCCACTCCCTTCCCGCATTTTGGACCTTGCTTGGATCACAATTACGCACCCGAGACCCGTTTTTGCCTTCAAACCCGATTTCAAGCCACATAGTCGTTCTCCTTCATTTCTACACCATTTCTTGTGTTTCAAAGCTTGATTAGCATCTAATTGATCCCAGGAATTGATCTATAATGTTTATTCAATCAATAGAATGCTCGGTATAGAGTTTGACCAACTCGGTTTTTGATCCGATTTGCGAGTTCGTGATCTCACCAATTTAAAGCTTATGAAATTCAACCAAGCCCTCAAACAATCTCTTGTGACTATGGAGAAGGTGTTTGAAGTGTCAATTTGATCAATTATGACTCGGATTGCTCAATTTCATTTTTGGATCGGAAATTTTCCCTTCAGTTTTCTCCCAAACCGCTCAACCATTTTGCAAGTTCTTTATCTCATTGTGTTCTCCTCTCCGTGCTCTTTCCAACGGTATATAATATGTGGGTTTTCGTCGCACGGGACCATAGGCTCCATTTTCGAATTTTAGGCAGTGGAAGCACTCGGGGTTACTGTAGCACGACTGTAGCAATGGACATTTTCGAATTTGGCCCCTCTCCATTTTGATTTTTAATTGAAGCCCTCCATTTGCTGATTTTTCTTATTTCTCCTTTGCTTTTAAATTGTTTCTCAAAGATCCCTTTGTCCAAATTGCACCAAAATTTGCTCAAAAATTCCTTGATATATAACAAAATTTATGGTAATTTTTATTTATCATTTTGCCCCTTGGTCAAGCATCAATTAATTTTTAACGCTTGATTAATTAATTTTTCATTATATTAATCAATAATTTGGAATTTCTTTGACTTCTGTAACTCCAAAAATATCAAGTAATATATGAAAATTCTCAGAATTTTATGAAGAATTTGATTTTACCATAAAATTTGAGTTTTGAGATTTTGGGTTTCGAAGAGGTTTTCGATTTGAATTTGTAGACCTTCGCATTTAATTCTTTTCTTAAGAATTTTGATTTTTGAGCATTTCACTGAATTCTTCTTTTTTCTTGGTGCTTCTGGACTTGAATTAAGCCTCTTCGGGCTTTTAAAATTACTCCTTGAATTTTTGAATCTTTTGTCCCAAGTTATTTTTTAATTCCCTGAATTTTCAGGGGTAAACAACTATAATGTCTTAAAACATGATATATAAAATCTTAATATATAAAATTATAAGTCTCAATACTAAAAATGATAAATCTCACTACCAAACTGTCAATCTCATAAATTATAAGTCTCACTACTAAACTCATAAATAATAAGTTTGAAGTCTCAATACCACAAATATATATTACATGTTTCATCACAAATTACAAGTCTCAATACCCCAGATTAGTAGTATTAATACAATAGATTATAATGGCTCATATTAGTGAGACTTATAAAAGTATAATAAATAAGTCTTAAAAACATGATGGATAACTCTCAATACCACAAATTATAAGTCTCACCACCAAACAATCAATCTCACAAATAACAAGTATAAAGTCTCAATATCACAAATAATTCTAATATATTTCATCATAAATTATAAATCTTGTGTCTTAAGATCACTCATCTTATGTCTTAATACATATCAATATAAGTCATATTTTTAGTTTTGAATAATATATAATTCATAAAAATTTATCGAACACTCCTAGGGCCAAATCTTTATACCTATTTTTTTTCATCTTAAGACCTAACAATCAAAACCTTAATATTGGTTAATATAAGTCATATTTAACTTTAAAATATATAAAATTTCATAATATTTTTTGAATACATATATTCTTAATATCTTAAGACTTTATAATTGATAAATTTATATTTAGTATTTTTCTAAACTTTATTATCTAATAATAAAAAATTATCTCAATAAATAGTAAAAAATATATTTATACCTTATATCATTAAGTCATAATATTACCTACAATATGTAATAACTATGTAACACAAGACATTATTTTTAAAATAATTATGATAAAAATAGATCTTAATATCTACCATAACACATCTTAATATCGTAGGCCCACGACTTATAATTATTTCAAACAAAAACTCAAAGTATGAATTAATCTCATATTCAACAATTTCAATAATTTAATATATTACATGACACATGCAAAAAAATAATGATTCTTACTTCAAATACAGTGATAATGTGATAACAGAAAATACCTTACTAGCAAAATAGATACTAAACATTATTATTCAAAAGTAAACAATAAAATTCATCATATTATTCATTAACAAGTCTTCATTATAAGAACTACTAAATATTTAAACTAATAACTAATAAGTCTTTATACTAATGACCAACAAGTCTTTATAATAAGAAACAATTAATCTTCAAACTAAATAAGTTTGAGAATCTTCAAGTAAAATTTTATATGAAGCCTAAAACTTATCATTTGTTTTAGGAATTAGAATTTTGTTTGTTAGGATAAGTCTCTTCTTTTGTCCTCCTATAAATTTTTAAATAAATAAAAAATATTAGTTCAGAAAATTAATCCCCCAATAATATTCAAACCATAGCGCAATCATTAAAATCATTTTGCTTTGAACAATCCATCCATACAAATGAAGCTTAATTAAGCTTTATTCCCTAAAGAAATAAATTTATATAGCGTTAGCTATATTAATCAAGTATTTAAACATAATATTTTAATACTTTATATCTAACATATGCATGTTTAAATATCTAACACATCAAGTGTGAAACATATGCAATTACTGATATAACAAGTATTAAGGACTTTATACTATATATGGATTTAAATTGTTAATATTTAATTAAAATATATTAAAAATGTAAAAATATACTCACCAAACCACCATTGTGTTTTGGTCTCATAAATAGTCTCTTATTGTGAAGTGGGCTAATTGAAGTTTACGGAAATTTTCTAATTTAATCTTGAAATTCGTTTGTCTTAGCTTTTCTCACTTAGATAATATGTCAAGTAGGGTTTTAAGTCTTATTATCTTGACTCTAAAGTCTTAATATATATATGATTAAATCTTAATACATGCAGTGTTAGTTCCAGTAAACAAACACAATAAACATATATGTAATATACGTCTTAATACATAGATATTTAAGTTTAATATACAAACATCTAAATCTTAATGCATATTAACCAAATTGTTGATACATGAAATATGAAACCATGATTGAAATATACAAATTTAAGACAACAAGTTAATTATAAGCAGGCTGATCAATCAAATCAAATGATGTAACAATCAACAAAATCATGCATATTGAAAGCAAAAAAATTTCACTTTGACCACATTATCAACTTCAAAAAACTAGCAGCTTTAGCACTCTCAGAATTGTATTCGGGTGGCCTCACATACAAAAAACTAGCAGATTTCATCATCTCAATATGCAATTACTCAATTTCCACAATTTATACCATACCAAAAAATGTCCTAGTAGCTTCAAACATACCATTCTAGATATTCCATTAAAGTGGTAAATCAGAAAAAAAATGAAGCTTAAACAATTTTCATGGTACCTAAGTAGTGATAGAATAAAAATTACCCAAAATGATTATCTCTCCTTGTTTTTTTTTTGTTGAAAGGAGCAGTTTGGCGAAAGAACTCATGCTCCTGAGTGAACTTGCATGTGACCTCCTACTGGCATTGTGCGCAATACTCATTCATTTGCTCAGCAATCCATTTGTATCACTGGTTGGGGTAAGAGAGCGAGTGTTATGGCTTCTGGTTCAGGTAGGAGCGACTCCTGCCGAGCTACACCAATTTCCCTGTTACCTCCTCCTCCATCTCTCTATTTTCCTCTCTATTTTTCTGAGCGAACTCCAAAGTCCAAAGGGTTTATTTCTTGTTGAAAAATCTCACCTTTGATGGATCCAATAAGCCCTAGGTCAAATCCAAAAGCAAAGCGACGAATCTGTCGTCCCTCAAGAACGACGACGAATTAGAAGAAGAATCAGCAATATAAATCAGATTCTTCGAGGCAAACACCGAGGAAACGGGGCAAGAGGGGAGCAAGAGAGGAAAGTGAGATCGTCAGAGGAAGAAAGGAAGTCGTCGGTTCGAGAAAGAGGCTGAGGAAGAGAGGAAATAAATTGTATGAATTTTGAAAAGAATTTTAAATTATTTGACGGTTAGGACAGTTAATAACTTCGGGTACACATCGGGGATCGCTATCGTCTGCTGCGCGGCACACGAGCGGCACGCAGCGACACGATCGACAACCGTTGGATTCACGGGGGTCCTTTAAGATTGGTGAAACACGAATCTCCACGCGTATCAAACGGCGCCAAAACCGCAAACCGCACACGCACGGTGCAGCAATGCAGTGAAAGAGCGATAAGAATTCACACATCGGGGTATAAGAGTTGGGTACAGTAAACTTTTCTCATGAAAATATTCTAAATCACATGGATGATGGATGGTGAGAAATAATTAATACTTAATCTTTGTTTTATAGTTCGTAGTTATTAACTACAATAGCATATCCACATATAAAAAAAAATTGTATAACTCTCATAGAAACAATGCAATAATAACCCGCAATAAGTTTTATCAGGGCGGATCTACACTAGCCTAGGGGGTCAACTGAACTCTAGGATTTTGAAAAATAATACTTTTAGGTTAAAATTTTATGAATTTGACCTCCCTTGAAATTAATTTTTGACCTCTTTTGAATTGTCTGATCATTTTTTATTGAGAAAAAAATATTTAGTACTGTGAATAATTTTTAAAAATTATGCAAAAGCTCTAAAATATGAAGTCTGTAAAGGATTTTTTTCATCGGCATAATTATTTATTATTTTTAATATATAAAAAATATTATTTTAATATTTTTTATTAAATAAAAATAAATATTAAATTATTATTATTTTTATTTAGTACCCAATTAGTTAATGAGTTTGAACTCGATAAACTATTATAATCTGATTATTGATCTCTATAATCAAAATGTTGCATCCACCTCTCAATTTTATGACATATAAAATATATGAATATGCTATTTACAAACAAAATGTAAGGATATATATAGAGAGAGAGAGAGCGGAGAAATTGAATAAAGTAAGGTTTAAAATGCGGATTTCAATATATATACGGTTAACCACTGCATATGTATATGCGACATACGGATACATATACGGTTCAGTATACAGATTATATATGTAAATATGTATTGTAAAGAATTTTTACAATATTTGAATTGATTATTTATTTTTAAAGAATTTTAATATAAAATAAGATATTAATATAATTTTGAATATTTTACATAAAAAAATATAATATAATTAATTTTATAGGCTTAATATGATAAATATTTTAAAAAATAATATACATTATTAAAAAATAATGCACATTATTAAATATTCGAATATATACTTTTATAATACCACACCGCACCACACCCCATTTTGAAACAATGGAATAAAGACGAACTTTCCTAAGAAGCCCATTTCGGCTCGCCCGATCGAGAGGATTAATCATTAACAACACACGACTATATTTGGGATGCCTAAAATGTCTAAAATGTCTACGCACAGATGCCTAAAATGTCAAGGAAAAATTCAGGATCAGAAGTGATAAATGATGAAAAGTTCCCAGACAAAACTAGAAATAAGTTGGATCCAAAAGCGTATAGATCAAAAAGAAAAAAAAAATGTCCATCGACTAAACCAAAGAGACAAAATTATACTAAATAAAGCTTTTCAATGCTACTTCCGCAGCTAAAAACATTGCATGTAAACACAAAATGAGACATCATTTCTGATTGAAACACTAGTTTTTGGTAAATTTTCTGTTAACTTATTTGGGATGTCAACACCAAATGGATATTTCACCTGCAGGACTATTCGTTTAAACTGAGTCCTCATTTTTCCTTTTTAAGCAGCAGCATCTACAAGGGCAATGCTAATCCTAATCCTATGACTGAAAATTTGTTCTGAACAAAAGTGAAAAAGAGAAAATAATTACGGCACATAACAGATATTCAAAATGAAGATTGAACTAAATATCTGTTAAAATTATTGAAGATACAATCATGACATAGGCAAGAAAGAAGAATATTGCGATTTGTATGATGAACTTCGGATTATCCCTCAAGCTTGGTGATGCGACCGCCCTACAATTTGTGCAAAGTTGTAAAATGAGTTTGTCAATTAAAAGATAGAACGAGAAGCTTCACAGGAAATCACAACAATAGCAAGATTGATTATTTCCATTTCTGTCATTCCTCATGAATTCTTTTTGCTAATATATACCTGGCTATACGCTGGGAAAGGCGATGAAAAGGTAAGCTCTGGATGAAAACAACACCAGGCCCAGTAAGATTCGCCATAAGTTGATTATCTCCCTAAAAAATGCAGTGTGTTCTCAATTCCACAATTTATTGAGAGTTAAGAATCAGGAATTGGGATAGATTTAGACATATCTGGATCCGGGGTAGGCATTAAGTGTTTAGCTAAAGAAGACCAATGTCAATCCATTGTTAATTCAAGATTATATGGACTACACGTACTGCATACGTGCGTAGGTAAATATATGTATTTAACTGACCCCAAATGCTCGTCGCATAGGATTTGAATTCTTCAACTGGAAGCTAATAGTACTTGTTGCAGCTATAATGCTAGGGGCATCTACAACCAGCGTCTCCCCAGCTCCCAGAACTTTCTGTGCCACTGAGACCAAAAAATAAGTAAAAGGAATCAGTAAGTTAACTACTCTTACTGCAACATTCTATTACTGCTGTCACTTCCTTTCTGTTGTTCTCTTAATTTCTGGCTTAGAAAGATACAAAACAAAGAAATTCACAACTATATTAAATTTAGCATGAGAGAGAGGAATACAACAACAACAACAGACAGTCTTTGATTCTAAATAAATTAGAGATCTCAAATATCTAAAATCAATGATAATAATAATAATAGTCTTAAATAACAATAATCAAAGTAAACCTATACTATAAATCCTAAAATTTAAAATTAGAAGTCTAAAAATCTGAAATCTATAACTCTACTTTTAGACTATAACTCATAGATTATGGTTCTACTGTTCTAGTACGTGAATTATAATCTTCCAAACACTCCTATCCAAAACAAACTTTTAGATATAATTCATTCCTTTAAATCTCGTTTTATCGTTTCCTCTCATGTCAGTCTAGACCGACCTCTATCTCTTCTTGTATTTTCAGGAGGCTTAGAATATCACAGCGTATCTATGCCTCAAAAGGTGTCCATTGGATATGACAAAATCATCGCAAATGATGTTGGACTGGCTTATCTTGAATTGGTTCTACCTTAAATTTGTCCTTAGTATCATTATTTCTGATTTGATTTCTCCTTGTATGGCCACAAATCCAGTACAACATCCGCATTTCGCTACACTCATCTTCTGGATGTGTTGTCCTTTAGCGACCAACGTTCTGTATCATACATCATGACATGTCTAATCATCGTCTTATAAAACTTACCTTTTTAGTTTATTTGAGCTTTGTCATAGATAATACCAGATGTCTATCGCCATTTCGCCCATCATGCTTTATTCAAAGGTTAACATCTTCATCAATCCCTCAATCTCTCTCCAATATCAATCTCAAATATCAAAACATGTCATTCATGAATACTACTTGTCCGTCCAAACTAACATCTCTATCATCTGAGCGTATCGCTGAACTGACATTTTGTATATTTAGTTTTAGTCCTACTAAGTCTAAACCTTTCGATTCTAAAATTTATCTCCACAACTCTAGTTTCTAATCAACTTTGATTTTACTCTTATCAATCAATATCACATCATCAGCAAATAACATGCATTAAAGAATGTCTCATTGTATGTCTAGTTTGACCTTATCCATCACTAAGGTTTCAAAATATAAGAACTTAATGTTGACCCTCGACTTAATTGTCCCTATCTTAATAGGAAAGACAACGAACTCGTCATCACATGCTCTGATGCTAGTCACAATATTTGTGTACGATGAGGGTAACATACTTTGTTGGAACTCTTTTCTTTTCAAGTATCCACCATATGACATTTCTCGATATTGTCATATACTTTCTTCAAATCAATATATATCTTATATAGGCATTTCTCTCTCCTTAAGTTATCGTATCAAGAATATAACCTCCATGGTGGACCTCTCAGATAAAATCAAACTGATTTTTAAAGACGGTTGAAGAGAGAGGAATACAAAAGGGAAAAAAAGGGGTTCTTACCGGTACCACCACCTAAAAGGAAAGCCAAGCCTTGACCCTTCAACTTCTGTTTAAGTACAACCTGAAATTGTAGTGGATGAAGTTAGGATGATTTCCTTGGCATCTGCATATTAATCCTCATTATATCCTATATGTAGCCCTTTCCACTAGAAATATCTCTAATGCAAATAATGTTAGAAGCATTTAATAAAGAGATCTTTTGAAAGTCTGTCCATTAATAAGTTAGAGAAAAGAGAAAAAGAAAGAAAGCAGAAACACCTCAACACCAATCTCAATATTGTGCGCTCTTGGGTCAATTGATCTTGATACAGTCACATCATTTACTGAGCAAAGAAACGCATCTGGCTGCAAATGACAACAAAAAAAGGATTTTTTAACCCTATTTTGTATGTTCAATTGATGCATCAAAACACAAAAGTATTAATAATAGCAGAAAAAAATGTTGAATTCAAACTTGAATTTGAAAGCACACAAATTTTAAACCAGGTAGTACAGTAGTGTTGGAAATAATGGAAGGATAAACAAATAAATAATTTTTGCTGAAACTCTTTTCTTAATTCATTGCATATTGGAGACATACAATTGAATAATGTTCTATGATTTATATAGCATAAAACTTTCTTAAATTAACTCTACTACATTCCTAAAATATCATCCACTACTTCCTATAAATTACCCCACTAACTCCATTACTTTCTAAATATAATTGCTACTAATTTGACTCTTGTCTTTCCTAAAATAACCCTATAATCATTCTATCTTTGGTGAAATTAGTTTTACTAAAAATAATTTCCTAAATAAAAATATTCTAAAAATATATTTTGAATCAATTCTCAACACTCCCCCTTGATTCAAAATTTCTAACTTCAAATTTGCTTTTCTTTCGTAAACTTCTTTGGTAACGATTGTTTCCATTAGAATTGACAAGCGCCATCTCTTTTTCTTTCTTTTGGCTCTTGGTCTTTTAATCACTTCTTTTTTAATATTCACAACCTTCTTAGTAGTGCTACCCCGGCCCTTTTTTGGTGCTGAACCTAACTCAGGAACCGATGTACTTGAATCAGATTCATTAGATTTTGGCTCAGCTTCCTTAGCCTTGATAGATTTCTTGATGACACTAAATGAGTGCTCTATCTTCTTCTTCGGAGAAGATGTCTCCTCTATAACAAACTCTCCATTACAATCAACCATTGGAGTAGGTGTCACCTCCTCATTTTGGGCCGCACTCTCAACTTTCTCTGAACCTTCAGCCTCATGATCTTGCATAAATCCTGATAAACTAGATACATTACTTGTTCCTTGGTTAGATGTAAAATGTGTTAATTGTCTCTCTTGTGACAGGTAAAGCTCTTCAACAATAGTCGGAGGAGATTCAAGCTTGCCTCCAAACTCTTTGATGTCGCTTGCATCAACTTTGTCAATTAAATTGCTTGTCATGAATAGAGTTAGTTGTTTATCCTTCTCTTCTGCATGATTTGCTTGGTTTTCTTCTCTTTGTTTATTGTAGCAATCTACTTGATTGCTTTTTCCTTGGCCTTTACCTCCTCTGTCGGAGTTAGCCCGTCCTCTGCTGGGATTGTAGTCGCCTCTTGATGACTCTCCCTTCATGTAAAAAGCCTTATCATCGTCTTTATCTTCTCGTTTTTGACATCCTTGATTCATGAGTCCGCAATGACCCCATAAGTTCATTAAAAGAATAAGTGTCTAGATTTTGGACTCTTCTATCGTCGCTACCACATGATCGAACTTGGGTGTTAGACTTCTCAACACCTTTGTCACCACAATCTTCTCCTCTATGGTGTCTCCAAATACTCGATTTGATTGACCACCGTTTGTACTCTTGAAAGGAAAACTTGTATTGTTTCTTCCTTGTTCATCTGCAATGTTTCAAAGTCCCTCGCGTAGGCCTTGAAGTTTGATTGCCATGACTCGAGTACTCCCTTGAAATGCTATTTTCGGGGTTGTCCATGCTTCCTTTGCATTGGTGGTCGCAATTCCGGAGAATATAGTGTCATGAACTCGCTAGTTGAATGTAGAACAACGCTCTTGCATCTTCCCTTTCATTTTCTTCTTTGGTTTGGATCTCGAATCCGTACACCATTATTAACCAAATCCCATAAGCCCCGAGACTTGAACAAGGTCACCATCTTGATGCTCCATAACTCATAGTTTTCTCCCTTGAATAACGGAATCGACGGATTCGAAACACTCATGTTGCCTCGCCATGGATGGATCTGCCTTGATCTCTCACCTTTGGCTCTGATACCAAATTGTTGGAAATAATGGAAGGATAAACAAATAAATAATTTTTGCTGAAACTCTTTTCTTAATTCATTGCATATTGGAGACATACAATTGAATAATGTTCTATGATTTATATAGCATAAAACTTTCTTAAATTAACTCTACTACATTCCTAAAATATCATCCACTACTTCCTATAAATTACCCCACTAACTCCATTACTTTCTAAATATAATTGCTACTAATTTGACTCTTGTCTTTCCTAAAATAACCCTATAATCATTCTATCTTTGGTGAAATTAGTTTTACTAAAAATAATTTCCTAAATAAAAATATTCTAAAAATATATTTTGAATCAATTCTCAACAAGTAGCACATTTCCACCATCCATATTGGAAAAATGGAGACCCATTCCTTACTTCTAGGAAGTCAGTTTGCTTTACATAGATCTGAATTAAGCAAACAACATGTTCATTTAATCGGAAGTCACAAGACTTTTTCTCAGCGACAAGATGGTAATGGTGTCCCAAAAGGATGGCAAAAATCCAATAAAGACTTGAATTCTTCAAGAAAAAGAAATTGGTATGTTTGCCTATGAGGCTATGACCTATGTATGGTTTATAAGGGTGTCCGGAATAATATTGAAACAAGTGGTCTAATGCACTACTTTTATTCCCAAAGAAGAATAACAAGAAGAAGAAGCTGGAATGGTTTAGATTTAGGGATTTTATTCTCTTTTGATTCAAAGCTGATGTAATGAATATTTTGTAAAAATAAGGAAAAAATAAATTCCCAAGTAATTAATTTTCCTGACCAAATAAATAGAAAATTTTGTAAAAGGAAAAATAACAATCCCACCCATAACCAAAGAAATTTTCACACTATAGTTGTCAATTTCCATTTGCCTACCCCAATTTATTTGGGATTTAAAGGCTTTGTTGTAATTGTTGTATCTGCATGAGTCAAGATGAAAAGTAAAGTTGTAAAAAAGTCATCTTTAACGTACAAGCTTCTAATTTTTCAACATAATATGCCATTTGTAAGTCCCATTATATAGTAGGTTTTAGCAACATGTATGTAATTTACAGAAGACTTCTCCTAAACTGAAAACTGTACAAAAAGGCAAGAAATGAGAAGTAAAGTAGCCGAACTAAGTACCTGGCAGAGGATTTCTCCATTGAAATTAGAGAGGTCGATTGGAAGAACCCTAGAAGGAGAAGGAGCTGCTATGGCAACAAAACCATCGGTTTCTTGATTTAGTAAAACCACACTAGAAATGCTTCGTCCAAAAAGCCACTGCCACAAGCCACCATCATTTTCCCCCACATATACATTATCCATTTTAACTGACCCCGACATATAGCACACACTGCCTGATCAATTATCACAGTTTAATAAATATTCACTACTTCTGTTTTTTTATTTTATCCTTTTTTAGATTAATTGGTGCTTTCTATTGCAAATAACTTACGAATTTATATTACTTCACTCAAAGTGCTTAAGAACAACATCACATGAACTTCAATCCAGAATACAAACTAACATATATTCATTTTAATTTAATTGAGAGAGAATTGTATTTTCTTACTTCTACATCATATCACAAACATTTTAATTAAGACAAGATTCAGTCTTATGAACATCATATTACCCTTTCTAGTTTGACAAATGAGATAGCATATCATGTGATAGTATGACTTTCAGTCCCAGATAAAAGAAAACATAAATGAATACCCAAATTTATGTTAGATCCAAGAGAAATTAATGGACAAAGGAGTGCTCACTAAACAGTGGAAATACTATCCACATTAATGAAATTATACCAACAGACCAGCAGACGGATGAGCATGTGTGTTATTTGTTGCTTTGTAAGGCAAAAATATTGGGTGTTGTTTACAAACTCAAAGACACTGAGTTTAATTTCACAAAACCAAATTTAAAACACCTATGGTAAAGGCCTACCTGGTCTAGACATTACCTTCTCCCCCGATCTTAGCATTATCTGAAAAGCAAGCCCCAAACACATTTAAAAAGTACATATAATTGGCTTTATTTTTTAAGAAAGTATCTATTCATTATACCTGAACAATCTGAGAGTCTCCACCAATTATCTGAAAGGCTGTAGCAGTTGATTGCTGACTCTAGTACCAAACACCAAAAAAGAAGCAAATAGTATGTGAATAATGTAATGTTTAAATAAACATTAATACATTTATTTCAATAAATACATAAACATTAGAAAAAAAAGATCCATTAAATGAACTTCCTAGTCATAAACATAAATAGAGCAAGTTTAATGGCGATTCCTAGTTCTAATATGAGAAAAGGCTGTATCTAACAAAGAGAAGTAACACTCTGACCAAATAATTATGACAAGGCTATTCTGTCACCCAAACAGAAGACAGAAATGAAGTTAATTCTTCAAAATTTTAAGCATTTTTATGGACTTTTAATTATCTTCTTGCTGAACAGAACTGATTCCCCAAATAAACTGCACAACAAGAGAAAACATATTTTTGATACTGCTTATGTTGCAAATCAATTATGGATTTATATCAACCACACTTTCCATCACTAACCAGACTAACACAGCTTACGAAAGAAAGAAAAACTTTTTCTCTCGATTCCAATTATAATTGGGATCAGAGATCGTCCAAGCTAATTCAGGCTGAACCAAAATTCAGCAGATATCCTAAAATTAAATCAGGTTTATATTCATTTCAAGGACAAAAACAGTTCCTTTGTTTAAGAGAAACCTAATGGAACTTCAAATAACAGCTCAGAAGTCGCACAGTTCGTTAGGAAGTCAGACATGAACTAACTAAATCTATCCAGATCCGTGGACTTCCGAATCAGGTTTGGATAGTTCGTACGAAGTAGGAAGAGATCATGCTAAAATGCGATAAAGTAGCAATAAACAAGATAATGATTCGGCACCTGATACACAAATGGCTGGAAAGGCGTAGAGAAGAAGGGCGCTGCCATGGCTTCTCTTTCTATCTCTCTATCTCTGAGTGTCTCTCTCTCTCTCTCTCTCTCGACTTCGCTTCTGGTCTCTGTCTTTCTCAGAACAATAATTTATTCCCAGGCGCCATTACATGGCTCCCTAAGCTTGATTTCCACCACCTACCTTTTCTAAGGTCGAAGCCTGTATTAAATGACTATATGCTGTTTGGGGAACGAAATTAGTGCGGCCACCGTTCGATTCTGGTCGGACAGCAGACGGTCAATTCTAAGCCGGGTTCTTATTTCTTCGTTAATTATTCCCATATTGTCAGAGCTGCCACGTGGCGATCACTTATTGGATTTATCAACTTGCGTCGACGTGTCTATGCACCCCTCCCGGAAACTGACGTGTCTAAGCTGTTTTTAAAGAGAAGGGACCCAATTACCAATTTTTTGGTGTCCATGGTGTCTATTTATTTATTTATATATAAATTTAAAAATGTGAACCGTTAGATGTATTCTATATCATTTCAATTGTATGTATATGAAAAATCAAAATTTTTTAACTTTATTTGAATAGCCATCAAGTAACGTGTCTAAATAATAAATTTTGGTCCGTTGATTTTATTAACGCTTGATGTCTATATAAATAATATCGAAATGATATAATTTTTTATATACATATATAAGAAGATATTTATAAAATATTTCTTCAATTAGTTTTGTTATTTAGGAATTTAAATAATAGTTATTTATTATTTAATTTTAATGGCACCGATGTGGCACCAAAATGGTGGTAATTGGATCCCTTCTCGTTTTTAAATTCACATCCAATATTTATTCGACAACGCGGCAAACACTTGAATTTGTTTTAAATTACTAGAAAAAAAATTCACGGAAACTATTTTTTAAAATACTTATATTTTTATTATATATAAATAATATATCTTATTTTAGATATAATTTATATTTAAATTAATTATAAAGACTCTTAAATGTATAAATAAAACTAATTTATTATTTTAATAAAATATAATTAACAAAACATAATAGTTTTATTTTTCCTTTTTCTAATTTTTTTAAAAATAGTCGATTATTAATTTATTTGATGGAGAGAAAAATGATATTGGTCAAAATTTAAATCGTTATTTTCTAAAAATATGGATTAAAACCGTTCGATTAGGAACATTTCAGTCATTAAGAAAAGACTGAAGAATTAAATATTACTAGAAAAATTCAGTATATACGCTCTTTTAAATATAATATAGATATAGATATATATTTATAGATTTATAGATAGCTTAGGATATTTTAATGTGAATTTTTACAAAAATATTCTAAGTAAATTTTACATATTTAATTAGATGTTAATATCGTGATACACACGAATATAAGAAGTGATAAACTTTGATGCGCTTTTATCGTTTAGCCCAAATTACCTAAAACTAGTTTCTTGTAGCCTGTAGGGTTATTATGGAACGGGCCTATTTTCACGCATTACCCAGCCTATTTGCCACCCCCCCCCCCCCCCCCCCCCAAAAAAAAAAAAAAAAAAAAAAAACATTCATGGAGAAAATCCAAAGCTATGTTGGAGCAACGAGACCAATTATAACCATCGAGTCGTTTTTTTTGTTCTTCTGAGGCTGGGAGCTTTCCCGAGGTAACCTCTGTCTCTCAATGCAATCCCAGCATCGTGTCATCGGTGCGCTATTAGTTCGCAATTTGGTAAAATCAGAGGTTGAGTAGCTTGCTCGAACTGTTTTCTAAACATGTGTCATTTATTTATTTTTTCTTGTGTTTAGTAGAAGAAAGGGAGCGGAATGAAAAGAGCGGCTGAGGCTCAGTTGGAGAAGCCTTGCGGCGTGTCATCTGACGATTCGTCAGATTCCGACTCCGACGATGATGCTGTGGCAAAGGGCAATAAGTTTGGACTACCCAGTTCAGCTAAAGGATCTCGGTCAGATGGTATGTGGTAATGTGGCCTTAGCAAACTTCAATCCCTTTTAACTTTAAGCAATATTTAAAAAAATATTTCTTATCAAGTATGCTATTTGAGATTATTGTACATGGTAAGTGTAATAAAAATTGCACTTCAGGTGGCAATTTTGCTAGGGGATGAGCAAAGAACGTATATTAGGGTTTTGAGTTTCAAGAGCGATGTCCCATTTTGGCCTACTTTTTAGGGTTTTAGTCCCAATAATTGTAGCTATTTAGGTTCTTTTGGGAATATCTATTTGCGCTGTGCGTTTGTGATTGTTACCATTAAAGTTGTCTTCACATTAAAGTCTCATTGGCACAGAAAAGCTGATTTCAGGTCCTCATTCCATGTGCAAACTTCTCAAGGCAACAATATCTAACAAATTGAGATCATACTTGGTTTCCTCAGGCATGGAAATGAGCAAAACTGGAATAATGAACTAAAACTTTAATTTAACAATGACTTGCAATTAGAAAGCTTTGGGTTTATTGGCTCCTTTTCTGATTTGCATAGAACTCGCTAGTACCTAAACTTGGAATTGTTAGTTTGAAACTCTGGAAATTGGTTCCCTAAAATGAAACATTTATAGGAATAATAAAGAAGAAAGCTAATTCACACAAAATTACTAACCAAACACTTCAGGTACACTAATACGAAAGGCTGAAATGTACCAAGCATACATGAAGCACATACCAATCCCCACTGTATTGGGGTCCCAGGTGCCATTTACGTCTTGGCAAGGCCTGGCTGACTCACTGAAAGCCTTGTACCACCAGCCTTTGCACTACCTGACAAACCTCCAGCTGAGGCAGTGGGACCGCCTTAGACAGGGGTCATTAGATGATAACACGTGTGTTCGACTTGATGACCTCATTCATCCAGTCAAAGCTGAGGCTCTTGTGTGGTTAATGGAAGAAACACACAGGCTCACAGCTTCTCCTTTAATTTTAACCAAAATTTGGGCTAGTAATGCATTTTATCATACTTATATTGATTCCATTTTCCCATAAAAAGAATATCTCTAGTTCTTATTTTGTTGTAGCTCTTGATTGGCTTTGGAACTGATGATTGTGTAGTTTAACTAGCCTTATTAGACTGGTCACTAATGACAACTGTGTTAGAATAACAAAGATTTTCAGATTTCAGGTTGTCTTTCATATTGGAATAATTGGAAGTTTGTAGTGGGTTTTCTATTACAACTTGGATTTTCTTTTTTTTTTTCTTTTGTTTTTGTAATACAAGATGTACCCATCCAAAATTAAGCCTGGATGGCTGTATCAAGAGAATGTATTGCCCTAGCATCTTTCCTGTTATTACTGAAAGCATTTTATGAATGTGGCAGCTATGTCAAGACAAAAGAAGCTCGCTTTTGATGCTTTAAGCCGGCATGGGTACCGAGGTGGGCCCTCTGTGCTTAAAGTTCCACCTCCCAAGGAACCTGAGAAAGAACCTGATTGGTCTTGGTCCACGGGAAAGGATAAAAAAACCAAAAACAAAAATGATGACAAGGATGGTTCAACTGAGTCTTACGAAGAGCGAGAACGAACTAGGGCTGCACTGGCACAGGGAGAAAAGTTGCTTCATGTCACAGATAAAAAAGATAGGGAAAAGGAGAAATCCTTTGCCCAAAAAGAGAAGAGGAAGCGAGATTTGGGGCAGGCTAGCAGAGGCAAGAATTATGTTGAGGAGGAGAAGAGACTTTTGCGTGATAATGGTGTCTATTCTGGGTTTGATTAATTTCTAACGACATGCTTTAGCCTCTGGGAGGTAAAAGAACAAGTAGTTTTAATCTAGTTATGCTTTTGTGTAGCAATCTACTAATTATAAGTTGTGATTATTGTTTATGTGATGTGGTTCCTATTAACCTTTTATTTTTCTTTTTTTCGATAAATTGGAAAGCATCTAAATATCTAACTCAAGTTCTGAAGCACATATATAATTTAACATCCCAGCCGGCATTTTTATTGAAAAATTTCCGATATATAGGTGCAGTTGTGATTTGTGAATTATGTGCGATTGAGTTGAATTTTGATGAACATGGAATGACTAGCAGCCCATATAAAGGAGGTATTTAGTCGTTTCTTTATTGAACACATTGATTTCGGCTTGAGCCCGTCTGAATCGATGCTGCCATGTCATTGAAATTGTCACTGCAATGGAGGCAAATGTTCTGGGTTATTCGCCAGTCTGAACACGCTTCTGTTTGGCCACAAACACATCACGAAAAATGCTTTTTATTATATGGATAATTTAATTTCATGATTTCCAATCACACAACGCTTTTTTGGAATCTTTCTGGAAACTCTCCCAGTCGGTAGTAGGTTCTGAGTGAATATTCTTAAATATAACAAACAAGACAAGACACCTATATACAAAAAGTTATTGCGTTTAGAGATAGTTTAATAAAAGATAAAAACATTGAAAATTTCAAGAGTTTGATTTTGAGTTGAATCCTATCAATTGATCTTCTCACCTCACCTCTTGATCTTTAATCAAACGATTTTCAAATTTGAAACCTTGTACGAATATTTCTTACATGTTAAATATGATCGATGATTTAAGTTTACATCAATCGTACAAATTTGTATACCAAAAAAAAAAGAGAGAATTGTCATTATTATTATTGTTGTTACTAGTTTTTTTGTTATCATTCTTAATACCAAGTTCATCTGGTACCAATATGGTGAAAATAATCACATAGCTAAAAAAAATATTTCAAAGATCAGTTGAGCTTGAATCATATTATCAAGTTTAGACATAAAGAAACTACAACCAATATGACGAAAATTTGTTATTTGCAAATAAGGAAAAAAATTAAGGACCAAGAATTAGCAAGCAGAAAGGATTTTTACTAAGAAGCTACATCTCTTTCCAGGCTTATTACTACAAAACTTCTATCAACTGACAATTATTTTCTTGTCAGAGAGCTAACCAGATCCAAAACTGCAAAGTGCTCCTTTAGCACTTTGTGTGATTGCACAAACTTTTCCACAATTTTCAGCATATTTTGTAATTTCTCCTCTTCTTCTTTCACCTCGTAAGCCATAGCATTAACCCTAGAAACAAGTTCATTGTATGTCTTGGCATCATTGAATTGCCGAACAATTGGATCAGCCAAGTCAGATCTCTCTGCTTTTAAGGCCTGGTATAATTCAAAGAGGCGGTCTTTCTGTGAAAGAAGCTTCTCTTCAATAATCTTGCAATCTTGTGATTTTTTCAGTTCGAGCAGCATATTGTTCACCTCTTTTTCTGCCTCTAGAGGGGAATTAAAACTAAGGAATGGAGGGTCAGGTATGCTGCCAGTCTCAGGTTTCTCTTGCTTTTTTGATGGCCTTATTGTCATGTTGTCATCATCATATCCTTTTCTTTTACAAGGGAGGAGAACATGTTGGATACTTGAGTCCAGAGAAGGTGCCCTTTTTGTATGATCTTCCTCGTGCAAAGTCTTGTCTGTTATTTGGAACTTAAATTAGTATACCTTCGTATAAAAACACACACAAGCACTACTTCATGAAAATGTTAAACTGTACTTTTAACAACCTTGTAATTAGCCATAAAAATATTTAGTAAGTGACCAAAATCCCCCCACTAAAATGATCAAAATGACAAGGAGACAAGATGCATGCCAGAAGTCAAAAGATATAATTTGAGGATGATCTGAATATTGCATTCCTCCCTTCTCATCGCGAAAAGCGATTCTAAGGAGAAACAAAAGAAGTCACCTCCTCCGCGATAAAACCCTAGGCGGGGGAGGTCGTACCGCCAGCCTCCCCCTGCCTACCCACGCCTCCCTCCTCTCGCCTTTCCCACCCTCTCTTCCTCTCCCTCTCCAGCCCCGACAACTTAGAAGTACAAGCAATCTAGGGTTTCTCTGCCAGCCGCCACCCACCACAGCCTTGGATTTTCACCGTCAACCACAACCACCCACCCAAGCCCAACCCTCCCTCCTCATCGCTACCAACAGTGGCACCACCCTCAACCCGTTCGCCTTCTCATCCAGCCAGCAATGGTCGTCGAGCCCTCAAGGTCGGTGCACCCCCTCTCGCCAGGGCCACTTCACCCCATCTCCCTGCCGAACCCCCTCTCACGCACTGACCACCGACCGCAGTTGGGTCGCGATGCTCCACACCCGACCCACTCCAGCCCCTCTACTGATTCCTCACTTCTCGCTGCCCTTCTCCCCTTTCACCTCCCCACTGGACCGCAGCCCTCCACCGATCCTTTCTCTCACGCACTGAACACCAATTTCCCTGGTTGGATCTGTTTCGACTCGCTCGACAATTTCACACCTCATGGGAGGCACCCGAGCTAGCAGCCCCTGTCTTTCTTCATGCCACTGCCTTGAGCCAAAATCAGTAACCTTCCTCTTCTTCTTTTCTGGCCATGTGAGCCATGTACCGAGGCTGAGTCTTGAGCCTTGGTACTCCTTGTTGTCTGTCCTTGTCTTGTACCGGTATTTTTGTTGGTACCAAATTGATTTCCTTCTGGGTTGAGTACTTCTCTGATAAGAACATACATCACACTTTGTTGTCTTTGGGTTGTGGTGTGTGATTCCTTGTTCCTGGTCTTGCTCCTTTGCCTTGCGCTATTACGTTAGTTCTTTTGGTGTTTAATGCACTCGTGTGCGCCACCACCTCAGGTTCACTACCACCATGAAATATCAGGTCTCGTTTCACAAAAATAGCACTAACTCGAGTTTCATTACATCAAATAACATCAGATCTAGGGTTCTCATCACCGCTCGGGTTTCCTGCTCTATCTCCCACCGATCTAGGGTTTCACCATTGTCACCACCCTCGGGTTCACTGCCACCATGAGTTCTAGGGTTTCATTTTGAGAGCACCAACATCAGCCATGATTCGTCGCAGGCTAAAGGCCAATCCAATGAAGAAGGCCAGTTATGTGCATCGAGAGACATGTTTCTTGTTTGTCGAAAATGGAGTCACTAATTGGGATTGTAATGCGGGACAAAATCTTAATTGCTGACTCATGACTCTCTACAAGCATCAACCCCTTTAGCACTAGTGGCTGCACACCTTCTGCACCAGTCCTTCGCAGGCGCTAGAATTCCCATGACGAGCACAAACAGTGCAAGAACGAAGCTGATGTTTTTTTATTTTTCATTTTACCTTATTTGTGTAAGAAGATATGCTTGTACTTCATGGGTTCTTTTTGTCTTTTTTATTTATTTTCTTTTTCTTTATCTTCCTTCTGATATGTATAACTCTTTTTAATTTGCTTTAATGAAAATTATTAGTAGACTTTTCGCCTACTACATCAAAAAAAAAAAGAGATGCATACCAAAAAGTTATGTTTTTCGAACTTAGAAATGTTGAAACTTTCTCAAGTCTTGGACTATTTTTTTTTTCCAAATAACACTTTCCCACATTTAAGCCTCTGTCTGAGTAAGTTGAAGATGCCATATTCTAATTTTTTTTTTGTGACTACAGATGCCACATTTCAATTTTTGCCTGCATTAGTTGTCAAAATATTATACTAACCTGAGGTGTCAAGTAATTGCATCCAATCCTCTCTGAATATTTCATCAAGTGGAACCTTATTTTTCATCTGAAATTGTAGGCAGTAAGATGTAAATTGAAAACGAAAAAAGAAAAAAGAAAAGTCAAGTTTTATCTTCTCTAGATACCAACACAATTATCTTTACTAGATGTCAATACAGTACTGACTTGGTTAATGACATCAATGGAGTACTGGTCTGAACATAAGTTGAGGAAAAAAGAAACATTCAATGCTCTTCAAAAATGTAATTAGCGAAAAACATTAAATCTATAATGTTAAATTAAAGCCATTACAACTACATTTGCTTAGTTTCCAGTTAAATATAAGTTACACAGAAAGCGCTTAAAGTAAGGTGCAGCTACTAGCTTGATGTCACATATGACATATTGCTTCCTTCACAATAACAGTGTGTTCATTTTTGCAAACAACTCGAAAATGTTAGATCTTCATTGCAAGTACAATAAAAGATCCAGAGTGACTTGGTTACCTTGCTCAAGGAAGAATCAATATGACCATGTAATTTCCTTGCCACTGCACGACTAGAACCTGACAAAGCACACAATCCCAAATCTAGAATTGACTCGGCCTTCACCCTGGACCCAACTGACCTACAAACCATAAAGAAGCCTGCCACATGTGGCACCAAATCCATCTTATTGTCACACCGCCGACAATAATACTCAGCATCCAGCCCTATGCTCCCCCCAACTGTACCAGCCATGAAGCAGCGGAGAGCGCATTTCACATGTGCACCATGCCCACATGTGTACGAACCATTGACTGTGGCTAAGCACCTAATGAATGTGTGACTGTTGTGTTTCAAATCAACAGCCTTGCCACACAGGATACAGCAGCACTCATGACAAAAGCCAGGCTCCGAACAGCATATGTCACAAGGAAATGGTTCCGATTCTGATTTTATTTCAGCTTGCTCTAGCCGTGCCTTCTGAGAGTTGCAGGTCTTGTTGCGCGCCATACAGAGTCCCTCAGGAATTGATGATTCTGGCCTTGGTTCTGGCTCAGGTTTTGGTTCTGCTATTGGCTTAATGCTGGGAACTCCAATTATGGTTTGATTTACCTTACCTGAACTTGTAGTTCCTGTATATTAAAAGAGAAAAGTTTTAGAAAAATACAAAAGTATGTAGGTCCTGTATATATTAAAGGAGAAATTTAATAAAAATAAATCATCATTTGTCAACTCTTGCCAATATATTCCTATTGGAGATTTACCTTCTCGCCATTAGCTGTAGTAAATTCTTTTTTCTATGCTTACGTTGAACAAAGTGCACAACAAAATTGAAATGAATGGAAGCAATTAACTTTTAAAAAACCCTCACGTAACCTTCTTTTGTCATGCCATGTTATTTGCAAATAATTAAAGAGTGGTGGCTACTACTTTGAATATGAGGAATACTCTCACTCTTTGCAAATATTGTGAACTAGTTGAATTCATACTGGCAAATATCCTAAAATTAGATTCAGTAAATTGGAGCTTTCAAAGTAATTATAGTACGATGCAACCTTGACGTCTACAAGGTATCTTCCAAGAAAAACTGGCAAAGAAAGAATTGAGATCAACACCAGGGAACTCCTTTTTGACAAATTCTTCGACTGATAATCTACTCGACAGAACCAACCTTCCTTTAGTGTACTGCTCTGGAGGACCAAGGTACCTGTCAGCCAGCACTTTTCACTTATATACAAGCAACAAAAAGTTTACTTTTAGGAAAACCAATCATACATAAGAGGTGGCAATGTACTGGTGTCATTGTAAAGGTCAACTGTTTACATGTTGCAACACTATAAAAGTGCTGCTAGTCGAGAAATAGTTAAATGACCTATTGATCACGTCAGAGTAGCTGAGTTCTATCACAATTTTAAACATTGAAGTTGGAAATTAAATTTCTTATTTTCACAAGATTTAAACTAGATTCAATTAAGCAGATCTAACCATAACAGCCAGCAGGTTTAGAACTCCTTAACAGAACCTAACCAGTAAAATGTCAGGCTAGGCTTGACAATTGGATCAGGTTCACTGAAGATGATGCAAAGAAATTAGGTACCTTACCTGTCCAAACAATAGCCTGATCTTGTTACCCTGTTGCCAACCCTCCAAGTCCACACATCTCCCTTCTTTGGCCAGTTTTCAGGTGCGTAAGGTAATCCTTTACCACTTGACCCTAGCCTAACAGGTGCAAGTGCCAAATTTGATCCGTCGCCACAGCATTGTGAAATATTCATATCCTCAGGGAAGTTTTTCTCCTGTACCAGGGATCTATTTGCACCCTGAAAAGAATTTAGCAGGAGATATTCAAAATGACAACATTACAGAATGCTGGTCTATTAACCTGTTAGCTGTTAGCATGACTTACATAAAGGCCTTTATTCATTACAGTTATGTATGGTTCATTCTAAAATCACTAGTCTTTTCTTTTCTTTTTTTTTCTAATGGAGAAATTTTATAACCATTTTCTATTCAACCATCTACCTAATAAGTAGAAACACTTCCAGGGACAAAGAACCATTTGAAGGAGATAACCATCAATCTATTCTGAACCCCATTCCATAGAAGCTAAGATGATCCTCTTATAAGGCAAGAGCATCAACAATCTATCCTGTATACACACCAATACGACATATAAACACCTCAAACTAAAAGACAAGAGTATAGACTCCCTAAATTTACCTCTGAAGTTAAATAGTTTCCAACATCCGGAGCAGATGGAAGATCGGTAAATTTGTCTTCATAAAAAATCTCATCAATTTGGGGTAGGAAGACACAATCAAAATTCCTAATTAAATAAATCTAAGATTAGTCCATGGATTAGGATCTAACAAAGTAGGATTGCACCTTTTATGTATTAGAAAATAATTCACATTTACCATATAGAGAACAAGGCAAACAACATTGACATACCTGAAAAATCCCTGGTGCACTTTGGATGCAACATTTCTCACATCAAGCAGAGTACAATTTGCCTAAATTCAACCAAAACAGAATTATTGTGGGCATTGCAAGCAAAAAAAGATATTAAAAACAACACTAGCAAACAAAAAGGAATAAACAATCTTTTTCTACCTCTTCTTGGTTGGCAGCATATGAGGAGAAGGCAGAGACCACATGAACTCTCGGTTGATCTTTCTCATCCCAGCTGTCTAACCTGTTGTCAATCACCAGAGCCATTTTAGGATGGCATTGCCTGTAATGAAATATATTTTGTAGCGATTTCCCAGAATTGGCTTTGAGACATATAACTTGGCGGTGAATCTGACTAGCTGTGATCAGCTCATACTTAGGATCGAGTAGCCGCCACATTTCCACTGCTAAGTCAGGGCCTGCCATGGTACAAACATATAAATCAAATAACCTTTGATCCCCAGTGGGTGTCAGGTAGCTTCTTATCTCCTCCCATCCTGGCCTTATCTTTACAAGCACACTTGTGTCCCTCTTCTACAAAACATACATATATTATCATTTACAAAAAGAATAACAACAACAAAGCCTTTAATCCCAAATATATTGGGGTAGGCCAGAAATGAAACCCAGTCCGGAATCATAAAGAATAGTAATGGTAATAGCAATAGTAATGGTAATAGTAATAGTAATAATAATAAAATCAAGATAAATAAAATAAAACTGTAAATTTAATATCCTTCAACAGGTTCACAAGTTCAATACAATGTTGTTGGATGCAGACCAATTTCTGCATGTTTTGGTGGAAGCAGGTTAATTACTAGTAGATGTATCAGCTGTGCATATGCATCTGCTAGAAAAGTATATATAGTCTCATAGTTGAGACCGATACCCATCAGGTTTTGAGACTTTAGTAAAGGAACCTAAACAGTAGATGGTGTTATGGAAAACAAAACTTGAGTAAGCAATTTGGATCAGTTTCAGCAGGATGTTTTGGCTGTACATGTCTAGTCAAACCCTATTAGGCATCCATGAGAGTTATGATGTGTATCCATATACAATAGGCAGTGGTGGAGCTTCATGGGCACACAGAGCACACAGTCACACACAAAGACTTTGGAATTTAAGTATATTTCTTAAGGCATCTGATAGGTATCTGGTACAGGTACAATAGCCTCTTTTACCAATTAGGCAGTTATCCATTACTTGAGAAAACCAAAAAAAAAAGACGCACTTTTCAATAATGAAACAAGATACTATAAAATACCGAGGGATTAATGCGGGTCAAGATAATGCCTCTGTCCAGCAACCTTATAACAGGCCGGGTCTTTGACAAATGTTGTTGTAATCTTGGGACCACCTCTAACTGTACTTTGTATATGTTTCCATTGTCAACCACTTGATCATCCTCTGCATACTGCTCCAATATCAACAGGTCTTGCCTATACCTAAAACACCCCTACTTAGTACCTAACTTTGTCATGAACTATTGATATATTTGTTTCTATGTCCTTAGTGGCTTCATGTAAAAAGTATGCTTTCCAATTGAAGTTAATACTAATTAAATATTTTCCATATCTAATACTCAATTATAATAATTGGTCTCAAGTACCTTTCAATCTTAGCCTCCATGCCAGATACTCTGAGGGGGTCACTCTCAGAGCTAATCTTGTGTTTCAAGGAATTGATACGGTTTTTTAATGTGTGCATCGTGCTGGTAACTATAAGAGTCTTGTCCAGACCCAAAACAATACCAAGGCTCCGTTGTTTCAACATAGCAAGGCATGTCCTGAACAAACTGCGTGGGACTTTGAAACCCCAAAAGCATGCCCATGCTGTGGTCCCAGTACTGGGTTTTTTTTTGGGCTTCATTGCAACTAAGTGGATGTCATCGTGTTCTTCCTGGATAACAGCAGTCTGCCAAGCATAGAAAAATAATTCATGTAGTACAAGTTGCAATGAAACATCATAAACTGGGGAGTCTATAATCATACATTTTCTTTTTTAAGTGTGTAGCAGTAACCAAATATCTAATTCCACAGAAAAGGAAACAACCTTATAAATTGTCTTTGTACATTGGTCCTACATTAAGCATAAAAATACAGAAAATTCAGTTAATTGTCATGAACAAGACCTCTTTTAATGGGATATGCATCCTTATAACATCAAAACAATGACAGAATATATATTCAAAGTTTCTATATTGCATTAAAATTAATAGGACTTCAAAATTACTTCTTAAAGGAATAATGTACATTGGACAGTTAATTTCTCTATTTAGCTGTCATTGATCAAGGGTTTAGGATTTGGATGGAGCATTTTTATGGTTCTGTTTCCATGTTTCATATTTTTGTATAGTAAAGCAGTTTATTTTTGTTCAAATGAAAACAGGTGGCACCATCATTATGTACCACTCTCTTAAAAAAAAAGGAAGTTTTGAATTTAGAACAGAAATGACATTTCATTCTATTCTTTTTGGCAGAAATCATACCTCTTTCTCTATGAGACAAGTTGTGTATATTGAAATCAATTTTGAAGTTTCATCATTGCATTCCATCTTGAAACAAGGACAATCTGATCCAACAGCTTGGAGAGCACCAAGAGGCGAGCACTGCTTATTGTGGAATGTAGTAAATATGAGATATGGAAGTCTCTCTGCAAACTGATTGAATTTGCTCCACTGGGGTACACCACTACATTCCCAAGAGGGGCACTTTCTGATTTAAGATACACAGAGGATATGAACATGTTCAAGAAAACTTCTTGCCAACTCTTGCAGTTCGTTCCTGAAATTGGTTAATCCAATCAGATGCCCTGGTTAGTATCTCTGACTTTTATGATAAAATTGCTACTTCTGTTCCGATCAACAAAATACCCAGTATCCAATCAAATTCAGGCTAACCAAATGGGTATTAATTCCAAATAGACACCATCCTCATTATCATGGAATTTTTGTTCTCTGTAACCAATATACTTGTGACCTCAAATGATCAAGAATCGGTAAAAACAAGGCTACAGTGGCACTGTACCAGATTAAATGACGCAGGAAAGATACACACATGTAACACTACCCAAAACTTACTACGAATGGATTGTCTCAGGACTCACTGAAGCAACCAAACCCTGGGCACCATTTTTTCTTATCCATTTCAACCTCACGCACACCCCAATAATTATAACACTAACACAACAAACGAAATTCTAAAAACTAATCATGCACAGTTATATAAATAAACAATTTAATCAAATATTCAGGCTCGGTAGAAAGCATACAAGGTTGCCACAGTCTGAGTTACGATGACATGTCTCTTCCAAGTTCACGCCACCACAGAAAAAAAATTAATTAAGGTTAACTAAACGAATTCAAATACAATCTTCAAGCTCAAACTGGAGCATGGAAACCAATTTGCATAAAAAAGAAATTATCATAACTGTTGCCAGACTTCAATCACACGAGTTTTCAACAAAACTGGTCGATGATAGACGACTAAGCTTCGCACGGCAATTCTTTATTTATCTGCCTATATCTCACAATTGTTAGGGCGGACGAATGAGCACAACGCGCGCGTCCCGCTGTCGCGGCGAGAGAGAGATGGAGAGGTGTGTGATTTGATCTTGATACAGGGTCTGACGAGGTGAGGGGATTCAAAAGGAGCAAAGCATGTCACTCGCGATTTCACGATTGCCAGACACCCTCCGGGGTTTCCACATTTGGCAAAAAGACTGTGAATCAGAAGCCGGAGAGACGAACCACTGTTTTTGTCATTTTTTTATTAAAATAAAAAAAAGACAAATATTTTTCACGCATTTTGGAAAGATTTGGGGCTTTTTCAAAGATTAGCTATCAATGGATATAGATAAATCGAAAATCCGATCTAAATCCGAATAAATAGATCCGTATATGAATCTTTAAAATATATTCGTTAGTTTATTAAATATGTATTTGAATTTTAGAAAATGATTCATCTAATATAATGGATCAACATTTGAATCTTATAAGATTCGAATTTGAATCCACTATAAATTTGATAAATAAATAAAATTATATTTTATGTCAATTAATAAAATAGAAATATTCAATTTAGTTTAATTAAAAAACAATATTTATATTTCACTTTATATTGATTCATAAAGTTGATTAGTAGTTATTGTATTAATTAGATATATTTTATTATGTTATTTGATGTTTATTGTATATTTTGAAAGTTAAAACAAATAGTTATGATTGTTGCTACGTTTATGATTGGAATTAATAATTTTAAGATTACTATAATAGCAAATGTGAATTATGATTGTTGTTACGTTTGAAATAATTTTAAGATAACATGATATTTTTTCTCATCAAATATTAATTATGTTATTTTTAATATTATTATAATATAAGATCTGAAATATGATATGAAATCCTTTATAATAGTAAATATAGATTCACATTTGGATTATCAAAATTTTATTGAATACGGATCCGCATATGGATCTTATAAATTTTTAATGGATTCGTATTTAAATTCTTCAGAATCTTATTCGAATCTGATCCATTGACAACCCTATCAAAGATGGACTAGACATGTGCAGATTCTTTTTTCGGATCTGGGTATCCGATCCGATAAACAATTCGGTCTAGCTAGGGCCACATAAAAAGTTTGGGCTCGAACTAATTTGACTTGATAGTTAAATGAGTCGAGTTTAAGTCGGGGTTAACTTGACTCGTAACTCATCTCAGCTCGAATAATAATAGTTTATATGTTTTTTGTTTTATCAAACCCTAATTCGATAATTCATCTTTCATTATCTCTTATCATCTCATCATCTTAGTGGCTTAACGATGTTCTCTTACTCACTCATGGCTCGATCCATATATGTGACTCGATAGTTTTTTGGTGGTTCATCCGTTCAAATTAGGACATCAAAGATGTCATTAAAAATATAGTTGTTGATATACTAATTTTGAACCAACACATATAACGGTCTTGTAGATGTACTAAATGAAAATATTTTACGAGTTTTAAGTCTTGATCTAAATCTTGCTACTCGAACTCGACTCATTTGCAACCCTAACTTCAGCTCCTTTTCCCGATTTCCTTCTTGACTTCATGTGGCCTTTCATAATCCATATTGTCGATATGGTCCGAATTAAAATTTGATCTAATCAGACCATCCTTTAATTTTTTTATATTATTTGGATTATTCTGTTTACTTTTTATATTATTATGGTATGTTTGACACTCAATGGAATAGCAAAAAGTTGAATAAAATTGCTATTCCGATGAATTAATTTGCCAAACGAATTTTAGACTAAGTAGAAGAGTGCGGAAGAGTGCTAATCCAGTATACCAAGTTATAGGTGGTATACCAGATTAGCTCTCATCGGAATAACGATTATTGTTTGATTACGTTGTATTATATTATTATATTATGATTATGATTATGATTATGATTATGGTTATGATTTACTAGTATTATATTATTATATTATATTATGATTTATTATTATATTAATATTATGATTATTATTTTTTATCACTTAGTATTATAATATTATTTATTATCATTATATTATAATAATATAATTTTAGTATTATATTATTATATTTTAAATATAAATATGATTACTTTATTATTATATTATTATAATTATGATTATTATATTATTATATTATTATAATTATGATTATTTATTATTATGATATTATTACTATTATATTATATTAATATAATTATGATTATTTATTATTATGATATTATGATATTATTATATTATTATATTATAATTATGATTATTTATTATTATGATATTATGATATTATTATATTATTATATTATAATTATGTGATAGACCTTTGAAGCCCTATGATGTTGGTATTGAAAAATCAAAATAGTGCAAGAATGTAAAGAACCTAAGGTAAAAATGTATAAATCAATTTGGGGCTTAATGTTCAAGAGTAATGGCAGCGGAATACAATTTAAATCAATTCAATTCTCACAAGAATATAGCAATCAAAGAAATGTGAGAAAATAAAGTAAAGATAAAGCAAAAACACAAGATGTAACGGAGTTCGGCTTTAACAATGCCTACGTCTCTGGGACCCTCAACCTCTAACAATTGAGGTTGAGCCGATATATTTAAAAATGGTTTTTACACTTGAAGAACTTGGTCCCTTACAAAAATGGGCTGTCAAGCCTATCGATAACAAGAGTTACAACACACTCAAAAGGTGAGTGACAACACACTCAAAAGGCGAGTGACAACACACTCAAGAAAGGTGAGTGACAACACACTCAAAAGAAGGTGAACACTACAGCTCAAGAGAATGGTTTCAAAAAGATCACGAAGGATCAAGTTGGGAGAATAGAGAGAAGCTATATTGAGCTTGAACAAGGATTTGACTAATTGAGTGTACCAATCTCTTGAATTATCTCTCTCACTTTGTATATGGCTAGTAAGCTCTCTAGAGTAATAATTTTGCTAGATAAATCAAATTCCAACATTCAATAAGTGAGAGATATGATCCTTTTAAATAGATCTTCTGAAATAACTGAAGAAACTATTTTTCGGCCTGAACCGTTATAACGGTTTACGAATCGTTATAACGGTTTAGAAAGAATAGCCGTTGGATCAACTGAGCTGAAATGTTATAACGATTTATCAAGTCGTTATACGTTTTATGAATCGTTGTAACGATTACTGAATCGTTACATAACAATACACTCTGGTTTCTTTTAGAATATTTCTGCCTTAGAATATTTTTGAGTATTGAGATGAACCGTTATAACGATTATCGAACCGTTATAATGATGACCGGCGTAAACACTTTTCTTATTGTTTAAGCTTAATTTATCTTGACCAATTCAACCCAGTTTGAGTCTAATCAACCTAAGCCTAATGCGGTCTTGATTAAGCTCTTATATCCCAATACTAGTCTTGGTTCTTGTGCACTAGTCCATTTGCATGTTAATCCCTGCACAAAACTCAAACAAGGCAAATTGTAAAATTCAAGATTATTTTGCAAATCGTCAAATCAAAGAAGATGTTAAGTTTAACAATCTCCCCCTTTTGTCGATTTGTAAAACACGCATGGGTGCATAGATATAACATATGATGTGAATTTCACCAAAAAACTTCTCCCCCTTTTTGGAAATCGGGCAAAATGGTGTGAGTAAAGAATTTATTTCAATTTAGCTCCCCCTAAATTGATTGCTCTCCCTTAATATATGCACCGTGTATAAGATAAAGAATTTAAAATACTTCCAAAATAATAAAAAATATAATACATTAGCTAACTCCCCTAAATATATTGCATATATGATTTGAAGGGACAATTAAGCATTGTGGATCTCTAATTTTTAATTTTAGGAATGCAAACAATATTTGCGATGTTGTTTTCTTTTCTAAGTTTGCAATCAAATGAGATATGACCAATATGACAACAATAATTACAAAATATACATGTTTGAGACTTCTTACTACCTTTAACAAATATATTTTTGTAGCTTTCTTTTAATCCTTGAGCTTAGTCTTGAGTTTTTCTTTAGAAATATTTTTATATTTTTGAGAAACATCTCGTTTATGATCATATCTTTGAGTTTTGGTTTGAAAATTATTTTGATTTTTAAACTCATAAAACCATCCGTCGGGTCCTTTAAAATACAATTTGTTTGACCAACTAGGATTGAAAAATATAGCATTATTGCTTTGAAAATTCATTTTTCCTTTGTTAATCTTTTTATCAAATTGCTTATATTGAAATGCATAATTGTGTTTCTTATTGAAAGATTTAGCCTTAGTAGATTTCACAATTTTTGCATTTGACCCTTGACTTTGTTTCTCTTTTGATTTAGGGAAATTTGAAGTTTTAGAAGATTTCTTATATCCAAGACCCGATTTGTTGCTAGGCCTTTGACCTATAACCTTGTCTAAATCCATTGAAGTAAAGCTTGTTGAAATACATGAGGATTTTAATGCCCTATTTTCAGTTTCTAAAGTTTGCACTTTCAATTTTAATGTTGTAATTTCACCTAAGTGCATTTAACAATTCTTTTTCAGATTTTGCAATTTAAACTCATAAGATTGAACCTTTAACTCAAACCCTGAAATTTTATTTTCAAGTCTCTCCATTATCTCTTTTTGAGAAGATGAATCATGAATAAGACTCTCTAAACTAAATACAAAAGATTCAATTACATCATCATCATAAAAATTATTTGAATTTTCAACGAAAAAATCATCATTCTCAACATAATCATCATCACTATCATCCCAAGTGGATGTAGTGCAAGGTACTACTTGATTGTGCAATTAAAATTCTTGAGAAGTTTATACCTTAGGTGCATATGAGTTCATCTTCATATTCTTAGATATTGCAATGTCGTGTAGGATCTCCAATGTGCACGAGTCGGTGATGTTATTTCTTGCTACAATCTCATCAACATCCACCACAATGAGTTTTCCTCCACTTACGCAATTAGGGCAAGATTAAGTGGATTTCTTTCATCTTTCTTTCTCTTAACATGGTTGTTTGTAGCTAGCATATCATCAATTCTCTTAAAGTTTTGCTTCTTCTTATTTGGAAAGACCAATGAACAATCGTGTGTTGTGTGACCTTCCTTATGACATGAGAAGCATATACATGTCATTCATTTCTCATCTCGCTCCTCATTGTGCTCCTTTTCAAGATTTAGCATTATTTCAAACATCTTCGTAATGACTTGATCATTCATAAAAGATGAGCTAGATGATGTCTTGCTCAAATAGTGGTGCGATGGAGATCTTTGAGCTTGAAGTGCGGTTTCTTTGAGTTTTGGTGTGAGCTCTCCGTTTTGTCGTAGCTTCTCCTCAAAGCATAGAAGATGAGTGAATACTTCATCATGTGTGAATTCGCCAAAAGAGCCTTGCATTGTTTCTAAAATACTTATCATGCTCTCCCATATTGGTCTTCTCATTATTGCCCTAAAAATCTTGCCTACAATCTTAGAGTTAGATAAAGATTCTCCAACTTCATCAAATTCATTCAGAATATGCATTAATTTTGAATACATATTCTCAATTGATTCTCCTTCTTGTATAAATTTTTTTTCAAATTCGGACTCTAGACCCATTAGTTTTGTTCTTTTCATTTGAGTGTTGCCCTCAAATCTATTCAATAGGGTCTCCCACATTTCACTAGCAATTTCGGTAGTTCCAAATAGTATAGCAATCTTTTCACTAACCGAATTTAAGATAATATTGACGGCATAATCATTTTGAGATTTCAGTTCTTTGACCTTTTGTGTCATTGTGAGGTTGCTAGGATCATAATGCTGTAAATAACCATGTTGAGCAACATCCCAAAGGCCTAGAATGTTGAGGTAGTTCACCATACATTTCTTTCAAAAACTGAAATTTTTACAATTAAGACCTAGAGTTGGAGGTTCTTTTACATGCATTAAAGAAGTCATCTTGGACCAAAAATATCACAAATAAAGCAATTAAAACTAAGCTCCTGCTCTGATACCACTTTGATAGACCTTTGAAGCCCTAGGATGTTGGTATTGAAAAGTCAAAATAGTGCAAGAATGTAAAGAACCTAAGGTAAAAATGTATAAACCAATTTGGGGCTTAATGTTCAAGAGTAATGGCAGCGGAATACAATTTAAATCAATTCAATTCTCACAAGAATATAGCAATCAAAGAAATGTGAGAAAAGAAAGTAAAGATAAAGCAAGAACACAAGATGTAACGGAGTTCGGCTTTAACAATGCCTACGTCTCCGAGACCCTTAACCTCTAATAATTGAGGTTGAGCCGATATATTTAAAAATGGTTTTTACACTTGAAGAACTTGATCCCTTACAAAAATGGGCTGCCAAGCCTATCGGTAACAAGAGTGACAACACACTCAAAAGGCGAGTGACAACACACTCAAGAAAGGCGAGTGACAACACACTCAAGAAAGGTGAGTGACAACACACTCAAAAGAAGGTGAGCACTACAGCTCAAGAGAATATTTTCAAGAAGATCACGAAGGATCAAGTTGGGAGAATAGAGAGAAGCTAGATTGAGCTTGAATAAGGATTTGGCTAATTGAGTGTATCAATCTCTTGAATTATCTCTCTCACTTTGTATATGGCTAGTAAGCTCTCTGGAGTAATAATTTTGCTAGATAGATCAAATTCCAACATTCAATAAGTGAGAGATGTGATCCTTTTAAATAGATCTTCTGAAATAACTGAAGAAACTATTTTTCGGCCTGAATCGTTATAACGGTTTAGATAGAATAGCCGTTGGATCAACTGAGCTGAAATATTATAACGATTTATCAAGTCGTTATACGTTTCATGAATCGTTGTAACGATTATAGAATCGTTATACGTTTCACAAATCGTTGTAACGATTACTGAATCGTTACATAACGATACACTCTGGTTTCTTTTAGAATATTTCAGCCTTAGAATATTTTTGAGTATTGAGATGAACCGTTATAATGATTACTGAACCGTTATAATGATTCACTGGGCAAAAGCACTTTTCTTGTTGTTTAAGCTCAATTTATCTTGACCAATTCAACCCAAATTTGAGTCTAATCAATCTAAGCCTAATGCAGTCTTGATTAAGCTCTTATATCCCAAGATACTAGTCTTGGTTCTTGTGCACTAGTCCATTTGCATGTTAATCCCTGCACAAAACTCAAACAAGACAAATTGTAAAATTCAAGATTATTTTGCAAATCAACAAATCAAAGAAGATGTTAAGTGTAACATTATTATTATTTATTATTATATTATTATTATAGTGATGATTATATTATTATTATTATATTATAATGATTATAATTAATTAATTATTATTTATTATTATTATTATAATTATTTATTATTACATTATTTTAATTACGACTATGATTATGATTATTATTTAATTATGTTATATTATATTATTATATTATGATTATAATATTAAAATTAAAAAATATTTATTATGATTATGATTATGATTATAATTATATATTTTTATATTATTATTATATTTATATTTATATTATATTATTATGGTTACAATTATGAATATTATTATTTATTATGATTATGAATTATGATTATTTTATTATATATTATTATTATTATTATTATTATTATTTTACTATTATTTTTATTATCATCATCATTAGTATCATAATTATTCATATTTTAATTATTCTGATTAACAACTGTCAAATGATATTTTCGTTCTTCCAAATAGTTAAAAATATCACTCTTCCAAAAAACACTATTATATCACTCTTCCAAAATTATCACTATTCTAAAACTATTCCTTGATTTGCCAAACGAATTCTTAGTTAAGTAGTTCTGATTATGTTTGATTTAGGTCTAAGTTTTTAATTCAGTTCAACTTCACTTTCATCCTAAATCAGTATTGAATTTCTTAGTTTCATTATATCTTAAAAATATAGAAATGAATGAGAGGGTATAAATACATTAATCATCTTTTTTCTGTCTATGGTTGCTATTGGATGATCATTCTCAGAAGTTGATCTTCTAATTGTAATCATGATATCTTATTGAGCTGATAATTGGAACACATTTGTCGATTTATACAATATTAGCAGAAATATTATTTTGGCGGGCCAATGATATTTAGAATTCTGCGAAAATAAAAACCCACCGTCCTCTTTTCTCCTTCCTCTTCCTCCAACAAATATTTTTCTTTTTCTTTTCTCTTTGAGCAGTCATCATTGCTGGGTTAAGTTGAGATCTAAGTTTCATTACAGATCTATATCAAATCATGTTAAAATCAACGTGTACCACAGAGGCGAAACCTTGAACTTAGCAACAAAAGTGAATTACTTCATTGGTATCTCTTGCACCATCCCTTTCCATGACGATGTAAGTCTCAAAGACTTACAAAGTTAGATTTATGCCGGTTTCGGTTTGCTCCCAAGTTGTTTCAACCTTACGATCAAGGTATAAATCAACACAATACAATCAGGTTTAAGTGTTTTCTTTTACAATATATATTAGATTAATTCTGAAGAGATATGGGGCGTAGTTAAAATGTAGTTGAGTTCCACACTATGGAATTGGTTGTGGATTTGGAACCAATCTCAAATGGTACTGATTATGACTCATGCTCAAATAGTATTTCAGACAGTAATAATACATTCTTTGCTAATGTGCTAGCCCAATAAGATTAAAATAAGGAAGATGAAGAGTGATACCTAAATATCGACAATGATGATATCCAGACACAGCTAGAAACAACCATGGAAGATATGGAGGAATGAGGTGTCCAAAAGGTAGTAGATTGGTATATGTTCATTTCATTCATAAAAGAAATATAATAAAGGAGTCTTATATTTATCTTTTGGTCTTGGCTAAAATATTACAATGCTATTAGAAGACTCTAAGCAGAGAAACTGTTTTGAAACGGATTAACTACGGTGCTTTGTGATTATCTGATTAAGCCGGTACAAATGGTTGAAATGAAGAAAATATAGGGAACATGTTTTGATATGGAGAAAGGTGAATTCTAGCATAGATCCTGGCCTAGAAGATCAACAAACAATCTGAAGGCACCAATTTAAAGTCAGAAACGTCTTTCTGAAATATATATAGCATATTTGCATAAGTGATCTTTGGGCTGAGAAACATCATTTTCCAACAAGATAAGGGGGAAAGATAAACTTAATTTTAGTATTAAAAGTTAAATAAATTAGGAAATAAAGGGAGACTCTTTGGCTTCAGCACTTTGGCAGAATTTTAAGGCTGATTAATGACAATATTTAAAGGGGAAAATGGATGTGGAATTTAGTGTAGGACCTATGGATGAAAAGATCTTGAAGTCTAGTTTCCAATGGTTCAAATTCCAAGTCGTTTGGAGTTTTCTACAGAGAGTTATGACGATTTTAGTGGACATGAGTCAGCTGAAAGGGTGCTGTTTAGAATTCTGTTTTTATTATATATTTTTATTATGAATTTTAAGAGTCATGTCTAAAGCTATAAATAGACTTGTATTATGTTGTAAGCAAGTAAGAGAGAAGAGAAAAAGTGTAAGAGAAATAGAAGATATAGTTTGAATAGAAAGAAATTTCAGAATTATTCTCTCTTCCTTCCACCGAGATATATCATATTATAACAAATTGGTATCAGAGCCAATGGCGAATGTGACGGGTCAAATGCCGCTACCACGACTAACGAAGGCGAACTATGAGAACTGGAGCATTCAAATGAAAGCTCTTCTCGGATCTCAAGATGCATGGGAGGTGGTCGAAGAAGGTTTCGAAGAACCAACAAATACCACGGGATATACGACGGCTCAAAACAAGGCGTTGAAAGAGGCGCGATCGAAGGATAAGGCAACACTATATATGTTGTTCCGAGCCGTTGACGAGTCGGGCTTTGAGAAGATTGCCGGTGCAACTACTTCAAAAGAAGCGTGGGACATTTTAGAAAAAGTGTTCAAAGGAGCCGACCGAGTCAAGCAAGTGCGTCTCCAAACTCTTCGTGGCGAGTTGGAGAGCATGAAGATGAAGGAGTCGAAAGTGTATCGACTACATCACGCGTGTACAAGCCGTGGTGAACCAACTCATTCGTAATGGAGAAGCGTTAACCGATGCGCGAGTTGTGGAGAAGATTTTGAGATCATTAACCGAAATTTTGAGAATGTTGTGTGCGCGATAGAAGAGTCAAAGGACCTTGCGAAGCTCACGATCGACGAGCTTGCCGGTTCTCTCGAGGCACACGAACAACGTAAGAAGAAAAAAAGAGAGAGAGACACTCGAGCAAGCACTTCAAACCAAGCGTCAATCAAAGATGAAAATGTACTCTATTCTCAAAATTTTCGTGGTAGAGGGCGCGCGGCCGTGGAGGTCGTAGTTTTGACGGTGAAGGTCGTGGACGTGGAAACAATTATGAAGAAAAGGATGAGTCGAACCAACAGAATTGGCATGGTCGAGGACGTGGTCGTGGGAGAGGCGGCATGTCAAATCATTCAAATGTTGAGTGCTACAACTGTGGCAAGCATGGGCACTACGCAAAACAGTGCAAATCAAATGTCGAGTGCTATAATTGCGGTAAGTATGGACACTATGCAAAGGAGTGCTATTCCGAGAAAAAGGTAGAAGAAAACGCGAATCTAGTCGCAGAAGAGGAGACAAAAGAAGATGGTGTTCTCATGATGGCCTATAAAAATACCATTCCCGACACGACGACATAGTGTGTGGTATCTCGATACAGGCGCTAGTAATCACATGTGCGGACACAAACATTTATTTGCAGAGATGCAAGAGGTAGAAGATGGGCATGTGTCATTTGGAGACGCATCTAAGGTTCGAGTGAAGGGCCGAGGTAAAATTTATTTTTCTCAAAAGGATGGTAAAGAAGGATCGATTGAGGATGTTTATCATGTTCTGATTTGAAGAGTAATATACTTAGCATGGGGCAACTATTGGAGAAGGGATATTCGGTTTTCATGAAAGACCGGATGTTACATTTGAAGGATAAAAAAGACCGGTTGGTTGCACGTGTAGAGATGGCCAAGAATCGAATGTTCAAACTGAACTTAAGAAATGTGCGAGAAAGGTGTTTGCATGTCAACATGGAGAAAATTGAGCAGTTTTCCAGTTTGGTGGATGAATGGAGGGGAAAAGCGGAGAGAACAGAGATCCGACTTGAGGAGGTGCATGAATCGAGAGAAGTGCAAGACGGAATCTCTTGCCTCGGCCATTCAACAAGCTGGAGGAGAAGGAGCAAATTGTTGGAGAAGTTGCATCAAGCGAGTTGCAAGTAAAAGCGGCAAGTAAGGCAATGGAAGAGGCAAGAACAGAGAGTTTGCAATTGAAGGAGAGGTTGTTGGACAAGGAAAACGAGTTGCGAGTATAACACAAAAGAATGATGAGCTACGGGCACATCGGTCAAAAGGCGAAGAAAAGATAGTTGAGTTGAGTTCTCGGCTCAAGGAGGTGGTATTTGTAGAGAAAGTCCGAAAATGCCTGAGAAAGCAAATCCCGTGTTAGATGTAGAAATTGAGAAGCCAAAAGTGGAGGAAGAAGAGTCTCTTCATAGGTGCAAAGAGAAAGAATCAAATAATAATGTCAAACAAGAAGGGGAGAATGGAGATGCAAAGGAAGAAGTGGTGGAGAGTAAAATGGCAGAGAATGAGTCTCAACATGAGGAAAATGGTGCAAAAGATGTGAAGGTGAATTTGAAATCTGGTAATGGTAATCAGATTGACAATGGATCAAGTTTGAGTGACACGGGTAAAAAGAAGAACTTGATGAGTAAGAAAAAATCACCTTTGAAGAAAAACAAGATGAAAGAGTGTAATTCAGTAGCAATACCTATGGAACTCGGTACAAAATTCTCTAAGTTTGAAGGAGGAGATCGTACGATGCAAGAAAGAAAAGAATTAAGTTTATGGGGGAGTTTTGTTGAAAGATAAACTTAATTTTAGTATTAAAGTTAAATAAATTAGGAAATAAAGGGAGACTCTTTGGCTTCAGCACTTTGGCAGAATTTTAAGGCTGATTAATGACAGCATTTGAAGGGGCAAATGGACGTGGAATTTAGTGTATGACCTATGGATGGAAAGCTCTTGAAGTCTAGTTTCCAATGGTTCAAATTTCAAATCGTTTGGAGTTCCCTACAGAGAGTTATGACGATTTTAGTGGACATGGGTCAGCTGAAAGGGTGCTGTTTAGAATTCTGTTTTTATTATATGTTTTTATTACGAATTTTAAGAGTCATGTCTAAGGCTATAAATAGACTTGTATTCTGTTGTAAGTAAGTAAGAGAGAAGAGAAAAAATGTAAGAGAAATAGAAGATATAGTTTGAATAGAAAGAAATTTCAGAATTATTCTCTCTTCCTTCCACCGAGATATATCATATTATAACATTCTAGACATGTCTAAATTGTTCATTTCAGACATTCATTTTTTGTTGTAAAATTGGATGGTTCAATATGATTATTTTTTTTGGGTCGCATATTTAGAAGAGATGTAACTGTGTAAGTGAAACCCTTGATCCAGGGATGTACATAATACTCATTATTGGGCTATACAAAAAGACAATCATGCATATTCTTTTGAGAAGATTTTGATACAAAAGGACGACCGGAGATCAGTTTAATGAAATTAGTAATTTAGTAGACTAGAGAGTCGTAGGGGGGATAATTTTGTATTTTTGTGTGCATTATTATAATATGATTGTAATTAGGAATTTAGGACCATTGTTCATAATTTTAGGAATTTAGAATTATCAGAGTGTTAATTAGAGAGAATGTAATAATGCTCTTTATAGAGAGATGATTACAATTAACTGTGTAACTAACTTATTGTACAACAATATGAGATGAACTATGACTATTTATATGTAACTTCTTGTATGCTATGTGTTGTATCTTCTGTGAGTTTTGAAGCATCGCTAATATGCCCCCCTCAAGTCCACTGATGAAGCATTTACAGTGATTTTGGATCATAGAGTAATGAATTGAGCAGTGTCAAGGCATCAACTAACTGATCCTGTGAACAAATAAAATGTACTCTAATCGAACCATCAGCCACCTTCTCACGAACAAATGATAGTCAAGTTCTATGTACTTTGTTTGTGCATGAAACACAGGATTTGATGCTAAGAACGTCACACCAAGATTGTCACACCAAAGTACCGTGGTGGAAGTGAATATCTTAATTCCTATAACAAACTCTTCAGCCAAATAATTTCAGCTGAAGTCATGGCTAAATTTTGGTATTCAGCTTCTGCACTAGATTGTGCAATGATTAACTGCTTCTTAGAACACTAGGAAATAAGATTCGAACTAAAAAAAATAAGATATACAATAGTTGATTTTCTGTCATCTGGGCATCCAATCCCAATCTGAATCAGAAAATGCATGAAGAGTGAATTCAGAAGAAGCATGAATGGTAATGTCATGGTTGATAAATCCTTTTAGATATCTAAGGATTCATTTAACAGAAGCTAGTTGGGTTATGCATAAATTGTGAAACCTTGTTCATAGCAAAAGCAATATCTGAGAGTGTGATAGTTGCATGCTGAAGCAACCCAACGATGCTACGGTATAGAAATGGGTTAAACATACACTCTCCTCCAAGTTTTGACAAAGCTGGACATGTGGCTATAGGAGTAGAAACTGATTTGACTCGTGTCATTTTTGCACGATCTAGAATGGAGTGAATATAGCCCCACTGTGTAAGAGATAGGCCATTAGTTGTAGTTTGAACTTCAATGCCAAAAAAAAATGTAGTTGGTCAAGATCTTAAATTGTGAATTTCTGATAAAAAATCAAGGTAAAATATTGAATTAGAGCAACATTATTTTCAGTTAAAATAATATCATCCACATAAACTAACAAGAATGCCACATCAGATCCTTTATGATCAAGAAACAAGGAAGGATCAGAAGCAGAAGTAACAAAGCCGAGATGAAAAAGTGTGTCACTTAGCTTCTGATTCCAGACACGAGGGGATTGACGAAGATCATACAAGGCTTTGTGAAGATGACAAACATGTGTAGGTTGTTGAGGATCTACAAAACCGAGAGGCTGAGCCATGTAAATTGTCTCTTGGAGATTACCATGTAGGAAAGCATTGTTAACGTTAAGCTGTCGAATTTGCCAGATGTTGATGATTGCTAGAGAAAGTATTAGTTGAATGGTTGTTAGTTTAATTACTGGACTGAACGTGTCAGTGTAATCGAGACTCTCTTCTTAGGTATAACCTTTGCAACCAAACAAGCTTTGTGTCTCTCGTTTGTACCATCAGAATTCCTCTTTATTTTGTACACCCACTTACACTCGACAACATTAATGGTAACTTCTGAGGCAGGAACCAAACTTCATGTACGGTTTTGTGCTAAAGCATCCAACTCCTTTGCCAATGCCTCCAATGAGCTTCTTTTGACGCTTGAGCATAGGTTGTGGGAGAGGATAATTGGTACCTAATAAAACCTTTGGTTGAGCAGAGGAGATACGAGACTTGGCCCTTATAACCATGTGATGAGATGATACAATCTGAGGTGAAGATGGCACAGTAGAGCTGGGAGCTGGAGTGGAAACACATCGCCTAGAGTATATTTGGTTACTGGAGGTTGTAATTGTGAGCAAGGTGTAGAACCAAGAGTCTGACAAGGTGGTGGGAGTGTCAAAGAATTATGAGGAGGTTTAGGTAATGATGTGAGATCAACAGGAAGGATTTGTAGAGGATAAGTGGTGGTAGAGTTGTCAAAATTTGAATAAGAGGACTGGACATTTTCTAATGGAAAAGGACTTTCATTAAAGATTACATGTTTTGAAAGATAGATACGATTTGTTGATAGATCAAGACACTTGTATTCTTTATAGATAGAGAAGTACCCAATGAAAACACAAGATATAGACCGAGGTGCAAGCTTGTGAGATGAATATGATCTTGTCTATGGATACCATATTAGAGTGTCAATTAGAGAAAGAAAAATATAATAACTGATTTATATTCTATTAATCAATTGTTTACATAACAATGTTCTTTATATAGAGAGAGCAAATTACAATCATTTGTAACTGTGTAACTAACTTCGTGCATAAAATATGAGATGAACTATAACTATATCTATGTAACTTCTTGTAAACTATGCGTTATATCTTTTGTGAGCTCTGAGGTGTCGCTAATAAGAATCATTGTTCATAACTTTGTTCTCTTATTACATCAGGACCAAATTTTAATAAGCTTTTAGTACAAAAAAAAAGAATGTTGAACGTCACAAAATTGATCAAGGAAAGAGCTGAGGAAATAAATTGAGTACATAGGCATCAAGAGAAAATGAAACAAATTAAGCATTAAATTTTTTGTTTAGTCGCTTTTAGAAAAAAATGAAAGCGGATGTCCTCTCGTCACTTTACAGAAAAAAAAACATCTAAAATTTTCTTCGAAGAGAGTTATGAACAAAAATTGGTAACACTTGGAAGACTCTTGAGAAAACATAATATTACACTTGTATGGGAAAAATATAAGTTATTCTGGCCTAGCTATACTCGAGGGACGAAATTTTCTTTCAATCTGATTCCACGTTGATTTCTGGAAAGTATTTTTGCCTGGTATCAACAAATATTGACACAAGTATCAGCTTCCAACATCAAAAAGATCACTGAATGACAAAAGTTATCTTTTGCTACATCCACCAACATTATAATATGCACAAAAAAAGAGAGAAGAAAACAACACTACTAGTGATTGCAAGTTGCAACAAACACCTAATATTTTATTAGTCATAGTTAGTAAACCCCCAAAATTTAGGTCATACTTGGTAATTTGAGAAGCTTTGGTGTTGGTAAAATAAATTGGGGTTATTTCCAAAGAAATTTCTACAAGTTTCAAAATTCCTACTCCAGAAAAAAAACTTACATTTCCCTTTTCTGATATTTTTTCTGTAGCCATTCAGCAGTAGGTTGGTCCTTCTTATGTGGTCTGTATCCTCCTGATCTCTCCAAAAACTCTTCAATTAACCTGAGTAAAACACACTAATTAGGAACACATCTACAAACCCAATAAGTACCTACCATATATGGTCCCCGGAAATACAATTGAGCTCTAGCTTTGATCACTAACTTTTTCAAAGTTTTCATTTTGAATTTTGCTGGTTTAAGTCATTCTCATTGTTTTATCTCAGAAAACATATCCGGTTCAACCCTATATATAGAGAGAGAAAGAGAGAGAGGGCTATGGTGCTTCACGAAGCACAAAATTTTCTATGTTTCGCATCCGTATCTCAAATTTGAAAGTCCAAACGACCGATTCAAACCGTTGAGCATGATCTTCATATTGAAATGACATTAAATTTTATATTTTTTTTAAAAATTTTTGCTATTTTTGGGCAGAAAATCACTAGTACTGAATGGTGCAAAAATCGTTAAATCAATAAACTTTGTATCCATCTAAAAAATAACAAAAATTCCCAAAAAATATATATATAATTTGATCTCCAACGATATTTCAATGTGGATATAATATTCAACGATTTGGATTGGCCGTTTAGACTTTTAATTTTGAGATACGAAAGTGAAACACATGAGGTTTTGTGTTGAGGTTTTGTGTTTTGCGAAGTACCGTAGCCTCTCTCTCTCTCTCTATATATATATATATAGAGTAAATCTAGCGTGCTCTTAAACTCACGGAAGCCTTCCGTGAGCTTAACTCAAAAAATATATATCAAATCATCTCCAAATTTTGATTTATCATGCTCATTAAATTTTCATATGAAAATCTTATGGATGCAAAAATTTGAGATATTTTGAGTTTTCTAACTCTTCATTTTTAATTTTTGAAAATTAGCTCTAAAAATAATAAAAAAATATTAATGTTTGTACATTATTTTCAAAAATTAAAAAACGATGACTTAGAAAACTCGAAATATCTCAAAATTTTGCATCTCACAATATTTTCATATGAATAATATAATGAGCATGATAAGTATCTCTCGTGCTTTGCGTCCGTATATCAATTTTTTGTTATTTTTTAGATGGGTAAAAATCACTAATATTGGATGGAGAAGAAATCGCTAGATCAATAAACTTTACACCCATCTAAAAAATAATAAAAATTTCAAAAAAATGTAAAATTTGATCCCCGAGATATTTTAATATGAAGATCATGTTCAACGATTTGGAACATTAGTTTGGACTTTTAAATTTGAGATACGAACGCAAAGTACGAGATATTTTGTGCTTCGCGAAGCACCATAGCCTCACTCTATATATAGAGAGAGATACATTATGGTGCTTTGCTAAACAAAAAAAACCATTGTTGTTTTGACGTGAGATTTCATATCCCGACAACTCAAATGGTCAATCTAAGTTGCTCATTATGTCAAAATCTTGTGAGATATTAAATTTCATGAATTTTTAAGCTTTCTAACAATTTTTAAATTATTTTTAAAAATAACCTTATTTAACACGAGAAAATGATCTATTCTAGAGTTGTTTTTAAAAATAATTAAAAAAAATAGCTAGAAAACTAAAAAAATCATGAAATTCAATATCTCACAAGATTTTGACATAAAGAAAATATTGAGCAACTTAGATTGACCGTTTGAGCCGTCGGGATATGAAATCTCATGCCAAAACGACAATAATTTTTTGCTTTGCAAAGCACCATAATGTGTGTGTGTGTGTGTGTGTATATTAATAGAGTCTGACCACAATGATTCCATAAGCATTTTCGATTAAGTGCTTAAGACTCAAATTTTAAAATCTTGTGCCCAAAATTTCAGTTTAAATAGCTTAAAAAATTATTCACATCATAATCTTATAGATTATCAATTTTCATCATGTTTGGAGTTAGTTTAGTATGCTTAATTATTTTTGAAAGATGACAATATTTGGTCTACAAAAATTGGTATTTCTAATTATTTTTAAAGTCATCTTTCAAAAATCATTAAGTATAGTAAACTAACTTCATACATGATGAAAATTGATAATCTACGAGATTATAATATGAAAATTCTTTTTAAACTATTTAAATTGAAGTTTTGGGCATGAGATTTTAAAATTTGAGCCATAAGCGTTTCAGCTCGAAATACTTATGGAATCATCGTAATCGGTATATATATATATATATATATATATATATATATATATATATATATATATATATATATATATATATATAGTTTGTCTATTGTACTTCCATAAGCATTTTGACCGAAACGCTTATGGTCCAAATTTTATTTTTTCTCGCTCGAAATTTCAATTTAAGTAGATGTGTATTTTAAGCAAAAGTGCACGTGGCTCGAATTTTTTCATAACATATTCGAAATTCAAAATTATCGTTATCATTAAATTCTTCATATCAAAATATTGAAGGATACAAAAATTTAGGATGTTTTGACTTTTCTAAGTATTTGTTTTGAATTTTTGAAAATCATGTACAAAAATTCAATACTTTATTATTATTTCAAAGCTGATTTTCAAAAATCCAAAACAATTACTTAGAAAACTCGAAACAGCCCAAATTTTTATACCCCTTAATATTTCGATGTGAAGAATTTAATGAGAATAATAATTTTGAATTCTTAACATATTACGATAAAATTTGAGCCACGTGTATTTCAGCTCGAGAATTTGTATGTCGATGAAGCTGTTTTAACTTAGAAGCAACAAGATGCTGTTTGAAAGAGTGTAAGCATGTCGGTAAACTAGTGAACATACAAGCTGCACATGGATTTCTGAGAAGCTGCCACCTCACGATCTGGAAATGATTCCTCCATGCGATAGCTCAACCATACATACAAATCCAACACCTACAATCCATTCACCGATCCAATTTAATAGTTTACCACGCAGCAGCTAACTGTACTGTTAGAGGTTGTATGCTAGACCGCCATTTGTCCGTTGGAAGTAAAAATAAATAAATAAATTGTATTACACATTGTTCTGGTCCCTAAAGCTTCACTGTTCTGGTTATGGTCTTTAGACATCCCAAAATTTTCCCAGTTTGATTGGAAGCTGTCATTTTAAGTCAATGAGCAAACATAAGTACTCAGCATTGACCAGACATGAGTCCATTCTATGAGAGGAAGATATTCCTAATATGAATCAATCACAGCACCAAATTCACAATACTGCCCTTGAGAAGAGAACTAGGAACCATTGAGGATCACAACAAGAAATGGCAGTTTCATGTACACTAATTAAGTCTTAATTAATTTACCAAAAGAGTAAATTTATATCAGATCTGACCTTGTGAATGGATTCTAGTTCTTTGAGTTGATTCTGTGTTTTTGGAACTTGAAGAGTACCAGGAGTGAATATTTCTTTTAACTGAACAAGCCCTTTCTTTGAAAAGCTTTCTGCAAACTGCAATATATATAAAAAAAAGATAATCAAGTTGGATGGACTTTCCAGTTGCATTTTATATTATATAATAATTACAAGTACATTACTCAAATGGTTCTTTAAAGTATTCCTCAATTCCATTTTGGTCTCACAACATTTTCAATCTGTATCATTTAGGTCCCTCAATCATATGATGCATGGAGATCCTACTGATGCTAAAGTTGGTTGTTTACTACCAAATAGATCAATCATTCAATAAGTCAAGTTAAGAGAGTAAATGCATGCCTGAATCAAGCCTTGAGCTGAGATATCATCTGTCATGTCTACTGGGCTGTAACAAGCAACATATAATTCTCAAATGCATTACCAAAATTGAGTTTAATTTCCCAATAATTGGCATTTATGTAGATATGGTACCTGAGGCAAAAAAGGTATTTGTCATATAGTGATAAGGGAAGCTCATCAACAACCGCTGCAATTTTCTATCCTCCAAAATTAACCAACCAGCAGACTTCATTAATAAGTTTCCAATTATAGGAATCATTTATTAAGCTTTACAGGTGAGAAAATGAATAAGCACAGGTCTACAAATATCTCACCAGCATGTCCTCACAGTTTGAGATAAAATAATCAGATGATAACTTTGCTCTCAACAGAAACTCTTCCTGTATTTAATAAAGCCTAAGTATTATGAGATCCAAGCAAATACTTCAAGATTCTGAGATTTTCCACCTTAGTGAGTAGTTTAATGAAACTGTCCAAGCTGCATCTCATAAATCAACATATGCATATAGATATATTGAAGTGGGCTATTGTGTCTTCTAAAGTACGTCTTGTACTTCACACTCGTATCTTACATTTCGAACTTTAAAAGAGCGATCCAAACTGTTAAAGATGATCTTCATATTAAAATCTACATGATGATCAAATTTTATATTTGTTAGAACTTTTTTGCTATCTATCTGAAGGATAGAAAATCAGTACTATTGGATGGTTCAAAAAATGTCAGGTCAATAAATTTTGAACCCCTCCAAATAAATAGAAAAAAAAGTTTCAAAAAATATAAGTTTGATCACTAGGGAGATTTTAATATAGAATCATGTTTAATGGTTTGAATCATCAATTTGAATTTTGAAATGTGAGAGCATGAAGTACAGGATGTGATGTGCTTTACAAAGCACATTAGCATAACACTAGATATATTTATAGAAAGAGGAAGAGTTGTATACCAGTACAGGATGGAAGTCTTTAGTGGAGTGCATTCGTGAGTAGAGGGACAGCAGGTCAAAGGTAGGAAAAAGCCCAGCACGCTGATACAAACCAAATGTTTTGAATTTAATTACAACATACCAACTAGACAGACTGTTTCTTCTGATCTTAGTTTACCTTTCAATGTACACAACTTGTATGTAAGATTTTTCTTCAGTTAAGAAAAATTGTTGGTTGATACACAACCAACTAGCATTAAAAAATGAACCTTTTTTTCAAGAAGGATATGTTAAAGAATTATATAAATTAATTATACAAAAACAGACAGTCAGTTTGAGGGCCTTGGGCTATAAAATGGTATGGGATGCTGATGAACAGTATTTCATATCTCTAGAAAGGGGCTTTTGTACAATTTTCTCAATGCCAGTTGTATCTAACTGAACAAGCAGGATGTTAACCTCCAAAACAGGAGAAGCAGCATTCACAGATGAATGTAGCAGAGGCAAATCCTTCCCATTTAAGCATGTTACTTCACCAACAGGAAACTTGGAGCCATATCTCCCAGCTCTTCCTAAATGCACAAACAGCATCTGTTGATGAACTGACTAAAGTTTCTCCTAGGTTCTTTCATTTTGGGAAAACATTTTTTAGAGTACTAGATGAGATAGGTAACCTGAAATTTGCTTTATTTCGGGAACAGTTAAGTCACGGATTGATTCTCCGTCAAACTTCTTCATTGTAGAGAAAATAATTCTGGAAATGTTCAAATTGAGACCCATTCCAATTGCATCACTGGCTACCAACACATCCATCTCGCTTCTCTCATCATTGAATAGTGAAGCCTGAAAATTTTAGTTTTCAGCTGCTATCAAAGAATATATTTTCATGACTCAGCAGCAGGAACACTATACTAACCAGTGTTGTAAATAACGGAATGCGCTTAACGGATGGATGGGACAACGCTAAGCTATTAGTCATTATGTAGCTGATTAATCGATTTTTGCGGACAATTTGGCGTTCATATTTTAATATATGAACATATTAAAGGCTTTGTGGTTGTTGTTATTGATGTTTTCAAGTACTATAAGGCATAAAGTGTTGGGATAATTTGAACAAAAGAAAAACAAAATTGGCCATTCAAGTTTGTACCAATCTGTATAAAACAAGGACTGTATTTTCAGATAGGGTTACCTGTTTTGTTCGAGTTTCTGGGGGCAATGAGCCATAAACAACAGAGCATAGGTGCTTTCCGCCCGCTTCAATTTTTTTCTGTTATATGAAAAAAAAATAAAAAGTTTCTTAATCTTAATGTCTTTCTTTAATCTTTTGTCCGGTCATTTGTAGTTTAAATTGTTGTTCCTAACCTTCAGCCTATAAATATCACTCCGTGAGAAGGTGACAATGCAATCTCCCTTCTTGACATTAGAGAAGGATTCCAGTGGAACTTTTAAAGGAACCAATGGTGACAGCCTTTCATAATGTTGAACCTGCAAAAGTAGTAGCAAAATTACTTGGTTATTTTGATTTTTCTTGAGCAATGTGGAATTTGATAATTGAAAAATTACATAAGACCACCATGACATGTAATTGGATCTTTAATACTAGAGAACTCGAAAAACATGCTTCAATTTCTGTTTGAAAAGTGTAGAATACTTGTTTTTTTTTGGCAAGCATATGATATTTCGCGATATTACATACAACTACAACAAAGACTTTAATCCCAAATAAATATTTCATGATTTCACATAACTACATAAAAATTACTGTTCTTTCATTTCACATTATTTACAACAGGATTGATTTTGTTCTTCTATGATATTACATAATTATGCACAACAGTATATTAACTTTATATAGCCAACATTTTTGGGCATAATATAGCTTGTTAAGAAAGGAAAAGTACCTGAACAATATCACCAGTAACTTCAAGTATTCTTTGGATAAGAGGGACTGATGCAGGGTCACCACACACATGTAGCTCATCAGAGCAAATTCCTAGTAAAGCACGGGTGAAGGCATATCCTCTTGTTTCACAACTCAACATCTACAGATATAAAACTTCATCAGAGAACTATATTTAACCCTTATTTTTTTTGGTTGGGAGGGGACGTGGGATAAACTAAGCACATGTACATTCTGACAAGTTTACTAATATGAATAATTTGACCTTCTATTTTACTTTCATCTATTTATTTATTATATTAAGTTTCTCCATTATAGAATTACCATAGTGACAAAAAAAAATCAAACTGTTCTCACTGCAAAGGATACAGAAACCTGCTTTGTTTTCACAAATTAGATGGGAGTCAACAGATAAGTACAAAGGTCACTTCAGAAGTAAATAAGTTGTATGAAGTTTTTACTGCATGTTATGTTGGGCTACTCTATTCATCTTTCATTTTCTGGGCAATCTTCAAGGCTGCTGTGCAAATCCTTCCCACATTCTGAGCTCATTCTTTTTCAATGTCCAGGTAATATTCAACAATCACAACTTAATTTACAAGTTGTTGGAAACAATACATAAAAGGACAAAAAAAAACCTGAATTTCATCAATAACAGCACACTGGTACTCGCCAGAAACATTAGCCATCTCAACTGTTAATGAGGTGTGCTTGGCACCCTCGATTTCATCTCTTTCTTGACCCGTTATAAGATTGCATGGCACCTTTGCTTTGTTCAATCTCTGTGCAACCTCCCATGCTAGCAGTCTCAGAGGTCCACAATACAGACCTTCACCATTTAAGTACACAAGTTCAATAACCCACATTTTCATAAGCCCCAATCTAGGATTCAGTATTCAGCTCCACATACACACTAGGAGCACTGACAGGACAATTGCATTACTAGGTAAGTCTCATAAATAATCCAACAGAATGATCCTGATCCAACCTGAAGCAGCACATGCAACTTGGACCACTCAGGAAGCACATTAAATTTATAATAAACAACAAAACATCTATGTTTAAAAGTTCAAGGAAATGATATTGATCCAACATATCTTATTACATAAATATCTATGTTCAACTTAAGTTCAATGTTTATAGGTCTCAATTGGTTCATTAAGTTCAACTTAGCCCATTTGTAGATATAAAATTTAATGAATTACCTTGTGTGACCCTCAGTTGTATACTGAAATATCCACGGGTCTAATATAAAATACATTACCTTCAATTGTGAAAGTAACTACAGATGATGATGGAAAATCATTTAACAAGGAAACAGAAAAATGCAAAAATTATGCCCAAATTAGTGCTGGCACCATACAGAGTGTTACATATAATCAAATAGTAGATCAAGCCGAAGTACTACAGAAATCATACAAGAAAATATTGCAATACCTGAGGAACTTGTTTCTAACTGCTTGAGTGCATGGTAAGTTTTCCCGCTGTTTGTGGGACCCATATGTAAAAATACATTGCGCTTCTTTCTTCTAGCATTTGGATACCACAAATGTGGTTGCCTGTCATAAAGAGAATGTGGTATTTAAGAAATGTCTATTCCCCAATAACTATCAACAATACTAAACTTTACTTGAATATAATTCACATGTTGCACATTAACCAGCAGTCGCTGAATGCCTGATACCAGTCAAGAGTTATCTAGTAGGCCTCATTTTAGACCCAGGTTAAAAGTAGCCCAAAAAACGTCAAAAGGTGAATAACTCAAGTTTAAGAGGCCAAAGACAAGCCTAAGTACTGATATATGCATGAAAATACTTGGAGAAGAGTACTGAGTAGATGAACAAGCTGAGCATTTTTTCGTTTCTCACAAGTGACACGTTCAGAAGGGAATTTTACCCAATTTTAATGAAATTACACAATATACTACTTTTCTTGTCACTTTGAGGTGGCTTCCGTGCATGGCAGATTAATTTTTTGGGTTCCTTTTGGAACTATTACAAACTCTGCAATATATGCATAATCATAGAAATCGTGGATGTTTTCTTCAAATATGAAAAATAATACAGGTCTTTAATTTCTACATATGCCAAACCTAAAAGTGAACTCTTACGTCAAATCAGTCAAGTCAAAAGCAGAGCTGTGGTAGCTATTTGGAGAGCTTAACTGGCAGTATAACCAAGAGCTGCAATCCATATTCAACAGAAATGGCCTAATCGAGGTATCTGAAGAAAAACAAAAATGTGTGTCAGAGTTAATTGAACTAGATATATTTCACTTCTGTATCAGAGAGAAAGATGAAGAAAAAATACAGATACCCGATGTTTTACTAATCAAGTGGACAGGTCTGGTACCGGCTCATCTCAATTTATTATTTTTAGTTCCACATTGAATTCAGGATACATGAAACTTAACACTGTTAATTCCTGGAAAAATAAGCAAGCGAGGGAGGTCGGTTGGTAGGAATATGGGACTACAAGAGACGGTATGGTTCTCTTAGGCAAAGGTACAAACAGTTGGCGTGCTAGAGAAACGGTCAAGAGAAAAGAGATATAAAGTCACGTAAAAACATGCGTTGCACTAACCATGAAGAAGACGAGAGGAGGAGAGGCTTTTCCGAAGAAGGAGAGCACGCGCCGTCGCCATTTTTCCGGCTATGAAAGGAATCGACTTCTCTTTCAATTCAGCAAAAAATTGGAATGAAATTTCTAAATTGAAAGAGAGAAATAGACGGATGAATTGGAAAAAAGGCACCAGCGAACGAATTTAAAAATCAAGCATTGCCTTCAACTTTGTCAGCACAAGCAATTAGGAATTGGTTGTCAGAGCTGTGAATATTCCTTTCGTCCAATTCTCTTTTAGGCCCTGTTCTTACTTTTTAATTATATTCGCCTGATGTCAAAGCACAATACGACTTCATTTCCATTTTCCAAGGCCCGAAAAACCCAATAGGCGACTGTAAATTTTATATGTTCATTTGAGGGCAAAAAGGAAGAGAAGAGTAACGATGTAAACATAAATAAATGTTACAATTTTCAGCCGCTACAAAATAGTGAAATACTACATACAAAAATGAAAAAAAAAACTGACTAAAAGTATTACTGAAAAGATAGTAATTGTTTATATGATTTTTTTTCTTGCTAGCTTCCCTGAATAAAATCGATAACTTTTTTATTACTAGGGTTGTTGGATTACTGTATCCAATAAAACCATAAAAATTTTCAGAACTTGAAGTTCTGACCTAGTTCAAGATAGGAAATGCTTGCACGGGTATCACTAGAAATATACATGCTATGTGGAGAACAGGAGCGGATGCATATCCGGGGGGGGGGGGGCGGCGGCCCCCTCTGGATTTTGAAAAACAGTGTTTTTCGGTAATACTTTCGGTAGTTTGCCCCCCTGGAAAATTTTTTTGTCCCCCCTGGATTGTCTGATTAATTTTATTGAGAAAAAATATTTAATATCATATATAATGAAATAATTATGCAAAGATATCAAAATATAAAGTTTTATACATGAAAATTTTCTTCATCAACTTGATTATCTATTACTTTGAGCTTTATTTTATTGTTATTTTTAATATATAAAATGTTATTATTCTAATAAATTTTTTGTTAGGTAAGAATATATATTAAATTATTATTTTTTTATTTAGTACCCGATTAGTTAATGGATTTAAACCCGATAAACTATTACAATCCGATATTTGCCCCCCCTGACTAAAATCCTACATCCGCCCATGGTGGAGAATATTTTTGGTGACATGTATTTCTTCCAAACTGGAAACTCTAGACTGAAGTGATCGGTGTTGCCTGATTGTGATAGTAAGTGCTTATCTCTTTTAACATTTAATCTAAAATTTGCTTCAGTTCTTCCTAATTTCCTTAAAACTAGTATTTGTATATTGTAATTGATCCTACAAGGATCATTATAATTGGTATGAGAGTCCAAGATCACATCTGAACGTTTGCATCTGATTTTCGGTTGAGTCTCATCTGTCAATTAATAATCTAATTAGAAATTAACTAATTTAACATCAATTAGGATTTTGAAATAGTTTTGAGTTTGCTCTATTCTACAATCCTATCAAAATGATGGTTTAGTAGAATTGTGAATCTATAGAGTAGTGATAATATTTTAAAAAAATATCCTCAATACTTTTTTATTCATTTCGGATGGTACAAATAATCACTAATATTAACATTAAATAAGCAATCACTGGTAATCACTAATAAAATAATAATTAATAACAGTACAATTTAATATTAATTAAGTATTAATATTAAATAAAGAGTTAGACTATGGTGCTACGCATAGTTAATGATCAAATTTATTACGGACTCAAATATATAGTTAAATCATCTTCAAATATTGATTTATGGGTCTCAATAAATTATTTATATCAAAATATGATGGGATATAAAAATATTCTATTTTTTGAATTTTCTAAGTAATAGTTTTGGATTTTTAAAAATGACCTGAAAAATATGTATTATTTTATTATTATCATTGAATCATTTCAAAAAAAAATCCAAAACTAATACTTAGAAAATTTGAAAAATAGATTTTTTTATATCCAATCATATTTTTATATCAAAATTTATTGAGATTCATAAATCAAGATTTGGAGATGATTTACTTATATTTTTTAGTTCGTAGCAAATTTAATTCATTAACTACGCGTAGCATCATAACCTAACTCTTAAATAAAATAATAATAGATAATAATAATAAATAATAATAGATAATAATAATAATAATAATAATAATTAGTATTAAATAAAATAATAAAATAATAATAAATAATAAATAATAGTAGTTAGTAATAGTATAAAATAATATTAAATATGTATTAATATTAAATAAAATAATAATAGATAATAATACATGTATTAAAAATAATAATTAATAACAAATAATAATACATAATAATAAATAAAATAATAGTTATTAGTATTAAATAAAATAATGATTAACATCAAATAATAATACATAATAATAGGTAGAATAATAATCATTAGTATTAAATAAAATATTGATTAATAACAAATAAATAATACATAACAATAAATAAAATAATAATCATTAGTATTAAATAAAATAACAGTTCTATTATTAAATAATTTATCCATATAAAATAAAATAATAATAGATAATAAATAATAATAAATAAAATAATAAGCATTAATGTTAAAAAACAATGCTTAATAAAAAATAATACATAATAATAATTAGTAACAAATAATAATGCATAATAATAAATAAAATAACAAACATAGTACTAAATAAAATATAATAAATAAAGTAATGATCATTAGTATCAAATAAATAGAAATAATTATTATTTTACTCATTTCTCATCACTATTCTAAAATTACCATGCAAACAATATTTTACTAACTCAAAATAGTAAAAATTAACGCTTTTTTTATACTTTTTGAGATATCACTAGGTTCACACTATTCTCAACTATTAACTCAAAAGACACTATTTTTACACTAATCCTTCCACCATCCGAACACACCCATAGTCTCGTGTAGTGGCGGATCCAATGGGGGTTGGGGGCCCGGCCTCCCCTAATTTTTCAAAAACATCCAAAAAATATATATAATTTCATAAAAAAATCAGAAATTTGTATATCCGACTCTCTCCTAATATTTTTTTCTTTATAGTAAATGTCTGACTTCTTCAGTTTTGATCCCCAATCTAAAATTCTAGTTCCGCCTCTGATCTCGTGGCCTTCTCTACTGGTACTCTTTGGTACAATAACGCTTGTCATGGATTTGATAGTTGATACTGTAGAAGCCGTTGAAATTCATTTCATTTGCCAGAGGTGGAATCGACATAAGAGTCGATAATTCTAAAAGAAAAATAAAACAATTAAAGTTCATAACTTGTATGTAAGCTATATTTATTGACAAATATCATAGCAATCTCCTGGAAATTCTCAACATGAACTAATACCATAGAAGAGAGTAAATATTTCATAACAAAAATACACATGCCAGAAAGATACAGATATAATATTTTGCTTTATACGTAGGAGGTATAACCTTGACAAGCAGACAAGGCATGAAAAGATTGCAGCCAGGAATCTTAATTCAATGAGGTGAAGTTGGAACGATATTTCTCAAATCTAAAAAGAGATTAGTTGAGGACAGGAATGGGGCACAGAGAGTGCTGCCCTGTCCTCAGTGCTTGGTTCAATGCCTGGCAACAGACCTCGCTTGAGTTTCCTGCAAGCTGCAACTCCACTTGTCAAGCATGGGACCGAGTTCACTTCCTGGAAGTAGCAATTTGGTATCTGTGCTTCAGCTGATCTAGTCATGAAAGAAATTGCTAGAAAGAGAGCTAAGTGCAATTTTTTAGCCATTAGCATTATATGGATTTTGCTATTTATTATAGTTTAGTGCAACTATATAGTTCCCTGCTTGATAGGATTTGCTAATAAATTGATATAAGTAGACCCCGTCTCAGTTCACAGTAAAATCGTGATAGGCAAGTCCAATGCATGATTACTTGTGCTTGGATATATATCAAGCCAAGGACAGAAAAGATGGTGCTAAGTATTAGCTTGTATCAGCCAGTATATGAACTTTGTGCGTGCCTTTTCCATGGTCCAATTCATACTGCTAGCTAGTATATGAACTGATGTGTATTCAATTGTGAGATTCATCGTGATGGCAAATGAGATGGTTGAACCACTATGACAGAAAAAAAAAGATGAGCTATTGTCAGGAGAGTGAGGAGGGGAGTTACATCTTTTGGTTTCTCCCAGTAGCCGTCTCTTTCTTCCAATCGCTAGTTTCTTCTCCTTATTACCTACACTTAGGGCTGTCAAACGGCTGAAACGGTGACGAAACAGTGCCGTTTCGTTAACCGTTTCGTTTAATAAACGAAACAGAAAACCGTTTCGTTTAATAAACGAAACAGAAAATCGTTTCGTTAACCGTTTCGTTTAATAAACGAAACAGAAAATCGTTTCGTTAACCGTTTCGTTTATCACGAAATGGAACGAAACACGAAATTTCGTGTATTTTACATTGAAATACTCTTAATGAAATGAAAAATACCGTTTCGTTCTTTGCGCGAAATAGAAAACAGTTTCGTTAACCGTTTCGTTTAATAAAACGAAACAGAAATTCGTTTCGTTAACCGTTTCGTTACCACGAAACGAAATGAAACGCGGTCAAAACGGAATTCGTTGACAGCCCTACCTACACTGACTTCGACATCTCTTATTTTATTTTCTATTTTTGCAATTGTGCTTGTAAATCATATTCTCCTTTATTCTTTTTCTTTTTCTTCTTCTTTTGAGCTACAAAAAAAAAAAACACATCTAGAAAATAAATATAACCAAATGTAGATATTGTGTTGGATCTTAATCATATAAAGAAATCTAATTACAAATAATGATGCATGAGATAAATTTAAAATAACATCAATTCAAAAAAATTAGTCTATTAACGTTTGTGATAGGTTAATCATATCCAATGAAGACCCTTTGATATATCAATACACACTAGTATTATAAATTCTCCTGAAAACACAAGAAAAAACTTGGTTGACTAAGACTACTATGGGAAGAATATAAAAAAAATCTGAAAAAAATAAAGTATATCTAAAGTGTTTTGAATAGGAATGCCTACAAAATAATGATTTATGTATCAAAATTATGATTTAGGAGTTAGAGTTTAACATTAATATTATTGATTTTCAATTCTTAGATTTTTAATTTTTTGATTTCAGAGTTTTTAATTTAGGATTTAGAATTTTAAAATTTAAAGTATATTTTATAGTATAAATTTGCTGATCATTGTTATTATGATATATATTATTATTGATATTTATATTATTATTATTATTATTATGAATATTTATATTATTATTATATTAACATCATCATTTTCATTATTTTCATCTTCATTATTATCGGTATCATTATCACTATTATTATCATTGATTTTTATATTTGATATCTCTAATTGCTATGTTTTTGAATTGAATTTCATTTTTAGTCCATCTCAATTTATTTAGGAATTTGAGAATAAAAACTTTGTTGTTATTATTGTATTATTTTCTGTCTTGCTAACATTCAAGAAATTTGATTGAAGCACATAAGCTCAGGCAAAACACGGCAATAAAAGACTTATCAACTGAATACAATACAACTTCGTACCAGAGAGGACAGTTTCGTAGCTAAGCAGTATGTAATCTCAGTTGGTCCTTTCGGTTAACCAGAAGATTTGTACATTCAGAAATATACTACTTCCTGCAATGTATTTTACATAACTACAACAAATCAATTTTTCAGAATAAAAAATAATCAGTTCATTGTTAACCAAAATAATTTGTCCATGAACAGCTCTACATGACATTCATATAAAAAGCGTCACAGCTCTACCTGTCACACAATCACAAACTAAAGATGTGCTACATAGAATTGTTTTATAACCGCATTTAATTTCCCAAGTACCACTACAAAACTTTGGAATACCCCTACAATTACAAAATTTTAGTTAAAGGCGAAATACAAATACTTTATGCCCCAGTCACTCCATCTTTCTGTAGAAAAACAAAGTCTCAACTCTTAATCTTCTTATCATTTCTATTGCGTTTTCTTAATTCCCTTCTCTCAACTGAGTACTGCTTCTTTATCATCATATTCTGCAAGGATGTTCTCACAGCTGCAGCTGCAGCTGCAAATGCTGCTTCTTGAGCTGCAGCATCTAGACTCCCCTGTAACTGCATCAGCAACTTCTCTCCCCCAGGCACTTGGCTGTCTTCCAACAGTATGGGGTCTCGATTACAAGCATCTAATGAATCCTTTTGCACAAAGGATACAATTTTCACACGTGTCAATAATTGTTCCTTGTTACTGCTAACATCTGAAGAAGGCAGGTTAGATGCGCCCATAATTGTCCATAAGTACTCTTTTGATGAAGCAAGTGCTAAACTAGTAGGTATATATGATTTCTCCATAAGTACATTCTGCAAAAGAGAATCATGGCAGTTTAGACTTCAGAGAGAGAGAGAGAGAGAGAGAGAGAGGCCACAATATTAAACAGACATGACTCATTACTCATTAGTTTGAGATGTCAAATTACTGGGTAACTTGAGGGTCAATTTCAATGGTGTCAGTCAGCCAATTTCCACAATCGTTTTTTAATTCATCACCTTAATACCTAAAGTACAAATAAAGTGCAACAATGATCCTTTTTTAAATAATTAGCAACTTTGCTAATTAAACAAGTCCCACCTTGACACGAGATAGTGTCTTAGCTGAGAAGTCACAAGACAGCAATATTACTCCATTAAAGCTGCATCACAAAATAAAATAAAATGTCTGATTAAAACAAACATATTTGTCATAATGCCTTTTATGTATTATCATTTCATTTGGTACAATCAAACCCAACTAAATGAATTTGCCAATAACACCTGGCATGATGGCATCCCAAATATTTGCAACAAAGCCCACACAGTTTTTATGAGTATTGAAGCATAAGACTGGGAATATTTTGGTGCGTTGATTGCAAATAATGATAAATAAAGCCAGCAGTTATTATCCACGACAATATAACAGTAAACTAATAATTAAAAAAACGAATTTAATAGTCAATACAAGGCTGCCTTACCTCTGGACTGCTACTGCAATTAGTGAACCATCAGAAGAGGCACATATATTTGTCACAGCTGTTTTCTTGTTCTCCTGTATTTCACTTGCTTCTAAAATTTCAGCCTAAAAACAAATAAAAAGAAAAAAAAATAGTGCCTCAAGAAAAAAAAAGATTAATTCTTTTCCCTTCTCTTCTTTTATATCTAGGAGCAACTAACATAAATTTTTTTTTGAAGCAAAGTATTGCAGGAAGCATGAAATTACCTCATCACCTAATGCACATGTATACAGAAGCGACCCACTAAAGTAGTCCCACAGACGGACCTAAGCAATAAATGGAAAATAGCATTCAAAATTCAAAAATACAACAAAAAAATATTACTAAACAGCAAGTTGAATAACAAGCTCACTTTGTTCATGAAAGGTTGAAGTGAGCGACATGCTTACACTAATTAGCTTGATTAACAAGCTCAATTCATTCATAATTGAGTAATTTAATAGCACCACAACACAGATCCCTCATTCTAAGATAATACAAGTGGAAACAGGTTATTGTGCAAAATTATACAAAATAAATGGATGCATACAGTTAAGTCGCCACCACCTGATAACAGGAACCCTTTGCTTTGGTCCAGAGAGCATACAAAGGCAAGGCATGATACAAAACTGCAGAGAAGACAATAACAAAAAAAATAAAAACAATAAGTGAAAGATACAAAAATTGGTAAACCATTGTGTCAAGATTGCAAATCAGAACAAAAGGAAATACTGGATGCTAGTGGTTGATAAAATATTGAATTACTGAGAACAAAAATAAATATAACTACAATAGAAGAGTAGAGAACCCACTCAGTATGTCCAAGGCAGAAACTATGTATTTCGTGTGCACCTTTCAAAGCATTTCTTGGGAATACTGTGATCTAAATATTCAATTAGAATATTTAAAAGGTGACCCCAAGTCAGATAACAAACTAACTTATTCAAACAAATTTACAGAACCAGTTACTAAAAACATGAAACAGAGGCCCCATACACGTATTTTGTAGTCACGGTCAGCTGTTGCAATGAATCTTCCATCAGGGGAGAACTTCTAAAATAACAGAAGAAATTCTAAGTTGCTCATTGAAGCACAAAATTGACAGAAATAAATAAGAAGGTAATTCTAAGTAGTACCATGCTAGTAATAATACTACAATAGTGGCCAAGAATTGGTACGGCTTTCCTATCTCTATCTTCCTTCAAGCTCACTATCCATACGAGACCAAACTTATCAGCAAAAGTTACATATTCACCGTCTTGGCTAATAGCAACTGCACTGACCTTCTTCTCAGATTGACTGTAGAAACAAACCATGAACAAATCACATATAAGATAAAAACATAATATTCCTCTTAAAAGAACATATCATGCTCAAGGATATGATCAATTACATGGTACAAATGCAGCTCCATGAATCTGTCTTCCATAACTTGACAATTTTGTCATCGCCGGAAGATACAAACAATCTACCATCTGAACTGAAACTGATAGCCCTTATGGAGGCTGAGTGGTGGGGCCCACCCAAGTCATCTAATGGAGAAACTGCAGAATCTCCTCTAGTTTGGTACAAAACAAGGAAAGACAATTGTCATGCGTACTAAAACAACATAACAAATTATAAAAACTAATAACATAATTATTACAGAGCTAAATAGCTAGTGAAGTACACAGGCCCAGCATCATCATTTATTGAAGAGATATTTTATCAGCAAAATATCAATATTTGCATAGCCCTAACCAAGAATATATGAGATATGAGTCAAAAGATCCACAGAAATGAATAATATCTCCTAAATTGTTCAATAGTGCACAAGTTCGTAGGAGTGAACAACGGCAACAGGAGTCTATTTCACATATATAAATGTAAATGCAAAAAATGGGTTTCCATGTTTTTATGTTTTGCAGTAGTGCAAGTGAAGTGATATTTCCCATGTTTGCAGGGTAAAATCACTCCATATTTTGCACCGGATCTTAATTAGAAAAAGTCGGAGACCTCTCACTCTACACTCAAGTAGCTTACTCATTTACTATTAATTCCTCCAAAAATGGAAATCAACGAGGCTCGAACATAAGAAATTCTAACTTGAGATCAAAGACGCGAAGCCCGGATCCAACGGCGACGACGACGCAGCTTTCCGTCGGATGGACGGCGATCAGAGCCGGAGCAGCCTCGTCTGTGCAGGCATTTCCGCCCTCGGATTCTTCAATCAAACTCTCTTCCATTTACAATTCCTGAATCAAGTCCAGAGCCAAACACGAATTTCACTACAAACTTTTTTTGTATTTCGAGGTGCAAAATGGATTCAACGAAGTTCAGATTGTACCGAACCAAGGACTAGGGTTTTTATCGACGTTGCGGGGCAGAGTTGGAACGAAGAGAAAGGTTAAAATTTTGGGCCGGGTCAGCTTGAAATTTGGATCTTAATTAGCCTCTTTAGGGCATTATTGATTAATTGTTTGTATGACTTGAGTAAAACCACGCTTTGCACCGACAACTATTAAGCTATTTTTATTTTTTTTTGTATTCAGTACAAATTGATATAAAGCATAAAAAAATGGATTATAGTTGTGGTAGGTGGGTTGATATTTTTTCTTCAGTTACTTTAATATGGTAAATGATTAATATGATTCTTTTAGAATATTTTCTATGTAATTATGGAGATTAAAAAATATAATTATTTAAATATAAACGAACTTCGAAAGGCGATAGATTGAAGAGTGAGGATGAAATATTTATAGAGAAACTAAAAGTCTGATCAAAGAATTTAAAATTTGAGATAGTAGTGGCTGGGTATATTTTTCGTGCAAAAAATAACAATAGGACCGGAAAAACTTGTGGTTGGTAGTGAAAAATGTGTTTATATTTGATAGTGAAAAATGTTTATAACTAATATGATTACGAATAAAAAAAATGTAAAGTCTATATATCTATGTACTCAACAATTTATTTAATTTCAAATTCGTTTTGATCGTTATCCTGAAGAAATAATAAACATTTTTTGTAATTAGTATTAAATATTTATGAATTTAGATGTAAATAGTACATATGAAATATAAATACTTATCGTGCAGTTAAGAAGTGTAAAATATAGGATGCACAAATAATTTCTATAGAAGATAATATAAGCAAATATAAGATCTTTGGAACGGGAAAGACAAATGTTAAGTATTTAACGGGTTGTGGTCTTATAAAGAAAAATCAATGAAGGTAAGGAACTAATTGACAATGATTTACTCCGTAATTTTGACAATTATTTTTAAATAAATTCAACAAAAGTCATAAAGGAGAAAAAATGTTTGAAAACATAATCTTAAACTCATAGATTGATTGTGTTTTAAATTGCACTTTTATTACTCCATACAAAAATCATCAAATAAAATTGTTATAATTTTGATGGAGTATCAAATGACACTTTAATATTTAAATTATATGAAATTTCAAATGTAATAAGTATTTCCATAAACTGTTGTATTTCAAAACTTTTTCAATTTTATCGAAAAAATTGCCAGATGGGATCGATTAGTTTTCCACTCTATGTAGTATTTTTTTTCTGATTTAATGAAATCAATAGGTTTACTGTCTGCTACATCAAAAATAATTATTGAAAATTTTTGTTAGAATTATTAAAGTTAATCTCTGTTAATATTGACCAACATAAAAATGATTAATTATTCATCTTTGTTGAGTTTTACTTGTTCTGAGTTCTGAGTTCTAATTCTGGTTCCTTTGAAGATCGAGCCAGTGTATTTATTGCTAGGAGTGCACAAAATATTCGTAGCTCGTGCCTCGCTCGCGTTCGACTCGACTGCAACTTGCTATCAGCTCGCTCGTTACCGACTCGAGCTATTAACGAGACGAGCTGATCAGCTCGTCGAGTAATGAGACGAGCATGAACTTTTATCGGCTCGGCTCGTCCACGTCCCGATACCAAAATGAGTTACATCTGAACCGTTAATTTAATATTCCTCTTAATCCTATCCATCCAAATCCCTTCGCAAGTCGTCTTTCGATAAAACTATAACCCTAAGTCCCTAATTGATTTACGCTTTCTCTCTCTTCTCTACATAGCGGCGCCTCTTCAGATCTAGTACCTATTGCAAACTTGATAGTTGTCAATTGCTAGCCCTCCGCACCTCTCTCTTCGACAGTTCAACTTTGACTTCGACCTAGACAGGAAGCTCTTCAGTCTTCGTCTCGTTGCGCATCTTAAGGTTTGTATCACACTCTCAAAACTTGCTTTATTTTTCACTCCTTAGATTCTTTTTCATCAATGTTTTCTCATTTGTCTCAATCTCTCAGATCTTGCTTTCTTTCTTGCGGTTTGTTCTCTCCTCGACAACTCTACAGACTACAGTATTCGTCACTTCTCAGTGTCTCTAAGGTATGTCTCCTCTCTCCTCGATCATGCCTTTTTTTACTGTCTGACTAATAGTGTTGATCTCGTCAGCGGAATAGCTGAATACTATATGACTAAGAAAATCTGAAGAAGTTACTATCATACTATGCCGCCATTGGCACAACCCCGATTTCACTGAAATAACTGTTTCCTGAGTACTTATGTCAGTTTTGTTTTCATTCATCTGAATTAGTCATTTAATTAGATCTTAAGATTTGGTTCTTTCTAATTCTGATTATTATTCTAAGTTTCTTGTGAAGTTGAATAGACAATCATTACATTTTTTTTATTTCGATTCTGATTATTATTACAATCCTGATTCTGATTCTCACTTCTTTTAACTGATTCATTTGTATGATTTTATTTGGTGAAGGTTTTGGAAGACGAAGTAGATTAATAACTAACAAACTTATATTTATTGGGAAGTTTTTTGTACCATGTACCAATATAATTTCAATAGGGACTATATACATTTTTTTTCTGGGTTCGTCTGACTGGTAGTGTTGTACCATTATTTTTCAGAATGTGAGTGTAGCAACATTATTATAGGTTTCTTTTCATCTACTGTGAGGATTTCACTGCGGTTTAATCATACTCTGAGCAGGAATTAGCAATTGAGATACACAATACTTAACTTACAAGTATCAAGTGTTGCTGCTGTGACTTCACATGGTGTGAACAAACAAAAAAGAACGTCTGAAATATGGAAGCACTTCAAAAACGCTGAAGAAGGATTTATTCGATGCACATATTGCAGAAAAACAATACAAGGTGGTCCATGGAGGTACCACTTCACATTTGTGGCGCCACCTTGGTAGTTGTGGTTTGTACAAGCGCGTTAAAAATGAAAACTTCCGGTTTGATAACTATAAGTGAGCAAGGTGATAATGAGGTTGTGAGTTCAGCTTGGGTAAATGGAAAATGGGATCAAATGAAAGATAGAGAGTTGCTTGCTAAAATGATCGTAGGTCATGAGTTGTTATTCATGTTTTCATAATACTCAATCTTTCATTCATACATGAAGTATAATAATCTTCTTTGGTAAAAAGTTAGTAGAATGACAATCACAGCAGAGTGTATGAAAGTGGTTGAGAGTGAAAAAGACAAGTTGAAGAAGGTTTTTTAAAATATTGATAGGATATCTTTAACTTTTAATTGTTGGACTTTAAATCAAATCATTAGTTTTATGTGCTTAACAGCTCATTACACCGATTCTGAATGAGACTTACAAAAAAGGATAATTACCTTTAAAGATCTTTCACCACCACATAGTAGTAAGGTTATTTATGATGTAATTTCGGATGCCATTAGGAAATTGGGTAATGAGGATAAAATTGGAACAATCACGTTAGATAATGCCTCTAATAATGACAAGGCAGCGAGTATTTTAGCTAAGAGTTTTAAAGCACGTCATAGGTTATATTTTTTTATATTAGTATGAACTATATTGTCAAATGAGTTGGACGAGTTGAACTGGATGAACTTAAACCAAGCTTACGAGCCAACGAGCTAGCTCGACGGCTAACAAGACGATTACGAACTATGCCTTACAGCTCGGGACCATTTGGAGAGACGAACTGGCTCGTCTCGTTAACATCATGAGACGAGTTCGAGATTGAGTCAGCTCGTCTCGTGGGCACCCTATTTATTGCACACTTGGGGCTTGCATTAAAGATAACAAATAAAATAAAAGAAAAATGAATAAAATACTATAGATATACTATAGTATAGTCTATAGCTCAACTGCCTCAACAATTTATAGACTTCCAAAATTATACACTATTAATTAATAAAATTTGATCATGTCCTCCGAGTTCTATGATTTTGTTTTAAATTTCAAGGCCCGTAGGCAGATTATTATTAAAATCCATTACTTAGTTCATTATAAGGCTTCAAACCTCGATCCATTTTGCTTACACAGTAAGTGATATAAATAGACAATCAATGCCATTAATTCTGGACCGTCCCATTTCACTCTCTTCCCAGCTAGATCTACTGCCCTCTTTCGTAATATATAAACTTCACTACCGCCTACAACACCTTAATTACTAATACCAGCTTAACCCGAGTCATAAACCCCCTAATACAATAGCTCCTGCATCGTTGGACACCTGATGTAGCTCTGTCCCAATCGGCGAGCATGATTTGCAAGCTGGTGAGCTAAGGTCAACTGGTCCTAACGTACATGCTTGACATTCACTGGATATCCTCGACCCATTACAGATCTGAGCTTCTCCAAGCACATGAATGCCTCTCGGGCACCTTGCCAACATGGTAAGAACCCTTTCTCCTTTTTTTTTTCAAAAAAAACTCGACAAGTTTATTTGTAATCTGTATAAATTAGTTTGGGGTTTTTGAAAAAATGAAAAGACTATCAATCTCGCAGGGCCAGATGTAGTGTACGAGCCTCAGCTCGGAAAGCTGTGTGTGCCATGACAGGTTGAAACTGCATCAATTGTAGAGCACCCTCATTTGTGAAGAAAGCCGAGGCAGTCTCAGCTTTACCATTCTGATCCAAGGAGGCATCAACAATATCAAAAGGAAAGGTACTGTCTATTATAGTTTCTAGGGTGTTTGTGCTCCTTTGCAGTAGTTGTGTAATTATTGGCACTGAGGGTGGCTGAATCTGAAGTAGTGTCATGGCTTTATGTAGTGTAGAAATCAGGTTTGGTCGCTGATTTTCAAAAATAAATCAATTTCTAACTTTCCAAATTTCCCATAATAAATAATATACAAGTTTGTTTCTATCATCTGGTAGGGTAAAGAGCAGATACACCAGGGCCTCCTTGAAACATAGAGCCAGATCTGGTGTTCTGATATGGAGTGGAGAGATGTACTAGATGAACAACATGCGATGTATAAATTCATCCTCTCTACCACACAGCTGACAGGTAGGTCTGATCCATCTTATTTTAGCATGTAAATTATGCATTACTAGCAATGCATTTCTCCTGACTTTCCACAAAAAACTTGTACCCTTGGAATTACTTTCATTTCCTAAATCAATGTTCAGAAGTAGTGTGGTTCAGCTTGTACCTCCTACATATTTAGCTCTATTAGTTCCTTATACCCCCAACTTAACAGAGTACACTCCATTCTTGGTGTCAATCCAGACCAATAAATCTGATATAGTTCTAACAGGTACCTCATCCAGTTACATTATTGCATCAACTCCATTCTGATGAAAAATATCATGCAAGATTCCTCTCTTCCAGGAGTAGCTATGTACATCCCACAGGTTAAAGACACGGATGCTAGTTGTTGCTCTTACTTTTGAACAAGTTCTCCAATTCAAGAGCCATGACACTCCAATACTCGAGATGCTCTCCTCAGATCCCAATTTATAATTAAATTTATGTATTAATCTATCTCGGGTTTGTAATATAAATTTTTATGTTGTACTATTTGCTAGGGAGACTTTTGCGGTCCATAAGTTATGCTCATTCATATACTTTACCTTACTTATTTGCACCCAAATATTGTGTGTGAATTTTGCTAATGTTCAGACTTTGAGTATCATTGCCTGGTTTAATATCTCTAGCTTATGTAACGTCAAACCCCCTTTCTCCCGTTATCCCATGTTGTTAAAGCTAGGTAGTGGATATGTTCTAATTTTTCTCAAAAAAAAAAAACCTTCTCCATTTTCTTTAAAATACCTTTGGGTAACATTTGCGCCCCCATCAAGTAGATTAGTAGACTTTCTAATATAGACTTGGTTAGGGTTAGTCTCCCGATAAGGGATAATTTATGCATTTTCCAATCTAAAAACTTTCTTTCAAATTTATCCATCACACCATTATAGTGACGGGACAATATCTTTCCTTTAGGCAATGGGTTGCCAAGATAAATAGTAGAGTCATTAAGTTCTTTTGCTTGAAATACTGTTAGAATCTCCTAACCTCATTTGTATTGTTGTATGCTGAGAAAACCACACCACAAATTTGTCATTATTTATCCTCAGTCCCGATAATTTACCAAAAAATTCCATTATTAGTGTCAGTTCTTGGGCTTCTTGGACCCCTGCTGTTCCAAACATAACAAGATCATATTCATACATGTTATGCGTGAGAGGGGGGCATGTGGTGCAAGAGTGATGCCCCTGATCAGACCTCCCGTTAGGGCATTATTCAACATATGTGAGAGTATAGAGAGGATGAAGAGGTAGGGTGAGAGTGAACACCTTTGCCTTAAGCCTCGTCGTGATATGATGAATCCACTCCATGGGCTGTTATTCAACTTGATGAAGAATCGAGTTCCTATCATGCATGATAGTATCAGCATGTTCAAATCCTGCAAAAAATTAAAACTTTGCAAAATCATTAGCAAGTAAGTCCAATTGACAGCGTCAAAGGCAGATCAATTTTTTTAGTAAATGCCGCATCTGCATAATCTTACCCCTGGAAGGAGTAAAGCACTTTATACTTTATCAGTGATGGGTGTCATTAAAGAGGATCATTCGAACCCTTAACTATTTCTCTAAATTGTTTACTGTTTACATGGAGTTTTTTTTTTCATGAATGCGTGGTGAATTTGAGAAGTTTTCATATGAACTATTGACAAAAGACCCAACTTCATCTATACTTTATCAGTGATGGGTGTCATTAAAGAGGATCATTCGAACCCTTAACTATATAGCTTAGAGAAAGAAATTGTTTACTGTTTACATGGAGTTTTTTTTTCATGAATGCGTGGTGAATTTAAGAAGTTTTCATATGAACTATTGACAAAAGACCCAACATCATCTATACTTTATCAGTGATGGGTGTCATTAAAGAGGATCATTCGAACCCTTAACTATATAGCTTAGAGAAAGAAATTGTTTACTGTTTACATGGAGTTTTTTTTTCATGAATGCGTGGTGAATTTAGAAGTTTTCATATGAACTATTGACAAAAGACCCAACATGATCTATACTTTATCAGTGATGGGTGTCATTAAAGAGGATCATTTTAACCCTTAACTATATAGCTTAGAGAAATAATTTACATGGAGTTTTTTTTTTATGTATGCATGATTTCATCGGAACAATTATTTACTTCAAGGCACGTTGGGTCCCATTCCTTTGAGAGTGTCAAAAATCTCCTATCCAGAGGGTATTCGCTGAAGCGGCATGTAGGTTATGTCCGAAATGGTTGTAATAGTTAGATTAGCATTCAAAATAGTGGATTATTGATCTAGATCTAGCTCATTATACAGGTTTTTTAAGTAATCCACCAGTAGAGATCGAGTTTGTTGCTCGGTTTCGGTCCATGATCTATCCTCTCTTTGCAGAGTGGTGATATGATTATGGCGCCTTCGTATGGATGCTACGTTATGAAAAAACTGTGTTTCTATCCCCAAGAGTGACCCAGGTCCACCTGACCCTAGAGCGCTGCTACCAAAAAAATTTATCTTGTATTTGCTCCTCCTCATACTCCTGTAGCAGATGTCTTTCAACATTAAAGTCACAAAGAGCTGGGTGAATCATTTGCATGGCCAGTATGTTTTTTTTCCAGCTCTTTGTGTCTGTTAGGGGTAGTGGGTGCTGACTAGCCTACTTCTGTAGGTCAGTACATAGTGCTTTCTGCCTTGCCTCCCATGGAAAGTTTCTCCCTACCTCCCATAATCTATGACATTCCTCATCAAAACCGTCCAACCTCAGCCACCAGTGTTTAACTCTGAAGATTTTATTTCTTTGCATCGTTAGAACTGTTCTCAATCAAATAAGTGCATGATCATTGTAGATCACGAGTACATGGTTGATATAGGCTACAGGGTACAGCTCTTACCAGGATGTAGAAATTATAACGCAGTCCAGACGCTCAAAAATAAGGTCAGAAACGTGCCTAGAATTGGTCCAGATGAATGCAGGGCCCTTGAAGTCCAGATCCAACAAGTCAGTTGTTTGCAACAAACCTCAAAATGCTTTGTGGTTGTTGTTTGGTATCACAGATGTAGATTCAGTAATGGTTGTTGGATTAGTTCATGAGATGACGTCTAATAGTTTTCCATGGGTTCGTACAACAATTGGGTGAGTATGGGAGTGTAATTTTCCTATGAATCTGTGTAGCAGAGAGAGAATATTGGTTATATTTTTGTATTTTTGGAATCACATCTCCGGCACTGTATTTCCAGCCTGATTCTTCCTCAACCAAAGCGGTAATTTTGTTAATAGGCAATTTAGGAAATATGAGCGGTGTTTTTCGTGATCTTTTCCAAACTTCCTAGGATCTCCTATATATGGCGTGACTGAAAATCTGTGAATTTCGTGTAGAGTAATTAACGTGATTCCAATAAATACGTCTGGATTCCAATAAAACTATATTATTTGAAAGTTTACGGATAAGATAAAACGACAGAGACCTACACTCCATTTTTTTTGAGATACTGCCGTCACTACCGTGATCCATATCTTAATTTGGTCGTGATTGAGAAATCAAGCCTTTCTTTCTTCCCCTTATTTAGACAGAGACATCTAGCTTCTGGTCTTTCCAGTAAGCATGAATGTGTAATAACAAAATAGATACTGTGAAGAAGGAGATCAAGTCAAAAAAAAAAAAAAGAGGAAGAACGCGGAAAATCTATGGCTGAGCCTTGAGCGAGACTAGGTAAATTGATGGTTGAGCCTTGAGCGAGACTAGGTAGTGGGTACAATTACAAATGTATCGTGCAAATGCATCCAACACAAAAGTGCGATCAACTTTTTAGTACAGAGGACAGATAGCATGGCACAGGAATGAACCGCTCCTTTATGACACCGATTGTTCTCATTTCTTGCTGGCACAAATAAAGATAAATTAATTAATTATTTGTTAATTAACTGGTCGGTTTCTGTGGCGAGAACCCTATAGTGTGACGTGTGTTAAACTAATAAATATTTGTAACAAACCATAAAACTAATAAATATTTGTTAAGAGATTAACATCATGAGGCAAATAGTACCTAAAAGTTGAGTACTTGACGAGTGAGGATTATCAGAGCATTCAGTCTTGCATTACAATAGTCCCATAGAAGATCCCAATATCTTAGATAATTCTTACACCGACTTTAATCAATCATCTTTGAACAAACTAAAAATAAAGCCTTCAACAGTACAAAAGTGTTAAAATAAGAAGTCTGTCTAAATAATTAGTGATAGTTATCTTTAAGTAGACTCAATCCAGACCATTTCTCACAGCCATAACTTCACACCCATCGCGTTCATAAAATTTATTTCTTCCAAACAAGCACTAATCAGCAGTCTAATCAATCCATATAAGTGTACTTAACCAATGGAGGTAGAATCAGCCGAGTGTGAGTGTTGTGGGCTAAGAGAAGATTGCACCCATGATTACATAAGCAACGTGAAAGCTGATTTTGGCAGCAGGTGGTTGTGTGGTCTCTGCTCGGAGTCGGTGAAAGATGAGGCCGGCAAGGCTGGTATGGGAGAGATTGAGGATGCGGTGCGGGCCCACATGTCATTCTGTGGCAAATTCATCTTGAACCCGGCTATCGGGGTTGCGGAAGGCATGCGTCAATTGTTGAAAAGCGCTTCATCTAGGAGACTAGGAAAGTCCTTCAATTCATAGGTTTTACCCTTTTTAATTGACCTATGTACGTCTGATATTATAACTATAAAAGTGGCAAGTTTGCCAAAGATTGTTTTAGTCTTTCACGTTCTTTACTGATTTCAGAATTATTTTCCCCCTTTTGTGCCTCTGTTGGTTGGCTGAGATGATGATTTATGGGGAATTTGTGACACAAAATATGACTATATGACCCTTTTTGCCATTTATCTTTTGATTTATTTTCCTTAATTGCGAGTTGTCCTGTTTTCTTTTTTTGTTCCCTTTTGTATTTCTTACTGTGTGAATAAAAATATAGTTTTCATTTTTCACATCAAAAATTAAGTTTGCTTTGTCTTTGTTGGAACTCGGAAGGGCAGGGGAAAAGCTACGTGAAGTTTCAACTAGAAGAAAGACAAACTCTGCAACCAATCCTGAATTCCTGGTTTTTTAGTGTCCGTTTGGCAAATTAAGGAATAGATTTGAAAGAGTGGTAATTTTGAAAGAGTGATAAAATAGTATTTTTTTAGAAGAGTGATAGAAGAGTAGTATTCTTGACTATTTGGAAGAACGAAAATATCATTTGGCAGTTGTTACTCAGAATAGTTAAAATATGAATAATTATGATACTAATAATGATGATGATAATAATAATAATAGTAAAATAATAATCATAATAGTAAGATAATAATAATAATAAAGTAATAAAAAATAATCATAATAAATAATAATATTATAATAATAATATAATAAAAATATAAACATAATCATAATATAGTAATATAATAATAAAAAAATTATAATTATAATCATAATTATAATAATATAATAATAATAAGTAATCATAATTTTAATAATATAATCATAATATAATAATCATAATCATAATCATGATAATAATAAAAATATAATCATAATCATAAAAATAATTATAAATAATTATAATTATAATAATATAATAATAAATTAATCATCATCATAAAAATAATCAACATATAATAATATAATAATAAATAATCTCACTATCATAATAATATAATAATAAATTAATTATATTTATATTCATAATATAATAATATAATATTAAAATTATATTTATAATAATAAATAATATAATAATACTAATGGTAACGATAATATAATAACAATAATGATAATAATAATTTAATAATAATAATATAATGATATAAATATAATATAATAATACTAAATATTAATCATAATCATAATATAATAATATAATATAATATAATCAAACAATAATCGTTATTCCGACGAGAATCCTAATCCTATTTCCACCTATAAGTTGGTATATCAAATTAGCACTATTCTCACACTCTTCTACTTAGTCTAAAATTCGTTTGGCAAATTAATTCATCGGAATAACTATTCTATTCCAACTTTTTGCTATTCCATTGAGTGCTAAACACTCCCTTAAAGAACAATTTCAAACGGTATGTATAAAGAAATATATTCTACAGAATTTATACAAATCATTATACAACAAATTATAAAATGATTAATTTTTAAATGATAAATTCAATTTCTAAAATTGCTCAAAGTACCCTGGTAAAGCAGCAGAAACAACAAGCTAGTGTATCAACTATGTACCCTCTGCAATAAGCTGGAAGCATTATTGTTGAAATTGAAGGTTTGATTTGGTTCAGCAAATTAAAATCAATCAGAAATTTGGTTAAGTTGAAATCAGATCTTCATTTTTTCTACCCTTTCAATGCAGAAAAATATCAACACTTTTCATATGCTTTACCTAGTGAATTAGGCATAAAATGGTATCATATCACATTGATTACAGCCTACATGGTAAGATTTTAGTTGTCATAGATCTAGAATGTTAATTATGGTATTATCTTGTTATGCTTTGTTACAGTCACTGTTCAAAACTGGTACGGAGTCCTTCAATATAAAATAATCAAGAACCACTGAACAATATTTTCAAATTAGATCAATCTCCAATTAGTAACAGTGAATTTTCACCAAAATCTCATACGAAATGAGACAAATATACAAATCAAACTCATAACCCCCCCCCCCCCCCCAAAAAAAAAAAAAAAAAAGAAGAGAAGAAGAGTCAATAATTGCAATTCAGTACATTAATTCAAGTTGCATGAACAACCTGTCCTACCTTATAATGTCCCAAAAACAAAACCCGCTTCAGTCCCTTAATCTTCTCTGAGATTTTGCACATTACAATTTCCCAGATTGTGGGGATCAATGTCGGCCCTTCAAAGAGGGCATTCCTCCTGTACTCCAAAACCCAGGTCTCTGGATCAAGCTGAATTGCAGCACAACTCCACTTCCCGTGAGTCCATGAGCTGCTGTTTCTGGCTCTCACTGTAGGAACTGGTATCCCATCTGACCACTGTCAATTAGAGAGAACTACAGTACTCAGGCCTCAGGACCAGAGATTATTATACCACTGTGGTACCAACTGATTAATACCAGTATCTTTAACTGTACCAATTCTAAAGTGTGGTTTTCATGTTTTCCCAATCTAAAATATTTAAGGCCAAAAAGTAACATGAAATTGTTAAATGTAATTGGCATATAGCAATCTTACTTTCTTACTTTTTTATTATTAAGTAACAATCTAACTTTCAATTACCTCAGTAAGAGTAGGACTTCACCATTTATGCTATAAGTAAGAGTAGAGGGTGAAATAAGTAACAATCTAACTTTCAATTACCTCAGTAATTTTACCAGAGAGAATAGTAAGGTGACGACTGGATAAGGTAGTTGACAGTAGACCTGAGGTCCTTAGAGGGCTCCCCCAAATGCTCACTTCCTCAGCCATTGATTTATATATCACACACTTCCAATGGAAGAATTGGCTTCCTCCCTGTTAAATTTAAAAAGAAAAAAGAAAAAAAAGTTGAAGCCAAGATAAGAACATTGATAATAATTTACTTCATAAGCATGTGGCCTTCTCAGTAAACCAAAATCTGAATTCTAATATTGCAATTAAAGTTAAAAGGATTATTAGAGACCGAAAAATTAAAAGAATTATGCATTGACAATATTAAATTTAATTCTACTGAGCGAATTAGCTAGATAATTACAAATAATTAAGAAACATCTTCGAAGAAATGACTAATAGGATACTGAGACCGAAATAAGTCGATAATAAATCCTGGAAAAGATGAGATAATGACAAAAGGGAACCTGATTCAACTGCCAGATTGACTTGTGGGCAATGCAATCTCTAATCCTCTCACCATCTCTAACAGTGGCCTTAGCCTCTCTTGCACAAATCTGACTCTGCCATTCAAATCTCCAGAAAGATACTGTGATTCCTCCCCAATTCTCCCCATTAATTCCCTTTCCAACTTTGGCTCGAACCATGTCAACACCAAACCCGAATCCACAACCCACAGAAGTATGGAAAAAGCAATAAAACCCATGGCATGGATACCCAGAATACTACGAGACCTCTCTTGCCTGTCCACTATTTGTTTATCAAAGAGGCGTGATTTTGCAGTGGACCGCAACATAGGAGGAGTCATTAAAACAGTAGGTCGGGCCTTCAGTGAGGCCACCTTTGGCTTTGAAGGAATGAACTGCCGGGACTTATCCTTGGAGGAGAGGCAGGTACAAGAGATGAGATCACGGGTGGCATTGATGCTCGCCAGGCACATCTCACAGTGACAGTTGGCATCCTTGCGGCAACCTAGGTAGTACGAGGAGGTGGTGGAGGAGGGTCCTGTGATTGATGATGGGGTTTTGCTTGATGAGGTCGGAGTTAGGTTTGGGATTTTCATCCGCTCTTGATTCTTTGCCGATTCACCATCCATCTCCGGGTTTCAACCTTGGTTTTGCTTCAGAGAGGTGGGAGTAGGCGGAGCTTTTTTATTTGGTAAAGGGAGAAAATGGGAGAGGACGTTTAAAATTTGAAATTATGACAGCGGGCTTCGATGACACTGCTCCAACGGTAAAGAACACGTGGATTGACTGACTGATGATTCCAATTTCCGAAATATTTCTTTATCATTTTACATTTTTTATTTTTAGAAAACAAATCTTTTCGGTCTTACTTTTTTTATTGTTGGCCGATTTTTTCCGCATCCTTTAAATCTTAACTTTGGTTAAGTAAATATTAATGATTTAAATTATTAAAATAATTTTAAAAAATCATACTGTTAATGAGAGTTTGTCTAGTATAATTCCGTAAATTTTAATTTTCATGCTTGAAATTTTAATTTAGGGTTAGTATTTTGTCATGTTACTAAACTTTGATGCTTATCCATATTTGATCAATGAACTTTCATTTATCTATTTTTAGTCACTAAACATTGATGTTTATCCATAGTTGATCACTGTCATTAGTTTTTCACTCAAAAATATTTGAAATAAAATTATATTTGTTGTCAAAGCTAATTGGAATGAAAAATAGATAAATAAAATAAAATTATATTTGATTTTTTTATTAGTTTTTAAATTTTTTTGAGTGAAAAAAACTAATGAAAGTGATTAAATATGGATAAACATCAAAGTTCAGTGATTAAAAATAGATAAATAAAAGTTCAATGATCAAATATGGATAAGGATCAAAGTTCAGTGACTCGCTTGAAAATTAACCCTTTAATTTAAGTTAGATCAATAAAATCTTTATATCATAATCTTGTGGTATACTAATTTTCATTGTGTTTGGAATTAGTTTGCTATGCTTAATAATTTTTTAAAAAAAATTTTGACATATAATTTTTATTATTTTTCTATTATTTTAAGGTTATATTTTAAAAATCATTAAGTATAGTAAATTAACTCCAAACACGATGAAAATTAATATTCTACAAGATTATAATATAAAATTTTATTTAGCTATTTAAATTAAAATTTACTCGTTAGCATTTCGGTTGAAATACTAATGAAAGCATGCTAGCCAAACTTCTGTTAATGAATATATAATAATTAATTGAGTTGAACTGTTTTATTTAGAGAAATTATTAAGATAATCATTACAATTTTTTGGCGGTGCCTTGATTTTTTCACGTGAGAAAAATAACATCTACAGATCATAGAGCAGTCTTGTCATCTGCTTTTTTTGTTAGATATTTTTCCTTCTGTCATAAATCATTTTTAATCATTTCTCTTTGCATTCAATATTAATCATTACAGTAATTAATCAATTTTAAATAACATTCAGACTTAAAGAGCCTCAAAATCAATAAAATAGTTTAAAATCGATTAATTATAAGATATTCATTAATATTATGCCTTTTTAAATTATTTTAACAATTTAATTATTTATGTACTTAACAAAAAATCAAATTTAAAGGGCCAAAAAATATCCATGCTATGTTCTGTGAGATAGTTGTGGCTAACAGCAAAAAGAAAAAAATAAATTAAAGGGATCAAAATTGTTTTTGGTCCTTCTAGTGCGTCAAAAAAATAATTCAATCATTCTAGAATTCAAGGAAAAAATAATGCTTTTTTCGAAAAATAAAAGACATTTTGTCATTTTAACCATATATTATTTTTGTGTACCTTAACTGAAAAAAGACGCGGACTGCTGTTTGCCTGTTCAAAATTTCCGGGGACGATGTCTGTATTACTATACTGGTACAATCTAGCGCGCAAATTAAAGAAAATAAGTTCCAAAATGTATCGAACATATAGATAATCTATATTCCAAATTCCATACCGTCCAAGTATTCTTTAATATCACATTTATAATTGTTATTTTTGTACCATTAAAACTTTAGATGAACGCTAAACCATGCATAATTACTTTGTAAAATCATAAAATGTATATTATATAGATCATACTATGGAAACTCGATTCCAAATATATTATTATTTTTACTTTTGCAAGCATGAAATACATCCTATATTAATTTATTTATTTTTGGTCAAATACTGACTTTCATCGTGTCTCACATAACTCATAATTAGAAAAATAAAGCGCATGAGAAAAAAATATTCATGCGACGATGGGATCATATATTTCCTCCTTTTTTTTAGTATCATATAATGTCAAAATTTTGTTCTACGTAGCCGTTAGTGCATGTCGAGAATTGTGAAATCGGTACTTCCTTTCATATAGATGTGCAAGATCAGTGATATCGTGATACAAAGTTGATACTAAAATTGATAATACAAGTTTTTAAGTGTTTTCTTATGTTGTTCAGTAATACACTTAAGTTGAATAATAAAAAGATCACATGGATTTTTGAGACAGCTTTGTGATCAATAATTATTTTTATTATTAACTGAACTTTACAATGGTCAGAGAGATCTTATATATATAGAGATGTGTTATGATGTTTTTCAAAGCAAAAAATCATATTATTTTGAGATGAGATTTAATATTTTGAGATCTCAAATAGTTAATCTAAGTTTCTCATAATTTCAAATATGGGATATTAAATTTCATGATTTTTTGAACTTTCTAACTATTTTTAAAATCAGTCATAAGACTTTTAATGTTAAATTTTAAAACTTTATTTATGAGATTTTATATCAAATATAAATTATATAAAAATATTATTTTAGATAAAATTTATTAAGACTTCATTTCTTAGTTGTTATATTAAATATAAAGATTTGGTTTAAATAATGTTCAATAAATATTCGAGATTTTTATTTCCTTTAAAACTAAAAAAGACATATATCATTATATATTAAGACATCATATAACAGTGCTTAAGACTTTAAATATTAGATATTAAGATTTTTAATATCGTCCATAGAACAGTCTAAAGAATTTCAGAAGAACTGTTATTGTTTATTGAGCAGTTTGACTTCATCGGATGGTTGTTTCTACCTTTGAGTAACAGCGGATATTATATCCTCATTGTTATCGGCTTATCCAAGATAGAAATTTAATTGTATAACTCTCTTTGATATTCAAACAAGAAAGTAAATAATTATAATTGACTTAGATTTTAAGACATTATAGTTTAGAGATCCAGATTTGTTCATATCCCGATGGCCGTTCAAATATAAATTTGAAGTTCAAAATTATGACTTATAATATTAGATATTAAGACGTTATTTTTTGTGTGTTAGGTGAAACATTTGGTTTTAGCACATTAAAATTTAGGTATATAGACTTGTCCATATCCTTATGGATGCTCAAATATAAATTTAAGTTCAAAATATGATTTGTAATATTAAATATTAAGACGTCGTATTTCTCATGTTAAAACTTGAGATATTCAGTTTTAAAATAATGAGGTTCAAGTATAAGTACTTATCAATATCCTGATTGTCGTTCAAATATAAATTTTAGTTTAAAATCTAATTTATAACATTTGATATTAAGACGTCGTATTTTTTTGTTTAGACTTGAGACATTCAGTTTTAAGATATCAAGGTTCATATATAAATACTTGTCTATATCTTGATTGTCGTCAAATATAAATTTTAAGTTTAAAATATGACTTGATATATTAGATATTAAGATTTTATTTGTCCAGTATTAAGATTTAGAACTTCCGTATTAAGACTTCGATGATCATCCGCGGATGGATGGTCTATTAATGTTCGAGAACGTGATCAACGTGGTCAACGAATTTTTCAATTAGAGTATAGATCAAAATACAAATTTGAGATATAATTAGTTGGTCTCTATCAGAAAACGGATCACTAAAGAGATCGTTAAAGAGAACAAAAAAGTCAGATAGACCATTAAGAGATCGTTAAAGGTAAAAAATGAGATTTAGATTTGTTCGGAGAAAAAAATTAAATAATGAGAGATTCTAGATCTTAGGTATTAAAAATACATGCTTACTATTAAAAATAAGTTTTCTAATTAAATAAAAAAGAACTGTCCATCCTTTAATCATTAGCTCAGTCGCTATTATCCGATTCTCGATGAGGAACAGAACTTTCCAGAAATGGGTTCAATCAATCAATGTACTTTTTGGATCTTAGCTATATATCTTAGAGCATTCGCATCGGTGTCAATTGTCAAAATTAAATTTATATGTCACGTTATCAAATTGATAATTTATTTTAAGAGTGACATCCCTAAATAGAATGAAATTGTCAAAATTGCACTTTCGTAATTAATTTTTTGCTCCTGCGCTGACGTGGTTTGTCAAATGGACTGTCAAATTTAGACAATTGTCTAACTTTATCTAGTCTTTGCATCCATGAAATTTAAATGACAATTGTCAAATGAGTTTTGACAGTCAATTTGACAAAGATATGCAGATTCACTTGAGTCTTAGATTTAGAGGTGTGCTAGTACTACTACTGTGCTATTATTTATTGATTTCATATCATTGGCTCCTTGCTACTCTCTGGATGAGCAGATTGCATATTTTTCAATAGGATCCGAATTTTTAAGAAGAAATATGTATACGAACTTAGAGGAGAATTGGTGGTCTCTCCAGCTCTCCACATATCTTACTATTTTTAACCCAATCGAATGATGCATTATTTTTATTTTTTTATATCTAAGAGAAGTTGCCACAAGGAACTGAAGTCTACCTTTTATTTTATTTTTTTCATTCTATATCAGTTGGCTCGGTTAATTTTTATATAATTTTGGCTATACTTTAAAAAAAAATACTTTTACAGTAATGAAGTTCCTGAAAACAAAAAATATACCATTAATTAACGAAAGTAAAATCTTTCGATGTATTTGTATTATTTTTTTCTACGTACGTAAACTGCATAAACTAGAGCATTAGACAGTAATTAGTCAGGAACTTAAAAATCAACATCCGAAAATTATTCACAGTATGTACTTTCACCGTTTTACATACTTTTTTTATGTAAATCATAATAAATTAAAATGAATAAATTTATAATTGTATACCTATATATATCAAATGGTTTCCATTTGATTTTTTTAGTATCTAATTAAATCATTATAATCTTAACAAAAAAAATATTGCAAATGCACGCATACAAAAATTGAAGTACTATTCAATGAAACTGAGCAACATTCGAAGTATCAAAACACATTGATAAAAAAATAAAAAATAAAAAATAAAACTCGTGTATTTTATAGAAATACAAATTAAGGTTGTCCGGATCTTTGGAGATGGAGAATATAATATACCAATAAAATAGTGGGGGTGCTAAATTATGCAATGAATCATCAATCAATACCTAATATATTGTCGTTTTGCGTCACATTATTTTTGAAGCTTGATAGCTCATAGCTGGACTAGTAAATCTCAAGTGTCGGTTTCTAAGCAACTATCCATTAGTGCAGCATGATCTTCTAAGAAGGATTTTGATTTAGTGTCCTCTTTCAATTTGTCAGATTGTTCCGATATGAATATGAAAATCACAGAGCCCTGATACACTGCACATAAACGAATGCTAATTTTCCCAATAAAAGTACTTATTCCATGTTGTTACTTTTCCATGTAAGTTATTGGATAAGTACTCGGAGTCTCAGTACACGTAATTGTGATTTGTGAACTGAATTGTTTAACACTCTGCACATGCACTTTTGCCTATTTATTGCGCTTTTATTAATTGACGGAGATCAAGAAAAATACACGTTCCATATATATCTTTTTTATGATGCAGAATTCTCTCTTCAATTAAAGGTGTCAACCCACTCGTGATTCATGAAGGATTCTGATCCTCTGTGCAGCCTCATACACGGTAATCCGAATTTTGATGAGATCTAACGGCTCACGTATTGCGATTGATGCGACGTTACCTGTCCGAACCTGAACCGAGGATTGCCACCTGTATCTGTTTTATTTCGAGTACCTTTCTCAATCTCCTTTTAACATTCATAAATATCCTCAACGGACTCTTTTAACGTTCATAAATATCATAAACGAATTATTGTAAAATTCAGAAATTTCGTAAAAAAATTCTTTCAACATTTATAAATTTCATAAATTAATTCTTTTAAAATTCATAAATATCATAAACGAATTCTTTTAAATTTCATAGATTCAGGGTTTTATCTCAAAAACTATTCCGACTCAAAATTTTATATTAGACGTCACTTTCTGTAATTAAAATTAAGAGAGCAACGTCGTCTGTGTGCACAATTACAATTGGTAAATAATAAATGCTAGTTGATATCGAGAAAAAAGATTCATGCATGCAGATATTCTGTCTCATTTAATGAAGAGATTTGTGCTTCTTTTTGATAGAAGTATAGAGGTGGATTTCAAGTATACATTCCTCGTACGGAAAAAGTATATCCCAACCAACCATTTTAGGAAAAATATAATTATATTAAGTTAATAAATTAACAATATCTATAAAATAATATATGTTGTATTATTTGTTATATTACACAAGTTGACATGATTAATTGTTGCCATAATTATAAAAACAAGTGGTTTGGAGATTAAAAAAAAATAAGAATCGGACTAACCGTAACCCAGTGCAGATCTCCCGCAATTAAAATATCCTTAATGATTTTTCTATTTTTTATAAGGATGGATCCTTGACAATCATTTATTTTGACAAGCAACCAATTTTATATAAATTTATAGCAAATTTAAAATTAAAAAAATATAAATATATTTTTAAGCTTTTGGATTGATTTTGTATCAAATTTCATGCAATTTGGATGACATTTGATATTTCATCAAAGATCATAAAAATTATATGATAATTTTAACGGTTTAAATGTAATGGTCTTTGTTGAAATATCAAATGACATCTAAATTACACAAAATTTGAAACATAATCAATCCATAATTTTAAGAATATATATGTAATTTTTTTATTTTTAAAATATTTTGTGAATTTATATAAAATAATAAAATTAGTTGTCCAAATTGTTGAGATAAATTGGCTATGAAGGAATCCTCACGCTTTGTATAAAAAGTCTGCACCGAAGAGGAGGTCAAAATCAAAAGTTTCACGATTTCCTACCCATATGCTTAATTCTGCTTTGACCTGGGTCATGTTTGCACCAAAATCACAGCATAATCTAGATCCAATTCCTCGAGTGTGTGTGTATATATTAGAATTCAGTCATGTAATTAGATAACTGATTTATATATTTAGTTAGTTGCATCGGTATTAAATAAATGACTCAGGTGTTTAATTAATAAAATCATGTTGTTAGTTACATTAATGATTCATATATTTAGTTAATGAGTGGAAATCAAGGCGTGCTATCCGCCATAGAAAGCTTACAATGAGATCTACAAGGTTAATCGCTTATACCGTTATAGTAATTTTGGAGGCCAAAAAATTATCTAAGTCTTCAAAAACACGTTTGATGTTTTAGACATCTATTTTGTTTGTTATTTTTTTAAATTTATAAGTAGAATTTATATATATTCTAGTTCATTATGTATCATATATAGTTATTATTAAATACATAATAAAAAAATATAAATATGTGTATTTATTCTAGTTCATTATTTTTTATAATTTTTCTCTTGTGATTTTTTAACTATATATTATTATTAAAATACACAAAAATATCATATTTAACATATTATTAGACACAAAAATATCATATTTTTAATCTTATAGTCATTGTCTGTAGTTATTGCGAAATTCTAGGTGAAATGTTACAAAAAATTAGATATTCCACTAATTCAAAGAAATCGGTTCTCATGTCCCAAGAGTTCATAACAGCTCGAGTATTCTATTATGAAGTAATTGTCTGAGCTTTATCGTAATCGTCAGATCAGTATGATGACGGTTCACGATTAAGACGCTAATGATTTAGGTTCGTAGAACTATTATTAAACAGACGCTTTATGTGTAGAGTACCACAGACGATGTGAATTCATTTTTCATAGGATGCTGCCTCATTAATTCACTATTATAACCCTGAAATTAGAAAAGTTATCTCAACATTTTTTCAATGATAAAAATAAGATAAAATTATTTAACTTTAAATATATTTAATGAAGTTCATGTAAATTAATAGTTTAAAATTTGTAAGAAATTGTTATTAATCGCGTGAGCCATGTATAAAAAAATTATAGCATAGAACTATGAAAATCAATTAATCAAAATAATATATAGCCTACGGGAAGGTTTAACAAGAAAAAAAAAAGAAATTTAAATAGTAAAATTACTGTGAATGGTCCGAAAAAAAAAAGATGAGTACTCACTCAATTGAACTTGTACAATTTCATATTCCATCACATTATATGGAATGGACATCCCAACTTACTGCGTGCCTAAAGATTAAGGAAACAATGACAAAACAATGAAATATTTCCAAGTGAAACACCCTCCTTGGGGCACCCTAACAGCGACTTGTTTTAATGGAGCCATTTGTCGCGCTAAACGTTATTAATTAGTCGACACCAAGACCTCCCCACGACCAACCTCTCTCTCTCTCTCTCTCTCCCCCCAATCAATCAATTAACCAATTCTCCATTGCATTCTTCAATTAAACAGAGCGAAATGGATAGCCTCCTTAGAACCATGACGGAGCCACCTGGAGGAGGCCAAGAAAAGGCTATTAGCGGCCTGAACGGAAGTTCTCCCGTCCAGAGTGCTGAGATTGAGTCGGATCAGAGCATTCAATGGATAGCGGGACCGGCAAAGATGATCGGAAGTGATGGCACTTTCTACGATGATGCTATCGATGGTGTCATAACAAATCCTATAGAGCGCTGGAATCATGGTACCCCGTACGCTATTATCTCTGTTCTTGGATCGCCAAGCCCTGGTAATTAAAGTAACTTAAAATTTTCTCTCTCATTAATTGTGTGTTTTTCTCCCGGATCAGTGATCCATAGGAACTTTTTTCGTTTCCTTTCAAACGGAGGCCTCCAACATTGTTGTAATTTGTAAAAATGGAGGGAGATCTTGTAAGACTGAAAATGGGGCCTACGTTCTCGTGCTATTTGTTTCGTTTGGGAGGGTGAATAACCGAACAAAGGAGACGATGACCTACCTACCTGTGGGTCGGGAATGCGGAGTTTACATAATACAGAATGGATGTTAATTCAACCAGGTGTACATGCACCATGTGAGGGGAGAATAGATGTTGCAATCGGGTGGGTCGGACGGATTCGGGTTTAGGTCGGGTCAATTTGATCTAGTAAGATTGTCGGGTCACGGATATAATTGGGTCAGGTTAGGTTGGGTATCAGCTCATATAGTGACGGATCATTTCAGATTTCAGGACTAATCGGGTTGAGTTGGTTATCGGGTTATATAGTGTCAGGTCATTTTGGATTTCGGGTTATATCAGATCGGGTCGTTATCGGGTCATTTAAGATTTTAAGTCGTATCAAGTCGGTCTGATCAGTTATCATGTCATCTAGTATAGGGTCATCTCGAGTTTCGGGTTGTATAAGGTTGGGTCGGATCAAATATAAAGTCAATTCGAGTTTTGAATCATATCGAACTAGATAGGATTAGATCATATCAGATTTCTCTATCTCTGTATCTAGTGTAGTCAAGTCAGATGAAACGGGTCAAATTTAATTTTTAAGTAATGAATATTTGATTCACATAATTTCACCTTAATTTCAATTGAATTAAATTTTATAAATCTCCTTAATTCTCGATTCCTTATCATCTATATAATACAAGTCCCATTTGAAAGATTTGTTAAATTATTAATAGAAAAATATTTGATAGATATCATAGTTAATATTAACTTTATTATTCAAGTTAAATACGTTATTCACAATAATAATTAAATTATTCATTTTTTTATATTTTATATAATAATTTGTTATTCAATTTAAATATCATAAATCTCAAGTTGTGCATATAGCTGACAATTATAAAATTTAATTATCCAAATTACTGGCATGTATGTTTTCAATGTTAATCTTTCAAAACATCAAATTAAAAAGTTGAGCAGAACAATGACAGCAGTACTGATGGGAAAATTTTCGTCAAAATTTTTCCTATTGAATATTTGAACTACGTAAAATAATATTTTTAGAAATCAATCCAAAATACAATATGAGCCTTAGTGAAAGTAGTAGAAAATAATTGAAATAATCGATCTATAGATGATATCTATATTCAATGTAACAAAAATTTGTCAATTGCAAAATTATAAAAAAAAAGACAAATAAATAATTATAAATTTATTCATTGGAGCTCGTATTTCATTTGATCGAGAATTAACATAATAATGTCTATTAATCATAATTTGAATGTCATAAATTAAAATTATTATAAAGAATATAATGTCTATTAATTCTAAAACTGATGTAACTAGATTCAAACTAATTAATCATACTCATATTATTTGAAAAATCAAATTAATCATAACATAATTAAAAATCAAGATGTGGCATTGGCTAAATTATATTTGAAAAAAAAAAATTTTAAAGTCTGATGATCCGAAATTTGACCTGACCCGGAATAAAATTTGAAAATTATTTTATATCATAAATGTATTGTTTATATAATAATTTGAGGGAAACACGAAAATTATTTTGTTAGCGATAATTTAAATAAGAGTTGGTAATTTTATGTCAGGTTAGGTTTCGGTTGTATATTGTCAGGTTATTTTAGGCTTCAGGTAATGTCGGGTCGGGTCGGATATTAAGTCATTTGATATTGGGCCATTTTGGATTTTTGGTCGTATCAGGTTGGATCGGGTCGGGTATGAGGTCATTTCGGGTTTTAGGTTGTATCATGTCAGGTCGGGTTGAATATCGGATCATCTAATGTCGGATCATTTCAAATTTTGGGTCGTATCAAATTGAATCGGATCAGGTATCAAATCATCTAATGTCAAATTATTTTTGACCTCAAATCATATCATATGAAAACGGGTTAAATGAATTTATCGGGTTGAATCAAATTCTAACACCTACACCTACTATACAAGAGTGGTACCCATCCACACGGATCATACATCATTCCATAGTGGTACTTGCCCTACTGGGTATATCCGCTTGGCGTGGAACCCGCTGTTAGTCACTTTGTCAGCGGATGTATTAGGGGGAGCTATTGGCTAGATTAGAATCACAGGGACAAGTTTTCTAAATGATCGATTAATACTGTATTAGTTAGGCAATTATTAATTATCATTTTGTCCTAGTCTCCATCAATCATAGGTCTGTGGGAACAAACCGAAAAAGAAGAACAATGACATACTGACATGCACAGGATGGGAGAACATTTTTGTGGACCGAGAAAGATTCTTATTTATTAAAACAGACTTTTTTTTAACAGAAAAAAACAAACGTTAAATTTAGCGAGGATGGGGTCTGTGGTTTACTGTTTTATGACTTATATTTAGTGGCGTAAGTAGAGGCGGAATTAAAATTTTAATACAGAGTAGAGGTGGCAATCGGGCGGTGGCGTAAGTTCGGAGGCGGAATCGGCCGGGCCGGGTCGGGTCAATTTATTTTTTTTCGGATCGTTGATAGATTTCGATATTGAAGGTCATTTGATCTCTCGAGGGTTGATAATGCGAGAGTTGATATGCGGATTTTTAGAATATTAAAATTGATAAATTATAAAAAAAAATTAATAAATCTCATGAAATAAAAATACATAATAAATTTTAATCCGAAATGTAATTTTCAGCCTTTTTTAAATTCGGCCATGCGTAAAAGCATAGTACATATAACTGCTTCACCTTAGCCAAATAGTAATAGTTAAAAGTGGTATAATTGGCGAGCATAAAGTCACATTAAAAAATATATATATATAGCCCTCAACATATCCCAATTTGAATATTTATTCTTTTAAATTTAAAAATTGAGTATTTATCTCTGAAAAATCAAAATTTTGGATATTTATCCAACTAGTATTATCCTCATAAAAATCAATTTAATAATAAATTTAAATTATAATAGGATAAAAATACTCTTTTATATTTTTCGTCATCCATACAATTTGTATCGTAACAAAATCAACGACGGTGCATTGAATTATTTCATTTTACTATACACATTGTAATGCTACTAATATTGTTACTTACCCTTGCTCTCTCTCCTTAAACTCTAATTGTTTGTAAATGTAACTTTAAATAAAGTAACAAATTTCTACAAAGTAGAACTGACACAATCCAAAACTGATACAAATTAGATTTGACCGTTACTAGTGCCCATCCAATGAGATTGGTATTTATAGCGATAAAAATAGTTCCATAATTATGATTTTGTGATAATTTTGTGCATCGCTAAAGTAATAAAATTAGCAAGAAGATTTACGTATAAATGAAAAATATATTGAATCATCGGGAGGGTGCTTTATCTTATTATAATTTTAATTAATTATTAATTTAATTTTTATGAGGATAATACTAGTTATGGGTAAATATTTAAGGTTTTGATATTTTTAGGGATAAATATCTAATTTCTAAATTTTAAGGGATAAATATCCAAATTGAAATGTATTGAGAGATATATATCTAATTTTGCCTAGTTATTACAATATACCAAATTTCGAGAGTTAATAGTTCACCACAGTCCATCATATTAAAAATAGAATTGATCATATTCATTGGGGGTCACTTGACCTGCTGTGATCCCTTTATATGACTATATCTGTCTCTGTTAAGGTGTGTGACGCCAATACTCTGCTGCTTTGGTGCGGGACCTGGTGTTAGAATCATACTAACAGAGTACCATTATTGTAGTATAATTTATCCTAAATATCAAGTTTTTGCCAAAGAAAAGAAAAGAAAAGAGGAAACATGCTACATTCAACTGTATAATCATATTTTGATGTTAATTTCTCAAATTACTTACCTCAAAATAATTTCTCATTTCTGCTTTAAGGGAGAAGCTTTCTGTTGAATAGCCTTTTTGGGGTCAAGTATAGTGAGGATGATGATCCCAGAGGGAGGTGAACACCTCTTAACTCATTTCATCTTCTCTGAACCCTGATACTTTTGGCAATGTTGTATAATTAATTTCTTCTCTTAGTAGTCTATATAAAATTTCTGGAAGGTAATTATTGTTTTTGTGCTGAATGAAGGAACCAAAATTTGAAAGGGATACGGTTATCACGATGTGCTGTCCCTTCCTTGTTAGTTTTAGATATAGAGCTTTCTGATGCCAAAGAGGTATCATTTACCTACATTTTTTTATTTATTTAGCTTATTTAGTTTGTTAATATCCAGCTTTTGATTTTATCTGTCAATATCTTAATTAGATCCCAGTATTATTCATATCTGTACTTATCTAAAGAGTAGGTATAGACAGATTGATACCAATATAAGTAGAACAGAATATGGTCCAAAGGCTCTTTTTGTTCCATGCTACTTGGACAGAATGATCCTGGTGGATATTATATGATGATAAGTTGTTACCAGAACATTAGATTCTGTGCAAGCCACTGTTCTACCAGTTTCAGCTTTTGTTGTTGTTCCTTCCAAGAAATTTCTATATTTTTTTAGTTTAATTAATTGCAGTGCAAGTATTGCTGTGAACTTGAAATGTACTTTTGTTTTGCCTGATGTAGGATGACTTGTCTTTTGAAAAACAAACTGTACTATTTGCCCTGGCACTTTCAGACCTTCTTGTGGTTAACATGTTAGTTGCATTTGTCTCGTCTTTTAAATATTTTCAGTGGGATAATATGTTAGTTGTATTAGTGTGTGATTTATTTTTCTACACTTGACCAGTTAAGTTAATCTATCAAATATTCTGTTAACCATGAAAAATGGAGATGTATTCTCAGTGGTTCCTACAAAATAAAACAGAAACTTTTAACTTTGAGAAGTAAATAAAATAACATGCCTCAACATTTGTGAACATTTATACTTTGACAGATCTCCTGTGATTTGACACAATAAGGGTGTCAGTGGTTTTCTGCAAAATCTGATGTAAAGTGATCATTTTGCTGGAATGTGAATTTAAGGAGTCGGATGTACAGATTGCTCTCTTTTTGTTAAATTCTGTAGATTTGTGTGCTTATTTTTTACATATAGGTCATTACAAGAAATGAATCGGGAGGCTGGAGGGAATATCCAGCTTCTTAGAACACTTCTAGAGGTAAAATGCAGAAAGCATAAAGAATGAGAAGATTGAAAATTAATGATACTGATTATTTTTATGTTTGTTTTTCTCCTTTATGTGCAGGAAAGGCTAACTGGTAAACTCGATTCTGGGCAAACTAAGATGCTTATTATCATCCATGGCTATGATGATAAGGTTTTTAGTCCTAATTTATTTATAAATTATAAATACTATATGATGCTTCATCTGCAACTTCCGCAAGAATCTCATGTAAATAATTTTTTTTCTACTGTTACAGTTACCATTAGCTAAGCTCCAAGAAGATGTTTTGACAAAATTGCAGAAGGTAGTCATCTTCGCTTTCTGTCTTTCCCATTTCTTAAATTCTTTTGGACTGAATGGAGCATTGTTTTATTATTTGGTTGCAGTTGTGGGTATCAATTCAGTCACCAAGTTTTATTTTAAGTGAATTCTTTGAGGTCAGTGACTGCAACTTTATTGTGTTATTATCATCCTCACTAATTTTTTTGCTATTATTTATTTATCATCCTTTGTGTCATTGTTACTAATATTATTGTCATATATGTCTTATTTAATTCTTCTCTAATGTTACGTAATGACAAGTATGGCTTGTAACTATTTTTTGTGAAGGTACTGGTGGTGGGGCTCCCTGACAACAAGTCCAAGCATCAAGATTTCCAAGAAAAGGTATAATCTCTACAACTTTTGTAATCTAATAATTAGTTAAATCATTTCATTAAAAATAACAATGAAAAATATTAAATTTTAATATTAAAAATGACAGTGCGTCACTGCCATTGACGCCACTCCTAATGACGTCTTTTCATGAGTGCTCCACTAAAACTGACGCATTTAGGAAAGACCTCACTATGAGTGGTTTCTTCTTCTTTTTTTTGTACACTTTGCAATGTCAACTGTGAAGGACTAAAAAAAAACCTTTATTTTCATGGTTACTTTAGCAGCCAATGGGAGTGCGCCACTCCCATTGGCGCATATGTTTTTTTTTTTGCAAAATAAAAAAAAATATGCCACCGAGAGACGCATTTTTATAGAGTTCGTGCTGCTATTTTTAGTATTAAAATTTTAATTTTTCGTTATTATTTTTAATGAAACTATTTAACTAATTATTAGATTACAAAATTGGTGTATAATCTCTATTGTCTTGGTGATGCCCATCTGTCTCATTGTAGCAGTGGTGCATATACCTAACAGATGTTTCTTAAAAGGGTCATATATTCCCTCCTAAATTTAGTCACATCACTTCTGCTGGGATATCTTATTTACTTCTGTTTTATTAGTTTATTTATCTTAACAAATTGTTACGAAGGTTTTGAAGATGAGAAGATGGTTAAGTAAGGAAGATATTAAGGGCTTTAAAAAGGATAAAATTTTGGCTCAAGGGTTTTCATTAAGTGCAAAAGGTGTATGGGATGCAGTTCGTCAGAAGAAGCAACTAGGAGCTTTTCTGTTTGGTCACAAGGTTGGTTGTTAATTCTTTCAAAACCCTGTAAAACTGATTACAGTCCCATACCTTTCTTGGTTTTAAATTTTGTGTGCAGTTTGAGTGGGTTTGTTATTGTTTATCCTAGTGTTTTTAAATAGAAGCTATGGTCTTCCTTTCTTTTTCATTTGGGTGAAATTATTTGATCTTTACTAATCATGACAAGACCATTATTTTCTGTTTAATCACAGATAACAGTCTCTGATACCATCTGTGGGAATATTGCCGGTGAAATACTCTCCTCGGCTGAAACTAATAAGGTACTTTAGAGTAAATGTTTAACTGTTGGGTTCAGTTTAGTGTTCTTTATCTTTGCATTGGCTGTTGTTTTTCCTCTTATCCTGCCTTATGTTACATGTTATACATCCTATAGGATCTTTTGTCCCTGAAGAAAGCTGACTGTAGTCTTTCCAAAGAGTTCACTGAAAAACTGGGGTCACTTCTAGAAGACAGCCTGAAAAGGTTTGATACAGAGACTCAGATGTTTGATGATGATGTGAGACACAAAAAGCGCAGAGAGTTGGAGAAGAACATATGTGGAGTATGACATTTTAGTAATTTACACTGTTTACAATTTCGAAACATTTTTTAAAGTTCTGATAAATATTAGAATGGTACTTACAGCTAACCACCGTTTGCTCCCTTGGTCTGTTCAATCATCTTTTAGCTGGTAGAGAGCACATGCAAGGGGATATTGGCTGGATTGCATATGAAGATATTTAATGAGAGTAAACAAGAGATTGCAAATCAATTGAGCGAATCTGAGGAGCCTACATCTGGAATCAACGATGCAGTCAAAGCTTGCATAACAAAATTTGTTGAGTCATGTGAAGGTGTCATCTTTTGACTCATTTATTTTGTCATATGATAAAATATATTTGTAGGGAAGTAGGTTTAGAGATGTGGAGCAATTACTTGATATGCTTTTATTTTTTTCTGTTTGTCTGGTATTGACAAGTACCCTTTAATTGTTTCAGATTTGAGCTCAAGATATCCGGATTTGTTCAATGAACATCGGGTAGCTCTCAAGATAGAATTGAAAACAATTACTGAGATCATTGCCAGTAATATAGAGGTCTGGTTTCAAATTTTAAACCATTCATACAGTGGTCACTTTGTTTTTTGTCAAATATTTGTGATTTTTTATATTGTCATTCTTCTTTTTTATGAGTTCAACATCTCTTACTCTATCCATAATAAAATTTATTCGATTTTCATGATTATTTTTTTGTAATATCATTTATTTTTCTAAATCAATTCTTATGGTAATACTGCAACTCCAAATAATTGGTCAATCTCAACAGAACATGTTAAGATGATATAGAACTGTTATCTGATCAATTGATTCACACACCTGAACTATTTGTAAATCAGGAGAAGAGAAAAAGAGAGGAATCTGAATGTGCAAAAGCTGAAGCTGAGCTGAAAGCACAAGATGCAAAGATGCAAGCTGAGAAAACCAAAGAAACTGCTAGCCTTCAAATCAAGCAATATAAAAAAGAAGTTGCAAGTGCGAGGTCAGAAGCTGAACATGCAAGATCAGAAGCACAACGTGCAATGGAGGAATCCAAAAAGATAGCCAAGCAATCAATCCAGGAAATTCATCGCCTCTCCCGGCTTGCTAAGGCAGAAAATGAGCGTGTCAAAAAAGAACTCGAGCTTGTGAAAGAGGAACAGAGGAAGGAGAGAGAGCTAGCCAAGGAGGCAGCTGAGGTGGAGGTTAGACGACGAAAAAACCAGATGCGGCTTGACATGGTTCGTGCAGTTGTTGTGGTGGCACGTGTCGTAGTATTCAAGGACCCAACTGTTATTGTCGATATTGTGGATTTCGCTCTCTGGCATGGGAAAAGGTCGAAAGCTGAAACCCTTGTATCGGGTTCAGTTACTCAAAATGGAAAGGAGTGTTAGCTTCTGGTTAGTATTCTTTTCTGACTTCTGTGTACATTCTCTTAGGATTGGTATAAGGTCATTATGTTGATATCTTGGCAGCATTATCCATATGTGCATTATATTATTAGTGTGCATTTTATTCCCCTTCTTCTGCTTATGATATGTAAATAAAAAGATGCAACTTTGGTATAGCCGACCTTCAGGTAGTTTTATTTTTTTATTTTTTTCCGTTTGATTTACTTCAGACACGAACTGAATGAAGTAAGATGGTAGTATAACAAGCTTTTGCTTTTCTTTCTGTAGGACAGAACAAAATATTTTTAGATGCTAAGGCATATTTTAGTTAATTAATTTTATCATTACAAACATTAAAATTAAATTAAATTAAAAATACTTGAGAAACAATAAAATTTTGAAATATCAGGATTGATTGTGTGAGCGTTTTATCTGAGGTCCGAAATAATATATATCTTCTATAAATTTTAATAAATAATTAGAAATATATTGTCTCTAATAATAAACTTAATAAAAAAAATTTAAATCAACTAAAATTGAGGAAATATCAGAAGTAATTACTATACATTTTTAAGTGCTTTTGAATGAAATCAAAATGTATATGACAAAATGATCAATCCAAACGTAACAATTTTAATAAAATTATATAGATAATTTTAAAGTTAAATTTCATTAAATTTAATATTTTTGAACAGCTATATATGAAATGATCATTCTTCAAATGCCGAATGCTAAGGATTAAATGGGGTCGGGTCATCTTGAATTACCTGTCATTCAAGTTGGATTGGGTCTCGAGTCGTATAATTTTAGGTTGCCTTGAGTTTTGAGTCGTTCGGGATTAGATCAAATTAGGTTTCTGGTTGTTTAATTTTAAGTCGTGTCATATTTTAGGTTGACTTGGATTTTAGATTGTATTGGGTTTTAAATCATTTCAAATTAGATCGGATCGGATTTGAGTTAATTTGATTTTTAAAAAGTTAGATCGGATTGAATTCAGATCAGGATAGTTCAGATAAATTTTTCGGATCAGATCAAATTCGAATCAGCTTGAATTTTCATATCGGAACGGATAGACTTATCACATATGACAGTACGTATTATATATCCCAAGCTCGGACGTATCAGACCTATTTATTTATTGGTACATCCTTTTTCTGTTAATTAATGATATAATTGTAAATTATTATAGTTACAAAATTTAAAAACTAAAAAAATATTAAGAACATTGATAGATAAACGGATGGACAGGACCGAACAATGAGTAAATCGTTAGTTGGTGTATCCGTATAGAAATCTACATATTTCCAAATTCATTTCTTATCGTGTTCATTTTCTCTCTCATTTTTTCCCTTTGTTCTTACGGAACCTCCGGCATCATGCAAACGTCCAAATTATAATATCAAATCAAACAATTTGCAAATTTTAGGCCGAGAAAATTTGATGCTTTGTTGCAAGCTTCGGGCATCTGGCCTCTGTTTCTGGAACAACCTTACTACAAGCCTACTAGGAAGTAGGGTTGCAAACGGATCGGATACGGACGGATAATGTTTTTATCGTATTCATATCTGTTATAATTTTTCAGATACGGATAGTCTCGGATACAGATATAGATCGGATATTCAACGGATATCGGATACGAATCGGATATCGGACGGATACATATACAAATACGGATATATTTCGGATATTAAGTAAAAATATTATATATATCATTAAAAAATAATTGTATATTATTTTTAATAGAATTATTAATTATAAAAATTTAATATTAATTATAAAAAGTTAAATATTAGTTATCATTATATTAGTTGTTCAAATGTATCAATGAATTATTAAAAAATATGATACATTAGCACAAATTATATAAAAATAGTTAGATTTGTAGTGTATGCAAAAAAAATATAATTAAAAATACATAATGATATTTTTTTCGGATATGTATTCGGATAATATCAGATCGGATATCTTCGGATAATGTCAGATATTGATGGATAATAGCTAAACGGACGATTACAGATAGATAATAAAAACTGTATCCATATCCGTTAAAAATTTTTCGAATACGGATACGAATCAGATTTTTTTTTTTCGGATCAGATCACGGATAAAATCGGATATTTTACTATCTATTTGCAACCCTACTAGGAAGCCATAGCATTAGGGATGACAATGGACCGGGTAGGTGGGTAAAACGTCAATTCCGTGGTCCGATCCGTCCATCAAAATCACATATCCGTGTTGTTCGGTCTATACCTCCGGATCTAAAAATCCTAGCCCATCCTGCCTGCGCGGTCAATTTTTTCTAGCTCAAATTTCGGCTACTGTCGCACTGCTCGCAATGCAATTTTTTAAAATTAGCTGAGAAACATATTTTTTTTAGTATCTTAGATTATGAATTTGAGATAACTTAAAATATCAAAATTGTAGATTTTATTGTTATGAATCTATAAAATTTTACTTCATCTTAACATGATCTTTCAATACAAAGTTATGATTAAAAAGGTATCTAAAGGTATAAAAATTTTCAACAGTTAACCTTCATAATATAATTTTTTGAAATTTATATGTTCTGTTTTTGAAAAAGATTAAAATATAAAAATTATAGATATAGTTATCATGTTTTTAGAGAAATTAATTTTATATTAATTGAATTTTAGAGTTAAAATATATGATTAAAAAATTACCAAAATTTTATTAAATTATATTGTTCACATTTATAAATTTCAAAAATATTAGTGTTTATATTCATATTATAATATCATAACTAAATACTTAATATAATTTAAATAATATTAATATTATATTAATATTCTATATAATTTTTAAAATATATTAATATATAATATGTACAAATATATATAATATAAATATAAATATAAATAAATTATATATATATAATTACTCCACTGAACGGAGGTCTAACTTCAAATACGTATCCATTCCGATCCGGCCCTATCATTCATTGATGAACTGAATAAATTGACGTCGGATCCAAAAAAATCCGAACGGGCCCTAAATTATCATTCCTACTTGGACTTGCTTGTAGTTCCTACCTTCCCTTTTGACAATCTGGTCCAGTTGTCTTGACCATTTCGACCTCCCTCTTGGCCCTTGGTTCTCCATTTCGCCGCTGCGCTCTCGCAGTCACACAGCCTCGCCGAACGACAATGGAAGCCGAACCAGAACTGATCGAACTCTACGATGTCTCATTCTCGGACCTCCTCCACCTCTCCGTCGCTTCAACTTCTCCGTCGCACGACGAACGATCCCGACTCCAATGTATCTCCGCCAAAATTATGGAAACCCTTGGCCCTTCCGGCCCTGGCCTCCTCTCCATCTCCGACGTGCTGTTCGCCTCTTCCCTACGCCGCTCTCTTCTGCCCCTCGCTCTCCATCTCTCGCTTCTCAATCCAAAGGATCGCGCCTCGCTTCTCAAGGTACCCCTTCCATCCTTTTCTTGGTATTTAGTGCACTGGTTTGTTTATAAGTATATAATTGTTTCATTTATGTCTCAACATTGTAGAAACATGGACTCGGTAGTGATGTGCCACTAAAGAAGCCAGACAGGAGCGTCTCTTCTTTCGCGTTGCTTTTGAAGTATTCAGGTGAATCTATACTTGATAAAGCGCAAGGGGTTACTATCGATAACGGTTCAGAAGATATTGCACGCAATTTTTCTCTACGTGAACTCAATGAAGGTGATTTTAACCACCTGGGGGATACATTTAAAAACCTAGGTCGATGCATGATGGAGCTCGGGATATGTCTAGCACGTGTTTGTGATAATGCCATGCAAACAACCGAGTTGGAGAAGAGCATCATCGACTCGGGGAGTGCAAAGGGACGCCTGATACATTACCATTCTAAGCTAGACAACCTTATCCTCAAAGAAACCAGTAAAAAAGTGGGGGCCAGTATCAGGTCTCAGAAATCACCAGTGTATAGACAAATATCAAAGGAGAAGAGCACAGTTTCTGATCTATGGCAACAATGGCATTATGACTATGGTATATTTACTGTTTTAACCTCTCCTTTGTTTCTCTCATCTACTGTCGAGGGGAAAGTGTGGCCAGCAAGGAGAGCCCACTCGTGGTAGGGCACTCATGCTTGCAGTTATTTGATACCAGAAAGAAGAGGGTTGTTTCAGTAAAATGTCGACCTGGAAGTTTTATAATTCAAGTGGGAGAAGCAGCTGATGTTTTGTCAGGAGGGATGCTAAGATCAACGCTTCATGCAGTTTCCAGACCATTGGGTATAGGAGGAGATGTTAGCAGGGAGACTTTTGTCGTTTTCTTGCAGCCCTCTTGGGACAAAGTTTTACATTACCATGGATGTTCTTTTGATCCTGATGAGGAGGTGCATGATGGGGATGAATTGGCAGAGATCCGTAGCAAAATTCCACCTCTTTCGACTCGTCTTAGGGATGGCATGACATTTGCTGAATTTTCCCGTGAGACTACCAAGCAGTATTATGGGGGAAGTGGAACTCAGAACAAGTGTTAATTACAAATGTATTTTTCTTAAATCGTTGGCGATATTTTGCTCTGTATCACGATTACTCGATTTGATTTGTGATTTGGCACTTGAGCTCTGAAGTGAGCAAATCCCCAGACAAACATGGAAAAACATGAGAGAGAGAGAGAGAGAGAGAGAGAGAGTAGATAGCAATAGCAGTGTGTCTGGGCTCTGATCCTGAACATTGCATCTCAGCTGGTAGCTTGTCTGAGAGTCTGGTTGTGTGATGTGGTAGACTGGTATGATGATCCTTTCCAAGGATCATAGCAGGGGAGGTCAATGAAGTGATTGGAGGTCTTCTGAAGCTATGAGCATCAAAGAGGCAATTTTCACAAGCAATATTATGCGCGCAATAGCACATGTAAGTGAATGCTGATGGTAGTGAAGGTGTAGCAGATATTTTCTGGGCATAACATCATAAGGTGCTCTTAATATTATTGTACTGTTATGTATATTGCACATCCAAGTACATTTGACTTAAGCAATCTGCCCGTCTTCTAGATAAATGCTAAACAAAGAGTATTTGGGTCACAGATTTGTAATTTTCTGAAGTCATTTTTTTTGGCCCCCTTTTTGAAGGATTGCTTTGTCTAAATTTTACTGGAAGGAGGTAAATTTATTGATACATGTAGCAATCAAGTTCAAAATTTTTGAAAAGTTTGTCGTAAATACTGAAGTGATGGGTGTTTGAATGCATATGCTACAACGGATGCATGTAGCAGAACAATGGGCCGGTATAATATTCCTCTGAAAGGAATTACTTGAGGGTACATAATAAAACTTGCTTGCTGAAAAGTGAAAGATCGTATTTATTTTAGGCTGACAATATTTTTCTATAATACCGGTATATATGCAAATTGCTGTCACATTCTGCTCAGATCTGCAGTATTGACGATATCTAAGATAAATGGAGATTGCAAACGCCTGCATGTATTTGTCCTGCTCAATTGCTTGTAAGTTAATAGATCCTAACATTAAAAATATGGTGAATGTTGTCGTAGTCGAACGCGTGCACTAGTAAAGGACACTTGTTTATAGTGTGATCTTTACATAGATGAACTATGTAAGAAGATCGATGCAATTGGATAGAGAGCAGAGTGACGGAGCTTAACCACAACAGAGGGAGACTACATTTGTGGTTCTCCTCAATCAATCTTGATTCTTGAGAAGACTGCAACGCGAATTTTATAGAAAAATCTTAATATAATTTTGTAACTAACTTGAGAATTCTCTGTAGCCCTTCAAAATCTTAATCTAAATATTTTTTTTTTCTTAGGGTGAATCCCTATAAGACTCCACGCCTGATCTTAAATTTTAAACGCATGCCATAAACAAGGAGAGAGATCGGATGATAATGATTATTTTAATAATAAAATTTTAAAAATATCCAAAAATCTCCAGACTATTTTAAAATTAAAAAAATTGATCAATTAAATATCATTACAAATTGTATAAATTAAAAAAAAATTATATAAACATAATGATAATTAATGAGCCATCAAACAACACTTCAAATTTTATAAAATATTATTAATCTGTAAATTCAAAAATATATCTAACTTTTTCTATTATATTTTTCTACTGTCAGGATTGTTTAAACATCATGTCATCCCAGCCTCATAATAGTTGTCTTTTCAATCTTTTAATTGGAAATTAAATCATATCCAATTACGCTTTTCATACCCATTTTTGGATGAGATTCATGGTCTCCATGGCAGACGGTAAGAAACGCACTTCAAGATACACGTTTTTCTTTGCAGTAGTTGTTAATCATTAATTCAATCCAACTTTGCTTCATATAGTCATATGCTCAATACAGCTCAACAATTCAATACATTTAATCAAACACCCTCCCTTGCACAATTTCATACGACAATGCTCTCAACTTATATTACAACACCTAAGTATCTGATGCCTGGAAAAGTGTGAGGAGAGACAAGAATAGGTTGATGATGTCAATATATAACGCAACAGCAGCCCATACATACTCATCGTAGGAATATCTCTTGATCAAGTTATCGGTGTCGTATATTATGTAGCCACAGAAGATCAGAGATGCCAGAGCACCGTATATCATCAGCGATATTCTTCCAAGAGGGAAAAAAATCTACATGAAATGAAAGGACAAAGAACAAGGAAAACATGAATCAGAACAAAAATATGGAAAAAATCATTGTTTCATATATTGAATGTCCAGGAAACAAAATAATTATAACTGAACTCAAAGAGATATATAAGATAACTAATTTAAGTGTACCCGTCCTTCATTAAAAAGAATCAATTTTGTTTGTGTATTGTGATGGATCCTTGCATGTATATTTACTAACCTGAATGAGAGCAAACACCATGAGGATCATAACAGCCCCAAACAAAAATGGTCCTAGAAAGCTGAAGTCGTGACCACGCTTTGCAGCCCAAAATGTGTACAAGGTAAGGCTTACGACTACAACCGAAGTCAGAATCGCAGATTCTAAAATTATCTCCCCTGATAAAAGAATGCTAATTAGCGCCAACGTATTAACATCCGTAAATTGTAGTATTTGTTTTACACTTCTATTACTACAAAAAATAAAAATAAATAATTTACTTTGATATTTTTGGAACCACCATGAAAGATGTTGTATATAAACGTGAATCTTTACAATGTAATCAGTTACGTCTATACAATTTTACATATATATATATATATATATATTATGAATTGTAAATATGATTTATCAATGTAAAAATATTAATATGTGACAGAAATACTAACCCTTGACGAAAGCACAAGTCAAGCCAACCGCAAAGCTCATAGCTACTGTAAACACAACTAGGAGCAGCAGGTTGATCGGGTGGTACTGGTAATAGAAGTACAGAGGACACAACACTGTGCAAAAATTTTCAGACAAAAATTCAACATGTTAACAACTACAATAATGAAAAAAATGTTGTTTTGAAGTAAATAGTAAAATGAAAAATGTAAACTAAATGAAGTACCTAAAAAACACATTTTTACAAAAATTCTCATTTGTATCATACTTTCACCAGACATATAGGGGTGCATAATCAGTCGGTTCAGTTCAAACCGAAATAAAAATATACAGCTGAAGTTGTGTTTAATTTAAGAAATTATGAACCAAAATAAATTTATAAAAATATCAACCGAATAACCAAAAAATCGAATAAATTCTTATATTAGTTATAGAGATGAAAAAAGTTCCAATTCCAAGATATGATAAAATAATAAATAGTTCAAAAAATAAAATAATTAATTAAATAAATAAAATATATAAAAAATATTCTATATCTTTAATATGAGTACTCTTATTTATAGTAAATAAAAATATTTTAATAAATTTTGAACTATTCGGTATATCCAATTTAAAAATATAAATTAAACTATATAAAAATTGAATTAACTAATATTTTCAATCTAACCGAAAATTTTAAATTAAAAAACTGAATCACATATATAGTCCAAAATTGAGAGTTTAGTTGAAATTCAATTAAATTGATCTGTTTGTACACCCCTAATTGCAAGAGCAATGTGCTTTCCTTCACAGCAGAGCAAATGCCTATTTAAATAGCATAAACTGGGATATACATTCCTTCTATATTACTACACCATTCAAAAAATAAATAAATAAATTAGATAGAGCAGTAGTAAACCAAAACCATACCAACGAAGGGAAGAATGAGCAAGAAGATGTACAACCCGACACCGCCCGGAGTCGAAACAAAAAAAATAGCGACCGACCGATTGAACACCACAATTGATGCCACCACAACCGTGAGCAGCATTTGAATGGCAAGGATGGAGTACACTTTTCGGATGAAGGCCCATCTGAGCTCCGGGTTCTCCAGCATCATCGGGTAGAAGGTCGGTGCCCCGTCCGCCGCCTCCACATCAACCCCCAGGCCTTTCCCATACGGTGGCCTGAAGTACATCTTGCCTTCTCTTTTGTTTTTTGTTTTGTTTTTTTCAGACAAAGAGCAGATTTTTCTTTTTGCTTGATTTCTCCTTCACCTGTTTGTTGATTGTAGAGATTTTTAGTTTTTTTCTTTTTTGCCAAGTAAGCACTGGAGAGGAGGCCTTAAAAAGGAGCGGAGAAGAAAAGGAGAGATGCTTCCAGATAGGCCGGGAAATGGACAGAGGGAGCGACTCTATACGTGTCATGTAACTGTGATGACACGTGGGCCCCTGGACTAGGGTTCTAGCATCCTCTATTCTAGTCTTGTACCGGATGAAGATTTCGGACTTTCGGAGAATACAGTGGATGCTCCTGGTGCAAAAAAATTTAGGAGAATTTTGTGAGGTAACTTCCAGAGGAAAATAAAGAATTTGGTGGATTCCGCATTGGATAATTTAATTGGTTCCCTGCATGATTTTATAACTTATAAGATAATGGGATTACACTATGTTTCATGTGCGTTGCCTTCGATGAATGCAAAATGGATAGTCTATTTTATTATTGCTATTGATAATTTTATAATTCTTATATATTCTAAAAACTACATAGAAAAATAGATGCATTATTAAAAAAATATTAGAGAAATAAATATGCAACGCATGCATGGCATATTATAATTATGTGAATTTAGTATCAAAAATATGTTCTTTCACGGAATATTAATTATTGAAAAATCAATAAAAATTTTGTGTAAAAATTAATAATATTTGTAATGAATGCCTTTTCATAGACAAATTAATAAAATTGCAAGAGCACTCCTGTCATTAATCAATTATGAATTAATGATGTTAATTTAAATTTAAGCTTATTTAGGTACTCTTCATAAACATAATTGCTGCAAATTCATTATTTAAGAGAACAATTGTTAGAATAAAAGATAGAAGACTGATTATCATAATCTAAAAGTTTGAGGGCTGGAAGAGAATTCAGGATATTAAAAAAATTTAACTTTAAATACTAAAATCACTCAAAATTAATTTCGCCGACTTCAGAAGAGCATAGAGACTCCCATATATACACTAGTTGTGTAATGGCCTTCATTTTTCAGAAATGATATCACTAGAGAGCTAAAAAAGCTCTCCGGGTGGAGTACTTTTAATCTAATCCGTTCAATCAGAAATCAACGGTTTTGATATAACAATAATAAATTCTTCGTGCATCAATTCGTATTTAAACTTTCTCACATCCATTATGATTAAAATGAATCATTGTAATTAACTTTTAAAAACTCTCCACAGAAAAATACTCTTCACAAAATATTTACCCTCATTTTTCAAGGAATAAACTTCTTTTCTTGTGAGTAAATTACACAAGAAACAAATGTAAATGCTTTGTTAACATCGAGATGATTCTCTCTTGGAATGTACGAGAATGATTAAAATGATTATTGTTGAAGTGACTTTCTAATGTCCTGATCAATCATATATTCCTGCTACGCATCACTGACAGGTAGGCCAGTTACCAAGTAACGAAACCACATGTAAGAAAGGGCCGTTGGACCCACCCGGCAGTGGCATATTAAATAATTAATATCAGCAAATCTAAAGCAGAGAAGAATTCGTTAGTGAATTTCCTAATAGATATCTAGAAAAGGTTTCAGACTTTTAGAACTAACTACTGGCTAGCGCTATTTTCTAGATTTATTCAGCGTATGCTCGAATCGCTATTTATATCAAAGAATTTGTTCCATATATCACACAAAATTACTTTAAAATATTAGAACTTTTTAATACTCATTTTAATACACGTGTTTGAAAAATTATCAGTCCAAATTTCATTGAAAAGTTATTATTGTTATTATTTCAAATTCAATTGAAAGGGTACATAAGTTTTAAAAATATATTTGTTGTGCAGAATAAAAAAAATTGTGTGTATGCTTCGCCCCGGGATGAATGTGGATTTAAGCACTTTTTGCCTTCAAGTCGTCGTAAATTTAGATAGCGATAGTTGTGAATTTAACGGTTAACAATCGCATGGTATAGTAGTTTGACTTGTCATTTTTTAAAATAAAATTCCGGTATCTATTTTTTTATGTCTTTTTCACGACTTGAACATGTGTCACTCTCATCTCTGTAAAGAGACGAGATTTATTCTCATTTATACTAAATTTATGATTTAATTTGACATATCATATTAAATTGGATTATATACAAAGCAATGTACTTTCACCGAGTTAATTTAAATTTGGTATATTAACAAACTCTCAGAAAAACTATAGATATAGTACATATGATAATAGATCTCATCTCTCTATAGAGTGGGATCAAATTTTGAGAGAGTCATATGAAATATAATACATGTCGAAGTTATTGACAATGTTATTTTTTTCTTTTTAAGAAAAACAAACTCTTGAAAGAAATAATAAAAAGTAAACGACAGCTAATCAGCCGTACAGAACTATTTTATGGTCCTCAACTCTGTCATTTTTTATAATAAACATTAATTACATCTCATTTTTAATAATAAATATTAATTAATAAAAATATGACATTGCACCAGCTTCACTAATGTATTTTGCAAAAATAATTGTGGGATTGGCGTCTTTTTTTTTTCAGTTACTTTTCAGAAAAAAGGCACCAGTGGAAGTGGCATTCTCCACCGACACAAGTCCATTTCGCAAGCATCTTGTCAATTGGCAAGTATTTTGTATGTAAAGTTATTTTTTTAAAAGAAAATATGTCAGTCTCACTAGCGTCTTTGCCACACTTATTATGAAAATTTTAATTAATTAATATTGATTATTAAAATTAAAAATTAATTAATATTTATTATAAAATATCACGATCATCGGTAGGTATAGTCCATAAAGGTTGAGCCCTTAAACTCCAGCCCGGCCGACATGCCGAGAAACCCGACTCTTACACGACCCCCTTCAACTCGGCACGGCCTTTCCCCTTGTAGGTCCTATTAGATCCAGCTCTTGAGAAGTCTAATCCCGCCCATAAAGACAATGTCTAGTCATCTGCTATTTCAACCCTCCATCCACCTCCAATCATAATAACAAGATTTTTATGAATAATTTATTAATTTAGTCATATCTATAATTCAACAAACAAATTAATTATATTTTCGATTTTTTATTTATTCACAAAATTAGTTTTACTTCTAACAACTTAGAATTTGGATCGATCTGTTCCTCTGTGTTATTAAAAAATGAAAATTTAATTTGTATTATCCTGAATCAAGAAATTTAGACATTGCCAAACTATTTTTAAATTCTTAATCTATAACTATGCTTCTGACAAATGTACGGGCATAATTCTAATGTTTTATAACGTTTGATTCAATAATAATTATAAGTTAATCATAGTTATTGACTTAGTCGTCAGTTTTTTTTTTTTACTATATCTTGACAGCAGCTGTCAAGCGTCAAGTAGCTTATATATCCATCATGAAGCATTTGAATTTTCAGACCGTCTGATTTCTCTATTGCAGAAAAAGAACAGATTTTTTTCTATTTTTGGTAATTAAAAAAATAAAAATCGGATTTTGGTAAGATTTTTTTTCGCACCCTAGCCTGGATCGGTCCTATTTTTTTTTCCTTCTGTTTTGATTTGTTTGTTTAGATCTATTAATTATTTATTTAGTTGTTTATGTGATAAAAATAAAGATTGATTGTGTCATCGGCAGAAAATATATACGTGACATAAATATCATAACCCACATCAATTGAAGTGTTTTGAATTTTACCTCTCTAGTACACAACAACATGTTCGAATTTCTATAAAAAAATTAAGTATAACCTGATGTTATTGTATTTCAATTTTAAAGGTAAAAATAATACCGTAAAATAGAAAAATTACTTACAATAAAGATGAGAAATGACTAGTAATCACGAATCTGGACTGAATTTGTTGAAACGCTAACTTTAATTTGGAAGCTATTACAAATTTAACAATGAAGATTTAAAAAAAATAGTGACAGAAAAAAGAAGAAAAAGACAACTTATTTTTGTTATATATAAAAATAATTAAATATCTAAAACTGAGTTTCAAACTCGATCCAAAAATGATAAAAAAATTAATTGAACCTAGAATTGACTTTTAAACTCGATCCAGAATTTTTTTCTTTTTTACAAATATTTAATTCAACATCAAAAAAAAATTCGGATCGAATTTCAAAATCAGTACAATATAAATAGATAAAAAAACTTTTTACCAAAAACTTATTTTTTTATTATTTTAATTATCAAAAATAAAAATAAAAATTGGAAAAAGAAACCCAATGAATGTCCCAGAAATCAGAATTCAAGCGGGCCCATCTATGAGCTGCGTCCAATGATAAGTGCCACGTGACCCATGTATTTAAAACACTCAACAACTCCTATATCCTATCTAATATATAGTTCACTCATAATTCATGTCCTCCTCTTCTTCGTGGTACGTAGACAGCCAATTCCAATTCATATAGGATATATTTGGATAGCACGAGAAGAACGAAAATAGTTGTTGTTTTCGAAATAAAAATAATAATAATGTAATTAAATATAAATTTATTATTTCGAAATAATAAAAATGATTATTATTCTATTATTTCGAAGAAGATATAAAATAATTGTTGTTGTTCTCAACTCTATGTTAATATTTCAAACAAATAATTTAAATAATATTTTTATCATTCAGAGTAATAATATATTTTTATTATCCTCGCTAACAAAAAAAATTATTATTTTTTTTATTATCATCACTTACTATTCTCAATTTCTCTATTTTTATATTATTTTTACACATCCAAACATACCCATACTGCGTAGAGATCCTCAAAAGTTTAATTTATGTTAGGAACTCCCTACTATTCCATTTCTTTCCGGATATCTTTGAAATAAGTATGACTGTCTCGGCGGAGATGAGGCGGAGCAGCGTGACGGTGTTCGCCAAGTCCACGGCGCCGTCAATGGTACCAGTAGAACCTGGCAAGACACATGAGTTCACGGCCTTAGACCACTCGATGAGCCAGCATTTCATGCACCTGGTCTACTACTACAAGCAAGCACCGACATTGACAATTGAAGCGCTCAAGGAGTCACTCTGCGATGTGTTGTCATACCACCCACCAATGACGGGCCGCCTTGCTAAACACGAAGGGGGGGGATGTGGGGAATGAATGGTGAAGTGCACTGATGTCGGGGTGAGAACGATCGATGCTCGAGCTGATGCCACGTTGGATGAGTTTCTGGCATCTGCTACTGACGAGGAAGAGAGGCGGCTTGCTTATTGGGATTTGGGAGGGTGTCGGATCTGATCCATACTGAGTCGAGGAAGATTGAATATCTTAGCGGGTTAAAACCCATTAATTTATCGGCTAAAAAAATTTTCAACATTTTTTAATAAATCAAAGACCAATCCGGATCTGGGAGGGGGGGGTGTGACGGATCTGATCCATACTATACTACTGATCTCCTTACTACATTCAGGTTTCCTTTTTCTTTAGGTCAAGGAAATTCCCAGACCAGCCAAGCAATTTTTGGGCAATTAATTTTAATGATCCTGAATTTAATGAAAATGGCTCTAAGGTCCTTGCTGATAGCATTGCCGAGTTTGTTAGAAGTAATTAATTAGTTTGTTATGAAGAGTTTGTCAGAAGTAATTAATTAGTTTGTTAGAGAGATCATAGTCTTAATCTGTTAGAGTAGTTAGCAAATATGCTTTGCTGTTACAAAAAATGTTCTACACTAATCCATGATATAAATAAGTTATAAGCCCTCTCCTATATAGTTACTCTTTCCATGAAATACAGAAATATTTCTGTGCACTTTCTACTCTACAAAGCAAACACTTGCAAACCAAATTTCAGGGGTCCATGTCAGCAATCAATTGTTATAGGTTTTGATGGTATCATGGCACTGATGTTAGTTTTATCAATTAGATCAATCTAATTACAACTAAAATCAGACAATCAATATGAACAGACTGATTTTAATCGGACAATTTTTCCTACCGGATCTCTAGACATGGATCAGGACATCAGCATGAAAGCTTAAATTTTATATCAACTTAGAAATAGAATGTTGTGTGGTTTTCATTCAGCAATCTAGCTACAAGTTTGAATAAAGCCTTGAGTTAATGCAATATATGAGCGAATCAATGGAAACAAGTTTAAATACAACTATTACATAACAATCCTCACACTTATAGTTCACGGAATTTAAGGACGGTTCGATTGCAGTAGGGATAAGCTGCAATCACATGCATGCGGACCCCATCTGTGTCGCACTCTTTGCCAAGGCCTGGTCCGACTGTCACCGCCGTTCTCTTGTAACCTATCCTCCGTTCTTCCATCCATGGGCTTTCTTCCCCCAAAAAAACCTTGTCCCCTCTTCTCCTCACCTCTCTGTATAATCCACATCCCCTCGGCCCCTCCCTTCCCCTGCCATGTCATCAGCCACCTTTGTTTTCTCAACCTCTTCATTCAGCCAATGCCTTGCAGACCTCTCAGTCCCGAACATCACTCCATTTGACGCGCTTGCCTCACTGTTATGGCTCCATATTTCATCATACAAGGATGGTGGCCTAGGTACAGCTCAACTAACTCTGGCATTGGACTGCCACCAACACATGTATTCTCCACTTCCCATAGGGTTTTACGGCAATGCACTCCACTTCCTCAGAGTAAATGCCGATCTTTCATCTAGTTGGGATCATGTGGCATCCAAGCTGAGACGCCATGCGACAGACCTGAAGGAAGATGATATTTGGTCGAGTGTCGAGTGGCTACATGAGCACAGCAAAGAAAAGGCATTCCAAATGTATGGCCCAGAGCTCACATGCTTAGCGATAGATGATGTGCCGCTATACGGTTAAGAATTTGGTGCCAGAATTTTGCCGGTACATGCTACGTGCCATATCGGCAATGCACAGGGGGAGGGTTTAGTGGTGGTTATGGCAGGGCCATCAGGAAAAGGTGATGAATCACGCACGCTGGTCGTGACACTGCCACCTGATCTGGCGACCAAAATCTGCCAGGATGACGTCATCCTCAAATATGGACCAAAATTTATGTTCAGCCCAATTATCTAATTGGGGCTGGCTTTTATAAGAGAAAGATTAGTGTGGTTTGTTCTAATTTCTATTTTAGTCTGTTATTGGACGGGCTACGGAAACTTGTATTTGGGCCTCGATGTGGTTCGTTGCACGGCCTTGAATTTGTCTCTGTGATGATTTGCCTCTTTAGTATGGCTAATTGTACTATTTTTTTGTGCGTGACACAGTCACTATTGGTTTTTTAATTTATTATTTTTTTGTTGTGTATTTTGTAGCCCTTCTACATATATTTTTGTGTTCCGGTTTTTACCTTGTATGAGTTTAAATAAAATATATCGATGATCATAAGATTCACAATATGATTCTAATGAAATGTAGCATTATGGTTTCTACTTAAAACTGTTAATGGCATATTTTTCATTTGTTGTACTGCTTTAGTTGAGAAACCAACAAATTGCAAGCTACCTACGCATAGGCTTTCAACAAACTTTGCATCATATTTTTTTCCATTTTAAACAATAACAAAACCTCAAATTCTTTTCAAAAACTGCAGTAACCTTCGTCCAATCATGCTCAAATGTGCCATTATTGGAAGATTTGCAAATCAAAACCAATCAAAATCAGATTTGGAGGTGCCTGAGACAAGAGAAGGGACCACTCAAGGCCTCCCCAACCTTACCGATACCATCCCCATCTTTTTCTTTGAAAACTTGTGGTTGCCCTGAGCCACATAAATCTGAAAAAATTGGAAATGTCAGAACAATGACATTTTTGTTAGTCGATTATGTCGGTGGCTAAATACCAGTGTTCAATTCTGCGAGCTGATTGAGCAAGTATAATAATTAGGAGGAAAATAAAATTTTGAACAAACTTGACCTGCAGTCACAAATTATATGCAGATGCACAAGTTTGATGATGTTGCAACAAAATTAAGAGGATTTCAATGGTTTTGTTGGTGCATAGAAAAAACAGGTCAAGATGCATGGTAACTAAGCAGTACTAACTGGTAAACAAAATTCACTATTGCAATTGACTTTTGTTTTGTTAGAAGGATCAATGCATCAGTTGCTTTCATGAATTGATTGATAAAACCATGCTGGTTGAGTGTCTTCCTCACGAGTGATTTCTTGAATATATGCAATGTGGTGGTTTTTGGAATGAACTGACCTGGGTACCTGCCATAAATGTCAAGAATAAGGTGAAACAACAAAATCCAAGGCAATCTTTAAATGCATGATGTATAGAGGAGAGGACCCATGGTCCATGGATGGCTGATTTGCCCTGACCAGGCAACCATGCCATTGCCATTTCAACTCCAACTCATTCTATAGGATCTGAATCAAACAAATTTCTAGCTAACTACAATGAAAAGGAAATGGTTCAGAATGTGAGAGGCATAAGCTGGTTCTCAGTGTCAGCATCTATACTAAACAGCACGATTGAACTGACGAACACCAGTGCATGACAAAGGGTCAGAATAATCTACAACTTTAATCTACACCAGTGTAGAACAATGGCATTTAACAAGCAAGGCAACAATACATATGAACACAGAATATGATGTAAGCAACAACAATCTCTTTAGCATGCCATAATTTATTATACAATAGATCAATACCCGGAAATTTAATCGGGAGAGATAGACCTTTTGCGACATATTCACGAATTAGACAGATCATCATCTTGGCAGTCAGCCGAGCATGATCAGTTTGAGTAACAATTGCTCTGCAATTTTGTTTGTATGGGCATTTTATTATTGCTCATGCCTCACTAGAGCTGATTGGCGTAGAATATAGACTCCAACTACAATTAAGATCTTTGCATTTGATCTGATATTTTGTTTCACTGCTATCTTGCACTATGATCTCCCACTTCTTCTCAACATGCCATCTAGATAGGGCAATTTTGTGGTGCTCTTTTGATGGAAAGGACCAATTCTTAGCAAAGGAGTCCTCACCTGATACATCGATATCATATAATGTTTTATCTGCAAGTGAAGCCAACTCATACCAGTAAATGGATTGATTTGGCTTAACTAATTTACACTAGAACCAATATCTTCATCATCCTTTTTCTCTTCAAACTCTGTCCCTTTCATATGAGGAATTAGCACTCTCATCTGACTCTACATTGAAATCTTCATTTGCTTCATCATCATTATTCGGGTTTGGATCGAAATTTATTATTTCTAGTTGACTTAAATATTTTGTCGTACTCACATGCTGATTTATCTCTGGTATGGTGGTGTTTGCAACACATGATTGTTGAGAGTGTAAGTCACATTTTTGCTCGCTGACAATGTAAGTCTTGGATTTATTGTGTACTTTATATTCGTTCATACATTATGGGTTATATCACCACCGAAATACATATTTATAGGAATCATTTCTACTAATCTTATCAATATAATTTTAAAAATTACCTCCAAGCTCAAAAGATTCTTCAAGTCGAGAAAAAAATTATCTGCGGAAGACTGAAATTAGGTTTAGATTTAGGGTGGAAGAAGGTGAAATGAGAAAAGATAGGCTATGCTGAAAAATAGATCACCCACAGACCATTGCTGGCAGTAGCATTTTCACCTATGGACCGCTACTAACAGTAGCGATCTATAAGCCGTATACCGCTACTGTAACGGGACGGGGATGAACGGGACGGGATGAGTATCCTCCAAAATATTTTACGGTAGATTGATTGTTCGAACTCACTATGACTGTTGAATTTATATTATAGGCTATCCGAACTCAATCTTCACGCTTAAATTCAAGACGTTCATTCAAATCTGAGCACTTTACCCCATAAAGTACTATAGAAGATGTGAATTCACTGATCACATTTCAAACTACCTTTAATCAACATATTTTTTTATTAATATTATTTTTTTAAGTTCTGATCTTTCACTGCTATGTCGTTTTTATTTATTTTTCTCTTTTGTTTAGACAACATCTACCTTTTTTTCTCTTGAAAACATCTCGGTCAAGATTCAAGAATCAGGACTGAGAGGCTGGTTTGTAATAACAAACTAATATCTTATTCACGCGTTGTTACGGTGATTTCTTTTAAAAATATAAAAATTTATATTTTCATGTGAAAAGAAAGAAAATAAAAATAAAATAATTTAGTAATTAATATAAATTTCAATCATAAATACATAATTAATTTAAAATAGATGCATAATTGAGAAAAAATTGACAATCCAAATTAACAAAAAATTGAAATTCATAATTGATAACAATCTAAGAAAAAAATGAAATAAAGTAAAACAATTATACTCCTAAATTATGCAGTATTTTGTATAACAATCAAAATTAAAAGAAAATTATAACTTCAATACAAATAGTCATAGAGATAATAATATTATTTGACGAATAACTCAATCACATGACTGATATTAAATCTATAAATTTAACAAAAATATCTGAACCGTTACAGATACAGGATCAGAATATTTATATACTTAATAAAAAATAGAAATAATATTATTTAACGAATAATCCAATCCGATAACTGATATTAGCTTCAAAATTTAATATAAAATCTAAACAGTTATAAAATCAGAACAAGTAACACTTACGTGTTTATTAGAGGAAAAAAAAAGCAAGAGATAATAAACCAAAGGGAACCTTCATCCCTTTGAAGTTTTGCACAATTCACGTGCTGTGGGCTCCGGGAATTTTAAAGCGGGTGAGGGAGAGCAACTCCAAAAGACAAAGTGACATGTGGATGATTGCGAGGTGCCAATTATTTTTATTATTTTTTCCAACTACTTTTATCGTTTTCTTTTATCTGATTTTAGGTACATTTCTCTATCCGCCATTTGATTTGGGTCCGTTTGGGTGAATGCATCTTAGACGTAGTGCCATTATATTAACTAACTGCTACTGCTCGATTGTAATTAGATATATATGTATACTCGCTGAATCGAATAAAATTTTAGTATTTTACCACAATTGGGTCGAGGACCTTTATCAAAAAATAAAGTAAAATAAAATAAATTGGTACGGAAGCAAAAGGACATCAGTTTGAGTTTCTATCAAAAAAGGACAGAAGTGACCGAAACGGAGTTTATGCCATGATTCTGCGGTCCTTGACCAAGTAACAATTAATAAATTGTATAAAGTTAGGAAAAGGATTACTTGATATTTTTAATAATAGATTTTCTTCAATTGAATACGAAAAAAATATTAAAAAAAAATTTATGGATAAGTTCTTCTACTTATAGATTATTGGTGTTTCAAATTTCATATAATTTAATTATCGTTTGATAAATTCATTAAAGACCGTCAAATTATAACATTTATAAATTATATAAAATTTTGATGGTTCTTGATGGAGTATCAAACGATAATGAAATTGTATGAAATTTAAATCATCATCAATCTAAAAGTAGAATAACATATTCATAATTTTTTTCTATTTTTAAAATTTTTTTTTAGTATTTATTTAAAAAATCATTGTCAAAATTGTCAAAATAACTCATTATCAAGTGATCCACCCATTAAGTTACAAATCGCAACTATCATTGACATTATTTTCGTGAATATTTCTACGAACTTTGCACAAATTTTGTAAAGTATTTGGCTGTTATTCCTTGAACCTTTTTTTATTTGTCTTCTTCTTTTATTGTATTACCCTCTATAGTAATTAATTAGAGGGTAAACCGGTAAAGTACTGATCAGATTAAATTTAATCTTTATAAATCATTCCGTGTGAATCTCAGTGTTATTCATTACTATAACATGTGAAGAAATTATGTTACATTTACTCACTGGTGTAGTGGTTCACTCTAGAAGATACTGAACGTTTTTTACATAATATTGTATATATTATAAATTAATGAATAAAAATACAGAGGTACTGATTCAAGTCAGTATAGCTCTGGAAAATTGACTTCTTCTCACTTCCTCAGTACCCAATTCACTAATCATGAGTCCCTCCCATCCATGTCGGATGCTTTCTCAATTTTTCTTTCAGTCCTTCTCCAGTATGGTGGGACTCAGATGGCAAACACAATAATACAACTCCAGTACAATCACTTGTCAACCCATGCTTCGTTGATTGTTCAGGCATTAGTCTGTTTTTTCACTCACAGATGGATTTTGACTCAGCTACGGGATCCAACCACACTGACACTATAGCGTCTTCTTTGAAATTTCATATAAATATGCTAGCCTAAGGTCTCAAGTTCAATTAAGGGATAAAGATACAAGTCTTGAAGAAGAGCAAATTATGAAACTATTATCAATTTCAGAAGAAGAGTATAGCATGGTATGTATTGTTAATGGAACTACCACATTTAGACTATTAGCAGAATCATACTCCTTCAAATCAAACAATAAGCCGTTGACTGTATATTAGAGGAAGTTAAAATTTCAATATTCAATGGCATTTTTTCCCCTTTAAGTTTCAATATTTAATTTTTTTTTATGGTATCAACGTCTCCTTCAAAAGTCGGTGGGTTTGTACACATGAAATTAGTGATAGCAACGTGGTTACCGACCATCTGTGCTGGACATCATTTTTTTATTTATTTTCTTAAAATACTAATATCTTTTATACATTATTTGCAGTGAAAAAGATGAATTACTCTGAAATTACGCCGATGTTATATTCTAAGCATCTATATTATATTTTGTAGAATTCTAAAATATTAATGAATTTCCTGCTATGGTTCACAATAATTAACTTCTGGAATATTGTTGTTGAAAGTTGTACTTACAAATAGATATATCCAATGTCTGTTATTATGATATGTTACGCTCGTCACAATGAACGCTTAGATCAATTTTAAGGGGCCGAAATAGCAGTCCATCAGTTGGACAATACTTGAAATTAAGGGGCCGAGATAACAGTTGCCCGATTTTTGAAAAATAATGTGCGAAAAACTATTTGTTGACGTGACTAAGATCGTTACAATTTTAGGTACCAATTAGTCAGATTTTTTTATTATAGTAAATAAAATAATTAAATATATGAAATTGATAAGATGGGCCTGTTTTAAGCCAGTATAATCAGATCCGAGTTTTAAACTTAGATCCAACACTCTGGCTGAGTTTGAAACTCGGATCCAAGTTTTTTTTCTTTTGATTGTTTATTTATTATTTTTAAAAAGTTTTAATAGTTTATTTATTATGTTTAAATATTTATTTTATAATTTAGCTTTTTTAATGGTGTTATACTAAATATTTTCTTTGATTTGTCAATTTTTCAAAACAACCTTGAATTTTATAATTTGTCTTATTTGAGTTTTGTGCAGAAATTAAAATATAAATGTAATAGTGCATAAGAACCAAGACTAATGATGGGATACAAGAGCTTAATCAAGACTGCATTAGCTTAGGTTTAGTCAGACTCAGACTTGGTTGAATTTGTTAAGATAAGTTAAGCTTAAACAACAAAGAAAGATGTTTCTGCCCAGTGAATCGTTATAACGGTTCAGTAATCATTATGACGGATCATCTCAATACTAAAAAATCTAAGATAAAAAAATTCTCAAAGAAGCCAGAGCGTATCGTTATGTAACGATTCAGTAATCGTTGCAATGATTTATAAAACGTATAACGATTCAGTAAATCGTTATAACGTTTCTGCTCAATCAGATCCAACGGCTATTCTTTCTAAATCGTTATAATGATTCTCAAATCGTTATAATGGTTCAGGTCGAAAATAGTTTTTTCAGCTGTTTCAGAAGATCTATTTTAAAAGGATCACCCCTCTCACTGACAATTATCTGATCTATCTAGCTAAATCATTCTTCCAAACACCTCATTAGTCAAATACAAAGTGAGAGAGATAAGCCAAGAGATAGAAACACTCAATTAGCCAAATCCTTATTTAAACTCAATCTAGCTTCTCTCTATTGTTCCAACTTGATCTTCGTGATCTACTTATAAATTGTTTTGAACTGTTATGATAATTTTTTCTTGAGCTGTAGTGCTCACATTTCTTGAGTGTGTTGTCGTCACTCACTTCTTATTTTGAATGTGTTGTTACTCACTTCTTATTTTGAATGTGTTGTCATTTATCATTTTTAGTGTGTTTTCACTCTTGTTATTGATAGGTTTGGCAGCTCATTTTTATGTAAGGGACCAAGTTCTACAAGTGCAAAACTATTTTTTAATGTTTCGGCTCAACCTCAATTGTTAGAAGTTGGGAGTACCGGAGACGTAGGTTTTTTAAGCCGAACTCTGTTACATCTTGTATTCTTGTTTCATCTTTTTCTTTTATTTTTCTCGCATTTCTTTGATTACTATATTCTTATGAGAATTGAATTGAATTGAATTATTTTTCACTTCCATTACACTTGAACACTGAGTCCCAAATCAATTTATATATTCTACCGTAGATTCTTTACATTCTTGCACTATTTTGACTTTAAATATCATCATTCCTAGGGCTTTCAAATAGGTTTTAATATTTATCTTTTTAATTTAGCTTATTTAAAATATTTATTTAATTATCTTGTTTTGTGTAATTATATAATTAAATCCATTAAGGGATCAAATTTATTCTTTAATAAGTTTTATTAGTTTGTTATGTTTAAAATATTTATTTTTTTATTAAGTTTATTTTTAAATATTTATCTAATCATTTTATTTTGTGAAACGATAATAAAATATATAATATTATAATAATTAAAATATAATAACACTAAGTACGTTAATCTATATTATCACTACAATAAAAAAATCACTTTAGACAACACCCAATACAACGATCTAAAAAATAAATTTTAAAAACTGAAATCTCACGAATTAATAACCCTTTGTCACCTATTTTCTTATATAAAAAGAGAGGTTAGAGAGACAGAGAGAGAAATAAGAAATATAAATTGAAATTCGATCATCTCAACTTCAAACGGTCATAACTTTTGATAGAAAAATCTCGATTGAGGAGTGCTACGCAGCCACGAAAAACTTACGATGAGATCTACAAGGTTAACCGCTATCGCCATTTTCACCCTTTTTGGAGCCAAAAAACCTCATTTTCAAACTCAAAAATACATTTAAAGTTTTAACTCTTATTTTTTTATTTCTTTCTTTGATTTTTTTCATATAAATTATATAATTTTTCATATTATTACATGAGTATGATGTATGTATGTATTATTGAGTAAATATTTTTTATTATTGGTTGCATAATTATATTTTTTATATTAATTATTAAATTAGTGAATAATATACAATAATATTTATTCTTATCTAATCAATTTATCTCTTAAGGCATTTAATTATATAATTACATGTAATAAAAAAATTAAATAAATATTTTAAATAAGCTAAATTAAAAAGATAAATATTTAAACCTATTGAAAAGCTAAATTACAAAATAAATATTTAAAAATAATAAACAACCTAAATAAACTATTAAAACCTATTAAAATAATAAATAAACAATTAGAAGGAAAAAAACTGGACTCGAGTTTCAAACTCGGACCAGGATGCTAGACCCGAGTTTGAAACTCGGGTCTAGTTATAATGGCTTAAAAACAGGCCCATCTTACCAATTTCATATATTTAATTATTTTATTTACTATAAAAAAAAATCTGTCAATTAGTAGATAGGACTAAGGCAAAATATAAAATGCAATAAAATCTGTCATTGGATATATCTTTGACAAAATTTAAAATGCAAAATATGTCTTTGAATGGTACAATTTTAAGTATTTTTCAAACTTTTTTATACAAGTCTTTTGAATTATTATTGTTTATACATTTTTTAAAGAAATGCAAGGGGTAAATTTTGTGAGATTATACAATTTCATATAAAATTCATATTTGATCCCCGAATTTTAGATTAATTATTTTTAATCACTAAATTCCAACATGTATCGAGATTTAACCACTATTATAAAAATTTTCATCCAACACTAATAATGTCAGCATGATATTCTAATGGACTCTATAATTTACAATTAAACTAGTATGTAAGTTAATTATTCAAATTGAGTACATAGATATGTACTCCTAGTGATAAGAAATAAATAACTTTCTTCTCTTTTCTTATCTCATTTGGTCATTTATTGGTGTTGTTAATCATTATTGACAATATAACAGAGCCTACGTAGATGTAATGTCAGTATTGTTAGGATCTTAATTGTAAAAATTAGCAGAATACATATTAAAATTCAGTGATTAAAAATAAATAATTTAAAATTCAATTATCAAATATGAATTTGATACGAAATCAAACTCTCAAAATTTTACCCAAAAGTAAGAAAAAAGAACATACTTTGCAACTGCTGCCGACCATTGTATGGCTTTTGACTTCATATCTACGAGTGGAGCCAATATTTTAATGGGGTAAGAAATTAGTTAATATTGATGTTAATTAACTAATTATATCAAGGGGTTCAAAAAGTGACTGATTTTCATTATTTCATGGGTTTAATATATGAAATTTTCTAATAAAAATACTAAATTCATATATAATTAAATAAAAAATGAGGCATTCCTCCCCCAACCCCCACCCACCAAATAAATTTGTCTTTGAAAGAATGAATCGTGTTGTTAGCAGTGTTGTGCAGTGGCGGAACCAGAAACGGTCGATTGGGGGTGTCCGGTTCAAATAAATAAAATATTCGGATCAAAAATAATTATTTTTTATCATATGACCTTTATTTTCAATAAACTGAGGGGGTGCCCGGGCGCCGGCCGGCGCCTACCTTGAATCCGTCCCTGGTGTTGTGCATTAAATTTTCAATAACATGGATTTTTTTAGAATCTCTTACATTAAACAAATGTCCTGATAAAATCAGACGATTTGAAATAAATATTGATAGCTACAGGTAATTAACATGATAATAGCAAATACGGACTCCTATTTTAGTTTTTTTTTTTGTTATTTTAGTGTTCGATGTAATATTTTCGACTATTTTGAGCTGCGAGCAAGATATAACGTGGTTCTCCAAAAGAAAGCAATATCTCTTGTCGCGATAGTTACTTATTGTGTGTGTATTGTATATATATATATATATATATATATATATATATATAGAGAGAGAGAGAGAGAGAGTAAAGATAACGTGAGCTTAAACTTATGGAGGTCTTTCGTGAGCTTAACTCAAAAAATACATCAAATTATCTCGAAGTTTTAATTTATTATCTTTATTAAATTCTTTATATGAAAATCTCGTGGGATATAAAAATTTGAAGTGTTTTGAGATTTTTAAGTCATCATTTTTAATTTTTAAAAATGATGTTCAGATATTAAATATATTATTATTATTTTTAAAAATGATGTTCAAATATTAAATATATTATTATTTTTTTAGAGCTGATTTTCAAAAATTAAAAACCATGACTTAAAAACTCAAAACACTCCAAATTTTTGCATCCCAATAGATTTTCATGTAAAGAATTTAATGAGAATGATAAATTAAAATTTTGAGATGATTTGATATACTTTTTGAGTTAAACTCACGGTATCTTTACTCATATATATAAGGAATAAGTTACACTATTTTTTTTTGTGATACTAAAATTATAATGGATATTTTTAAAAATTTTGAAGTCCAAACCGTCATCTAAACTATTCAACGTGATGATATATTAAGATATATACACAGATCGAATTGGATATTTTTTAAAAAAATTTACTATTTATTAACAATGAATTTTGTATCTGTCTTAATAAATAGTAAAAAATAAAAATATCCAATTTAATCAGCAATTATATTTTAATATATCTATCATATTGAACAGACTGGATGGACTATTTAGACTTTTAAAATATCCATTGTAACTAGTGTCACCAAAAAATAGTGTAAAAAAAATAGAGCAATGGTAGAGGGGACGAGGAAGAATTGAAGTATAAGGTTTTTCTTAATTAAATTATAACATACTATATTTAGATAGGAGCTGAAATATTAACTTCATAAAAAAATAACATTGTAATTCTTCAAAATCCATATATAGTTGGACCAGAATACAAATGCTTGTATTTGGTCTGAAATATAAATGGTTTTCTTGTATTCGAAATGTTGGTTTAAGTTTTCAATAATTTTTACATATCAAAATCTTATAGAATATCAATTTTTATTATTTTTGAAACATTTTAACTATTTTTTCAGATTTCTCAATGACGAGCCTTTTATGTGTAATTTTGCTAGCTTGCTTCCGTTTATATTTCGACTCGAGAGGTTGATGATTCAGATTTTTATTTTTTTTATGCTCAAAGCATCAACCCTAGCTTAATAAAATCTAATATAAAAAAAATCTTAAGAATACTATTTTTATTATATTAAATCTAATGATGATTCTTTTTCCGTACAAACTTTGTTATTTTCTTATTATTTTAGAATTATCTCTCAAAAATAATTAAAAAATAAAAATAAAAATAAAATAAATCTGTGCTCTATGATATTTTATAGAAATTTTATTGAGCTATTTAAATTAACGTTTTGAGAATCAAAAATAAAAATTTAAATATTTCAATCCGCAATAGAAATCGAAGAACGTTAACAAATTAAACTCCCCATATCTTATATATAGACACGCATATAAACACAGATTCTCAAAATTTCAATTCTATTTTGTCCAAATGAAATTCCTCTATAATCTTGCATTGTATAATGTATTGAGCCTCATGTCTTATCATCTTAATCTTTATTCTATATTGTGTAACATTGTACAGTGCAGTATGTAATCTGTTAGTTCTACACACAATTCGCATCGAGTTTTAATCTCAAAATGATGGAACGAATCACGTGATGCGTTACATAATATTATACCGCAGAGTAAGAAAATCTTTTATCATTTTTTTAACAATGTTTGTAGGCCCACAAACACTCTATTTACCTGTCCCAGCAGGATTTGATTTCATGCCTCTCCATTTAAGGAGCTATGTAGTGGTGGTAATCCTTTATCATTTGTCATTCTGAATTTACATTTGTTGTTATAGTTAATTTTATGATACGGTGCTATTAAGTCTATAGCAATGAAACCCACTTAATAATAAACACCGTCTAAATCTAATCACAGTAGTTTAAGTAAATCCGATGGCTGAGATCTATTGCTATAGTTTTCCTATCATAACTTTTATGACGGTGGATACGAATCCTGCCATCCTGCCTATAGAGGACGTCACATCAAAATTTATCCCAATTTTTACGTACTCGTGCGCGCATAATTTGCCCTTGTTGCAGGTGACCGTTTAAATTCATGAACCCTAAAAAGGACCCGTCTCTATCATTAATTAGGAATGATAGCGCGCAGTTACTAATGCAGCTATCTCTTGTTCTGTATAGTACGAGACCTGCACTAAATTAGTGATATAATTATAAACACGGCGAAGTGCAATGACCCAGACAGGTTAATGTTTGCTGCATATCTTGTGTCTGCTCTCCACTCGACGCATTCAATTGTTGGACTTGGAGGCACTTCAACTCTCCTACTTTTTTTTTTTTACTTTATTAGTACTTCGCAGACAGTAACAAGAAATTGTAATGCGAGGTACCCACCAGTCCACCACCAGTCCCCCACTGTTATCCTTAATCCACCAGTTTTTTATATATAATATTCATAATAATTATATTATTAATAATAAGAGTGATGAACTCAAAATTTTAAAAATACGAACGACAGCGCGCCACTTCCAATGGCGCGTTTGCACCTTTCAGTTTTTTTTTAAGTCAAGTGCGTTTTGACGCGTTTTCCTTTTGTTTGACGCCAGTGGGAAAACGTCACTCCCACTGGCATCTTTCAGTTTTTTTTAAACACTGAAAAGTAAAAAAAAAAAAAGTAAAGACGTTACTGCCAGTGACGTCTTTGCAACGCGCCACGCCGCCACTGACAGTGATGCGCTGTCATTCGTATTATTTAATTTTCAATTTCATCACTCTTATTATTAATAATATAATTATTATAAATATTATATATAAAAAAAATATAATCCACTTTGCCTTCAATTTTTGACCTTTACATCGATATTTATCTTGACAACTCCCAATCGGGGCGGACCCGGGTATATCCGGGAGGGGCACGTGCCCCCCCGGATTTTGAAAAATAGTGCTTTTCGATAATGTTTTCGCACGTGCCCCCCCGGAAATTTTTTTTGCCCCCCCCCCCCCCGAATTGTCCGGTTATTTTTATTGAGAAAAAAATATTTAATACCGTGCATAATGAAATAATTATGCAAAGATATCAAAATATAAAGTTCCTTAGTCGAAAACTTTCTTCATCAACTTGATTATCTATTACTTTGAGCTTTATTTTATTATTATTTTAATATATAAAATGTTATTATTTAATAAAAAATTTATTAGTTAAGTATATATATTAAATTATTAAATTTTTTTATTTAGTACCCGATTAGTTAATGGATTTGAACCCGATAAACCATTACAATCCGATAATTGCCCCCCTAATCAAAATCCTAGATCCGCCACTGCTCCCAATTTAATTACTTGTTCAATTTTTTTCTTACTCTCTTACAATATATATATATTTTTTTTAATGTGAGATTGTCTTAATATAAAGATCTATGCGGTAGTTATTCAAATTTAGATATCTGCAAGAACTTTTTCATTCTTACCCCGAAATAGAGATATCTTTATATTATCACTCTGATATTCATCGAGCAAAAATTGTAGCAAACAACTAACCAAACAAAGTATTTTATAGCCACACTAGACAAGACTTTTGAATGTATATAGTGGTGTGCATATATATATATATATATATATATATATAGAGAGAGTGTGTGTATTAGGTTATAGTGCTATATGTAGTATGGATGATCTGTGTGTTATAGATTATTTTTTATTTTTAAAGTTTAAATGGTTGATTCAACATTCAAAATGATTTTCAAATGAAAATCTAGTTGAAGAATAAATTTAATAATTAAAAAATAATATTTTTTAGATAGTTAAAAAATTATTTTTTAATGACTCATATTAATTAAATCAAATGATTTCCTACCTACCTAAATGTGCACTAAATCATTTTTTATTTATTATTTTACAAAATATATTTGAATTTAATAAAATTTTTAAGATATTTTGTAGGATCCTATGAAGCCTTAAGCAAATTATCAAGATAGATGTTGTTTAAGACATATTGAAGAAACCTTGAATATCTAGGATCATAATTGTATAAATATGATTCAATAAATTAAATTTTTGAATCAATAAGCAAGAAAAAAGTTTTATGTCAATGTAAACTGTTATAAAAGTTCACAAGCGTTATAATGGTTCAGCTTGAACATTTCAAAAAATTTCTAAGACAGAAAGTTCCACAAAATTATCAAAGACTATCATTGGATAACGGTTGGGAAACGTTGAATGGGTTGAGTTGTTATGATGGTTCCTTGAAACGTTATCACGCCTTTATAGATCGGCAGACTTGTTAGAGCTTAGTCAACGTGGTCAATATATCCTATTCATTTTAAATCGTTATAACATTTTATAAAGTCTCTTGAGTATTGACAAAGAGCATTCTTGAAAAATCTTAGTTGAAAATAAAATCCAAAGGTTATAATGGTTCGGAACTGTTATACACAGCTTACTACGTAAGAATTTTAATTGCCTAATTGTCTAGTGCTCTATATAAAGGAGATTATTTCAGAACTATCAAATGAATCAAACTTTCACAATTTTAACCGTTTCCGAGCAATCTCTAAGCACTCTTTAGAGTACCAAAGACTTCTCCTTACAAACACAATTAAGAAACTTTCAAGCGATTGAATCAAATCAAATCTTTTGAAGAATCTTGTTGTACTTTTGATCTTCTAGTGATCATTTCATCATGGAGCGTTTGGCTCAATTTCTTTGGAGCTTTTACTCATAATTTTCTAAAGCTTGAGTGCTCAATTGTCCTTTTGTTTCTCTTCGTAGTTTTTAGTTTTCTTATATTTATTCTTGTAAAGAAGCTAAATCTTCAATTATAAAGTACTTTTTGGATATTAATAAAATCGGTACTCCGTTAGTATGCCTACTTATTCTCGTCTTCTCTAGTTATTGTATTTGCATTCTATTTAGTTCATTCATTTCTTTTATGTAGTAGTTTGTATTTTTTTTTCTTAGAGTTGTCGATAGTTTGTTTTACACTAATTTTATTTTCATAGCAATTAGTATTTGGTCGATTCTTTCTCATTCTTACATTCTTAATATTTTTGCTGAAAATTTTAATTATGTTTAGTTCAAATTTTAGTACCTTTTACTTAATTCATTATTTGTGTTTTAGTATTTACTTTCTATCAGAAGGTTCATAGTTTGACTTGATCATCATTAGATTTTGATTAATACCATTCCTAGTCTAAAATACTACACTAAAAAAATTTCAAAAAAATATAAATTTTTGTCTATAACTAGATTTTCATATAAAAATCATTTTGAGCGGTCATAACTACTATTTGAATTTTAAAATGAAGAAACGATTTATAGCACATGGATCATGCGTGTCATGTGTAGCACCATAGCCTAATTCTACATATAGAGAGTAAAAGACTACCATGCTATCATGAAATATGATTTTTTTCCATCATTAATTATTGTATATTAGTCATTTTTTAATTAATCCTTTTTTAGATAAAAAATTTGCTAAATTTTCAAATGTTTCTATCTCCAACTGAATTTATAATCTTCGATATACCACTAGTTTTAGTGTATCTGATACCATCAATCTAATTCATATTTTAAAAATTAATACTAAAATTTTAAATTCAAAATGTTGATCTATTTATTTTTATAATAGATATATGCACATAAAAATTTATATTTTTTAAATTCATTTTTATGCTAGATCAAATGATAACAAAACGAATGCATAAAAATTAGTCAATCATAGTCAAATAGATTTACTCATTTTGTTATCATTTGTTCTATCATAAATGACTTTCAAAAATCATAAAATTTATAAACATACATCTATTATTGAAATGAACAAGATTAACTATGTAGATTCAAATTTTGAGTATTAAATTTTAAAATATAAATTAAAAAATAGATTGGTAACATCATATGTCACTAAAACTTAAGACATCAGATCTCTTAAATGGCTAATAATAGTGAAGTCTTAATAATATTTTTTGAGTGTTTTCCTTGAGTTTGGCTAAGAAGGATGTTATATATCATCTTGTTAATGTAGAAAGTTCGAAATATGTGTATCTAAGGCAGGATTTTCCACAGAGTAGAATTATGTCCTCCGTAATTCTGTTCCTCTAAAATATAGGGTGGAGCAAAATATATTCCCACTTCAAAAATGCCATAGTTTCTACAGCGATCATTCTTAAGAAATAAGAATTATGTCCACCGTAATTAATGTAGATTAAGCTTTAATTAGTAATAAATCATAAAATTACTTCAAAAATCATAATTAATCGGGTCGGGTTGATCCGAACCCGACCCGATCTAATTCGGGTAAAAAAATTAAACTCATACCCGACCTATTTATTTTCGGGTCATGTCTTGGGAGCAGTCGATAATTGACACCCCTAGTGTGTATATATATGTTTTATATATACAGAGGGAGGGAGGGTAAAACTAGTACGCTCCTGGGAGCATAGAGTCCCTTCGTACTTTTAATTTAAAAATATCTAATTATTTTTAAATTTTGATTTAACTTTCTCGATAAATTCTTTATGTCAAAATTTTATGGAATACAAAAAATTACTTTTTTTTTTACTTTTATAAGTATTTTTTTCATATTTTTTTAAGATGAAACTAAAATAATAATAAAATAATCAATTTTGCATATGAAAATAAGTCACTTTATATCCCATAAAATTTTGATATAAATTTATTGAGACACGTAAATTAAAATTTAGAGATCATTAGATAGATATATTTTTGAGTTAGAAACATTTTTAATTATGATGCTTTGCTAAGCACAAAAGGCATTGTGTGCTTTGAATGATCGATATGTTTCATTCATTCTAATTTTCATATTAAAAATTTATTGGCAAACCAAATTTTATATTTTTTTTGGATAGAGGAAAATTATTATTTTGAATAAATCAAAATTCTCATATTAAGTTATTTTCTCCTCATCCGAAAAAATAGCAAAAAGGATTTAAAAAATATATAATTTAATTTACTAATAGTTTAATATAAATATTAGATTGAATAATTCGGATTAACCATTTTTGACTTAAAAATAATAATAAAGTGGAAAGTACACAATAGTCTTGTACTTAAAAATCATAGCAATTAAGTGATGACTAACAGTTAAATATGTAGCAACTAGCAAGCATCTCGCCTTAAAAATCTTAAACATGTCAGCATATTTCTTTTCGGCTGAGGCTGGGCATATGTCAGAAATCGTTATGCTCTACATCGGGATCAATTTGCCTAAGCTTTGCAGAGGTTGAACATTATAAAAATAAATTTATTATTTACTTTGCAAGTATTTGAGTTCCTTTATTTTAATTTAGAATATTCTTCTGATTTTAACTTCTCCATTATGAAAAATTATTAAAAAAAAAATCAACATTTTATGAAGATTTTCAAAAACCATTTAATTAAAATACTTCATCATACTTCTAGTTCTCTGTATGGTACTGAATTTGATCACTGTATTGTCCAATTAGACTAAATGTTAGAAAACAATGTTTGAACAAAGCATATTTTGGATCGGATTCGAATCATATTTCGGATCTTGTATTATAGCAATATTAAAAATAGCATAATTAATATATGATAAAAGAAATAAATATATTTTAAGAATTTATATGTGAATCAATTTGTAGAAATTTAGATCAGATTTTTAAATTATTTTTATCCATGACAGCCCTAGCTGGACCGAGGATATGGATTCCGAAAGGTGAGGAGACAACTTGAATAAATGCTGCCTCGGCCTATCTTCTAAAATGAAGTGGCGAAGTCCAGATCTTTCTTGACGAGTTGCCATAGTGATTTTTCTCACACCTACTAAGACAGTAATTTTACTATTGCTCATTTGGCTTCTGCTCCTCTTCAAAATCTTTACACGTGTGGCCACTATGAATGGTTCTGACTTCTGATGGATAAATTTTTAAGGCTGTGGTATAATTTAACATATATTTTTTTAAAAGTTATGCATATTTTTGTAATTGTATATGTTAGAAATATAGAACTGAAAGTACATTTTCCAAAAATTTGCAGGATTGGGCACAATTTTGCAATTATATTAAGCTTAAGCATAATCTTGTATTAATTTTTCCAGACGCATATTATTGAAGGCATATCTTGAAAAGATATTTGACAAGGGTCAGATGTTCCCCCTGCTGATGAAGCAACAAGTAATCTCGCAGTGGTTCTGACTTTCTGGCTTCCTTTTTCATGAATCATGATGGTGGTGTCCTGGTGGGAGGGTAACATGAAATCTCAAATAATATATTGGAAATCTCATATGTTAAACTTTCTATGCAACTTTCGTGGGACGAGGTCCAGGCCCCCACCTTTTTTTATCCATTATTATTTTTCATTCGGTTTTCAAATCTACGACATTTCGTATACAAAATGTTATTTTTTCCATTTGATCAAATGATGACTTTTAATATGTCAAGTAAAACAGCAACCAAGTCCTCATTTTATAATTGAGTTCTAACTCATTTTCAAATAAAGTTTTCACAATCTGATCCCGATGAATTCAGTGGCGGATCCAGTTTTTAAATAAGTCTAGACACACTTATAGCTCAAATTCACGAGTTGCTCAATTCCTCAATATTCAAGCACTTAGAAATCTATTTTTTTTAATTAAGTCCGAAAACTACATCTAATATATTAACTTATTTAATGGATCATAACAAAAAAAATTATACTATAATACTTAATTTCGAAATTCAAGCCCAAGCACAGACATGGGCTTGCCCATACCTGAATCCGCCACTAGCCGATGATCCTATGGATTAGATTGTCTTAATAAAAATGGCCTAATAATAGAAGCGAATTTATCTTGTGCGGGTCATTCGGCAAAAAAAAAAGGGAAAAGAAAGAAAGAAAGAAAGATAATAGTCTTATGTGAATCAGCAAATACATACAAGGAGAGAGAGAAAAAATAAGAGTATAGAAGGTAACAGATAAGTTTTTTCTTTGTTTGAAACTTTGTCACTAATACACAAGCACAATGTAAACGGATGTTATTTGATAGTGTCATGATATATGTATAAGTGAATCACAGTAGGATTTAATTTAGGGGAGAGATTTTTTGACAATGGGCAGAGGGGAGACACTTCTAATATAGGGGGCGAAAGAAAATTGCAGAGATAATATTATAATTATTTAAAATTCATATATTTCTTAATATTATAAATAAATAACCCATAAAATTTTAGCAACTTAATTATTTAACAAATAAAAGCTTATAATACCTATTTTATTTCGGATACGGATGATCCAGAAATCTACATTATTTTACTGTCAAAATCAATTATGTAACTTTATAAAAATATTTATGGACATAAAACAAAAAAAATAAAAAAATAATATTCTAATATCTCTATCTCTTTTCTACTCCTTATTAAGCATGCAAATGTTCTGATCCTACAATGATTCAGATTTTTTGTTGAATTTTCAGAGTTATATCAATCATCGGATTGAGTTATTCAACAAATAATGTTACTATCTCTATGGTCATTTTTGTTGAAGTTTTAATTTCCTCTCATTATTGATTGTTACATGAAATATTGTATAATTCAGGGGTATTCTACGTAGGACAACCTTGCTTCAGAAGCCAACTGTTTCTGCAGCGCTTTCCTTACTAACTTAGGCTTCACTTTTGTAATAATAAAAAGAGGAGGAATCCAAGGATAACTCCTTATATCCTTGTAAGGACAAATACAAACTTAAATCCGATTGTGTCACTGCCAATGACAGATTTGAGCCCTTCTCCTTCACCGATCTCATGTCTCTCATTTATTTTTTTCTTAGATTACTATCAATTATGAATTTTAACTTTCTTTAAGTTCTGAATGCCAACTTTTCTCTAAATTTTGCATTCATTTTACATTAATTATGTGTTCATGATTGAAATTTATATTAATTGCTAAATTGTCTTCATTTGTAGTTCCTTTTTTTCTCATCAAAATATATATTTATATATTTTTAAAAGATATCACCGTAGCAACACATAGATAAGATACTAGTAAATAATAATTTATGGATAATGATATTTTGTCGCGCGGTTCACGTGCAACACACACAACAACCTTTAAATTCACGAAATGTTCTTTGAAATTGGTGAAATGCACATCTCAACACGAATCAGACGGTCATCAAACCGCACTACACGGTGTTGTGTACCGTGGACTCCAATTAATTTACCAAGAAGAAACTAGGACTATCAATGAAATCTGTTTGACCATTTATCTGTCTTGTATCGTATTTGATAAAATATATTTGAGTAAAATTTTATTTTTATTATGTTTTCGAGTATGAATATGGTATGAGTAAGAAATTTTTTTTAATTTACATAACGTGTTATCTATAGGGTAAACTATATAAATATATATGTGGATAAGTATACATAAATACAATAATTTATTTCATATTTTAATAATAATTAAATTAAATTAAAACTAATATATATTTTAATGATAATTGAGATGAAAAAATTATATAATTTTTATTATATCTACTCTATTATTCATTATTTCACTTATTAGTACATTTATTTGATACTACATATTTATTTAAATTATATAATTTTTCACATTAAATTGTTATTATTTTATTTATTATCTACTATCATTCATTTGTTATTTAAAATTGTTAACTAATAAAATAAAATATTAATTAAATAATCTCTTAACGAATATTTAAAAAAAATTACAAATATGAATATATAAATATCTCCATACGTAACCATCCACAGTTGTAAAACAAACGGAATATCTAATTCAGCAACATGGAAACAACTGGAGCACAGACGCCTGCTGGTTAGCTTCGGAACAAAAACATGCATTTAAATAACGCCGCACCAATGAGGCGCCGACAGAGTGCACGGCGCATAGAGGCCTGTGAGAACCTGACCTTGGTAGATTAGGTTTATTTTGTCGAGCTTCCTGATTCTTGGTGGGCCCCCATACATGCATTTCCGTACCACGGTCAACATTGCGCACGTGATTTACGGAGGACCCACGGGGTCGTGCACTCGTGGGGAAGATCGGTTGGATATTCTGTGGATATATACATTACTTCTATCCTACATACCAGGACCAATTAGCTAACTGGGACTGTTAAGCTGCTGCATAGGCTGGTCTCCGACTCTCCGGAGTCTGGTATTTTTTTTTCCAGTTCAACCCAACCCAAAATGTATGTTTAGATTAGAGGTTTGCCGGCGGGTACCGCGGACACGGGCCGGATTCACCTGCGGCGGGCGGCGGGTATGGCGGGCGCGGGTACGGCGGGTAGACGGGTACGGCGGCGGGTAGACGGATACGGCGGGCACAGGTAGATAGTTTTTTTTTTCAAAACCGTACCCTACCCGTCTCATACCCGTGCCCGTCGCGGGTACACGGGGTACCGCGGGTACGGGTACGGGGGTACGCGGACACGGATAGAAGGGTACGGGGGTACGCAGTCACGGGTAGAAGGGTACGGCTACGGGTACGATTTTTTTTTTTGCTATTTTTTTTCTTTTGCTGTTTTTGTTTTATAAATATATTTTTTATTTTGGAATGTCATAAAATCTGAATAATATCATTTCAGCTAAGTACAAATATAAACGTAAATTTTAAAAGAATAATATATTTTCTAAACGTTCATTTTTTCAATTATTTTAAAATAATAGATTAAATCAAAAAATAGATAAAAAATTTAACATGAACAAGTAAAAATCAAATAATTTAAAATGAACGCTTAAAATATAAATAAAAAATATTTTAAATCAATTAATTTAAAAAGTAAAATATAAATAAAAATTTAGAAAATCAATTACTTTAAAAATAATTTTGAATTATTTTAAAAAATAAAAGTTACCCTCCTCTTTTATTCCGGGCTTGGGACCGGCTATGTAAAATAACATAGGCTTCTAACTTTTTTTTGTCAGTAGTTTTCTTTACAATGAATAATTTAAAAACTAATTGAAATGTTTAGAAATTTATAATTTAAAAAATAGCCATAAAAATTAAAGGAGGTTAGAGATTAATACCGACACTGTCTTTTACCTATCTAATAGTTTGGATTCATGTACCATTGCTCGCTCTCTTCTGCACCGTTTGAATCCGAATTATAACCCGCCGCGGCTCGGTACCGCTTTCTTCAGTATCGACTTCGGATGATTGTGGTTGATCTCGACATTGATTGCGCTCCTCAGCATCAATCCAATCTTTCAAGACAGCGGATTTAAAAATAAAATTACTTCACATATTCAAAAACAAATCTAATTACTTCACATATTCAAAAAAATAAAAATAACCTATTAAAAATAAATCCGAATTTAAAAATTAAAATCTAACCTATTTAAAACAAATCTAATTACTTCACATATTCAAAAAAATAAAAATAACCTATTTTTTTAACCTATTAAAAATAAATCCGAATTTAAAAATTAAAATCTAACATATTTAAAACAAATCTAATTACTTCACATATTCAAGAAAATAAAAATAACCTATTTTCTTAACCTATTAAAAATAAATCCGAATTTAAAAATTAAAATCTAACATATTTAAAACAAATCTAATTACTTCACATATTCAAAAAAATAAAAATAACATATTTTCTTAACGTATTAAAAATAAATTCGAATTTAAAAATCTAACCTCGCGAAAAAATCTTGCGGGAGACGCCGAACTTCATAATTTCAATACCTTTGTAATTCTGTGATCGTATTTTTATATTATATTTTTTGGAACAACAAATTTAAAATTTGAGAATAATATTGTATTGAGAGAATAAAAGATTGAGAGATTGAGAAAATGTGAAAATGTTGAGAGGAAGAGGGGTGTATTTATAGAGTTTTGATTGGAGGGAATAAAATTTGAAATTTATTAAAAAAAAAAACAATTTCAGCGGGTACCGGTACGGGTTTGATTTGATGTGAACTGGGGGAGAATTTTTGAAATTTGAAAATCACGGGTACGGTGATTGTTGGATGAATTTTTATATAATCTCATGATATCACGTTGCATAGTTCAATGCAGCAAATGATAAAAAATCGCGCCGTACTTGACCGTATTAAGAAATATCTGTGAATGAATTAATATTTTTATCTTTACCTCTGTTTCTATTTTTGTTAAGCATTTAAGTATTATGATCCAATAAATATCCAAAAAATTTATTAAATTTTTAGAACTAATATCAACCATCAAATTGAGTTATTATTCAAATAATGTAACTACTTGCTCGTTTGTATTGAAATTATAATTTTTTCTTAATTTTATTTGTTACGCGAAATGCTACATAATAAATAAGTACAGTTGCTCTAATTTTATGAATATTAATTTCACTCAAATTCTAAATAATATTTTTTTTCTCTTAATTCTCATTTATTTTACATTAATTATGTATCTGATATTGAAATTTATATTTATTATTAAATTATCTTTTTTTATTATTATTTTATTTTCTCATGAAAAATCAGACTTTTTAACGTACAAACAATATACTAATAAGGAATTAAGGACTTACAAAGACGAATCAATAAAGCAATGTAATTGACTAATGTGCAGCTGGTGTGAAGTACGGAATTACCTATTTTTGTCTAGATCGTTTCCATATGGATCAGCCATAGAGAAACGATGTAAGGTAAAGGGATACATGAAAATTTTTAGTTACCTCAATAGGTGAAATTGAATTAAATTAGAAAAGACTTTAAACTAAGAACTAGAAATTAATAATCTTCTATTTATTTCACCTACTTATTTTTAAATAAGAAGAGTATACATAATCGGGTACCGGCTTTCATTTTCTTTTTACTAAAGCTAGTACAGAATTTTCACACAGACACAAAAGTTTTATGCCAATTGCCCAGTGCAAAATAAGTATTAAATTTTAGTTAATTCAGGATAAATTTAGCTTTATTGACTACGCAAGTCTCCATCCTAGTCACCATGGCATAACTTCATAACATCCATACAAACCACATGAAATGTTAAATAATGAGATGACAACTTTATAACTGTAAATCTTCATTGAATTATGAATACTAAAAAAAAGCATAATCAAAATATGCTTCGTGTGATTGTATTGTTATCATTTTTTTCTTTGGAAAAAATGAAATTCAACTTTTCCGGCACTTTTGACCTAAAAGTGTCTCAAAGTCTCAAAATGAGTGATGTTGTACCGTTTTTGCTTAAAAGCAAAAACGACTAAATGCTTTAATTAACTTGAAATTTCATTTACATTTCAATGAGGTGCCATCTTAATGTCAAAAAATGATTGAGTCCCGAATTCCAAGCCCACCAATAGAAAATGACAATTGGATATAAAAAAATAGACGAAAAATACATACACAACTGTCAGTGACTGTTGGGGCAGGCAAAAATCTGTCCCTGTTCTTTTTCCCCCTTAAATTTTTTTAAAAAAAAAAGAAAAGATAAAATGGTGTCACTGTTGCTGGGACCAGTCTTCCCCATCAGGACCACACCCTCTCCATTTATTTTCATGCCAAAGAGCACTTAAAATAATAAAGGTTCGCTAGTCTTCTCTTGTCGAGCTCAAATAGATTAGGATGCCCCCTCTCCTCTCTTTCCCATCTCTCTTTCAACAGAGAATCAATTACAGAACTGCTATAATATCCTCTCCAGTTAAGTCAACCAGGATATCTCCCTTTGGTCCTTGCTGTTGCTTCCTCTTTAATCATGAATCATGATTAACGGTTTAGCTTCCGTGAATATATTATTGTCAGTTAAAAAACGGACCATCTGATCTATAAACTTTATCATAAAAACAGCTGAATCCAAATTAGTAATATGAAGTTATGAAATGAAATCAAAACCAGTGATTTCAGTATCGTACGATTCATGATACGAATCATACGGTACGGTACGAGTCTAATGACCGGCGATGTGAACCGTGACTTTTAGTATCGTACGATTCATGATACGAATTGTACGGTACGGTACAAGTCTAATGAACCGTGACTTTGTATCGGACGATCAGCGAATCGTCGGAATTGCTACGATACGGAGGTGTGATACGCGTATCGTATCGTATCGAACGATTCGACGATTCAGCGATAGCCAATGGAAAATCGTGTTCCACTTAAAATAATCCTCGTAGCCAGAGCTTAGCAGAGAGTCAACTCGTTGATAAGAAGCCAATCTCATCAACGATTGAACAGATCAATCAAAAGAGGCGATAAAAAAAAGAAGAGGAAGGCGAATCTGAAGAGTAGGGACCACTGTCAGAGTTTCTGTTTAATTATATAATGGAGATGCCTTTTTTGAGTTGGGCTGGCTGAGAGCATAGCATAATTTTCACTCTTGTTTCTTTTTGTTAACCGTTTTAATTTTATTATGTTTTCAGCTTTATGTAACTAGTAATTAGTACTACTTATACATATAGAATAATTAAAATATTTTTTATTATACTTGTTTAATTTTTAAACAAAATAAATTATATTTATATATTATATTTTTATACTTATATTTATATCTTCACAAATTATATGTAATATATATTTTTTCAATGATAAATATTTAAAATAAAATATCTACTTATAAATATTATAAATTATTATTTCAGACCATTAAAATAAATCAACTTTAGTTGATATTCAACATATAGCATGAAGACATTTTTGACAAGGGTCTAAATTTAGACCGAGACCATTAGAGATATTTTAACCCTTAAACTATTTTTTGGAACAAAATATGTTGAATATAAGGAGAGTATGTTTTTTCATGCATATAAGAATTTTTTTCATAAAAACAATAAATTTATAATAATTAAAATATATAAATTAGGTCATAAATAAGAATTCATGCATTATATTTATTAGGCCATAACATAATTAATATGTTATACATGTATATGTATATATTTGAGAGCCTGGAAATATTGAAAGCTTGAATTGTCATATCAATAAGACATAATTGATAAATCATATCATAGACTGATTTCATATCAGATATACCATACTGATTTCAATCAGACACTGTTTTCTTTTAGAAGTAGATCAAAACTAATTTCATACTAGATATACTATACACTGGTTTCATACTAGATATACCATACACTAGTTTCATACCAAACATACTACTGATTTCGTACTTGATATACCACACTGATTTCATACCAGGATACCACTGCTTTCATACGAGTATATCATATTGGTTTCATATCATAATACCATACTTGTAACTCATACCAAGGATACTATCGTTCATTTTTCATAACAATGATAGATATAATAAAAGGGTAAAAAGGACCGTGTTTTATTTGATTACTTGTGGATTTTGATTTAAACTTCAAGACAGAAAAAAAAACATCGAAGAAAAAAGAAAGAAGGAGACGGAAGATGCAAGGATTGTACTCAAGACAAAAGAGCAAAAAAATTGTGCATGTGGAGCAAATTCATATGGATCAAACACCTCTCAAGCAAGTTCAGATTGACCAATTTTTTCAATCTCAACTTGAGGGGAGTGTTAAGAAAGAGAATTAGAAATAAAATAAAATAAAATAGAGAAGTTAGACTATGGAGCTTAGAGATGTCATCATTGACCCATTAAGAAATTAGAATAATATAATCATTGTAAATAAGACCCAAGAGCACATGAAAATTAGAGTACTTAGGCTACCATTAAAGTTATTTTATATAAATAGATGTTATCTCTTTGTAACACAGGACCGCAAGAAGGGAATAAACAATAATGAAGTTTCATCATCTTTCCTCTGTCTCAACAATTCATCCACAAATCCACATAATTTCAACAAAGTACATCTTGAAGTTTTTTTGTGCTTGAGCTTGATTAAGAAATTGAGTTGGAATATATCAACTCCAAATTGTGCCCGTGCTTATCAAATTTACCCTTGACTACTAAAAGCGGGAGTGTTGGTTCTCAAAAATAGTGAGCTAATCCAACTTGTATTTTAATCATAGAACATGCTAAACCAACCATTTGATAATTTAGCAAATTAGTACTTTTATGAGAATAGCGAAAATAATATTAAATAAGTATTATTATTAAATAAAATAGTAATAAGTAGATTAATAATATAGAGCAATAAATAAAATAATAATAATAACCAAAAACAATAATCAACTGTATTTAATAAAATAATAACTAATAATAAATAATAATATGAAATAATAATTTTTAATACGAAATAAAATACTAATCAATAATATGAAATAAAATAATAATAAATAAATTAGTAGTAATAATAATAAATAAAATGATAATCGTTACTATCAGACAAAAAAATCATCACTTATTTATTCTCATCATCATTATTTTTAAATTATCATCTATATAATATTTTATTAAACAAAATAATAAAAAAATTAACTCTATTTCATTTTTTTTAACATATCACTAACTCAAAATATATTATTTTACACTAATTCTTCTACTATCCAAACACATTCCAATACCTCAATCACTAACTCAAAATATATTATTTTACGCTAATCCTTTCACTATCCAAAAATATTTTTAATATTTCGGAGTTAGAATACAGAAATAATGGCTGGCCCCGATTCAAAACAAGAGCAACGGGGAGGTGGGGGAGGTTCAAAATCCTTTAAATTAAAAATTGAGTTCAAAGTCTTTGAGAGCCGTTGATTTTGCATTGAGATTCGTAATAACTATTAAAAGTATAAATTTTAAATTTAGATTTTAATAAAAATATAAATTTTAATATAAAATCAACCGATCTCAAAAAATTTGAATCTAATTTTTATAATTTTTAATTCGAAGAGTTTTCAACCTCCCACCTCCGAGCAACAGGACATTGCCCATTGGCGGAAAAATTGAGAGTGACACTCCTGGAAGAATTACTTTTCCCCCTTTTCTGCGAATCACCATGTAAAAGAATTAAATGTAGGTGTTTGGGTCCAGTGGATGATAAAAAACAAGGAGCGGGTGTAGCTCTCTGACGTGGCATCATGGGGTTGCAGCAGTGCCCAGATTAAAGAGAGACTTTTTATAGAAACCCCAATTAAAATTAAAATAAATAATCACACCCGACGAAGCGGAAAGCGCCGTAGCCTAACCCCATCCCTTTATTTCCTCCCCCAACTCCCCAGTTCCTTTCTTTATTCTACCCTTTCGGCCTTTCCCCACACACAATTTTTTTTTTAAAAGCACTTCAGACATTTAAAAAATCAGCCAAAATCAGGGAGGAATAGATAGAAAGAGAGTGCCAGAGAGGAAGAGAGAGACAGAGAGGAGGGAACCTTTGTGTGCGGTTGCTTTGTGCGTGTGCTGTGTGCATGAGTGTGCGTGCGATCGCTCTCCCACTAGGCCACTTGCTATCTAATCGACGGATTCCGGCTCCATGAACTGCCGTGAGGCGGCGGCGCTCGTAGTTACCGAAACTCACGATGCGGCGGTGGCCGCTGCTCCGACCACTGCCCGATCGCAGCTGGAGAAGCCTCTGTCGGAGCTGACAGAAGAGGATATTGCTCAGGTTACAAGAGAAGACTGTCGTCGTTTTCTCAAAGAAAGAGGTCATTCCTCTCCTTTCCTCTTCTCCCATTTCTGATCCACTACAATACGTACAGGCACTCGAAGCATCCTTCCCCCGCCTCTGTTTAATATCTTTGATTCTTCGTAGAATGAATGACACGTGACCGTTCGTGCAGGGATGAGACGGCCGTCATGGAACAAGTCTCAGGCGATCCAGCAGGTCATCTCTCTCAAGGCGCTTCTAGAAGGTCGACCTGGCGCCGGCGACCCGCCTGTCTCCTCCTTCCTTCTTCCCTCCAAGTCTCACCATGCCCCGACCCCATCGCATGTCAGAAACACCGCACTGCTGCAATTCATATTCCCCTTTAAAATTGACCTTCGCCTTGTATTTTAAAATGTTTCGTTTGTTTAGGATGCTCCCTCTTCAGAGAAAAATGAGACCAGTGGCAGTGGAGGTCAGGTGCCACCGCCAAAGGAGCCTTTGCTGTCTCCGTACCGAAGGAGAGATCCGGTACCTCCTCCGCCGGTATTAGACCCGGTACCGACACTCCGATGCCTTCCTCCGCCGGAGAACAGGTTTCTTTTCTTGTGAATGAGTGAATTTACATAATTGTTGTGAATCGTACAGGTTTAGTGGCTGACGTGTGGAACATGAAACTAGTGGCCCCACTTGCCAGCGAAACGATCGCGATATTATCACGAGTAGCTAGCCTGTGGTTAGAGTGAGGTTCTCTAGTCGAGTTGTTGCTATCGTGCGCCTGTACGGAGATGCTCGAGTTGAGGGCAGCCATTGAAATATTCCTGGCCGTTGGATTTAATAATTTTACGAAAGCCGTGAAGAAATCCAACGGCCGGGAGGTCGGAGATTCTCCTGTTAAAACTTGGAACTACCAAGCGTAGACTTCCAGAAGCGCGCATAGAAACTTCTATAGCGCACATCTTTCCCGTTTGTTGGTGAATGTAGCTACTCAGTTCGTGAATCATATGTAAACTACAAATAACTTCTATATTCGCCTTTTAAATCTGATAAATTGTTTCAGGCCAACCATGGAGTCTCCTCCTGGTCAGCTCACGATCTTCTATGACGGCCAGATTAGTGTCTACGAGGGAATCTCGCCTGACAAGGTACCTAACCAATTAACACGTTCAAACTGGTAATGCAATTTGAGTTGTTATTATGATGCGAACTTATATACTTGTTCTCCTAGGCAAAAACTATCATGCAACTAGCAGAGAGCTCAGAGAACCACAGCACGTTACCACTGCCAGCTCACCCAATTCGGCTATCACCTCCTAGATTTCCATCTTCAATTCCTGGATCAGGACCTGGCGGATCCATGCCATCGACCTCACCAGCCTCTTGCATCTTTCGTCCTACTTCCCCTACTGGTACAACATCTCTTTTCGTATGTGAACTTTAGAGTCTGAGATGATTTTTTTTCTAGTCATTTGATCGGAACCAGATGGTTGCGGTGATACAGGTGGCATGAAGATTCCACGGCTTTACCAGGATGGCACCGAGGAGCCACGGCCGTCGCGTGACAACGAGCCTGGTAAGAGTCAGCTAGTGGGGCAAAAGCCTGGTAAAATTACCTGTGTCGTGTGCGTCCTTGATTCGTTTTCTTCAGTGAAATTTCTTATCCAACGGTTCGACTCTGTTTTTGTACTGGGGTGATGACATCGAACTATTTTTATTTTTTTTTGAGGAAAATGACATCGAGCTGTTGCTCGACGGATTAAGGTCGTAGGAGTTGATCATACCCGCGCAGATAAAAGCTACTTAGCGTCCGCCCATTATTTACACTTTTTAGCCCTTCGCTCCTATGGATTCCCATATTTGCACCCCAAAGAATCTATTCCAGCTTAACTGAGTAGGTCAACAGTACTTATCATTTGAAATAAGCAAGTCAACTTTTTTGGGTTTTTTTTTTCTGTTGCAAGTGAAAAATCTAAATCTTTGCATCTCATCAATAGTAGGGATTACACTAATTAAAGATTTTTGGTGGAACACTGTATATTTATAAAAGTATAAAGCACATATCAATTTCAAGATTTTTTTTTTCTAAACATAGGTTTTTCTTTAATCAAAATATGTTCCTTATGACTTTTTGTAGATAACACATTTTTCTTTCGATTTGAAGCCCGAAGGCAACATTTTTTAATCGATAGATAAATAAATACAAAAGAGGGGAGTTTCGTGTTTGTAATCTGACATTTCAAAGGGGTGCAAGTTGGGGTGGAGCAGCAGCTTTCACCTATTAAATGGGGACAGGCAGTCCCACGAGAGGAATTGAGGGGACCCTCAATGGACGCGATTGTCTCGGTTTGGAGAGATTGTTCGTGATTTGTCGGCCCCACCATTCGTTTGTTCTCCTATTACATGGACCACAGTTCCACTCTTTCACTTTTTCTCTCCCCCGCTTCTTCGATTTTATTTTCTTTTGCTTTGGGCCCCCCTGTTTGAATGGCCTCTGAAGAGCTGGGCCCCGCGTGGCCTAAATATTTGGATCTTGTCACTGCTCTCCTACTCTGGTGGCCCAATTTACTTTTACCATTGTATCTGTTCCCCTTCTCGTTTTGCTCCTCTGAGGCTACAGTTCCTCTTTTGTAGCGGGTAGTAGGATTTATTGGTCGTAGGTCGTTTCTTATCTCGAGGAACTGGTTGCAGGATGCTTGTTGTTAGGTGGTGAGTGGATGCCTTGAATCCTTGATTAAAGGTGGTACTGTTGTTTGTCACTTTTTGAGGTTTTGATGGGTTGAGCTCTCCAGTTACTGTTTTGTTTGGCTTCCCGATTTGAGAGTAAATGATTGAGGTTGCACGTCAAACATGTTGCTCATCTCGCATTATCTGGTGTAGATATTTCGCCTTTGATCTGATGGTTCTGACGGGTAGGATTTATGTCTAGTAAAAAGTGTTACTTCTGGTAATATATTTAAAGTGAGAGCCTCCTGGCAGGAGATAACAAAAGCCTACTAATGGTGCGAGTAATTTCCCTTTTATATTTTAAAATAACTGCTAATAGAAAAATTTTATTTTAACCAAAACCTGACCAACTGATGCATTCTTATTTAGTTTAACAAGTGACATTAGCAATAAAAGCATGCAACTGGAATATGTGCATTCCAACCAGCAGCTTATTTTATTCAAACATATATCTCGAGTACGAAACATATCTTTAACTGCTTATGCCTGACTACTGGAGTATCTTGAGTTTTGTAATGCTTCTTGTACGTAAAATAGAAGGACAATTATTTTTATTAATGAACAAATTTCTACTGTTAACAAGTCAATTCTGTTATTTTCTTATCTAATTTTTTTTTTTGTGCCCAAGAACTAACTCATAGTGTTGGTAAACAAATCTGCATATTTGTTATTTCTATTCTCGGTTAAGAAATTAAACCAATGACACAAAGATAAGCGAAAGGATCGTAAAGTTCATCAATTTCAGTAAAAGCAACAATTCCAACACTGGCCACTTACCTGTGGGTTCTTTTTTTTTTCAAGACTTCACGCACCCTTATCCTTCTGAGAGAGAAAGACCTAGTAGCAGAGATAGACAGAAGGGGACTCAGCATGTAGGTTTTTGCCTTGAGAGCCTCGTACAGAGTCCCCAGCACTTATTATTTTTATTATAAAAAGAGTTCTGTTTATTCTGTGATTAACTGGTCATCAAACAAAAATATGTGTATCGTCGACAGTGCTGTTGTAAAGACAAATAGATTGCAATTAGTACATAGAGAATTATATGAACCTGTCTCCAAGTCCCTACTTTGTTTAATATATTCTTTCAACAGAGGAACCAACAACTCGGAAAGCATCCTTGCAACGCTACCTAGAGAAGAGAAAAGACCGGTAAAGCTCTTTCTTTTTTCTAAACCTGTTTTCACATATTCTTTTTTATTAATTTTTGATACCATAAGCATGACAATAAATTTCCTCTGAAATTAAAGTATTAAAGGAAAAAGACTATCAGGAGTGGCGCCTGGGACGAGCATGGACATGATGTATATAAGCCATAAAACCATGTGGTGTCACACATCGAATGAGATGGAACCCAGGTCACCTCTGATCACAAGTCAGTTAGGGTCGTCACATCCCTACCATCCAACAAAAGTTTGTCTGTCCTTTGATCTCAATGATGAAGGTATGCAAGTATGTCTTTGTTTTTCTTTTGCTATGTTATGGTAACCAGATGTGGCACGCTAAATATCAAAACCTTATACACACTTCTGAAATAAAAAAATTGCCTTTACATAATATGAAAATCAGGTATCAGCTAAGCTCAGAAGCTTGAAAAGATTCAATTACACTTATTATACCCCTCTCTCTATGGTGCAGAAATTACACGGAAGATACCTATAATATACTGTGATCCTCTGTTTATCTTCCTCTAAGTAAGAGAATAGGCATGGTATTTTGGGTACTTTCTAATCAAAATTTAGAGAGAGCTTTATATCAAAATATTCAGTTGTAATGGCATAAAAACACGAGGACTCTAAAATCATTTGGTTTTGTAGGATACAATTTTGTGTTCAAGGAGTCCTTTTGAAAAACTAAGAATCTGAATTTTATAACTCTACTACTAAACTCTAACTCTCAGAACTATAATTTAGGAGTTAGAGTCTAGTAGTAGAGTTATAAAATTCAGATTTTTAGTTTTTCAGTTCTCAAATTTTAGAATTTTAGAGTTTAAAATTAAGTATTTAGGAATATGCTTTATAATATAGGTTTATAGTACTATTTTATTATTATTATTATTATTATTATCATCATCATCATATTGTCATATCATTATCATCATCATTTTAATTTAATTAATTAATTAATTATTATTTTCATCACCATTATTATCATTGATATTTGAGATCTTGATCTTGTGCTTTCATATTGGATTTTATTTCTAACTTACCCAAATTTATTTGTAATTAAAGACTTTGTTGTCATTGTTATTGTTGTTGTTGTAAGGAGTCCATTTGAAATGTTCATTTTGATTTTAAAGCCCAATGACCATAGAGTCGGCCCATATCTCTTGTTGGCTATACCAGTCTGACAAGCTTGTTCAGACATAATCCTTCGGTGATGTTTTTCAGGTTAAAAAAAGTTTTTAAATAAAGAAGGCAGAAAATAGGAATTCTTCAAACTAGATGGATGTTATGTATCGTATTTAATCTTTATTATGTTAATTGCATGCTAGTTATACTTCTGCTATAAACAATTACACTATCAAATGAGCGTTCAGAATATAGCTTATGAATGCCAAGCACCAACCAATCCAAAATGGTGTCGCTTTCCTTGTCCAAATCTCTGCATCACTTATTATGGCTAAATCTAAATTTTTGTACAGCTGTCGATGAGTAAGGAGGAAGTGTAACTTGCTAATGAAGAATTGGAAGTAAGACGGCTCAGTCGAATATTCAATTTTGTCAAAGAGAAGGGGCCTATTGCGACAAAAATGGGTTTGGTGACCCTTCAATCTCCTGCTGTCCACTAAGAATGTGAGTTTTGGACGAGTCGGCTGTCTAGGATTTTTGCCCTCTCTTTTTTTTTTTTTTTTCCTTTCCTCACGTCCTTCCTTCTTCCTTCTCTATTCCATTTAGTTGAGTGATCCGAGTTGAGGGAAAGTCGAGAGTTAAATGTAATATAAGAATATGCTCAGAATTTTGCTCTTACCAACCTCTGCATCGCAAATAGAAATGGTAATCTTAACTTTGATCACAACACATCACAGACAGAGAAAGTGACACAAGACGTACACAAAAATATTGAGGCTATGACTTATATTTAGTAACGTATATAGCAGCCGAAAAAAAAGAAAATCGAAGACGGTATTAGAATATCAGCAATATGTGACAGAATTAGAACACTCCGTGTGGGTTTTATATGCAGCTTTGAATATTCCTGTTACGTTGGAAGTAAGCCTTGGACATATACATGCTGCACCTGCAATGCAGCATAGTAAACGCTGCCCCATCCTATATGCGTGTAGCTTATTTGAAAAAACGAATCAGCATAGTAAACGCTGCCCCCAACCTATATGCGTGTAGCTTATTTCAAAAAGCAAAATGATAAAATGTTCCCAGAACATATCGCATAAATATACATACATGGAGTGATGCTATCACCAAGCATAAAATATCTTGTGGTTCGCGTTCATATTTTGATTTTGAAAGTTTTATCGGCCGATCTAAACCGTTGAACATCATCTTCATATTAAAATATCATTAGAGATCAAATTTTATATATAATTGAAATTTTTGCTATTTTTAAAATGGATACAAAATTTACTGATCTAACAATTCCACCATTCAAAACTAGTGATTTTGTATCCATCTAAAAAATAACAAAAAATTTCAAAAATAAATATATTTTGATCTCCAAAGATAGTTCAATATGAATATCATATTCAACGGTTTGGATCGGCCGTTTGAACTTTTAAATTCGAGATACGGACGCGAAGCATAAAAGGTTTTGTGCTTCGCGAAGCACCATAGTATCACTATATATATATATATATATATAGAGAGAGAGAGTGGAGATACCGTGAGCTTAAGCTCACGGAGGCCTTCCGTGAGCTTAACTCAAAAAACATATTAAATCATCTCGAAATTTTAATTTATCATTCTCATTAAATTCTTTATATGAAAATCTCATGGGATGCAAAAATTTGAAGCGTTTTGAGCTTTTTAAGTCACCGTTTTTAATTTTTTAAAATCAGCTCTAAAAATAATAATAATATATTCAATACTTGAACATCATTTTAAAAAATTAAAAACGGTGACTTAAAAATCTCAAAACGCTCCAAATTTTTGCATCCCATGAGATTTTCATATAAAGAATTTAATGAGAATGATAAATTAAAATTTCGAGATGATTTGATATATTTTTTGAGTTAAGCTCACGGTATCTCCACTCTCTCTCTCTCTCTCTCTCTCTCTCTCTCTCTATATATATATATATATATATATATATATATATATATATATATCTTTAGTATAAAATACATATATATTTTGTGTAGTATATTTTATTCACGAATTCAAAATATCGATCCAACTGTTTAACGTGTTCTCCATATTAAAATATACTTCAGACCAAATTTTATATATTTTTAAAAAATTTCTATTCTTTTTGCGGGGATAGAAAATGCGTTGAGTTTATGATTTCTAATTATAGTGATTTTTTAACCCACAAAAAATAGAAAAGTTTTTAGAAAATATAAAATTTGATATTCAAGTATATTTTAGTATAGAGAACATTTTAAATGGTTAGATCGATATTTTGAATTCGGAAATGAAAGATACGACGTGAAGTACAAATACATTTTGTATTTCGTGATTAGAGGAAGTCTAAAACATAACGTGTTGTATGGATACATCGGTACAATGCATCAAATCTCAAAATTCATGTTAAAAGTGACTGATCCGAGCCATTCAATATATCCTCTATATTAAATTCTTGTAGAAAAATCTATTTTTTCATTTTTTTTTAACTTTTTGTTATTTTCTTGGGCCAAGAAAATATTGTTTTTTAATACAAATAATTTATTTAACTATATAAAATAATTTTTAAAAATGATTTGATATATTTTTCATTAAGCTCATCAAGGATCTCCTTGAGATTAAGTTCACATTATCTTTACTCTCTCTTGATATATATATATATATATATTCTAAATATTTATAGTATTGGCGGTGTTTTGGATCAAAATATCTATTTTCAAACTATGTATGACCGATCCAAACCGGTTAATCTAATCTTCATATGAAATATATTACCAAACAAAATCTTATATTTTTTAAAATTAGTTTGCTATTTTCTTAGATGAGGAGAAAATTATTATTTTTGGATAAACTAAAATTCTCAAATCAAGTCATGTTCTCCTCATTCGAAAAAATAGCAAATAAATTTTAAAAATATAATATTTGGTTTGCTAATACATTTTAATATGTAGATTAAATTGAATAGTTTATATTGGTCATATCAAATTTAAAATTAGAGATTTGAGTTAGAAATACTGTCCCACTGTTCTCCGTGAATCACCATATATACATATAAAATAATATAAAATAAGATAAGATGTGCTACTTTAATTCTGCCTTCTCATTTTATCTTATCATTATTGACGGCACATCTTACAAAAGGAAAATGCAGATTTAGAATATTTTTGAATGAGAAACAACAAGGTATATAATCCTAGATATTCTAATTCCAAACTCAATCTACTGTGTAGAAAATGGCAGTCACAGAGATTTAACCTTTTTTTAAATTATGGAGGTTGATTTTAAAACTTCTATGCTTATGAAAAATTTTATAACGCAAGCTAGTTCAATTTTAGAAAAAAAAATGCTCAGTTTTATGTTTACGCGATGTTTTGCCACTGACATTGTTTGGATAACACAAAGTGAAGGGAAAATAATGTAAAGGATAGAAGGGGAGGGAATGAAATGAGAAGAAAATGTACAATATTTTTTATTTTTTATTTGATTTATATTGTTAACTTTGGTTACACTTCAATTTGGAGACTAATAAAATATAAGTTTTAAAGGATTACATGAGGTAAAATGAGTAACCTATATTAATCTTAATCTCCTGTTAATTTTTCAACCAAACAAAAATAATTACAAAAAGTTTTTTCCCCTTCTCTTCCTTCCTCTACTCATCCAAACCAAACAAAGTGTGAGTGCATCGATCTATCGTTGAGTCCTGCTCAATGCAGGTGCTAGAACTGAATGGATAAATATGGACAGCATCTAAATTTCCCAATTTTGAATCATATAACAGGTGATATTTTGCAACTAATTAATGCGACAAAATCTCTGTTTGCCATTTTTATCAACAAGAGATGCAAACCCAGATAGAAAACCATTGAAGCCCTATATCAGACCTTGCGCCTCTGTTTGACAGTTTTCTAACTCCAACACATCTGTAAACCCATCTTTCATCTGGTGATACCTCTTCACTCAATCTGCATCTGTATCTCACAATTGTCATGGCTTCATCATATGTATCTGTAATACCCTCCTTTGTGAGTTGTGACTGGCCATCTTTTACCTATGACAGATTTGGCTCGCCTACTTGCCACCCACCCAAACATCGAGCCCACCATCATGACCACCCCAGCTAATGCAGCACTAATACGTTTGACCATAGATCGCTCGGTTGAGAATGATCACCCAGTGAAACTCCTTTTTCTTCTGTAGGGCTCCCTCCCAGCATAGAGAACCTTACTACAACTCCCCCATCAGACGAATGGCGCATTTATAAAGCCCATGATATGTGTCAACCTTCACATGAATCAATCCTCAAAGCCCATCAGCCAGATGCTGTCATAGCTGATATACCCTTTTGGTGGGTCACAGATATAGCCGCCGAACTCTCAATACCGCGCATCACATTTCATTCAGTTTGCGTGTTTCCTCAAGTGGTCTTGAACAATCTTTTCAATATCCGATCGGATATAATTGCACGTGATGTTTCACATGCACAACTGGTAAAAGTGGAAGATCTCCCAGGCCCTGAGATAAAAAAATTTAGCTTCTGAGATGCCAACCTTCCTTGTGGAAGAGAATTTCTTGGCTGACGTTTGGATGAGAATTAAGAAGGCCCAGCTTGAGGGTTTGGTGTTGTGGTCCATATATTTTATGAGCTTGAGCCCCAATACTGTGGAACTGTATATAAAAAAATGATGCTAAAAGAGCTTTGTGGATCCTGTTGCACTCTGATCAGGGGATTGTAAAGCGTGGTGTTGTTGGTAATGTGGCATGTCTCAATCGGCTAGATGGCAAGGTGAACAACTCAGTAGTTTTTGTTTGCTTAAGGAGTTGGTGCCACTTCACTGATGAACAGCTGCGTGAACTCGCACTTGGTTTGGAAGATTCAGGGAAGAATTTTTTATGGGTTATAAGAATCAGTGATGATATGGTGTTAGACTGGATGCCTGAAAAATGGGAGGAAAGGATTGCCTCTAGAGGGCTAATTTGTTGGCTTGAACAGTCCTAAACAGAACAATAACGCACAAAATTGAATCAAGTCTTTGTTTTAGTATTTCGGTGAAAGAGAAAAAAGAGAAATGAGTAGAAGAAATATTTTTTAATTCGTTGATTCAACTCATAAATTACAAATGATAACATATATATTTAAATAATATAAACCTTATTATCAACACCACTCATTTAATTATACTATTTTCTAGATGCTAGTTCCCACGACACTCTTAGAAACTATAATTCATAAAAGATCATAACTAATTAACTACAACATAACATAAAAGATCATAATTAATTAATTTCAACATAGAAAATATAAAAACATAAAAATCATAAAAATATTAATTTCAACACTCCCCTTAATATTTTTATTTGTCATTCTCAATAATTCTCTAAGGGACACAAATTTATCACACGAAAGTGCCTTGATAAAAATATCCGCCAATTGATATCTGATCTTCACGTGCTTTAATGTAATGATACTTAAGCTTGATATGTTTGATTCGGTTATGAAATACATAATTCTTTGACATTGTAATTGCAGATTTATTATCACAAAAAAGAACCATAGTCATATCTTATTTCTCCCCCAGTCATTTAAATTTTTTCTCAACAAAACCACTTGTTTAGTTGTTTCACTTGCCAACACGTATTCGACTTTCACAGATGAATGTGTCACTCTTTCTTATTTCTTTGATGTCCATGAAAATATACCCGACTCAAGAATAAATGTGTACCCGAATGTATTTTTTATGTCATCCATACTTCCGACCCAATCACTATCACAAAAATCAAACAACTCCACATCTTCTCTTTTATTTCTTCCAACATTAAGCCATATTTTTTTATACCTGACAAATACCGCAACACTCTTTTTGCAACTCTAAAATATATCTTGTTCGATTGATGCATAATCCTGAAGCATATATGATATTGGGTCTAGTAGTAGTAAGATATAATAAACTTTCAACCAAACTTCTATATTGTGCCACATCGTCATCACCACTACTATCTTCTTTTACCAACTTCTCATTCATCAACAATGGTGTTATCACCGGATTGTAATTCTCCATTTTAAATTTAAAAAGAATATTTTATGCACGAGGTTTTGTGCTCGACATCTTATTCCTCTTTTGATATACTTCTTAGGGAGGGGCCAACCGCAAGCAAGATCCTACAAAGAAATCAGCTAAAAAAAGTACTGATACTCACTCCTTGGTTTTAGAAATATCACCTACGAGTTCGCCAGCAACGAGGCAAAAAATGATATCTCTTTTCCAAAGTACTAAGGGTATATACTGACACCTATACGACAAGAGTACGCTTTGATCGAAAAAAAGTCTCCACTAAAAAAAATGGTGAGTAGGTAGCGCTTTATGGAAATTAAAAATAAGATAATTTGCTAACTAATTACTTGACTAATAAATAAAAGAAGTTCATCCTAAAAAAACTAATACAATTAAGGGTGGTGAAGCCCAATAGTTAAAACAAGTGAACTAGGTAAGCAATACTAAGATCGAGCGAGCGCTGTGTAAATATGCTCAACTTTCAGGCCATAATATCGTAACTAAGTTAGTTGATCGCATACTCCTCAAGGCTTTAAGTTCTACGCCATGCTTCCCGGCTTGTAGTTTCCGATTTTGCCCTCATAATTCTGATCAGGACTGTACTACATTCACACAAACTTTTTTTGACAAATAAAAACTCCATATTCCTTTTGATCAATTTTAATTCTATAAAAATACAACAAACTCAAATCATTCATCTCATTTTTTTTCATCATTTCATTTTTAAATTCATGCATCATTTTCTCATCATTTTCGATAAAAATTAAATTATCAATATAAAGAGAAATAATAAACATACCGATTTCATTATATTTGACATAGAGTGTTGACTCACTTGGACTTCTTCTAAATTCTTTTTCGGTGAAATAACCATCAATATTGTCATACCATGCACAAATTGCTTGCTTTAATCTATACAATTTCTTCTTTAACTTTATATGTTTTTCTTCTTCACCTTCAACCTCAAAATATTACGGTTGCACAACATACACTTCTTCTTTCAACACTTCATTCAAAAAACCCGATTTCACATCAAGTTGAAACATCTTCCAACATTTATATGCGGCTAATGCAACCAACATCGTTATTGTTTTATGCCTTGCTATAAGTGTGAATATTTCTTGATAATTGACCTTGGGTTATTGTGAATAACCCTTTGCCACCAACCTTGCCTTGTACTTTTGCACCGAACCATTCGAATTCATCTTTATCTTGTAAATCCACTTCAACCCGACTACATCCTTCTCTTTTGATTTTTCAACCAACTCTCATATTTTTTTTATTTTTCAATCTAGTTTTATCTCTTCCTCCATAGCATTTCTCCAAACCTCCTCTTGAACCGCTTGCTCAAAACTTTTTGGTTCAACAAAATAAAAATTATAACGTGCATAAATATCACTTAACATTCTCATTTTTACCGGGTAGAGTTTATAGTAGATGAACTCGACCCAGCATCCATAGTTGGAGAAAATAATTCTTTTTCTTCATCTTCATTTTCACTTACATGCACACCACTTATTTTTTGTTGTGCATCTTTCTAAAAACACACTTTCAATATTTTTTTCAATTTCACTTATTTTTTTTACTAAAAATAACATCCCGACTTTCAATCACATTATTTCTTTTTAAGCTAAAGAGCCTATAGTCCTTTAGCTTGGTACTATAGACAACAAACACATATTTTTCATCTTTATCTTCAAGATTATTTTTCATTTTTTCAAGACATGCACATAGCAAACGCACCAAAAAACTTTTAAGTGATTCACTATGTTGGCTTTTTATCACCGCTCCATGCTTCAAATGGTGTCTTATTCTCAATTGTCTTCACGGGACACCGGTTTTACAAGTAAACCACAGTGTATGTCGTATCTGTCCAAATGTCAAAGGCAACACATTCTCCTTCATCATTATTTTTGTCATTTCAATAATAATTCTATTTTTTCTTTCCGCAACGTCATTTTATTCCAATATAAAATCAATCATCATTTGCCTTTCAACACCAATATCCTCATAATATTTGTCAAACTCTTTAGAGTTATATTCACTGCCTCTATCACTTCTCAATTTCTTCAACAACTGACCACTTTACCTTTCAACTATTTTCTGAATTTTTTAAAAACTAAAAAAACTTTTAATTTTTGTCTCAAAAATACACCCAACACATTCGAAAAAAATCATCAATGAAAGTAATAAAATATCGATTTTCTCCATGTGAGTTTGTGCTCATCAGCCCATAAATATCGATGAGAACAAGTTCCAATGGTGCTTTTGTTCGTCATACCTTCTCTTTCAGAAATATCTCCCGGTGTATTTTACCAAAAGCACACGCCTCACACACATTTTTTTTTTTTGGTTGGCAAGTCATGCACTATATTATTTCTACTCAACAACTTTAAGTTTTCAAAGTTCACATGACCAAGTCTCTTATGCCATAACTATGATACATCTTCAACTTCAACTTTCAAGACAACACTTCTTGCGAGTTTGAGAGTGAGAGAAAAATTTCGATGTCATTCCATGTGCACCGTCACTATCAATTCTCTTTGATTTTCTAACTTGTCATAGATCTCGCACGTCTCCCTCTCAAAATGAATCGCATGACCATGCTCAATCAATTGTCCAATACTTAGCAGATTTTGCGCCAACTTCAGCACAAACAACACATCATGAATCAACATTCCACCTTTCTTAAAATTAACGGCAATCATACTTTTATCCTTGGACTTCACAACTGCACCATTACCCATTATAATTTGAGTAGTGACGGTCGTATCAAGCTTGCAAAAGATTATCTCATATCATATCATGTGATTACTACATCCTCTATCAACAAACCATACATCATTCATCTTCTCCACCGCTACTTGACATGGATAAAAAATACTCTCATCATTTTTTTCACTCCATTAATTTTTTTCTTTGGTGTAATTTGTTTGCTCATCATTTTTCACTCTATAAATTTTTTTTATGCGTCCATACTTCTTGCAATGATAACATTGATGCCTCCCTTGTTTCTATATTTTTTTCTATGTGACCCGATATCTTGCAATAATGATAAATTTTTACTTCACCACCTTGGTATTATCTCCACCACCATGATTGTTGCTTCTACCACCTCCTCTAGCAAAATTATTTTTGCCTCTACTATCACCATGACCAACACGAGATGCATTTTCGTTGTTCGCATTTTGGTTACCCGATTCTTTCACATCTATCTTAGTTTGGAAAGCACTTTCAAATAATTATTCGTCATTTCTACTCATTCTTTGCTCGTGCATCTCAAGAGAGCCCATCAAGTCGTGTACATTTAAAGTGGAGATGTCTTTGATTTCTTCAATAATTACCGTAATATTGTTGTATTTTAGAGAGAGACTAATGAGATTTTTTTCACACACTGACTTATCGCCCGAATTTTCACCCAAACTTTTAATTTGATTCACCAACTCAATCACCTTTGAAAAATATTCTTTTAAGATTTCTTTTTCCTTCATTTGTAAATTTTAAAACTCTCTTTTAATGTTAAAAGTTTCACCATTCTAACTTTGTCGGTGCCTTAAAACTCCTTTTGCAAAAACTCTCACGCCTCCTTCGCACAACTAGCCCCGATTATTCTCGGATTTTTTTCCGAGATGGATTATTGAATCAAATAGAGAGTCTTGACATCTCTCTTCTTCTTTTCCTTCACCTCACTCGACGTCTCGATTTTTTCTTTTCTCTTCTCGGTATCTGCCTCGATGACAACACCTTCTTCCACTATCTCCCACAAATTTTATGAGATCAAGTGAGCCTTCATCTTAATACTCCAATAGTCATAACTTTCACCATTGAACACGGGTTACACACCGTGCGTGCCTCCTTACAGAGCTATGTGCTCTCAACTTCTTTTTTCGAAAAACCTCTCTTAAGCTCCCACACAATCTACGCTCTGATACCAGATGTTGGCTCAAATAGCCCTAAATAGGACAATAATAGTCGTAAACAAGATAATAACACACACAAGTTAGATCAAGTCTTTATTTTAGTATTTTAATTGAAAAGAAAGAAAGAGGAATGAGCAGAAGAAATATTTTCTAATTCATTGATTCAACTCACATATTACAAATGACAAAAAATACATTTAAATAATATGAACCTTGTTATCCACACCACTCATTTAATTTTACTATTTCCTAGATGTTAATTCTCATAACACTTCTAGAAACTACAACTCATTAACTCAATATTCTTATCACAACTAATTAACTCCAACATAACATAAAAATAATATAACTAATTAATTTCAACATAAAAACATAAAAATTATAAAAACATTAATTTCAACATAATCATGAGGATGTGAGCCCACAAATGGCAATCCTACAATACAAGGCGGTGCATTCCTGACAAATTGTGTGTGGAACTCACTTTTGGAGGCCACATCCTCTGGGGTCCCAGTACTGACATGTCCTCTGGTGTTTGAGCATTTTATATACGAAAGATTGCCTGTGGAGTTGAACGGATGGGGGGTCAGGGTGTGGGAAGGTGGTACCCGAGGCTGGAAACAAGAGGCCAAAGATGTGGTGCCTAGAGAAGCCATTGCTAACACAATGTTTAAATTCATGGAAGCTGGAGGGAATTGCAACAAAGTGCATGCTAAGGCAAGAGAGATCGATGGCGGTGATGGGCAAGGCTGCAATGGAGGAGGGCGGCACTTCTTGGAAGGATCTCAACCGTCTGGTTGATGATTTGATGAGGAACGGAAGGTGAATGCATGTTTGGTAAAACAAAACAGTCTATCTAAGTATATCATAATGTTTGTGTTTGAATGTTGACAAATTTTGTAATCAGTCGTGTTAGATTCCATTTGTGGTTTGTAAGATAGTTGTTATGCTATGCACCTGCGAACAATTGGTGATATTTTGCAATTTGTACACAAAAGAAGAAGAAGAGCACAGAGTATCCTGACAAGAATTCAGAATTAGTAGCAGCTTATAATTAAACAGATTACAACCGTCTCAGAACAGTTATCAGATTGATTTTTTGAGATCAGATAGTTCAGGCAGTACAAAGCACCAAGACTAATTTTAAATTTGGCAAGATAGTTAAGTTAAAAAAAAATCAAACACGTTTCACCCAAAAAAAGAAAAAAATGATCAAAACATATAATCAAATTATATATAGTACTGAAAAGAACCTTATTTTCACACAAAAAGGTAAAAACAACCAGGTGAATTACAACATATAAACAAGGTACACCCAAAACTAACCAACACGAAACATGTTTTTTTTTGTTACCCAGACCTAACTACATAATAAGTATGTTAGGTCTCATCAACAGTTTTATTAAAAGAAATATCAAGATACTCAGCAAGGCCCAATTTTTTCTCATATTTATTTCCAATTTTGTCAGGTTTTATACTTTCCGTCTTTCTTAGAGACTCTGGTAACCAAGAAAGTGAACTTGAACTTGAGCTTGACACATCAAGTGATTCTAGCAAACTGCCGACTATTGGCTCTAATTCTATCCATGGGTCATCTATCATGGACCTGGAATAGTAATTGCTTTGACTAAACCGATTATCAAACCCTCGACCTCTACCGCCAGTTCCTCTTGAACCAGAATATGAGTTCCAGTTAGGGTTAGGACTGGGATGAGGGCCTGAACTACTATCTCTGACAAAAGATGAATTTGGGAACACACTTCTTGGTTGGTTGGTATGTGGCATGCCCAAAGGAGAGCTGCCACTGGCAGGTTGCCATGAACCAGGTCCGTTGGAGGGTTGAATGTTCCATGGTGGCTGAGGCTGGAACTGCACCGGACTTCTCCAGTGTGCAGTTGGTGGTGCATGAGGAGCCAAATAATATTGAGGTCCTGACTGGTGCATGGAAGGTTGGTTTGGACCAGCATAGTTATGTGGCCCCACTGAAATACATAAAAGAAATGATGATTTAGCATACCATGTGATGCTACACCATTCATAAATAATATTTCTTTAAAAAATGTTTATATGAGCCAAACGACTATTAAATTTGTGCTTTATATTTGTCAATATAAGATGATCCAATGCACAGTTGATTTAAATCAGGACAGAAAAAGGTTTTTGCATGACTTGAAATTGTTAAAAGAAAGACAAGTATCTCTATCACCACAGATGAGGCTCAAACTTCTTATCTCATTTATACAAACAGACGGTGTTTACTGAGAAAACTGAGTTCTCTCACTTTAAAATTTGCAGGTCACAAATAAAATTATTGCCAAGCACCAAACTCATGAATGATGCACACCCACTACTCCTACAGTCCTACGGCAACATTTTTTTTAATCATTATACCACCCGCGTTTTTCTACTCCATGGAATATGTTTTCTTCTAGATACTGGAGATGTAATTCATAGCAAGTATTGTTGCTTTTGTAGTGTTATAATCATAGTGTGCTTAGCATAGGCACTTGAGCAACAGTTGAGCTAGCATTTCATATAAGAAGTCTCAATTAAGTAACTCTGTCTTTTTGAAGAACAAATAAATAACTAAACAAGATCAATAGCAGCAACAAGCAACCTAAATAACTAATCAAGATCAGGATGAACGAACGAATCGCTATTAAACCAAACAAAGAGTTACGATACATGCAAAAGACAAAAACTAAAAAAATGGAAACGAAAAATCGCAAAATAGGGGAACCAGAAAGTACCATTGGGTCGAGCGTGGGGTCTAGAAGCAGGAGGAGACCCAGAAGAGTTGAAAGAGGAGCTCTTTCTCTTGTTGAGACCGTGACCGGAGGTAAAAGCTGCGGAGGGATTGGTGTAGTAATCGAACCGAGGCGGATGCGTCGGTGCCTCCGCCAGAGGAGAAGACGAGAATAAAGGATCCGGTAGCTCCGCGGCTCCTACATACGGCGTAGGCGTAGGCGGTGGCGCGACTGATATCTGCGACGCCTCCGTCCGTAGCGCCATTAGCCGCTCTCTCCTTTTCGCTGCATCTTCCATTCGAGGAGGAGGAACCGAGAAAGACTGAAACTAGGGTTTGAGAAGTATGTGAAAAGTGAAGATTGATTTTCTTCACAGAGGAAGCGAATAAGTGATTATAAACATAATGGGCTTTAGATGCAATTTTTTTTTAGATTTACTGGGCTCTTCTGAGGCCCAATATTTTTCACAGGCCCAACACTAGGAGTATTTACTACACCATCACGGCATCACATGATTTTCTGGGTCGACGACAAGATATAGTAAGTACACACTTAGAACATATTCAATACAGTATTCAGTTTTAATTTTTTTATTACTGTCAAATTTAATTAGAGAAATTTCTAATTAAAATTAACACGCTCCAATGTAAAAACCATATTTAGATTTTATTTATGCCAAGTCATTTAGTGAAAATAGAAAAAATAAATAGATTAGCAAAAATGATCTTCAATACTAAATTAAATGAGTTGCTAATCTGATGTGACAATTAGAAATGAGTTATTAAATTAGAAACTATGTTTAAAGTTTCTACATTAGAAACTATCTCTTCAATGCTAAAATTAAAAATAAATAATGACACATAGAAATAAAGATTTAATAGAAACTTCAATTGAAATGCTCTTAACGTAATTAATTTTTTTAATAAAGATGATTAAATTTATAAGTTTTTTAAATATATTATATTATCAACTTTCTTCAATATTAATTTTATTTAAATCTTTTCATTTTTTTAAACTCAAGGATTTATATAAAATGGTTTCTCTCTCCTTATTTAAAATAATATGTATAATGTATTTAAGATGAAATGTAATTCTTAAATTATTTATTTTTTATATAATTATTTATAAATTATTATATATTTAATTATATTATTTATTATTATAACAATGCCACATCATCAATTTTCTTCACTATTAATTTTGTTTAAATCTTTTCACCTTTTGAATCTAAAAGATTCATATAAAATAGTTTTTCTCTCCTCATTTAAAATAATGTGTGTAATGTACTTAACGTGAAACTTAACTCTTAAAATGATTTAATTTTTTAAATAATTATTTATAAGTTATTATATATTTAATTATATTGTTTATTATTTATAATTATCATTATTACTTAGCATTTAAAAATATTATGTCTAAATTTACTTTAATGTAATATTTTATTAAATATATTTAAAATTTTATATTATTAATTAATTATTTAAAAACTATATTTTCCCGAATTATAGCGCTAGTAATAAGAATATTTGTTATGAAACTAGAACGTCACTTGGAGGTTGCAAAAAGAAAAAACATTGACGTATAAATTGCTGCCAAATATGTGACATTGCCTGCACTCACTTCAGCTGCTATTTTAGGTTAGATTACACTGAAATGCAGTCTTTCAGTAATTAGTAGTAGTAGTATCTAGAGGTTTGAAAAATCACCGAGCTGATCCGACCCGGATTTATTTGTTGTCATAACTCGAACCGGTCCGGACCGGGGTCAAACTTGTGTCTAACTGCCGCCCTCCTAGACATGATCCAATGATGGTCCAGTTCACCCCTCAAACCCACATTGGCCCTCTTTAACACGACTTCAAATCTGTTGTTATTCTTGAGAAGAATATAACTCTGTTATCAATTTAAAAAATAGAAAAAAAATCTCAAAAATAAAAAAAAAAGTTTATAAATATGTTATTTTACTTATAGATTGATAGTCTGTCAAATTTTATATAATTTCATTAACGTTTGATTGTCCATCAAAAATAATCAAATTTAATGATTTTTCACTAATATTTGTAATAGTTTCAAATTAATGATCTTTGATGAATTATCAAACATTAATGAAATTTGACACTCTATCAATCTATACGTAAAATAATATATATATAGAGTAAATCTATTGTGAGCTTAGCTCAAAAGATATATCAAATGATCTCCAAATTTTGATTTTTCAATCTCATTAAATTTTTCATATTGAAATCCTATGGGGTACAAAAATTTGGGATGTTTCGAGTTTTCTAAGTCGCTCTTTTCAATTTTTTAAAATAATTTACAAACATTGAATATTTTTGGAGCTGATTTTCAAAAATTGAAAAGAGCGACTTAGAAAATTCAAAACATTCTAAATTTTTGTACCCCACAAGATTTCAATATGAAGAATTTAATGAGATTAAATAATCAAAATTTGGAGATTATTTGATATATTTTTTGAGCTAAGCTCACAGAGGTCTTCTGTGAGCTTAAGCTCACGGTATATTTACTATATATATATATATATAGAGAGAGAGAGAGAGACTCAAAAAACATATTAAATCATCTCGAAATTTTAATTTATCATTCTCATTAAATTCTTTATATGAAAATCTCATGGGATGCAAAAATTTGGAACGTTTTGAGCTTTTTAAGTCACCGTTTTTAATTTTTTGAAATGATGTTCAAATATTGAATATATTATTATTATTTTGAGAGCTGATTTTCAAAAATTAAAAACGATGACTTAAAAAGCTCAAAACACTCCAAATTTTTGCATCCCATGAGATTTTCATATAAAGAATTTAATGAGAATGATAAATTAAAATTTCGAGATGATTTAATATATTTTTTAAGTTAAGCTCACGGAAGGCCTCCGTAAGCTTAAGCTCACGTTATCTCCACTCTATATATATATATATATATATATTATTTTTAAAATTTTTTTTCTATTTTTTTAGAATTAATAACAAAGTCCTATTTTTCTCCAAAAATAACAGCATATTTGGAGTTCTTTAACACGGCCTATCCTAACTCTTGGACCGGCTCGGACCGACTCCCGACCCATGCTAACCCGTGACCTGAACTGGACCCTCCAACCTTCTGGCATAAAAGTTTTTGCAGATTATGTACATAAAAAGGACGTATATCTTGGTATCTACTCGAATGCTGGGTATGTTCAATCTTTCTATAATCTTATTGGCTTGAACTCTATCAGTATGATTGAATATGAAAAATAGATTAAATGTGGTAGAAACTTTCAGTGTGCCAAGTTCGGCCTGGATCCCTTTACCATGAGTTTGATGATGCTGAATTGTTTGCTTCGTGGGTATGTAAGCATCTGAAATTTAATTTAAGAAAGATTATACTCAATAGTTGTAGCACTGGATGGTACCAGCTAGTACCATTGGGACTTGTGGCCAGTTTCAGCATTAATTACATATTAATTAGTCGAGGGGTAGAAGAACTGTATCAAGTTAGTTTAGCTAAATTACTCGGGACTATTACAACAAACAAAAAAAGTTAAGAGCATGATCTTAATCTTATATAGGCATTTGTTGTAGCAACTCTGACATCTCATTCCAGTCAGTTTGCTATTAGGCAGTGGTAGTGAACATCTCATTCCAGTCAGTTTGCTTTTAGGCAGGGGTTGTGGTAGTTCATAAAGATGTGTTTGATTGGATCATCCGGACTGGACCGATCCGGACCTAACCTGATTCAATCTGTGGGGTCCGAATCAGGGGCCAATGGTGGATAGGGTTGGAGTTTTCGGATTTTTTACTGCTCTAATCTGTATCGTGTAATCCATGATCTGGGATGAACCATAGATCGTGGTAACCTGTGACCCGGAGGGTTTAAACCGAACCGACCTGTCTTCAATCCTCTAATATTATCCAACAAGAAAAACTAGTATATAGATTGTTTTAAGAGCCATCACAAATAGATACATTGTGAATTTGTGATCGGGTTTGATTGTGTAAAATATTGCATTTATACTGGGGGAAGATCGCAAAAGTGAAATTTGATAGAGAACATCATCAGGTTCACCCCAGTAGAAAGCAATAATGACAAATGGAAAAAGCACAAAATTAAAAAATAAATAAATAACAAGAAGATTCAAAGAAGAAGAAAAAAAAAGGAGAGGGATAACAAAAGAAAAAAAAAAGACAACCAGGAAAAGGCTTGGCTAGCAATCGCCATTTTTCTGCTTTATAATCGTATAATTTAAAGTTATCAACAGTCGCTTTATATATATATTCGAAGAAACAGCTAATAAGTATACCAAGCAGGCTTTAGAAAAAGGGAAGGATCAATTTAAAATGGCTATCTTGATAATTTTGACAATAATTTTTAAATAAATACTATTTTTTATAAATATGTTTTTCTACTTATTATCATTTGATAATCCATTAAAAATCTTAAATTAAACCGTTACAAATTATATAACATTTTGATAGTCTTTGAACTATCAAACGATAATAAAATTATATAAAATTTAAATGACTATCAATTTACAAGTAAAAGAATATATCTATAAAAAAAATCTATTTTTAAAAATTTTTTATATTTATTTAAAAACCATTGCAAAGATTGTCAAGATAACTCATTGTCAAGGATTCCTTTAGAAAGAGATAAGAAATTGCATAAAAGAATCGATTCTTTACATATAGCAAATCTATATTATAAGTATTACTTTTGGATCGTTCTTCTACTGTACATATACAGTTTTCAACAGTAATATCTACAGTTATCACTGAAGAGGACTCAATTATTTTATCCGATTCAAATAGAAAAATAATTTATTCATAGCTCTAAAATATTCTGGCTCATAACTTTGTGTCCCGAGATTCGGCGGAAAGGAAGATAATGAAATAAAAATACGTGAGAGCGGAGAGGGTTATATTTCTAAACCCTCAAATCGGGGGTGAAAATTTTAGCCGAAAATCAACGCGCGAGTCTCCTCATTCACCTTTCTTCTCCCTCTCTCACCTTCTTCATTTTTTACTCGAGAGCAAGATCCTGATCGATTTTTCTTCGCTCTGTCTTTCCTTCCACTCCGTCACCCGCTCTTCCCTTCTCAGGAGCAAAGCGTAAATCTCGATGTCCCGTACATCACTAGATTTTTCTACTTCTATCCCCTCCGTTATCTCTCTAAGAGCAGTTTTATTATTTTGATATTTTATGATAGAGTGTCTAATTTTGGCCACTATTGGCAGTGATATTTAAAGTTCTCTACAGGGACATGCATGATGCATGGAGTTTTTTTGGTTTTATAACAATTTAAAATCTATTTGGTTACTTTCAGAACTCAAGATAACAATTACTCATCAGATAAATTAAGGTTCTAACTCGAGTTTCGCTATGATAATATAGTCATCAAATTAATAATTAATAATATAAAATTTTAAATATATTTAATAAAAAAATTATATTAAAGAAAATTATGACATAATATTTTTAAATTCTAAATAATAATGATAATTATAATAATTATTATTATATTAATAAATAATACAATTAAATAGATAATAATTTATAAATGATCATATAAAAAATTAGATCATTTTAAGAGTTAAGTTTTACTTTAAGTACATTACACACATTATTTTAAATGAGGAGAGAGAAATTATTTTATATAAACTCTTGGATTTAAGAAGATGAAAAGATTTAAATTAATAATGAAGAAAATTGATGATGTGACATGCTTGAAAAGTTTTAAAGTTTAACTCTCTTTATGCATTAAGAATTATACAATAGATTTGTGATTTATGATATTTTAATTTAGAAATAAGTAATATTTCAGTTCAAATTCCATTTTCTTAGTTTATCTTTTTACACTTTTTTATGTGTCATTTATCATCACAGATATGGTTTTTAGAAAATGTAAATAACTAAATATATTTTATTGTACATAAAAATTAAAACAATATGAAGTAAGAAAAAATGTGTTTAATCGACCTATATAATTATATTAGTAGATGAGATATTGGAAGGAACTGTATCCTTTATTTACTGACTAAATGGAGATAATATCAAGAAAATTTAAATTTTCTTGAACAATTGATGATTCAAAATGTTCTTCGTATTCATGACAAACTATATAATTTGTCATGTGTCATTTGATTAAAATTTAGTTTCTATTATTAAAAAGAAAAACAAAACTCAAAAGGTTTATAATTCTCAAATAGAAGAGGATTTTATGATTTCAAACAGTAATATAAAAATATTTCAGATAATATATAGTATAATTTATTTTTGAGTTTTCAATATTGTATTTCTACTCTTATATAGTTACCGAAGCAACGCGAGGCATTCCTCTAGTATTTTGGGAGAACAAAATTATGGCTAGGGAAAACCTTGTTTGGGAAAGAGTATGGGAGAATGAATCATTTCTTTATACTCTATCATGAGGAAGATGAATCACTATTGCCAAGAAATAGAAGGAAACTTGGAGTAAGCATAGCTTGGGATCAACTATCATATTCTCGGGACACCATGTCACCTGCTTTTGGAGCATTACATTTTTCATGGGCTGCCCAGTCTTAAAGGGCAATTATTGCTCATATTTATTTTTGGAAAAATACAAAAACCAGAAACCACTGACCCAGGTTCTATAAACCACAAACCAATTAACTACAACGCCAATGATTTGGGCCCAACAAGAGCCATAACCACAAAATTAATTGCCTAGAAATATTTTTGTGTTTGCAAATTGCAAATTGCAACTTTGCATTGAATATTAGAGACCCGCCATACGGCCCACACCAGTTACAGGCCCGTCCATGCCCGTTAAAAAGCGAAAAAAATGGAGAGGGCAAAAGGGGAGATCCAGGAATAATTAGAGGTGGCGTGAGGTGGGGTCACGTCAATTTTGATGTTAGATTTTTTCTCAGGTTTTAAATTAATTTTAATTAGATTGTATGTATTTTAATTTTGGATTGCATCAGATTGGATTAAGTCAGGTTAGTTTGATTTTTTAAAATATCAAGTTCAATTTGATTCGAATTAGATGAATTTATCATATCAGATTGGATCGAATTTTACCACGTCAAGAAGATATACACACACCCTCTAAAATCAGTTAGGTAAATTTATGTTAGAAGATATGTATTTCAATTTTGTTTCTTCTAGCTTGTTGAGACATTACAATATTAGACTATACTTGGTCAATTTACTAAAAGTATGAATAAAAAGTCACTTAAATTATCCAGGAAAGCCAACAGTGGCAAGAAGCGGGTACGGTATAATTATGGGTTTCAATGGGTCGGGTCGGCTCGGGTTTGGGTCAGATCATATTATTTTGCTTTTATTTTTTATCTTATCTGAATCCGACCTGATTAAATTCGGATCAAAAAATCTTAATTCATACCCGACTCGATCGGATCACGAGTCGACCCGACCCGATCCGTGTAAAATAATTAATTAATTATTATTTTTATATAAATTTAAGTAATTAAATATTGATTAATTTATAATTAATATTAATTAGTATATAATTAGTGTATATTTAAGCTTTAATTAGTGCTAAATCATAAAATTACTTTAAAAAACATAATTAATCGGGTTGGGTTGACCCGAACCCGACCCGACCCGACCCGATTCATGTTAAAAAATTAAACCCATACTCAATCCATTTATCTTCGAGTCATGTCGGATCAGATCGGTTAACCCGTCGGGTCAGATCGATAATTGACACCCCTAGGTATAATGTAGTCGTCAATGAAGTTTCTAGATCATAATTAAAAATGCTTGTATTATGTTCACGTAATTGAATTCATGTAGTTTCTTGATCAGCACAATATCACTTGTTTATGGATAATCAATTGAGTGATCTGATCGTGAAATTCTACATTTCTTTTTTATGTTAATCTAAATGATTCATAGTGTTTTATTATCTATACTGGGCCACTTGGGACATTAATTGATAGCGTAATAGACTTAATTGCATGTGAATTGGCCAATAATTATATTTTACGGATCATGTAATGTGACATATTAAGTCAATAAGACGATTATATTTTGGTGGAATCCGTTGTCAAACACTAAATATATAGAGTGATATATAAGTGTAATCAATTAGTTTCTTACAATGATGATTATATATGTTTAATCATTTCACCTGAGATATACATAAAATCATGCATGAATAATCAATACAACTGTTTTAAAGCTTAAAGATCGATATATGATTTTTATAAGCTTCGAGGAAAACTGTCCAAATTTAAAAAAAAAAGAACAAATCTATTTAAATAAATTATTGTTACTCAATCATCAACATATATACGCACCTCAAAAAAAATAATAAATGTTCAAGCAATATTTTTTTATTTCAGAAAGATTTTATATCAAGAAAATGCATGGCTAGTACCAAGCTCAAATATTTCGCCTTTATATTTTTTATTTTGTGTATTGCCGCATACATTTATTATATGTATGGGCATGTGTTCAGACATTATGCATAGTCCGATCTGAAAGAATACTTAATTAATTTCAGTTGCACTCAATTAATATGATCTATCATCTTGTACATTTTACCTTTTTTACCCTTTTTAATATAATTTTCAGTTTTTAATGTATGAATTCAGTAAAAAATATATTTCGTCAAAACTTCAAGAAATCAAAATAATCAAAATATTTATTTTTAAAATATGAGATAATGCAAAAAAAGTGTAGCTTGTCTTCAAAGTATTCATTGGAAACGGATCTAATATGAAATAACACAAGCAAAAGTCTAGGGAGCAGAACAAATTGAAGCAAGTAATGGCATTCATTTTTTTTTTTTTTGGATTTGATCTGATGCATGAAATTGAGGGCACATTGAAAGAGATGCAAACATTTAATTTTCAAGTGCAGAACAATTCACATCTTCTTCCATGCCATCAAACAAGTCCCTCTGTGTAAAATTTCCAGTCTACACAGGAAGCAACATAGATCATAAAAATAAAGAAAAACAGCAAATAGTACTTTTGTTATAGTATTTTCTAAAAATATAAATATTAAATTTTTATAAGTTAATTTTCTAACTTTGATCCTTTTTGATTTCGAGGTCAGTATTTTTTTTATATTTTTCCCACAAATTATCATTAACATAAATTAGCTAAAATAATCTCTATTATACATACACCGTGAAGAGAATCAGAACATAATAAATTTATAACAACGATATACATAGTTAATTAGTTATTAAACTGATTAAAAATTTAAATTATAATTTGTAATATAATGTTCGTACTAAATTAATTGAAGATTTTAATTTTTTTTTCGTCCAAAACAAAAATAAAATAAGAAAAAATAAGAAAAATGAACACAACCCAACGGAAAGAGAGAAAAGGGGATCATATACAGACAAAATCCAGTGGTTTGTAAACTGGAGATAAGTCAACCCCAATCCTGTCCACCTCTGGCAACAAGAAACGTTTGCACGACCACCGTGTTTATTTATATTTTTGCACAATCAATGTATACAAAGTTATACAACTAACATGGAACGTGACCCAGGGAACCAATTAAAGCTAAAGAATCACCAAATGGTGAAAATTTGTAAAACATTCTGAGGATTAAAATATGCACTCATTGTGAGGAGCCTTTCCCGGTACTACAATCAATCACAGCGCCATCTGTACGGTTGCATGCAGAGTAACCTGACACATCTCTCTCCTTGGACCCTACTGCTCTGGAATATCCTATTTATACAATTGAAGTACATAGTTCATAATTTCATATGAGAGCGTTGAAATGTAAATGAATGATTTTTATTTTTATGTAATATGTTAAAGAAAGGAGCCTTGATAATTTTGATAATAATAAATTTTTTTAAAAATATTTAAAAAAATAGAAAAATAGAAAAAAAATTATAGACATTATCTTCTATTTATATATTGATGTGATTTAAATTTCATGTAATTTTATTATTGTTTGATAGTTCATTAAAGACCATCAAAATATTATATAATTTACAATGATTTTAATTAAACGGTCTTTGAAAAACTATCAAATAATAATAAAATTATATAAATTTAAATCACAATCAACTATAAGTAGAACAACATATTTATAAAAAAATTTTTTTTATTTTTAAGTTTGTTTCCATATTTGTTTGAAGATTCATTGTCAAGATTGTTAAGATAGTCATTGTCATGTGATCCCTTTCCAATATGTAATGGTTTTAATTTGATGATTTTTAATGGGCTATTAAATAATATTTAAATTATATAAAATTAAAAAAATATTATCAATATATAAGTTTAAAAATATATTTACATTTTTTCTATTTAAATTTCATTTATTTTATTTGAATTTTGTTTATTAAAATAGTCATTATTAAATAATCCCTCTCCTTTATAATATGATTATATATAAATCATATAAAATAATGCAGCAATGCTAGATATTCAAAACTATGTATTAATAAATAATTTTGATGTAAAGTAGTCAGTTTTGAATTATGTATTTGATAATTAATAATTATAATTTTTTTATTAGAATATCTGTAATTTTTATTCAAGTGTGAGTGTAAACATGTTTATATATAAATGTTATAAATTTTTATATAATAAGTGTAAGTTTTTTTAATTTTTTTCAACATGTATGAATACGATATCAAAGCATTCAACACAAAAAATTGCAGAGAAATTGTGTGACAAATATTGTAGAGAAATTGTGTGACAAATATTGCAGGGAGCAGTTTCTCCTGCACTCCTAACTCATCCCCTCTCCTCCGTATAGGAATTATTAGGTAGGTATTGAGAGGATAAGCATATTTTTTTTTTATTTTGATAAATAAAATTAAAAAAATAAAGAAGTGATATGATTGTAGTTGAAATATGTATTCATAATCAGATTCGAGTTTTAAATTTGATCTCAGAGAGTTGTGATTGAATTTGAAACTCGATCTCAGTTCTTTAACAAAATTTTAATGTTTTGATTAAATTTTTTTGAAACTTTTCCAAATACTTCAACGTGATCTATGATTAAGTTTTGATTAAAACTTTTTTACATTTATCAGAAAATTAATACGTAAGGGATAGCTGCATAATGAAAATTATTACAAATGAATATATACCATAAATACTAGTATTTTATTTTGTATGCAATTTATTATTTCAATATGATATAAATATTTTTTTAATTATTTTCTTACTTTTATTACACAAATAATATAATAAAATATTAATATTTTAATAAAAAAATAAAATATATAATTTTCATGAATAATATGAAAAAAATACCATATTACTTGCAAAGTTTAGAAAAATCAGAAATAAGATAGAAAAATAGACAAAAATATTCAAAAATCTTGCTAATATAGATTAAAAAATGAGTAGGAAGAAATAAGAACAGTGGTCACCCTTGATCGGAATTTTTTTAAAAATCATCATTGTAATTATATATATTTTCAAAAGAAAATAAAAAATATATTTATTGATACAATTTTATTATCTATCAAATGCTTATTTATATTTGATCGAATAAATTTAAAAAATATATCAATAAATTATTTTTCATTAGACAACTCCCTAGCTTAATTTATTAACGGTAATTCGCTCCATGACTCCATCCTTATTTGAATGACTTGACCATTGCTTTGCTATAAGAAAAAAAATGTACTAATTAACCATTATACAATCTATACATAGCAATATGAAAAATTATTTTGAAGAAACTAAATTTTTAATTGATTATTAAATATATAACAATATGCTTGAATCTTATATAACATATGTCTAAAAAAATTTCAAAAAATTAATTAAAACATCAAAATTTTGTAAAAAAAAAATTGAGGTCGAAATTCAAATTCATTCTCAGCTCTCTGAATTAAATTTAAAACTCGAATCTAGTCTACAAATACATATTTTAACTCAAGTCTTATTATTTTCCTATTTTTTTATTTTATTTATCAAAAAAAAACACACACAAAACTGAAAAAATTAGCTCGGCGTAACCCCCACCTCCCACGTCCCACCCCACAGTCCCACACCAAAGGTCCCAACTCCCAACACATAAACACATGTGCAAAACAAACGCAAAATAGAAACATAGGCGCAGTACTATAGGCTTCTCTTCCTCCTTGTTTCTTTCTCCTGAAACTTCAACTGTTGTCCTCTTAATTCATCTCTGTGCATGTGGAGGGAGATGTCTGAAGAAGCAAGTGCAGCTTCTGATGACAACAATAGATCCCATGACTTCACAAGCTTTGCATCTCTTTTCGCCCCCATCTCTCCAATTGATCATGCTCACAATCCTCCAGTTCCCATCAAAACGCCAAAGAAAAGAAGCAAACCAGCTCATCCAGGTACTTGTCTTGGGTAAATTATATTATACTATCTGTAAAACAATGCAATTTGCAAAACTTTTCTTCACGGTGGAGGACATTAGAAGAATTGAAGTTTACTATGGTTTTTAATTCCAACCCAGTAATAATTAAGACCATTCATATGAGATATTTCAAACTGAGTATATATTAGTTATTAACCTTGAAAAAGAGAAGAATTTCGGAAACATTTTTTTGAAGAGTAAGCTAGTTATAAGCTCTTTTATTATTCTTGCATGTTTTATGAAAGTTTAGATCCAGAAGCTGAGGTCGTAGCGCTCTCTCCAAAAACCCTAATGGCCACAAGCAGGTACGTATGTGAGATTTGCAACAAGGGTTTCCAAAGAGACCAGAACCTTCAACTCCATAGAAGAGGTCATAATCTGCCATGGAAATTGAAGCAGAAGAGTGCAAGAGCTGGGGAGGCTAAGAAAAAGGTATACTTGTCAGAGATATCAGTTTTGACTTTAACCCAAATTAAGCAACAAACAAAGATATATGTTCATCATGTTCTTTGTTAGCACTTAGCAGAGCATGGCATATGAAAAAAAGTTTAATTGTAGTAACTAGTAAGGGTGCTGAAAATTAATGCTCAATCTCAATTGAAGGTATATATTTGTCCTGAGACAACATGCCCGAACCACGACCCAGCCAGAGCACTCGGAGATTTAACAGGAATCAAGAAGCACTTACTCTCGAAAGCATGGTGAGAAGAAGTATAAATGCGATCGGTGTGGGAAGCGGTACGCTGTTCAAGCCGACTGGAAGGCGCACAGCAAGACTTGTGGAAGCCGAGAGTATAGATGCGACTGCGGAACTCTTTTCTCGAGGTACTTGTTTTTTATCTCCAATTCAGTGTTCTTGTTTTCGTTAGGCCTTAACCATTGGTAACTATGTTGGTTAATCTTTATTTTATGTGGTTTTTAGTTAAGTTCAATATCCCGATCCACAGCAACTTGTCATATCTAATGCATGCATTTATTTGTGAATCCATGGACATACTTTTGCGTGTTATGCATCTTGATGATCGCCCATATAGCATGTGTAGTCATTTTTATCAATGGTCTATGATAAGTATGGTCAGCAAGCAATGATTAAGTGACAACCAAATATTCTCAAATAGACGAGAATATTTATGTTACTATTTTCATTATAATTAATCATCATTTAGAAGTACAAATTAAGTCGATTGGGGTATAAGCTCCATTACCATATAGATAGCATAATATTTGTTCTGCAATAACATTTTCTTTCTCTAGTTTTATATCTATTTATAAATCCTCTCGAAGTCAAGATTTTTCATTGCTTCTTCATGAACAATACCTAAAATTAACATGATCCATGCAAAACAATATCAATAGACTGATCATGAATTAAATAATGCAGATTAATTACATATTGTAACTCATTAATACTTTTTATGATAAACAATGTTAACATACTAAATAATTTAAATATCATTACAAAAAGTTACATACACAGATTAGTCTAGGCTAACTTTATATATATGTAATCGCGCCAGAGACTTCTGTCCAGTGAGTCAAATAATTTGATTTGTGAATCCACCCAACTTTTAAAAACAAAACTAAGTTAAAAAGGAGCTAGAAGCTAAAGAAAAAGAAGATCAAGATCAGAAAGCAAAAATAAAATAAAAGTAAGGACAAAATGCATGCAATGGTCCTGACCAGATTCAATTCCTTGTTCAACTTCTTTGCTTTTACTTGAAAAATCTTTTCTTTTCCGCGTGTGATTATTAATACAATTTTCATTTAATGGTAAAAGAGAACAATCTATCGCACCAAGTTTTACTTTGCACTCGATCAGTCTCAGTCTCAGAGGTCATTTTCTCTCTAGCTGAATCATGATTTCAGGCCTAAAATTGGAGTAGCGCGTAGCAGTTAATTACATGACTGTCCATCTCCAGAACCCTAATTCGTAAGAGTTTCACTCGTCCAGACTTGTTCGGTTCAATTGTCAATAATTTCCTTAGAACCTAATGATACTGACTAGTAGCTGCTTTCATATTTATGGAGTGAAGGACAAGGGCCTACGGTCCTACACTGACAGTTTTAAGTGTGAATGCTCGACAACTATATATCTAATGTACGTGGGTATTCACTTTTAGTAATAATTTTAGTTTAAAGGGGAAATTTCCGTAACTTCAAGACTTAAAAAGGACTATATATCAATCTTATATCTGATGTGCACAGCAGAAACTTTATTTTCTCTGATCATGAATTTTGAAAAGGACTGTACATGAAGCATGTCCAGAACCCAACAACTTACATAGGAGCTAATACTCTTTAGAGTTATTTTTGTTCAACTCGGTTATTATTAAAAAAAAGGAGGCTGATAATAATCCCCAAGCATTTATCCCCACAAATATCCTCAAACTTTGACTCCCGCGAATTTAGTAGTTGAAACGCCAAAAGTCTTTCGCGATTTGACCATAATCGCAAAGACAAATAAAAATTTTGAATCTTCGTGAGTTGACCGTAACTGCAATCATTTGGCACAAAAAAAATCGCTATTTTTTGTGACCATAACATGCAATCTCAACGACATCAATTAGATTCACTATTTTTTCTGTTTCTAGGCAACTGAACGATTAAATTTATAATCAACCGTTAGTTTATATTAATTGATCATAAATGTTTGGATTATTTACAACACAATAAATTTGCCTCAAAAAAATCAGCGCGCCATCAATTGATTTTCATTCTGACATTATTTATATCTTTAGTTGTCCCTATTTATATTTACTGTGCCAGTTACTAAAATTCTAATAACTTAAAATATTGTTATTTGATATCCATGTTATTTATATCTACGTTTTTGATAATTATTGTATCTATTGGCTTCAACTATCAATTTTATTTATATCTATTAATTTTTGCTATATACATCAACCGACTTTGGTGGTTAAATTCCACAATTTATACAAATAAATAATCACAACACTTGATATAAATAGCACAGTATAATAGATGTAAGTAAATTTGATAGTTTTTACCAAGTGTTAACTCTCTCTAATTTTCTTAAAGAGACGCCACTTCAATTTTAATTTTTTTTTTGAATTATTAATGTGCTATGCAGTTATAAAAATGAAAAGTCGGAAACATATAAAAAGTTAATTGAATGCTTAAAATATAAATTTTTCGCTTGAGGACAACGAATGAGGATAAAAGGCTGGGGACGATAATAATATTCCTAAAAAAAAATATATGACGTAGATGTATATATACATAAGTACAGTTGAAGCCTTGAAGGACACATATATCCATTGATCGCTCTGCTTGACATTCAATCCGTTGAGGGTTCTTTTCAAGACCTCAAGCTATGAAAAAAAAACAATTATGGCACTAAATCCACAAAATTTGAAAGGGTAGTGATATACAGTGCCACCAACATTGTCCTATATTTTCTCCACTATCATTACATGTGGGACCCACATGTTATAGCTTTTTAGGGGAGGGGGAGGGAGGTACTTTTCAGTTATGGTAGGGGAAGTGATGGGGCAATGTTGAGGGTATTTTCATTTTCAATTTGAAAAAGACTTAAGTGCCGTATAAATATATATATATATATATATTTTTTGTTTTGAAGAAAAAGTCTCCCCCTCCCTCAATCTATTAGAAAATCTTTCATGCATTTCTTCCTCATGGTTTATGTGATGTTTGTCGTTTTTATATTTAAATTTCTGATTCACTTATATATATACATATATATACCCGACATGCATATATAAATGCCCAATTTTTTTATTTCCTGAAACTTTTTTATCTCTCTTTCTTTCACATGTTTTTATTTTGACTGTTTTTTTCTTCATCTCTATTTTTACTGTCATTATTTTTTCTCTTACATGACTTTGTTTCATGAGACGCTTCTTCTCTCTTGCTATTTTTTTGCTTACATCTATATGAATAAGTGAGTCTTATATTTAAATATCTGATTCATTTATATAAATATCTGATTAAATTTATATAAATATCTAACTTGATTATTTGACTCATTTATGTAGATAGACGTATTTTTTTTATCAAAAATAAAAAGTTCATTATGTAGGATGTACTTTTTTTTATCAAAAATTAAAAGTTAGATAAGATAATTTGCTTTGGGGATTGTTAGTTCTATCCCGAGGATTTTCATTTGACCTAGTGCAATCACAACTATAACACTAAATTTGAAATTCATTTTTTTTTTAATTTAAAGGCATATATATCCCGAGGATTTTCAATGTGTTTGCATTTTTTTTTGTCAATTGACATGATTGACTGAGTCACTGTCCAATGTGAGGATGTGTTTATTTTCCTCATCTGGTAACTGGTTTTTTCCACTGTTATAGTTAGGTTAGTTCTTACAAGGGTTGCAAGAAAAAGAAGAATTTAATTAATTAATACTAAGTTATTGGTAGTATGTCTACTCACACAGCAGAAATTTATTCTGTGCGGTCATAGATTTAGAATTGGACTATGTACGAGTACGAGTAGGAAGAGTTTGCATCAGAGTGAATATGGGAACTTTATTCCTCCAGAATTTTTTTTTGAAACTAACCATGAACCATTTGGTTTGAATTTTGATCAGTTAATAATGATATCTAATTATAATGACACACAAATTAAGACAGTTCAAGGGCAAATTAATATTAAACAAAATCTGGTTTCATATTCAGTTCATTGACTTAACTTCTCAAAAATAAAATTAACTACGAAGAAAAAAAATAATAATTGTACTAATGTCCATATATAATAAGGATTTCTCTTCTGTGACGAGGAAAACTGAAAGGTACTGAGTTTCAGTGTCATATGAATTTATTGCTGTTACTATTGAAATCTAAATCTGCTGCGGTTATAATGATCATGTTATTGTTCTGTCACTAGCGTGGTTTATTTCATTTTATCTAAATTGTGCAATCACAATTATGACAGTGAATATTTTTAGATCATTACCAATTAATCCAAAACCAGACTGTTGGCCCTTTGGGGGTTCCATAAGATTCTAAAGAACCGATTCTAGAGAAGTTGGGACCTAAATGCCAGCATTTAGTGAGGCTTTGACTGATGAACAGTCGCCTTTTCTAGAGGGTCATGATTTTGTGGTCCCATGTATCCACTGGCGCATATTAAACTGCATTGAAAAGAAACCTATCTTTGTGCTCGAATTTAGTAATCGCAATTATGGCTTGTGTTTTGACAGGATGAGACAGAGCCAAACAGAAAAAACAAATAGAAAAAGTAACATTTATTTATTGCTGTCTTAAAGAAGCAGTTGTATTAGTTATTTCGTCATAAATCATAAAATTAAGAAAAGTAGTTGATACTTGACAATCTGAGAGATTTATTACCGTTGTGGCAGATCATGGAATTTCCCTTAATTTGTAATGTACATATATGATTTCCCAGTTTCATTCCAATTATCACCATAACCATGCATGCTGCATCTTAATTAATTATACGCATTGATAGTGTGTGCATTTTATGTTCGAGAGATTTTAATACGCTTATCTTTTATATATAACATTATATATAGTCATGACCACATCACAGACTGATTCAAGAATTACGAACTATCTTATTACATGCATGTTGGTTCATTTTCCCTCATTAATTTCTTTTTGTGAACAATTCAGGAAAGATAGCTTCATTACCCACAGAGCGTTTTGTGATGCCTTAGCTGAAGAGAGTGCGCGCGTTCCCTCACCAGCTGACAATGCCATCATGCCACCTCAGAACAACTCTCTCTTGCAACCATTCTCGCCATGGGACCCGTTCACAAACCCTAATCCTAGCCCAAACTCTAACTTACTTCTCAGAGCACAATCCAACACATTGACCTCTCCGCTTCCTGCCACTTCGCTCCTCCAAATAGCATCTAACATGGGACCACTTACATCTGGCTTGTCGACTTCTATTGTGGGGGATTTTTCCACATGGCGATACAACATTGACCGAAGTACGCGTGACTTGCTAGAAGGGCTTGATCCAACAATCAGAAATGAATGCCCCAACTTTTGAAATTGAGGGTGATGTCAACATAACAATGGAAGTTTACTATGTTTAGTCTTTTTATTTATTTATTTTGTTTCATATGTTGTATGTGCCTTTAGTTTTGACATCCAAGAAGAAGAAAAAAAAGCTTCTGTTGAAGTGCGAATAATGTTAATTTGTACGTTTGAGAAAAGTTTCTGATATAGGCAATCTAAATGTATTTCTAGTTTTCGCTATTGCCTTTTAACTTCATGTCAAGTCATATTATGAGAATGTTGCAACTTAATTTAAACTTGTATTTTTAATGAACGGTATATAAAGCTCTTATGCGCTGGTGAAACCGCTAGAAGTTTATCAACAACAAACTAAAATATATCATGTTGTTTACAAATACATCACCAACAATTCTTGTTGCAATCGGAAATTAAGTGTGCTTCACACTACGCCAGAAACACCTTTTGCAGCGCACCATTTACAGCGGTTTTTAACTGAAAACCGCTGTAAAGTTCTAATAAATACTGCTGCCCTATAGTTACTCTCTCTCTCCCCCAACCAGCAGCCGCCACCATTAATTGAGCTCCGAATTTGAGCATTTTTTGAGCTCGAAATAATACAAAATTCCATCAAATTTGATCAAAATTTTTATTCTCTTCTTTTACTGTCTCAACAACAAATTTCTCATCTATCTTCTCTCAAACGAAGTGGGTAATGGAAGCGGATCGGAGCGGGTGATTGGAGCGGGTGATCGGAAAGCGATGGCAGCGTAAATGCGGCGTCAATGGCGCTACGAGTGTTAAGGTTAATTTCTGATCTTTAATTGATCATTTGCTTAAATAAATTTTTGATTTGATTATGCATTAATTTTGTTAATTTTAGAACATGTAATTGATGCATTATAATTTAGTAGTATTGTCATGTATGACCAATTCACCTAACTTGAGCTAATTTAGGTCGGTACCCATTCGAGATTAATCCAATAGGGATTAATCTCGAATAGTCCCCGTTTGGGACTACTCTTTGAATACTCTGTCTCATTTAGGTTTAGTGAGCGTACGCTCGTTGATCAGTGTATGAGAAAGATTCGGTTCGATGATTTCCCTTTTGTTCCCACGAGTACGTACGCACATGCAATTGTGTGTTGACGTACGCGGGGAGCTTAGGGGAAATGTCACGCCGAATTTTTCTCAAACACCGGATGAAAGAGTGTATGCTCGCTAATGAAACAAAGTATTCAAAGAGTGGGTTAGATGGTTGGTCACCAAACCAAATGCGGACCTTATACCAGATATATGACATGTACACATTTTTAACCTTTTCAGATGGATTCAAGAAGTTGGATGTATGGCAGACGAGACACAGATGAATATATGATCGGACTTAATAAATTTTTATAATGTGCTAGGAAAAATCAAAGTGTGACCGGTGAGCGACATTTTCCTTGTCCTTGCCGAAAGTGCCAGAATGTTCTGAGACAACCCACTAACAAAGTTTTGAAAGATCATTTAATTTCTAATGGATTTCAATCTGGGTACACCCGATGGGTAAGGCACGGAGAGCCCAAAGAATATGTAGGGAATGTAGTTTCGGGTATTGATGTACAGGAAGAATTGGGGGCTGAAAATAATATGGATTCAGGTATTGATGTACGGGATTTACGAGAAGAATTGAGATGTAAAAATATTGAGATTTATGTACAAAATTTAGATGATGATCAGTACTATATTAATGATAATTTGGATGAAATGATGCATGATGTTGAACCTGAGTTTGCTGATATTCCCGAAATGTTTGAAATTTTAGGTAAAGAAATGAGCATACCGTTATATCCCGGTATGAAACTTATAAAAACTATCACCGTTTTTAAATTGTATAACTTGAAAGCAAAGAATGGATGGAGCGATAAGAGTTTTACGTCGTTACTCGAGCTTTTGAAAGAAATCCTTCCTGAAAATAATGAGATACCTGATTCGACATACAAGGCGAAAAAAATATTATGTCCTTTGATGATGGAAGCAGAGAGAATTTCCGTTTGTCCAAATGATTGTATGTTATTCCGAGGAGTGCACAAAGATTTGAAGAAATGCTTGAAATGTAACGCTTCAAGGTATAAACGAAAAGCGATGAGATTGAAAGTACGAAAGGCGCTAATGCAAAAGTTATTTGGTATTTACCGATACTTCCGAGGTTGCAACGTCTCTTTTTTAATCCAAAAGACGCAAAATTATTATTGTGGCATGTAGAATGCGAAAAAGAAGATGGAATGCTTAGACACCCCGCCGATTCTCCCGAATGGACGAGCATTGATATAAAACACGGTGATTTTGCCGCGATCCGAGAAATCCGAGAATAGGATTATGTACCGATTGCAATGAATCCGTACGGAAACATGAGTAGCCGTCACAACACTCTGGCCTGTTGTTGTTGTGTATTTACCACCTCCCTCATTGGTTGTGCATGAAGAGAAGGTACATAATGATGTCGTTGATGATTTCAGGTCCTAAACAGCCGGGTAACGATATAGATGTGTTCTTGGCTCCTTTGATCGAAGAACTTAAATGTTTGTGGGAGAAAGGAGCGAGAGTATGGGATGCATATCGGAAAGAGTTTTTTACCCTCTTTGTCATGCTTTTATGCACAATTAATGATTTTCCTGCATATGATAACTTATCGGGTTTTAAGACAAAAGGTGCTAGAGCATGTCCTATATGTCAAGAAGACACATGCTCTATTTGGTTAAAAAAAACAAAAAAGATTGTGTATCAATTAGTAATAATGTCATCAATTTGTATGATATAATTAATTAAATTGCTTGAGAAGTTGGAAAATTTAAGAACCTGCACATCCTTGCCCATTTTAAGTCGCCAGTGCGTTGCCTAGGGATCAATGGAGGTTTATGATTGTATTATTACAATGAATTAAAAAATATATTTTTTAAAAAGCTCACTGCCTACATATAAAATGGCAATAGAGTTTCCAAATTCTAATCCTCCAGTGAAAGAAACGAAACGCTTTTAGCTAGTTCAATGAAATATTCCTCCATGCATGCTTCCTCTTTGTAATTTGTCTCATCTCCAAAGAAAAAGTCGATTCAAAGTAGGAACTAAAGAGAAAAACAAAAGCAAATGGAATTAGGAAAAGAAGAACGTCACTTTCTTTATATATGCTCCTCCTCATTCCACTGGCTACATATAGCAGGTGGGGTCCACTTTTATGTGGAAAAATGGAGGCCCACTATTTTGGATGGTGAGTGAAACAGGAAGCCGCTGTCATATGGAACCGTATTCTCTGATATTATTTTTTTCTACGCAGAGTGATTTACTTTGTATCCGGACCGTTTAATTAACTATCAACATTTCTAATTTAACAACAATAATTCCGTATATCAAAATTCATATTTGAATTTCTTCAAAACCGTTTAAATTAACTTGAGCCATTCGAATTAACTTTTGAAATCCCTCAAGGGTCCGTTTGGCAAATCAATGAATAGCTTTGGAAGAATGGTAATTTTGGAAGACTGATAGAATAATATTTTTTCTAGAAGGGTGGTATTTTTGACTATTCGGAATAATAAAAATATCGTTTGGCAGTTGTTACTCGTAATAGTTAAAATATGAATAATTATGATACTAATAATGATGATGATAATAATAATAATAGTAAAATAATAATCATAATAGTAAGATAATAATAATAATAATAAAGTAATAAAAAATAATTATAATAAATAATAATATTATAATAGTAATATAATAAAAATATAAACATAATCATAATATAGTAATATAATAATAAAAAATTATAATTACAATCATAATTATAATAATATAATAATAATAAGTAATCATAATTTTAATAATATAATTATAATATAATAATCATAATCATAATCATGATAATAATAATTATTATAGTCATAATCATAATAATATAATCATAATCATAATAATATAATAATAAAAATATAATCATAATCATAAAAATAATTATAAATAATTATAATAATAATAATATAATAATAAATTAATCATAAATATAATCAACATATAATAATATAATACAACATAATAAAATAATAATAAAGTAATAAAAAATAATCATAATAAATAATATTATTATAATAGTAATATAATAAAAATATAAATATAATCATAATATAGTAATATAATAATAAAAAATTATAATTACAATCATAATTATAATAATATAATAATAATAAGTAATCATAATTTTAATAATATAATCATAATATAATAATCATAATCATAATCGTGATAATAATAATTATAGTCATAATCATAATAATATAACCATAATCATAATCATAATAATATAATAATAAAAATATAATCATAATCATAAAAATAATTATAAATAATTATAATTATAATAATATAATAATAAATTAATCATCACTATAATCAACATATAATAATATAATACAACATAATAAAAAAATAATAAGTAATAATAATCATAATCATAATCATAATCATATAATATAATAATAAATAATCTTGATCATAATAATATAATAATAAAATAATTATATTTATATTCATAATATAATATAATAATATAATATTAAAATTATATTTATAATAATAATAAATAATATAATAATACTAATGGTAACGATAATATAATAACAATAATGATAATAATAATTTAATAATAATAATATAATGATAATAATAATCATAATATTAATATAATAATAAATTATAATCATAAATATAATATAATAATATAATAATACTAAATCTTAATCATAATCATAATATAATAATATAATATAATATAATCAAACAATATTCACTATTCCGACGAAAACTAATCCGGTATTCCACCTATAAGTTGGTATACCGGATTAGCACAATTTCGCACTCTTCTACTTAGTCTAAAATTTATTTGACAAATTAATTCATCAAAATAGTTATTTTATTCTAACTTTCTACTATTTCATTGAGTACCAAACTCCCCAAGACAATACCCACCCCTATCATATGTGCACATTTTTCAATCCCCAGTCATCATTTTAAAAGGCCCGGTTATTCAGGCCTGTGGGCCTGGAATTGCAGAAAAGTAGAGGGTTTACTTGACAATTCCATGTAAGGGTTGAATATTATATGGGTGTGCGAAGCCTACCAGATCCATCGGCCCATTACTGTTCTCTTCGCGAAAATAAAAGTTTTAATTTTCTCGGTTATTCACTTATTCCTCATCCCCAACATGAGCTATTCATGTTCCCGATTCCGATTCGCCTGTGACCTGACCGTGTCACGAGACTCGTAACGGAGTCATAAGCAAGCTTCTCTCTCTCCGTCCGAAGATCCCAAATCTACTCACATTGCTATGGGGAGCGCTAGGTTTCAAGGGCTTCTTCTCTCACTTCTGATCCTTTCAACTGGCTTTGTCGATCTCTCGTACGGCTTATCCCTCACCGTTTCTGATACGGAATGCGTCTATGATTACGTAGCGTTCGATGGCGATACAGTCTCTGGTAATTTCGTGGTGGTAGATCACGATATCTTCTGGGGTTCCGATCATCCTGGCATCGATTTCACTGTATGTCAGAATTATGCTTCAGATCTTTCTTGATTTAAACAGTAATCGGTATCATAACTCGGAAATAGGGATCCTTTTGATTGGCTCTGTGATCTCGATTGATAATTGTAAAGAATTATGGGACCTTTCATGAGAACTGGCTGCAATGTTACCTTTGGGGTTATTTGGAAATTTTCAAACAATGGCTATTGTTGCATCTGATAGCCTGAATTATTCTCTCATGTTGTTAGCTTTGGATTAAAGTCAGCACTCAACTGGTTTTTCAGGATTAGTACAAAAAATGTGAAAATTACAGGGAATGGTGGGGAATTCACTGTTTAATAACTTCTATTCCCATTTTGATTGGATATTATTTTACATTGTTCTGTTTGGTTGATGACTGAACAAATTACAAGTTCGAACTATTAGTCTTGACTAAAGAAAAATTACACCAATTAAAATGGAACCTCTATTGTTTGTTCCTTGGGCACAGAGAACAGATTAATTTACAAAGTGCCCCCTAAAAGTACTGCTCATTTCCTCTTTGTGTCTTCCAAAGCTTCAAGCCCCATTTTAGTCAGTAACCATGATGATGTGTAAAACATTTTGTTTCCTTCTCATCTTAGAGAATGAATGAGAATTCAAGCAAGTGCTGATGGTGTGTCGTGTTTTTTTTTTCTTTTCTTTTTGCTGAAAGATATTTGCATATCAGTAGAGACTGCGACTTTCATCCTCCCTTGACTGAGAAAAGTAGTTTAAGCTCATTTGATAAAAGTTGAATGGTTTAGGGATCAACCCTCACAACTTTTAAACTCTAAGGTCCTGATTGGAAATTGGTGATATTTAAGAATCATTGTTTAACAAAAGCTAAACATAAAAATATATTTTGTTAATTGTAATGCATTTTGTAATTGTGAAGGTGACCTCACCTGGAGGTAACACGGTGCTCTCTCTGACGGGAAAATCAGGAGATAAATTTGAATTTAAGGCGCCAAGAGCTGGCATGTATAAATTTTGCTTCCACAACAAGTACGGTGCACCTGAGACCATCTCTTTTTACATTCATGTGGGCCACATTCCCAATGAACATGACCTTGCAAAGGATGGTACACAAAATTTATTTTTCTTTTTGCCAAATTTAATAAATATCCTTCATACACCTATTTAAGAAAATGCCCCTTGAAATCTTATGCTGGAATAGCATACATACTGCATGAGTAATATTTTGGTACTTGGACCAATCAGATAGGGATTCATCTCTAGTATGTCGCATTATTATTGAAATTGATGTGTGCTATTAGAATTCCATATTTTAATCTTGGTTCATCAATTTAAATTTGGGGAATTTGTATCAAAAAGTAATTTTAGGTAGAATTTCAAGGGTGTATTTCAGCTGATTTTTCCAAAAATTAGATTTTGGTGGGTTTGATATTGTTATCTGGTCTGCACAAACATATAATTGTGATTTTAGTAGCTGGGTTTTATGTGAAAAAAAAATTCTTTTTTGTGTCACTATGTTTTAATGACTGGTTATGTTGTAAACTACATAATTATTGGTAATTACTGTAAACTCTCAGTATGAGAAAATAGATAAATTCATCTGACCATGTATTTGATTGGCTATAATGTAGAGCACCTTGACCCAATAAATGTGAAGATTGCACAGCTTAGAGAAGCATTGGAATCTGTAACCAGTGAACAGAAATATCTTAAAGCGCGTGAAGCTCGGCATCGCCATAGTAAGCCCTTCCACATCCTACCAAAAAATGAGGACAATTGGCAAATCTAAACTACATTAGAATGCACACATATGAATAGTGTAAAAAGAAAATTCTGGTATAACTTATCAATAGAGTTCTTGCATGTGCAAAGTGCACCAATAAGTACTCTAATTCACTTCAGTTCATATATAAATGAGTCTAGAATACTATGAGAGGGGACATTTACATGTCTGACGTCTTATATTTCTATTCAAGTTGGACCAGTTAATGGTACTTGGCGTGACTTAGGGTTGGGCATCAGTCAAAACCCAACTTATGTTTTGTGTTTTATGGGCTTTTGTAGTACTATGGTAACAAAATGAGAAGGTAAAGGAAGATAAACCCTTGACTACTCAAGATATACTGACATTTTCTGGGGCTAGTTCATCCATCTTTCGAAGGTAAATCCAAGATGTGAGGACTGGGTGCCAACAAGTTTGCTGATTATTTAACATATTTTTTATAATTGTAGCAAATGAGAGCACAAGAAGACGCGTGACATTCTACACCTTAACAGAGTATATTGCACTGATTGCTGCCAGCTGTCTCCAAGTAGTCTACATCCGCCGGCTCTTCAGCAAAAATGTGGGCTATAATCGTGTCTAATTTTAAATACGCTCTTCAGATAAATGCAGTGCTGTTTGCGCCATCATATTGCTTTCTGAGCAGATGTAGATGTTCCTCACTTCTGTTTAAAATTTTAAATATGCTAGGCAGTTGAATTGAGTGTGTTGTGTAGGACATATGGACATGTGTTGTAAAACATATACCTTCTTTTTGGTGAAGTGATTATTTAGTGAGTTGGAAGGTACTATCATGGGTATTTAAGACAGTAAAATTCAATGAGCTAATTTTGTTTTCTTTTTCTATTCGACTTGTTTCATTTTGTCAGCATCTTAACTATAGTTTCGAACTTTGCATTTGTACTTATGCTGCGCTTGGCTTTTTGGACTTTTGGTTTAGTTTCTAAAATTAATGTACCCCGAGCTACCCAAGGTCCCAAACTATCAGGAAGGCCCCCTGGAAAGTAATAATACATCTATCATATATGCCGGACTCGGTAAAGTTTCTTCTTGTGCCTCCTTCCATAACTAATGTGTAAATGTTTGAAAGATGCTTAAAAGGCTAAAGATAAGAGTATTCACGTGTTCGTTTCATGGAAAAAGGAAGATCCATTCTTATTCAATTATTCATTACAGATCAACGCCATTGGCACTTGCAAGTACCATCTGCAAAACATGTTCTGACAAGGTTACATGCTGTCTTCATTATCTATGTTTTATATTTACAAATTTGCTGCTGTCTAATTCTGCATTATACAAATAAAAGGTGGAGCTCTACAGACTGCATCTTTTGCAAGCGCTCGATTGTATCTTGCCTGGGTATACTCGGAGAAGGGCACTAATTGACTATACTCTTGGCCATTGGGGACTCACCACCTGGAATTTCAAAAAAATAAATTCAAAGAAAAAAATGCAGCATATTAATTTAATATTTAGGATTTATTCATGAACCATTTTAAACGGAACAAAGTTCCCTTTTTGATAGTTCATACAGGCTACAGGCAGCCAAACCTATTCTTACCTGCATCAGGGGTAACATCATAGGCACCCCTGAGAAACTTCAGTACACTTCGTATTTAACACAAAAAATATGATAACTATCATGTATGCCCATAAAAGGCCTAAACGATATAAAATGTCCTGTATGACCTTCATAGAACATGGAAATATCTCCTGCACTTGAATAACTACGAGCATTTAATAAAAAAGAAAAAGGATATATGGAAATATCTCATGTGAATAGGTCAATTATTTGATATCATATCAGTAACTTTCTACCTTATACAACATGTATGTAAGTTGTAATAAATTCACATTTACAAGGGTGAACATGATACTTCGGTCTTGCTGCTGCTTTGCAGGTGCAACAAGAACTGATTCCTTGTTATAAAGTGGCAGTTATTCATTTTAAAACTACTTCAACAGGGGAAAAACCTCTAGAGTGCTGAAGACAAGTCGCATACGGCTGGCTACAACAGATGGTTCTTCTGCACTTCCCATCACTGCCATTTGTTCCAGCTGTAGAGTCTTCACCGGTAGCCTATGCCATTCAAGCGTTCAAGAAGTGATGACAAGGATATGTTCAATCATACAGAAGCTTCAAAGTTCAACCACCCCCCCCCCCCCCCCAAAAAAAAAAAAAAAAAAAGAAAAAAAAAAAGAGAGAAGAAAAGAAAAGAGCTCACTGTCTTGTTGTACATTCATTAGCTTGCTTTTTCATTATATTTACAGTACTTTAAGTTTAAGAGTGAGAGAGAGTCAAAGAGATGGAAAGGGGTTCAGAATATACACACAAGGGCCATGAGTGACTAGGTGTTTCTAATCTGGATGGTGAGATCCAAAATAACCCAATCAATTTTCAATATTTTACAAATTTTTACCTTTGATGCTATATACTAGAATGTGCTTTGTGAGATGTAGTTCCAACTATTCAGATGTACATGCTTAAAATACTTACCAGGCCATTCCACGCATGTAGTAAGCATTTGCTATAATAGCACAAAAACCTTTCCACTGTTGCAAAATATCATCTGACACGGGGGGAGTTGACGACCACCGAACAATGGTTGGCTGTGGTGTACATAATATGGTGATAAAAATTATGCTTAGCCACAATATGCACTCGCGCACCTATTTTTGGTTTAAGAGAGAGAGAGAGAGAGAGAGAGAAGCAACAGAAGCTGAGAACTAGAAACTTTACTCTTGAACTAAAGATAAAGTGAATCAGTTAGGTATTTGTAAGAGGTGATTATAAAATATGAACCAAAAAGGTGCTAACATCATTCTGTGTATCCAAATGGGATTTTATTTTCAGACCTTATTTATAAGTTTGTACACTTTGTTTGGTGAGATTAGTAAAAAGTTTTACAATAAAGTATCTGGAACTGAAGAGCCAAAAGAATTATTATTCCAGATATAAATTGATTTGATACAAAATGCACCTCAAAATGTCCCTAACCTCCTCATGAAGGATCTTGAACTTGACACTTGTACCACCTCCATAGAGTTGTAGACCTTCAATTTCAGTGCCAGATTCCTTTAGGTCAATAAGTTCTTTCCTGATACCTTCTTCAGTGCAGCCGAGTGCATATGCATTTACACCAGCATTAATAAATTCCTAAAGAAATTAAGTAAATTATGTGATCATACAAGTTAGATTATAGTTATTCTAACAGCAATGTAACCTGCATGATTTACACTAATGGACAAAAATACAACTAGAACTTGCAAATTCGGAATGTACTATAATATAGAAAATAGGGAAAATTAGTTAAATGCCACTGCAAAGTTCAAAAATTAGAAAAATATCACTCCAAACTTCAAAATTAATTTAATGCCGCTACAAACTCAATTAAATTAGTTTTGCCACTATAATTATATAAAAATATAATAATATACTTAATACCTAAAATACCCTCCCATCCTCCCCAATCTCCACCCACTTCCTCCTCCTCTCTCCCTCCCATCCTCCCCAATCTCCACCCACTTCCTCCTCCTCTCTCCCTCTCTCTGATAGGACTCTTGAAAACTGGCAAATCAAGATTTTCTTTTCATTTTTCATAGAAATTGTAGATTTTACAGTATGTACCACTTCCTGGCGGCATGTGCATGCGTTTTACTTTCTACTTAAAATTTATAATCTTAAATCTGTTACCACTGAAGTTTCTTAGTAATATTGTGTGCATACTGCATACGACTTTGTGGGTTTACAACAATCCGTTTCCCGTGGATCAATTTCCAAATATTCAAAGATTACATAATGCTGGTTAAGTGTCAGTATTTTCTTCCTGTTTGAAAATTCCTATTAAGTTATAGGAAGGAATTAATTACAATTGGAATGGTCATACTGTAGAATCAGAATTAGTTACTTTTTGTGTACAGTAAATGACCAAGGGAGTTGGAAATGCATCTAGCTAGTCTTGTATTTTTGTGTCTTAATTAATTATAGTTGTTCAACCCAAGCAAAGATAAGCACGTTATCATGCATTGATTGTGACATTCATCGAATTTGCATCATTTGAGTTGTAAAGTCTATTCTTCATTTCTTCTATTTAAACCCTTCGTGCCATTCTCTACTCCAACACAAAAGCAAACCAAAAATACATACACACATCTTTCATCGGCGTCTTTCGTTTGAAACATACAATGGATTTTTTGGCTTCCATCCGATTGTACATATATTTCTTTTGCATGATGAAGGAGAATTCAAAGAGTTCTATCAGATAGAGGGAGAAAGGAGGAGGAGGAAGAGGGTGGGGAGGGTATTTTAGGTATTAAGTATATTATTATTTTTTTAATATTAAAATTATACTTTAATATAATTAGTGGCAAAAAATGATTTACTTGAGTTTGTAGTGGCATTAAACTAATTTTGAAGTTTGGAGTGACATTTTCCTAATTTCCAAACTTTGTAGTGGCATTTAACTAATTTTCCCTAGAAAATAACAATCACTGTTTCACAACATCAGAAGTCCAGGGACTATTATGCACGATGACTTGTCAATGTGAAATGCATACATTTACAGGTACTCTCTCTTTTGTCTGCCTTAGTTCTTTTCACCACAGGTGCCCAAATGAAAAACAAAATGAGGGGCAAACTTAATGTTGATTGAGCCTAAAACATGAACCTTTTTATTACCCAATAATCAAAAAATTATCGCAGGCATATCGAAAAGACTCTGACAAATATTAAGCCACTAACACCAAACTCAGATAAGACTTAGGAGAAAATAGTATTTTCACAAGGTGGGGAATTAGATTGAAAAAAAAAGTACAGAAAAAAATGAAGTGTCGTACCTTTAGGTTTTCACCACCTCCCCGATCAACAACATTTCTATAACACCTAAATAGGCTTATTGCTATGTTCCGCGATGATTTAAAGTCCTCATCCGACAATGCATTGATGTGAAACCTATGCTGCACAGTAAGTATCAAGCAAGAGGATATTAAAAAAATGGAAATATGAATGAATGGGCTATGCACTGTTCATGTCCAAAATGCATAACATTTCTCTTACGAGAGGTTCTCTTTCATGATTTCTGTGATTTTAAAGCAAGTATCGACAACTTGGACAAACTAGCATTCTAATTCCAACACTAACTTAATGGTGATCCCTGACAAAAATAAGAAATCAGACTATCTATTCCACCGAGGTTATTAAAATTTCAACCATGATAAACCACAACATGCTACAGTACCAGATAGTATTTACTGGTAGCAAAATCCAATTGAAATTATGAAAAGTAAAACCAAAACCTGTAAGTGATTCCTTGGGCTTGTACCGTCACTTAAGCTTCTCCACATGCCATGGTTCCAAGGTCTGGTGCAGTCAAACTTAATGGTAGAAATATTGTGCATCTTTGGTGCCCAGCATGGACGCCATAATTTACTATATAATATTTGAGTATTGTAGGAATAGGGGCTTATAGATATGTATGACATGATTGATATCAGAATAGTTAATTCATATCCGGTACATCAGCATAGCTATCTTCCTTAGAGAAATTCAGCTAGTCATCTGAAAACCATAGCATAAATAGAAAGAATATTAGAAACTATTTGACATTTTAATTTTTAAACATCTGACGATCGTGGTTTTAACATTTGTGCCAGGAAAAATAAGATTATGAGTTGACAATACATGCAGGCAATGAAAATAGACTTCGCCATTACCACATTATGATAAAAGTATACTCCTTAAAGTATGCTGAAACCAAAACCACTTAAAATTTTGAAAGATGTGTAATCATCTTTATGGAAAACATAGTTATGATCTCATGACAATAAGTCGTATGGACATTCTTAACGTATGTGCATTCTTTAGAGCATTACTAATAGCACAGATATACAAAATCCAAAAAGGACAGAAGTACTGCTATGTAGCAACGGTGACTTGATTATTACGGTATTAAGCAACTGGAGCTAAGAGTCAATATCAAGTACCGTATATTCAATCCACACTCCCATAGCATCAGAATCAATACATAATTAGCGACGATAAGGCCAAAACTAAAAAAATACTGAAAATCACCTGAAAATCGGCCGATTATAGGATCATAGCATCAGTGCGTAAACACACACAAACCAGTTCCACCAAAAGGGAACTAAATAGAAGAGGAGAAAAGGGAAACGTGGCTTGACCTCAAGCGAAGGATTGCACGAGCACGCAATTAAGTAGAGTATCTGAAGCCACAGGACAACGAATGGCGCCGATTTTGCGGAGCGAGAGCTCGGGGTCAAGTAGGTGGACCAATTCCACAAATGTCGAACTTCAGCGGGGCCCACGATTCAGTTAACTTAGGCGTAAGAAACGGGAGTACACCTGAATCAGCGTGCATGTGGCACAAGGGAAAGGAAAGAGGCGGAGAGCAGCGCAGCTCTGCTTCTCCCAATCAATCACTGTCGGAGAATCTCCAACCAAATATTTACAAGTTTACAACTTGCTTCCGGAATCTTATGGCGCCTTATGGGCCATGGAATAAACTGTTTTAATTTGAGAACAGAAATGATCTTAGATCAGTATTTTAAGTTTGGGTGGGCCCTGGGTTAATTTGATCATTTTGATAATTAATTTTTGATTTCTCTAAAGTTCTAAAGTTCTAGTAATAAATTTATCGTAGAAGATAAATAAATAAAGTAAGCGAGAAAGAGAAAGAAAAAGAATATAGATAAATAAATAAAGTAAGAGAGAAAGAGAAAAATATAGAATTTAATGGAGTTAGGATATAAAGAGCTCATATTTATGGAACTCAAGAGAAAGAATATAGATAAATAAATAAAGTAAGAGAGAGAAAGAGAAAAATATAGAATTTAATGGAGTTTGGATATAAAGAGCTCATATTTATGGAACTCGAAATCATAACAATCGATTGCGTCGAGTCACTAATACGAGTAAGTCTTTTATAACCGTGTTTGATCCCTTACCAAGCAACAGAGCAGCTGTCGGCCAAAAAAATAAACAAGGCGTGAAAAATAAGTCTCACTAGAGAAAATCAAGATCTAATTTTTCACAAACTCTCAGAGGATTTTACTAAGTAGACCTGAATTTAGAACAGAAGAGAATATAGTATAGCTCTCAGAGAATTTGACGGCTAGGTTTTGCTAGGTCTTGATACACCAAAACTGACAATAGACAGATATGTTACAACGGTTAGGTCATGAAAACCCTAGCGTATTTATCATTACAATAAATGTAAGATTTGTTACAATGGATGTCTGAGGAAATTATTGTTGAGCTTTTTGCCCAAATTTTGTACACAACTGGTTTAATCTGTTATAACAGTTAAGCAATAAAATTCTCTCGATATCATCTCTTACAACGGATAAGACATCTGTTGCAATGATTAGGGTATGTTTTGGCCCTGGAGTAATTTGATCAAAATTTGTACAGACTCAATTTAATTTGTTACAATAGTTAGGAGTTCTGTTGCAATGGATATGGCATAAATACCTCAATCTGACTTTTTTAATATCAAGACCACTTTGGTTACCTTTGATCATTATAAATTTAACCTAACCAAACTATATCTTAGAATCTTCATGCTTGAGTTCTTCTGCTTAAGCTCGATATTTATAATTTATAAAGCTCCAAGAAATTGTTAAATTCCTATGTGATTATTTTATAAATTGATAAATATCATGTTATATAATTTTAAGAATTATTTACAACAATAATCTCTCCTTTTTGATGATTTGCAAAATAATCATATTTTTGGACAATATTTTTTTGAAGAATGCATAATCTCTTTATAAAATTTTAAAATGGTATTTATATCATATATTTCTCCCCCTTAATTTGAAAATTGAAGAAAAAGAAAGAAATTTGATAAATCTCCCCTCAAATATGTATTATCCCCTCAATTAAATAATTTTATAAGTAATGCACATACAAATCAAACATCATAGCAAAAAATAAAGCATGTGTGTTCGCTCCTAAAAATTTAGGGAAATTAAAAAAAAACATCCCGGGCCAATAAATCTGAAATTTAAGAAGAAACTTTAAAAGTCTATAGATGCTTAATTCAAGTCCAAAGACACCAAGAAAAATTAATGATTCGGAGAAATGCTCAAAATTAATTTTTTTAAGAAAAGAATTAAATGTCTAAACCCTCAAAACAAAATATCTTTGAAACTTAAAAATTTAAAACTCAAATTTTATGGAAAAATCCCTCCATCAAATTTTGAGAATTTTCATATATTACTATTTTTTTGAGTTATAAAAGTCAAAAAAATTTAAATTATCAATTAATAGTAAAAAAATAATTGATCAAGTATTAAAAAATAATTGATGCTTGATTAAAGGATAAAATGGTAAATAAAAATATTATAATTTTGTTATGTTTCAAAAGATTTTTGAGAAAAATTTGATGCAATTTGAACAAAAAAAAATCCTTCAAATATAATTTAAAAGCAAATAAAAAATAAGAAAAAAGGGATAAATGAAGATGTTCAATTAAAATCAGAAATGAAAAGGGAAAATTTGAACTCGGTCCCTTAATTTCTCTTTTCCTCCCAGTTGCTCACTACTCCTGATTTTGCTCTCTACCGTCAAATCTGAAAATAGTGATGATGCTTCGTGCAATGAAAACTCATATATTATATATCATTAAAAAAACACACGGAGATAAGAACACAAAGAGATGAAGAACTCGTGAAATGACCAAACAGTTTGGGAGACAATTGAAGGATAATTTTCCATTTCCAAAATAAAATCAAATAACCCAAGTTATAATTAATTAAATTGACACTTCAAACACTTTCTTCATGATCACAAGAGACTTTAGTGCTTGGTTGAATCTTAAATGCTTCAAATTAGTGATACTACGAACTCGTAAATCAGGTCCAAAATTGAGTTACTCAAACTCTCTATTGGAGCATCATATCCACTAAACAAACATTATAGATTAATTTCTAAGATCAATTGGATGCTAATCAAGTTTTGAAATACAAAAAATAATGAAGGAAGGAGATTGACTATAGAGCTTGAAATCAGGTTTAAAGATAAAAACGATCTCGGATGTATAATTGAGATCCGACAAGAACTAAAATACAAAAAAGAAGGGTAAGAATGTTCTTGGAGCTCTATAATCTTCTAAAAGTTTCTACAATTATCTGGTAATTAAATGGTAGTTGGGATGTAAATTTTCATCAACCAAAACTAAAATAAAATAAGAGACAAACTAATAATGCGATGTCATGTGCAGATCTCACATTATAGACAATTTGAACTTAAATAAAAATACTATAAATTATTTACAAGTTACGCATTTGTTAATTTACACAATGTAAAATAAAACACCTCCATTTGATAAACTGATGACATTTTTAGTTACGTTTATCCGATATACTAATGAATAGAGTTATTTATTCGTCTTATTAAATAGATACGAAGGCATTCGCATCTTCTTCGTTAATATCTATGACAAAGGTCGGTTATTGAATGTAAATGGTATGATTCGATTTTAACTTTTTTTTTTTGTAATCAACTCATACGGGAGTTAGGTAGTGATAAATACGTCAGATACGTATATGTACGTGTAAATATGGATATGAATAAGTACTTATGTTGAAAGTGACGTGTTCATATGTCACATCTGTCGTGTTATTAAATGTGAGTGATCAATATATAAATAATTTTAGCATGTCTAAACACATATGTCTAACACGTGTACATGCACGTATAAAATACTTTATCATATAAGACTTTTAACTACTTGTGTGATTAAAATATTGGTTTGATACTGAAGTTAGAGACCAGGATCACTCTAACCTATATGATATTTCTGAATATGATACGTCAATTTTTTTGTGACCAGTACTACTCTATTTTTTTATTTTTCTTATATATTTCTTCAATTTTATTTGAAATTGTTAAATGTATACGTGCTATAAGTGTTGACACGTATTAAACGCGTATAAACACAAACACATTTAACATGGTGTGTTAGACGTATCACATGTTTTAGACGTACGTTTTGAGTTTTTAAAATTTTGACACGTTAAAATATGCACGTCCAAACACGTAAAAACATGCTGACACGATACGTTCCGTATCAATCACATCACGTGCTCGCACATGTCACGCACGACACATATGTTTATCACTACCCTAATGTGAGTTCCATTTGCCGTTGCAGGCCAGCCCTAGTTAACTATGCCACCAACATTAATTATTCTTATTTCAAATCTCATGGGCCTAAGCCTTTTGTGTTTTGGGTTTTGGATTTGGTACATGATCCATGGGCTATGCCATGTTTATCTATTTATTTTAGGCCTGTCATTTGAGTGGTTAGGAAATAGAGAGTAAATGAAAAATGATGTACGAACTACAAGCGACAAGGATGTTTAGGCAAAGATATTTTACTTCAATTAGATAAAAAGGCTCTCTGTGAATCTGTGATGATTGTTATGGAGGAATCTAGCTAAAACCTGAAAACTCTCAAAAGGCTTCTCTAGAAAAGCTGTTGAAGAGTAGGAGTAAAACTTCCCTTGGCTTGATGCCAAAGACAGACAAAATCACATCGTTCCTTCATCACTGATAGTGAATTTTATCAATTAGTTCTACCTGAAAATGACCTGTTGGTTATTCATGTTTTCTGAAATATTTAAATTTTGTGAGATTGTATTTGAGCAGTACATGGAATTCATTTTCTCATGACTATATGTGATTTCACTTTCTAGCTAGCTGAGCGGTGTAATCCAGTGACCAAGTCGGCTTGGAATTAAGCCAAAAAAAAAATATCATATTCAACTTTATTCCCCATGTGGGTCTGAAATAAACATTAATTAGCATTTTTGTGTTGGTGAAAGCTGGATCGGAGATTTATAAATAAATATTTATTTATTATATGCAGGAATGCGATGAAAAATTTAGTCTTACACTCTTCCTCTTGGTTAAAGATATGTTCACCACTTTTGCTATCAGCAGGAAGATGTATTGCTATTTTGCTGATGTTAGGATTGATTTTCAACCGTTTAAAAATTGTTTCATGGCTGATTGAATGCCGATATATAATTAAACTTTGATTTTTAAAATTTTCTTATGGACAACTAATCCATCTTCCAAATGCAACAAATTTGAAGATAATTTATCTGACTTTCATATTGTATTTTTTCATCTTTAAAATATTAATAGGCTAAGTTATTAATGTCAAATGTATTGTTATACAACTTCTTTTTTATGTTATTGTACACGGAATCAATCATTCAGTGTGATGATGGTATATAACCTTTTCTTCCGGAGAAACATTTCTTTGAAATAAAATAGAAGCAAGTAAGAAAATAATTATAGGAAACACTCAGAAATTGAATAAAACAGAAGGCTTATAATAATAAAAAAAACACAGCAGCAGCAGCTATCCTCTTATCTCATCACTTTATTCATTGATCTCTTTAAAGAGAAGGATGACTAGATAATAAAATCATCATCACTTCTCAAAGAAGATAACTTCATTATTTAAAATGAAATTAGAACCCTTTCAAACAAAATCACATAGAATAAAATTATCTTTTTTTTAACCACCCCGTCACTGTTTTCCTATATATATGTATAGGCAGAATTTTATTTTATTATTATTATTTTATTTTTTTGAGATAACTGCACCCGTTAATCGTTATCTATGTTCTTTTAATAAAAATATATTACGAGTGTTGCTGGTGTTTTTCCCCCCTGTTGCCCTCCCACCACTTGTGACTTTGTTTGAGCTGTGACTTGTGACCACGGGCCCCATTATTTTTGTAGGTTTTAGTGTCATAGATGGTGAGGCACTCTTGAGGGGCAAAGAAGAGCAATGTCTCAAATCCCTTGCGGTTTTGCAATTTAATTATGGCCTCAATACAACACCACGTTGCAATTTGCATCCTATCTAAAGAGTAAACACTAACCTCTGATTGACAAACGGAGTGAAATCAAAGTAGAGTAAATATTAAATCATCTTAATATAACGGTGCTTGATAATGATTAAGTAGCTAGATGAAATAATTTGAGTAAAAAATATTTTTAAAGAAAGTCTATAATTTAAGATGGTGTCATATATTTTCCAGCAATCAAGGAATAAAAAACAGGTTAAGAAAACCCAAACGCCACCAAATATTTAGCAGTTAGCGCTCGCTCTAATATCATATAAGACTAACATCTTAACATTAATTAAATAAGCTTAAACAATTCACAGTGCCCAACCATGGTCCCAACTCCCAAACATTAAACGCACCAGTTCTGAATTCTGATACTCTGAACCAATCAACAAATTACCGAATTGCATGCAAGTCCCCACGCTTGTATTTTACAAGTTTGATCGAGGCATATTGAGATAATTAATTGGTTAGGTACTTAGGTAGGTAAGTCTGCATAATTGAATTGCATTGCATTGGCGACCAGTGAGAGTGGATCCAGTCCTGCCTCCTTCCTTTCTAGAATCAAAATCTTCCCTTTAATTTGTACGGGTCAAAAGCAAAAGCACAAGCAAGTAGCAACGTGTTGCCGTTGGTTCTCTCCTTGAATCATTCCGTGACTTCTCTCAGGTTTGACACCACCTAATGGGAAAATATCCTCCGTGGCTATGCATATGTTCAATTTATGTGGTGAGTGACTCATAGGTGTTTTTCAGTATGTTCAATCTTATGGTCTCAAGTCTGAACAACTACTGGAATTCAGGGTTTTGCCACATCTGATCTGAGAACGGTCAGAGACTAAAACGGACTTTTTACTTAAACAACATAATAATCAATGTTATCTACACAACCGGCTTTAGAGCAAAGTTATTTTCACAAACGGCTTAAATAAGAGCGTGAATTCAACTCACGCCCTTAAACTTTCATTTTGCCTGTCCGAACACTGCCCAAAGACACAAAGGGCGTGAGTTGAATTCACGCCCTTTAGACGTTGATGTGCTATGGTTGTTACATTTCAAAAACACCGAAAGTGAAAAAAAAAATAATACAAATGCGATATGTAGATTTAAAGGGCGTGAGTTCAACTCACGTCCTTTGGGTCATTTTGTTTTTTTTTTGTTTGGGCAGCGGGTGGGCAGAGAAAATAGCGTTTTAAGGGCGTGAGTTCAACTCACGCCCTTTGATAGGCCGTTTGTGAAAATAAATTTGCTCTTAGGCCGTCTCTGTAGTTAAGATTTGTTTTTAGATGGATTAAGTAAAAAATCCACTAAAACAGAGATGCGATTTTCTCCAGTGAGGAATGCTGGAGGCATCCATTTCTGATCTCATGCCTGGAGTAGTTGTGCCTTTAAAAAATGGGGAGAGCTCGTGCTGAGAGGTGGATTGCTCGTCTGTTGATTTGGATTTGGTGTTTGATTAAGACACCCAAAAAATATACACTTAAACAGTTAACTAAATAAACTCCGGCTGCTTGCTGATTAAATTGACAATTGACTCTAATAAAAAAATATTTTGTTTTTTGTGCTCAACTAAAAATAAGTCAGTCAAAATTTGATAACCAACGAAATTATGATTTTTTTTTCCTTTTTTTGGATAATTATTGCATGGTTAGTTTCCGCGTCTAGAATTTATAAGCAACTACATTCTTTTTGGTTTGGAAATGTTTAAAATAAGTTTTAACCAATTTATCTCAAACGAAAGAAAGGGGAAAAATAACAACACATACGTGTCTGTCAACGTACCGATTGATGATAAAAATATTTCTCCATTTCTGAAAATTATAGTAGAAGCTAATTTATTATTAGAGATTTTTTTGAAAAAAATATTATAAGTGATTCAAATGTCATAAAGCTTCATATGAGATTCTTGAATTATTGGAATGTTGCATCTTCCTTTTTTTTCTCGTTTCTCTTCATTGGACAAAGAACCTTGCAAATTACCATATTTGCCCCCCCCCCCCCCCAAAAAACCATCGATTGACCTAGCAAAATGATTATATCCAGTTACGAAGCCACAAAAATAATAAAGGAGTAAAAAAATTATAATGTTTTGATATTTATTAAGTTGAATTTATCATCATGTATTATATAAAATTTTAATATAAGTTATTAAGAAATAAATTAATTACAAATTCTTAGAATTAATCTTTAAAAATTAGTTCTTCATGATAGTGAGTGTAATTGGTCATGAAATATTTTGAAAAATAACAAGATATATAAAAAAAATGTGATATATGTATATCTACAAGATTATCATCCTTATTCCTTTGCAGAGGTAAATCCTATATATTTTGTTTTAAGAAAAATGATTCTGGTATTAAATAATATTTTGTACTTCTTAAAACAATTACATAGATTATTTTGGACAGATGTCCTAGACAAACAAATGGATAAAAAGAGGGGGAAAATAAGTTTTATTTTGGATAAAGCAGTTGACCAAGTGCGAGATGCGAAACGTGCAGAAGACCAGGTACAAAGAGTTGAAGCGTTCTCTGCATGTTTTCTTATATAATTCTCCATCAGTCGTATTACATTTGCGTAGTAGCTTTTAATTACATGATATGATAAATAAGCTTCTTTTTTTTGTCAGCGCTAACGAGTCACGATCGACCATGTCAAGGCTTTCGAGCAAGTTGAAACCCAAGCCCGCCTCTAAAGATTTTAAGATTATTTTAATTAATCATACAAGACATGGAAGATCAAAGCCACTTGCAAATCATGCAGCATCAGGTTCAAAATTTAATGCGTCTATCTGCTTGTATATTGAGAGAATAATTTTTTCATTATCCGTGATATTAAATATTTTTTCTCAATGAAAAATAATCGATAATCCGCAAGAGAGAGATTAACAAAATATTAACCTAAAAACAGTCTAACAAATCCCCTTTTTTTTTTTTTTGCAAGAGAGTAGAGACAGTCTAACAAATTCCTTTTTTTTTTTTTTTTTTGGGGGGGGGGGGGACTGTAAGGTGTAAGGAACAACAATGATTGGAGTGGAAGGAAATAAAACAGAGAGAGATAAAAGTAGTTTTACCAGTGCAAAATGATAATTATTTTGAAAAAAATTGATTAAAAGATGTGACTTTCAATTTGTAACAGAATAAATTAGGTTAAACAAAATCACTGTACTATATTAATCAAAAGGAACTGATTTTTAAAATTTGTTAACAGAACAAATTAAAAAGTCTGACTATTCTGTCAGCGATAATACATTGGACATTTTTTTTTACTTCTAAAAATGTTGCCCAACTTTTTAGAGAAAATTTAACTAATATTGTATACTCATCAAGTCATCCATATGAGACATCTACATAACACAAATGTATTGGAGCAACTTTGATGTATACTTTTAAAAATATCCAATACTCAGAGTTTATCTAGCAATACTTCCGTTAGCATTTCAATCTGAAATGCTAACGAGTCAAATTTTAATTTAAGAATCTCAATAAAAATTTTATATCATAATCTTATGATATACTAATTTTCATTGTGTTTGAAATTAGTTTACTATGCTTTTAGAAAATAATTTTTTTTGACATACAATTTTTATTATTTTCTATTATTTTAAAGTTATCTTTCAAAAATAATTAAATATAGTAAACTAACTCCAAACACGATGAAAATTAGTATTCTATAAGATTATGATATAAAATTTATTGAGCTACTTAAATTAAAATTTAACTCGTTAGCTTTTCGATTGAAATGCTAACGGAAGCATACTAGATAAACTATCAATATCCATATATAATCTTGGTACTCCAGTATGTTAATTTTTTATTTATAAAATAAATAAAAAAAACGCATCTATTTTTTATTTCGATGTATTTTGGACATCTCGCAAATTACATCTTAATTCAGGGCGCATATTTGATTTCTCAAATAAATTTGAAAAAGATTTTAAAGAATGTGTGGTATTAATATCCTCCTGCTGCAGTAATCGCATGATGCGAGTCCGCAAGTGCCCGGAAAGAGCAGTTTTTTTTAGTTTAGTAAATAAAAAAATATATATATAGGAAAGTGGTCAAATCACCTCAAACTTTTGCGCACATAGTCAGATCCGAATTTCAAACTCAGGTCCAACTCCCTGGTCCGAGTTTGAAACTCGATCCGGAATTTTTTTTTTTTACGTTCTTAAACTCGGTCCAGTATATCTGGAACTGAGTTTTAAACTCGATCCCAGCATCCTGCTATTATATAACACACCTAGTACATTTTTTTTCATCTTCCTTCAGCTAACCATTTCTTCAAAATCGCCATTGTTACTGTTACAAGAGCTTCCAACTGAAAATTTATTTTTCAACAGATCCAGAGCCGATCTATATTCACCACTCTCGTCTCATCAACGTTGTAAGTTTTTTTCTATTTGGACTATTAATTTTTGCTGTAAAATTAAAATACACTAACAGTATGTTTATCATTCATACTGTAGAGACGAAAATATTGCTAATCAATGTGTATCACGGAGGCCAAATCTTGAAAACTTTAACCGGCACGAATTATGATATTCATGTCGCGTGCACATTTTCTGGTCGACGAGGCAATCAATTTTCATGACTTGAAGATGCAGATTCATGCTGGTTTGGAGTTGCTTCCTAGCTAATTCAACATTAGCATTAGTGCATGGATCAACACTGCCCCAGTAGATTTGGGTGTTTTTTATAGCTTATTTGGAGTTATTTCTGATAAAATTTGGGGAATGATTAAAACAATAGCTCCGTATCAATTATCCGGGTATAAAACACTGGAGCTAGTAGTTGAATCTCAACTAATATCCAGTTCTGATAACTATGATCCGACTAGTATTCCTGAAAGTAGTAATCCAGTAATGGCTGAGGAAATAACCCACTCTCGAGCTCAGGAGCAGCGACCATCCCGTGTTTCGGTACAAAATGTGGATGTGGATGAGGATGACGAAGTGGAAGAGTGACATCTTGATGTCGAGGAGGATGACATCCATGATGTAACATATATAAATATGGATGAAACTGATGATACGGTAGATGTCGAAAAAATAGTTAAAGAGTGACAAATATCTGTTCCTTTTATCAATCAGGGAATGAAGCACCCGTGTGCATAATTTTTTGATAATACGTCAATGTCGTATGCAGACGAGCCTTATTTTCGTAAACCACCTAGAATTGATGAACAATTTGGTATCGGTCGGCAGTTCAGTACGAAATCAGAGTTGAAAGTGAAAATCGCTGATTTTCATGTTCAACGGAATATATAATTGGAGGTAATAAATAGTAGCAAATCAAAATTAGTGATGAAATATAAAGATTCTAATTGTTCATGAAGGATGTATGCCACACCTAATATAAAGGGTATTTGGAAGATCAGAACAAATTCGCTCGAGCACTCTTATTTTGGCGGTGCTACTAGGGCGACCACAGTCAGATGAGTTCCAGAATGATAGCAGATATTGTTAAGAATCGGTTGAGACACAACTTAGAAATGACAGTTAAAAAGCAAGAGGTTTGGTTAAACAAAAGTTCCCTATAGTACAACCGAATTATAATAAATTATGGAGAGGAAGATAACTAACAATTGCAGACCTATTCGGTAGTTGGGAGATGTCATATGAAATGCTTTCGTCTCTACTAGCAGCCATATAAAATTTCATATATGACACAAAATATATCATAGAGACGACACTCTCAACAAAATTCGGTGTTAAAATTTTCGATCGTGTTGCATGGACATTTGGTCCGTGTATTGCGGCATGACCTTATTTATGACCAGTCTTAACTATCGATACTCTATTTTTATCGGGTCAGTATGTCGATAAACTATTTATGACATGTGATTATGATGCGGAGCAACAACTACTACCACTTACATTTGTTGTTGTAGTAGGCGAGAAAAGTGTGGCAAACTGGGGTTGGTTCATGCAGTGGTTGCGTAAAGATGTTGTCGGTCCTGATAAAATTACTATTATCTCAGATCAATATTTATGTATAATGGTAGTATTTTGGATGGCAGGAATCAATAGACGAGGTTGTTCACCGTTATCGTACTCAACACATTACGTAAAATGTGTATAAGAATTGCCATATAAAAAGAATAAAAACTTTTTTCAAACAAGCTGCAAGACATAAGAAACCATGGAGATATGAGGAATATATAAAAAAAATTAACAATATTAGACCGACATCCTATAAATTCGTCAGAAAAGAAGGAATCATGCAAGAAAATCTCCCAATGGAACAAGTGTCCAACAGAAAGACACGAAATAACAGAAACCGCAATAATCAGCCCGTCGTAGTTGAGGAAGTGTTAGCCGAGGAATTCCATTATGAGGAGTTAACCCCAGAGCAAGTGGCCGCATTGCATCAAGAAAGATGAGCACAACATTTAGACGATGTCTCGATCGGTGGGGATAATGACAAGCAACGGTCCAGAATCACTGATTAATGTATTCAGGATCACCAGACAACTTCCGGTATGTGCTATCGTCGATAACACGTGAAACGAATGTGTTGAGTGGTTCTATCAACATCGACAAATTGGAGCAGCTTGAAAAGGCTTAAGGTCTGGTATTCTCCCAAAAGGTCACCGAAATGATAAAACATCGTGGTGATAAGGGAAGAACTTACGATGTCATACCACTGGATTGGGGTATCAACAACTTCGATGTTTATAACATAAATGAACTTATCGAGACGGTAATATTCTATACTTATATATTTTTTTATTTGATTTTAAAATTTAAGTAATAATTTATAATTTCTATTTAAAATAATATGGAAAAATGGGTGAAATAAATATGAAGTTGAATTAGCGATGACGGGAATTAGTAATTGGTGTCGAAATCACAATTGACCGGCATCCCATGTGATCACTTGCTTGCCGTTTGTTCATTCATAAGGCTGGATTACACTCAGTACGTTAGTCCATATTATACCATCCAGTACTACATTAACACATGATCTGGTCATTGACGTAGTTATGACAATAAACGAGATTGACCAATATACAACAGTCCGATCATCAGAGCAGATCTAGTAAAAATCAACAAAGAAAGGAGAAGAAATATACACATTCCAATAATTACGAATGAAAATGGAGGGTCGTATCAACAGGCAGTCAACTCGAGATCGAGCTCGTTCCAACAGAGCATGATTTAGATTACCAATGTATTTATGTTTTTTGTTGTTATATTTACCAGAACAATTGGATTTTAATTATTATTGTAATATTTCAATTTGTTTGACACTATTTTAGAACAGTGTATTAATCGTGCTTATATTTGACTTTATAAAATTTTATTTTAATTTTTGTTGTAATATTTTAGATCAATCTCCTAACGGAACAAGTGTTCAGACACCTGTAATTTTTAAAACGTAAAAAATAATAATAATTTTCGGATCCGAGTTTTAAACTCGAATCTGACTATGTGTGCAAAAATTAGAGGCGATTTCGCCAATTTCCTATATATATATTTTTTATTTACTAAAATAAATAAAAAATCTGCCGGAAGACATGGGCGGATGTAGGATTTTAGTCAGGGGGGGCAAATATCGGATTGTAATAGTTTATCGGGTTTAAATCCATTAACTAATCGGGTACTAAATAAAAAAATAATAATTTAATATATATTCTTACCTAATAAAAAATTTATTAGAATAATAACATTTTATATATTAAAAATAACAATAAAATAAAGCCGGAAGAGCGTGCTCCCCTCCAACACCAAGTCAGAAATTGTTCCTCCTCCTAAGATCCTGCTCGTCGACTCGTCGGTGGTTTGTTGCATTCGTCGCTCGTACTATAGTAGTTCTAATCTAGCGATTCAATATCCCAGTGTTAGTAACTCGATACATAATATCACGCAGACTATCAGCCGCAAGAGACCCTCCTCGGATCCTACTGAGCGACTCTGAGAAATTAATGTCGAGAAGAGAGGTGTAAATGTAATGTAAATATTCCGAGTATATGAGGAGGGGAAACGTGGATTGATAATTATTATGCCCCGCACCAAAGCTCATTAATAACAGATCTTACCCTAATTGGGTAGGCGACATTCAAGTCCTTTCTCGCTTATTATGATATTAATTAATTAATTATCCGTGGTTAATTACTTGTTGAGCTGTTTCAACTTGTATTATTTATTTATGATTTTATCTCTCGAATGGAGATATATTTTTTTAATATTTACTTTCATAGGTATCTAATTGTAGTAATTGGAACCTGACCATTTCTGGAGAAGTATAAATATTTTTCCAGCTATATATGTAAGCGATTGACAAAATGTATGATTATACTTAAAATATGGAGGAGTCATTTATGCTCCATTTAATTTGTAATTTTTTATATGGTATTGAATTAATTTAAAAAATATACATGAAAATTTACCTGAATGTACCGTTTATGAAAACGAACAAATCAACAGTTAAATTCAACCATGGCAAATTTATTTTTTTTAAATATAAATGAATTGAAAAATTATGATATATTGTCTTATGTGCTTAGCTTGTTCCAAGATTGACATTTTTTTTTTTTTTTTCGAAATCCATTTGCCAACTTGGTGGTGGAGAAAACAAAGGAGTTGAGCCTTGCAAGGGAGTACAAGTCCCGAATCTCATAACAAATTACTTTTGTGTTTTTCATTCATTTTATTTGCTTATACTTTTTTAGAAGAATATTATGTGCTTGAATTTGTAAGTTTTTTGTTACCTTCTATTACTAATTGGGTTGTCGATGCGCATCTGATGCCTGGGAATATGCAAAATGCCTCATGCATTGCATATTCAAACCCCTGGCCAATTTAATAAATTATTTCCACTAGATTTTCAATTTCTTTTTAAAATTATTAAATTATTTTTTTTCAGTCAGATCTCTTGTAACGTTGACATTGACGAACGATACCCCTAAGTTTCTTTTACATGGAAGGCAATGACCATGAATCTTTTGCAATTCTTCTAAAAAGAAAATTAAATCCTACGGCCTTTAAAGAGGCGGGTGCAAATGAAAATAGCTTTGGTCTAATGATAAAGGATAATGTTTTTATATGAGAAATCGTAAATTTAAAATCCGGATAAGAATATTTTATGAAGATTTATAAAATTTGAAAATTTGACTCTCATTTTTATTTTCTATAAAAAAAGGAGGCGGGTGTAAATTAATATAAGAATCCAATTAACATTAACGCATTACGCATTCCTTCCAAAACAAAAATTATTCTAGATTTTTTTTACTTTCTTATTTTTAAAATTTACAATCTACTTGGTAGAGAAATTTAAAGCAAATCTATTAAAAACAATGATACATACAACATTGCAAATTTGGGCAAGAGAAATATTGAAAACATTTAATTGAACGGTCTTAAAAAGCAATAAAATTTGTCCTATAATTTTGAATTTAAACAGTTAAAATGTTATCTATATTCTATAGATATCATGCACATTAAAGGAACAATTGATGCAAATTTTATTATTCATTAAATAGTCGACAAACTCTTTTATAATAGCAAAATGCACCTATATTGTATTGAATTTAATACACAATTAACCTGTAACTTGACTACAATTTTCTTTTCATTATTCCATCTTGAATCCTGATATTAATGGACTCACATCTTTATAATAAGTACCATAATAAGACGTACAAAAAAAGAAATAGAAAAATAAAAGTAACATTTTACATTTTTTTTATCCACTTATCTCCGGTTTGGGGTTTTGATTACTTCCATCATCAGGAAGAGTTAGGCTATGGTGTTACGCGTAGTTAATGATCAAATTTACTATGGATTTAAAAAATATAGATAAATCATCTTCAAATTTTAATTTATGGATCTCAATAATTTTTTTATATCAAAATATGATGGGATATAATTTTTTTTTTTTATTTTTTAAATTTTCTAAGTATTAGTTTTATTATTATTATTAAATCATCTTAAAAAATCTAAAACTAATACTTACAAAATTCAAAAAATAGAAATTTTTTTATATCCCATCATATTTTAATATAAATAATTTATTGAGAATCATATATCAAGATTTAAAAATAATCTAGCTATATTTTTTAGTCTATAATAAATTTAATCATTAACTACGCGTACCACAAAAATATCATCAGCCATACAATACTCTACCACTCTATAAGCAATAGATGCATCAAACTGATGGATAAGATTTGCAAAGCTAGATCTCATATTTTTTCAAAGCATTCCTAGTAGCACTATATAGTCTAACTTAACTCCATCAGAAATTCAGAATGTCTATTTGAAATATTTTTACACTCTGTTCCACAAAAAATAAATATTAAAAAACTCGCCAAGACTCGGCTTATGTTTTACACGCTTAACAAGGGCAAAAGGCTAAAGTTATTTGCTGCCATTTGCCAGTGATCCGATTCATCTCCATTCGTGCCAGTTACTGATGAGATGCTGCTCCCAGTCGGTCTAACTTTAATACGTAGACCTTACAGTTCAAGCTTCTTGCATTATATCCCGGAGAGTCAATTGAGAAAACTTGCTCTTGTAAATTATAATCTCATATCCAACTTTTTTGAATATATTTTAACAGGCTTAAAACTTGGAATATCTCATATCCGTTGATCTATGGAGTTTTAAATTCTTGGCAAAAAATAGATGTAAATCTGTATTAGTATTTATATCATGAAGGAAAGACAAGGATGTGTGCAAAAAATATTAATTTCAATGATTTTATGATAGTACGTACATTAGTGATAATACTGTCACATTCACGTCATATGAATTGTTAGCATAATAAAAAATATATATGTAAAAAAAAATAATTTCAATTATTTATGATAGTACGCCCATTAATGGTAATACTACCACATTCACCTCATATGAATTGTTAGCGTAATGTAATAATGACAATACTTTTTGGAGTGTTCAATTGATACTAAAATAGTAAAATCAATGAAAATTATGGTATAGTAAAGACAGATTAATTCAGCACGCTACAAAAATTTCGAGAATAAAAATGAAACAATGTTAAGAACTCGTTTCTATGATGATGTTAGCACATAAATATTTTTCACACATAGTCATTTAGTTTTAGTAGCTTAGTTGTGATAAAAGCGATAGATGATTTATAATAACAATTTGATTGATCATTTTTAAATATCTTAAGCATTGTTGCATATGAATGTAATATCTATTATAATAAATAACAATATATCAATGAATCAATTTGTAATGTGTCATATAAATATTATTTGAAAGACTAGATGTTTAAACGTTAAGCATTCAAATTTAAATATTTTTATTTGAAAACATCATTTAACCAACTTGCATAGTAAATCTATACTTATATTATATACATTATACTAATAGTCAAAGTCTACATATTTATATATGATATATTTTCATCACCTGACAGTTCGAAGGTATTTATAGTTATCATATACTTTATTTTGCTCATGGGTCTTGTCTTCTTGATCCCATACTTTTTCAAGAATTGATAATTTATATTGATATTTTAGTTATAACTTAAAAGCAATTTTCTTACGTATAGCTAATTTGACCCATATTTTGTGTTAAACTTTCAACTTCCACCTCCATATTTATGAAACAACGAGTAATATCAAACTAAAATAATCATATAATTACGATTACTAAATAATTGACCTTCATTGAAGAAATTTCTGCATTCGCTTTTGATTAAGATGATATTCTTTTAGCATTTTTGTAAGAATATTATTGTAATGTTTTTATAACATACAAGCATTAGAAGAATTACGACTATAATAATTTTATACATCTTCTCATGGATCATTTATTAGCTCTTCAATTCAACGATTTGTTTGGTCTTATAATCACATCTTTCCATAATCTTTGCAAGTACTCATTATTAAAAAAAAATACTCTAAGATTATGAATTTATGATATACTGAAGTAGAATAGTAGTTAAAATTAAAAGTAATATAAAAAATAAAGAACATATAACAAGAAACTTCAAAAATAACATGTAAAAAAAAAAAAAAATCTGAACACGTACATTTCTTTTCTCTGAAGGAGTAACATTTAATTCAAAATAACTCGGAAGTGGAAATCAAAAGAGACATCTCATCCACCGGTTTAAGCATTCAATCTGCACGCTCTCCACCACCTAAAACACACTGCCTCACCACGCCACGTGGCATCTCTTTCCATCCGACGTGGCGTGTCTCCGGTGGACGATGGACCGAAGAGAAATATCCAACAAAAGAACCGTGCTAAAAGTATGTAACCTATCTCTGGTACCATAACGTGCAAGTGCAACCAGTCAAAGAGACGATTTCAGTGACTCGCCACGCGAGGGAAGCATGTGAAGTGTTATAAAACAACTGGTCAGAGGGAAGAGAGAGGAAAAATATTACAAAAAGAAGAAAAACAGACAGCCGAAAGAGAGGGAGGAGAGAGAAACTGAGCGCGTCCGACCGAAGAGAGAGAGAGGGGGGAAGACAATGAGAGAGAGAGACATTCGTTTGCCAAGTCTCTGACAAAACAAACAGAGATTTTGCATCACAACTCACAAGAGGCAGAGAGAGGGAAGAGGGGAAAAAGGAAGGAGAAGAACTTAACAAATCCACACAAGTAAAAGAGAAAAATACCTTCCTAAACAGAAAACCGCGTCTCTGCTCTCTCTTCTCTCTCTTCTCTCGCCAAAAAATATAAAATAAAAGAGATTTCTAGCATCCTCCCAGAATTTCGCCAAAAGAAAGAGCAAAAACATTTCGAATCCCTTCCCCTCTCGCCAGTCCGCATCTGATCCGAAATTCAAAAAAAAAAAGGTTCGAAAAAAGAAGCTGTGATCTAGACGGCGGATCTTGGATGAGGGACCCTTCGACAGGTCTCAAAAGATGATGCGATGGACGACATTGCTCAAGGACATCAAGGACAAGGTCGGGTTATCTGGTGCAGCACCACAGACAGGTGGGGCCCAGTCGTCGGGGACACAGCAGGGGCACCCATTTCTCTATCCCAACAACCAGCATTTGCCTGCTGCGCTCGCGCCGGTATCTGTCTCAGCCGGTTCAGATGCCTCCTGGGTTGACTCGTCTCAGCCCGGTACAGCCTCTCCTAGCTTGTCTCCTGCCAGGTAGCTCTCTAGCTTTTGTACGATTTCGGATTTTCTTTTAGTTTCTTGTTTTGGTTTTGATTTTTGAAATGAAGCCAGTTAATGGAATTGTATTTGCAAAGGAGAGATTCTCCCCGTGCTGTTTGGAAGATTTGTTTCCCAAATGGGTTTGATCTCACTCTCATTTTTTTTATGGCTAGATACCTGTCTTTTTGGAAGATTTTGTATTAGAATTTAGAAAGCTTTCTGCTATTTGGTGACGTAACTAATACTTCTTAGGTTGAGTACAAATTTTGGATTTTGGCTGGGGGGAATTTTCTGTGAGATAGGGTTGACCTCCTGTTTAGTTTTGTAAGCCAAAATTTTTTATAGCTCGGTATCTTCTGGTTAAGATTAACTTACAACAGAACTTTTCCAGGAATTAATATCTTTCTTTCTTTTAAAAACCATTAATACCATCTTTCTGTTTTCTCCATGAAAATTGAAACTATTTGCCAGAGTTCATAAAGGGATTTTAGATGACGATGTTTCATAGAGTAAAGGAAATATTTGAAGTTGGCACTCTATAGGGAGTTAACATTTTTCATAAAATTTTGAACTTGTCATGTACAGAATATATCCTGCTTCAGTATTATCTCAAAATCTCCTTTGGTCTCCAAGTTAATTTGCTAATAGTCATTTTGCTTTGTTTGGGAGCAGAGAGAAGCATGAATTGGAGTCAGCTTTTAGGAAGTATTGGGAAGAATTCCGCGCATCCAGCTCTGAAAAGGTGCCTTATTCTTTTACCCATTCATTTTTGTCGCACATGTACCCTATCAACACAGCATTTCATCGTTATGGTAGTTTTAATTGGTCAGATTAACGTGTACTCATCAAATCCGTAAGGACCACTGCATGTCGAACAATATAGTTAATTAACAGTTCATCCCTAAACATAGGGTATTGCTTATCATTAACTGACCTGTCCTTCTCGTTGTTTCTCTCCCCATGGACGAGGGGGAGCACAGTTGGTCCTTCTTCATGTCTTTTATTTTCCTTTAGAAGAAACTATGAGGTTAAGCGTGTTAGGGGCAAATGCTTGTTATCTTTCATATTTTTCCAGTGGTATTAATTATATTGTTCATTTTTACTGAGGCACGGACAAGAGGACTCGCTACAATTTACTTAATAGCTGCTGGCAATCGATAATTTATTTCTTTTAAAAAAATAAATCTTTCTTTAATCTAACTGTCTATCTACATATGATCTATTTAATTACATACTAATTACAGAAATCAAGCCTGATCTGCTATTATGCACATATTAATGAGCTGTTGCAACATCCAATCATTACGTGCCATGTCATTCTTGGTATTGACTCCTTACCATCATCGATAATTTATTCTTCTCCTTCATTTTCAGGAGAAAGAAATGGCTCTTGGTTATGCGGTGGAGGCCTTTTGTAGACTAGTCAGACAACAGTCTAGTGTAGCTCAAGTAGTCAATAAGTACGCTACCTCTATCCCGAATATACTATGTACTCTTTTACATGCTTGCTAGAGTTGAGTAATTGGTTCCTATGATCTAGAAAAGAATCCCTCAAAATTAACCACTATGTGCTGTTATATATTTTTTTTATTCTGCTTTACTATACCATTTCTGTATCTTGTCACTTTCACACTATGTTTATTTGCTTGTATATACTGTTATGCTATACAAAATCTGTCCATGAGGTTCCTTCGGTAGTCTGTAATTTTTGTGGATCATTCTACCAAAGCTCATAAAGTTAGTTATTCCTTAATAAGAGCAAGGCATCTGCAAAAGCCATGTATATTATGCCAATTTAATAAATGAGAATATTAACTTGAAAAGCAAAACAGAAAAATACAATTTCTGTTTACCTTAGCTTATTTTACTTTTAATGTATATTCAGGTTAGTCGAGTCCCATATATTTTGTTTTGTTCTTGGGAGAGCCTTCGAAGCTGATGTAAAAAAATTAAGGGGTGAGAAAATAAAAACAAAGGAAGCCCTCAATGTTTCTGAAGTCATGTCCTTTTTTACTGAAGTGACAAATGTAAGCTTTTGACTCTCTTTTCTTTTTCTTCCTTTTTTCCAGTAACTGCATGTAGATGTACTAACTTTTGTATTGTTTTTGCATTAAAATAGGACGGCATTTGTCCTGGTTCAAATATTTTATATGCTGTGGAGGTGTTGGTCACAGGGGTATGTTTTCATTAGTTTCTTCTATTTCATTGCCCATCTGTATTTGTAGCCGAATTCTTTAGTAATAAATTCATGCTTATGTTTCCTTTTGTTTTACTGTTTGGTACAGCCAACTGGTAAACAGCATTTGTTGGATACTGGAATATTGGGTTCTCTTGTCTATATTTTGCAAGGTCTTCTTAGCATTGATGAATCTTATTCTAAAGAAGCTCGATCTGATGATGGTGGGTCCACTTCAGAGGAAAAACAGACTGACAGCTACACCTCTCAAGTTCGGAGACTTGAGGTAATTCCGTCATATGATCCAGTTTTTGGGATTATTATATGGGAATTAACTTTCTATTTCTTCTTTAAAGTAAATCACTTTTGTCAAATTAGATCCACTATGTTAAGTTATCTACAGATTAATATCCTGTATTATTTTTGCCAGCTGTTATCAGACATTTGAAATATTGGCATCTGAACCTTTCTTTTAAAGTAATTTGAATTGATCTGTCGAACAAAGTGGATAAAAAATGTTTAGTTCAAAGACGGTAAAGATTGCATGAGTGTCTAATACACATGCCCAATCAAAATGGAAAAAGAATGAAGGAATTAAGTCATTTGTTGTCTGTCATCATTAGTTTCCAACTTAGTTCATAACGTGCAAAACTCTGAAATATGGTCCGTGCTGATCTCAAATAACAAAGTTGGTTGTCTCTGAAGTGATGGTAAAGAATTGGCATATTTTGATGAAAGAAGTAGAAACAAGAATGACCGAGCCTTCATTTTTTTCACTACAGTTAAAGTCAGAATTTAACCACAAGCACCTGAGCAAGCAATGCTTTATACCGCTTGGTTCGTGTTCTTGTATGATTCACATGCTGTGAAATTGGTGTGGTGTGCAGGTAGAAGGGAGTGTTGTTCATATAATGAAGGCATTAGCGAGCCACCCCTTGGCCGCACAGTGCATGGCAGAAGACAGTACTCTAGAGCTGTTGTTCCACATAGTGTCCAATGGCTCTCTGAACATCTTCTTCCAGCTTCGCCACGGCCTTGTCCCCTTACACACCGTCCAGCTCTATCGACATGCTATGCAGGTAACTTTGTCTCTCTTTAAAATTTACTATGCTTCTCAGTTCTTACATACATTTGATGGTTCTCCTTGACAAAACTGGTTCAAATTTTGGGGGTACAAGCTCCTTTGAATGGGAATGATCGTAGCCCAGAAGTTCATGAGAGTCTCATAGTTGTTATAATCTCAAGGACCAAATAACTATTAGAACATAACTGTCTAAAAAATGCAAGCGTGCAAACTCTCTTTTGGTAAAATCTATATAAATTATTGGGTTACTTTTTTTAGCATAACAAGGATTTTTCCTATCTCTGTCTGCAGATTCTTGGACTTGTTCTAGTTAATGACAATGGGAGTTTAGCTAAGTATATACGAGACAAATCTCTGGTAGAGTTCCTCTCTCTTCATTTAACATGGAAATAAGGCACATTTTACCAATATAATAATTTCATATTTTTTGGGGTTATTTGTGCAGATTAAGTACCTTCTGATGGCCATCAAGGACTTCAATCCAGAGAAATGTGATGCTGCCTATACCATGGGAATAGTCGATTTGTTGCTTGAATGTGTGGAGCTTTCTCACCGATCCGGCAATCTCTTCCCTATAGGTACATGGAATTATCTCTACCCTCAACCTTCTGGTATCTGTCCAGACACTTGTGTACATAGAAAAAGATAAGGCAGTTTGGCAAGGACCTTTTCATTAATTGTCTAACTTTTATACTTCTTGTACTGACTATGTAGATGGGGGCAGTGGTGCAATGGGGCCCATCAAGCTTAGAGATGAAATACATAATGCACATGGATACCAATTTCTTGTACAATTTGCACTGACTCTATCCAACATCCACAAAAAACAATCTTCATCTAAAACTCCTACCCAAGACGAGGCTTCCAATTCAGAAGAATTTCCAGGGACACAAGTTGGAGGTGGCTCTCCTCCCCCAAGCATCTCCCCTGCACTCTCGCGGTTACTAGATGTTCTTGTGAACTTATCCCAGACAGGTCCACCTGAGATGAGATCTAAAACCATGAAAGGAGGCAGAAGCCGCCCACCATCTTTAGACCGTCTGACTGATGAAGTTGAAAAAGGAAGCTCGAAAGTGAAGGATCTTGAAGCCATCCAAATGCTTCAGGATATATTCCTCAAAGCTGACAACAGTGAGGTGCAGTTGGAGGTGCTTAACAGAATGTTTAAGATCTTCTCTAGCCACCTTGAGAACTATAAGCTGTGCCAGGAGCTTCGGACTGTGCCTCTTTTCATACTAAACATGGCTGGTTTCCCCTCATCTCTCCAAGAAATCATATTGAAGATATTAGAATATGCTGTAACAGTTGTGAATTGTATACCAGAACAGGAGCTACTTTCTCTGTGCTGTCTGTTACAGCAGCCAATCACAACCAGTTTAAGACGTACAATTCTCTCCTTCTTTGTGAAGCTTCTGTCTTTTGATCAGCAGTACAAGAAGGTTCTTCGTGAAGTCGGTGTTATGGAAGTTCTACTAGATGACCTAAAGCAGCATAAGATTTTGTGGGGGTTTGACCAGAGTAACAAGTTCTCTACCCTGGTTGACAAGAAAACTAATTCTGTAGCTGCTACGAGTGGCTTCCAAAAACACATAGACGGCAAGGATGTGATCTTATCATCACCAAAACTTGTTGCATCAACATCAGCAAGGCTCCCTATTTTTGAGGATGAAGGCACAGTTGTGGTGGCATGGGACTGTTTGTTTCATTTGTTGAAACGCGCAGAAACAAATCAGCAAGCATTTCGTGCTGCTAATGGCATCAGCATCGTGCAGCCATTTCTGACCTCTGATAGCCACCGAAGCGGAGTGCTTAGGCTACTATCTTGCCTCATTATCGAAGATGCCTTTCAGGTATCTATCTTTCACCACAAGATATTTACAACAATAATAGTGTGGCGGCTAATATTTTTGCTCATACTTGTTCTTGTCTGAATAAGGTTAAGCTGAGGCATAGAAAGGGCTTTGGTATTATCTTGCCAGATGCAGTACAATTAGTTCTTTAACCCATGTGCATACTTGTAATTGGTATTATAAATCTTGGGAACAGTGGGGCAGGAGAAGTATTATAAGCGCCATGATGTTCCTGGCAGTTTTTGTCTTTTACCAAATTTGGAGTATGACAAAATGTATGCCTTTGTCATCATGTTGCAAGTGTGCATGTAAACTTCAGAAACTTTTAGGACAGACCAGCTTTATTCCAAATTAGAAGTATTTTTTTTTCTTTTACAAAAGTTTTTTATTTTTTCTAACCTCAGTACCTTTTTGTTTTTAATTTCTATGCTATTTTTACAATAGTTTGATGTTGCACTTTTTTTTAGGCTCATCCAGAGGAACTTGGAGGTCTAATTGAAGTAGTTAAGAGCGGCATGGTGACAAGTCTGGCAGGATCCCAATACAAGCTCCAAGATGATGCCAAGTGCGATATCCTTGGTGCTTTGTGGCGCATACTTACTGCAAATGTATCAGCACAGCGTGTCTTTGGTGAGGCCACTGGTTTCTCTCTTCTCCTGACGATGCTCCATGGTTTCCAAAGTGACACCGAGTCTGAGCACTCATCCCTTCACTCTCACAGGCGTGTTTTCACCTTCCTAGTGCGTGTTACCACGGCTGGTGTGTGCAATAATCATATAAACAGAATAAGAGTGCACAACATCATTTCATCACATACATTCTATGACCTTTTATGTGAGTCGGGGTTGCTTTCTGTTGATTGTGAAAAACAAGTCATATTCCTGTTGCTCGAGCTTTCACTTGAGATTGTGAACACCCCAACTAATGAACTTCAACAAAACAATGCCACATCATCAAATATTGTGTCCCATGATGATGATATGAGTGCATTCTCTATGGTGTCTTTGGGAATTTCGAGGGTGGAGAGAGAACGTGTATATAATGCAAGTGCTATTGCGGTGCTGATTCGGGCCTTGTTGTTGTTCACTCCAAAAGTTCAGTTGGATTTACTAGGGTTTATTGAGAACCTTGCAAGTGCTGGCTCCATCAATCAGGAGAACTTGTGTTCTGTCGGTATGCCATATCTTTTGATCCTTTTTTCTTCTCTTATTTTTTTGTTACTTCATCCTATTGAGTTGATAGTAGTGACTTATTCCCTGTTTGCATGATTCAGGTTGTGTTGGCCTTCTTTTAGAGACGATAAGCCCATTTCTTGATAGTTCGTCCCCGATTCTTAGCCATGCTCTCAGGATTGTGGAAGTGCTTGGTGCATACAGGTCAGTTCAATCATACCCAGTAATACCGGAATATATATGTCGCGCCATTGCAATGGTACATATTTTGTCAAATAGCTGACATGGGACCAAAATAGGACTGTATTCTTAGCCATAATCTCCTGATTCTTTCCTTTATTCAATTCTTTTGTCAGACTTTCTTCCTCAGAGCTTCGGCTACTTGTAAGATACATCCTCCAACTGAAGGCCAAAAACTGTGGCAACCTACTTGTATGCATGATGGAGAAGCTAATCCAAATGGAGGATCTCAGATCTGGGGCTGTCTCCCTTGGTCCTTTCGTGGTATTGGACATGACTAAAACTGGCCATGCGTCCGTCCAGGTGTCGCTTGGAGAGCGAACATGGCCCCCTGCCTCTGGCTACTCCTTTGTCTGTTGGTTCCAGTTCCATAACCTTTTCAAATCAAAAGAATTTGAACCATCCAATGCCACAGGTAAAAGAAATGTGTTGAAGGCACATCAGACACTGCGTCTGTTCTCTGTCAGCTCGGTTGACGATGGGAATACACTATATGCTGAGCTATACTTGCATGAAAATGGAGTTTTTACTCTAGCCACTAGCAATTCCAGCTCCCTCTCCATTCCTGGATTGGATGTTGAAGAAGGCACCTGGCACCATCTCGCGGTTGTTCATAGTAAGCCGAATGCTCTAGCGGGGCTGTTCCAGGCCAGCGTGGCACAACTTTATCTAGATGGGAAGTTGCAACATACTGGTAAGTTGGGTTATGCACCTAGCCCCATGGGAAAGTCATTACAAGTGACCCTGGGCACACCAGCTGCACGTGGGAGGGTCTCTGAACTCACTTGGAAGCTCCGGTCATGTTACCTGTTTGAGGAGGTTCTTACCCCTGGGGCCATATGTTTGATGTATATACTGGGTCAGGGGTACAGAGGCTTGTTCCAAGACTCAGATCTTCTGCGATTTGTGCCTAACCAGGCATGTGGCGGGGAGGCTATGGCAATACTCAATTCCCTTGAGATTGACCTGCCGGCATCTTCTTCTGCAAGCCAAAGAGGTGGTGGGGAGGGATCAGTGAGAGGTGGAGGTGCAAGAATGGAAAATAGTGGGATTGTGTGGGATTATGAGAGGCTGAGAAACCTTGCATCCCAGATTACTGGGAAGAAACTCATCTTTGCGTTTGATGGCACATGCTCTGATGCATTTCGTACATCAGGCACACTTTCTCTCTTGAATCTTGTTGACCCAACGTCAGCCTCTGCTTCTCCAATTGGTGGTATGTAGATGACATTCTTATATTTGGTTGGCTAAGATTACTGTACCTGAACTTTGTCTTAGTACCTACACCTCAGCTGAGCTGCAGGCTCATACTGATTTACGGTCTGTAGCGCTACTGGATCCTTTGGGCAAGTTGAGAACACAAGCAATCAGTGAAAGCTTTTATTATGTGATTAATGGGTTAAAGGATTAGCCAAATAGGTAAAGCACAGACCATATAAATATGGGTGGGGATTCCTTGACAGCTATTTATTTTGACAATCTTGACAACCAATTTCATATAAATTCATAAAAAAATTTAAAAATAGAAATTTTTTTTATGACATATTCTTAAACTTATGGATTGATTGTGTTTCATGTTTCATGTAACTTGAGTGTTATTTGGTATTCCATCAAAAAGCCATTAAATTTAAACCGTTAAAATTGTCATATAATTTTGACGGCCTTTGATGGAATATCAAATGATACTCAAATTTCATAAAACTTGAAACATAATCAATCCATAAATTTAAGAATATATTTGTAAGTTTCTTCTTTCCATTTTAAAGATTTTCTATGAATTTATATGAAGTTCATTGTCAAGATTGTCAAAATAAATAGTTGTCAAGGGATCCCCACCCTATAAATATTTCACTTTGAAGCAGGGAGTAAGCACTTCCAAATACAAAAAATACGTAGACTAAATTTGTGTTATTTTCAAAATGTGATTTGGAATAGTAACTTGAGATGAGTAAGATAAGTAAATATATAACTGGAATACTATGCTTCAAAATGCAAGCTGGTTTCAGTCATTTGTATAATTAACATAACAAGTATTTTGTAATACTTGGTATTAAAACAGAAAAGTATGGTAATTTTTCCTTTTGCATGCACAACTCTTTCTTTTTCTCACATCCAGCTGGGAATTGGTCATTTTTGTTATGTATTTCTGTTAAAGTAAATTTCAATAACTTTTCCAGGGATACCCCGTTTTGGGCGTCTAAGTGGTGATGTGTACATCTGCCACCAGTTAGCAATCGGGGATAGCATGCAGACAGTTGGTGGCATGGCAGTTGTGCTTGCCCTTGTGGAGGCAGCCACAACTCGAGAAATGCTACACATGGCCCTTGAGCTCCTCGCACTCTCTCTGCAACAGAATCAGAGAAATATGCGTGACATGCAAAATCTGCGTGGATACCACCTTCTTGCATTGTTCCTCCACCGCCGCATGTCCCTCTTTGACATGCAGTCCCTTGAAATTTTCTTTTGCATTGCCGCATGTGAAGCCTCCTTTCCTGAGCAGCCTAAGCCCCTCGTTAGCCGCACTGCAAGCTTTGCAACAGGGATTTCTGCTGAAGCTGGGTTGGATGATATATCCCTACCAAAATTCTCTGATGACTCTATGTCAGTTGGATCCCATGGGGAGGATTCATTTAGCCATTTGTCAGAGCTGGAGAACTCTGAGTTGTCTCGTGAAACCTCGAACTGTATTGTTTTATCAAACCCAGATATGGTGGAGCACGTGTTGCTTGATTGGACTTTATGGGTGACTGCGCCAATCTCAATCCAGATTACGCTTATTAATTTCTTAGAGAGGATGGTATCAATGCATGGATTCAGAAACCATAACCTCACTATTTTACGGCAGATCAACCTGGTGCAACATCTGTTGGTGACCTTGCAGCGTGGTGATGTAGAGGTGCCAGTGTTGGAGAAACTGGTTGTGCTTCTTGGGGTGATTTTGGAAGATGGATTTCTGAACTCAGAGTTGGAGCTTGTGGTCAAATTTGTGACCATGACTTTCGATCCGCCTCCACGGTCCAATCATCAGGTTGTGCGTGAGGCTATGGGTAAGCACATTATTGTACGAAACATGCTCTTGGAAATGCTGATAGAATTACAAGTAACAATCAAGCCTGAGGAGCTGCTTGAACAGTGGCACAAGATTGTGTCATCTAGACTGATCGCATTTTTTCTGGATGAGGCAGTGCATTCCACAAGTATGCGCTGGATCATGACACTGACTGGTGTGTGCCTCTCCTCCTCAGCCACTTTTGTGCAGAGGTTCCGTGCCAGTCTTGGCTTCCAGGGACTGACACGTGTGCTCCCAAACTTTTTTGATTCCCCTGAGATATACTACATTTTGTTCTGCTTAATTTTTGGCAAATCAGTTTACCCACGGGTCCCTGAGGTGCGCATGCTTGATTTTCATGCGCTCATGCCCAATGATGGTAATTTTGATGAGTTGCAGTTTGTTGACTTATTAGAAACAGTTGTTGCCATGGCAAAAGCCGCATTTGACCGGTTGAGTGTTAGATCTATGCTTGCATACCAGAATGGCAATCTATCACACTTGAGTGGGAGTCTGGCATCAGATCTTGTTGAGACTGCTAGTGACACGGTAGGGGGTGACTTGCAAGGGGAGGCACTCATGCACAAGACATATGCTGCTAGGCTCATGTCTGGGGAGGCTGCAGCCCCTGCAGTCACCACTTCTGTACTGAGGTTCATGGTTGACCTTGCGAAGATGTGCCCTCCTTTCTCAGCTGTGTGCCGACGCTCTGAGTTCCTTGAGAATTGTGTTGATTTGTACTTCTCTTGTGTAAGGTCTGTTTTATGTGAGTTATCATTCTTTTCTTTTTTTTCTTGTTTTATTTCCTTTTGTTTTCATATCTCACAATTGATGAAACCCTTGTGGTTGTGCGGTGCAAAGGAAGGTTCCATTTTATAGCAGGTCGAGAGGTACTATACATTGGTCTTGTCTTTTGCTGTTTCGAAGGTGTTATATTTAATTTAGAACATTAGTGTGTAACCACATATTCAAATAAGAAAAACAAACCAGAAGATATAGCACAAGAAAAGCTTGTGACAGTTGTTCATCAAGTACAGAGCCATCTTGAAATCTAGAAAGCACAATGGCTGGTCCTGAAAAGTACAAACATGTACCTTTTTGTTTGTTAGGTTGGTGCTTATTAATAATTCCGCCTTTTATGCATTTTTTTGTATCATTTTGGCATTTCTAGCCTACCCCAATTTATTTGGGATTAAAGGCTTTGATGTTGTTGTATATCAACTATACCAAAGTCTGGTCAATTTGCTTCTTTTTCTGTGCAGAGCTGACTGTGCACTCCGAATGGCAAAAGATCTCCAAAGGAAAGCAATTGATGTGAAAGTCTTGAATGATATTGATGACAATGGAAGCTCCAAAGATACGTTCACAAGCCTACCAGCTGATCAGGAACAGTCAGCCAAAACCTCTATGAGCGTTGGCAGTTCCCCTCAAGAGCAAAACAGCACAAGTTCTGATGAACCCATTGGTTCCCCGTCTCCCCCTGATGGTACAACTGAAATTAAAAATGAAAACTCGTGCCAAACAGAAGCAACCAAATTTACTAATAAAGAGGATGAATTTGAACAACAGCAAGACCAAGGAAAGACCCAGCCGGTAAACCGAAATGTGTCTGTGGACATTTCCCTGGTTGATGGTTCCCCCAATTCTGCCTCTTTAAATCTCATAAACTCTCCAATTCTATCTGAGAAGTCGAACTCCAAGGCAACAACACCACTTGCCTCCCCGGTTGGCATGATAAGCTCTTGGCTTAGCGGCTCAACTGAAAAGCCACCGCTTGCGCCTTCTGTGACCTCCTCGGTGAATGACTCAGAGTTGTCGGTTGACCCTAAACTTGGCTCTCATGGGACTCAACTCGCTGGTAGCTTGTTATTTCCAATAAGCTCCAATATTTTGCTTGAGATGGATGACATGGGATATGATGGTGGGCCATGCTCAGCAGGTGCAACTGCAGTGCTGGATTTTGTTGCACAAATTCTAGCTGACATAATTGCAGAGCAAGCAAAGGCACACTCCACCGTTGAAAGCATCTTAGAATCTGTGCCTTTATTTGTGGATGCTGAATCTCTTCTGGTTTTTCAAGGGCTTTGCCTTGGCCGAGTTGTGAACTTCCTAGAAAGAAGGCTCCTACGAGATGATGATGATGAGGATAATTTCAAAAGGCTTGACAAAACCAAGTGGTCAGCAAACCTTGATGCTCTCTGTTATATGATTGTAGACCGTGTCTATATGGGATCATTCCCCATGCCTCTTGGTGTACTGAGAACACTGGAATTCTTACTGTCCATGCTACAACTAGCGAACAAGGATGGCCGTATTGAAGAAGTGACACCTTTAGGCAAGGGCCTTTTGTCTATCACTAGGAGCACACGACAGCTAGAGGGGTATATCTACTCAATTTTGAAAAATACAAACCGCATGATCATGTACTGTTTCCTGCCGACCTACCTAGCCTCGATTGGGGAAGATGAACTGCTATCTGGTGCTGGGTTTCAAACAGAACCTGGGAGATATGCTCTTGTGAAAAAGGCCTCGAAAGATGGTGTTGCAATAGATATCTGCACCGTATTACAGTTGTTAATTGCAAACAAGCGTCTGATTCTTTGCCCAAGTAATGGGGATAAAGACGTGATCTGTTGCTTGTTGGTAAACCTTATTGTGCTTTTGCGTGACAAGAGGCTGACTGCCCAGAACCTCGCTGTTGATTTGATGAAATATCTTCTCTTGCACCGACGGCAGATGTTTGAGGAAATGCTAATGCTGAGAGCTGATCAAGGGGGGCAGGCATATGATATATTGCGTGGAGGTTTTGACAAACTTCTCACTGGGAGTGTTTCTATGTTCTTCGAGTGGTTTAATGGCTCGGATCATGTTGTAAACCGTGCTTTAGACCAGTGTGCCTCTATCATGTGGCACCGGTACATTACAGATTCTTACAAGTTCCCAGGTGTGAGGATCAAAGGGTTTGAGACAAGGAGGAAGAGGGATATGGGAAGGAGGTCCAAGGAGACGGTGAAGCTTGATGAGAAGCACTGGGAATTACTGGACAAGAGACGGGACAGCCTTGAAGAGGTTCGCAACAATATGTCAACCCTGCTCAGGAAGATTCGTCAGGACAAATATGGGTGGGTCTTGCATGCTGAGAGTGAGTGGCAGGACCAGCTGCAACAGTTGGTGCACGAAAGAGGTATATTCCCAGTGCGGCAGTCTTTTGTGGACTCTGAGTGGCAGCTGTGCCCAGTTGAAGGTCCCTACCGCATGCGCAAGAAGCTCGAACGGTGCAAATTCAGGGTTGACACCATACAGAGTCTTTTGAAGAGTGGGCTGCGGCTGGAGGAGGATGTGATGGTGACAAATGAAGAGCCTGAGTCAGGATTCAGTGATAATGGCCCAGATGATCTAGGTTCTGGTTTGAATGTACTAAGTGATGATGTCGATAAAAAAGAAACAGATGGGGCAGCAAGTGGTTTCTATGAAGGAGGTGATGAGCATGTTGGATTCAGAACTGAACCTGATTCAATTGGCTGGAATGATGACAGAGCTAGTAGCATTAATGAGTCAAGCCTTCACTCGGCCATGGATCTTGGTGCAGGAAAATCGAGTGTTTTCTCAGCACAAATGACTGACAGCATACACCCAAGATCAGAAGTGGGTTCCCCTCGGGCATCCTCGGTCCGGACAACAGACCTGAAACCTGGGGATGAGAAACCTGACTCTCTCTTGTTTGACAATGGGGAGTATCTTATCCGGCCATTCCTTGAGCCATCAGAGGTGATCAAGCAGAAGTACAATTGTGAGAGGGTTGTTGGTCTCGACAAGCATGATGGTATATTCATAATTGGTGAATTCTGTTTGTACATCATAGAAAACTTTTACATTGATGAGGCTGGATGCATTTGTGAGAAGGCAAGTGAAGATGAGCCTTCGGTGATTGACCAAGCACTTGGTGTTAAGAAAGATTTTATAACAGGAAGTGAGTTCAGTTTAAGGTCACCTTCGTCATCTTTCCGTGGTGGGGTTGGGGCATCAATGAGGAATTTGGTTGGAGGAAGAGCGTGGGCATACAATGGTGGTGCCTGGGGGAAGGAGAAGGTATGTAGTAGTAGCACCCTGCCACACCCATGGCACATGTGGAAGCTAGATAGTGTACATGAGCTGCTGAAACGAGACTATCAGTTGCGGCCAGTGGCTATAGAGATATATAGCATGGACGGCTGTAATGACCTCCTAGTTTTCCACAAGAAGGAGAGGGAGGAGGTGTTTAAGCATTTGATTACCATGAATCTTCCTCGAAATAGCATGTATGTACATTTTCTTGACTGTTTGTTCATCTGCAAGTATATTGATTGTTCTCTTATGAGTTCCTTTGTGCGAACTTACCTGTTAGCATGGTTTGTACTTGGATATCAGAGCTTTAAGAATAATATCTGTTTTTATCTAACACACACACACACACTGTGTTTTGAGCAACTAGTTAAAGACATAACTGCAGTGGTTGTTGTGTTCAGAGCTTTAAGAATAATATCTGTTTTTATCTAACACACACACACACACTGTGTTTTGAGCAACTAGTTAAAGACATAACTGCAGTGGTTGTTGTGTATCTAATGTTAGTACTTGTTCTGTTATACGTGTGATAGGTTGGATACTACAATCTCCGGGTCATCAAAGCAAGAGGCAAGTGAAGGAGGCCGTCTCTCACGGTTCTATGCAAAGTCATTTATGAAACGTTGGCAGAATGGGGAGATAAGCAATTTCCAGTACTTGATGCACCTGAATACACTCGCGGGTCGTGGGTACAGCGATTTGACCCAGTATCCTGTCTTCCCATGGGTTCTTTCAGATTATGAGAGTGATGAACTGGATTTATCAAGCCCGCAAACATTCCGTAAGCTTGACAAGCCAATGGGTTGCCAAACACCAGAGGGGGAGGAAGAATTCTGTAAAAGGTGGTGTTATTTTTTATTTTATTTTTAGTTGTATTCCAGTTTTCTGCATCTTTATTTTTGCATTGATCAACCCAATCAGAAGCATCAATATGATATTCTTTTTAATGGTTGGTTGATTGTCAGGTATGAGAGCTGGGATGACCCTGATGTGCCAAAATTTCACTACGGGTCACATTACTCTAGTGCAGGGATAGTGTTGTTTTATCTACTCCGTTTGCCACCATTCAGTGGGGAGAACCAAAAGTTGCAAGGAGGATCATTTGACCATGCAGACCGGCTCTTTAACAGCATACGTGACACTTGGCATAGTGCTGCTGGCAAGAGCAACACTTCTGATGTTAAGGAGCTCATTCCCGAGTTCTACTACATGCCAGAGTTCTTGGAGAATTGCTTCAACCTCGACCTCGGTGAGAAGCAGTCTGGGGAGAAGGTTGGGGATGTGATTTTGCCCCCATGGGCCAGAGGAAGTGCTCGTGAGTTCATTAGGAAGCACCGTGAGGCCCTGGAGTCTGATTATGTGTCTGAGAATCTCCATCACTGGATTGATCTTATCTTCGGCTATAAGCAAAGAGGCAAGGTATGCATGTGTTGCCTTTCTCATTACAGGTTGCTAGATACAACCTAAATTACTTGTATGGCTCAAGTTAACTTGGTCTTTTTCTTCTTCTTTTTTGTATGAGTGTCATTGTGTGGTATGTGGAGAAATTTAATAAAGATTATACAAAGAAACTTATTAGAAAGTTTCCATAGGTATGACAGAACATGGATAGACATGGGTGTTGTACTGTTTAATATAGTAGTGTTACTGATGTAATGCTAAGAGTTTAGCATTTGCTGTTTGTGGCTCATCTCTCTCTCTTTCTCCTTCAATTTCAGGCAGCAGAAGATGCAGTTAATGTATTCTACCACTACACATACGAAGGGAATGTTGACATAGATGCAGTGACAGACCCCACAATGAAAGCCTCAATCCTTGCACAAATCAACCACTTTGGTCAGACCCCTAAACAACTCTTTACCAAGCCACATGTGCAGCGACGAACTGATCGCAAGATCCCAGCCCATCCACTTTGTCATAGCACTTATCTGGTTCCGCATGAGGCCCGCCGTGCCAGTTCTTCTATCTCCCAAATCGTCACCTTCAATGACAAAACCCTAACTGCAGGCATTAATTGTGTGCTGAAACCTATTAACTACACAGAGTATGTTTCATGGGGTTTCCCTGATAAGAGTCTCCGGGTTGTGAGCTATGACCAGGACAGGTTGCTATCCACTCACGAAAACCTACATGGTGGGAACCAGATCCAGTGTGCAGGGGTCAGCCATGATGGTACCATTTTAGTCACTGGTGCAGATGATGGTACAGTTTCCGTCTGGCGGTTTGTCAGAGAAGGGTTCCGGGGACAGCGGAATGTACTTCTTGAGCGCACCTTGTGTGCTCATACTGGAAAAATTACGTGTTTGTATGTGAGCCAGCCTTATTCTTTTATAGTCACTGGATCTGATGACTCAACTGTTATCATATGGGATCTGACGAATCTGGTCTTTGTTAGGCAGCTGCCAAGATTTCCAGCACCAATATCAGTCGTGCATGTTAATAACCTTACTGGAGATATTATAACTGCAGCAGGCGTACTCCTTTCTATATGGAGTATAAATGGGGACTGCCTAGCAGTAATAAATACATCTCAGCTGCCTTCTGATATGGTACTGTCTGTAGCATGCACCACAAGTTCGGACTGGCTAGATACAAACTGGTATGTGACGGGACACCAGAGTGGTGCAGTAAAGGTGTGGAAGATGGTACACTTTTCGTCTGATGAGGCATCTGCAGGAAAGAATCGGTCTCCCAGGAGTAGCTTTAGTAGTTTGGGTCTAAATGGAAAATTGCCAGAATACAGGTTAATTTTGCAAAAAGTGCTAAAAGCGCATAAGCAGCCGGTCACAGCACTTTGCCTGACATCCGACTTGAAACAATTGTTAAGTGGAGATAGTGGGGGTCACCTTGTCTCTTGGACATTGCATGATGAGGGTAGGACTTCATGACGACGAAAGGCCGTTCGGTTGCCATCATCGTCTGGACGATCGAACGGTGATCGCAAACTTGTGAGTTTGAGTAGTTTTTTTTCTAAAAGATCGAGGATTTGGTCTAGAAAGGAGAAAAACAGTTTGGTTAGGCGAGTTGCATGACACAAGCTGATAAAAATTAATGTAAAGTGATGATACTGATAGCAGATGCTGCGGGGCCAAGCATTATAAAGAGAAGAAAAGGGCGAAAGTGGGTTCCTGAACATAAAACAAGGCTTCGCTGTTCACATTTGTTTTTATATGTAAAAGGATTAATCGGGCTTGGTTTTTCATTTTTTGTGGGTGAAACAGAGCGGCCTATGATGCATGTAAAGTTTGTATAGGATATGTTATAAGATGTAGCTGTGACCTGTGAATCAGGGGAGAGTAACGGATTCGACGCAAATGCGAAATTTGGAGGAGTATCTATTTGTTTGTTTAATATTAAACTTAGTTTTTTTTTTTTTCACTAGGATCTTAACCCGCGCTTCGCTGCGTAATCGTCCTTTTTTCAGTAAAATTTTTGAAAAATAAATCGTAAAGAATTTCCATCGGAGAGAGCATGAGGAAAATAAAGAAAAGAAAAATAAGATCTAATAGATCATCTGTTTGTTCGGTTGATCTGGATTTTACAATATATTTTTTTAATTTTTTTTATTATTGTTAGCATTATTTATTTTCTTCTCTCTTTTTTTTTTAAATATGCAACTATATGCACATATGAAAAATGCAATTCTAAAATATAAATAAATCATAAAATATTTTTGATCTCTTGTCAGTATATTTTAAAATATCATAAGATAAAAAGAATGTTACTTAGTCGTAAAAGTGCTTTTATTATAATAAGAAGAATAAGTTTAAAATTTTAAGATTTCTTTATGTATAATTAAAATTTTAATTTCTTTAAGACCCAAAATAGTCTAAGTAATTTGGATAGGAGGTAAAACTACCCAAGTTGCTCAGACTGTTCTGGATCTTAAGAAAAAAAATTCATAAAATAAAGACATTAATAGTTATCGTGAACAAACTGTTTTGGATCTTAAGAAATTAAAAATTATAATTATATAATAAGAAATCTTAAAATTTTGAATGATTTATGAATAAAGAAAATGTCTCAAAGATCACGTTCCATGTCTACTTTGTACAATCACATACAAGAAAGGCCCATCAATGTTCATGTTGTACAATCTCACATAAAATAAGTGCATTAATTTTAATGTTCTTTTTGCACCATCAAATATAATTTATCAATTCATTTTATACATAGCAATTTTTTCGCTTGTGTAAGTCTAAGAATTCTTGCTACTTTTTAGATAGCTATTTTCTCGTGTAAGTCTAATAATTCTTCGACCTTTTATTCATTATCTGTCAGTAGTGGATTGAAAAAATCAGTCCGGTCCAATCCGTTCCGGACCGGACCGTGACCGTGGACCGGACCGGACCGGACCATCCCCGGACCGTGCCTTGCCTTGGTCCGGTCCAACGGTGGTCCGGTTCGCCTTAAACCCGAAAATGGACCGTGCCGACCCGTCCCGTGCCGACCCATGGACCGGACCGTGGACCGTGGGCCGATCCCCGGACCGTCCCCGTCCCGGACCCCCGCCCCCCCCCCCCCCCCCCCCTCTGCCACATTTTTTTTAATTAAAAGGTGCTAGGCCCCCCCAAAGATACCCCAAGTGTACAAAAATTCAAAAAAAAAGTCACTTTTTTTTTATCTTTGCAGAAAAATCCGAAAAAAAATAAAAAAAATATATTTTTTTTTCCAAAAATCTGAAATTTTTCCTCCCAAAAATATCTATAAATACCACTCCCATTTACATCTCAAAACACATCAAAATCTCATTCTCCCTCTCTTCTCAATCTATCAAATTCTCAAATTTTCATTTAATCTCAAATTCTCAAATTTAATTTTCTTATTCCAAAAAACAAAAAATAGTTTAGAATTATTAATTTATTGTTAGTCCATTGAAAAAATTAACTAATGGAAGAAGGTAGAAGACTAGAAGGATAATATTCGTTATCGCCATTTCTCAATTTCATCGTTGCGATAATATTTTCCCTTCAAGGTTAGTTTTTAATTTTAATTAGTTGTAATTTTTATTTATAGAAATTAGTTATGTTGTTAGATTTTATTCATAATTTTTTATTTGAAATTTATAGAAATTAGTTTATTTGTAAAATCTAATTTTTTATTTGTATTTTTTTTGTAGAAATTCATTTTTTTCTTAGAATAATACATTTTAGTTTTATGTTGTTAGATTAATAGATTTAGAATATTATATTTAATGTTAAATTATTTTTTTGTTAGAATTTATTTTAGAATGTTAAATTTATTTTTTAAGTAGAAATTTATTTAGATTGTTAAGGCGGGTATTAAAACACAAGGTGTTAATGCATTAATTGTGAAATTTAAAAATAGTTTTCACCATATTTTTTCAAATAATATAAGAAAACAAGAATTTCACGCCTTATGTGTCCGGTTGAGTTTGAGCAAGTTAAGAGTACCATGGGATGTAGATACCCGTTGGAACTCGACCTATAGAATGTTTCATCGTTGTTTTCCTTACAAGCATGCTATAACCGAAACCTTAAATAACTCAACCGAGGGGATTCATTTGCTTATCTCCGAGGGAGAATGAGACCAACTTGAGATGTTAAAATCCTTCCTCGGTGTCTTCTTCATGGCAACTATCAAACTATCGTGCTCGTATACACCATCTACACATGAATTACTTCATCATCTTTATCGTATATCTAAGGTGAATTATCTTTTTTTTTTAATTTGATTCATTTTAAACTTCATCTTTTTTTCTATCTCATCTTTTTTTTTATATTATTTTTTCTATCTCATTTTTTTCTATATTTTTTTCTTATATTCTTTTTCTCAAAAAGGTTTATCGTGAGATGAAAAATATAGAAAGTCTCGACTCCTCTCTTTCTCCAATCGTAGAAGCAATGAAAGAAAAATTTCTCAAATATTGGGAGGAAGTACCCGCCGTGACAATTATCGCAAATTATCTTCATCCATCATTCAAGAAAAAAATACACCGTAAGGCTTCTTCAAAGGTATAAACAAAATCTACATCTACGCACTAATGAGGAAGATACCGCGTAAATAGCTTATTGGAGGAGATGTTCAACATTTATAACTCCCGACGAAATACTAATAATCCTTCTACTACCGGTTGTAACATTAGGTATGAATTTTAATCATCATTCTTTCTATTACATAATTTATTCACTTATATTATGTTCATTTTTAATCGTATAGAAGTAATAGTTCATCTGGATTGCTAAATGAGTTGCGAGATGATGATTGTTTTGAAGATCAACAAATAAACAATAACGAATTCTTGAGTTATTGTTTGGGAAGCATGGAAGATGATCAAATTGATATCCTGGAGTCTTGGAAGAGGAATGCAACCGCCTATCCAACATTGGCGATGATGACGCGTGATGTATTTGCGGTGCACTCGTGTCAACAATCCCTTCCGAATCATGTTTTAGTTCGGCAAACATGATTCTAACAGATAAGCGTACCAAATTGGGTTCAAAACTTTTCGAGCAACTTGTGTGCAATAAAGATTGGATTGATGCTGAAAGTCACATGCAACATGATACCACATTTGAGGCGAAGAATATCCGCCATAGAAACTCAAGAAAGTGGTACCAATATCCCGATATCTCTCTAGAAGATGATTCCGACGACCCATACGACATTCAAGACAACGACTTATGGTATATGCACAACGACTTCTAAGAGTTTGATATTTCTTACCATATCAATCTTTTTATCTATTTTTAAATATTTCAATTATTTTTTAAAATATTTTTTTTAAAGAACATTACTAACAAAAAAAAGTTATAACTCCGCCTATGTTCTTTTTACATAGCCGGTCCCAAGCCCGGGTTAAAGGAATAGGGTAACTTAAAATATTATCCAAATTGTATTTTGTAATTTTTTGTATTATTTGATTTTTAAATTATTAAAAAATATATAATTAATTCAATGAAAATTATTATTTAAAAATTAATAAATTTATTTTTCAACTTTTATAATTTTCTGAAATTTTATTTTTTTGTAATTTTTTAAAAATTTTAGTACTATTACATTTTTAAACAATTAAAAATAATAATTCGAATTAGTTAAAAATTATTATTAAAAAATATATGACAAATTATTATTTTTTCCAATTCATAAAAAAAAAAACGTATCCGGACCGGACCGGACCGTGGACCGTCCCGTCTCGTCCTGTGGGGGTCCGGCCCCCGGGGGCCAACGGTGGGACGGGTTCAGTTTTTTTGAATTTGGACCGCCTAGGACCGGCCCGTGTGGACCGTGCGGGACCGTGGACCGTGCGGAACCGTGGACCGTCCGGGTTTGGACCGGACCGGCCCGGACCGGACCGTCTTCAATACACTATCTGTCAGACTACGATATGGACAAGTTAAAAGAGCCTCCAGTAATTTCCTGTCAAAAAAATATTAACCAAAATTAACCAATAACAATAACAATTTTCCTGTCATCTCTCTTTAATATTCTATCGATCAGTTGCCCTTTCATTGGATTTGCAGAAAGTAAGACCAGAATATGAAGCTGCTATTCAAATTATATTTTTTTGGAGCAAGTTCTGAATTTTCAAGATCACTATAGTAGATCATCTAATTTGAATTTAAAAATATCTAATTTATAATAGAGTTATACTTTTTTCTAAAAAAATATTTAAAAAATCCTAAAAATAGATTTTTTTTTTATAGATATCTTGTTTTACTTATAAATTGATAGCCCGTCAAATTTCATACAATTTCATTAACTTTTGATAGTCTATCAAAAACCGTTAATTTCATTAAATTTGAATTTTTTTTATGAACTATCAAACATTAATAAAATTATATTAAATTTCATAGGCTATTAATTTAGAAGTAAAAAAATATATCCATAATTTTTTTTCTATTTTTATGATTTTTTAAATATTTTTTAGATTTAAAAGTATGACTCTATTATTGACAAGAATAATAGCTGATTTGAATCCTTGCATAGAGTTCTTTAATTCATAAACATGCATTGTATTAGTGTGTTAAAGTACATCATTTACTTGTATATAATTTATACAAATCTTTGCAGGGTCTTCAAAATTCCGATGTAAGAGCAGTTTATACTACGAGTGCCTTCTTAGCGACAATGCTGCCTCCTCCTCTGAAGATGCTTCTCTAGATTTGTCTTTCTCAGGTAGCTACTTGCAACTGGTTGTCGAATTTTAAATTTAATATTCTCTAGGGTTGAGTTTTCTGGGTGGAATTATATAACGGCAGAGTCCAAATTAGATTATTCTCGAGCTTAATGACAAACTTGATGCGACAACAAGACTCTTTCACTGAAGTAAGCAACTTCCCGAATCAATAAATTAAAGTGCTACAAGTGAGCATCGTCTGACAAAAAGAAATATGCTTTCTTTCAAATGGGAGAAATATGTCATGGGAAACAATGAGCAATAATAATGTATCTGTGAATTTGATGAAAAGAATTAATCAGTTTTGTTATCACTACCACAAAAAAATGTTTTAGAATCGGTTATATAAACGATTTAGCACCGGTTATACAACCGGTTCTAAAACTATGCGGTGCTAACATTTAGAACCGGTTATTTCAAAATAACCGGTTCTAAACTCTAACCTTTAGAACCGGTTATTTGAAATAACCGGTTCTAAACTCTAACCTTTAGAACCGGTTATTTCAAATAACCGGTTCTAAACTCTAACCTTTAGAACCGGTTATTTCAAATAACCGGTTCTAAACTATTGTACACTTTCAACATGCCCCAGGAAGAAAGTCAAATAATTTGAGTTCGTCAATTTCTCTCAAATATCTCCACTACACTGCCTGGATAATACATTATTATCTTGAAAACTTTGTTTCTTAATATTTTGTGATGGTACTATTTACTAAAAATAGTTTTTTTTTCTTATTATTATCTAGTTCTGATTTCTTTAAATTTTGATTAAATAATTTAATTTTATCATTAACTAATAAAGTATATTTCATTAACAAAATAATTATATATAATTTACATATTAAAGAAATCTGACAAATTTTCTATCTTTATAATTTCTAAAGAACAAATAAAAAAACTAAACTAAAAACTTCAAATAAACATCAAATTCATTTTTGAGGTTCAAGACGAGTTTCAAATCTGTCTTTCTCTTTCCCTTTTTTTTTTCTTTCTTCAAGATAACATTTGCTCTTTCTCTTTCTCTGTCTCTCAATATCTCTTTTATATATGAAATAGGAGGATGAAGAGTGATAATACGTGGGATATAGATTTTTTATTTTTGGTTTTTAGATCGTCGGATAAGCATGAACCAACGGTTAGATTGAAAAACATAGCAATCCGTGGGAGCAAAAAACTGAAATTCTATTGGTTGATGCAAAAAATTTCTTTAGAGCCGGTTTTTATTAAAAAGTGGTTCTAATTCATATTAATTAGAACCGATTTTTATTAAAAAATGGTTCTAATTCATAAAATTGAATTAGAACCGGTTTTTATAAAAAGCGGTTCTAATTCATAAAATTGAATTAGAACCAATTTTTATAAAAAGCGGTTCTATGAATTAGAACCGGTTTTTATAAAACCGGTTCTAAAATAAAAAATTTAGAACCGATTTTGTTAAAATCGGTTTTAATTAAATCAAATAGAACCGGTTATTATAAAACCGGTTTTAATAAAAAAAAACTTGTAACCGGTTGTTATACAAAACCGGTTCTAATAATTTTAATAAAATTTACAAATATGCCACTCTCACCTTTTAACACCTGTTTTTTAAAAAACCGGTTCTAAATAGACGGTTCTAAATCAATTTTTTCTGGTAGTGTATGATTAGTTGTCATAGATAATCATATTATATATGAGTGTAATATACTTATTGCGTCGGATGTAGAGGATGGAAGCTTTAATAGAAATGATACTTTTCACGTAGGCAATGAAAGCTTTCCTGCATCCCTCTTGGATCCACCCTGCATTGTTGAATCTTACAAAACATATAATGAGAGTTTGCTCATAAAAATAGCGGGTGTTGGTCAAGTAAGAAAAAAAGTTATCTTTGTAATTGTTGTTTCATATTCAGGGATTTGCTACTGATAATTGTTTCTAATAGTTGATGATGGTGAGGGAAGAAGGAGACCCAGTACCTGAAGGAATTGCGTACCGCAATGGCCTCACTCTTATGAGAAATGTTTAGACAAAACACTTTAGAAGAGAACCTGATTTGAATGTAATATAAGTTCTTTCATTTGAACTTTCCACTTATGAGACATGCTCAGAAAAAAACACTTTAGAAGAGAATCTGATTTGAATGTAATATAAGTTACTTTCATTTAAACTTTCCTCCTATGAGAAATACTCAAACAAAGCAGTTTAGAAGAGAACCTGATTTGAATGTAATATAAGTTACTTTCATTTGAACTTTTTGGGACTTTTGAACTTGTTTTATTGTTATTTGTTAATTATTTCTGATTTTTTATTTCAGCCAGAGTTGGTACACAGAGATGAGAATGATATGTTGTATATTATGTCAGGTGGAACAGTGACCTGTATCATTTTTTATTGTGTCCGTTCCCACAATAGACAATACAATAGCATTTCTTTGTATTAACAAAAGCTCTCACCACTCTGCTTGTATGCTACTGCCAAAAGAGCATACCATTTTTCATAGACGAATCATAATTCAAATTCTGATAAGAAATGTGCATGTTCAATGGAACAGGGTGACATTATACAGAAAAATATCTATGTTTTCGTTTTCATTTTTCTTTATTTTTGTTGCATAAGTAATAGATCTCAATTTGAAATTTGATTTCTTTTTAAAAAGTGAAATATTGAGGTTGATATTTATTTAAGATAATATATCCTTAATTGTACTTTCCAATAATAAAGGCTTTTGTAATATTAAATAAGGCATGGCGCTTAATATATGCTTAATTTTGATTGTTGGCTTATGTAATGTGCACAAGTACCATTATTAGGAAATAGTTTATTTATTTTATTTGTATTTGTATTAAATATTAGATGACATTGTAATCTCTTTTAAAAATATAATGAAATTAAAAGTATGTATTAAAATAAAATGATCCCGATATACATTGCTATTTATAGCAATTATGAACCGCCAAATTTGTGTCGGTTTGCATATTTTTCTTTAACAAGAGCTAATCTTCATAAGACACGTAGGTTTTTAATTTTATCGGATGGCCAACTGAAATTGGTTAATTGTTTTAGTAGCCTATGGTTTTGAGAAAACCAACAAAAAATCATATTTCATTCATGGCCGTATGAATTGTAAAACCAACAATTCATATTTTATGTCTCCTCTACATTTACTCAATAAATGGAGATGTCCATTTTTTGAGTTTACATGAAATAAAATTTATAACCATTCGTATATCCAGCATTCTCCGGAGACTAATAACTTGATAACAATAATCATAATTTTATAAAAATTTGAATCATCACTAATCATAAAATTATGAAAGTACATTCTATATATTAAGGACCCGATTTCCATGACATGTATATTATCCGATAATTTATTAAATTTGATCACTTTAATTTGGGTTTTGATCAATTGACGGTCCGTAATTTAATATATAATTATATTACATATAAGCCAATAAAAATTATTAAAATTATTTAATGATTAATTTTAAATAATTCCAACAGAATAAACATTGAAATATTATTTTGTTCATTGTCATTATGTATGGTTGTTTGGTGATACCCATTAAGCACAAGTCAATGCCTTATGATAAAAGCAGGAAAAAAGAAGCATGCTGGAGTTAATATTTGGAAGTAGATGTAAAATTGACCAACTGTACAGCCTTAATTAATGAAGGAATGTTTAAAACATATTTTATCAGTATTAGAGTTCCATCTTATACCATTTTCAATGGATCATAGTATATGAGAGTGAATGCTCTAATTTATTGGGAAACTGTATTCAATCTACTAAAAAAACTGAACTATTATTTTCCCTTCGATGGCTAGTTAACAAAACCTGTTACTGCTATGAACAACTTAAAACCAAATACACAAACCAAAAAAAAAATGACAAAATATTTTTCATACCATAGTACCTTATTTTTGAAGAAGCCTTTGCCTCATTTTTGCTCCTCCAGCATAATAAGTTGTCCGATCTTAAGACCGAGCATTTGTTCTTGGTTGACACAAAGCACAAAAACATTCTAGTTAAGCAAATAACTTGAAATTTATTCAAGAAGCTAAAACCAACTCAAAGGACCAAGAAAATATGATAGTTGTTCTTATTTCTGGCAAGAGCAAGAAGTTCAGTTAGCTTAACATAAATTATGGAACTCGCTATATTTAATGGAGTGAGACTTTGGGTTAACATATAAAGAAAAGTGACTGAGGATGTAAACAGTCATATTAATCATGAAAATGAATATCACCAAAATAATCTCAGGTACAAAAATATTCAACAAAAAAGTTAGTAAAAACTGAAAATCAAATAAATTAAAATATAAAGTTCAACCTAGATCCATAAATTATTTATAAGAAGAACAATGTTCGAGATGTTGTAGGTTGTCGAATTTACGAGTATAATATTTTTCATTTGAGAAACGAGACACAAAGTCAAGATAAACACGTTTGAGTCTGCTACATTGTACTAACTACTGACTCCTCCACGTGATTGAATAATGCTAGATGTACGAAAAATGATATAAAAAAAGTCGAAGATGTGATAAAAGAGATCTAGGAGTTCAGATTTTTTTAATTAATTATTTAAATAATTATATTTTTAATAATAAAAATGATTAAATTGAAAGTTTAAAAATACGAATGGAGCACGTTATTAGTAGTGGCGTTGCGTAAATGCACCATTTGGACTACCGCGTTTAAGCAAAGACACCACCGTTAGTGGCGTTTTTCATTTTTTTAATACAACTTCAATCCATCTAATGCAAATAAATAGCGCTAGTGAGAGACGCACCACTGACGCGGTACTTTTTTTAATAACTGAAAATAAAAAAAATTAAAGACGTCACTGTCAATGGCGTGTTGTCATTCGTATTTTTAAGTTTTCAATTTAATAATTTTTATTATTAAAAATATAATTATTCAAATAATTAATTTGAAAAAAATCTGACAAGAGTTACATCTTATCCGTTGATCAGTGGCTATCACCCATCTCTTTGAAATCAAACCATGGAGAAAAAATGATGACGTGTACACTCTCCGCTTCCTCTGCTGAACTCAGGCTTTTAAGAGAGAAGAATTTTTGTTGCTTTCTAGTGCTGCTTAAATTCATGAGGATGTAAATTTTTGCACACCTCTGGTTAAATGTACAATGATTTTGAAATCATCTATTGAGTTAAGATTTGGGGGTATTACCAGGTTATAACGTTCCCTTGACAATCCTGTCTTTTTTTAGTTCAGTGAAATTATTAACGTCCTCTTGACAATCCTTTTTTATCTGCTTCATTCACTAATATATACAATCATGCTAAATAGTATAAACATTTAGAGTCCAATTTGATAAATTAAGAAATAGTTTTGGAAGAGTGATAATATTGGAAGAGTGGTATTCTTGACTATTCGGAAGAGCGAAAAATATTATTTGGCAGTTGTTAATCGAAATAATTAAAATGATGATAATTATGATACTAATAATAACATAATAAAATAATAATAATCATGATCTAAAAATAATAAAATAATAACCATAATCATAATAATTATAATATAATAATAATAGTGATGATAATATAATCATAATAATAATAAGAGTATAATAATAATAACAAGAATGATAATATAATAATAAATAATAATCATAATTATAATGATATCGGTGATGATAATAAAAAAATAATTATAATATAATAATAAGATGATAATAATATCATGATATAATAATATTAACCATGATGATAATATAATAGTAATAAATAATAATCATAATCATAATAAATAATATAATAATAATAAATCACAATCATAATAATATAATATAATATAATTAAATAATAATCATTATTCTATAATAGATAAACAAATATATCACCTATAGTTTAGTATATCGGTTTAGCACTATTACGTACTCTTCTCCTTAGTCTAAAATTTATTTGACAAATTTATTTATTGGAATAACAATGTTATTCTATTTTCTACTATTCCAAGAGGTGCTAAAAGAAACCTTAGTACACATGTTTTTTTAGTTTGATGATGTTACACTTAATAATTTTTTTATTTTGTTGTTTTATAAAATATTATTGAATTTAATAAGTTTTACTTAAGATTTGATTGTATGATTCTAAGAAACTTCAAAGAAATGAAGAAGAAATGATCAAGATCAATTCGAGCTTCTATGAAGATATAAGATCATATTCAATGTACATGTATAATTCAAACAAAATCATATATTCTTCATAATTATGTAAGAAAAGAATTCTCTATCGTAGAGAACCGTTATAACGATATTCCTCAATTGTTATAACGATTCAATACACATTTCAAAAATATTTTAAGTTCTCTGTGCGTAGAAATGAGTCAAAATTAACATAGTGTATCGTTATGTAACGCTTCATCAAGCGTTATAACGACTCAATACACCTACTCAAAAATATTCTAAGTTCTTTGTGAGCAGAAATGAGCCAAAATTAATAGAGTTTATTGTTATGTAATGCTTTGTAAAGCGTTTAACGATTCAGGAATCGTTATAACGTTTTTGAAGATCAGTAGACTTGTTAGAAGGTTGGTCAAACAATCAAAGCGTTGATAACGTTTCTGTAAAGCATTTAATGTTTCTTTATATCGTTATAACGATTCATCCAATTCATTTTTGAACCGTTATAACGTTATATACAATTCTGACAAGGGGTATTTTTGGAAACTCAAGATTCTCAATACAGAAACGTTATAACGATCGATGAAATGTTATAACGTTTTCCAGCGCAAGAATACCAGTTCTCTACTAATGGTATATAAAAAGTGATGTTATGAGTGTAGATAAATTAATTGAAAATAATCAACATCTCTAGCAACCCAGAGTACTCAACTGCAACTAAAAAAACATATTTTCTTCCTTGCAAATTATAAGAATAAGAGATCTTGAATTAGCCAAATCAATTTTTTTTGTGCAATCTTCAGTTCAACACTTCTTTGAGTTTTATCTCAAATCTTTTCTCACCAGTTGTACTGCAACTTCTTTGAACATTGAGTGCTCCTTTGTTGTTTTTTTTAGCAGTTTTTAGTTTTCTTGCACTTATATTGTGAAGAAGCTAAAACTTCTTGTTTGTAACTAAATTTTTATTAATAAAGCAACATCCCGTTAGTGGGGTGAGACCCAAGGCGTAGGTATTTTAAGTCGAACTCCGTTAACATTTTCAGCTGTTCTTTATAATTTCTGTACTTTGACCAAACTAGACTAAATTGTCATTTTTGATAAAAACCATCAACCATTTTTTTAAATATCAATGAAAATAATACTAATATTTAGTATATATTATTTTTAATTTGATATAATCAGTGAAAACATTTAGTATAAATAGTTTTTAATCTGATATAATTAATACTAATATCTAGTATAAGCACTTTTTTTCATTTGATATAATAAATACAAATATTTAGTATAAACATTTATATTGGATAAAATTGATAATTAACATTCAATTTAAACCCTTTTTAATTGTTGTATATAATCAGTGCTAACATTAGCATAAATTCTTTTAAGGGAAGGGATCACATGACAATGATTATTTTAACAATTTTGACAATGATCGTCAAATAAATATGAAAAAAATAGATTTTTTTTATAGATATGTTATTCTACTTATAGATTGACGGTGATTCAAATTTCATACAATTTCATTATCGTTTGGATTTCACTTTTCCTTCAAAGACCGTTAAATTAGAAATGTTGTAAATGATATAATATTTTGATGGTATTTGATGGACTATCAAACGATAATGATATTGCATGAAATTTAAATCACTATCAATCTATAAGTAGAAGAAACATATCTATAAGGATTTTTTTTTCTATTTTAAAGATTTTTTGTATTTATTTGAAGATCCATTATTAAGAAAAGTCATTGTTAAGGGAGTCATTCTCTACTTTTTATTGAATATAATCAACGCTACTCTAATGATAACTCTTATCCTACCCTATCCATTGACAACTCTAATGACAGCGCGCCACTATCAGTGGTGCTTTGCAAAGACGCCATTACAAGTGACATCTTTTCTTTTTATTGTTTTACTTTTCAGTTATTTTTTCTTAAAAAAGCTATCAGCGCCAGTGGGAGTGGTGTTTTTCCCACTGCACCACCAAATGATAGGACAACTCTAAGTTTAAAAAAAATAAAAAAACATCACTCTCAATGACGTCTTTGCACAAACGCGTCAGTGAGACTGACTCGTTTACACTGCGCTACTAACAACGGACGCTATTCATTCATATTCTTAAAATTTTAATTTTATCATTCTTATTATTAAAATTAGAATTATTTAAATAATTATTATTAAAAAAACGCTGTATTTTTGTAGGCTCAAAGCCTCAAAGTCATCGTTTCGTCTTTTGAAAGTGAGAACGATTACGAGTCCACATGGATTATTTTTAGGTGAAAATTAAATCGTTGCCCGTTTTCCGCATCAGCATTCCATGCGAACCGTACAATGGATAAGGCCAAACTTCTCATTTTTTTCAACGTCCCGTTAAATTACTAAGATACCCTCTTAGTCAACGGTCCGCTCCCGTTTTCCGAATACAATGGATAAGGCACGAACGGTGGATCTCCTTCTTTACTATTCTTTATCTGGAAACTCTTTAGAATTTGAGTTTACAACTCGAGGATGTATTGAGTATTGTCATTTGTCAAATTCGACTAAATTTAAATTGAAAATATATTACATCAACAGTCATTAATGATTTTATTAATATTTTTATGAATTAATAGAGCTGTATGTTTATTTATGCTTAACAAAATAGAGCAAAAATGAACGTTTGCAAAAAAGCAACTGTCCATGGGGCTGGTTGCAAATTAGGAGGGTTGAAGGGTATTTCTGTCACTCAGATTCTAAAACTTGAAACCTCCGATCGTCTCGCAACAGAAAACGCCCCCCTGCGATATTATCATTCCAATAATACCCCTCAAATAAACTGAAACATTTCATACACCGACCAGTAATACCACCTAACAACCAGGGGCAAACATTGTGTCAGAAAATTTATAAATCCACTCTGGGGCAAATTTTCAACTCACCATTTTCTCCGATCGAAATCCAAAAAGTGAAGATCTGTGCAGTAGATCAGGGTGAAGAAAGAAAGAAAGGAAAAGAGAGAAGCAGAGCGGTAAAGATGTTGGCAATTTTCAGTCAGACGGTGGCGAAGAGCCCGGAGGGGTTGAAGAGTCCGGAGGGCCACATGGGGGCCGTGTCAGGGGTGGGCCCGGTGATGCAGCTCTTCTCATCGTCGCATGAAGGCTCGGTGACTGTTAGCTTAGGCTCACCAGGCGCCATTGCCTATGACTCTTCCAACAAAAACCCTTTCCTTCCGAGGTAATTTATCGTTTTGCCCCTTCTTTTTGTTTTTGATGAAAGAAATTGGTTCGTCCTATTGCATTATGGGAACAATTAAAAAATACGATCAGTATCGCGGTACCTTATGTAGCATTTTAAAGAAAGTGTTATCTTGCTTGAGAATTTAGTTCGATAAAATTTGGAAGCGCAGTGGTAGATTTACGAAATAATGAGGGTTGGTAAGGGGGCTATTAATTTGTTATAACTTGTGTAAGCGGCTTTTGATTTGTCCTAATTCGTCGGTTGTAATTGATTTTATGAATTTAGCCAATTTTATTTGTAAAATTAAGCAATTTTCAATTATTAGTGCAAATAACAATATGTTTGACTTTGACAGATTAAGCCAACCTCGACTTTAATAGATTGAGAAGCAAAAATAGTATTAGCTGTTTATCATGCACAAAACACTGTAAAGATTTTTATCTTGATGTACACTGGGCTTCACCAAGCAGAATTGATTCAATTTAATAGCAAAAAGCTATCACTCACTTACAGGGTCATTCATTCATTCTTGTCTTTGTTTCAAACTTTTATTTTGATTAATGAATCCTCTATTCCAAATTGTGGGCCTGTTTGGTTTAATGGGAATAATTAGAAAATTTAATCTAATGGATATTTTTCCCAATGTATGGTTTGGTTCCTTTTGGGAAAGGATTCTATTTCCCAACAAAATGCAAAAATAATTCCCTTGGAAAAAAAAACAGTTGGGATCATTCCTTCCGCTTGGCAAATCATACAATTTTTTTTGAAGTAGTAGGTGAAAAGCCTACTATATAATTTTATTAATGAAATAAAGAAGATTATTACAGATGGGGAAATGGAAGAAAATATATAGAGGGGAAGTAATGTGAATTGTAAACAATTGAAACAAGTTGCAACCTTGTCGTGCAGACCCTAATGTAATTGCTTATGTACACTTAACGTTCCTTAACCCTATGTATCGTATGCCAGAGTCCATTTGTGGACATTATCTTTGTATTTGGTCGTGTATCCTGCTTGCTGGATGTTGTTCTCCCCGAAAGATGCGGCTGTTTCTTTCTTTCCAGATCCCCCATTCCCATTCCCAAGAAATTTATACAGCTGAACAACTTGTTTATAATTTTTTCCAAATGTATCTATTGCAGATTATTTGGGGCCGTGGACGACATATTTTGCTTGTTTCAGGGGAATATAGAAAATATTACCTCTTTGAAGCAACAGTATGGCCTGAGCAACAGTACTGCTAATGAAGTGATTATCTTAATAGAGGCATATAGGTCCTTGAGGGATAGGGGCCCTTTTCATCCGAGCAATGTTGCCAGGGATCTTGTTGGAAAATTCTCTTTCATTCTTTTTGACACTTCCAGAAAATCAACCTTCATAGCCACTGTAAGTAAATGAGATAAGCACAAAATATAAAATTTTATTCATGTTTTTACCCTGAAAAAGCTGAATATGTAATATGCAAACCTTTACAGTGGACTATCTAGTATCGTATCTCCTTTGTTGATGCAAATATATAAAAGATGCACTGTTTGTTTTTTATGGGCATTATTTGTTGGGGGAAGGATCCCATGACAATGGATTTTAAATAAATACAAAAAAATCTTAAAAATAGAAAAAAAAGTTTATAGATATGTTCTCTTACTTATAGATTGATAATGTTTCAAAATTCATGCAATTTCATTATCGTTTGATATACCATCAATGACAATCAAAATTTTATGAAATTTACAAGGATTTCAATTTAACGGTCTCTGATGGACTATCAAATGAAAATTGCATAAAATTTGAAACACTATCAATAAGTGAAAGGACAGATCTATAAAGTTGTTTTTTCTATTTTAAAGATTTTTTTTATTTATTTAAAAACCCATTGACTGAGGTTGTCAAAATAGCTACTGTGAAGGGATCCCTCCCCTTATTTTATCTATTTTTTTTTTTTTTTTTTGGGGGGGGGGGGGGTGTATCTCCATGTAAATTTATGTAGAAGTTTTAGTACCTTGTGTAAGAATTTTGCTAGGCAAAGAATAAATTGAGTTGACTGTACCACTAACAAAACTGCTACAAAACCTACCAGTCCAGCACCAGAGTATATCATATATGGTGGCTCCAGTGCTAATTACGTCTACCAGTACAACAAAGTGATATATCTGTAACTCTAGGATGCAGATGGGAGTGTGCCCTTTTACTGGGGCACAGATTCTGAGGACCACCTGATACTGTCAAATGATGTGGAGATTGTCAAAAAGGGCTGTGGAAAATCTTTTGCTCCTTTTCCCAAAGGTATTAAACATACTTCATATCATGACAGTTATTACAATACAAAGGTTATTTTGGTCCTTGTTATTCCCCTGAACTTGCAAACAACACCAAACATCTTTAGAGTTGATAATGATTTGCTGTTAGTTACAGCAACACAAAGCCATTAATCATTAAAGAAAGATTTAAACAGACTGATAAATGATAATTGCCCATACCTACTTGTTCAAGAAACTACTGTGTAAAAAAGAAAACTTTGTCATTTCAAGTTAGTTTGAAAGTGACACCTGTAATTTAATTAATAATGTTTAGGATAGTAAATTAATACTTGCATGTAATTTGGCATCAGTTTTATAGAAGAGTTTACTAATAGGTATGCAAATTTTTCCACTAAATGATGGTATATTATTGCAAATTGCAAATTTTTGATGACCTGGTTGCAATTATGACAAAGGTGCATGTCGGTTGCTGAAAAATGAACCTTTTTGGTGTTGGGTTGTAATTTGAAGAAAGAATCCTTACTGGAAAGAGGTGTAGTTTTACTTTAATATTGGTGTTTGGGGGTGTAATTTGCAGAAAGATTCCTTACTGGAAAGAGGTGTAGTTGTGTGTTGATATTTTAGGTGCCACAAAGTCTTTTAATTTGATCGAGCTAAAAATGTTTCTTGAACAGGTTGTTACTTCACCACAAATGGGGGATTGAAAAGCTTCGAGCATCCAAGCAAGGAGATGAAGGCAATGCCCCGGGTAGACAGTCAGGGCCAGGTGTGCGGAGCCAATTTTCAGGTTGACACAGAGACCAAAAAAGAAACCAAGAAAGGAATCACCATGCCCCGTGTTGGCAGTGCTGCTGATTGGTCGTCTAGCTACTAATTTCTTTCTTATTTTCCTTCGATATAAGATATCAAATTTACCAATTGCTCAGGAAACACGTTCTTTGTTTTTGTTTGGTGTGCTGTTAGTTGTTTTGGTGCCAAGGATCCCTACTCCAACTTTGCGGTGAATGGGTTGCTGACAATAAAGTGTTGAGCATTGATGGTTCCGTTTTTATGCCTTCTAGTTTATTTGAGCAGTGGGATGTGAAATTTGATATCAAAACAATAATGAATTTTTATTTTGCAAAGCATCATAATTCTAATTCATATATATATAGAGAGTAAAACTGATGTGCTCTTGGAGTACGAAGTCTCTTCGTAATCATAATTCAAAAAATATTGAATTGTTGTTGTTGATTTTTGAAAATACAAAATAAATACTTAGAAAATTCGAAATACTTTAAAATTTTGTATCTCTTAATATTTTGATATGAAGAATTTAATGAGAATAATAATTTTGAATTTTAGATGTATTATGATAAAATTTGAGCTGTATGTACTTGAGCTCAAAATGTAAATGTTTTCATAATAATTTAACTATATATATATTTGATTGAGATTATGATACTGTGCGAAGGACAATCTTATGTGGTTTATGTTTATATCTCAAATTTAAAAATTTAAATAGCTCATCCAAATCATTGAACATAATATTCATATTCAGGATCTAATTCTAACGACTCCAAATATGCTGTTATTCTTGTAGAAGAATATGATTTTGTTATTTATTTCAAAAAAAAAAAAAAAAAAAAAAAAAAAAAATTAAAAATTAAAAAAAAATCTAAAAATTAAAAAAATTATAAATATGTTTTTTTATTTGTAGATTGATAGCCGGTTAAATTTCAGGTAATTTTATTAACATTTTGATAGTCTATCAAATACCATTAATTTAGAACCGTTATAAATATTAATAAAAGTCCGTTAAATTTAATATTTTTTGATAAAATATTAAATATTAATAAAATTACGTAGAATTTGACGGCTATAAATCTAAAAAATATATATCTTGATCTGAAAGCAAGAAGTGTCGGAAAATCCCATTTCCTTCCTCAGTTCCTCGACAAAACACTGGGCCTTGATAGGGAGTAGGTGGGTGCACTTTTTGATTGTTTTTATCATTGAATTAATTAATTATTTTAATTATTTTATAGATAAATTGACCGAATCATATTCTTTTAACTGCTTCATTTTTTATCGAAAAATAATTAATGCTTTTAACAACGTTTTCAATTCGCCGAATAAAATATTATAAATTCAAAAACACCAGCTCGCTAAAAAAGAAAATGAACAATTAATGCTTCTATCTCAAATCCGTTAATTAAAAAAATAAATAAACGTGAGATAACGTTCAGTTGTTTCATTATATTATATATTGATATCCCACTAAAGTTATGTTATTTGTATCAAAGTCGTTGTGATAATATATATAATTGACTAACTTATAATTTGTTTTTAATTGGTGCACCTTAATAAAAAAAAAAGCTCCATTCATCCAATCGTTGATACTTGAGTGAATTTTTATTCGCTGAAAGTTTTTTGCACGTACCCTCTTTATAATAACAAAATATTCTGTAAGTGGGTATATTAACTTTATTTTTTTCTTATCTTATTTTTTCGTACGCCATGGTGCGTTTAGATGATGGAAGGATTAGTGTAAGAATAGTGTGAGTTAGTAATTGAGAATAGTGTGATGTTAGTGATATCTCGAAAAATATCAGAAAAATATTAATTTTTATTATATCGGGTTAGTAAAATATTATTTGGATAGTAACTTAAGAATAGTGATGAGAAATAAATAAAATAACAACTTATTTTTTAATTGATACTAATGGTTATTACTTTATTATATTTTATTTAATATTAATGATTATTATTTTATTATTATTATGTATTATTATTTATTATTTTATTTATTATTATTATGTATTATTATTTGTTATTAATCATTATTTTATTTAATACTATTGATTATTATTCTATTTGTTATTATGTACTATTATTTATTATTAATTAATATTTTATTTAATATTAGTGATTATTATTTTAATACATGTATTATTATTTTGTTTCATACTAGTACATATTTAAAATTACTTTGTACTATTATTCATTATTATTTTATTTAATAATAATTATTATTATTACTATTTTGTATTATTATTTGTTATTAATTATTATTTTATGTAATACTAATTATTATTTTTTATTAATTATGTATTATTATTTATTATTATATTACTTTATTTAATGTTAATACTTAATTAATATTACTCTGTACTATTATTAATTATTATTTTATTAGTGATTACCATCCGAAATGAATAAAAAAATGTTGAGGATATTTTTTAATATTATCACTACTCATATGGATTCACAATTCTATTAAACCATCATTTTGATGGATTTGTAGAATAGAGCAAACCCAGAACTTTTATAGAATTCTAAGTGATATTTTGGTCATTCAATTTTCAAAGTAGTGATGCTATTCTAGGAATAGTGTTGTTCTTCATCAAACCAAACACATCCCATGAAATGCATATTTGTTATAAAAATCATAAGCAGCTTTGTGTCAGCAAATTTCATACTAACTTTGGGTTCTTCATAAATTTGGAATTCTTCTATATCAAGTTCTTCATTCTTCATTGAATAAGAATCTGTGTTTAGATAACTTTATAATTAGTTTAGGGTCCGTTTGGCAAATCAAGGAATAACTTTGGAAGAGTGGTAATTTTGGAAGAGTGATAAAATAATATTTTTTTTGGAAGAGTGGTAGAAGAGTGGTATTCTTGACTATTCGGAAGAGCGAAAATATCGTTTGGCGCTTGTTACTCGAATAGTTAAAATATGAATAATTATGATACTAATAATGATGATGATAATAATAATAGTAAAATAATAATCATAATAGTAAGATAATAATAATAATAAAGTAATAAAAAAATAATCATAATAAATAATAATATTATAATAGTAATATAATAAAAATATAAACATAATCATAATATAGTAATATAATAATAATAAATTATAATTACAATCATAATTATAATAATATAATAATAATAATAAATAATCATAATTTTAATAATATAATCATAATATAATAATCATAATCATGATCATAATAATTATAGTCATAATCATAATAATATAACCATAATCATAATCACAATAATGATAATAATAATTTAATAATAATAATATAATGATAATAATAATAAATAATAATCATAATATTAATATAATAATAAATTATAATCATAAAAATAATATAATAATATATGAAGATGATATATAATATCTTTCTTGAGCAAAATCATAACAACGAAGGACAAATTATAGTATTTAAGTTCTTAAATTTTAAAATTCCCCTTTAAATGTGGGGTACTAAATAAAAATGAAAATATCATTTAAGAAAAAGAAACACAACAACTCTAATATTTTTAGAAATTGTCACCAATATGACCTTGAAAATAAAATTTGAAAAATAAAAAAATTAATATGGATATATGACATCAACCTTTTAGGACTAACCTTGAGTCACAGTCTTTAATCACGAAATTTTAATAAAATATTAACTTTGAGTTCAATCAATATGTAATTTAAAAGTTATTGTAGTAAAAAAAATAAATAAGACTTGCAATACTAAATTTTGATGCAAATTTTTTTATTTCTGCTATCTTCGCTCAGTAGAAAGATATCTCCAGCCACACATTATGAATCTTTCTGTCAATAAAATACTTACTGTGTTTATTTAAGAACTAAAATCATGGATGATGTGGTAGAAGAAGTGACTTCAGCACGCAAGTATCTTTTGAACTTCTATTATTTTATTTAGCAAATTAAATACGCAGTTAACAACATTAATCATTTTTCAATTAAAAAAGAAAAACAAATAATTAAGAAAATATGGATTATGTCAATCTATCTATGATAATTTTAAAGTAATTAATTAATTTAATGATGAAAAGAGTGAGTGAGCAATCAAAAAGTGCATTTATGGAGTATTCTTTGGAGTTTTTTTTGAAGGGATTTCAAACATTAATCTAGATGGCTCAAGTTAATTTAAAAAGCTGTGAAAAGTCTAAATATGAATTTTAATATATAAATAATTTATTAAATTTTAGAACCGCTGATCGGGAATTGGATGGTTTAGAGCAGCGCCGTCGACTGTTTGTCCGACTGTCCGTTCAAATCAGACGGTGACAGTCAGGACGAGGGAAGCGTGGTGGATATCTCGGGCAATAGGTAGCAGCTCTCTAATATCGGCTGCGTGGCACTAGACTCTACGGATGAGAGCTCGTTCGTATACTAGAACACATTTCACTTGCTGCCGAGCTCCATTGGGAAGCACCAAAAGCTCAAAACTCTGAAATTCTTTGCAAATGAGGTTGAAGTGTTGCCACTTGAAGCTGGTGAGTTAGTGGAGCTAGAGAGAGTTCAGATTAGGGTTTCTTCTCCTCGGATTTCAGAAGCTCCTTTTAGGAATCTGAAATCGTTAAAAGAGTTGGAGCTGTGTAAGGTGCCGCCACGGCCTTCTACGCTTTCATTTTGTCGGAGATTACTAATCTGAAGTGCCTAACCAAATTGACCGTATGCCATTTTTCTATAAGGTAAATTACTTTTTACAAGATTGATTCTTTCTTGTTTAATATCTATTACACCTAGATCAAAATGAAAAACTTGAAGAATTCAATAGATTTCAATGGAGTTCAATGGGGATGAGTTCAATATAATTCATCCGAGAATTAAAATTTTGTGATCAAAATGAACACTTTGGAAAGAAGAATTAATTTTTCAAATGTCTTTAACAACCTCATTGTTTAATCAAATAACTCAGAGGCCATCGATGCCATTGATATAGGGTTTGAGATACAATGCGATCCAACACAAAATTTAAATCGGAAAAAACAGAAAAAAAAAGAAAAAGGAAAGTAGAACGAGATGAGGAATGTGCTTGTCAGGATTGGAAATTAGCCAAAGGCTGGGAGCCGTTGATGAGGTGTTTGAATTGGTCAACTCGACCAATGTGGGCTTAGAGCAGCTAGAAATGTTATCGGAGTTGGGCCTGGATCTCAAGTGTAGCGAAGTGGGCCGTTGGGAGATAAATATCCAGAAGTAAGGGAGGCGTCAGAGGTATTGGCTACTGGAGAGAACGAATAAAGCCGTTGGAGGAGGTTGATAGTTGTCTGAATTGTCTATCAATTTACTTTACCATTTATCTTTTATGTTTACTTCAGTAAATCTTAGTTCCATAAATACTGAAGTTTAGTTTAGATTTTGGTTGTTGAAAAGTGTACTCTGAACTTTAATTTCTCTCTTCTGTATGACCTTTATGTGTCATCATCAATAAATATCCTATATCCATCTCTCATTCTACAATTCCTTCTATAATTTTATTTATTGTCATTACAGTGCACTTGTCGGGAGGAATTTCTCAGCTTATCGAAGAGAAGAAGGAAGTAGAGGACTGATCGTTGAAAGAGAAGGAGGGCAAAATCGGGAGCACATTGCTGTCGGAGCGATTCTCGTCAAATACCTCACTTTTTGTTGGGAATTTGCTGCGTGATTTCGGTCTCTTCAATTCTCGCCGACTCGTTTCTTCTTCGCGCTGCTCCTCCGTTCTGATCACGCGAGAGCTGAAAAGCGAATTCTGATTCGCATTTTTCTTGTCGCGATTTCATATTGATCAGAACAATAAGGCTCTTGTTTTAACGTGGCTTCTTATTTTAAAAGCGTAAATACTTCCCCCCTGAAATTGGATCTATTAGCAAGTTGGAAGAACTGGATCTCTCCTTTAATAAGCTGAAGAGTTTACCTAATTCCATAGCTGACCTAAGTTTCCTCAGAGGATTAAAAATCACTAACAATAAGCTTGGTGACATACCGGTGGAGATATCTTCTCTAAAATACCTCAGAAATATTGATTTGTCCAATAATCGGCTGAAATCTGTATCTTCTCTTGATCTCCGGTCCATGATAGCCCTTCAGTATTTGAATCTTCAGGTGACTTTCTGTTACTTTTTTCTATGCTATTTATCGTAGCAAATATATTAAAATATTTATGCTTATGTTGACACAAACCAAATGTTGTGTGGTAATTGATTGTTTTTTCCTTATCATTGAGTTATCAGTTATCACCAATTGGGACTATACAGTTCTGTCCTGAAATTATCTACTGGTACTCTCATGCAAGTTGTATCAATCAACTGCACTTGATGACGGTCTCTCAGTGTTTTTACTTTATTATATTTCTAGTTTTTTGTCATATACTTGTAAGTTGATTAAATTCTTTCCTTTTTCTCCTTGTTGGAATGATATATTACAGTTCAGATCTAATTGAGCCTTAAATATAGAAGCATGATAGTACAACTGGTATCAGAATATATTCTTCTGTGCTCGTTCTTCATTCTGTGCCTAATATTTCAATTGGTCTTGTTATGTCCTGAAGTTTAATAGGATTACTTATTCATGTCAAGTTCCTCCTTGGATATGTTGTGATATGAGAGGAAACAATGAAGAGACACGTAAAGATGAAAAAAAATCATATATTTGGACATATCAGCCGAGATTGATAGGAGCAGACACATTAACATTCAGACAACACAGCGAACAAAAAAAAGCTGGAAGCAGCATGAAGCCCCACAACAAAGGGCTCGTGAGGAGCTTTTGAACTATAGCTGCAACCTCAACATCAATCTTAAATGAGAACCTAAACACAAATCTGACCTCACTGTTGACATGACGGTAAATATGACTGATGAAGAAGAAATTACATCATTGCAATCTGATCGCGTTCAAGTTGATCTGCATCAGAAGCAGAACCTAGAAGAAGAGTGCTCATCAAATTCTGAGCTCACAACGGATGACACAAGTGTAGGGATGGATAGCTGTGACTTGGAGGAGGCAAGCTCGAGATTAGTACCATGTTCAAAGAGGCATCCTGATCGGGACCCTGATGGCAACCCCAAACCAAGCAAGGTGAGGCGACAGCCAGCAGGGGTTTGCCGAAATCCGTCATACAAATACAGCATTGAGTCATTTTGTGGTGTGGGTGACCATATGCCTGATGGGTTCTATGATGCTGGTTGTGACCAACAATTCATGCTGCTTGAGGACTATGAACATACCATGTGTCAGGACTCAGGACTCGCGTGAGGTTATTCTTCTAGACAGGTTTGTCACACAACTCAAATGTTATGCCACTTGGCACTCTCCGATTTGGTGTCTGTCGGCACAGAGCCTTACTAATGAAGGTATATTCTCGTAAGAGCAATCATCCTTTATATGTTCTACATATTGTTCTAGCTTCTAAACTAGTGTAACTGTACATTGTTGCAGTATCTCTGTGATCGGATGAATCCTCCTATACCATGTGAGCTAGTAAGGGGCTATCTAGACTTCATGCCTCATGCCTGGAATGCTATTCGGGTAAAAAGAGGCAATTCATTGGTGCGCATGATCGTCGATGCATGCTATCCTACTAATATACGCGAGGAGAATGATCCCGAGTGCTTTTCCAGGTTGACACCCATCTTCATTTCCATTCTTTCTTCTTCCTTTCTCATTCCTCTTCAAAAGAGTGATTATTGGGAACATCTGTAGTCCTTTAGTCATTGTAATTATTGTCTAAGCCATTGGTGTATTGTCTGTGTAGGATTGTTGTGATTCATTTCTGTTTTGTATTGTTTGTCATAGGGAATTCTTATTATATAATACTTTTTTTAATGATGTTTACTTTTATGAAGGACTCTAAAAATATTTCTCCATAAACTTAAGACTTCTTCCTTTTGTCATCCCCTTTTTCTGTATCAAACATAATAAGAATAGTTTGATCCTTCATGTAGTGGCTGGACCTCAGAAGTGTCTCTTCCTTTATTACGTTCAGGTACATTCCACTGAGCAGGCTTCATGTTCTGTTGGGAAAGGAAGCTTCAATTTTGGGTTGCTCCTTTCCAACACCCTCAATGTGCCAAGAGATTGAGAAAACACATGCTCGATCAGTTTATTATTGTAAGCTTGGAGACATTGATGCTGCTGTTAAGGTCCCTATTTGTTGCATTTTAATTTGGTCGTGTAAATTGTTTATATATGATCATTCCAGTAAGAACTTAAAAATGTGAAATATTCTTTCTATAACACCAAAACAATAAAGGTGTAGGATGAGTGAAGCTTTTTTTTTCCTTCCAGCAACCATATTGCCTTTCTGGTTACTTTCTTGCACTTGCTTTAATTATATAAAGAATGCATACACATTTTAGGTGCGTTATCTGGATACACGTGCCGCTTCGAGTGAGAAGATAAGAGAATTTGAGCACAAATTTTTGGCTGAAGTGAGGATGCTTGGTGCTCTCAGAAACCACGGTTCCATTGTTCATATATATGGCCACCAGCTCTCTTGCAAGTGGGTTCCAGATTCTGATGGCAGTGGTAAGGAGTACAGGCTTTTGCAAACTGTTATTGCTATGGAGTATATCAGAGGAGGCTCCTTAAAGGTACTAATTTTTGTTACTGTTTGACTGCCATGGATCCTTTTTTCCCTATTATAACATCTGTTTCTGATTGTTCATTTCTGCAACTGAGGATAGAGGTAGGGTTGGTTGATGACTATTGAGGTATAAAAGCACATTTGAGGGTGAGTTGTTGATGAATCGGGTTAAGTCAAGGGAATATGTTGTTGACTTGCAGGATATGAGGATTGGTTGAGAGTAAATTGGGTTAAATTCAGAATAAGCGACGCTTAGCTGTACAATTTTGGGGTTAAATAATTTGTTCCCCTTTATTCTCAATAAAATTGTGATAGATAAAATATGCATTCTGAAGCTAAAATACGCATTTAAGTGAAAGAAAATCTTAATGACATGGTTAAAACTTCTGCCAAAATGATTTATCAACTTCCAAACTTTTTGTACCAGTCAAAACTTCTTATTGATCAACATGTATAAACAATTACAGGGTTATATAGAGAAACTTATCAAGGACGGGGAGAAGCAGGTAACTATTGACTTGGCCTTCCATATGGCAAGAGAGATTTCATGTGCACTTGTCGAACTGCACTCAAAGCAGATAATACACCGGGATGTGAAAAGTGAAAATGTTTTAGTGGATCTGGAACCAAGACAGAGTGATGGAATGCCTCTGGTCAAACTTACTGACTTTGATCAGTCTGTCCCACTACACTCCCAGTCCCACACTTGCTGTATTGCTCACTATGGTGTGCATCCACCTTGCATTTGTGTTGGTACACCACGTTGGATGGCTCCTGAGGTCTTGCATGCCATGCACAAGAGAAACCAATATGGCATGGTACTGCTCTTTCTACTCTCCTGCTTTTGATTAATTTTCATTTTTTATTTTATTTTGTTACTGTTATCTGTAGTTATGATGTTATTGTAAGCAGGATTTGTTTGTTTTATTTGCAAATAATACACCCATTGTTTCAGATATTTGCCAAACCATTTTGTTAGTCTGATAAGTATAGTTGCATCCTTGTGCTAACAACATTTCCCCAAAATGTTAAGAGAAATGAGTCATTGGACCCCTTTTGTGACTGGAGTTTAATTTTAATGTTTTGGTATATGTCCAATTTATCTAAATGTTGGAATCTTGATGTACGCTACATATTAGTTGCATGTTAGTTGTGTGATGTTAAATGTTGTCAGATCGCCAAAGAAACCTGCTCTAAATTTTGTTATTATGACCATTTTCTGTTGTTATGAAATGTGGGATTGCCAGTTGCCACACATGGACTATGTTTTGGAGTTGGCTAGTTAGCTGGGGTTTGCTCTCTCTTCTTTGGTATGGCAAGTGTGTGTTGCGGTTAGCTTCTTTTGGGTTTCCAAACTCTAAAATTCTTTGATATTGGTTTTGTAGGAGGTGGACATATGGTCTTATGGTTGCTTACTACTGGAGCTGCTAACCCTTCAAGTACCCTACCACGGCCTGTCTGAGCCTGAAATTTATAACTGTTTGCAAGTATGTACTATATTTTCCTTTCGATAAAGGAAACTTAAATTAAGAATGGTTAGTGTTGATTTCAGTGGAGTATAACTTGGTTCCATTCTGTTTTATAATATGACATTTACCAGATGAGAGAAGGCCCAAGACTAACAAAGGAACTGGAGGAGTTCTTCTCACTGGATAACAGCATGACTAGAATTGAGCTTGGACTAACATCAGATTCAGATGCTAATAAGATTAAGCTAATGATAGAACTATTTTACCAGTGCACTAAAGGAGAACCATCAGACCGACCTACAGCGGAAAAAAATTTCTCTTTGCTCAGTTCCATTTCTTGTCAGAGCTAAAATTCAATTTTTTTTCCTGTGTAGTTTAATTGTTCTATTTATTGAATATGGTGGTACCATTTGAGGCGAAATTTTCTCCTGTATTTATATTCACTTGTGCTTGCTCCCTCAATAATTATAATTAGGTATGGCTGAATTTAGCTACGATGGCAAGGTGAATAGATAATTGACTTGGCCTTGTGGGTTTAGCATTTGCTGATCTTTGTGTCTTGTCTCCCATGTGCCTTTGATGTTCGTAATGAACCTTCTTGATAATTTATGATCTATAGCCATGATTCCACATGTTTCCTGCTACCTCTCTTTTAACTTCCACAGCAAATAGTCTAGTTGCCTGATGCCGTGTCTTGCTTCTATAAGACAGACTGATTTAGAGAACCCAACGTCTCTGGGTTTCAGCAAGACATGGCATCAGGCCTATTTGCTGTGATAGTTAATTTCAACAAGTGGGCTGGTTATACCAACTTGAGATTCCACTGGGGAGCAAATTTGATTCGAGTTAAAATTTGAAATTACTTGGAAAGATAACTGCGAAAAATTAGTTTGAGCACAAGAACGTTAAATTATTTAACTTGGGTTCGATTCAATTTGATACTTAATCAAATCAAGCAAGCCTGGAAAAAAGACTTCAGTGGAAATTCAACGAAGTAAAATTTACATTTTTTTTTTCTTTCAACTGACATGCTGTTTGTGCTTCAGAGAAGTTGACTTGTCGTTGGCCTTCTTTGATGTACTTTCCTTTCAAGGGGATAAGATTTTAGAATAGGAAATTGATAGTCAAGCTATGTAAGAATCTACCACATGAATTGAATTTCTTGGATCAGTAGATCTCTCGCTTCCTCTCTCCTCTCTTTGTCTATAATAATTAGATAGTCAAATAGTGTATTCTGACTTTGTATCAGTCAATGTGGGCATCTCCTTCCGACACGTGCTGCGTTATGTTAAGCAAATGTTTACTCGTTTCTGATTGGCTCTCATAAATCCAACTTCAATTGACTTTTCGCGCCATCTCCTTGGGAAGCTCTTGCACCTCCTCTCCATCTCTTCTCTCTCTTTACAATGCCTACATCAAGCCCCCTTAAATTTGTCTCCCATGTGCTCTTGTCTGTCCCTCTCTCTCTCATTTGAATCTTTAGATCGCTTTAAAATACTCCTCTCGTTCTATAAATAGGCACCAGTTTGAGGATAAAATGAAACATCTGCTCAAGTGAATTGATATGCCTTTGGGAGAATCAGTGAAGCTGCCAGCATGATCTAACCTATAAAGAGAGAGAAAGGGATGGAGGTACTGAAATTGAAATTCTCTCTGGTTAGGTCATGCTATGACGGCTTCACTTGTTCTCTCTTGGGCTCAGTATGTGCTGGCTCCTCTCACATGTCATGGAGTATGGTATATGGTATATACCGAGCAATGCACGTAATTTGTAAGTATTTGTGACTTCACATCAATTAGCCCAAATTACCGTTTGATTAAAGCTGGTAGTGTAAACTATCAACAAGTACAACAGCTCAATTAATTATGACCATGCAGAGATGTTGTGCAATTAATGAACGATGTTAATCGATCGTGTGATCGCAGAATTTACTCAATTTAGTGTGTCCACAGAGACATGCCCTATTTTAGGATTTTTTTTTTTGTTCCTTTTATTTGTCTTTGTAATTTTTCTATTGTTCATTTTGAAACCTATATATAGTTAGTTTTGCCCTTTCTTTCAGCACTGGCTCCAAGTCTCCGCTACACAGCTCCACGATCAGTATTTTTAAACTAAATACCAGTACAAACTAGATCCTGTATGTGAGCAAGCACGGCAAAAAATGTAAAGAAAATAAAACTATAAATAGATACCCTTAGCTTAATTATTGCTCCATTCTTTATTCAATTTATATTCTGATTTGATCGACCATATGCCGTTGGAGGTCCATTTTCTTATATAAATACCGGTATACCAGGGGTTTTATATTGTGAACCCATATAGCATTATAGCATTTTCCTATACAAATACCAGTATACCAGTATACCAGTATACAAGGATTCATATATTTTAAAGCATATGCCGTTGGAGGTCCATATTATTTATTCAATATATAATGTGAACCAGTACTAGGTTGGCGATACAAATATAAAATAAAAAAGCCTACTAAACTTATACAAATGCCTCTATACACTGTCAAAGTTCTTTTAGTAAAAAGCGGTCCATTTTCTTTTTGTTTTTAAACATTGGTCAAAAGTATCAAAAGGTGGTAGTTCTTACACCACCAGTTAAAAATATTGCCCCGTCCCTTTGTACTTTTCTCCCATGCAGCTACCGTGCACGGATCTTGATGCATACAGAACGGTCAAGATCTGTCCTGAAAGTTTGCTTTCGTTTTCTCTTTCTTCTAAAATTGAAGTATGATAAATTTCTGTTTAATAAGACATGTATATAGACTATAGAGGGTAGGAATCCATTGATAATTCATGGTTGACTTGTCAATTTTGACAATGGTTATTGAAATAAATTTGAAAGAAAATAGATATATATTTATGAATTTATAAATTAATTTGTATTTCAGATTTCATATGATTTAAATGTCATTTTAATGCTCCATCAGTGAATATTAAAATTCCATCTATTAAAATTGTATGAAATTTGTAATGTCCAAATTTAATCCATTAGTAAGGCTGGATTTAGAAGTGAAGAATCAGGCTGGAATTGCAATGCCCAAATAAATGCTTTCTGTAAATAGGCTTAATTAATTTTTTCATGTGCTTAGAAGGCCGTCTAATGCATCCTTCTATTTTTCTCCGGGTACAAGTAGGCTAATTTAGGCTACTTCATCTGGACAACTAGGCCTCTTTTCTAATTTGTACACATTACAAAATACACACCACCAATTCACCATGCATGTAACAGATGTGTTTGGATGATGGGAACAACAGAATAACCGCTGCTTTTATAATAGAAATAATAATGTATTCAAACACAAATTTATTTTTTCTGAAATAGTAAGAATAGTTACTATATTAATGTTCAGGGTGGAGGATGAAATAATTGTTGTTGTAATATTTTCATTATTTGAAACAACTACTAATTCTAATATTCAATTCAAATAACATTTCTACCTTTCATAATAATAACATTATTTTCACTATACTCACACTTACCTAAAAAACACTATTTTTTATTATTCTCAATTTCTCTATAATTAACTATTTTTTACACAATCCAAACATACACCATTGTATTGCTAGTGTTTTCAGGAGAATTTGATTAAACCGGTCAATAGGTCAACTCAAATTCACTGCGTTTTGTTGGGATGATACATAGAAAACAGATGAATTAAATGGAATAATTAGAAATTTTAATATGGAAAATAATATTAGAATAGTCTTACCTAAGCAAAAAGTAGACATGAATGCAAAGAGATGTAAATGATGGTAAAGTTTAGTTCACTGGCGGCTCTTTAGAGGCTTAGAGCAATGATCCATGGATTCAGCTATCAATTCAATGGTGACTTTAGACATGAATTAGTGCAATATAGGCTATTCAGAAAATATTTACTTGAAGTTTGTCTTTGAGTTGTAATAGCTAGAGATGGTTGCTTTCTGTAAACAAAGTTCTTTGGAAGGGGGTTGTCCGATGTCCATTGGATCAAATTTAGTTGGATGAACTGTTTACATTGTTGGATCTTCAATTATGATGATTCACACGTTTATTAAATCAATGAAATGAAATTTGAGTACGAATCTTAAAGTGATTGAATGGTTGATTTGCCCGTTGAATCCAATATTGAGTTCAACACCCATCGGATGATGTTTGGATAATGAATCGTATATTAAATAGACTAAAAAAAAGAAAAGGAAACTCACGTCTGACATGTATAATGTATCATCATCACTGTCTGCACAGGTTACTGGTTAGTGAGCCCCAAAAAAGAAGTATGAATTTTGTACGAATCACTCACGGCGGCACTTTTTTGTTTTCAACTTTTTAATCCACGTTGTATTAAAATAGGCCAACTTGGGTCCGATGAAATGCTTAATATCCATCTACTGATTTATACTATTATAATGATGTATCATCTATTCATTGGTTCTCTCTTTTGATGTCTCCACCATTTGAATTTATATACTTTCAGCTTGAGGCCTTGAGCACAAGTAGAAAGGAGTAAAGAGTTGACCGTACAAAATCATTTCTCGTTATATTTGCTTCAATAATGGAGTGTATTTTATGAAGAAGTGGTTTTAGACCGACGAGAAAATTGGAAGTGATTTTGCACGTCACTAATGGGACTCGCTATTTTTTTTTTCTTTCTTTAACAGAAATATATACCTCCCGTTATACAAGAGACATCTTAATAAAAGTTTTATCAAGTCCTTTTACTTAAAATAATTCATCTACAGTATTTTTCGTTCAAAAAAAAAGAAGTTTCATATCAACAATTCGAGTATTGTCAACCTTATAATGTTAGTTGTATTTAATAAATTAACAATTCTGAATTTTAAATTCTCGCTCTATCTGGATTCAACAATTAGTTTTTTTGTTGTTGTCATGAATAATTTGAAATAAGTGATGTAAATAACTTTAAAAATTTAGGGTGATGAAATTTAATTTGATATATGTCGCATAGAATTTTGATGAGAATTCTTTTTTTCACATCCTCATATCAAGTTTTAGTTTCTAATTTAATAAGCTCCATTAATTTGCAACTAGATATGAAAATTAGCTAGATTTTAAATAACTATAGTCCACGACAAATAAATTCCATTGAATTAATTATTGAAAAAAAAACTAAAGAGAAACAATTCTATTCTAATTGTTAGTACCGGATGTTGATATGAATGGTGATTCCGATTCTATTTGTTAGTACTGGATGTTGTTTCTATTTATCAGCACTGGAGACAAAGAAAACTTCTGAAACTATGGCAATTCTTGGTCCCAGCTAAAGAAGATAAAGAGCATCTATCCTAGCAGTTTTTAGTAATAATAAGTTTTATTAAATTAATATTAATATGAGGAATGTGTCATTTCAAAACATTCGTAAAATTTCAAATATAATATAAAATATTGATGAATTTTCATTAAAATTCTACACATACTTAAAAATTGACCTCCATTCATTTCAAAATAAAAAATATTGTGTGTATAGATTGGAGGACTATTCTTCAAAAATTAAATTATACGCTAATTTCTCTATCCTAACCTCAAAAAAATCATGATAATTATTGTTAATACTATTATTATTATTATTATTATATATATATTTTAATTATTATTATATTAAAAATATTATTGTAATAAGATGACTTTGACCTCCATTATTGAAGATTCTGTATCCCCCTTGGTTGTGCTTCTGAGTTGGTTAGAGAGGGTGATATAATGAAAAAAAAAGGAAATGATGAAGATGAGTTGCTCCAGAGTTTTTATTATAGCTCGGAAGATAAGGTGAAAAAGAAAGGAACAATTTTTTTATAAAGTTTTTGCAAAAATATTCATCCCCAATTTAAGATGTAAAAATATTCACTACTCCATCTCATTCTATCTTTTACTTGTTCATTTCATTTCATTCTCTAAATTTTCCGTAGCACAACCTTAGCTTTGCGTTTCATTATTTTTAAGAAACACGCCATCCAACTGTATGCGTTTGCCTTATTTTTATGAAAATAAAAAACTTTAAGGAGCTGACCAAAATACCCTCGTTCAGTGCGTTTACTTCTTATATATACAAAATGCGCAAGTGAGATGGAGGCGCTCTCCACCAGCTTTTTCTCCTCCTGTTCTCCTCGTTTGGACGAAACGCGCTACTGTCGAGTAAATCGCATCATGAATTACCAGAGGATTAGCGTTAAATTTCATTCAATTTGCTTCTGTTTGCCCTCTGCCTAGTGATTCGTATATTTGAAATTTTACGATTCTCACTCTTATTTTTAATAATATTAATTTAATAATAATTATTAATAATAAAAACTGTCTATCCTAGCTGCGGTAATGCCGATTCCAAGACCTCTTTCAAGCGCTCAAGCAGAAAGGCGGGATGATCAAGGATGTTGTTTCTATTTGTATTTCAAATTTATGCTTATTTTGTATTAATCAAATTTGGGTAGAAGGCATTGACCTAGTTGAGAATGAAAATGATGTTCCCAACTGAAAGTGTTTTTCTAAACTTGTCTCAGTACATGCTAATTGCAAAGTTAACCTTGCTATTTAAACGAATATATGATAACATCATGAGCAATATAAAATAATGATTGCAACATGATTCATTTGAGTTATTTGCAATCTTATTCAAAACAGATATAAAGAGAGAGAGAAAGAAAAAATGTGCATAGTACTACCGGTAACAAATCAATTTAACAACTTAATTCCAATAAAAGTGCATATTAATACTGGTAACGAATCCATTTAACAACTAAACTAGATTACAACTTCATATATCTAATAACAATATCATACTATAAAAAAATCTAACCAACAACAAATTACAACTTTTAACAACATTAACAACACTATAAGCACCAACTCTACTATGTTATTTTTCCTAATTAGAGTCATCTGTTCTCGCATTTGATTCTTACAAGTATGCGATTGTGATGACATCATTGGACCATCTGTAGAGATCATTGTTGCTGTTAGAATGTTATAACTCGTCTCTTAATGATCCCTAAAGAGATAGGTGAAATAATGAATTATAATTTAACAATGAAACATGTAGTATAGATGCAAATTTGGAGGCTAGTTGTTGAACAATCCTCACCTTTTTGTATGCATGATATTAATTAAATTAAATTTGAATTGAATCAATTCAGACGGGATTCAAATTATGAATGAGATACTTTATATCAGAGTGAATTCAAGCCCATATAATATATGGCAAAAAAAAATTAAACAAAACCACTTGCGCAAATTCATGGCAGAGGATGATAACCTCTATTTGATTTGCGCATACCACTTTTGGTTTTCTGTAATTTAAAAAAGAAGAAGCCAATAACCACTTCTTTGTGCGCAAGAGACATGATGGTTATATAACTTCTTTAATTAATTGTTTAATTAAGGAAGTAGATATAACTTGAATTTCCTCTGCCAATTAATTGGATCGGCGCAAAAAAAAAGAAATGGGCATTTTTTTTCTTTAGTCTGCCATCTCTCATCCGCAAATGATTTTATTACCTTGAGTTTTTTTTATCTCTCAAAAAAAATCATTGGGCTTGGTTATGATATTAAGTAAGATATATCATTCATAAATTATAGTTAGATTTAAAATTTATACACATAATCCTTAAATTTAAATTGAGTTGCATAAAATTATTAAAATTTTGCATCTCATACATATCACAAACCTAACATTATCCTATATGACAAACGGATACAAAATGATCTTTATCCATTTATTTAACGAATTTTTTTAATGCATACTCATCAAATAAGTTAATGAAAAAAAAAGCTTTACTCATATATACATCTTATTGAATACGATATGAATTAGATAATTAGATAAAAAAATATCATTGACATCCGGGAATCTACACCCTCTAGAGGATGAAGTACCCTCCGAGTGAAATACTAAAAGGGGTCTTTGTAAATCTAAGGTTGCAGTTTGACTGTAATTTTGTCCGTCTCCCTTTTTTTCTATTTGGGTTTGTTTAGCATTCCATGGAATAACAAAAAGTAAGAATAGACACTACCACAAAAAAAATATTTTAGAACCGATTATATACAAGATTTAGCACCGGTTATACAACCGGTTCTAAAACTATGTGGTACTAAATATTTTAAAATCGGCGCTAAGATGAGGTGCTAAATGGGATATTTAAAGCCGATTATTTTAAATAACCGGTTCTAAACTCTAACCTTTAGAACCGGTTATTTGAAAATAACCGGTTCTAAATGCTAACCTTTAGAACCGGTTATTTGAAATAACCGGTTCTAAACTCCTAACCGGTTCTAAAAAAAATGAAAGATGTACTCAATGCTATGGGATTGAGATCCGCTGTTTTTTAAATACCTCTTAGTGAGGAATTTGAAGAGAGAACCCAATGTATTAGTGTGAAAATAATATTTTGTGATTGTACTATTTACTAAAAAATAGTGTTTTTTTCTTAATATTCTCTAGTTCTGATTTATTTAAATTTTAATTAAATAATTTAATTTTATCATTAACTAGTAAAATATATTTCATTAACAAAATAATTATATATAATTTACATATCAAAGAAAATATGAGAAATTTTCTATCTTTATAATTTCTAAAGAAAAATAAAAAAACTAAACAAAAAACTTCAAATAAACATCAAATCTATTTTTGAACTTCAAGACGAGGTTTAAATCCGTCTTTCTCTTTCCCTTTCTTTTTTCTTTCTTCAAGAAGACCTTTGCTCTTTCCCTTTCTTTCTCTTTCTTTGTCTCTCAATATCTCTTTTATATATAAAATAGGAGGATGAAGAGTGATAATCCGTGGGATATAGATTTTTAAATTTTAGTTTTTAGATCATCGGATAAGTATGAACCAACGGTTAGATTGAAAAACATAGCAATCCGTGGGAGCAAAAAGCTAAAATTCTATTGGTTGATGCAAAGAATTTCTTTAGAGCAGGTTTTTATTAAAAAGCGTTTCTAATTCATAAAATTGAATTAGAACCGATTTTTATAAAAAGCGGTTCTAATTTAATTTTATGAATTAGAATATGAATTAGATTTTAGTTTAGAACAGGTTTTATTAATAACCGGATTGATTTTTCTTAGAATTTAGAACCTGTTTTTGCTAAAATCGGTTTTAAAATAAAATTTTTAGAACCGGTTATTTATAACCGATTTTAATCGATTCAATTGGAACCGGTTTTCATATAACCGGTTATAATAAAAAAAATTATAACCGGTTGTTTTCAAAACCAGTTTTAATAATTTTAATAAAATTTATAACTATGCCACTCTAATCTTTTAGCAGCTGTTTTTTAAAAAACCGATTCTAAATAGCCGGTTCTAAATCCAATTTTTCTTGTAGTGAGAATTGCTAATCTGATAAATAAATTTGCCAAACGAATTTTAGACTAAGTAGAAGAGTGTGGAAGAGTGCCAATCTGGTATACCAAGCTATAGATAGTACATCAGATTAGCTCTCATTGGAATAACGATTATTATTTGATTATATTGTACTATATTATTATATTATGATTGTGATTATAATTTATTATTATTATATTATTATGATGATTATGATTATAATTTATTATTATATTAATATTATGATGATTATTTTTATTTTTATATTATAAAATTATGATTATGATTATGATTATTATATTACCATCACTATTAGTATTATTATATTATTATGATAAGTATTATTATTTATTATTATTATATTATAATAATTATGATTTTAGTATTATATTATTATATTATGATTATATTATTATCATATTATTATAATTATGATTGTTTATTATTATTATTATTATTATTATTATTATTATATTATGATTATGATTTATTATTATTATTACATTATTATGACTATGATTATTATTATATTATGATTATAGTTATATTATTATGATTATTACTATGATTATTATTACTTATTATTTTATTATTTTATTATATTATATTATATTATTATATTATGATTATATTATTAGAATTATTTTTTTTTATTATTATGATTATAATTATAATTATAATTATAATTTATTATTATTATTTTATTATATCATGATTAAGTTTATATTTTTATTATATTATTATGATTACAACTATGATTATTATTATTTATTATGATTATAATTATGGATTATGATTTTTATTTTTTATTATTATTATATTATCATTATTATTATTACTATTATTATTATTTTACTATTATTATTATTATCATAATCATTATTAGTATCATAATTATTCATATTTTAACTATTCTGATTAACAATTGCCAAATGCAAGCTTTTAAAAAAACTTTAACGGCGCTTAACAGTGAGGTGACCAGTTAACGGTTAATGGTTTTACACGATCGTTAAATTAAAAAACAGTCAATCACTTTTTACCTACTAATTCATATTTAAAAAGACTAAGAATTACATTCTCATATCATTAGTACTTAATAATTAAGTACTTAAAAGTTAAAAAAAAACTTAAATTATACTAAACTATTATATAATGAATTTACTTCATATTTTTATTAGGGCATTAATTTACATGCAAAAAATAAAAATAAAATAAAAATTTATAGTCACTAACTATTAAGATTTGAAAAAAAAATTATAGTTGTTAAATGCGTTTTTTAAAAAAAAATAACGGTTTTAACGAGTTTAACGTGAGATAAAATGATGATTAAATCACAGAAAACCTGTTAAATCTGTTTTTTCTCAAAAACTTAACGTCAGAGTCTATCAAAACCGTTAAAATAGTTAAAATTTTCCTTTTTTTAAATGCTTGATCAAATAAAATTTTCGCTTTTCTGAATAGTCAAAAATACTACTCTTCTACCACTCTTCCAAAAAGACACTATTCTATCACTCTTTCAAAATTACTACTCTTTCAAAACTATTCTTTGATTTGCCAAACGAACCATTTGAGAAGTCCAAACTATACCGCAGAGGATATGCTTCCAAGTAAATGAGGCTAACTACTTAGGATCTATTGTCTTCCATGGAACAGAGGTACGTCAGTAATTTCACTAGACTAGAGTGATAATATTTCTACTTATAGATTGATGGTGATTCAAATTTTATGTAATTTCATTATTTTTTTGAGTGAAAGATGAGAGTCTAACTCACAAATTTCGTTTTGTGCCTATAGGGGTTTGAACCCATAATCTCTTTGAGGCCATTCTAATTAGCTACTACTTGAGCTATTATATCATTTGTTATGTAATTTCATTAGTGTTTAATAGTCAATCAATGATCATTAAATTAAAATCGTTGTAAAGTATATAACATTTTGATAGTCTTTGATGAACTAGCAAATAATAATGAAATTTGAATCACTACCAATTTATAAGTAGAAATATATATATATATATAAGGTTTTTATTTTTAAGTTTTTTTCTTATTTATTTAAAAATTCATTGTTAAAATTGTCAAGATAATCCATTGTCAAGGATCCCTTCTCTCTAAATAATACATGAAAGGAACAGCTTGAAATGCACAATTTTTTCTTTCTTTTTTATTTACTTTTCGAGTCTGAAACCTGGATTTGATTAAACGCATAGCATCCGAGATGAATCATTGTCAAATAGTCCAGAATCTAGATCCATCGCCTTTTAAAAAATGCACATTGCCTCCGACAAAAATATATCCACTGTCATATTCATAGAAATGTTTAGTTGTTGCTATATTCTTTTGTCTATAATTATGAAATTTACTTAATAATAATAAATTTTTTTATATCTACTCATAATCGTTTAAATAAATTCGACGATCGAAATTCACAGTCATACATAACTTTTAAAATGTACAGCCATATTTTTTGTGCATAATTTTTTAAATCCGTTGTCCAGCAGATAGGGATCCGCCTCCGCCCTATTTGAAACACCATATCTCCCGCTTTTCGGTCTAGGTTCATGCTATCCACCTCAGCCCAAGCAAATATATATCACCGCCACCATTCTCCCATTAATCGGCCACTAATCAGATATATTTCTTTTTACTACTGAAAAACAGTGAAGCGAGAGAGATTACCAATTCAAACGCCAGCTTAATGGCATCCCTGGCGAATTTCCCAAATTATACCAATCAAACCCTCAGTTCCCGTAAAATTTCGCACCTCCAACCACGCGCCAAAGCTTCTTATGGCCAAATTTCTTATCGAAATTCGAACCTGAGCTGGAATTTGAAATTTAATCGGAGTTCGCGTGGGGCGAGAATGACCGCCACGGCGAGCCTGATCGAGCCGGACGGAGGCAAGCTGGTGGATCTGGTGGTGCCCGTGGGCCCCGGGAGGGAGTTGAAGAGAAGAGAGGCGGAAAGGTTGCCACGTGTCGAGCTGGGAACGGTGGACCTGGAATGGGTCCACGTTTTGAGCGAGGGGTGGGCCAGCCCTCTCAGAGGCTTCATGAGGGAAGCCGAGTTCCTCCAAACACTTCATTTCAATTCACTCCGACTTGATGACGGGTCGGTTGTGAACATGTCCGTACCGATCGTGCTCGCCATAGACGATTCTATCAAACGATCGATCGGAGACGGTACCAAGGTTGCGCTTGTTGATCAGAGCACAGACAAGGTTGTCGCTAGTTTGAGCAAGTAAGTGGTTTAACTTTTCCTCTTTTCACTTTCATTGGTTGAGAAAATTGGCTGGGGAATTTCCAGAAAGCAAAATAAAAACATTTACTGGAGTCATTTTCTATTCCAAATATTCTGGAACTTTTATTGTGTTTCTGTTGGAAGCAACTGAAATATACAGCTTTCTACTTAACTATTGGATACTGACTTACTTTGAAGAGGCTTTATAGCATGTCACATTTGCTTAATTTAATCCATTTATTACTGATCAAAACAGATAAACAGGGGATGCACTTGTCATATGTAATAATCGAAACAAACTAACTGAATGCTGATGCAGCACATATTTTCTTTATTGTTCATACACAAACAAACACTATATTTGAGTTAAGAGCGAAGGGACATGTTTATTTGATTATCACTAAAATGAATACCAAAATTAAATAGTAAAATTTGCGGTTACATTGTTTAAACCTCAGATATTTCTATCCAAATCATTTATTTCTCAAATTGCTTCTTGTATTATCATCTAACTCTCTAATTATCTTTTTCTTATTATTTCCAAAGACTAAGATCTTAGGCACTTGCTATGTAGCAAGAATGTGCACGTGCTTCCATGATTTACTATTATCATGTATGTAGTTAGCTTTTTGAAAAAAATGAATCTGGATTCTGGACACTCTTGTGCTCCAGATACTCTCTCTATTTTTATATTTACACGTCTTAGTCTACTAACTAATAACATACTATGTCATATTGTACTTTCGCTAACTTCCAAGTCCGATACTGGTTTTTTCTATTTTTCTTTGAGTAGAGAAATTAGCTGTATTTATATTATGCAAAAAGTACTAATGCAAAACCTTGTACCATATTTTGCAGTATTGAGATATACAAGCACAACAAAGAAGAAAGGATTGCACGTACCTGGGGAACTACTGCCTCAGGTCTACCATATGTTGAAGAGGCAATCAGAAATGCTGGCAAGTAAACCTTGATTCTGAAATCTTTCTTTCATTGTATTAGGATTATTATCTTTGGGATACCTAATTTAGAACAGCGTGAATATGCCAATTTGCTTGTAATGTACTATTAATACCATCTACTGATCATAACCTGTACGGCTGTACCCTACAGTATATGTTTTCTTATGATTTTAGTAGGAATTCCCTACTACTACAAGGAAGAATTGTAAGATAACATACCACCAATAACCACTGGCATGTACTAATATACAAAATAAAGCCATGAGTACTAAATACAGGTACATTACATGACAGGTAACTGGCTGATTGGTGGAGACCTTGAAGTGATTGAACCAATAAAATACAATGATGGCCTGGATGATTATAGGCTGTCTCCTGCTCAGCTGCGTGAGGAGTTTGAGAAACGGGGTGCAGATGCGGTCTTTGCATTTCAGCTTCGCAACCCAGTGCATAATGGGCATGCATTACTTATGACTGATACCCGCAGACGCCTCCTTGAGATGGGCTACAATAATCCCATTTTGTTGCTCCATCCTCTTGGTGGATTTACTAAGGCTGATGATGTACCTCTGAGCTGGCGCATGAAACAACACCAGAAGGTTTCTTCTTTGTTAATATATTATCACCACAATTTACTTTGTTATTGGCTTCACTAAATTGAAATAATACTAATTATAGGTTCTTGAAGATGGGGTGCTGAACCCTGACTCAACAGTGGTGGCAATCTTCCCTTCCCCTATGCACTATGCAGGGCCCACAGAGGTGCAATGGCATGCTAAGGCACGCATAAATGCTGGTGCAAATTTCTACATTGTGGGTCGGGACCCAGCAGGAATGAGCCACCCGATAGAGAAGAGAGACCTTTATGACGCTGACCATGGAAAGAAGGTGCTGAGTATGGCACCTGGCCTTGAGAAGCTTAATATCCTTCCTTTCAGGGTAAACTTTTTGAAACTGTTGTTATTGAGTTTTATGAAAGCTGGTGTTCTTTATTGGTAATTATTTACTTTTATCTCCATGGCCCTTGAATTCTTTTTAACCAGGTAAAAAAACCATATGTTTTACAGTTAATCGTGATGGGTTCATATAATTCATTGTTCAGTACCATCTGAATACAAGTTAATTTAGTTATATTTTATTAGCTGACAGTGCCGTCAAACTTCATGCAAATGAGATCCAATATAGGCCTATAGTGGTTGAAACTTGAAACTACAATTCTTGACCAACTACTTTTGCTTTACTGTGGATACATACAGGTTGCAGCCTACGACTTAAAGAAGCAGCAGATGGATTTCTTCGACCCCTCAAGAAAAGATGATTTCCTCTTTATTTCTGGCACAAAGGTACTCTCAACTTTTCCCTGTTTAAGCATAAAATTTCATAGAGCAGTTATTAATTTTAATGGTCTTATTAATACAGATGAGAACTCTAGCTAAAAACCGGGAGAGCCCACCTGATGGCTTTATGTGCCGTGGTGGATGGCAAGTATTGGTTGAGTATTATGACAGTCTGACCACCGCTTCTTGCACAAAACCCAAGTTTCCTGAAGCAGTTCCTGCTTGAAACCACTGGTTGCAAAGCATATATAGATATGATATTGGGGGCAGTCTTTGTTGTTGTTACTATTGAAATGAATAAATGCCAGACTGAGAAAACTTCCTCTTTCTCAATGTCTGTGTGTGTTAGAATGAATAATAAGGCTATACTGAGTTCAGGTGTGATACGGAACAGAGGTGGATAGAATGGGACGAGGTAAATGTTTCACTTCCAGTTTTGGAAGGGAATGAAAGTCGGCGAGACTACATTTTCTTCAGTTACCTAAAATTAAATAAGAATTCCACAATTAGAGGGTTCTTTATCCACTTTCTGCTTGCCGACCCAGGAACTCATTATAGGCTACTAGGAGTCCAAATACCTAATAAGGGGTGTTGCTACTTGCTATACATAGGCAGGTTTGATTGGATGAATTCGCTGCACTTCATGTCAGTTTGATTGTGTTAAAATATATGGTGTTGTTCTTGTACATGATATCCATTTGTATGTGACATTTGTCTGCTTAGGAAAAGCTTTATTGTTGGCCGACTTTAATCATGTACTAAATAATTTTTTCTTTTGATTTATCGATTTGCAAAATAATAAACTTAAATTTTACATCTTCATTTTGTGAAATATGTTGTAGGATGCTCAATTGCAAAACTTATTGATTGGATAAGCACACGAGTCAAGAAAACATCTCCAAGCATATAGGAATACTTATGATCTACTTTAAATTTTGTAAGATTGAAAGTTACACTTGAGACAAAACAAGAAAAAACTATTAGCCGAGTTAAGGCGTTGCAACGGTTTACAGTTTACAAGTCATCGCAACGGCTTACAGTAGCTTAAATGAGTACTTAGCCAAACTAAAAAAAATGAATGGGTGGAGAGCTCCGTTATATAACGGCTTGTGGCAAGTCGTTATAACAACTCAACTCACAACTCAATACTTGGCCAAAATTCAGAGAAAAAAAATGTTGAGATCTTCGTTATATAATAGCTTGTAAGCCGTTATAATGGCTTGAGTTGGTATTTCAGTACTTAGTAAATTTTGAGCTCTGTTATATACAGTGGCGGATCTAGGATTTTGATTAGGGGGGGCAATTATCGGATTGTAATGGCTTATCGGGTTCAAATCCATTAACTAATCGGGTACTAAATAAAAAATTAATAATTTAATATATATACTTAACTAATAATTTTTTTATTAAATAATAATATTTTATATATTAAAATAATAATAAAATAAAGCTCAAAGTAATAGATAATCAAGTTGATGAACAAAGTTTTCGACTAAGTAACTTTATATTTTGATATCTTTGCATAATTATTTCATCATGCATGGTATTAAATATTTTTTCTCAATAAAAATAACCAGACAATTCAAGAGGGGCCAAAAAAAATTTCCAGAGGGGGGCCAATTACCAAAAACATTACCGAAAAACACTATTTTTCAAAATCCAGGGGGGGTACGTGCCCTCTCCTGGATTACATTGGGTCCGCCCCTGATTATATAATGGCTTGTAAAGCGTTACAGTTCAAGATTAGTTCAAGAACTTATCAAATATCGAGAAACTCTTTTTTCCGAGATCTCCATTATGTAACTGCCCAAAAATCTATTCGTCTTATGAAAGTCCAAAATTAATTGCTAAGAAATTGAATTATAACAACTAAAGTTCTGATTGTCGGAGCTACGCCTCAGGAAAATAAATAAAAAAAAAAGACGAGGAAGATTTCTTGGCATGCGTTAATCTGGTAGCTTGTAATTTTTCTTTGAATTCTTGTGCTTCAGCTCTTAAGTGGCAGTGTGGTCAGAGACCTAGTTAGTGGATTACTGCAGTGCTTACCTATTCCCGAGTGGAAACGGGAGCCCATGATGTGTCTTTTCTTCTCAGCTTTGCATTTGATGACGGGGGCATTGTGGCCAGATTGACCAAGGGAACACACTTTCTCCCATTCAAGACTGCCACAACCTTAGATAAGCTTGCCATTATGCATGGAAAGAGTCAGAATTTTAGATTGGAGATAGGATGAGATCGAAGGGGTTAGATATTGACTACAAAAAAAATATTAAGAGAGGTCACACACAAATTTCTAATTTTTTTATGAAATTATATATATTTTTTGAACGTTTCTGGAAAATTGAGGCGCTGGACCTCCAGCCCCTAAATCCACCACTGCCGGGATGTACATTATCGAGATTGTGCAGTTGCATGGGTACAGCGTCCAATATCATTCAAATTGAAAAGACTATTTAAAGGGGCTGTTTCCATGCATTCATTTAGCTGTTTTCATAGCCATATCCCAGTCTTTAAAAAGCAGGTACCTTTCAATAGAGAGTTCAATTTTGCTAAATTATATTCACAACTCAAGTCTACTTCTTCAAATCATTTCATACCTAGATTGAGTAAAAGAAATTTGAAGTTTCTGATGAAATTAGCATCAGAATGAAATGAAAACTTGAATTTTGGGAACAATATAAACAGCCAGCAACAAATAGAATCCATTTTACAACTTGAAATCAACAAAAACATTATATTACAGACCGATTACTTTTCACACATTTATACAGTGACAAAACCAATTACTTGAAAGTGTATTGTACATTTGTACAATCTACAAACAACACACATTTATACAGTGACAAACCAATTACTTGAAAGTGTATTGTACATTTGTACAATCTACAAACAACACACATTTATACAGTGACAATCCAATTACTTGAAAGTGTATTGTACATTTGTACAATCTACAAACAACAAAACTTAATTTAAGAATCAACGAATTGCTTCTGCTACTTCTGACATGATTCTAAGTGACACCTGACAATCCTACTGCTGAAAATCAAGGTATCTGATGTTATTTAGACATGCAACTAACAACAGTTGTAAAGCCTCTTTGAGGCATGGTACCTCTCTTTGAGGAAAAACACACAACATACCATATATGAAGAACAACCTCACATGCTAGCAGTCCAGTCAGACATACAAGGGAGTAATCAACTGGTCATTATATGAACAAATTCCTCGTAATTCACATTACCATCTCCATCAACATCAACCTCACGAATCATCTGTGCCACCTCATCATCGGTCAAATTCTCACCAATATTCAGCATGACATTTTTCAGCTGTTAAATATGAAAAAAGAATTAAATGAGGATGCTGTTTAATGAATCAAAGACATGTGAGTGCATCTAAATTGCCTCCTAGGAGGTAAAGTAAAGAACAAAAAAAAAATTGCAACCTCACTAGGTGAGATCAATCCATTATGGTCTTTGTCAAAGACTTGGAAAGCTTCCTGCATCTCCTCATCAGTGTTGTTCTCCTGACAAAAAGAAGTGATGAAAATTTATGTACTTGCAGAGAAACTTAATGTATATTCTAGACATAAAAATATTATATGAAATCCAAAATTACCATGAGTTTCCTTGCCATAAGATTCGTGAACTCATTAAACTCAATGGTACCATTGCCATTGATATCGACCTCCCGTATCATGCCATAAAGGTCGACCTCAGTTGGGTTCAGACCCAACTGACCTATCACTGCTGCCAGTTCTTCCGCAGTGATGCAACCTGGTAACATACAAGTATTAGTCATTGTTTAGTAGCTGAAATTTTTTTATAAGAAATAATTAGAATGTAATTATTTATGCAGGAAATCGATAAGTGCTTTTTAATATTTGAGAACATGGGCTTGACAATTTTTGTTCTGGAAGCCAGGAGCGAAGATGGTAATTGCACACTAAGATTGTGGGCACATGACCGGCAGTAGTACGTCCGAGACTACTACCAATTACATGCCCAAAATTAATATTCTTTGATCAAAATTGATAAGAGCACACTACAACCAATCAGTGACTAGAATCCAATATTCTTCTCAAATATACTCTCTCAGGGAAAGAAGTTATCAAAGTTGATCTAGGCACATTACTGGTAAAGTCCATCTCCTGGATCTGGGTGCACAATTACAAGCTTGGGTCGTATCTTTCTGAGCATGAAATTATCAACTCTGTACTTCTCAGTTGCTAAAATTCACTTCTATTTATTTCCTACATGACTAATTATTTCTTATAAAAAAATTCTGATGCAGTAAGCCAGGCAGAAACTCTGGTTTAACATATAAGCTCACAGGATATTCCTTGTGAATAAAAACAAAGATCTGTGCAAGGCATGAGGCACAAAAATAAATGAAGACTTTAAAAAAAAATCTAGGAATAGAATGCAGAAAATCAAACCACGGTAATTTCTCTTCAGTTTATAACACGAATATTTTTATGGGATAAATTGAAAAAACACGTAACATCCCTACAAATTGGCCTCTCTTAAAATCAATGCGCTTGCTATCTTTGACGAATGCTAGCCATAGATAGTTGATATCTTAGTAAGTGCAATTCCAGAGATTACATCGTAAGCAATAAATCTGGTAAGGAACAAAGCGTATTTTACACGAGTCTTCCTCAATTCTTCACTAAGAGGAAGAACATGATTGGATATTCAAATAAGCCCCGCTTATAAAAGAGGATGGGAGGCTACACAAATAACAGGCCGGTGCCTCCATTGCATTTGGGAGGAGTGCCGACCTACCATGATACCATCTGCTCAAGTAGCAGAGTGGAAGTTAATAATTTTTTAGGGATGGGGGTGTGAGGTCTGGGCAGCTGGCTGCTCAGTCTCATTGGGGTGGAGGAGGGTGCGGGGTTTGCACCTGGCCTCACGGGGCTGTGGGTGGAGGGGGTCCGGGCAGCAGCGCCATGCTCTCAGGGTGTGGAGGTCCGGGCAAAATGAGAGTATGTGAGATGAAGTGTAATACGATTTTAATGCATCAGAAATTTATTAGTATTAAATCAGAATTATTAATCGATAATCGAATGATTAAAAATAAAAAAAACAGCAAAGCTCCGCAAAGAATTATATTAGGAGGATATGTTCGAATTAAATCTGTACCATTCAACTCGTCATTTTCTTGATCATACATAATGCAACCATATACAGATCACTAAAAATTCAAATATGGTTGCATTATGTAACAGTTCAAAATTCAGATAATAAATCAATTCTAAATTCTAACTTCAAATTAGCGCTCTTACCTTAATGAACAAAAAAGTCTTCCTAAATCCAAACAAAATACTTATCGTACCCAGTACACACATCAAAGTAAAATATATGATACTGACAAGTGACAAGAAATAAACTTATGAAATTGCAAGTTCAAAATATCACATATTACTGATTATAGACTCAACTATTCGAAAGGCCATAAAAATTATACAAAATATCAGAACCACTTAGAACATGAAAAATTGCATAAAGAATCAACAAAACCAGTAGGGCTCCGCTTGGTCCTGATACAATATACATTATTGTTTGCATCTTGATATGCTCGAAAAGAAAACTTGAAGTAGATGTGTACAGAAAGAACATTGAAGGACTATAGAAAATCACTTTGATTTAATTGTTTCCAATGATGAAATCATAATAAAATTAAGCATAATGACCTTGTTTAATTGTATAAACCTTCTATTAAAACTTAAGAAAATATTCAGAAAGGCAGAATCATCTGTATATGCAAATCTACAATTTTACACTAGCAACAAAATACAAATAAAAATTTCCGACAAAAGTACGAGAGAGAGAAGACGAGAGTACCATCACCGTTCCTGTCAAAGAGTAAGAAGGCTTGGCGTAGCTCAGAGATCTGTTCAGTTGTCAGATTATGATCCATGCATGCAACAACGACGCAGATTCTCTCGTTGTACTGGTATTCTCTAGCTATCTTTTACTATACGGAACCTGATAGATTGTGGGATATGTGGGATATGCGGTGGGGAAGTCGCAAGATATATATAATGGAAAAAAGGAAGGCAATCTTAGATATTTAACCATTGTCCTCGTAAAAAATTAAATTATAATTAATTAAAATTATAATAGAATAAAAATATCTTTTCTTTTATTCTCACTATTTACTTAAATCTACAACGGTCTCTTTAAATTATCTTGTCCTTTATTTTTTCATGAATTTTACGAGCTCAAAAAAGAATAATTAGCAACCTTCGACACAATCATTAGCCTTCCTGAAAGACTAATCGAGCTCCAACGACCTTTTGAAGACACATGTAATTGGATCTTCTAGATTTTGAATGTGAAGAAAAAATATATGTATTTGTTGAGAGTTTCAGATTTGAGAGTTGGAATAAATTAAAGTTTGAAATTTGTACTATTCACTTGATCAGATGGCTAGCTCTCAGCGAAATGTTGACTGATTCAGAGATATTTTGTCTTTTTATAAATTTAATTAATTATTAATTTGATTTTTATGAAGATAATAGTAATTTTGGGTAAATATACATGATTTTGATATTTTGAAAGATAAATATTAAATTTTTAAATTTGAAGGGATAAATATTTAAATTGAAATATGTTGAGGGTATATATCAATTTTGCCAAAAAGGAAAGAGAGTGGAAGGATCTTTTTAATAGGCTTCCAATTAAAAAAAAAACCAATAAAGCAAAAGCACAATGACTCGTTCGCTCGTGATCAGTCGTGACATCATGATCATATATTTTGTATCTGTGAGATTGTCAGTTAGTAGTTTATTTCTTGGGTTTTTTTGAAGTGAGATATCAAATTATTTAATTAACTTTCAATATTCATAGACAATCTTCTTAATTATTTGAATTTCAAGCCATGATCTTAGTCCAGTTTTGACATAAAATTTTATATCTATATTATATTATAAAGAATATATTATTGAAGACTTTCAATAATGTTATTAGATAATATGTAATGATTAAAATATTCATATATAATTTATGATTGAAATTGATTGATTTTATAAAAGCGATTGTTCAATTTCAGTTTAACTCATTTTCCCTCTCCATTATATTTGCTATTTTTAGCATGCATTTATAGCAGGTGAAAAAACATTGCATATCGAATAAATTAAATATTAAATATTATTAAATTCTATTATAAAAAACACATTATATAATCTTACTTAGAAAAGAAAAACTATTATATTTTATATATTATTTTTATAAATAATGAATTAATTATATTTCAAAAATTAAGATCCTTTATGATTGATTTACATATAAATTATATCTAACTAAAATATATTATTTTTATAATAAAATCAACATTAAATATAATTATTTTATAAAACAATTGCATATTAAATAATTAAACATCGATTATTATTAAAATATATTTTAAAAAAGAAAATTACACATTGTGTGACCTTACTCAGAAAAAATATTATATTTTATACATCATCTTTTATTAAATAATAAATTAAATTTATTTAAAAAATAAGAATATTTTTATGATTGATTTAGATATTAATTGTATTTAAGTAAAATATATTATTTAATTATAATAAAAAATTTATTAAGTTTTATTATAAAAAATAAACAATATATTATACAATCATACTTAGAAAGAAAAATTACTATATTTTATACTTTTTTTATTAAATAATGAATTAATTATATTTTTAAAAGCCTTTATAATTGATTACATATAAATTATATCTAACGTTAAATATGATTATTTTATAAAAAAGTTATATATCAAATAATTAAATATTAAGTTTTATTAAATTTTATTATAAAAAAAAGAAAATTATGCATTGTACGTCCTTACTTAGAAAAATATTATATTTTATACATCATGTCTTATAAAATAATAAATTAAATTTATTTAAAAATTTAAGTCTTTATGTTTGATTTAGATATTAATTATTTTTAAGCAAAGTATATTATAAAAATTATAATAAAAATAATATAAATATTTTAAAATTAAGACGGTCCGCACAACAGATGAATTCTATGCTAGTATATATTAAAGAGTAAATACTTAAAAACTTGTCACGGTATTTAAAATATTATTTATACTTCAGGTCATAGTCAAAATGTAATTTAAATAAGAAAACCGATACCGTATAATTTCCTAAATGCATGGCTATTTTGAATTTGTATCCTGTACAGCATATATATGGTTCCTTAGATTTATGTCAAGATTTGTACCTCAATCAAAACATCTATAATCTAAGAAAGTGCATGTTGTGCAGCGCAGTTCTGTGTTGTAGAACATGTGAATCCTCACTAGATATTTGCTTTAGAAATATTTCAAAATGTCGTGATGACTTGTTGCAAACCGCTATCTTAGATTAAAGCTTGCTATACGAAGAGAAGAAGAATACATAAAAAAAAATCTTAAATTCTAAATTCTGCGTCTCTTATTTACATATATTCTTAAGTATAAATATTATTAAAAATATAAATTTCAGAATTTAAATTAGAGACCATATATTATTTTAAAATATTTATATCTGATATTAAATACAAACAAAATTTTTTTTTATGAAAATACAAATTAACTGTGTAATCCTCTATATAAAATTTTTCAAGGCCATGTTCTTCCTGAAAGCAAATAGCACGTGTGGGAAGCTGAAAATTATATTAAATAAACAATAGAATAAGGTAAAGAAATATAGTTTATAAAAAGCACTAATCCTGTCCAGCCCCTGAAATTTACATTTCCGCGTAGCGTGGTTCTTAAGCGCCGCCCAACCTCTAGAAACAATTTTGGATGCTCTCCAACTCTCAAGTCAAGTCAATATCATTTTTTTATATATTGTCCTATATAGAGGTAAATTTTGCTTAAGTTTCTCCACTGCAAGTTGTAAGCTCGCTAGTTTGAAAAGATAGCTAGACTTCATGAAGTAAAAGTTTTCTCGTAGTAGTTACAAATTTAGAATAATGAAAATTCAATTTTCAGTTTCATAAGAATATACTATGCTAATTTTAAATATTTATAAGGGATTCTTCACCTGAGTTTTTAAATATACAACGTTCCACACAAAGGCATTAACTTTATCACTATATCTAATTAAATTTTATTCTCGTAGGCGCCTTTTTTTATTATTATTATTTACAACTTCAGAATAATACAAGATAGCAGATAACTCCTCATAGTTAGGGCATAAACGAATCGAACACGAACGAACCGACTTGTGTTTGAGTTTGATTTGAAATCTATTTCGAACTAGTTTGATTTGAAATAGATAGGCGATTTCGAACTCAAACCATTGTTTGAAATTTGATTCGTTAAATATTCGAACTTTGTTTGATTTGATTCGTAAATAGTTTGAAATAGAATTATTAGGTGAACAAATTCCACAATTCATATCAAAATAACGAAATCAAATATAAAAAATATCAATTTAATATAAATTCATACAAAACTAAAAGTTCATTCAACAAAAATTAATAAATTTTATATAAATTCATACTACTCAAAGTCTCAAACAATCAAATAATTAATACAAATTCAAACAAAAATAGTTCACGAACACATTTCGAACGAACTCACCATGGTTTGAGTTTGATTCGATATAATTTCGAATCGAATCGGTTTGATTTGAAATTAATTTCGAACTAGAATCGAACGAACTTTTTCGAACTTTTTCGAATCGAACACGAACGAACTACGAACTTCGAATATTTCTTGCAACCCTACTCATAGTTCATTTTTAGAAAATAGTTAGTGTTAGACTGATAATTCAATCAACTTTTAAAAATACAAAAGTTGTTTTATAACCTTGATGGACATCCAAATTATATTGAGTGAACATTAAATTTAGTTATCTTTAGAATCTAAAATCTAAATCATTAAAAATTGTGATTTTGTGCAAAACTTATAATCCACACAAATGACGTGTGTAGTTTGCCAAAATTTATTGGGAAAATTATCAAAATGTCACCGCAAACTTCTAATTTGTCAAAATTCCACCGCAAACTTAATGGTTCCTATAATGCCACCTTAAAACCAACATATTTGTCTAATTACCACTTATATTATATTCTTAAACATTTTAATTGATAAAAAATAACAAAATAAATTAACAGCTGAAATGCATTTTCGTATTTCTGAATTTTCATATTTTTTATCAATTAAAATGTTTAAGAATACAATATAAGTGGTAATTAGACAATTAAGTTGGTTTTAAGGTGGTATTATAGGAAACGTTAAGTTTGTAGTGGTATTTTGACAAATTAGAAGTTTCGCGGTGACATTTTTGACAATTTTCCCAAATTTATTTATGCTTGGCAATGCATTGCATACTTCCGTAAAATCTTGGGAAGGGACTCATGTATTTAATTTTATAAAAAAAGATCGGACCCCAGTGCATTATGTGAGAAAAAAATTTCTTGTTAGAAGTACATTTAATTAGAGCAAGTTGTATTGCGAATAGTCTATCGCATCGTGTGGTTAGTTCCATAACCGACTTTGTAAATTATAAATAAATCACTGTAATAAGTTCTTCCATTGAAGCGCTCTCTTTTCTTTTTATCAACCTAGCAATTACTTAACACTGGCATGTGTTGGGTTGAAAGACACTCCCATCGTTTCCAATCTGTAATAGGAGGATCAGTGCTCCAGCTCGGATCAGATCAGATATAATCTAAGGGTCTTTTTGAAAGACTCTTCCCATCCTTTCCGATCCTGACAATGACATGGAAGTCTCATGGATAGCAGCAGATATGGTCCAACACTATAATTTGCTCCAAAGAATTTTCGATACTGATGCTTTTGATCAAAAAAGAAAAAGAAAGATGTTGAATATATATTTAAATCACAACCACCATGAAGCCTTTTGAAATGGAAGTGAATTTAAACAACAAATGCAACAAGCGAAACATTACCAGTATTATTTTATACTGAATCTGAACAAATAGAACATACATTGTTGGCAGCCACCCAAGCAAACCTTGCCAGAAGCACATTTATACTCAAAAGTGAACAATGTTTGAGGAAATTTGTCCTCTAGGCAAAAGCAGTAAAGCACCATTAAAGAAAAAAAAAAAGAAAAATAAGAGGTGAGATATCTTTTTTTTTTTCTCGGCCAGTTGGCCATCATGTAGAACAGGGACTATTAAAACCACCGCTGGTAAACATGAAACCGAACCATCAAGGAACACTGACAATCAACCAAAGTGAAAAGTAGGGGTAAAACATAAACAAAAACACGAGCAACTATTCCTACTCTTTTTCCAAAGCAATATCAATACATAATTCAAGTTTGTGCCTGAGCAGTTGGCATTGAAAAGGGCACAATAAACATTTGGAGAATCGTGTACCAAATTGTGAAAAAAAGGAAAAAGAAAATCAGGTACTAGAGGATGCAGCTGTGGGCTTCCCGGCCACTTTCTCGGCAATCCAGCCAAGCCCATCATACAAACCCTCTCCAGTCAAAGCACAACAAGCCTGTATATGCCAATCATGGTTTTTTATACTGTGCAGTGACATGGCGTCAGTTATTTCAGCTGGTGACATGGCATCTTTCAGATCCTGTTTGTTGGCGAACACGAGCACGACAGTGTGCTCTAGGTCACCATGGCCAAGGAGTCGAAACAGCTCATCCTTTATGATGGATATGCGTGCACGGTCAGTGCTGTCTATCACTGCTATCACAGCATGGGTCCCTCGAAAGTATGTGGCCCATGATGTCCTCAGGCTTTCTTGTCCACCCAAGTCCCATACCTGGCTCAAGCATGCAAACATGTCAGATATTCAGATGCCATCAAGCTTTTTGCTTTTCATTTTTCTTAGAGATGATACCATAGACTCATAGAGAAAGGATTTATCTTGTGTTGTAATACAATTTCATTTCTCCATCATTGACAGTAAAAGCAAACCAGAACCTGTCTGGTACAAGCCAATCCTGAGGATACTTTGCTTTGATACATTTTGTTTCTCACCCACTCTCTCCTTTTTGAAGCCTTGACAGTGGCTGTCAAGTATCTCTCTCATTTTTCTCTCTCTTTTGAAACCTTGACAGTAGTTGTCAAGCATCTCTCTCTCTCTCTCTCGCTAGCTCTCTAACATGTACTATTTGCATTCAACTTCTTAAACATGGATATATCAGAGCTGAATAACTGTTGCAGTAATCAAGTCCTGTCAATACAACTTATATAAAGATAAGATACCGAATGAATGTAATTTGGTAGTGGTAAACTGAGAAACTGACATGACCAAGGGATTTCATTTTTGAGATTAACAAATACATTATTGAAAGAAGGAAAACTTCCACAAATTTAAAATGGATGTTCAGTAAACAAAACAGACACCAGACAATTAGTATTTCATGAACAACAACAGAAAAGGAATTCAAGTAATGATTTCTCCCTTTTTTGTTTACTAAAAGGTAAAAGGTATTTACCTATCTATTTTCATTTTGTTTTAATTCATGTTTTGATCAGGAACTCCTAACTATTAATTAGTTTACATGGAATTTAGCACAACTGACCACATTGTCAACTTGTAAAAACATCTAGCTTGCTCAAAAAGTTCACATGTGTTTCTTTGACAAAAAATAGCATCAAAATTTTGTCAAATACGTATTCACACCCAACTTTCATATCTAATCACAAGAAAGTTCAGTTCTTACAACGATTGTTCTATACAATTTATTCCCTAGGGTGAGCAATTGGAGGAGCTAGGGCTGAACTACAAATCAAGTAAGTTCATTTTATTTATTATCCACGAGCTAGGGGCTGAACTACAAACCAAGTTCCTTTTATGTTCCACAAAATTCCTAAATCCCAAAATTTAATTTGAGATTAATTTTATCTACCCACCAACCAGTGAAATTCATTACTCAGAGCCAACTTGGAACGATTGGAGATTACAAAATCTAAAAAAACGACTGTAGTAGAAGAAAGGGAGCACTTCTAAGAAGAGAGATCTGACCTCAAATCGAATATTCTTATACACAACCTCTTCGACGTTGCTTCCAATGGTGGGATTCGTGTTAACCACCTCGCCGAGATGCAACTTGTAAAGCGTCGTAGTTTTCCCAGCGTTGTCAAGTCCCACAACGACGATCTTGTACTCCTTCGCCGGGAAAAGCATGAACCAGAATTTTGATACCAGCATTCCCATCTCGGTTATCTTACTCTGAAGCTTATCGATCTAACGACAGAGAAGAGGAGATCAGTACGTATCCTAGTTCGTTGGGAGCGGGGTGGGTACACCGAGTGCACAATTAGGCCCTGTTCGGCTGGTAAGTGGGTGAGATGCTGAGTTCTCGGAACAAACAAATTTGATCAGATTTATTATTTTTTGAGAAGGATCGGTTGACAATGGATTAGTTTGATAATTTTAATAATAAAATTTTAAATAAATATAAAAAAAAATTTAAAATGTAAAAAAATTTATAAATATGTTCTTCAACTTATGAATATGTCATTCAAATTTATAAATATGTCATTTAAATTTCATGCAATTTCATTATCGTTTGATAGTCCATCAAAAATCATCAAATTTTCATATAATTTGTAATGTTCCAATTTAACTACTCTTGATGGACTATCAAACGATAATAAAATTGTATGAAATTTGAATGAGCATCAATCCATAAATAGAAGAATACATTTATAAACGATTTTTTTTATTTTTAAGATTATTTTTAAATTTATTTAGAGGTCCATTGTCAAAATAACCCATTGTCAACTGATTCCCTCTCTTGTTTTTTTCCCCATAATTTGTACTGAGTTGAGTGGGTTCAAGTGAGAAAGGTCATCCAACCCAAGTTTAATTTTTTGACTGTCGAACGGTATAGAAAATATTTTCTTCTGGAGTTGAAAATCTCATCAATCCCATTACTCTGGGATCGCTCTGAACAAGGCCTTAGATTGTTCACTCATATTATTAACCCTTAGATTTTATTTCATTTAATGACCCTCTCTCATCAGCTTTTAAAATATTAATTTTTTGGATTTCCGCACTACAGTAATACTAAAAGAGATAATGTATTTATTTTTATGGACCCCACTGATGATTAAGATTCATTGTTATCATAAAATAATTATTTCAAAATTTTATATGTATATATATATATTCTAATGTACTTTTATATTGTTATAGGCTTATAGCAGCTGGTAAATTAAGCCAATTATTAATAAGATAAATAAAATATTAAAGATATTGATTTGTGAGCTTATTAATATTTTCAAGTTTTCGAATATGTTTTTTTTTCAATATTATTATATGAGAAAGCGGATTTACATAACATCATTACTAAATTATTAAAAGCTCAATAGAATTAATTTCATTCCTAAATTATTAAAAAAAGAAAGTTACAAATAATTTTGATGGAAATGATATGAATCTTAGAAAGAGAAAATAGATATTAAAATGAAAAAAAAGAACTATCCAACTATAAAGATTTTATGATTTTTACTAAAATATCTAATAAATTGATGCATATATTTTATGTCGTTGAATATATTGATCTCAATAAAATCACTACTAGAAATTTATGGTAACTAAAATTATTTTATTGTCAAATAAATAAATTATTTGATATTTATGAAAAGTATAAATATTAATTTTGATATATAAAATTTTATTATTGTTCAAAATAAAAGAACTACAGCTCTGCAGGTAGGGCTGCAAGAAATATTCGAAGTTCGTAGTTCGTTCGTGTTCGATTCGAAAAAAGTTTGAAAAAAGTTCATTCGATTCTAGTTCGAATTAATTTCAAATCAAACTGATTCAATTCGAAATTACATCGAATCAAACTCAAACCATGGTGAGTTCGTTCGAAATGTGTTCGTGAACTATTTTTGTTTGAATTTGTATTAATTATTTGATTGTTTGAGACTTTGAGTAGTATGAATTTATATAAAATTTATTAATTTTTATTGAATGAACTTTTAGTTTTGTATGAATTTATATTAAATTGACATTTAATAATTCTATTTCAAACTATTTACTAATCAAATCAAACAGTTCGAATATTTAACGAATCGAATTTCAAATAATGGTTTGGGTTCAAAACTGCCTATCTATTTCGAATCAAACTAAAAGATTTCAAATCAAACTCGAACACGAGTCGGTTCGTTCGCTTCGATTCGTTTGCAGCCCTATCTGCATGTGATGCGGTTCGAGACTCGATCCCCGCGGGTTCGGACTTCGGAGCCTAATATTCTTTCTATGCTCGTCTGCCCGTTGTGCTTTGTGCGTCAGCCGTCAGGAAAATATCCGGACGTACGTCTAGAAGAAAGAAATGGAAGCTCAAACGCCGGCGCCGGAGCAGCCGGCCTTTCGCTTCTTTTCCACTACAAAACCCAAACCCACTACCAAACTCGAAACCGATAATCGACCTTCCTCCCCTCCTAAACCCCCTGTCAGAATCCTCTCCAAAACTCCCGTCGAATCCGATTCCTTCTCCCGCCTCGGCCTGTCCGAATGGGCGGTTTCCACGTGTCGCGAGCTTGGCATGCGCCGCCCCACACCTGTCCAGCGCGAGTGTATCCCTCGCATCCTCGCCGGTGACAACGTCTTGGCCGTGGCGCCCACAGGAAGTGGCAAGACCGCGGCTTTTACCCTTCCGATACTTCATCGACTTGCCGAGGAGTTGTTCGGAGTGTATGCGTTGGTTCTGTCGCCTACACGGGAGCTTGCTACTCAGTTGGCCGAGCAATTCAGAGCTCTTGGAGCGCCTATTAATCTGAGGTTTGGTTGTTGTTCCAAGTAGAACAATTGTAGGAAAGGTTTTCAGTAGGAATGGTTAATTGTAATTATATCTCAAATTTGGGTTATATGCTGCAGGGTATGATGGAGCCAAAACTCTGTTTATGCCCTTGTTTGTATCACTTAACACTAAGCTCTTCCCTTCATGTTCAACCTGAGCATTAGATTGCCAATAGAAAATGTCTCCAAATGTTTATATGTTTTTGTCGGTAGTGCGGATTATTGTAAATATCATAAAACACAGAACCTTGAGCGATCTTTCTTATTTGGGCTATATGATTTAGCAGCCAATCCTAGCACCAAATGTTCCTGTCATTTGTTCTGAGTAGGAATAATTCAGACAGTTTCATGCCAAATGTGATGAGCAGTACCATGTTTGTTTTGCTATATTGATAATCATGAAAAACTGAATTGTTATTTAAAATGTTTTCTCAAGGTGTGTGGTCGCAATTGGGGGATACAATACAATTGATCAAGCAAAAGCCTTAGCAAAGAAGCCTCATGTTGTGATAGCTACGCCCGGAAGAATTAGAGCTTTGATGGAGGCTGTTGAACTTGCTGCAGTTTTCTCCCATACAAAGGTTGGAGGTTAAAAAAATTATCAACTTTTTTCTGTATACCAAGCATCTCTTTGAAAATGTGATAACTAGTAGCAGTTCTGTCTCTGTGGATATTTTTAGGAAAAAAGTCACTGGTTTGCCCCTTTATTACCTTTCTAAACTAGTACAAATGATCTTGTAAATGACATACTTAGTGTTTTGTATAAATATAGATGATAATCTTATATATCCTGCATTTAATAGGGTGCATGTGATTGTTGTCATTTGAAAATGTACTTTTTTCCTCGAAGATTAATGGTTCTAATATTTTGTCTGTTCTCAGTTTCTGGTGTTGGATGAGGCTGATAGGGTCTTGGATGAGAATTTTAAGGAGGATCTCGACATAATTCTCCATCTTTTACCCAAAAAGCGGCAGACACTGTTCTTCTCGGCCACCATGACCGGTAATTTACGAACACTGTCAAAGATTTCTGGAAATAAATATTACTTGTTCGAGGGTGACAAGGGGGGCAAGACAGTCGAAACTCTGAAGCAACAATACCTTAGAGTACCACCTGACTTGAAGGAGCTATACCTCTCTCATATTTTATCCAACATGGAGGAAGAGGGGATCCGTTCAGCCATTGTATTTGTTTCCACTTGTAGGTATGGCTAATTGTTCTTGTATTGTTGTAGATATATTAGTTATTCTGGCTCTACCATTCTACTGTACTTTTATGTTGCAGCTCTTTCTGGAAAAAAATTTGTTTATTCTGGCTGGTTTTGAGCATAATTGCTCAATTTAGACCTGTGATGAGATGGTCATAGTTGAATTGAGATTAATATCAAATCATCACTGTGTTAAACAGCCTTAATGGTACTACCATATATATAACTGTGGTCTGTGAGCATGGCTTGTAATATATTTGTTTATGTTTGTTCATGTACAATATGTTTGCAGAACATGTCACTATCTAGAGCTATTGTTTGAAGAGTTGGGCCAAGCAGCAGTGGCGCTGCATTCCCACAAGTCACAATCTCTGAGACTTGCATCACTGAGCCGATTCAAATCTGGTCAGGTCTCATTGTTGCTTGCTACTGATGTTGCTAGCCGGGGCTTGGACATTCCAACAGTTGATCTTGTCATCAATTATAATATTCCTAGGTTTGTTTAGTTCCAAGTTTCATTCTTCTCTTTTCATTCATACTTTGTCTTATACCAGATGCCAGTGCCTTTTTTGTCAGTTGGGACTTGTGGTAGTTATTTTCCTGTTATGGTTATTGCTGTTTTAAAAACCAATTTCATTTTGCTAGTAGATGTTTCAACCTCAACTTTTTTTTTTTTATCTTTTGTAGTGCTTTTGGACTAGATTTGCTCAATAGGCAGCATCTTATTAGATAGTATTTCTTGCCATCTTTGTTTTGTATGCTGCTGCAGCTTTTTGTTAATTTAAGTTATTATGAAACTTTTATATTATGCTAATATATTAGCCTCAACTCTGCTAGCTAATTGAAATATGGACATGTTCGATCTCAAAATTGGGTTCTCCTTTGTCCATTCAATTTTAAACCACCAGTTTCTCCAAAAGCTGATGTTGATAGATATATACATATAATACTTATTTAATTATTTTGACGTGCTTTTGGTTGATTGTAGGGATCCTAGTGACTATATTCACCGAGTGGGAAGAACTGCTAGAGCTGGCAGAGGTGGTTGCTCTGTGAGCTTCATTACTGAGGTTTCCGCCATCTTTGTTATTTATCGATTGACAATGATATTCTTTCTGATTTTTTTCACTTAATTTTCTTTTTGAATAGCAATAGTTTTTTTTTTCTGTTTTCTGAAACAAAAAAGGGAGAAGACAAATATATTTTAGGAGTCTAGGACTGGTATTTCTTCACTTTGTATAGGCAAAAATTTTATAGATAGTGTTGATTTATTTTGTCTTTTAGCTAGATGGTTGTCATGTAGTTAGTTCTTTTTTATTTGCAATGAGGGTTCATACTTTTGAGTGATACTTAAACTTGTTTCATGGTGGTTTACAGAGAGATGAATCTCTTGTGCATGAGATAGAAGGTGTTACTAAAAGACTATTGGAAGAGTACAACTGTGATGAGAAAGCCGTTTTTGAGGATATTACTCAGGTAAATTTTCTCCCCTTAGTTTTTAATTTTAGAAGGTGTTCTTCTTATTTCAAATGCCGATCCACCAAATTGGCCAGCAACTTGTATGTTATAATATACTGGGAATGCGTATAATTTGGAATGAGATAGGCAGATCTAGTCAGGACTAGTTCCAATTTGCACTGTTAATCTGACTCTAATGAACCATTTCTTGTTGCCATTAGTTTGATCTCCTTTGCCCTTGTTTGGGTTTTTTCTTGGTTGATGGCTCATTTTTTTGTTTTACTTCACAATTTAAGGCAAGTTAAAAATATATTGAAGCTGGGTTAAATCACATGAAACATGGCCCCATAGTGACACATAGTTTCATGATCGAGGGTAAGACAGGGTTAATGGGGTCTGATTGAGCATATTTCGCTCCTTTTGGCAAATATTTTAGACAAGTCAGGCATGCTGGATTGAAGAATTATTTTGCTATTTCACCAGATATTAGTTGATGATGTTAAGCAATATGGTCTCGCATCATTTGTGTCAGTTAAGCATATTAGTTGGGACAGAATCTGGTGGGACTAAAAGTTGTATTATAATTGTAGTATCTAATGTAGAATTAAATGGAGTTGTAGCATCTCTTTGTACCTCTCTATTCTTAACGGCTAAATAAACATAGTTATACCTCTCTGATTATCACATCAATGCAACAATGTAGGTGTTTGTGGCTAGAAGAGTAGCAAAAATGAAGATGATTGATGATGGATTCGAAGAGCGAGCACAAGCAAGAAAAGAGCAGAAACTAAAAGTTCTTTCAGAGCAGGGTAAGAAAAGGAAGCGATAACATCGTTCTAAAATCAAACAGCTGCCTTATGAAAGTAGGTGGTTATGTAATATCACCTGAGTTGTTCGGCAATTTTGTTGTATGCTCGAGTAATTTTCCGTTTAGCAATTTTGTTATTTCAAAATTTTGATGCTAGTGAATGGTGATATAGTTTCCCTTTCAATTTGTTCCTTATTATTCCTTTTATATCGGCGGTAAGATCCTGTTGAAACCATCACAGGTCAAGAAAATTCCGATCCGTACCCAACCAGGACAGGTCAGGGATCAACTGGCCTGACCCACTGAAATAGATGGAACATCTTTTTTTTCAATGTTGAATATGTACCAAATTTGTTGGGGACGTGATTGATCGTTGATTCTCGACCATCCATTGTGAACTCTGGTTGAATCTGCACTCCTAGAAATTTATATTTTCCGAATTTGTGGTCTTTCGACCTTTCATTTTTCATTTTTTTTTTGGAGAGGAGAGTAAATAATTTTCTGACATATAACAAAGATGTTGATATGTAGAGGTGTAAACTTATGCAGATAATATCCGATTGTATTTGTTTATATTTAAAAAAATTAAATGTGATAATTCGTATCTGAATATTCGAATAAAAAATAGGTTTTCAATCTTAATTATTCGTACATGAATACTAGATATAATGTATTATTTAATATATCATAAAAAGTAAATATTATCCATCACTATAATTAAATATATATTATGAATATCAATATTTTTAAAATTAAAAATAGTAGTATTGAAAAAAATATTTTATTGTAAATTTCAATAGATTTTATAACTATAATTAAATATATATTATGAATATTAATATTTTTAAAATTAAAAAATAGTATTAAATAAAAAATAGTATTAAAAAAATATTTTATTGTACATTTCAACAGATTTATAAACTTTAAGTGAATTTTATGTTTCTCTTTGATAATTTATACATATTATTCTATTCGTATTCGTATCTGAAAATATTTATCTTCGTATGAGTATTCAGAGAAATAAAATAAATATGAATTTGATTTTGATTATTATCTAACGTATCTGATCTATCTGCATGTATCATGTAATGATCTCACATATTTCAATTTTTTTATATATAATATTTATAATAATTATATTATTAATAATAAGAGTGATGAAATCAAAATTTTAAAAATATGAATGGCAGCGCGTACACACGTTAGTGGCGCGTTGCAAAACGCACTGCGAGTGGCGTCTTTATTTTTTTTTACTTTTCAATTTTTTTTTAAAAAAAGAAAAAAAAACTAAAAGACGCCGTGGAAGTGGCGTTTTCCCACTGGCGTCCTCTCTCAGGAAATGACTATAAGGGCCAAAGAGATGACTAAAAAAAAAATCGAAAAGTGGCGCGTTTGCACAAAAACGCCACTCCCGATGGCGCGTTTGTACAAAAACGTCATTTCTAGTGGCGCGTTTGCACAAACGTATCACTAACAATGATGTGTTTACACCGCGCACACTTTGCCAAAGATGACACGTTTGTCATTCGTATTTTTAAAATTTCAATTTTATCACTCTTATTATTAATAATATAATTATTATGAATATTATATATAACAAAAACTGCACATATTTGATGATGTACAAAGTACAGAATTGGTATTACCGAAGTATTTTGTTTATGGGCCGTATAATGGTTTTTTGTATGGAGTTTGTTTTATTATTTTCAAAGATCTTGTGTTTTGTATTGGGCTGAGCTAGGGTGTTAATGGGTTGGGTCGGATCGGGTTCGATTGAGTTATATTATTTTATTATTTTTTTTGATTCGACTCGAATTCGACTCATTTAAATTCGGATCAAAAAATCTTAATTCATACATCACCCGACCAGGTCACGAGTCAAGCCAACCCTATCTTTATAAAATAATAAAATATTTATTAATTATTTTTACATAATTGTTAGTAATTAAATATTAATTAATTTATTTGAATCTTAATTAATATATAATTAGTACATATTTAAGTTTTAATTAGTATGAAGTTATAAAATTACTTTATAAAATATAATTAGTCGGATTTGATTAGAGTCGAATCGGGTTAATCCGTCATATTGGGTCAATAATTGATACTCCTAAGTTGAACCCATTAGTTTAGAGTTTGGTTAAATGAGTTAATGGAGAAGGTAGCAGCGGTTGTTTCTTATTCAAGACAGCAATATGCCAATATATGCGTGGTTTTTGTACTTCTTTAAACTAACCAGAAATGAAATGAATTAATTCAAATGTTTAAACTTTTTATCATTTTACTGTTTCCCCTCTTTCTCCAATTTAGTTAAAATTAGTGTTAATTTTAGATTTGAGAGTAGAGATAAAACTTAATTACAGTCATGGCCTTCTCGGGACATGAAATGATACGACGAATAATTCCAGTTTCCCTATATTTTGCAAATCCAATATCTGGTCTGATTTTATTGAATAAGCTCCTATGGACGGCCATGCTGAAACCAAATCAGCTCAAGACACCACATCACTCTTAGACATCAACCAACGACTTAATTTTATTCTTTCCCAAGGACCAATTGTCGAAATATAATGTCCTTTTTCTTAATTAGGTCAAAGAGCTTTTCCTTCTTCCACCCATCACAAATAAGGCGTTTGAATCGGGCATACCTTACCAAACAGGCAATGTTACCATCTGGCTTTCGTGCAATAATGATACTGGCGTGTCGTGATAAATGCCTCGCATGTTCATTTGTCAGTACAGGTGGACAGAATGCCTAGCAAGCATGGTTTTCAGAGCGTACACGAATGGTTGTGCTGCATTGAAAAGTCCAAGGAAAGCGAATTTGATAAAAAAATAGACAGAAAGAATAGGGATATTAGCTGGGTCCCCGTTGACAGTGAGGCATTTTAATTAGCCAGTAGGTTTTGAGAAAGGATGGAGCAAGTTGGATGCATAATTGCTTGACTGAGCTAGGGGATCAAAACTTTCATCTAGGTTTTCTCTGGCACGGATAAGTCGCAAGAATAAGATAGTGCAGCATATATCGGAATACTGGTGTAAAGGACTGTCTTTTAAGTTGTATAAAATACAAAAGGCAAGATGGAGAATAATATTAAATCCTCCTATTTTCTATGTTTTACAAGAGAGATGCTACCTGATCTTCTTTAACTACGAAAATTTAAAACTTAACTCTGCTCTTCTGATTGGATTGGTGCTAGGTTTATGAAGTAAATAAGGAATTAGCGCTTGATATTCTTCTATCAAGAAAAAAGAACAGAAAACCTGTGGAATAATAACTATCAATTCAAACGATCAAATATATATCAACTTAAAAAAAAATAAAAATGTAAAAGAACAAGTTGGTATCTTCTGTCAGTTAGGACAAGCAGAAACTAAATTTTATTGCATAACTTGAGCGAGCTTCATACTGATCAAAGCAGTTATATTACATTCCAACTTTCAACTGCACAAACGAATTAAGAAGAAACCATGTAAAGATCAAAACTAACAAAACGAAAGCACAAACAAAGGCAATTATTTATTCTGAGGAAGCCTTCCAACCCAATTTGAAATGCATTTAATTTTTGTTACTCTTGCAGAAATTTTCTGGTAGAAGGAAACAGCCATTTTATCTTGCATAAACCTTCAATTCGGTAAGCTTTTCTGATAAAACACATCTTACACGCTGAATCACGCTATCTCTGTTAGATGTTGAAAGCAATTTCTCACTCCATTAGTCCATTGATCGTGCTCGATGGAAGTGCACGACCAGGACCCGTACATATCAATTAGGTCCATATATTAACCAAAAATCATTTGGAATTCATTATTTCCTTGTTTCCTATTGTTTTCAGCATGATTCTCAACTTCTTGCATGATGATACAAATATCCTACATAAATCACAAGCATGGAAACTCAATTAACAGAACTGGTCATAAATAAATTTAGTTCTGATTAATGATTTTGAAATTAGATCATTAATAATTTTCATCAGTAGATTTTACTGGTACAGGAAATATATGTAGGCTTGTACTGGTACCTACACTACTGCCATGAAACCCAAAAAACCCGAAAAGAGAAAAAGGCACTATTTGATAATTACTCAACCAGAACGCTGAGAAAATCATAAATGATTAGGAATAATTGATAGAGCTGTGTAAATTATACTTACTCCCAGGGAACATCTCCAAGCAACATAAGGTCTCTGTCTTTATCTTCATAGGCAATCATGTAATCAAGCATATATTTGCCATCCATTCGTAGTATTTCACCTATGTTTTTCATCAAATGAGGATCATTAGTCTACTTTCAAAAAGCATTTGTTAATCAACTAGATATAATTATAAAACTCAAGATTTAATTCAGTGTTGTCATAAAATATGTACCTGAAGAAAAGCATCCGAATAAATTCTCTAGGGCTTCTCTAAGCTCTTTGTACCCCTTATAGTTTTTGAGATCAACCTTCCTAAGATAAGGAGCTCCATCCATGCACACCTTTACATACCTCCCTGCCAGGGCATTGTTGCTCTTTATTAATTGGAAACAATTCCTCATTGAAGAACGAACAGGTGGCCAACCAACTAATTGTACCCTGCATTTTGTCATTCAACGCTTTTAGTCTAAGCGTATCCACAATCGATACTGGATTATATCGAAGGACCATGCCACTCTAGTATGGACAGGTACTGTACTGTCAGGGATTTTTCGGGTTTTTTGGGTTTTATTTATTATTATTTTTAATATGTAAAATGTTATTATTTTAATAGTTTTTTATTAGATAAGAATATATATTAAATTATTACTTTTTTATTTAGTATCTAATTAGTTAATGAGTTTGAATCCAATAAATTATTATAATTCGATAATTATCCTGATCAAAATTCTACATCCGCATCTGTGTACTGTACTAACCTGACAAAACAATTCTACAGTCGTGGGATATCGAAGCGCCACTTTTTTTGCATCGAACAAGGAAGGCATAAATAAAACATTAATAATTATAATCCTGACAGCTGGTATACTGTGTTGCACCAAATGAAACACATTGATCAGTTAAGTCTTCCCTTATACTTCTAAACAGAGACTTAAATCTTACTTGGGTGAAGGCTTGTCATGGTTCTCATCCTCAACCGATCTACTATCAGGCGAGCTTCTCTTCTGAGGTGTCTCTCTCGGTTTCTTTACCTCAACACTCCCTGGTAGAGCTAGGCGGAGCTCTGTATCATTTTCCATTATCAAATTCTCTTTACGAGTTCAATTTCTTCCTTTGCTATATATTGAGTTGACTGTTTTAGATTTGCTATGTTCTCATACGTAAGATATATAGGGAGGAATTAAATAATGGAGATGAGAACTTGAGAAGTAATTAAGAAGAGACAACACCTCTTGAAAATTCATCGGTGCTGGTCCCTGAGAGAGTTAGGCAAGGTTGGTGTATTATTAGGTTAAACTGGCCCCATTTGCTGGTGTACTTTTGCTCTTATCAAGGGGACAAGATTGCTCAAGTGTGGGGTCTGATGGTGTTGTCACCGTTGATTGTGTAGGGGGAGGTGGGAACATGCATCCGTGTGGCATGGGGTCGAGGGTATTATTGGTACAATCAGTTATGTGGGTCAGTGTGTTTGGAATAATTAGGTGTTTGTGTGTGGCAATATCTAGGTTTGGAATTATAGGCAATCAAACATACTGATCAGACATGAAAGTTCCAATAACAAAGTGTTTATTATGAGTTTAAAACAATTATAGGTATGATTAACGAAATTATCATACTTATCATTAGACGTTTACAACCATGTACCCTGCCATTGCATTGAATTATTAAAATGAAAGAAGTGTGCTCTTTTACTTCTTTAGTCCTTACACAGACAGTATATGTATTGTGGAATGCTAAAACGGAAAATGTTCAATTTGAGGTTCACTAACCAAAAAGTAAAAGTTACTGATTTCAGTTATATATTTTGATAGAAGGGGCGGATGTATATGTATAAAGGGGTCAGCTGGTTCTTGGATTTTGAAAAAAATGGTTCTGCATTAAGTTTTTGTAATATAATCCTCTGAATTTAATTCTGATTCTCTGAATTTACTAGATAAAAATGTGCATTAAATTTTTTTTTTTTGTTTATTATTCAATTAATTAATGAGTTTGAATTATATTAACTATTACAATCTGATTACTGCTCTCCTTTGATCAAAATTCTGTATCTCCCTCCGACGATGTCAGTGCTTTTAGTTTTAGATTAAATTTATATGAATAGAACAAAATCTGAAAGCTCTCATTTGGATTATGCCTGCAAATTGTCATGAATTGAATAGGCTTTAAATTTCAAAAAAAGAAAAAAGAATGCAACAAGCTTTCTTTTATATATCCTGCATATATAGTTCAAGAGTTTGGAACTTTCTGTTACTATCATTCTCTTGTACCGATCAAATATATGTTTAATGAAGTATAAGTAATCCATTGAGAAGGAAACAAAATATTTTGGACGTTCTTCTCCAGCTAATCTCTTCAAGGATACAGCACAGGAGCACTAAATTGTACAACCAAAATTGACACGCTTGTATGCATTATCTCTATTTCTCTCCTTCACTTCATCATGTTTTGTTTTGTTGTACAGCGTAGCTCTTAAAGGCCTGTTGGTTGTGTCTCCTAGTGCATTTAATTCCATGATTTGTGCACTTCTTTGGAGATCCTTTCATGTTTTCTTTATTTTTATGGTTTCAGGAAGCCTAGCCTAATTAGTTATTATGCACACATCTATTTTTTTTAGTAGGTTGTACTGAATTGTTTCAAGTTGATTTATAGTCAAAACAAAAGGTACCTAAGGACTTCTATGTTTTAGCATATTCTGAGAATGACACTGAATAAATGTGTTCTGTACTAATTAAACTAAACTTTTATTCTATTCGTAAATATAGACTGAAGTGAGCAAGTTACAAACAAAATTTTACCAAATTGTAGTTTAATTCATCTAAACTGAATTAGTATGAAAATTTAATTTATGATAAAAAAGACGAGAGCTAACAAGATAGTTTATATTATCATATTAACAAAAGTAGACAACATTAAATTATTGCTTTATGCATTAATAATATTTACTGATGTTTTAGTTTGTTTGATTTATTTGTTTTTTTAATCGTACAAATTTAATCTAGACCAAAGTTCAAGTTACAGATCAAACAGCCAAACTGCTCTTATGCAGAAGAAAATTATTCTGATTAAGATCAAATTGACCAAACCATTCAAGCACCTTACTAATGAACATGGACTGTTTAATTTTTCCTTTTAATTTCTGCTTTTCTTGAAGGCTATGCATGCTGTGTTTAACTTTTTACCAGACAAAAAAAGTAACTAACCTCCGAATTAAAGATCAAAACCCTACTAGTAATACCAGTGTCACTCAATTGGTTTTTAGTTCTCTTATATAAAAAGCCAAAGAACCGGAAGGACTTGGGACCAAAATTTATCACAAATCTTATTTCAACCATTGGATCTATCTTTTTTCACCAATTTTGATGCAACTCATTTTTTATTCCATATTTTTTTCAATCTCAATGTTAATTCAATGATTAAAATAAGATTTGAGATAAATTTTGATCTCAAGACTTTAGAAAATTAACCGATTCCAAAACAAAAGAACCGGTTAATTTCTTAAGGACTTGGGATTAAAATTTATCTCAAGTCATGTTTCAATCATTGGATCAAAGAAAAACAGGGAGTAGGAATTGGGAAAGCATCCGATGCCAATGCCCATTTATTGCTTACTAAATACATGAACAATAAGCCAATAACTTTATTTAGAAGCCCACACAATTGGATATAAAATAATAACTAATGCCAAGTGCCCAAGTCAAATGGGAATACCTCTCAAATTCCATTAATTAAAACGGATCTTTAAAATCATGATTTATCAACAAAGAAATTTCCGATTGCCACGAAATTGTGCAATGTTTAGGAGTAATTGTTTCAATGTATTATGGGAATAATTATGGGCAACTTTTAGTAATTTTTTTTTCAAAAATCGTGTTTAATTTCAATGCAATTTTTTTAATTAATAACTATTAGTGCGGTTTGAGTAAAATCACCAGTCAGGTTGGTTCTAATAGAATGGATTTTCTATTTAGCACTTAAGTGAGCGACTTTGAATGAAATTGATTATTTTAAGTAAAGATCCAATAAAATTAAATAATACTGAGGTAAAATGAGATACTACGATACGTAAATGTGATCAACGAACACCTCCACATAAAATCAGACAAAAGTATAGTTTCTGAAAGAGATTAAAATATGCGTTCGAATGAGATGCCGCGTGTTCAAGTCGGTTCTGAATAGGTCCCACAAATCATGCGGCCACGTGTATCAAGAGGAATATTTTTCGAAATGGTGGAAAAAAAATTAAAGAAAATATATACTTAGGCTGGATATCTCAAGAAGAATTTAACTGGTACATGTTAGGAGCCATATTGCAATGGTTCGCTCGTTCAATGGGGCTGTTTGTTTGCTCGCCAGTTTTGCGTTGTTGCATTACAGCAGCAGATATAATTAACACGCATGTTTGGAAAATCGTATTTGTAAAATATTTTATAATTTTTTTAAGTTTTAACTGTTCAATTAAGCTCAAATGCTGAAACTGGTCCTATAGCTAATTTTGACGTAGGTGGGGATGTAGCCTATAATATTATTTTATCTGTATTTTATTCCCAACATGTCTTTCTTTTTTAGCATTTTAAATTTAAACAAAACATAATTGTTGTCCTCATTTTGAAATAGTAGTAACTACAAGCTAGATTTTTTAACTTTTATTATGAGTTATAATGAAACAAACAAATATAAACAACCATTTTGAGCTAGAAATTAAAATCTCCCAATGGAGTCGGTTCTCTTTTTGTTTCTGCTTGGGATATACATAAAAATGAAATTCAAGGATAATTTTTTATGAGCTAGCTTTTCATGAATTAAAAACGATATTGTTTCTATTTATCCTAGTGTAGAAAATAGTCCAAACAATACGCTCCGTCCTAAATGAATAGATAAATTAAATATGCTTGGAATGCAATTCCATGGATCTGAGGACTGAGAATATGTCCGGAGGCAGAGCCACATGAACACCAGTGAAATTAATTGGCCATATTAGACAGTAGATTTTCATTAGTTCTCTCAAAAACTATAAGTGTTGCAACTGTCAAAAAAATCTTTTCCTCTAAAAAACCTGAGTCCTTTTTAAGGAAAAGAGAGAAAAAAAAATACTCTTTGGTTTTGTAACTTGGGAATACTTCCACGTGAGGGGTTATATATTTTAAAAATAAATAAATTTTTGTGCCTGAAAATCATCCTTTGATCTCACATAGATCGTATGTTCAAAATCCGAATCTTTATCGATATTTATGAAATCTGAGAGATTGACTCTCATTTTTTTTATAAAAAAATTAATTGTATCCAATTAAAATTGACAAACTTGACTCATAATTATCTAAAAAAGTCCTCTCTACTAATTAAACTTTTAGTAAACATTTTGGCTCTCCAAGGCAAAATGTGTATATTTAATGTTGTGTGGCCACGTCATCCATTTAAAAATTTGCAATGAGGATATTTTTGTGACCATAAGCGAATAAAAAATGACTTCAGTAAAATTTCTTTTGGATAAAAGGCATTTAAACCCGTTTCATTTGTCTTAAAAAGAACCGAACTATCTAAACTAACAAGTAAACTATAGGGATTCTTGGCTCAGGGATTAACAGCTTCATAGATGCCTCCAAGGTCTAACACTTAGAGACCTGATTACATCTCAACCTCCAGTAACATTATTGCCAAAGAAGAGAATAGGAAAACATTGCCACACCCATTCCTACTTTCTAACAGAGCAAACCAAAGAGCAAGTATTAAACTCAGCAAGCACAAAAACTGGGAACAAAACAGACAACCACTTCAAAATACATCCATAATGAAGCACTCTCTCTCTCTCTCTCGATTACAAACTGATATCAGTAAGCAACATGATAACTTCTGTAAATTTAATTTGTTGAATATAGAAAGAGAAATCAATTAGTGATTATTAATAGTTTTCTATTTTATCTATTTCCTATTGTAATCCTACTATAATTAGTATTAAAGGGAGACCTCTCAATTTGACGTTAATTCTAATTTTATTCAAATCATCTCTCCACTTTACATGGTATCAAAGCCACTGACGGTTTGCTCATCTCAGACCTCTACGCGTTGTTACTACAGTACTTCGCCGCTACAGTGCACGCTACTATAATACTCATTTTTTTTTGTTTTGTTTCTTTTTTTTTCTATACTCATCTAATTTGTGGTTGTTTTAAAAAAAAAGGAGGAAAGAAAAAAAAGGAATAGAAAAGAATATGTTGAGAGTATATCACATGAACAACCAACTTCTTCATGTCCGCTAGTCATCACTACTGCAGATGTTATAATTAACTCCTCTCTAGATCTCTCTCCGGCCTCTTCCTCACAAGTAATAGATAACATTTGTGATTCTCATGACTTACCTCGAAGGACTACTAGAGTCAATACAGGTAAACCTTCAAATAGACTTGGTTGGAAAACTGACATCTCAAATTTTGTATCATATGCATCTATTCCACATGCATATAAGTCATTTCTTACTTCATTGCATTTAGTGCATGTACATAACAGTTGACAGACAACAAAACAAGATCCTAAGTGGTTATATGTTATGCAGGAGGAACTCCAAGCTTTGAAGAAAAATGACACATGAGAGTTGGTAAACCTACCAGCTAGAAAATGTGTTGTTGGGTGCAAATGGGTGTATACTGTCAAGCAGACTCCAGAAGGCAAGGTGGAAAGGTACAAGACGAGACTGGTGGCAAAAGAATATAGTCAAACTTATAGTATTGACTATGATGAAATTTTGCTCAAGTAGCGAAGATGGGTACTGTGAGAATGTTGGTGTCATGTGTTGCCAATTTCAACTGGCCACTACACCAGTTAGATGTCAAGAATGCCTTCTTGCATGAAGATCTCAAAGATGAGGTGTACATGGGGGTCTCACCGGGGTTTGCCACCACAGTCAGTTGGGAAAGTATGCAAATTGAATAAGACATTATACGGATTAAAACAGTCTCCGAGAGCATGGTTTGACAGTTTAGAATGACTATTTGTGGTATGGGATACAAGCAGTGTAGTGGGGATCACACTTTATTTTATAAATATTTTGGGTATCGTATCACAATCCTTGCAGTCTATGTTGATGATATTGTGATTAATGGAGATGATGAGGAGGAGATCCTGCAATTAAAAAGAGACTTGGAGAGGAGTTTGAGGTTAAAGATCTAGGACAGTTAAAATACTTTCTCGAAATTAAAATTGCAAGATCGATAAAGGGCATAGTGTTATCGCAACAGAATTATGCTTTAGATCTCCTCTCAGAGACAAGAATGTTAGGTTGCAGGGTTGTTAGTTCGCCAATTGAACAAAATTATAAGTTGTGTGCTGACGTAGGTGATCCGATGGACAAGAGCAATATCAGAGACTGATGGGTCGACTCATTTATCTATATCATACCAGACCTGATATTACTCATGTTGTAAGTGTGGTGAGTAGATACATGCATGATCCTAGGGAATAACACATGGAAGTTGTTCGTAGGATCCTAAGGTATATCAAGGGGAGTCCAAGAACTATGATTTAAGAGCAATGGGCACTTGAGAATTGAAGACTATTGTGATGTTGATTGGGCTGGTTGTGTGGACGATCGTAGGTCTACGACCGGATATTATGTACGTGTTGGAGACAATCTTGTGGCTTGGAGGAGCAAGAAGCAAGACGTGGTTGCGAGATCTTCAGCTGAGGCTGAGTATAGGGCTATGGCATTGAGTCTCTATGAGATGATGTGGGTGAAAAGTTTGTTATCTGAGCTACATTTATTTAGAGGAGAGTCATTACAATTGTGGTGTGACAACAAATCTGCAATCAACATTGCAAACAATCAAGTCCAGCATGATCGCACCAAGCATGTGGGGATTAATCGGTTCTTCATTAAGGAGCAATTAATTCAAGAGCTTTAAATTTGAACTATGTAAAATCTGAAGAATAATTAGCATATTGTCTAACAAAAGGGTTATGTTCTAAAGAGTATGAAACTTTCTGTAACAAGATGGGGATGATCGATATCTATCGCCCATTTTAAGGGAGAGTGTTGAATATAGAAAGAAAAATTAATTAGTGATTCTCTAATTAATAGTTTTATATTTTATCTCTTTCCTATTATAATCCTACTATAATTAGTATATAAAAGAAGACTTCTCAATTTGAGGCTAACCTTAATTTTATTCAAATCATTTCTCTATTTTACATAATTTATGCTTTTTTATTGATTATAAGCTGGCCAGATGACTTGTGTAAATCATTTCACAATATATAGCTATAGAAATCAGAATGTGCGGCCATGTAAATTTCTAGTAAACATCGCTTTAACAAAACTATATCCGACAACAAAAGTAGCAAATTTTTTTTGGAGTAAATTATATAAATAATCTCTAAAGTATCACTCTTTTATCAAATTGATCTTAAAGTATCAAAAGTATCAATTTGATTCTTAAAAATATCACTTTACTATCAAATTGGTCCTTAAAGTTTTAAAGATATCATTTTAGTCCCTAAAATTTCACTAACTTATCAGTTTAGTTCTTAAACTTTTTTATTTATAACAGATTAGTCCTATCATTATCAATGCTAAAAAAATAAATATCTATGTTTCCATATCATATAATATATATCTTATAATTTATGAAAAAATTATAAATATTATATGAATTAATTTATAATAATACGACACTAATGCAGTATTTTTATTGTTGTATCAATTGGTAAAAAAATACTAAAAGCAAACCGCTAATGCATCTTTCCAATCAAAGAATTATTCAATTTCTGAATTCTTAATATTCTGAATTATTAAGAAATTTTTTGTTAATAATTTGCTTATTGGCCCTCAAAGTCAAATGAAAGGGTCTTCTTTCTGTTGCGAACACAATTTATGAATTTTGACGGAATCAATTCCCTTCTTTAAATATACAAAAAATTATGGAGCTCAGCATATCTGGAAGCATAAGAGAACGTTCGTTCAATCGACACTCAATTTCGCTGCAAAGGGGAAGAGAAAGGTTACCTCAAACGTCGGTGGGCTTATGCATTCTTCAAAAAGAAAACTTGCGGGTTCAATCAGCGTATTCATACTAGTTACAATATTAAAAATTAATTTTATGATAAATAAAAATATTATTTTAATAAATTTTAAATAGCACTAATTTGATATAAATTAAAAACTTCAAGGACTAACATGATATCTGATTTATACTTCAAGAATTAACATAATATCTTTAAAACTTTAAGGACCAATTTGATAACAAAGTGATATTTAAATGACCAAATTGATAATTTTGAAAGTTAAAGAACTAATTTAATAAAGTTATGATATTTTAAGGACTATTTGTGTAATTTACTCTTTTTTGTCGCCTATGAGAATTCCTCTTGGCAGCAGCAAGTGGGAAAAAAATGTCCAAAATAAAAAAAAAAAAAAAATGGAAGAGAGAACTGCTATGCACCTAATAGCCCTTGCTATTTATTTAATTACTGATAAATAAATAAATAAAGGAACATAAGAGCTTTCACTTGCGTGGCGCTTTCTACACTTTAGGGGAAAATTCGTTGTAAATTTATAAACACATGCATCACATGTGCCAATAATGCACGATTTCGATCGATCAAGCAACGGGTTATTATTGAACCAGACATGCTGGGCCAATTGATAAAAGCTCCATTAGTATCTAATATCAATCAATGTGGGCCCAAAATATGTTCATATAATTAAGAATTTTGTTTTTAATTTGCTAAACTTAACACTAGACGTCATTTTATTTTTTGTGGAAAAAAACATGCACATTTTCTATAAGCTATTGTCGAGTACAGAACCTTTCTGTACCCACGAAAGTTCATGCATTTTATCCTTGAACACATCTTAAGGAATCTTGTCATACTAATTAAAAATAAAATAATCAAATTAATTTGTCAGAACACAAGTTCACTGAACACTGTTTAATGTTTGTTTCCTGAAACTAGGCCACATTCTGGTGATCAATTTTAGCAGTATCTAAAAATTTAATTATTCATACAAGTTAAAAATAATGAGCACAAGTTCATGGTATCAAACAAAATTAAATTATAGAAGGACACGTGTACTTGTTCTAACTTCTTAACTAAGCAAGCCCTAAATTGACATACATTATTAATTCATGGAACCAACCTACCAACTCTGAAATTGGATTATTGTACCTGAATAACTCAGCATTCAAATATCAATTCAATGCATATTTTGTTTATTTCCGGGTAAATTGCAAATTTGTGGGCCCAAATTAACTTGATTAGATACATTATGCGCTGGAGGTGTACACGTGTTACCAAAAATCAGTAGCCTCTCTCATCAGGCAATAAATGAAAAGAGTTGCTCCGTGAAATTGTCATGTTATTTTGGGGCACTCGCACGTGTGTCTTTAATCACAGCTACTATATTGCATCTCCATACCAGAAATTATTCGAAAATGGTAATCCAAGGCAATTTTGAGTTCTAAATGAGAGGAAGGTTTAAAATTGCCACATCTATTCAAGAATAAATGGAATAAAAACAATGAGTTCATCAGCCCTGATCATTGTATATCTTTGAAATAAGTCGATATGGGGGTAATTTGCATTTTTTTTTTACGGAGCGTAAGTTCAAACTTCTAGATTTTTAGAGACACCTTCTAAAGAAGATACAGCTAACAGAAATAAATGAAAAAATTTCCCTAATACAAACTATAAACTAAAGAATGAAGAACTCAAATGTTATGGTCTTGTGTGTTATGGGTCAAATTTTTTGTTACAAAAGAAAAAAAGAAGAAGATTGGGATTCATCTAAATATAATAACTGTCAAATTTTTATCATAATAGAACCGTTCTATGTTTTCTGCTCAACCCAAATAATTTCCTTATTAAAAAAAAGTGAACTACAAAGAAAAAACAAGCGCTTTTGTATCAAGACGTGATTTCCACAGGACAATTTGTATACAGTTTATAACGTTTTCTCCCCCCCCCCCCCCCATGCTTCTGTAAATCACAGGCTTTTCATTCTATACAGTCTCACCCCCCCCCCCCCCCTCTTAAGAGAAAATAACAAAAAAAAATGTGAGATGAAAAACAACGTCTTTCAGGGCTAAACACTCAGGGCCTATCTAAAATTTGAACAGGCTAGCAGATGTGAAAACTGATAACAGAGAGAGAGAGAGAGAAAAAGTTTCATGTGGGCTTGCCCAGCTAACCAGCCTATGTCAGCCATGCATGTATCTTTCAGTGGTCCTCAAGAAAATTGCCCCTTTACTATTTGGCTGATGAAATCAATGCGACACCACCTAATTGTTTGGTCCCCTGATGCAAATTTTCAGAAATTTAAATTCCTTTGAGCTCCTAAGAAAAAGGACAAGTTTGTAATTTTTGTTGACGGGGTTAGATGCGCTGTAGAGGTTATTTATGGCAACACGTTTTAGATGTTTGTAGGACTGAGATGCGAGCTTTTGATACATTAAAAACTGTTGTTCAAATAAATTATTGTATTTTATGTTATTTTGGCCCCATAACTGCGCATAAATTGATGCAAATTCATATGAATACTCATAATACAGTCTAATCAAAGTTTTTATATTTAAATATTTAATATCAAGTTTCAACGACTACAATTTTTGACAAAACTCCATCCCGATGCATTAAAAGCAGTTGTTTTAACAAGATGTTGGTATTTTATGTCATTTTAGCCACATAACCGTGCATAAATTCATAAAAATTCATATGGACACTTCTAATATTGTTTATTATATGTTTCATAATGAAATGTTCAATATAAAGATTCTACAATAATCATTTTACCCAAAACATCATCCAGATGCATTAAAAATTGTTATTTAAATAAGTTATTTGTGTTTTTACATTATTTGGGCCTCATAACTGCGCATAAATTCATGCAATTTTATATGGACACTCCTAATATTATCTATTATATGCTTTTATAATTAAATATTCAATACGAATATTCGACGACACTCATTTTTCACAAAACTTCATCCGGATGCATTAAAAACTGTTGTTTAAAGACGTTGTTTGCATTTTATGTTATCTTGGCCTCATAACTTCGCATCAATTCGTTCAAATTTATATGAATTCTACTAATACCGTCTTTTAAAAGTTTTTATAATTAAATATTCAATACAAAAATTTGACAACTATAATTTTTGGAAAAAAAAACTCCATCCCAATGCATTGAAAGCGGCTATTTTAATAAAGTTATTTGTATTTTATGTTATTTTGACCTCATAACCGCGCATAAATTCATAGCAATTAATATGGACACTACCAATATTGTCTATAACATACTTTTACAATGAAACATTCAATATAATGATTCTACGACAACCTAAAACTTCATACAGATGCATTAAAAACAGTTATTTAAGCAAGTTATTAGTGTTTTATATTTGTTTTGCCTCATAACTTCAAATAAAATCATGCAAATTCTTATCAACACTTCTAATATTGCTATTATTATATATTCAATATGAAGATTCTACGACATTCATTTTGGCTTAAAACATCATCCATATGTATTAAAAACTACTATTTAAATAAGTTGGGCTTTCTGGATTATGTTATTTTAGCCTCATATCTCGTGCATAAATTTGTGTAAATTCATATGAACACTTTTAATATTGTCTATTATGTATTTTTGAAAATAAATATTCAATATGAATATTCTACGACACTCATTTTGCATAAAAAGTTCATCCGGATGCTTTAAAATTCTTTGTTTAAATATGTTGTTTGCGTTTTATATTATTTTTTTCTCATAACAGTGCATAAATTCATAAAAATTAGTGTGAATAATCCTATTATAAACTTTATAATTTAATTTTTGATACGAAGATTCTATGACACTAATTTTGCATAAAACTTCATCCGTTTGCATTAAAAATGTTGTTTAAATAAGTTGTTTGCTAATTTCATTTATTTTGGCCTCATAACAGCGCGTAAATTCATCCAAATTGATATGGACACTTTCAACGTTGATTGTTATATGTTTTTATAATAAAATATGCAGTATTAAGATTCTACGGTTTATATTTTGCCTAAAACTTCATCCGGATGCATTAAAAACTGTTTATTCCAATAAGTTGTATGTGTTTTACGTTATTTTGGCCTCATAACCGTGCATAAATTCATGCAAGTTCATATGGACACTCCTAATATTGTCTATTATATGTTTTTATAATTGAGTATTCGTTATGAGTATTCTACGACATATATTTCTCATAAAACTTGATCCGGATGCATTGAAATTTGCTGTTTAAATAAGTTTTTTCGTATTATGTTACTTTGGTCTCGTAACCGCGCACAAATTTGTGAAAATTTATATGAACACTCATAGTACTGTTTATTAAAAGTTTTTATTATTAAATATTCAATATCAAGATTCTACGACTATAATTATGGGCAAAACACCATACCTGCATTAAAAGCAAATTTGGTTAAACAAAGTTGTTTGTGTTTTATGTTATTTTGACCAAATAACCGGGCATAAATTCCTAAAAATTCATATGGACACTTTTCGATACTGTGTATTATATGTTTGTATAATGAAATATTCAATATAAAGATTCTTCGACAATCATTTTACCCAAAATTCATCCGATGCATTAAAAACTGTCATTTATTCAAGTTATTTGTGTTTCATTTTAGTTTGGCCGCATAAATCGCACATAAATTCCCTGCAAATTCATATGGACATTTCTAATATTGTCTATTATATGTTTTTATAATTATATATTCAATATGAAGATTCTACTACACTATGTTTGTCTAAAACTTCATCCATAAGCATTAAGAATCTGTTTTTAAACAAATTATTTGCGTTTTATATTATTTTGGCATCGTAACTTCGTATAAATTCGTGCAAATTCATATGAACACTCATAATATTATCTGTTGTATGTTTCTGCATTTAAATATTCAATATGAATATTCTACGACACTCATATTTTCGTAAACTTCATCCGATGCATTAAAAATTGTTGTTTAAACAAATTGTTATATTTTATGTTATTTTTGCCCCATAACTGCGCATAAATTGATGCAAATTCATATGAATACTCATAATACAGTCTAATCAAAGTTTTTATAATTAAATATTTAATATCAAGTTTCAACGACTACAATTTTTGGCAAAACTCCATCCCGATGCATTAAAAGCGATTGTTTTAACAAGATGTTGGTATTTTATGTCATTTTAGCCACATAACCGTGCATAAATTCATAAAAATTCATATGGACACTTCTAATCTTGTTTATTATATGTTTATAATGAAATGTTCAATATAAAGATTCTACAATAATCATTTTACCCAAAACTTCATCCGATGCATTAAAATTGTTATTTAAATAAGTTGTTTGTGTTTTTATGTTATTTGGCCTCATAACTGCGCATAAATTCATGCAATTTTATATGGACACTCCTAATATTGTCTATTATATGCTTTTATAATTAAATATTCAATACAAAAATTCGACGACACTCATTTTTCACAAAACTTCATCCGGATGCATTAAAAACTGTTGTTTAAAGACGTTGTTTGCATTTTATGTTATTTTGGCCTCATAATTGCGCATGAATTCGTTCAAATTCATATGAATTCTACTAATACTGTATTTTAGAAGTTTTCATAATTAAACATTCAATACAAAAATTCGACAACTATAATTTTTGGAAAAAAAAACTCCTTTCCAATGCATTGAAAGCGGCTATTTTAATAAGTTGTTTGTGTTTTATGTTATTTTGGCCTCATAACCGCGCCTAAATTCATAGAAATTCATATGGACACTAACAATATTGTCTATAACATACTTTTACAATGAAACATTCAATATAATGATTCTACGACAACCTAAAACTTCATACATATGCATTAAAAACAGTTATTTCAGCAACTTATTAGTGTTTTACATTAGTTTTGCCTCATAACTTCAAATAAAATCATGCAAATTCTTATCAACACTTCTAATATTGCTATTATTATATATTCGGTATGAAGATTCCACGACACTCATTTTGGCTTAAAACATCATCCATATGTATTAAAAACTACTATTTAAATAAGTTGGGCTTCGGATTATGTTATTTTAGCCTCATATCTGTGCATAAATTTGTGCAAATTCATATGAACACTTTTAATATTGTCTATTATGTGTTTTTGCAAATAAATATTCAATATGAATATTCTACGACACTCATTTTGCATAAAAAAGTCATCCGGATGCATTAAAAATTGCTGTTTAAATATGTTATTTGCGTTTTATATTATTTTTTTCTCATAACAGCGCATAAATTCATGAAAATTAGTGTGAATAATCCTATTATAAACTTTATAATTTAATTTTTGATACAAAGATTCTATGACACTAATTTTGTATAAAACTTCATCCGTTTGCATTAAAAATGCTTTGTTTAAATAAGTTGTTTGCTAATTTCAGTTATTTTGGCCTCATAACAGCGTAAAATTCATCCAAATTGATATGAACACTTTCAACGTTGATTGTTATATGTTTTTATAATAAAATATTCAGTATTAAGATTCTACGGTATTTATTTTGCCTAAAAATTCATCCGGATGCATTAAAAACTGTTTATTCAAATAAGTTGTATGTGTTTTACGTTATTTTGGCCTCATAACCGTGCATAAATTCATACAAGTTCATATGGACACTCCTAATATTGTCTATTATATGTTTTTATAATTTAGTATTCGTTATGAGTATTCTACGACACATATTTCTCATAAAACTTGATCCGGATGCATTGAAATTTGCTGTTTAAATAAGTTATTTCGTGTTATGTTACTTTAGTCTCGGAAACCGCGCACAAATGTGTGAAAATTCATATGAACACTCATAGTAATGTTTATTAAAAGTTTTTATTATTAAATATTCAATATCAAGATTCTACGACTATAATTATGGGCAAAACACCATACCTGGGCATTAAAAGCAAATTGGTTAAACAAATTTTTTTGTGTTTTATGTTATTTTGACCAAATAACCGGGCATAAATTCCTAAAAATTCATATGGACACTTTCTGATACTGTGTATTATATGTTTGTATAATGAAATATTCAATATAAAGATTCTTCGACAATCATTTTACCCAAAACTTCATCCAGATGCATTAAAAACTGTCATTTATACAAGTTATTTGTGTTTTATGTTAGTTTGGCCCATAACTGCACATAAATTCCTGCAAATTCATATGGACATTTCTAATTTTGTCTATTATATGTTTTTATAATTATATATTCAATATGAAGATTCTACTACACTCTGTTTGTCTAAAAGTTCATCCATATGCATTAAGAACTGCTGTTTAAACAAATTATTTGCGTTTTATATTATTTTGGCATCGTAACTTCGTATAAATTCGTGCAAATTCATATGAACACTCATAATATTATCTGTTGTATGTTTCTGCATTTAAATATTCAATATGAATATTCTACAACACTCAATTTTCATAAACTTCATCCAGATGCATTAAAAACTGTTGTTTAAACAAATTGTTGTATTTTATGTTATTTTGGCCCCATAACTGCGCGTAAATTGATGCAAATTCATATGAATACCCATAATACAGTCTAATCAAAGTTTTTATAATTAAATATTTAATATCAAGTTTCAACGACTATATTTTTTGGCAAAACTCCATCCCGATGCATTAAAAGCAGTTGTTTTAACAAGATGTTGGTATTTTATGTCATTTTAGCCACAAAACCGTGCATAAATTCATAAAAATTCATATGGACACTTCTAATCTTGTTTATTATATGTTTAATAATGAAATGTTCAATATAAAGATTCTACAATAATCATTTTACCCAAAACATCATCCGATGCATTAAAATTTGTTATTTAAATAAGTTGTTTGTGTTTTTACGTTATTTTGGCCTCATAACTGCGCATAAATTCATGCAATTTTATATGGACACTCCTAATATTGTCTATTATATGCTTTTATAATTAAATATTCAATACGAAAATTCGACGACACTCATTTTTCACAAAACTTCATCCGGATGCATTAAAAACTGTTGTTTAAATACGTTGTTTGCATTTTATGTTATTTTGGCCTCATAAATGCGCATAAATTCGTTCAAATTCATATGAATTCTACTAATACTGTCTTTTAGAAGTTTTCATAATTAAACATTCAATACAAAAATTCGACAACTATAATTTTTGGACAAAAAACTCCTTTCCAATGCATTGAAAGCGGCTATTTTAATAAGTTGTTTGTGTTTTATGTTATTTTGGCCTCATAACCGCGCGTAAATTCATAGAAATTCATATCGACACTACCAATATTGTCTATAACGTACTTTTACAATGAAACTTTCAATATAATGATTCTACGACAACCTAAAACTTCATACGGATGCATTAAAAACAGTTATTTAAGCAAGTTATTAGTGTTTTATATTTGTTTTGCCTCATAACTTCAAATAAAATCATGCAAATTCTTATCAACACTTCTAATATTGCTATTATTATATATTCAGTATGAAGATTCCACGACACTCATTTTGGCTTAAAACATCATCCATATGTATTAAAAACTACTATTTAAATAAGTTGGGCTTCGGATTATGTTATTTTAGCCTCATATCTGTGCATAAATTTGTGCAAATTCATATGAACACTTTTAATATTGTCTATTATGTGTTTTTGCAAATAAATATTCAATATGAATATTCTACGACACTCATTTTGCATAAAAAGTTCATCCGGATGCTTTAAAAATTGCTTTGTTTAAATATGTTGTTTGCGTTTTATATTATTTTTTTCTCATAACAGCGCATAAATTCATGAAAATTAGTGTGAATAATCCTATTATAAACTTTATAATTTAATTTTGATACGAAGATTCTATGACACTAATTTTGTATAAAACTTCATCCGTTTGCATTAAAAATGCTTTGTTTAAATAAGTTGTTTGCTAATTTCAGTTATTTTGGCCTCATAACAGTAGCGTAAATTCATCCAAATTGATATGGACACTTTCAACGTTGATTGTTATATGTTTTTATAATAAAATATTCAGTACTAAGATTCTACGGTATTTATTTTGCCTAACAATTCATCCGGATGCATTAAAAACTGTTTATTCAAATAAGTTGTATGTGTTTTACGTTATTTTGGCCTCATAACCGTGCATAAATTCATGCAAGTTCATATGGACACTCCTAATATTGTCTATTATATGTTTTTATAATTGAGTATTCGTTATGAGTACTCTACGACACATATTTCTCATAAAACTTGATCCGGATGCATTGAAATTTGCTGTTTAAATAAGTTATTTCTGTGTTATGTTACTTTAGTCTCAGAACCGCGCACAAATGTGTGAAAATATGAACACTCAAAGTAATGTTTATTCAAAGTTTTTATTATTAAATATTCAATATCAAGATTCTACGACTATAATTATGGGCAAAACACCATACCGGGGCATTAAAAGCAGCTGGTTAAACAAATTTTTTTGTGTTTTATGTTATTTTGACCAAATAACCGGGCATAAATTCCTAAAAATTCATATGGACACTTTCGATACTGTGTATTATATGTTTGTATAATGAAATATTCAATATAAAGATTCTTCGACAATCATTTTACCCAAAACTTCATCCAGATGCATTAAAAACTGTCATTTATACAAGTTATTTGTGTTTTATGTTAGTTTGGCCGCATAACTGCACATAAATTCCTGCAAATTCATATGGACATTTCTAATTTTGTCTATTATATGTTTTTATAATTATATATTCAATATGAAGATTCTACTACACTCTGTTTGTCTAAAAGTTCATCCATATGCATTAAGAACTGCTGTTTAAACAAATTATTTGCGTTTTATATTATTTTGGCATCGTAACTTCGTATAAATTCGTGCAAATTCATAAGAACACTCATAATATTATCTGTTGTATGTTTCTGCATTTAAATATTCAATATGAATATTCTACAACACTCATATTTTCGTAAACTTCATCCAGATGCATTAAAAACTGTTGTTTAAATAAATTATTGTATTTTATGTTATTTTGGCCCCATAACTGCGCATAAATTGATGCAAATTCATATGAATACCCATAATACAGTCTAATCAAAGTTTTTATAATTAAATATTTAATATCAAGTTTCAACGACTACATTTTTGGCAAAACTCCATCCCGATGCATTAAAAGCAGTTGTTTTAACAAGATGTTGGTATTTTATGTCATTTTAGCCACAAAACCGTGCATAAATTCATAAAAATTCATATGGACACTTCTAATCTTGTTTATTATATGTTTAATAATGAAATGTTCAATATAAAGATTCTACAATAATCATTTTACCCAAAACTTCATCCAGATGCATTAAAATTTGTTATTTAAATAAGTTGTTTGTGTTTTTACGTTATTTTGGCCTCATAACTGCGCATAAATTCATGCAATTTTATATGGACACTCCTAATATTGTCTATTATATGCTTTTATAATTAAATATTCAATACGAAAATTCGACGACACTCATTTTTCACAAAACTTCATCCGGATGCATTAAAAACTGTTGTTTAAATACGTTGTTTGCATTTTATGTTATTTTGGCCTCATAAATGCGCATAATTCGTTCAAATTCATATGAATTCTACTAATACTGTCTTTTAGAAGTTTTCATAATTAAACATTCAATACAAAAATTCGACAACTATAATTTTTGGAAAAAAAAACTCCTTTCCAATGCATTGAAAGCGGCTATTTTAATAAGTTGTTTGTGTTTTATGTTATTTTGGCCTCATAACCGCGCCTAAATTCATAGAAATTCATATGGACACTAACAATATTGTCTATAACATACTTTTACAATGAAACATTCAATATAATGATTCTACGACAACCTAAAACTTCATACATATGCATTAAAAACAGTTATTTCAGCAAGTTATTAGTGTTTTACATTAGTTTTGCCTCATAACTTCAAATAAAATCATGCAAATTCTTATCAACACTTCTAATATTGCTATTATTATATATTCAGTATGAAGATTCCACGACACTCATTTTGGCTTAAAACATCATCCATATGTATTAAAAACTACTATTTAAATAAGTTGGGCTTCGGATTATGTTATTTTAGCCTCATATCTGTGCATAAATTTGTGCAAATTCATATGAACACTTTTAATATTGTCTATTATGTGTTTTTGCAAATAAATATTCAATATGAATATTCTACGACACTCATTTTGCATAAAAAAGTCATCCGGATGCATTAAAAATTGCTGTTTAAATATGTTGTTTGCGTTTTATATTATTTTTTTTCTCATAACAGCGCATAAATTCATGAAAATTAGTGTGAATAATCCTATTATAAACTTTATAATTTAATTTTTGATACAAAGATTCTATGACACTAATTTTGTATAAAACTTCATCCGTTTGCATTAAAAATGCTGTTTAAATAAGTTGTTTGCTAATTTCAGTTATTTTGGCCTCATAACAGCGCGTAAATTCATCCAAATTGATATGAACACTTTCAACGTTGATTGTTATATGTTTTTATAATAAAATATTCAGTATTAAGATTCTACGGTATTTATTTTGCCTAAAAATTCATCCGGATGCATTAAAAACTGTTTATTCAAATAAGTTGTATGTGTTTTACGTTATTTTGGCCTCATAACCGTGCATAAATTCATACAAGTTCATATGGACACTCCTAATATTGTCTATTATATGTTTTTATAATTTAGTATTCGTTATGAGTATTCTACCACACATATTTCTCATAAAACTTGATCCGGATGCATTGAAATTTGCTGTTTAAATAAGTTATTTCTGTGTTATGTGAAAATTCATATGAACACTCATAGTAATGTTTATTAAAAGTTTTTATTATTAAATATTCAATATCAAGATTCTACGACTATAATTATGGGCAAAACACCATACCGGGGCATTAAAAGCAGCTGGTTAAACAAATTTTTTTGTGTTTTATGTTATTTTGACCAAATAACCGGGCATAAATTCCTAAAAATTCATATGGACACTTTCTGATACTGTGTATTATATGTTTGTATAATGAAATATTCAATATAAAGATTCTTCGACAATCATTTTACCCAAAACTTCATCCAGATGCATTAAAAACTGTCATTTATACAAGTTATTTGTGTTTTATGTTAGTTTGGCCCCATAACTGCACATAAATTCCTGCAAATTCATATGGACATTTCTAATATTGTCTATTATATGTTTTTATAATTATATATTCAATATGAAGATTCTACTACACTCTGTTTGTCTAAAAGTTCATCCACATGCATTAAGAACTGCTGTTTAAACAAATTATTTGCGTTTTATATTATTTTGGCATCGTAACTTCGTATAAATTCGTGCAAATTCATATGAACACTCATAATATTATCTGTTGTATGTTTCTGCATTTAAATATTCAATATGAATATTCTACAACACTCAATTTTCGTAAACTTCATCCAGATGCATTAAAAACTGTTGTTTAAACAAATTGTTGTATTTTATGTTATTTTGGCCCCATAACTGCGCGTAAATTGATGCAAATTCATATGAATACCCATAATACAGTCTAATCAAAGTTTTTATAATTAAATATTTAATATCAAGTTTCAACGACTACAATTTTTGGCAAAACTCCATCCCGATGCATTAAAAGCAGTTGTTTTAACAAGATGTTGGTATTTTATGTCATTTTAGCCACAAAACCGTGCATAAATTCATAAAAATTCATATGGACACTTCTAATCTTGTTTATTATATGTTTAATAATGAAATGTTCAATATAAAGATTCTACAATAATCATTTTACCCAAAACTTCATCCAGATGCATTAAAATTTGTTATTTAAATAAGTTGTTTGTGTTTTTACGTTATTTTGGCCTCATAACTGCGCATAAATTCATGCAATTTTATATGGACACTCCTAATATTGTCTATTATATGCTTTTATAATTAAATATTCAATACGAAAATTCGACGACACTCATTTTTCACAAAACTTCATCCGGATGCATTAAAAACTGTTGTTTAAATACGTTGTTTGCATTTTATGTTATTTTGGCCTCATAAATGCGCATGAATTCGTTCAAATTCATATGAATTCTACTAATACTGTCTTTTAGAAGTTTTCATAATTAAACATTCAATACAAAAATTCGACAACTATAATTTTTGGAAAAAAAAACTCCTTTCCAATGCATTGAAAGCGGCTATTTTAATAAGTTGTTTGTGTTTTATGTTATTTTGGCCTCATAACCGCGCCTAAATTCATAGAAATTCATATGGACACTAACAATATTGTCTATAACATACTTTTACAATGAAACATTCAATATAATGATTCTACGACAACCTAAAACTTCATACATATGCATTAAAAACAGTTATTTCAGCAAGTTATTAGTGTTTTACATTAGTTTTGCCTCATAACTTCAAATAAAATCATGCAAATTCTTATCAACACTTCTAATATTGCTATTATTATATATTCAGTATGAAGATTCCACGACACTCATTTTGGCTTAAAACATCATCCATATGTATTAAAAACTACTATTTAAATAAGTTGGGCTTCGGATTATGTTATTTTAGCCTCATATCTGTGCATAAATTTGTGCAAATTCATATGAACACTTTTAATATTGTCTATTATGTGTTTTTGCAAATAAATATTCAATATGAATATTCTACGACACTCATTTTGCATAAAAAAGTCATCCGGATGCATTAAAAATTGCTGTTTAAATATGTTGTTTGCGTTTTATATTATTTTTTTCTCATAACAGCGCATAAATTCATGAAAATTAGTGTGAATAATCCTATTATAAACTTTATAATTTAATTTTTGATACAAAGATTCTATGACACTAATTTTGTATAAAACTTCATCCGTTTGCATTAAAAATGCTGTTTAAATAAGTTGTTTGCTAATTTCAGTTATTTTGGCCTCATAACAGCGCGTAAATTCATCCAAATTGATATGAACACTTTCAACGTTGATTGTTATATGTTTTTATAATAAAATATTCAGTATTAAGATTCTACGGTATTTATTTTGCCTAAAAATTCATCCGGATGCATTAAAAACTGTTTATTCAAATAAGTTGTATGTGTTTTACGTTATTTTGGCCTCATAACCGTGCATAAATTCATACAAGTTCATATGGACACTCCTAATATTGTCTATTATATGTTTTTATAATTTAGTATTCGTTATGAGTATTCTACCACACATATTTCTCATAAAACTTGATCCGGATGCATTGAAATTTGCTGTTTAAATAAGTTATTTCTGTGTTATGTTACTTTAGTCTCAGAACCGCGCACAAATGTGTGAAAATTCATATGAACACTCATAGTAATGTTTATTAAAAGTTTTTATTATTAAATATTCAATATCAAGATTCTACGACTATAATTATGGGCAAAACACCATACCGGGGCATTAAAAGCAGCTGGTTAAACAAATTTTTTTGTGTTTTATGTTATTTTGACCAAATAACCGGGCATAAATTCCTAAAAATTCATATGGACACTTTCTGATACTGTGTATTATATGTTTGTATAATGAAATATTCAATATAAAGATTCTTCGACAATCATTTTACCCAAAACTTCATCCAGATGCATTAAAAACTGTCATTTATACAAGTTATTTGTGTTTTATGTTAGTTTGGCCCCATAACTGCACATAAATTCCTGCAAATTCATATGGACATTTCTAATATTGTCTATTATATGTTTTTATAATTATATATTCAATATGAAGATTCTACTACACTCTGTTTGTCTAAAAGTTCATCCACATGCATTAAGAACTGCTGTTTAAACAAATTATTTGCGTTTTATATTATTTTGGCATCGTAACTTCGTATAAATTCGTGCAAATTCATATGAACACTCATAATATTATCTGTTGTATGTTTCTGCATTTAAATATTCAATATGAATATTCTACAACACTCAATTTTCGTAAACTTCATCCAGATGCATTAAAAACTGTTGTTTAAACAAATTGTTGTATTTTATGTTATTTTGGCCCCATAACTGCGCGTAAATTGATGCAAATTCATATGAATACCCATAATACAGTCTAATCAAAGTTTTTATAATTAAATATTTAATATCAAGTTTCAACGACTACAATTTTTGGCAAAACTCCATCCCGATGCATTAAAAGCAGTTGTTTTAACAAGATGTTGGTATTTTATGTCATTTTAGCCACAAAACCGTGCATAAATTCATAAAAATTCATATGGACACTTCTAATCTTGTTTATTATATGTTTAATAATGAAATGTTCAATATAAAGATTCTACAATAATCATTTTACCCAAAACTTCATCCAGATGCATTAAAATTTGTTATTTAAATAAGTTGTTTGTGTTTTTACGTTATTTTGGCCTCATAACTGCGCATAAATTCATGCAATTTTATATGGACACTCCTAATATTGTCTATTATATGCTTTTATAATTAAATATTCAATACGAAAATTCGACGACACTCATTTTTCACAAAACTTCATCCGGATGCATTAAAAACTGTTGTTTAAATACGTTGTTTGCATTTTATGTTATTTTGGCCTCATAAATGCGCATAAATTCGTTCAAATTCATATGAATTCTACTAATACTGTCTTTTAGAAGTTTTCATAATTAAACATTCAATACAAAAATTCGACAACTATAATTTTTGGACAAAAAACTCCTTGCCAATGCATTGAAAGCGGCTATTTTAATAAGTTGTTTGTGTTTTATGTTATTTTGGCCTCATAACCGCGCGTAAATTCATAGAAATTCATATCGACACTACCAATATTGTCTATAACGTACTTTTACAATGAAACTTTCAATATAATGATTCTACGACAACCTAAAACTTCATACAGATGCATTAAAAACAGTTATTTCAGCAAGTTATTAGTGTTTTACATTAGTTTTGCCTCATAACTTCAAATAAAATCATGCAAATTCTTATCAACACTTCTAATATTGCTATTATTATATATTCAGTATGAAGATTCCACGACACTCATTTTGGCTTAAAACATCATCCATATGTATTAAAAACTACTATTTAAATAAGTTGGGCTTCGGATTATGTTATTTTAGCCTCATATCTGTGCATAAATTTGTGCAAATTCATATGAACACTTTTAATATTGTCTATTATGTGTTTTTGCAAATAAATATTCAATATGAATATTCTACGACACTCATTTTGCATAAAAAGTTCATCCGGATGCATTAAAAATTGCTGTTTAAATATGTTGTTTGCGTTTTATATTATTTTTTTCTCATAACAGCGCATAAATTCATGAAAATTAGTGTGAATAATCCTATTATAAACTTTATAATTTAATTTTGATACAAAGATTCTATGACACTAATTTTGTATAAAACTTCATCCGTTTGCATTAAAAATGCTGTTTAAATAAGTTGTTTGCTAATTTCAGTTATTTTGGCCTCATAACAGCGCGTAAATTCATCCAAATTGATATGAACACTTTCAACGTTGATTGTTATATGTTTTTATAATAAAATATTCAGTATTAAGATTCTACGGTATTTATTTTGCCTAACAATTCATCCGGATGCATTAAAAACTGTTTATTCAAATAAGTTGTATGTGTTTTACGTTATTTTGGCCTCATAACCGTGCATAAATTCATGCAAGTTCATATGGACACTCCTAATATTGTCTATTATATGTTTTTATAATTGAGTATTCGTTATGAGTACTCTACGACACATATTTCTCATAAAACTTGATCCGGAGGCATTGAAATTTGCTGTTTAAATAAGTTATTTCTGTGTTATGTTACTTTAGTCTCGTAAACCGCGCACAAATGTGTGAAAATATGAACACTCAAAGTAATGTTTATTCAAAGTTTTTATTATTAAATATTCAATATCAAGATTCTACGACTATAATTATGGGCAAAACACCATACCGGGGCATTAAAAGCAGCTGGTTAAACAAATTTTTTTGTGTTTTATGTTATTTTGACCAAATAACCGGGCATAAATTCCTAAAAATTCATATGGACACTTTCTGATACTGTGTATTATATGTTTGTATAATGAAATATTCAATATAAAGATTCTTCGACAATCATTTTACCCAAAACTTCATCCAGATGCATTAAAAACTGTCATTTATACAAGTTATTTGTGTTTTATGTTAGTTTGGCCCCATAACTGCACATAAATTCCTGCAAATTCATATGGACATTTCTAATATTGTCTATTATATGTTTTTATAATTATATATTCAATATGAAGATTCTACTACACTCTGTTTGTCTAAAAGTTCATCCATATGCATTAAGAACTGCTGTTTAAACAAATTATTTGCGTTTTATATTATTTTGGCATCGTAACTTCGTATAAATTCGTGCAAATTCATATGAACACTCATAATATTATCTGTTGTATGTTTCTGCATTTAAATATTCAATATGAATATTCTACGACACTCATATTTCGTAAACTTCATCCAGATGCATTAAAAACTGTTGTTTAAATAAATTATTGTATTTTATGTTATTTTGGCCCCATAACTGCGCATAAATTGATGCAAATTCATATGAATACCCATAATACAGTCTAATCAAAGTTTTTATAATTAAATATTTAATATCAAGTTTCAACGACTATATTTTTTGGCAAAACTCCATCCCGATGCATTAAAAGCAGTTGTTTTAACAAGATGTTGGTATTTTATGTCATTTTAGCCACAAAACCGTGCATAAATTCATAAAAATTCATATGGACACTTCTAATCTTGTTTATTATATGTTTAATAATGAAATGTTCAATATAAAGATTCTACAATAATCATTTTACCCAAAACATCATCCAGATGCATTAAAATTTGTTATTTAAATAAGTTGTTTGTGTTTTTACGTTATTTTGGCCTCATAACTGCGCATAAATTCATGCAATTTTATATGGACACTCCTAATATTGTCTATTATATGCTTTTATAATTAAATATTCAATACGAAAATTCGACGACACTCATTTTTCACAAAACTTCATTCGGATGCATTAAAAACTGTTGTTTAAATACGTTGTTTGCATTTTATGTTATTTTGGCCTCATAAATGCGCATAAATTCGTTCAAATTCATATGAATTCTACTAATACTGTCTTTTAGAAGTTTTCATAATTAAACATTCAATACAAAAATTCGACAACTATAATTTTTGGACAAAAAACTCCTTGCCAATGCATTGAAAGCGGCTATTTTAATAAGTTGTTTGTGTTTTATGTTATTTTGGCCTCATAACCGCGCGTAAATTCATAGAAATTCATATCGACACTACCAATATTGTCTATAACGTACTTTTACAATGAAACATTCAATATAATGATTCTACGACAACCTAAAACTTCATACAGATGCATTAAAAACAGTTATTTAAGCAAGTTATTAGTGTTTTATATTTGTTTTGCCTCATAACTTCAAATAAAATCATGCAAATTCTTATCAACACTTCTAATATTGCTATTATTATATATTCAGTATGAAGATTCCACGACACTCATTTTGGCTTAAAACATCATCCATATGTATTAAAAACTACTATTTAAATAAGTTGGGCTTCGGATTATGTTATTTTAGCCTCATATCTGTGCATAAATTTGTGCAAATTCATATGAACACTTTTAATATTGTCTATTATGTGTTTTTGCAAATAAATATTCAATATGAATATTCTACGACACTCATTTTGCATAAAAAGTTCATCCGGATGCTTTAAAAATTGCTGTTTAAATATGTTGTTTGCGTTTTATATTATTTTTTTCTCATAACAGCGCATAAATTCATGAAAATTAGTGTGAATAATCCTATTATAAACTTTATAATTTAATTCTTGATACGAAGATTCTATGACACTAATTTTGTATAAAACTTCATCCGTTTGCATTAAAAATGCTGTTTAAATAAGTTGTTTGCTAATTTCAGTTATTTTGGCCTCATAACAGCGCGTAAATTCATCCAAATTGATATGGACACTTTCAACGTTGATTGTTATATGTTTTTATAATAAAATATTCAGTACTAAGATTCTACGGTATTTATTTTGCCTAACAATTCATCCGGATGCATTAAAAACTGTTTATTCAAATAAGTTGTATGTGTTTTACGTTATTTTGGCCTCATAACCGTGCATAAATTCATGCAAGTTCATATGGACACTCCTAATATTGTCTATTATATGTTTTTATAATTGAGTATTCGTTATGAGTACTCTACGACACATATTTCTCATAAAACTTGATCCGGAGGCATTGAAATTTGCTGTTTAAATAAGTTATTTCTGTGTTATGTTACTTTAGTCTCAGAACCGCGCACAAATGTGTGAAAATATGAACACTCAAAGTAATGTTTATTCAAAGTTTTTATTATTAAATATTCAATATCAAGATTCTACGACTATAATTATGGGCAAAACACCATACCGGGGCATTAAAAGCAGCTGGTTAAACAAATTTTTTTGTGTTTTATGTTATTTTGACCAAATAACCGGGCATAAATTCCTAAAAATTCATATGGACACTTTCTGATACTGTGTATTATATGTTTGTATAATGAAATATTCAATATAAAGATTCTTCGACAATCATTTTACCCAAAACTTCATCCAGATGCATTAAAAACTGTCATTTATACAAGTTATTTGTGTTTTATGTTAGTTTGGCCGCATAACTGCACATAAATTCCTGCAAATTCATATGGACATTTCTAATTTTGTCTATTATATGTTTTTATAATTATATATTCAATATGAAGATTCTACTACACTCTGTTTGTCTAAAAGTTCATCCATATGCATTAAGAACTGCTGTTTAAACAAATTATTTGCGTTTTATATTATTTTGGCATCGTAACTTCGTATAAATTCGTGCAAATTCATATGAACACTCATAATATTATCTGTTGTATGTTTCTGCATTTAAATATTCAATATGAATATTCTACGACACTCATATTTCGTAAACTTCATCCAGATGCATTAAAAACTGTTGTTTAAATAAATTATTGTATTTTATGTTATTTTGGCCCCATAACTGCGCATAAATTGATGCAAATTCATATGAATACCCATAATACAGTCTAATCAAAGTTTTTATAATTAAATATTTAATATCAAGTTTCAACGACTATATTTTTTGGCAAAACTCCATCCCGATGCATTAAAAGCAGTTGTTTTAACAAGATGTTGGTATTTTATGTCATTTTAGCCACAAAACCGTGCATAAATTCATAAAAATTCATATGGACACTTCTAATCTTGTTTATTATATGTTTAATAATGAAATGTTCAATATAAAGATTCTACAATAATCATTTTACCCAAAACATCATCCAGATGCATTAAAATTTGTTATTTAAATAAGTTGTTTGTGTTTTTACGTTATTTTGGCCTCATAACTGCGCATAAATTCATGCAATTTTATATGGACACTCCTAATATTGTCTATTATATGCTTTTATAATTAAATATTCAATACGAAAATTCGACGACACTCATTTTTCACAAAACTTCATTCGGATGCATTAAAAACTGTTGTTTAAATACGTTGTTTGCATTTATGTTATTTTGGCCTCATAAATGCGCATAAATTCGTTCAAATTCATATGAATTCTACTAATACTGTCTTTTAGAAGTTTTCATAATTAAACATTCAATACAAAAATTCGACAACTATAATTTTTGGACAAAAAACTCCTTGCCAATGCATTGAAAGCGGCTATTTTAATAAGTTGTTTGTGTTTTATGTTATTTTGGCCTCATAACCGCGCGTAAATTCATAGAAATTCATATCGACACTACCAATATTGTCTATAACGTACTTTTACAATGAAACATTCAATATAATGATTCTACGACAACCTAAAACTTCATACGGATGCATTAAAAACAGTTATTTAAGCAAGTTATTAGTGTTTTATATTTGTTTTGCCTCATAACTTCAAATAAAATCATGCAAATTCTTATCAACACTTCTAATATTGCTATTATTATATATTCAGTATGAAGATTCCACGACACTCATTTTGGCTTAAAACATCATCCATATGTATTAAAAACTACTATTTAAATAAGTTGGGCTTCGGATTATGTTATTTTAGCCTCATATCTGTGCATAAATTTGTGCAAATTCATATGAACACTTTTAATATTGTCTATTATGTGTTTTTGCAAATAAATATTCAATATGAATATTCTACGACACTCATTTTGCATAAAAAGTTCATCCGGATGCTTTAAAAATTGCTGTTTAAATATGTTGTTTGCGTTTTATATTATTTTTTTTCTCATAACAGCGCATAAATTCATGAAAATTAGTGTGAATAATCCTATTATAAACTTTATAATTTAATTCTTGATACGAAGATTCTATGACACTAATTTTGTATAAAACTTCATCCGTTTGCATTAAAAATGCTGTTTAAATAAGTTGTTTGCTAATTTCAGTTATTTTGGCCTCATAACAGCGTAAATTCATCCAAATTGATATGGACACTTTCAACGTTGATTGTTATATGTTTTTATAATAAAATATTCAGTACTAAGATTCTACGGTATTTATTTTGCCTAACAATTCATCCGGATGCATTAAAAACTGTTTATTCAAATAAGTTGTATGTGTTTTACGTTATTTTGGCCTCATAATCGTGCATAAATTCATGCAAGTTCATATGGACACTCCTAATATTGTCTATTATATGTTTTTATAATTGAGTATTCGTTATGAGTACTCTACGACACATATTTCTCATAAAACTTGATCCGGAGGCATTGAAATTTGCTGTTTAAATAAGTTATTTCTGTGTTATGTTACTTTAGTCTCAGAACCGCGCACAAATGTGTGAAAATATGAACACTCAAAGTAATGTTTATTCAAAGTTTTTATTATTAAATATTCAATATCAAGATTCTACGACTATAATTATGGGCAAAACACCATACCGGGGCATTAAAAGCAGCTGGTTAAACAAATTTTTTTGTGTTTTATGTTATTTTGACCAAATAACCGGGCATAAATTCCTAAAAATTCATATGGACACTTTCTGATACTGTGTATTATATGTTTGTATAATGAAATATTCAATATAAAGATTCTTCGACAATCATTTTACCCAAAACTTCATCCAGATGCATTAAAAACTGTCATTTATACAAGTTATTTGTGTTTTATGTTAGTTTGGCCGCATAACTGCACATAAATTCCTGCAAATTCATATGGACATTTCTAATTTTGTCTATTATATGTTTTTATAATTATATATTCAATATGAAGATTCTACTACACTCTGTTTGTCTAAAAGTTCATCCATATGCATTAAGAACTGCTGTTTAAACAAATTATTTGCGTTTTATATTATTTTGGCATCGTAACTTCGTATAAATTCGTGCAAATTCATATGAACACTCATAATATTATCTGTTGTATGTTTCTGCATTTAAATATTCAATATGAATATTCTACGACACTCATATTTCGTAAACTTCATCCAGATGCATTAAAAACTGTTGTTTAAATAAATTATTGTATTTTATGTTATTTTGGCCCCATAACTGCGCATAAATTGATGCAAATTCATATGAATACCCATAATACAGTCTAATCAAAGTTTTTATAATTAAATATTTAATATCAAGTTTCAACGACTATATTTTTTGGCAAAACTCCATCCCGATGCATTAAAAGCAGTTGTTTTAACAAGATGTTGGTATTTTATGTCATTTTAGCCACAAAACCGTGCATAAATTCATAAAAATTCATATGGACACTTCTAATCTTGTTTATTATATGTTTAATAATGAAATGTTCAATATAAAGATTCTACAATAATCATTTTACCCAAAACATCATCCAGATGCATTAAAATTTGTTATTTAAATAAGTTGTTTGTGTTTTTACGTTATTTTGGCCTCATAACTGCGCATAAATTCATGCAATTTTATATGGACACTCCTAATATTGTCTATTATATGCTTTTATAATTAAATATTCAATACGAAAATTCGACGACACTCATTTTTCACAAAACTTCATTCGGATGCATTAAAAACTGTTGTTTAAATACGTTGTTTGCATTTTATGTTATTTTGGCCTCATAAATGCGCATAAATTCGTTCAAATTCATATGAATTCTACTAATACTGTCTTTTAGAAGTTTTCATAATTAAACATTCAATACAAAAATTCGACAACTATAATTTTTGGACAAAAACTCCTTGCCAATGCATTGAAAGCGGCTATTTTAATAAGTTGTTTGTGTTTTATGTTATTTTGGCCTCATAACCGCGCGTAAATTCATAGAAATTCATATCGACACTACCAATATTGTCTATAACGTACTTTTACAATGAAACATTCAATATAATGATTCTACGACAACCTAAAACTTCATACAGATGCATTAAAAACAGTTATTTAAGCAAGTTATTAGTGTTTTATATTTGTTTTGCCTCATAACTTCAAATAAAATCATGCAAATTCTTATCAACACTTCTAATATTGCTATTATTATATATTCAGTATGAAGATTCCACGACACTCATTTTGGCTTAAAACATCATCCATATGTATTAAAAACTACTATTTAAATAAGTTGGGCTTCGGATTATGTTATTTTAGCCTCATATCTGTGCATAAATTTGTGCAAATTCATATGAACACTTTTAATATTGTCTATTATGTGTTTTTGCAAATAAATATTCAATATGAATATTCTACGACACTCATTTTGCATAAAAAGTTCATCCGGATGCTTTAAAAATTGCTGTTTAAATATGTTGTTTGCGTTTTATATTATTTTTTTCTCATAACAGCGCATAAATTCATGAAAATTAGTGTGAATAATCCTATTATAAACTTTATAATTTAATTCTTGATACGAAGATTCTATGACACTAATTTTGTATAAAACTTCATCCGTTTGCATTAAAAATGCTGTTTAAATAAGTTGTTTGCTAATTTCAGTTATTTTGGCCTCATAACAGCGCGTAAATTCATCCAAATTGATATGGACACTTTCAACGTTGATTGTTATATGTTTTTATAATAAAATATTCAGTACTAAGATTCTACGGTATTTATTTTGCCTAACAATTCATCCGGATGCATTAAAAACTGTTTATTCAAATAAGTTGTATGTGTTTTACGTTATTTTGGCCTCATAACCGTGCATAAATTCATGCAAGTTCATATGGACACTCCTAATATTGTCTATTATATGTTTTTATAATTGAGTATTCGTTATGAGTATTCTACGACACATATTTCTCATAAAACTTGATCCGGATGCATTGAAATTTGCTGTTTTAATAAGTTATTTCTGTGTTATGTTACTTTGGTATCAGAACCGCGCATAAATTTATGAAAATTCATATGAACATTCATAGTACTGTTTATTAAAAGTTTTTATTATTAAATATTCAATATCAAGATTCTACGACTATAATTATGGGCAAAACACCATACCGGTGCATTAAAAGCAGCTGGTTAAACAAAGTTGTTTGTGTTTTATGTTATTTTGACCAAATAACCGGGCATAAATTCCTAAAAATTCATATGGACACTTTCTGATACTGTGTATTATATGTTTGTATAATGAAATATTCAATATAAAGATTCTACGACATTCATTTTACCCAAAACTTCATCCAGATGCATTAAAAACTGTCATTTATACAAGTTATTTGTGTTTTATGTTAGTTTGGCCGCATAACTGCACATAAATTCCTGCAAATTCATATGGACATTTCTAATATTGTCTATTATATGTTTTTATAATTATATATTCAATATGAAGATTCTACTACACTCTGTTTGTCTAAAAGTTCATCCATATGCATTAAGAACTGCTGTTTAAACAAATTATTTGCGTTTTATATTATTTTGGCATCGTTACTTCGTATAAATTCGTGTAAATTTATATGAACACTCATAATATTATCTGTTGTATGTTTCTGCATTTAAATATTCAATATGAATATTCTACGACACTCATATTTCGTAAACTTCATCCAGATGCATTAAAAACTGTTGTTTAAATAAATTGTTGTATTTTATGTTATTTTGGCCCCATAACTGCGCATAAATTGATGCAAATTCATATGAATACTCATAATACAGTCTAATCAAAGTTTTTATAATTAAATATTTAATATCAAGTTTCAACGACTACAATTTTTGGCAAAACTCCATCCCGATGCATTAAAAGCAGTTGTTTTAACAAGATGTTGGTATTTTATGTCATTTTAGCCAAATAACCGTGCATAAATTCATAAAAATTCATATGAACACTTCTAATCTTGTTTCTTATATGTTTAATAATGAAATGTTCAATATAAAGATTCTACAATAATCATTTTACCCAAAACTTCATCCAGATGCATTAAAAACTGTTATTTAAATAAGTTGTTTGTGTTTTTACGTTATTTTGGTCTCATAACTGCGCATAAATTCATGCAATTTTATATGAAAACTCCTAATATTGTCTATTATATGCTTTTATAATTAAATATTCAATACGAATATTCGACGACACTCATTTTTCACAAAACTTCATCCGGATGCATTAAAAACTGTTGTTTAAAGACGTTGTTTGCATTTTATGTTATTTTGGCCTCATAACGCATAAATTCGTTCAAATTCATATGAATTCTACTAATACTGTCTTTTAGAAGTTTTCATAATTAAACATTCAATACAAAAATTCGACAACTATAATTTTTGGACAAAAAACTCCTTGCCAATGCATTGAAAGCGGCTATTTTAATAAGTTGTTTGTGTTTTATGTTATTTTGGCCTCATAACCGCGCGTAAATTCATAGAAATTCATATCGACACTACCAATATTGTCTATAACGTACTTTTACAATGAAACATTCAATATAATGATTCTACGACAACCTAAAACTTCATACAGATGCATTAAAAACAGTTATTTAAGCAAGTTATTAGTGTTTTATATTTGTTTTGCCTCATAACTTCAAATAAAATCATGCAAATTCTTATCAACACTTCTAATATTGCTATTATTATATATTCAGTATGAAGATTCCACGACCTCATTTTGGCTTAAAACATCATCCATATGTATTAAAAACTACTATTTAAATAAGTTGGGCTTCGGATTATGTTATTTTAGCCTCATATCTGTGCATAAATTTGTGCAAATTCATATGAACACTTTTAATATTGTCTATTATGTGTTTTTGCAAATAAATATTCAATATGAATATTCTACGACACTCATTTTGCATAAAAAGTTCATCCGGATGCTTTAAAAATTGCTGTTTAAATATGTTATTTGCGTTTTATATTATTTTTTTTCTCATAACAGCGCATAAATTCATGAAAATTAGTGTGAATAATCCTATTATAAACTTTATAATTTAATTCTTGATACGAAGATTCTATGACACTAATTTTGTATAAAACTTCATCCGTTTGCATTAAAAATGCTGTTTAAATAAGTTGTTTGCTAATTTCAGTTATTTTGGCCTCATAACAGCGCGTAAATTCATCCAAATTGATAGAGACACTTTCAACGTTGATTGTTATATGTTTTTATAATAAAATATTCAGTATTAAGATTCTACGGTATTTATTTTTCCTAAAAATTCATCCGGATGCATTAAAAACTGTTTATTCAAATAAGTTGTATGTGTTTTACGTTATTTTGGCCTCATAACCGTGCATAAATTCATGCAAGTTCATATGGACACTCCTAATATTGTCTATTATATGTTTTTATAATTGAGTATTCGTTATGAGTATTCTACGACACATATTTCTCATAAAACTTGATCCGGATGCATTGAAATTTGCTGTTTTAATAAGTTATTTCTGTGTTATGTTACTTTGGTCTCAGAACCGCGCATAAATTTGTGAAAATTCATATGAACATTCATAGTACTGTTTATTAAAAGTTTTTATTATTAAATATTCAATATCAAGATTCTACGACTATAATTATGGGCAAAACACCATACCGGTGCATTAAAAGCAGCTGGTTAAACAAAGTTGTTTGTGTTTTATGTTATTTTGACCAAATAACCGGGCATAAATTCCTAAAAATTCATATGGACACTTTCGGATACTGTGTATTATATGTTTGTATAATGAAATATTCAATATAAAGATTCTTCGACAATTATTTTACCCAAAACTTCATCCAGATGCATTAAAAACTGTCATTTATACAAGTTATTTGTGTTTTATGTTAGTTTGGCCGCATAACTGCACATAAATTCCTGCAAATTCATATGGACATTTCTAATATTGTCTATTATATGTTTTTATAATTATATATTCAATATGAAGATTCTACTACACTATGTTTGTCTAAAACTTCATCCATATGCATTAAGAACTGCTGTTTAAACAAATTATTTGCGTTTTATATTATTTTGGCATCGTTACTTCGTATAAATTCGTGCAAATTCATATGAACACTCATAATATTATCTGTTGTATGTTTCTGCATTTAAATATTCAATATGAATATTCTACGACACTCATATTTCGTAAACTTCATCCAGATGCATTAAAAACTGTTGTTTAAATAAATTGTTGTATTTTATGTTATTTTGGCCCCATAACTGCGCATAAATTGATGCAAATTCATATGAATACTCATAATACAGTCTAATCAAAGTTTTTATAATTAAATATTTAATATCAAGTTTCAACGACTACAATTTTTGGCAAAACTCCATCCCGATGCATTAAAAGCAGTTGTTTTAACAAGATGTTGGTATTTTATGTCATTTTAGCCACATAACCGTGCATAAATTCATAAAAATTCATATGAACACTTCTAATCTTGTTTGTTATATGTTTAATAATGAAATGTTCAATATAAAGATTCTACAATAATCATTTTACCCAAAACTTCATCCAGATGCATTAAAAACTGTTATTTAAATAAGTTGTTTGTGTTTTTACGTTATTTTGGTCTCATAACTGCGCATAAATTCATGCAATTTTATGTGAAAACTCCTAATATTGTCTATTATATGCTTTTATAATTAAATATTCAATACGAATATTCGACGACACTCATTTTTCACAAAACTTCATCCGGATGCATTAAAAACTGTTGTTTAAAGACGTTGTTTGCATTTTATGTTATTTTGGCCTCATAACGGCGCATAAATTCGTTCAAATTCATATGAATTCTACTAATACTGTCTTTTAGAAGTTTTCATAATTAAACATTCAATACAAAAATTCGACAACTATAATTTTTGGACAAAAAACTCCTTTCCAATGCATTGAAAGCGGCTATTTTAATAAGTTGTTTGTGTTTTATGTTATTTTGGCCTCATAACCGCGCGTAAATTCATAGAAATTCATATCGACACTACCAATATTGTCTATAACGTACTTTTACAATGAAACATTCAATATAATGATTCTACGACAACCTAAAACTTCATACGTAGATGCATTAAAAACAGTTATTTAAGCAAGTTATTAGTGTTTTATATTTGTTTTGCCTCATAACTTCAAATAAAATCATGCAAATTCTTATCAACACTTCTAATATTGCTATTATTATATATTCAATATGAAGATTCCACGACACTCATTTTGGCTTAAAACATCATCCATATGTATTAAAAACTACTGTTTAAATAAGTTGGCTTCGGATTATGTTATTTTAGCCTCATATCTGTGCATAAATTTGTGCAAATTCATATGAACACTTTTAATATTGTCTATTATGTGTTTTTGCAAATAAATATTCAATATGAATATTCTACGACACTCATTTTGCATAAAAAGTTCATCCGGATGCGTTAAAAATTGCTGTTTAAATATGTTATTTGCGTTTTATATTATTTTTTTCTCATAACAGCGCATAAATTCATGAAAATTAGTGTGAATAATCCTATTATAAACTTTATAATTTAATTCTTGATACGAAGATTCTATGACACTAATTTTGTATAAAACTTCATCCGTTTGCATTAAAAATGCTGTTTAAATAAGTTGTTTGCTAATTTCAGTTATTTTGGCCTCATAACAGCGCGTAAATTCATCCAAATTGATATGGACACTTTCAACGTTGATTGTTATATGTTTTTATAATAAAATATTCAGTACTAAGATTCTACGGTATTTATTTTGCCTAACAATTCATCCGGATGCATTAAAAACTGTTTATTCAAATAAGTTGTATGTGTTTTACGTTATTTTGGCCTCATAACCGTGCATAAATTCATGCAAGTTCATATGGACACTCCTAATATTGTCTATTATATGTTTTTATAATTGAGTATTCGTTATGAGTATTCTACGACACATATTTCTCATAAAACTTGATCCGGATGCATTGAAATTTGCTGTTTTAATAAGTTATTTCTGTGTTATGTTACTTTGGTATCGAACCGCGCATAAATTTATGAAAATTCATATGAACATTCATAGTACTGTTTATTAAAAGTTTTTATTATTAAATATTCAATATCAAGATTCTACGACTATAATTATGGGCAAAACACCATACCGGTGCATTAAAAGCAGCTGGTTAAACAAAGTTGTTTGTGTTTTATGTTATTTTGACCAAATAACCGGGCATAAATTCCTAAAAATTCATATGGACACTTTCTGATACTGTGTATTATATGTTTGTATAATGAAATATTCAATATAAAGATTCTACGACAATCATTTTACCCAAAACTTCATCCAGATGCATTAAAAACTGTCATTTATACAAGTTATTTGTGTTTTATGTTAGTTTGGCCGCATAACTGCACATAAATTCCTGCAAATTCATATGGACATTTCTAATATTGTCTATTATATGTTTTTATAATTATATATTCAATATGAAGATTCTACTACACTATGTTTGTCTAAAACTTCATCCATATGCATTAAGAACTGCTGTTTAAACAAATTATTTGCGTTTTATATTATTTTGGCATCGTAACTTCGTATAAATTCGTGCAAATTCATATGAACACTCATAATATTATCTGTTGTATGTTTCTGCATTTAAATATTCAATAGGAATATTCTACGACACTCATATTTCGTAAACTTCATCCAGATGCATTAAAAATTGTTGTTTAAATAAATTGTTGTATTTTATGTTATTTTGGCCCCATAACTGCGCATAAATTGATGCAAATTCATATGAATACTCATAATACAGTCTAATCAAAGTTTTTATAATTAAATATTTAATATCAAGTTTCAACGACTACAATTTTTGGCAAAACTCCATCCCGATGCATTAAAAGCAGTTGTTTTAACAAGATGTTGGTATTTTATGTCATTTTAGCCACATAACCGTGCATAAATTCATAAAAATTCATATGGACACTTCTAATCTTGTTTATTATATGTTTATAATGAAATGTTCAATATAGAGATTCTACAATAATCATTTTACCCAAAACTTCATCCAGATGCATTAAAAATTGTTATTTAAATAAGTTGTTTGTGTTTTTATGTTATTTGGCCTCATAACTGCGCATAAATTCATGCAATTTTATATGGACACTCCTAATATTGTCTATTATATGCTTTTATAATTAAATATTCAATACGAAAATTCGACGACACTCATTTTTCACAAAACTTCATCCGGATGCATTAAAAACTGTTGTTTAAAGACGTTGTTTGCATTTTATGTTATTTTGGCCTCATAACTGCGCATAAATTCGTTCAAATTCATATGAATTCTACTAATACTGTCTTTTAGAAGTTTTCATAATTAAACATTCAATACAAAAATTCGACAACTATAATTTTTGGACAAAAAACTCCTTCCCAATGCATTGAAAGCGGCTATTTTAATAAGTTGTTTGTGTTTTATGTTATTTTGGCCTCATAACCGCGCATAAATTCATAGAAATTCATATCGACACTAACAATATTGTCTATAACGTACTTTTACAATGAAACATTCAATATAATGATTCTACGACAACCTAAAACTTCATACAGATGCATTAAAAACAGTTATTTAAGCAAGTTATTAGTGTTTTATATTTGTTTTGCCTCATAACTTCAAATAAAATCATGCAAATTCTTATCAACACTTCTAATATTGCTATTATTATATATTCAGTATGAAGATTCCACGACACTCATTTTGGCTTAAAACATCATCCATATGTATTAAAAACTACTATTTAAATAAGTTGGGCTTCGGATTATGTTATTTTAGCCTCATATCTGTGCATAAATTTGTGCAAATTCATATGAACACTTTTAATATTGTCTATTATGTGTTTTTGCAAATAAATATTCAATATGAATATTCTACGACACTCATTTTGCATAAAAAGGTCATCCGGATGCATTAAAAATTGCTGTTTAAATATGTTATTTGCGTTTTATATTATTTTTTCCCATAACAGCGCATAAATTCATTAAAATTAGTGTGAATAATCCTATTATAAACTTTATAATTTAATTTTTGATACAAAGATTCTATGACACTAATTTTGTATAAAACTTCATCCGTTTGCATTAAAAATGCTATTTAAATAAGTTGTTTGCTAATTTCAGTTATTTTGGCCTCATAACAGCGCGTAAATTCATCCAAATTGATATGAACACTTCAACGTTGATTGTTATATGTTTTTATAATAAAATATTCAGTACTAAGATTCTACGGTATTTATTTTGCCTAACAATTCATCCGGATGCATTAAAAACTGTTTATTCAAATAAGTTGTATGTGTTTTACGTTATTTTGGCCTCATAACCGTGCATAAATTCATGCAAGTTCATATGGACACTCCTAATATTGTCTATTATATGTTTTTATAATTGAGTATTCGTTATGAGTATTCTACGACACATATTTCTCATAAAACTTGATCCGGATGCATTGAAATTTGCTGTTTTAATAAGTTATTTCTGTGTTATGTTACTTTGTATCGAACCGCGCATAAATTTATGAAAATTCATATGAACATTCATAGTACTGTTTATTAAAAGTTTTTATTATTAAATATTCAATATCAAGATTCTACGACTATAATTATGGGCAAAACACCATACCGGTGCATTAAAAGCAGCTGGTTAAACAAAGTTGTTTGTGTTTTATGTTATTTTGACCAAATAACCGGGCATAAATTCCTAAAAATTCATATGGACACTTTCGATACTGTGTATTATATGTTTGTATAATGAAATATTCAATATAAAGATTCTACGACATTCATTTTACCCAAAACTTCATCCAGATGCATTAAAAACTGTCATTTATACAAGTTATTTGTGTTTTATGTTAGTTTGGCCGCATAACTGCACATAAATTCCTGCAAATTCATATGGACATTTCTAATATTGTCTATTATATGTTTTTATAATTATATATTCAATATGAAGATTCTACTACACTATGTTTGTCTAAAACTTCATCCATATGCATTAAGAACTGCTGTTTAAACAAATTATTTGCGTTTTATATTATTTTGGCATCGTTACTTCGTATAAATTCGTGCAAATTTATATGAACACTCATAATATTATCTGTTGTATGTTTCTGCATTTAAATATTCAATATGAATATTCTACGACACTCATATTTCGTAAACTTCATCCAGATGCATTAAAAACTGTTGTTTAAATAAATTGTTGTATTTTATGTTATTTTGGCCCCATAACTGCGCATAAATTGATGCAAATTCATATGAATACTCATAATACAGTCTAATCAAAGTTTTTATAATTAAATATTTAATATCAAGTTTCAACGACTACAATTTTTGGCAAAACTCCATCCCGATGCATTAAAAGCAGTTGTTTTAACAAGATGTTGGTATTTTATGTCATTTTAGCCACATAACCGTGCATAAATTCATAAAAATTCATATGAACACTTCTAATCTTGTTTCTTATATGTTTAATAATGAAATGTTCAATATAAAGATTCTACAATAATCATTTTACCCAAAACTTCATCCAGATGCATTAAAAACTGTTATTTAAATAAGTTGTTTGTGTTTTTACGTTATTTTGGTCTCATAACTGCGCATAAATTCATGCAATTTTATATGAAAACTCCTAATATTGTCTATTATATGCTTTTATAATTAAATATTCAATACGAATATTCGACGACACTCATTTTTCACAAAACTTCATCCGGATGCATTAAAAACTGTTGTTTAAAGACGTTGTTTGCATTTTATGTTATTTTGGCCTCATAACGGCGCATAAATTCGTTCAAATTCATATGAATTCTACTAATACTGTCTTTTAGAAGTTTTCATAATTAAACATTCAATACAAAAATTCGACAACTATAATTTTTGGACAAAAAACTCCTTGCCAATGCATTGAAAGCGGCTATTTTAATAAGTTGTTGGTGTTTTATGTTATTTTGGCCTCATAACCGCGCGTAAATTCATAGAAATTCAAATCGACACTACCAATATTGTCTATAACATACTTTTACAATGAAACTTTCAATATAATGATTCTACGACAACCTAAAACTTCATACAGATGCATTAAAAACAGTTATTTAAGCAAGTTATTAGTGTTTTATATTTGTTTTGCCTCATAACTTCAAATAAAATAATGCAAATTCATATCAACACTTCTAATATTGCTATTATTGTATATTCAATATAAAGATTCTACGACACTCATTTTGGCTTAAAACATCATCCATATGTATTAAAAACTACTGTTTAAATAAGTTGGCTTCGGATTATGTTATTTTAGCCTCATATCTGTGCATAAATTTGTGCAAATTCATATGAACACTTTTAATATTGTCTATTATGTGTTTTTGCAAATAAATATTCAATATGAATATTCTACGACACTCATTTTGCATAAAAAGTTCATCCGGATGCTTTAAAAATTGCTGTTTAAATATGTTGTTTGCGTTTTATATTATTTTTTTCTCATAACAGCGCATAAATTCATGAAAATTAATGTGAATAATCCTATTATAAACTTTATAATTTAATTCTTGATACGAAGATTCTATGACACTAATTTTGTATAAAACTTCATCAGTTTGCATTAAAAATGCTGTTTAAATAAGTTGTTTGCTAATTTCAGTTATTTTGGCTCATAATAACAGTAGCGTAAATTCATCCAAATTGATATGAACACTTTCAACGTTGATTGTTATATGTTTTTATAATGAAATATTCAGTATTAAGATTCTACGGTATTTATTTTGCCTAAAAATTCATCCGGATGCATTAAAAACTGTTTATTCAAATAAGTTGTATGTTTTTTACGTTATTTTGGCCTCATTACCGTGCTTAAATTCATACAAGTTCATATGGACACTCCTAATATTGTCTATTATATGTTTTTATAATTTAGTATTCGTTATGAGTATTCTACGACACATATTTCTCATAAAACTTGATCCGGATGCATTGAAATTTGCTGTTTAAATAAGTTATTTCTGTGTTATGTTACTTTAGTCTCAGAACCGCGCACAAATGTGTGAAAATTCATATGAACACTCATAGTAATGTTTATTAAAAGTTTTTATTATTAAATATTCAATATCAAGATTCTACGACTATAATTATGGGCAAAACACCATACCGGGGCATTAAAAGCAGTTGGTTAAACAAATTTTTTTGTGTTTTATGTTATTTTGACCAAATAACCGGGCATAAATTCCTAAAAATTCATATGGACACTTTCTGATACTGTGTATTATTTGTTTGTATAATGAAATATTCAATATAAAGATTCTACGACAATCATTTTACCCAAAACTTCATCAAGATGCATTAAAAACTGTCATTTATACAAGTTATTTGTGTTTTATGTTAGTTTGGCCGCATAACTGCACATAAATTCCTGCAAATTCATATGGACATTTCTAATATTGTCTATTATATGTTTTTATAATTATATATTCAATATGAAGATTCTACTACACTATGTTTGTCTAAAACTTCATCCATATGCATTAAGAACTGCTGTTTAAACAAATTATTTGCGTTTTATATTATTTTGGCATCCTAACTTCGTATAAATTCGTGCAAATTTATATGAACACTCATAATATTATCTGTTGTATGTTTCTGCATTTAAATATTCAATATGAATATTCTACGACACTCATATTTCGTAAACTTCATCCATATGCATTAAAAATTGTTGTTTAAACAAATTGTTTTATTTTATGTTATTTTGGCCCCATAACTGCGCATAAATTGATGCAAATTCATATGAATACTCATAATACAGTCTAATCAAAGTTTTTATAATTAAATATTTAATATCAAGTTTCAACGACTACAATTTTTGGCAAAACTCCATCCCGATGCATTAAAAGCAGTTGTTTTAACAAGATGTTGGTATTTTATGTCATTTTAGCCACATAACCGTGCATAAATTCATAAAAATTCATATGGACACTTCTAATCTTGTTTATTATATGTTTAATAATGAAATGTTCAATATAGAGATTCTACAATAATCATTTTACCCAATACTTCATCCAGATGCATTAAAATTTGTTATTTAAATAAGTTGTTTGTGTTTTTACATTATTTTGGCCTCATAACTGCGCATAAATTCATGCAATTTTATATGGACACTCCTAATATTGTCTATTATATGCTTTTATAATTAAATATTCAATACGAAAATTCGACAACACTCATTTTTCACAAAACTTCATCCGGATGCATTAAAAACTGTTGTTTAAAGACGTTGTTTGCATTTTATGTTATTTTGGCCTCATAACTGCGCATGAATTCGTTCAAATTCATATGAATTCTACTAATACTGTCTTTTAGAAGTTTTCATAATTAAACATTCAATACAAAAATTCGACAACTATAATTTTTGGAAAAAAAACTCCTTCCCAATGTATTGAAAGCGGCTATTTTAATAAGTTGTTTGTGTTTTATGTTATTTTGGCCTCATAACCGCGCATAAATTCATAGAAATTCATATGGACACTAACAATATTGTCTATAACATACTTTTACAATGAAACATTCAATATAATGATTCTACGACAACCTAAAACTTCATACATATGCATTAAAAACAGTTATTTCAGCAAGTTATTAGTGTTTTATATTAGTTTTGCCTCATAACTTCAAATAAAATCATGCAAATTCTTATCAACACTTCTAATATTGCTATTATTGTATATTCAGTATGAAGATTCTACGACACTCATTTTGGCTTAAAACATCATCCATATGTATTAAAAACTACTGTTTAAATAAGTTGGGCTTTGGATTATGTTATTTTAGCCTCATATCTGTGCATAAATTTGTGCAAATTCATATGAACACTTTTAATATTGTCTATTATGTGTTTTTGCAAATAAATATTCAATATGAATATTCTACGACACTCATTTTGCATAAAAAGGTCATCCGGATGCATTAAAAATTGCTGTTTAAATATGTTATTTGCGTTTTATATTATTTTTTCTCATAACAGCGCATAAATTCATGAAAATTAGTGTGAATAATCCTATTATAAACTTTATAATTTAATTTTTGATACAAAGATTCTATGACACTAATTTTGTATAAAACTTCATCCGTTTGCATTAAAAATGCTGTTTAAATAAGTTGTTTACTAATTTTAGTTATTTTGGCCTCATAACAGCGCGTAAATTCATCCAAATTGATATGAACACTTTCAACGTTGATTGTTATATGTTTTTATAATAAAATATTCAGTATTAAGATTCTACGGTATTTATTTTGCCTAAAAATTCATCCGGATGCATTAAAAACTGTTTATTCAAATAAGTTGTATGTGTTTTACGTTATTTTGGCCTCATAACCGTGCATAAATTCATGCAAGTTCATATGGACACTCCTAATATTGTCTATTATATATTTTTATAATTTAGTATTCGTTATGAGTATTCTACGACACATATTTCTCATAAAACTTGATCCGGATGCATTGAAATTTGCTTTGTTTAAATAAGTTATTTCGTGTTATGTTACTTTAGTCTAAAACCGCGCACAAATGTGTGAAAATTCATATGAACACTCATAATAATGTTTATTAAAAGTTTTTATTATTAAATATTCAATATCAAGATTCTACGACTATAATTATTATGGGCAAAACACCATACCGGGGCATTAAAAGCGGTTTGGTTGAACAAATTTTTTTGTGTTTTATGTTATTTTGACCAAATAACCGGGCATAAATTCCTAAAAAGTCATATGGACACTTTCTCGATACTTGTGTATTATATGTTTGTATAATGAAATATTCAATATAAAGATTCTTCGACAATCATTTTACCCAAAACTTCATCCGGATGCATTAAAAACTCGTCATTTATACAAGTTATTTGTGTTTTATGTTAGTTTGGCGCATAACTTGCACATAAATTCCCGCAAATTCATATGGACATTTCTAATATTGTCTATTATATGTTTTTATAATTATATATTCAATATGAAGATTCTACTACTCTATGTTTGTCTAAAACTTCATCCATATGCATTAAGAACTGCTGTTTAAACAAATTATTTGTGTTTTATATTATTTTGGCATCATAACTTCGTATAAATTTGTGCAAATTTATATGAACGCTCATAATATTATCTGTTGTATGTTTCTGCATTTAAATATTCAATATGAATATTCTACGACACTCATATTTCATAAACTTCATCCATATGCATTAAAAACTGTTGTTTAAACAAATTGTTGTATTTTATGTTATTTTGGCCCCATAATCGCATAAATTGATGCAAATTCATATGAATACTCATAATACAGTCTAATCAAAGTTTTTATAATTAAATATTTAATATCAAGTTTCAACGACTACAATTTTTGGCAAAACTCCATCCCGATGCATTAAAAGCAGTTGTTTTAACAAGATGTTGGTATTTTATGTCATTTTAGCCACATAACCGTGCATAAATTCATAAAAATTCATATGAACACTTCTAATCTTGTTTCTTATATGTTTAATAATGAAATGTTCAATATAAAGATTCTACAATAATCATTTTACCCAAAAATTCATCCAGATGCATTAAAAACTGTTATTTAAATAAGTTGTTTGTGTTTTTACGTTATTTTGCACATAAACATGAAACACTTGATGGGATAAAAAGTGAAAAATAGGGTATCAGCGATGCACACACCAATGTATCTTTTAGTAGAAGGACGAAGCGGATGCAGGATTTTTATCAGAGAGGTCAGTAATCGAATTATAATAGTTTATCATGTTTAAATCCATTAACTAATTAAATATTGAATAAAAAAAATTCAATAATTCAACTTACATTCGTATCTAATAAAGAACTACCAAAAAAATATTCTCTTACATATTAAAAATAATAAAGATATAAAACTCAAAATAATAGATAATCAATTCAATATAGAAAATATTTCTCTACGGGACTTCATATTTTAAAATTTTTACATATTTTTTTTATCATTCTTAATATTAAATATTTTTCGCAATAAAAATAATCAAACAATTCAGAAAGAATAAAAAGTTAAATTTAGAGAGTCATATTAACAAAAACTTAAACTAAAAACATTATTTTCTAAAATCAACTAACCCCTAGTATTACTTTGGATCCACCATATGCACAAGTTTTGTTTTCTAATAAAGATAAAATATATGATCCATCTTCCAAGAAAATTGATTACAGTTTCTCAGTAAATCCAAGAGGCACAGTGCTGAGTGCTGACAACTACATGTTGCCACTGCAACTATTGTTAGCAAAAGAACGCTCTGCAATCTTTAGTGTAGGTTTGGTGCAGTGATAAGACACAAGGATTACCACATAGCAATGGCCACGGGTGAAATACTGTGTGCTACAGGTCTTACGGAGCTGGAATAGTGATTTGCCGGCGGGTACCGCGGGTACGGGCCGGGTACACCCGCGGCGGGCGGCGGGTAGGGCGGACACGGATACGGCAGGTAGACGGGTACGACGGGTACGAATAGACGGTTTTTTTTTAAACCATACCCTACCTGTCTCATACCTGTGCCCGTCGCGGGTACACGAATACCACGGGCAAGGGTACGGGAGTACTCGGGCACGGGTACGAGATTTTTTTTGCTGTTTTTTTTCTTTTGCTATTTTTATTTTATAAATATATTGTTTATTTTGCAATGTCGTAAAATCTGAATAATATCATTTCAGCTAAATACAAATCTAAACTTTCATTTTAAAAGAATAATATATTTTCTAAACGTTCATTTTTTTCAATTATTTTAAAATAATAGATTAAATCAAAAAATAGATCAAAAATTTAAAATGAACGTTTAAAAATCAAATAATTTAAAATGAACGTTTAAAATATAAATAAAAAATATCTTAAATCAATTAAATTAAAAAGTAAAATATAAATAAAAATGTATTAAATCAATTACTTTAAAAATAATTTTGAATTATTTTAATAAAATAGATTAAAAAATAAAAGTTATTCTCCTCCTTTATTCCGGGCTTGGACCGACTATGTAAAATAATATAGACGGAGTTCTAACTTTTTTTTGTTAGTAGTTTTCTTTAAAATGAATAATTTAAAAACTAATTGAAATATTTAGAAATTTATAATTTAAAAAATAGCCATAAAAATTAAAGGAGATTAGAGATTAATACCGACACCGCCTTCTATCTATCTAATAGTTCGCATTCATGTATCATTGTTCGCTCTCTTCCGCACCGTCTGAATCCGAATTATAACCCGGCCGCGGCTCGGTACCGCTTTCTTCAGTCTCGACTTCGGATGATTGTGGTTGATCTCGATATTGATTGCGCTCCTCAGCATCAATCCAATCTTTCAAGCACACAAGTCTCTCAAAAACATGTGCACCCAATTTACTACGTTTATCGGAGAGAATCCTGTTCGCCGAACTAAAGCAACTTTCAAACATAAAATAAATCTAACGAATCTAATTACTTAACATTCAATAAATCTACCATAAACTAAATTTACTCTACAAAAAAAATTAATATAACATGAAATAAATATAACCTTTAAATCTCGCAAAAATCTTGCGGGAGACGCCGAACTTCGTAATTTCAATACCTTCGTAATTCCGTGATCGTATTTTTATACTATATTTTTTGAAACAATAAATTTAAAAATTAAGAATAATATTATATTGAGAGAATAAAAGATTGAGAGATTGAGAGAAGGTGAAAATGTTGAGAGGAAGATGGGTGTATTTATAGAATTTTGATTGGAGGGAATAAAATTTGAAATTTATTAAAAAAAATCCAGCGGGTACGAATACGGGTATTGATTTGATGTGAACCGGGGGAAATTTTTTGAAATTTGAATTTCACGGGTCGGCGGGTATGCGGGTGCGGGTACGGGCGCGGTCGGCGGGTAAACGGCTACGGGTACAACGATTTTTTTCCAAAAAAAATGTGACCGACCCTTCTCAAATCTGTACCCATGTACCCGCCTATGGGCATGGGTATGGATACCGTGCACGGGTACACGGGTACGGGTTGTACCCTGCGGGTTTTAGCAAACCCCTAGCTGGAAGCCTGGAAGAGAAATGTCTAGGATTGTAAACCAAACGGAACGGATTCCAAATTATATTTGTATTTGTTTTTTATTTAACAGATATAAATATTATTATGGATATTAAATAGATGTCAAAATTTAAAAATAAATCTGTCTTAAATGAATACGGATATAAAATAGATATTTAACGGGTACAAATTTTATAATAAATATGAAATAAAAATTAATATATATTACTAATAGCTATACATATATAATAAAAATGAGTACTTGTGTTAACACTAATTAATTACAACACATATATTTATTAATATTTATAATAATAACATTATATACAAATAAAATATTAGCAAATAATACTATTTTATAAAAAAAAATATAATATATGCTATATTTCGGATATGGATAATAAAGTCTAAAATCAAATTTATATCAGTATTCATATAATTTCTTTTGGATATAAATCAGATACAAATATAGATAATTAATATTTAAATACGGATAATATATTTTCAGATGTATGAAACCGAACGAAACGAATAATATCCACTCTGTTTACACCCTAGAAATGTCACGCTTTAATCTTCAATATTGACTACTGCCTACATGGAAATTTAGATCTGCATTGTGTACCCACTAGGCCACAACAGCCTGGATATGGTACTCTAGAAATGTATGTGTCTGAAAAAGTGAAATCTATAAGTCAATTATTTGTTTAACAAAATTTTAGACGGTTTGAATTTATTTATTTTTGTTATTAAACGTTTTGCATTGATAAGTCATTTCTTATTATTCTACGAGGCCCTAAAAATATTAATGGGTAAAAGTTTATATATTGTACCAAAATTAATGTGCATTTATCTAAATTATAGATAACATATAATTTAATTTGTATATTAAAAATAGGTAAAATTGGGTATATGCCCCTCAATAAATTTCAATTTGGATATTACCCTTTAAATTTGAAAATTGGTTATTTATCCCTGAAAATATCAAAACTTTAGATATTTACCCATAACTAGTATGATCCTCATTAAAACCAAATTAACAATAAATTAAAATTATAATAGAACAAAAATACCCCTATGTATTTTTTTTTTCATTATCCATATAGGTTGCACCGCAATAAAACCAGCGATGGTGCATTGAATTATTTCATTCTGCTATTCACATTGTGTTGTTGTTATATTGCTACTTACCCTTACTCTCCCTCCTTGAGCTCCAACTGTGTATAAATATAACTCAAATAAAGTAACATATTTCTATGAATCAGAACTAGCACAATCTTAAATTGGTATGAATCAAACCTAACTGTAACTAATACCTATCAATGAGATTGGTATTGATAGCAATAAAAACACTTTCATAATTATGATTTTATGATAATTTTGTGTGTATTGAAGTAATAAAATTAGCAAAAAGATTTACAAATAAATAAAAGTACCTTGAATTATCGAGGGGAATTTTTGTCCTATTACAATTCTAGTTAATTGTTAGTTTGATTTTTATGAGGATAATACTAGTTATAGGTAAATATTTAAGGTTTTGATATTTTCAGGAATAAATATTCAATTTTCAAATTTGAAGGGGTAAATATCCAAAGTGAGATGTATTGAGGACTATATATCTAATTTTACCTTAAAAATAGTAATTCAGTAGCTTATCAACTCTTTAAAATAAAGTTGGCTTTCTATATATCATTTTCTTACAAATATAAATTTCACCACAATATCATAGTACGATAATTATTTTCGTATATGCAAAAAATCTTTGTTTTACTATTTGCTTACTAAAAATATTTTTTTAACTACGAATTAAGAAAAAAAGTAATTATCATAAAACAATGCGACTATGTTTTAGGGAAAAGATAAGTAAAACAACTGATAATAAAAGTTGAATCGATATGACCACTATTTCAATCCTTAATTATTCAAGATGCTAATATAAATTAATAACGTCGAGGCTTATATCATCTTCAAATGTTATAGCGTCATTATAAATACTACTAGCTCATATATTTTCATCCATTCGATACATTATCAAAACTAGCGTTGAAGATGAGTCGAATTCGAGCGAACTGGGATTAATTCGAACTTAGCTCATAACCTATACGAGCGAGTCAAAAGAAGCACTTTCGAGCTAAAATTTAATTTCGAACTTAGTTTGTCACTAAAATTAAATAAAGAACATATATAAAATTAGATAAAGAACATATATTCAATAACTCCCAACAACACATATCTTTGTTGGTACATCTACAAGAGTGATACAAAATTGATATATAAACAAGCTATACTTTTAGTGACATATTTATTGCACATAATTTTGTTATATAGTTCAATATACAATTCGGGCTACGAACGAGCTAACCCCATATTTGTATTCGTTGCCATAGAAAAAACTTGTCATTGCTGCCATAGTTTTTCAAACGTCAGATAAAATTTAGATGGGAGTATTATTTTAGTGGGACTCACTCACCATAAACACAAAAAAATCACTCTCATCATTGCCATAGAAAAAGTACAACAATATATACGTTTTCAACTAACATCAATTAAAACTCGGGCTTCATTTAACTATCAAGATAGATTAGCTCGAGCATGAATTAATCCTAAACTAAGCCACTAACCCAAATTTTTTTATACAGCCCTAATTTAAATCATCCTAAATTTTATCAACAAATTACCCGCATGATTATTCTTTAATCAAGTCAAATAATTGAAACCAGAGGAGAAATGTTCTGGAATCTTAAACAGGAATTAATGATAGATATACCCACTCGCAGCTCCAAACATAGCAAGTGTTACCAGGCACGCAGAAAGGGGACAGGAGAGACGGTGCAAGCGAACCGGGCAGAGCACATGGCTCAAGGAGGGTTTGACAAACCGAGCCAGGAGACAAAGCAACACCTAACCACATGCCAAGAGTGATTAAATTTTATCAAATTGAGGGAATTGAGACATTGAGATACATGTAATTGCAGGCATATCTGTTATGATCTCATTAGTGACGATATACGTACGTACTCCCCAGTAAGAATTTTGTGATAGAATCAGTTCACATGCTTAGTTGACCTGCCCCCCCCCCCCCCTCTTCTCTCTCTTAACACCTTGTCCCCACCGCCCTCCCCTCTCAACCATCTCTTTTCCTCTTATTTACAGTGCTATTGCTACCCCACCAACCTTCTCTCTTAATTAAGTAATCAAATAATAATCTTTATTTCATTTATTTTTATTTTTGCCACCACTCATAATTTCGGAGTGTAACCAACTATTTCTACTTGCATGATCAACATGTGTGTGGTTAATTTTGTTGAGAGTTCATCAATTTCATATCAAATTTATATTTGATAGTTAAATTTTAAATTATTCATTTTAATCGTCGAATTTCAATATATATTCATATTTAGCCGTTCTATTAAAATTTTCGATTAAAATCCTAAAATACCGATATGACATCCTAAGTGGACTATGTCATATTACCAATAGAGATTAGAAACACCAATAAATGACGAAATGAGGTAAGAAAAAAGAAAAATATTTATTTATTATCACTAGGAGTGTAACTTTGTGTACTTAAATAATAAATTTTATTGTTATCTAATAAAATATAGAGTCATGCAATGCCGTTACCGTTAGAATGTTGAATGAAAATATGATAAAAATAACTAAAACTATATACATATTAAATTTTAATAATTAAAAATTCAGAATAAATATAAATTCCATAGTAATATCTCACAAAATTTATCCAATTCTATTTGATACCTTGAGCTTAAGACACCTGGGCAATCTTTTAAGATTCCGTGAGGCTCTTTTAGAATAGGACCTTCCTTTTGTATTGTACATTTTTTTATGCATCTTTTTTGCTATAGTAATAATTAATTTCATAGGACTTAAACGAAACTTAAGGAAAAAAGTTGTTCTATTCAGAATATATATGATATTACATTTATTCTATCCGTAATTTATAACAAATTTATTCCTTTGTATATGATTTAAAAAAATATGTTTCCTTTACTTTTTTTTACTAAAAAAAATATTTATATGTTTCATCATTCTTATGAAAAAAATGTATTTATTTCATCATTTTTACTCGAAGAAAAATATTAATAGTAGTGTGGCAGGATTAAATTAAACTGTGCAGAAGTAAATATGTCAGACAGCAATTAAAATATCTAGAAAACTCTCGTTGGAATTTTGTTAGTAAAATGAAGCCAACTGCAGGTTGCTTATATTTATTCCATATTTATATAGTCTTCAATGTCTTCTTTTTAGTTCTCAAATTTAAATTTTATGTGTTTGTGGGCGAGTATATGCAGGAAACAGGACATGTTTATTGACTGGGATTAATTACTAATATTTTACTTTGTCTTCTCTTATCCATTTTGTTATGCACAACATAAGCTAATAGTTGGAAATATGAAATATTAACATGTTTCAGTTGACTCAGCCTGTCAAATAATTTATAAAAGTGAACTAATAATAACATGTATAAAATTCTCCCACTTACATTTTTAAAATATAATGAAATATATTAACATGTAGCAGCGCCAAATGCGTCCTAGAAACCTCTTTTACGGCTACATGGTCCAAAGTTTTCCATGTCGCCTCCATTTAAACTGGATATTGTCTTTCCCAGTACCAACAGAGTTGATAGAGCAATGACCAACTAATTAAAGTATTAAACTATGAATGAGTGTTCCAATTAACCATGAAAAGTATTAAACTATGAATGAGTGTTCCAATTAACCATGATTATGATCAGTGGTGTAGTTAGAATTTTGACTCAATGAAGTTCCATAAAAAAATTTAATCATAATTTATCGTCATAAAATTTAATATCCTAACAACAATTTATACATTACAAATTCAGAGTTAAATTCACTGAAATTCAATTAAATTTATTTGAGTGAATTTTTACGATTTAGACATTAAGTATATTGCAAATTTATTTGAATGAATTTTGTTCTTTTGTTGCATAGGAAAATATCAGATGCAATTCAATTAAAATCATTGAGGAACACAAACAAGTATTAAATTTGAATTTTTTCTAATAATGTTACTACTGATGCTTTGATAATTCAGTTGTGTAGTAAATGGTAAGCCCATTATCGTGAAAAAATAATCTCTTAATTAAAAATTAGTAAAGAAATTTGGAATACTTACCCGGTAGTTCTAAGAATGAAAAATTTTAATTGAATGATAGGTTCTGCATAGAACTTTGACGACGGATAACCTCGCTAGAAGAGGCAGTTTTTATTATAAATAATAATTAATAAAATAATAATATTAATAATAAGAGTGAGAACTGATAATTTTCAAAAATACGAACCAAACCTAGATCATTTGGCCACGCGGGCGCGTTTTGAAACGCTACGACATCGCATATGCTTTTCACTAAACGCGCTTTCGGCAAGGGCGTTTTTCACTAAACGCGCTAATCGGCAAGCTATCTTTGCTATAAATACCCGCCCGCTTCGCTTCATTTATCACAACCACAAAAACAACCAACATCAAACAACCAACATCCAATTACAATAAACATCCATTTTTCTTCAAAATGCTACCAGATTTAAATTATAATCCCGATGAAGAAAATTATACTCGCAAACAACCGAGCGCAAGAAATTTTGACGAATATTTCCAAACCAGAAATGAAACCAATTCCTATCCTACCTACGATCAAACCAATTCCTATCAAACCTACGATCAAACCAATTCCTATCCAACCCTCGATCAAACCAATTCCTATCAAACCTACGATCAAACCAATTCCTATCCAACCCTCGATCAAACCAATTCCTATCAAACCTACGATCAAACCAATTCCTATCCAACCTCGATCAAACCAATTCCTATCAAACCTACGATCAAACCAATTCCTATCCAACCTCGATCAAACCAATTTATATCCAGATCCAAATATTTACAAGAATAATATATAATTTATCAACAACTAAACCCAATGGTGCCACTATATAATTTCTTTCAAGGTAGTAGTAGTACTACGTCTGGTCTGTAATTTAGCTGATAATATTGATGACAAAGTAGTGGTGATCCAACGATAATGGAATTAAGTGATGATCGTGATGAGCAAGATGATGGCGGTCCGTATTATTCAAATGAAGAAGAAACAGAGAGGATTACACCGACCACTCTGATTTTTCGATCGATGAATCAAGATGAGGAAATTCAGAGATGCGATACCACATTGTTAGTTACGGACGAACCGAGAGACACCATCCCGTAGAAGCGTTAAATAATTTTGAGATGTTTGACCGTTTAGGCGCGAATGAATATCTTTTAGGACTCGATGATGAGTTAGCCGAAAATAGAATATTTGATTCTAAATCGCTTTAAAGTGGGTAATTTGTGATTGGAGTGTTAGGAAAAACGTTCAATGTCAGTACAAGAAAGTTGTAAAACACGACTTATTATGAAATGCAAAGAAGATAGTTGTCCTTGGAGATTATACGCTAGACCAAGAGGGCTCGACCACATGGAGGATCATCACAAATAAAAACCCCCACAACTCGTAGAAGACCACCAGAGACCGCAAACACTTACAACTCACATCTAATTTGATTGCAGGATGTGTTCGACAACATTTAAAGAAGGATCTCTCTCTAACAGCTCAACAAATCGTATGATTATAGAAACAAAATATCCCGTGTGGCACCGACATACGGTAAACTTTGGCGTGGCCGAAAAAGAGCAATTGAACAATTATTTGGCACTTGGGAAGGATCATATACATTGCTTCCACGATATTGGAGGCGATTGCTCGACTACTCCAGGTACAAAATTTAAATTATTGACGTGTGATACTTCGGATAATAATGTAAAAATGTTTAAATCCATAGTTTGGGCTTATGGACCGTGCATTCATAGCGTTTAAACATTTAAGACCCGTTATAACTATTGACGCTGGATTCTTATCGGGTCGTTATAAGGGTAGATTATTGATGGCGTGTGGATACGATGCAGAGAATAAAATCATTCCTCTAGCATTTGGAATCGTGGATGCAGAAAATGTGGACAATTGGGGTTGGTTCATGCGATGGGTCCGTAATGAAGTGATCCAATGTAATATGAAAATATGTGTTATATCCGACCGTCATAGGGGAATAAAGGGAGTTTTGAGCGACCGCATTTGGGATGGTCTCAGACAACATGGAGAGGCGGTACACCGTATTGCATGCAACACGTCGCAGAATTTATATAAGGAAGCCGGAAAAACTGGAAAGAAAGAAGATAATCTCAGAGATGATTTCCGAAGAAGACTAGCGAACAAAAAGAAACCGCGTCGTTTCGTAGAAAGATGGCGAATTTTGAGGAAATCAAATAGAAAAGCTTATGATTTTTTAAAAAAAAGTCGGCAGAAGATTAGAAAATGATGATAAAGAACCTCCTAATTTTGCTTCGTGGCACAAACGTATGATGGAGGACATCGATGGGGTATAATGACCAGCAATGGTTCTGAAGCTCTGAATAGCGTCTTCAGAGTTGAACGAACTTTACCGGTTGCAGCAATTGTGGAGGGGACATGGTATAAATGTGCTAAATGGTTCGATAAGAGGGAAATGGAAGCAATGAACCTGCATAGAGCATGCAAGCAATGGCCAAAAAAATTGATGACATCTTGGCAAAACGTGACGACAAAGCGAGTTCGTGTTGATATTATTTTACTATATTTTACAAAATTTTTAACATATCGTGATATCTTTTGTATTTGTTTCAATAATTACAGCTCGTATGAACGTAATTCCACTCGGAACTGCTCGAGGAGAATATGAGGTTCATGTGCTTGGTGAGAGGATCGAGAGTGGAGGGTATGGACCGTTCAAGTACATCGTTATAATTTCGAGTGAACGACGCACTCGAGATGACCCACAATTGCCGGAACCGCACCGCACGTGTGATTGTCAAAACCTCAACTGATCGGGATACCCCGCTCTCACGTAATTGTCGTATGCCAACATAGAAACTTTGATGTGTACGGTTTCATAGATGAGCGATACAATACACCTCACCCATCGAATACTTGGTCCGACAATTTCATTGTTACGGTGATCAACAAGTTTGGCCGCCATATCTTGGAGAAACTATAATACCGTATAAAGAATTGATAAAAATTGGTCTGCGTGCGAAGGTTAGACGTCGAATGGTAATGGATGAGATGGAGGCAGGATACGGAGTCGAGGTAGAACGAGAAATATACGAGCTTCGAAGGTGGGTCATATCGAAGAGATGAAATGAGCCGTGACCCACTTCCAATGGATACATTACAATCATGACGCATAGAGTAGGGCTTCAAGTCCCACAACAAACAAGAACCCAAACTTCTCGAAATACTTTGCAATCGCCGAGACACTCAACTAGTTATGATCCAAGAGATAACAACAGAATAACTCAAACTGGGCGAGATGCCTTACAATCAGCGAGACACTCAACTAGTTATGATCCAAGAGATAACAACAGAATAACTCAAACTTCTCGAGATGCCTTGCAATCAACGAGATTCTCAACTGGTCATGATCAAGAAAGACAAGTCACAATGCTTCAACTAGGGGTGCTAGAGGAAATAATTTTGGAGGTAGAATCTTAAATTTTTTCACACCTGAGGAAAAAAATGATGTATGTTTTTTTTTGCGTACTATATGTGTGTATTTAAGCAAGGTTATGTTCTATTTAAGCGTAAAATATAACAAAGAAAGTCCATAATAAATAATACAACAATAAAAAAATAACATAGAAAGTCCATAATAAAATAATAAAAAAATACAATATCCATAATAAAAAAACAACATATAAAAAACAACATATAAACTACTCCCGACGACGCCTAACATATCGACGTGTTTCGACGTGTCCGTAAAAATAAAGACTCAGTATATCGTGAGTCGCTTTTTTTTTAAACAATTAATATTGACTAAGTTGTAGAACAAACAACTAACCACGCTAGGTGTATATCGAGGAGGTGGATGAACGTCACGTCGCTCCCGACCATGAGCAAGTGGAGTGAAATCTCGTGTCTCCAGCGTAGCTCTCTACAAGATCATCCCGGATATGCGATGACTCTCCAGGCCCTAAGGATAACCATACTGGGCCGGATCATAATGCCGGCCGTATCATGATCTCATTGCTGGTCGTATCGCGCGACATGATCCATCGGTAGATCTGCCGGGTCTCGTGAGAAATGCTTGAGTGCCGAATGGATCCGAGAATCGCACCCGATGGATCGGAATCTCAACAGACAACCTAGCAATAACTTCATTCCAATCGTAGTTCTCGTGCATCTCGTTAATACGCTTTAAATCATTTAAATTATGCTATTAATACGCTTCAAATCATTGAAATCAAGGTATACAAGATTTACGTTGTCGAAGAGAGACGTGAAGTCGCAGCCTCATAGGGGAAATGCGGTGGATGAGTAGTGGATGGAGTCTGCAGCAGTCCTCGCATCACCCGTCGAATCCGAATAGCATCAATATCCGTGGGTAATCCCGCCGTCCGTAAGAAGCTCGTCCATCTTATGAGGCATGCTCGCATCCTCAAAATGCCCCTTGCACCTCGGCGAGCGAAATCTTGCCAAACCGTCTCCATCCCCTAGCCGACCGCCCATCGACCGCCTTCAGCAGCACTCTTTGTAACTCTAGCGATCTCGTTATACAATGATTACATACATATATTACTTATTACCGAATAGTGCATATAGATATATAAATTTTATAAATTTTAATATACCGTGCGCCGTCTCGTGAGGTACGTGAGGAATGTAGCCGATGTCGTGGATCTCCGCCGCCGAAGGTATAGAGGTACGACATCACTCGGATCAAGTGGAGCGCTAGCGCCCCATATAAATCAAACCACCGTCGATACCTCCTATAGTCCTCCGCATCCCACTCTTCTTCATCCGGTCTCGTGGAGGAAGCTCATTCCATATATCTACATACGCCCGATGATGTTGTCTCCGCTCATATTTTTTTTCTTGAATCCAAGCGCGTATAATTTCTCGATGCTCCTCCACAAATGCCCGTAAAATTAGTTAGTATAATTGTGCAAATAGTTAGTATAAGAAATAATACATATAAAAATTATAAATGGTAGAATACCTCGGGAAGTGGAGGCGTGATCGATCAAGTAAGCCGAACTGTCGCTTCACCCGATCCGGATAGTACCACTCTACTATCTAAAGTAAATAAGTGGAAGCCGACAAGTATACGAGTCAATAGAATCGTCTACGCATGTCGGCAATAAGTGACGAACCGACTCGTACGGCCTCCAATTGACATGCGTGTCCGATAAAGATAATCACCGATCCTCACGTACTTCACACCGACGTGCGACGGATCGAGATATCTCGTTCTTATCAAGCGTCCATTTCCTATTATCGCTTCAAATTATAATTAGTGATTACACATATTTTTTCATCGATTGATTGATTATTTTTAAATTAAATTATTACCCGCCAAAAGGCGCACAACTATCACGGTCCGGTGTACCCCGACCAAGTGAAAATGAATGCATTTGACGCAGGTAATGGACGAGCTGGGCAAACGCGTCCACTCCACAACAACAACAAAAGCCACGGACCACCAATACTCCTCGTCGCCTCCTGGCATGCCACATCAAGACGCCGATACAAATAACTAAGTACTGCAGCGCCCAATTTCTTCTTCTACCGAATTGTAAATCTTCCCGTAAATTAAATATTAGTAATAAAATTATTTAATTATGAAACATAAATTATTTTAAATTCCTTAAAATACTTACCACAAAATCGGCCATAGAAAGAAACGCCGACAGAGTCTCCATCGTTGTCGGGAACATGATAGACCCCGCCAACTCCAAAGCAAAACCGATCGCATATTGATTAAGACCCCGATGATCGTCCGCTCCTGAGCGTGATCAAAGTGGGACCGTAACTCTCGTAGGAAATAGAACGTCCGCAAAATTTTACATTTAGCTTAATCACGCTTTGTGAACGAAAAAAATTTAAATTTTTGTACAGCTTTAATAAATTACCTCCCATCTTTGCGCAGAATGTCGATATATCATCCTCGCCCAAATAACCGACTTGGATGTATCCCGAAAATCTCCATCGCATATCCAATCACCGCTCACCAATGGTGGATAAACCCCACGTACATGCGACGTCCTAAAAAAAATTATATTACTATACCATCTTTTTAATTTTGTAATTAAATTAATAATATTTTATTATTTACCTCTAGAGTCACGGTACATCTCGCCAAAAGTGAAGTGAAATGTATGAGTTTCTCGGCCTCCAAAACTCTATCAACGCGCTCAATAAACCCGTATCAATCTTTAAGTTACGGCTTCCGCTTTTGGACATAAATCTCACGCAATCTGGCGAGATGAAGAAATCCCATAACTCGCAACCTACTCGAATGTGCGAGATGTATGGTATCGTCGGACGAGTGCGAAACGAATGATATTGTTCTCTCTCTCGTAATTTTCATTTCATAATTAGCTTCTCATATATATGTATTTTATTATTATTTTTAAGAATATAATGTACCTCTGCGTGACTATAATGTGTCCGATGTTTGTCTTCGAGGAGATAAATTATGATATTGTCATTTCGTTGCTCGCTCGCCATTATCTAGTAAAAAAATTCATTTCATAATTAATTTATAATTATTGTACTTCATTTTTAATCTATCTATCATATAATTAAATAATCAATAAATTAAATTAAATTCTATCTACACAATTAAATTAAATTCTAATTAATCTATATAATTAAATTAAATTATAATTAATCTACACAATTAAATTAAATTAAATTATAATTAATCTACACAATTAAATTAATTTAAATTATAATTAATCTACATAATTAAATAAACAATAAATTCTACAATAAATTCTACAATTAATCTACACAATTAAATTAAATTATAATTAATCTATATAATTAAATTAAATTATAATTAATCTACACAATTAAATTAAATTAAATTATAATTTATCTACATAATTAAATTAAGTTATAAATAATGTACACAATTAAATTAAATTAAATTATAATTAATCTACATAATTAAATTAAATTATAATTAATCTACATAATTAAATTAAGTTATAATTAATCTACACAATTAAATTAAATTACAATTAATCTACACAATTAAATTAAATTATAATTAATCTACACAATTAAATTAAATTATAATAATCTACATAATTAAAATAAATTACAATTAATCTACACAATTAAATTAAATTTTAAATAATCTATACAAGAGAAGAGGCTAACAATAAGATAATCTCATTAAGTGAAACCTTATACAAGACATGATGTACACAAAATTGCAATTTTTAACATGTCAATTTACTGCCTTGAAAAAAAAATCCCTTGATTCAAAGCAATACTGAGAAAATTTTGAAATACTTAAACTAGTAGCCTGAAAATGATTTTTTTTTTTTTTACTTAACTGATGGTTTTGAATTGAATGTCAATAACTGATAACTTTACTAGAAGATGCTAAAATTGGTTATGACATGTTATGCATGCAGAAATGATATGAAATTAATACAACATCTATTTACATAGTGTCAAATATTATTTCACTTATACACGACGCTGTAAAAAAAAGAGCAGAGAGAGACAGAGAGTTAAATGGTGGTTCACTTGACGACAAACGCGCAGTGAAGAGCAGAGGCGGAGTCGGAGCAACGATGACATGGGTGAGTCGCGAGTCGGAACAATGACGACATGGATGAGTCGTGAGTTGGAGCAGCGAAGTGCCGAAGCCATGTTAGACATAGTGACGAGAGAGCGAGTCGCAAGATAAATAATGCAATAAACAATATTTATATAAGGTACTAAACATCATTTTCTTCTCCAATTTTACATAAAGCAAGTCGATGATGTGTGTGATCTTCTTAATTAATGAAACTATAATGTGTTTTCTTAATATTTTTTTTTTTTTTCATTTTTTATATTTTTTGCCAGTGTTAGAGTATAGGAATAGAATTGTATAAGTTAGTTGGAGATATTGTGTGATGTATGATATGGGAGATGTTTAGTGATTGGAATTAGTTAGTTAGACTAAGTGGTTAGTTTGTTAGATCATTAGCCTATAAATAGAGGCTTAGACATTGTAATCAATTCACTCAAAGATAATAAAAGATTTCCTCTCACTCTCTCATTCTATCATGGTATCAGAGCAGGTTAACTGCTGGAATTAGACTCACGCCTATTCCAGACACTATGCACTCTATTCCATCCCTTATTCCAGAAATTATACTACTTTTCTTAGCTATTCCAGTATAAATCCTTCTTATTCTTAGCCTATTCCCAAAAATAACTCTCTATTCTCTCTCTTTCTCCTGGTCCCTTATCCCTTATTCCCCTCGCGTGGCATCTCTCTGGTGTTACCTCTCGTGACTCAAGGATCAAGATCCGATCAAGATCCGATCAAGATCCGCTCAAGCAGAATCGCCTTCGCAAGAATCTCAAGGCGATCAAACCTCTTCTTGCCAGCGATTCTCCCATTCCTTTCTCCGTCCAAGAAACACTCTTTCCTTGAGCAACAAAGCACGAGAAGGATAACAAAACATGGCTATGTCGAGTCCGAGCCGGAACCACCACCTAATCGGAATCCTACCACCGCTCCCCGTGTCTTTTTCGAATCGCACAAACCAAGCACCGGCGAGGATTTTCCGTCTCTATCAGAGCTCAGGGAGGAGAAGAACATCGCAATGTGAGCCGAGTCTGGCGCCGCCGAAAATTGACCAGGAAGGATCCTAGTTTTTTGGGATTTTGATCGGACCCGGACCCCGTTTGTGGAGGAGCGAATGGTTAGGGACCCAATGATTCGACAGTTCAGAGATCCTGAGCTTGACTTTGTTGAAGACAAGGTGTTTCCAGCAGGAGACATGAATCTCTAGATCTTTTTATTTCCCTTCAGATTTCTATTACTTCCTCCACATTAACCAGAAAACAGCAAGAAAATGTTTCACAATTTATTGCTACTCAGGGCCCACTTCCTGAGACATTTGATGATTTCTAATAGATACTAAAACCAAATCCAAACCAGCAGCTAAGCCCAAAGCCAAAGGCTGCTATAAACTCTCTAAAACCTAATTTCATCTCTAATTCTCCAAAATTTTCCTACAATTCAAAGCCAAAACCTCTACTCCCAATTAAATTGCCAACAATCAAACCATGCACCGGGCGTCTCTTTCTTCTTTTCTTTTCTTTCAAGAGAACTCAAACGAGTCTCAAATTGTTGTTAAAAAGGACAAACGATCATTCTATTGATGTTTCAAAATGACTCAAAAAGAGCATGAAGCAATCAATAGTTTTGTTTCTTGAGCCAAAAGAGCTCTTTTTCCTTCTACCTCCCTTCAAGACGACCCGTGATGTAATTGGAGATCAACTTCATGAATCGAGATGTTAGAACTCGTGAGATGTGCAAACTCACCATGCGTACCGCACAATGAGTTTGAAGGGGGATGTTAGAGTATAGGAATAGAATTGTATAGGTTAGTTGGAGATATTGTGTGATGTATGATATGGGAGATGTTTAGTGATTGGAATTAGTTAGTTAGACTAAGTGGTTAGTTTGTTAGATCATTAGCCTATAAATAGAGGCTTAGACATTGTAATCAATTCACTCAAAGATAATAAAAGATTTCCCTCTCACTCTCTCATTCTATCAGCCAGCATTACGTATTTTCACGGAGTACTGGAGCAGACCTAAACACTCTATTGGAGATATTGCATATCAGTTCTGAGAGATCCCAACGCAACTCTCCTCTCTTTATAGTTTCTAGAAACCTTCAACACAGAAATTAAAATAAAAAATCTCTGAGAACTCTCACTGAAAATACTCTCAGTTTAATAGTTTATCAACGGAGATGATCATTTTAACTAAAGAAAAAGTAGAAAGCAAAGGGGTTGATATCATATCATCATATCAAATTAAGTAATTGCAACACTAGGCGCGACCTAAGTATCATTTTTAAGAGTCGGATTGAATTTCTCAAGGGCCACATCTAATGAGTCTACGAAATGACCGAGTTTAAAAGCTTGATTTTTAAGAGATGAACTCAGTCTTTATTAAGCCCTCTGAATTCTAAGGACCGAATAAGAGTCGACAGATAAGAGTTTGATATATTTTTTAATGTTAATTTATATTTGTATAAAAATATTAAATTGTGTTTTTTCTATTTTGACATTTTATTTTAATTTTTTCTGTTTTTTAATTTTTAAGTGTAATTAATATATAATATAAAATGTTGAAGAAAAAATTTAGAATGGATCGGATAATGGAATTAAAAGAGTTTATTTTTTAAAGATTGAATCAGTTCACGGTCTTTATTATTAAAAATGGTCGAATTTATGAAGGCCGAGTAAAAATCGAGTTCTTTGAAAAAAGTGGGGCCCACGAAGCATTAAATGAAGCCCGTTGTAATCATTCGATGGGTGTGGCCGCAAAAGTCACCTCGCCACTAATCAGTGAGCACTAATCAAAGAGGAACCCCGTTTAAACCGGGTTCATGCCCAGCTAATCTTCGACAGGTGTCATCATATGGCGCCTCGGATGGGCCCACCTAATCACTCGGGATCCGTGCACCACCCTTCCTTGTTACTATGCTCTTCAGATCCTCCGTGGCAATGCCTTGTACAGATGTACCGGTGTTTGGCGGCGGCTTTGAATTTTGGATTTTTTTAGGAGGGTGATGGGTTGAGGCAAGAATTTTAATATATATGTAGGTTAAAATATACAGCACTAATTGAAGCATTGTAATTTTTTTCTTGGGAAAAAAATTATGGGTTTCGGTTATAAAAAAAATTATAAAGCAATACGGAAGTTAAACTTAGTATACCTACAATATTGTATCGAAAATAATTTAAAATAAAATACTAACTTACGATACTACTGATAGACTGTGGTGGTAAAATTAATTGGAGTAAATGTACACCCGTCTTTAGTATTGATATGATTCCGTTTAATTGATACAACATCACCTCCTTTGGATGTGCAAGAGTTTGTCGTTGTTGTTGTTATTATTATTATTGAAACTTATACGGCAGTGTAGCTGTTGGTTAGATATATGGTCATTCAATCTTGGTCGTTAAACAAAATTGTTAGGTAAACAGGGGAAAATAAACACTTTTAACCATTTTTTTCTTATGATTAACAATCATCAAGAAGTTAATTTCTATTGTGACAAGAAAATATATAAAGAGAAGGGATCTAATTACCATTTTTTTGGTGCCCATGGTGTCTATTTATTTATTTTTGTATAAATTTAAAAATGTGAACCGTTAGATGTATTCTATATCATCTCAATTGTATGTATATGAAAAATTATAAAATTTTAACTTCATTTGAATAGCGATCAAGTAACGTGTCTAAATTGTAAAATTTGGTCTGTTGATTTTATTAACGCTTGATGCCTATATAAATAATATTAAAATGATATAATTTTTTGTATACATATATAAGATGATATTTAAAAAATATTCCTTCAATTAATTTTGTTATTTAAGAATTTAAATAATAGTTATTTTATATTTAATTTTAATGGCACCGATGTGACACTAAAATGATGGTAATTGAATTCCTTCTCATATATAAAAAGCTTCTCATATTTTTTTAGTTTATTGAGTGATCAATTATTTTTTCTTCCTAGGTAATGAAAAGATACAATATATGCAACATTGGATAACGTATATGCAGGCAAACGAAAGTACAAGAAAATTAGTTTTGATACATGTGAAATCTTTAATTAGGGATAGTTTTATTGACAATTAACATATTGGACAACAGTAACAAATGACTAAATATTTTTTGAGTTCAAAATTATTTAATTTGGATTTTTTTTAAGATTCTCTAAAATAATAATAAATAATCAATATCTTCATATGAAAACATATCACTTTTAAAAAATGAGAAATAAATACTTTAAAACTCAAATATATTAAATTATATCACATAAATTTTTGATATAAAAACTTTATGAGCAATATAAATTTTGGATTGAGCTCATAAAAACTTTCATGTGTTTAAGTCTACGGTAACTTTACTCTATATATATATATATGTTATGTGTCTCCTCTTAATTAGATAAATATGGTTCCAAACTAGATGCATTTCGGAAATTTCTTCCATCCAATAGTTTAGAATGGTTCAATGATCAGCATCCGATAGCTTACTAAATAATTCTTTAATTGCAATTTGCACAAAATATGAAGTACAATTTGTTAAATTGCGTGTATAACGCACTACTTTAACAATTTTTAAAATCACCTTTATATGAATTTATAACAAGTTTGTTCCGTTGTATATGGTGTAATAAACATGTTTCATCTACATTTTACTAAAAAAAAATTATATGTTACATTATTCTTATGCAAAAAAAATGAATTTAATTTTATCATTTTTACTCAAAATTTTAGTTTGGCAGGATTAAAACTGTGCTCAAATAAATATGTCAGACAACATAATATCTAGAGCTGGCATTAAAATTTTGTTAGTAGAATGAAGAGCCAGCTGCAGGTCACTTGTATTTATGTATATAATCTTTGTTGTTTTCGTTTTTAGTTCTCAAATTTAAATTTTATGTGTTTGTGAGCGGGTATATGCAGGAAGCAGGACATGTTTATTGACTGGGGATTAATTACTAATACTTATGTCTGTCTTTCTTATCCATTTTCTTAAATTGTACAGAATAAAACATATGTGTAACACTTCTTTATAAATTTCTAAAATTACTTGATCAATCAATGTAGTTGTCAAATAAACATTATTGTCAATATGTTTGTTCCTTTCATTAATTAAATGGATGTCATTCGCTATACCCTATATTAATTAAATGGATGCACAGTTAGGGTGTCAATGGACGGATTGGGTCGAGTTTGACCGGATCATCATTATTTTATTATTTTTTTGACCCGATCTGATCCAATTTATTTAAAATCAGGTCGAAACCTAATTCAATTTGATTCGAATTAAAGAAATTAAGTATATATTAACCTTTTATGTATTTTTAAGTAACTTTATATATTAATATTTTTATGTACTTTTAACTCAGTATTAATTAATATATAATGAGAAGTCTAAAATGTAATGTGTTGCACGAATGTGTTCGTATATGACGTTAAAATCTTTAATTTTAAGTTAAAAATGATTGATCTAATATTCAATTTATTCTCCAAATCAAACTCTTATAGAAAATTAAATTATATATTTTTTGGGTAGGAAGAAAATTATCAATATTGGATGATAAAAAATCCTTAAATTAAGCAGTTTTCTCTTGGCTTAAAAAATAGCAAAAATTTTTTAAAAAATATATAATTTGATTTTCTACAAGAGTTTGATATGGAGAATAAATTAAATAATTTGAATCGGTCATTTTTAATTTAAAGTTTGAGATTTTGATATGATGCATAGACGCATTCGTGCAACATTACAAGAATCAAGTGAGTAGTATCAGGGAAGAAATTTTTAGACTTTCTCATATATAATTAATCTTAATTAGTATAAATAATTTAAATAAATTCAAAAAACACATTAAACGGGTGGGGTTATACAATTTGTAACAGTTTCAATTTAACGTTTTTGATGGACTATCAAACGATAATGAAATTATATGAAATTTAAAATTAACACTATTAATCTATAAATAAAAAAATATATATAAAAACTTTTTTCTATTTTAAAATTTTCTATTTATTTTTTAAGATTATCAAAATAACCCATTGATATATATATATATATATATATATATATATATATATATATATATATATATATATATATATATATATATATATATATATATATATATTAGGCTACGGTGCTACACATAGCACGGATGATCTGTGTGTTAAGGATCGTTTCTTAATTTTTAAAGTTCAAAATATTTTTCATATGAAAATCTAGTTGTGATCAAATTTCCTATTTTTAATTTTTTTACTATTTTTAAGAGAATTAAAAAATCACTCATTTTAAATGGTCCATAATAATTATATGAAGTTATTATCTAACTATCTAAAAAATAGTAAATTTTTTTTAAAATATATAAAATTTGGTAACTATATTTTTATATGAAAATTATTTTAAACAGTCGGATCGTGACTATTTGAACTTTAAAGATAGAGAAATGATCAGTATTACACGGATCATCCGTGATACGCATATAAGGCTGCACAAAAAAGCTCGAGCTCGTGGCTCAGTTCGGACTCGACTCGGGCTCGAGCTAATATGACTTGAGCTAATCTGGCTTGGTAGTTAAATGAGCTGAGTTTGAGTTACGGTTGGCTCGGCTCGTGGCTCGACTCAGCTCGAATAAAAAATAGTTTATATATTTTTTCCGTTGAACTCTAATCCAATAACTCCTCTCTCATTATTTCTCACAATCTCACCATGTTAGTGGCTTAATGACGTCTCTTACTCACTCATGATTAGATGCGTATATCTGATTCGATAGTTTTTTGTTGATCCATCCTTTCAAATTAATGTAGCGAAAATGTCATTGAAAATATAATTTGCTGATATATATCAATTTTTACCTACTCTCATATCAGTCTTCTAGATGTATCAATCTTATAGTTTGTAGATGTACTAAATCTAAATGTCAAACCGAGTTAATACACATGCATTGGCACGTGAGCCAGCTCGCGAGTTAGCTCGAATAGTAATGAGCTGAATTTGAGCTAGGTTTTTCAGTTCGAAGTGTTTCACGAGCTCGACTCGATTCGACTAGACTTGAATTTTCATAAACCGAACTTGAGCTAAACCCAGCTCACTCGAACTCGACTCGTTTACAACCCTATATAACATCGTAGCCAAATTATATATATATATATTGACTCGAGCACAATTTTAGATAGATCCAAGTACATGCAGAGTTGAGCGTTCAGTGTGTCACAATTGATCGGGCCGAGGGGAACATAAGAGACCTCAACAACAGACAAGTTCATATCTTTCTCTTTTTTTTGGTGAAACAAGTTCATATCTTCACCATAACTAACTGATGGATGCATTTTCTATATATACCCCCTTGCTCTAATACCTATTGTTTTGGTCTCTCCCTTCTTTGACCCTAGCTCTCTCCTTGGAAGCCAGACAGCTCATAGAATAGAAAGAAGAAAATAGAAGAGAGAGGAAGAGAAAATTCAGGGAAGGTGGAAGGTGTCACTGGTTTGCATTGTCTTTGAGTAATGACTGGTTTAGCATTGGAGGAGACCGAGCTCCGGCTCGGTTTGCCCGGGGATGGAGATGTGGTGAAGAACTCGTGCAAGAGAGGGTTTGAGGATACAATAGATCTCAAACTAACATTGCCAACTATTGGAATGGAGGATGTGAAGACAGAAGAGGAGACGACCATCAACCGAACTCCTAGCTTGAAAAATCTCGCTGCTGGCATCACTAGTGATCCCGAGAAGCCTAGAGCTCCCAAGTACATAATCTTCCCCTAGTATATATTCTGTTTAAATTCTAATAAGAGCTAGTCTCAATTCTGCAATTCATACTTATGGAAAAGAATAAACTTGTCTCAAGTCTCAACCCTTTACCGTCTCTCATGCATCTCTCTATCTCTCTCAAAAACATGGGAAGAGGGGAGGAAGGTATAGAGAGAGAAAATGTTATCCCGGTGTTAATTAGTATATACTACCAATATTATGAAAATTTTGAACACTAGTTGAATAATTCATACATTGTAACTAGCTATTAGAACAAATAATCTTGCCGAGATCCACTTCGTTTTCTTCAAAAATATTAGAGCGGAAAAAGGCAACTAAGAAAATGACAGTCAAATGCAACTGCCATGAGATTAGAACTTGGACCAATTAGAGAAGGGATAATTAAAATACCTGCTTAATCCGGATAATTTAATTTCAGATAAGAAAGAAAGTTTATATGTATTGTCTATGAATTAATTATGGTCTACAATTTATCTCATTGCATCTAGGGAAGGCAATTCCTAGCCTAGCCAGTAACATTTTTATCTCAAATTAATAGGGCACGGGCCGTGGGTTGGCCACCAGTCCGATCATTCCGCAAGAACATCATGACCGTCCAATCCGAGAAGAACAAAACCAAAGATGAAGGAGAGAAATCCACTAAAAATGTTTCCGCATCATTTGTGAAGGTTAGCATGGATGGTGCGCCATACCTTCGAAAAATAGATCTGAAGATGTACAACAGCTACAAGGAGCTGTCTGGTGCTTTAGAGAAGATGTTTAGTTCTTTCACCACAGGTAATATAGTTCCTCTAAAACATTTGTAAGGCCATCTAATCTCAAAGAAAAGAAATATATATATATATATATATATATATATGCTTATGTACTGCAAATTGTGAAGAAAGATGTCAATTTTCTTTCTTGCATTAATTTATATCCTTTGGTGTACAACTGTGAAGGTGGAAATAATGGCTCAGAGTATCTGCCAACCTATGAAGACAAGGATGGTGATTGGATGTTAGTTGGTGATGTTCCCTGGGGGTTAGTATTCCATAAAATAAATATTAAACAAAAAAAATGCAGCTTTCATCCAAATTAACCTTATTTTGATGAATTTATGCAGGATGTTTGTTGATTCATGCAAACGCTTACGGATAATGAAAGGATCCGAAGCCATTGGCCTCGGTTAGTATCTTCTCTTGCACTTTTCAATTGACATATTTATTAACTAGATCAAGATTATGTTGTAATCAAGTAAAGCTTACATTCCTTTTTCCAATATATTTTAACTTCAGCACCAAAGGCAAAGGACAAATGCAAGAACCATGCTTGAATTGGCATGCAAGGAGCCATGAATATTCAAAAAATGAGCTTGGCATAATGTTTTTATGTGAGTGTGTCAGGGTTTTTGATTTAGACAATATGTTCATTGTTTTGTTAAAGCAAAGTGTGATATCTGAATAACATGTTTGTCTGTCTAGCACTTTGCTGTATTAATTGTTGATGTTTTGTGTATTGCTATGATATATGCTTCCTCTCGCGTTCTTAGAACAGACCTTATTATTCTCTCGGTTTCCAGTATTATTAAGTGGTATTTTCTATTGTGGGAATCTTGAATTTTTGACTCTTTCTTTATTTGAATATATATTGTATTGGGTGCTTGATTTATACAATCAAGTGGAGGGAGCAGGCCATGTGCATATCAATTGGGGCATGTATTATTATATACTCGACCCATCTGTCTATAATTATTAGTAGGCTTTTTTGATCGGATGAAGCTTCTGGGACCTTGCTTTTATGCATTTCAAAGAACCTGAATATAAGCAAGGATCACGGGAAAAAAGAATTTATAAAATTAAGAAAACTTTGAAAGTTCCTTTTTAGCATGAAAAACTATGAAAGTTGTCCCTTTGAAATAGATTTAAATATCATACACTTCCATTTTAAGCAGAGAATTTTTTTTACATTTCATATGTGAAATATTTTGGAGACAAATCACGGAAGAAATTTGCTTTTGAAACCCGAATCTGAAAATTATAAAATTCGTCAAAACTTTACCTTGCCTAGCAAAAGAAAATATTATTTCTGATCTGCTAAGCTGTGGAAGAAATAACAATGCTTAATTACAGGGCCAGAAAATGCGCATGGAAATTTTCGGTTTAATTGGGCCGTCAATTTTGGGTTTTTAACGGACTTAAGGAATATTATTTATTTTTCTTCCATAGCTCAAGAAGTTAATTTAAAACCAGGAAAACTTGTACTTTTCTTTCCAAAACAGGTTATAACTTATAAACCTCTCATTTTCCTGTTCCTACAGTCACAGTTGTTGTGATCACATATAAAAGAGTGATATGTGCAATGATGGATCCTTCTTTTTGTTCCGAATCAGATTTGTACAGTGTATAGTATTATACGATATATATCCAAACAATCAACCATTATAGGGACCGCATTTTGGGGCCGAATTGTTTTAAGATAAAAATATGACAAAAGAATTAAAACGCTCTCCAGCAACTAATTAGTCAAATATTGGAATATTGGGTAAAATAATAATAAATAGCTTCGTACATTAAAGTTAGCATTTAGATTTCATCACGGTCATAAGATTAAAACGTTCAAATTTCCCCGCCGAGATTTCTGTAGAAAATTCTCTCCACAGAAGCTACTCGCCCGAAGAACTGCGCCTTGCATTTAATGCAAGACTTGGACAAATTTCCAAACGAAATGGAGAGCCAGACTAGGCCAGCACAACTGCGGTTCTCTCCTCTGTCATTTCACTGTGCAATCCGTTATTTATTTCATGATCCCATGATTCCTATTCACTTGCCAACTTTAGGTCCCCTCCAAATACTCCTATCCTTATCTACTCAATAAAAAATAAGAGAAAAGGCTGACGTGACCAAACAATGAGGAATGTGGGGACTGTCTCATTCAAGGATGATAAACTAATGAGCAAATAGAAATCACAAAACTTACAGGCCTAATATGACATCCCGCCCCCCCTGCCAAATTCTAAACACCTATAAGTGATAACCAATTAAAATAGAATAAAAATAAATAGAAACCCATGTACAATGAATGAGTCATTGATCCTCTAAAATTTTGAACAAAAACGCACGGAAAACAACCCATTGGTGACATTTTAAAATTCACCCCTGCGCAGCCAACTCCTACAAGTGCTCAATGAAGGCTTGTAAACTGATGTCGTGTGAAAATTACTTCAGACCCATCCATCAGACGAGTTTTCTGGGTAACTGATGGGTTCAATCTGGCTAGAAGAAACCTTATCTGGGGGATCGGACTCAATCTGCAACAAGTGACTCTGCATCTGCATCTGGTGCATCCAGAAGCTTCCTGAAGTTCTCATGAGTTGGGTCCTTGTCATACCCCATTTTCCTCCAATGCACAATCTTTGATCCATAATGGATCACTACATGGAAGTAAGAGTTGAAGAGAAGGATTACATTTGGCAAAACCGAGCTTATGTCAACTGGTATAGGTGGCCCATCAAACGAGTACTGAAACAAAGTTGGCTGGATCATGATCAGCGACCCAACATCTTCTTGGTTCAGCATCAATCGAAAGAATGATGTCTTGTCAGGCAAGCTATTGAACACATCTACGAATTGTGACCTATGCAAATAGTACATGAATTGTGGGTAGAGAGAAATTTGAGGAGAGACGAAAAGTGGAGGGATCTTCAGGCGCATAGTCTCCGAATTTTTCTGTGAAACGAATTAGCACTTTATCAAGCCATCTGATCACATCCCGTACAAAGTACTCCTCAACCCAGTAGATAGCTAGCCTAGCAACCACAGCTGCAGCGGCCTCCCGGTCAAATCTAGATGTTATCTCAGGTGACCGAGGAGAGACCCACCACCTTGCAGCTGTGGTAACCCTCATGCAGAATTCACCATCCCCGTGTCAATATTTAGTCTTGAACTGCACAAAAAAGACTGTAGGTGGCTCTGCACTTTTCTCATGGCCATTCACTAAACAAAAAATGCAATACATGTTTTGGGTGTGATTGCACTTGTTTTCCAGAGTGGGTCCCACCTTTTCCAATTTCCTTTTCACTGACAAGATTATTTTTTACATGGCAGGAGATGCAGGGTCCAAGAGCCCCACATATCTTGATCTCCTTTGATGTGACCACATAAATAGTTGCATCAAGATTCATTTCAAGATGTCCATTTTCCCCTCATTTGAAAATGTGAGTCAGACTATTCCTAAATTGGTTCGACTCAAATGACTCGACCGGCACTGTGATCCCACCAGATGTCTCCACAGGTACCTCAACTCAGCAACACCAACTTGGTCAAGAAAGGATGCATAAAAGTCAAGTACGATTGACTTTGTCAGCTAATCTATGTGCCAGTTTCTTGTAGAAATTCTCAGCCTTTTCAGATAGAGACATTACCATTGATGAGGTCACGGTGAGACCAAATTGGTTTGGATAGATCTGTCTCAGCCACCTTCCCTGGCCCTGTTGTGGAAGGCCCTGATATGAACACCATTACACAGGCACTAATATGGTCAGCTAGAGAACCTTCTAGAAGGGCCACTGCAGCATAGATGGCTGCACCAGTGGCACGTAAAGGGCGATGGCCACGCTAGAAGGGCCACTGCAGCAGAGATGGCTGCACCAGTGGCATGTAAAGGGCAATGGCCACGCTGATGATCCCGCATGGATAATAAGTCTTCTATGATTGTGGTAATATTGAATTCACATTCCAATAAAGGTAGGAGAAAGTTCTGATTTTGGGAGTTCACTGGAATTCCAAATTTTGAGCGGGGGACTTGAGGTATGCCCATAAAATCTTTGATCTAATATCAAAAGAATTACAAATTATGGCATGTGATGTATAGTCTAATTACAGTTCTATGTAGATATATGTAGATTACATTGCTTGCTACAAGCCTACGACAGCTTATGGGAATTTGAAATCCATATAAGATTATTTTGAACATATTGAAATTGGAATTCATGTGTATGCCCGATAAGAGAGATGCCATACAAAATTTGGGTCTGAATTATAGATCAAAGTTCTGGGTACCATCGTCAACAAGTTAAAATAAGTACAGGAGAATACTAGTATGACACTATCGAAAGTTTCTCTCAATCCCCAATTAGCTTCTATTAATCCACAGTAAAGCTTCAATTTTACAAGTAACCACAAGTTCAAGCATGTTCTGCAAAGATACAACTCTGTGGTGCTGTAGTACCTTAAGTTTAGCATTGTTTCCGGAAACAAAACTAAACAATTCAAAAGAAAAAGTTACCTTATCCGAAGAGAGCTCTCTTTCACAGTGTAGAACCAAGACCCTAGAACAATCAGTACATTTGAGATCATGCACCGAAACCATGGACCCAAAAGAAACCAAACCCACCATGGATTTCTCTGGCAACTGGCTAATCACATGCAACATCTCATTCTTTAAGAACCTAAGTTCTTCTTCCTCGATGCACACATCAACAATGAAAATAAACCCCACCCCTATGGCATTTAGGATTAGGGTTTGATGGCAGTACGTACTCCGCTGAGCAATAGGTTGGGAATAGCTCCATTGGAAGGTTATTCTCGCTTATCCCGTGATAGGACCTGGGAAAAGGGTCTCTTCCAGTGCAAAAAAAGACAGTGGCATGTGGCGCTTCGATAATCGATCCGCGCGAACGGGTTAATGGTTGCAGGACACGTAGTGCACAGTAGAGGATCGTACTGGAGCAAGGGGATGTCAGACGTGGCCACAAGAGGGGTGGCCATGACGGAGGTGGGAATCACAAGCGCGGCCGCATCCGAGCGGGAGGCGGGCCAAGCATGCCATAGCCAGCGCAGGCCCTCCACCGCCTCAAGCTCCGCGATATCTATGGAGCGATGAAGCTTGTATTGGGGTTTGGGACGGGTAGGGTTGCAAATGAATCAGATTTAGTTCAAATTTAGTTCATTTCGCTTATGAAAATTTGAAGTCGAGTTGAATTCAATTAGACACTTCGACTGAAAAGTTGAGCTCAAATTTAATTTGTTACTATTTAAGTTAGCTCACGAGCCAATGCATAAATATTAACTCAGTTTGACATTTATATATAGTATATCTATAAACTATAAATTTGATATATTTACGAATTAGTACAAAATTGATATATCAACAATTTATATTTTTAATAAAATTTTATTGCACTAATTTGAATGAATGAACCAGAAAAAACTATCATATGAGATATATGAATCGAGTCACAAGTGAGTACATGAGTTATTAAATCGTTGAGATTGTGAGATCACGAGAGATAATGAGAGATGAATTATCGGATTAGAGTTTAGCGGAAAAAAATATAAATTATTATTATTCGAGCCGAGTCGAGCTACGAACTAAGTCAATCCTCAACTCAAACTCAAACTCAGCTCATTTAACTATCAAACTAAATTAGCTCGAGTCCGAGTTTTTTTGTGTAACCCTAGGGACGGGGAGATAGCAGATCTAAAGGATCAACGGTATTTTAAAAAATATTATTTTTGGGGCTAAAATTTTATTAATATGACTTTCTAAATTAAATTTCTGACTACTTTTAAATTGTCTGATTATTTTTCATTCAGAAAAAAATATTTAATATCATAGATAATGAAAATTTTTAAAAATATGAAATCTCGTAGAGAAAAATTCTTTATCGATATGATTATTTTTTATTTTTTATTATTTTTAATATATAAAAGTTATTATTTTAATAGTTTTATTTAATACCCAATTAGTTAATAGGTTTAAACTCGATAAATTATTGAATCCGATTATTGACTCCCTGTTCAAAATCTTACATCCACCATTATATCGTCGGAGTGGAGAGTGAGACCGTGTCCTACCGTGGTACTTTCCTCATTATTATTTTTTTTCTTTTTCCTCTGCTCAGAAGCATGGTATTAGTGAATTATTCATAAATAATTTATTTTTCATTCATAATCACATATTTTATGAATTATTTCTCAGTTTAATATATAATATATTTTTGATAAAAAAATATTGTATTCATGAATTATTCATAAAAACACATTATATATTATTTTAAATAAAATTTTATATTTTTAATATTTATCATTTTATTTATATGATCATGAAATATTTTCAAATTATATCTGTATTATATCCGTCAAATTTTTTACCTCGTCGAACATTTCTCGAATCACAAACTTATTACTATCCTCAGAGCATCTCTAATACTGAAACCGTTTCTAAACTCTTAATTAAGCCACATCAAAAAAGTTATTAATTATAATTAATCTTCTCCAATGCTAAAACCGTATGATGGTAGTTTTTGTGCCAAACAGATAATTATTACTCGCGCCAAATAATAATTGTAAGGAAAATTTTACACCCCTGCGACTGTCCTCTCCCCTCCAATGCTAAATTAAATGAGTTGTTAATCTTACATGGCAATTAAAATTGAGTTGCTAAATTAGAAACTATTATTAAAATTTCAAAATTAGAAACTATCTCCTAAAAAAAAAATAGTAACACGTAAAAATAGAAATTTCTATTGGTGATGCTCTCATAAGTAATAACTTTTGTACGATTATTTTTTAGAGTCGAGCATCAGCAATTTGACGGTTTCAATTGAAGGTAGGGGTGTCAATGGGTCGGGTCGGGTCGGATCGGATCGTCGGTCAGGTCGGGTCGGGTCATATTATTTTATTATTTTTCTTAGCCGATCCGATTAAATTCGGGTCAACAAATCTTGACTCATACCCAACCCGTGCAAAATAATTAATTATTTATTAATTATTTTTATATAATTTTAAGCAATAAAATATTAATTAATTTATAATTAATCTTAATTAGTATATATTTAAGATTTAATTAATACTAAATTATAAAATTACTTCAAAAAATATAATTAATCGGGTCGAGTTGACCAGAACCCGACCCGACCCGATTCGGGTCAAAAAAATTAAACTCATACTCGATCCATTTATTTTCAAGTCATATCGGGTCGGATTAACCCGTCGGATCGAGTCAATAATCAACACCCCTAATTAAAGGGAATATCTGTAGCGCCAAAGAGATGACTAGATGAGGGATGGAAAACAAAAGCGAACAATGCAGGATTTTTTGGGTATGGTATTAATAATTGCTTTAATTTCATAATTGATAATATTTTTATATAGAGTTGGATCAATTTTTCATAATTGATAATATTTTTTGGGTATGGGAGTAGCAACGGCTTTAATTTCATAATTCAGTTTTTAGTAATAATAAATTTTATTAAATTAATATTATTAAAATAAGAGTGAGAAACGTAAAATTTTAAATATATGAATGGCGGTATGCACACACTTGCTAGTGGTGCGGACGAAACGCGCCAATTATATCGTTTGCACATTGCCATTCGTATATTTAAAATTTTACGTTTCTCACTCTTATTTTTAATAATATTAATTTAATAAAATTTATTATTACTAAAAACTGTTCATAATTGCATGGTAGGGACCGTCCCGAAATTATGGAGTCAATCATTTGATGTTTAAATCTTAAAATTTATGTTTATGAAATTGGATTAATCATTTTGTTTCAAGATTATTTTATTATTAATAGATCATTTAGGATAATTTGAAATTGTAGATCTCAATTGTTATAATAATAATAAATATTCTAAAAATCTCTAATCAAAGGTAATTAGCAGAAATACTAGTTATCAGAAAGGATTTATATGTGAGTTAAATAATGATTAAGTTCTACAAATTATATGATAAGGAGTTATCAATTTAATCATATAAATATCTAACAAAGATTAATATATTAAACATGATACAGATGAAACAATGAATGAATGGATTATGAGATGGTTCACTTTTTCCACGTAAAGAATGATCACACTGAATATTTTATAATGTTGACAGTAACTGACAGCTACAACGATTATACTTTTATATTCATATGTTATGTAGGAAGAAGTTATTCATTAAGAATATCATATCTCTCATGATTTAATGAGTGATGATATTGTTGGGCCTTGATGAAGTGAAATTATAAGCATTCATTAATTATATATAATTTATTTTAGATTAAGAAGTAAAAAAATGGCAAGGAAGACACTTCCCTATCTTGAATTGTTTTTTATATAAGAATTAACACAATAGAAATAATATTTTTCTTGTGTATTATTGTAATGATGTAATATACAGGTTATTTGTGTCAATTGGGTAATCATGCCCTGAAAATTATCAAGTACGTGACTAACCCCGCATATATATATTTATGTAAAATTATTTATGAGTGGGGATCCATTGACAATGGATTATTTTGACAACCTTCACAATGGATTTCTAAATAAATACAAAAATAAAATAAAAATGAAATTTTTTTTTATAGATGTGTTCTTCTACCTTTAGATCGATGGTCATTAAAATTTCATGCAATTTCATTATCGTTTGATAGTCCATCAAAAACCATCAAATTTTTATATAATTTACAACGGTTCCAATTTATCGGTCTTTGATGTACTATCAAATGATAATAAAATTGCTTAAAATTTGAATAATCATCAATCTAAAGGTAGAAGAATACATCTATAAAAAAATTATTTTTGAAGATTTTTTTATATTTATTTAGAAGTCCATTATCAAGGTTGTCAACTGATCCCTTCTCATTATTTATATAGGATAATTTTATAATATAATTTTATGAGATACGATTTACAGTGAATCATATTTTGATTTAATATAAATACTACTCATTATAGGCCAACTAACCAAATTGACTTGATCACAATTTAATCAACGATGTTATTATACGTGTTATGATTACAATTATACTTAACAAAGCCAATTAAATTAAATTATCATTGCTTGGTATGCTCAACTTTTGAACCGGACTCAGGGGATTTCCCTGATATACATCACCACACCATAGTATAACACTTCGCATAAAATAAATAATTATGATTAAATATTACTTAAGTAATTTAAATTAAGACTTGCCTCTTGCATAGTTGCTTAAAAATCATTCATAGTCATAGCCACTTTCTATGACTCCTCTCTTTACTAATATTTATATTGATTGAAGCAGTACCTTGGTGGTTCGATATACACTCTCCGTATCTCTAGAATCGCTAATCATTTTTCGTTCTTCATTTCTACTACTAACGAGACACCCACTAAACATGATAATAATCCTTTTTCTATAGAATTATTATCGACTTACACTCATATAGCTGTTTAGACAACCCACGCTTAAACTATTAATTATAAATCTTGATTATTAGACAATCGTATATATATTGCAAATGAATTAACTTATTGCTGATCCAAGTTAGACTTGCTAATCACTAAGCATATGTCTAAAGCCTTGTTTGTACTGTTTTTAACATCATATTCATGAATTAATAGCACTAATCATCACTTCGGTAACTATTTTATGTTCTCAAATTAATATTCACCCTCTCCCTTCCAACAGAAAAATCCCCCCAAATCCGGCACATATATCTGGGTAAGATAAGATAAATATTCACATGCTTAATTATTCATTGTATGAGACACGTGCCAAGTAACAAAGAATATGAGCTGACTTACATTATAATTTAGTTCGAACAAAGTAGGTGGATTGGGCAGAGGTTGTCACATTAATATAAAATAAAAATACAAAAAGGTCAAAGTAGCATATAATTGAACCGGCCAAAGTAGCATATTATAATGAATCTAATTAGGTCAACTACAAGAATTAGAGATTTAACAACGCATCTTTACAATGCTTTTTTTAGAGAATTGCTGTAAATTAATTTTACAGCGGTTATTAAATAAGAATCACTGTAAAATCTATTCTTTCAACAGTAGTTATTAGCTATTAAACGCTATTAAAAATTTAAATCTTATTTACTAATAAGCCATGCTTTCTCTCTGGTTTTCCTATACAACTGTAAAATATAATTTTGCAGCGTTTCTTTTGTAATAATCGCTGTTAAATCTTATATATAAGCCATGCTTTCTCTCTCACTCGTTCCAGAACCCTACAGCCGCCAGCATCAGGCGCCATTAATGAGCTCAATTTATTGAGCTCGTCCAATAACACCCCAAATTTAAAATAATTGATCTCTCTTTCTTATTTATCTTATTCCATCTATTTATATCCATCTCCGAGAGCGGGATCGACAGCGGAAAGGAGCGAGAGAGGCAGCGAGTTGGAGCGACAACGACAGCGGTACGGAGCGGCAGCGACAGCAGTTTCGGAGTGATAATCTGATTTAAGGTCGACACTTGAACTTTAACTAATGAAGAGAAAGAATTAATTTAGTTTTTTTTTTTGCATTATATTATGGGATTAATTAGTGCATTTGCATGATTAGAGTATTATCATGTAGAAACCAAACATTATACCGTTACTTAAACTATTTTACGTCTGTATCCGTTCGAGATTATTCTGATAGAGATCAATCTCGAATAGTCCCCTTTTGAGACCGCTCTTTGAATACTTTGTCTCAATTATGATTAGTGGGTGTACGCTCAACAATTTGGTGTCCGAGAAGGATTTGGTCTAATATTTTTCCTTATGTTCCCATGAGTACGCACATACATGCAAGTGTGTGTTGACGTATTCGGGGAGCTAAGAGGAAATGTTGTCGAAATTTTCTCAGATAACAGATTGGCGAGCGTACATTCACTATCGAGACAATGTATTCAAATAGTGAGTTATGATGGTTGGTCGGTCCGAAACCAATCATTGTTATACGAACATCATGACATGAGAATATTTTTAACTCGTACAGATGGATTCACGGAGCTAGATGTATGAGAGGCGGGACACATTTGAATATTTGGAAGAAACTGAAAATTTTGTGGAATGTGCAGGAAAATATGAGAGTCTATACTGCTCGTTCTATCCCATGTCAGAGCTGCTCGTTATTAGTAGAGGCGCCTCTACTAATAACGCTATTTCGTTTTCATTTTACTCAAATTAAAATCACATATATTACCATTTAGTTTATTATTTTTATCAATACCGCTAATGACTTGTAAATTAAAATAAAATTTATTCCTACTGCCGACATATCCGGTCAATATAAATTCTTAACTAAATAAATAAAATTTAGTCATAGATGATGACACATTAATCATGAAAATATAGCATACGAGATATGTTATAAAAAAATACAATTAACAAATATTATTTGGATCGAAATAATTAAATTGAATTAATTATTTGACAAATAATATAAAGTGACGAGGCAAAATATAAACTAGGTAATTTCAAATTTAAGCCCATATGGGGCCGCCATGAAGAGAGCAAAAAAGGGGAAGGTGTTTTTAATATATGGTTAAAAGTGGTCTCAAGTTGCACCATATCAAAAGTTGCAAAATTGATTGGCAAGTAGCTTTGCATTAATGAGATAATTTTGAAAATTCTAATTAAAGGACACTCCATATGTCCATATGCCATATATTTCATTTTTCTCTCTCACTTTTTTCATATTATATCTCTCCTTCCCATCATGTGTTGAGAAATTTCGAAGAAAAATTAAGTGTTAATTTTTTTTACGGCTTCACTACAAGAAAATTAGTTTTTTATGATGATCTAATTGTGGCGAAAAAATATCGTCATATTTGTCACTCTTTTAGTGACGATTTTTTCTCAATTGCCACTATTTTACAAATAAGAGTGGCAACCTAATTTATCATCACTAAACTAATAATTAGTGACAATACATAGTGAGAATAAAAAGTTTGTAACAGATACTAACATTTTTTTGTGTTAATATTTTTTATATTTGAACACATTAAATTTATGAACACTTATGTTCGTCACTATTTATAAAAATATTAGTAATGACTTTATTATACTCACCACTATATACCACTATATACATAAATATTGGTGACAATTCAATTTGCTTTCACAAAATTAAATATTTAATATTTAAATTTTGATATAATAAATGGTCCTTTTTCGTGATGAACTTGTTGTAACATGATTTGTTAATATTTATGATTATTCTTTTACATCTACAAATTCATGTTAAGTAGAGTTCTATTAATCAACAATATTGGTATACAATTATTATTTTGGTTTTTATTTGAAATGGTGTGAATTCACACTTAAAGTTCAAAAATGTATTACAAAACGTGAAAAATAATAACCTGAAGAATAAAAGGAGAATAAATTAAGAAACAAATAAATGTATTTGTTGCATAAGCACAATACAGTAAAAATTAATGTACTTACAAGCATCAATATCACTGTGACAACCTCTCTTTTAAAAAAAAATAAAAATAAAGCAACAATGTCATATATATTAATCATACAACCTCTCTAATACCTTGATTTAATGAAATGCACGAAACCATACAAAATGTGCCCAACAATATATATTAGTTTAATGAATGGGCTTACAGAAGAAAATTGTTCGAATACATAGTCAAAAGGGTTTTTTTTCCAAATCAATACATGCTTTGTCCAATTTGGATGTAAATAACTGGAGATAAATACTGAAGATCCACAAAATTCCCATCAATCAACAATCTTTCAAGATTTGCCACATTAATAAAAAAGAACCCAACAAATTAAGTCATAAAACTCAGAAACACACAGAAACAAAAATGAAACCCTGATGCAATAAAATATCAAATAAAAATAAATTAAGTAAAATAGAAATCTTAATGTTGCTTTCAACCATTATAAAAATTCTAAATCAGAATCAACAGTGTCTAAGCTTGTTGTAACGCAGAAGCGATCCGTAATATACATAGCACCGTAGATTAACTCTTGATGCATGATAATATTTGAATAAATTGTATTAAAATATTATATATTATATGATGGCAAATTGAATATAATAAATATCATCTTTTTGTCCTGTTAGTTATGTCTGGAGCACACTATTACAAAGCCTAAGATTGTCGTAACGAAAAATGAAAAATAACACAGAAACTATCTATGATATGCATAGTACCATATATCTACTCTTGATGCTTGATAACATTTCAATAATTTGGTAAACCTCTATTTCTCCACCTTAACTTTGTTTTTATTTCTCCATCAACTGTAACTTTTTTAGTCACAAATTAGAAAAATATTTTAGTGATCAAAATTTTCTCTATAAAAAAGAACATTATATGTGACAAATAAATATCCGTCACAATTAAAAATATTTTTTATTATGAATTTTTTATGTCATAATTATTATGATTATTAGTGAAGAACACTCAAAATCATCACAAATACAACAATGAGGCTCGTATTAGTGATGACCAGTGACAGACAGAAAAAAATCATCACAAAAATATTTTTGTGATGATTTTTTATACTTTAAGTGACAAATTTGTTCTTCACAAAACCCCTTGATTTTTGTAGTGCTTACAATTTTGATTAAGGAACCCACTAACTTATTCTACTAGCATAGATATATTAGTAGCTAGTTAATTCTATATGGATACTAGAAGCAATGCCATCTCTTTGATGCTCGAGTAGATCAGAAAAGATCTCATAGCCATCATCCTACTAAAGTATACACCTTTGATTAGATATCAAAGTAGATATGAGTTTATGAACCCCTATTTTGATTTAGTAATAATTAGATTACACTAAATACTTAGTTTATGCTTGAAAGTTTTTTGAAAATTATGCAATGCATAAAATCGAAATTCTTTCACAAATGTCCTCTACTTTTTGCATCCTTAAATACCACAATCTTTCATCTGTATTTTTAAAATTAAACAAACTAACTTGAATATAACCCCTAATTAAATTAGGGGTGTCAATTTTTTATCCAATCGGCCTCATTTTTTTAACTATATTTTTACTTATTTATGATTTAACACTAATTAAAGCTTATATATACTAATTAAGATTAATTATATGTTAACTAATATATATACATATAATTAATAAAACCATAATTATTTTATTCAAGTTGGATCAGTTCGTTGGGTCGGGTCAAATAAATTTTGATCTGATTCTAATCATATAAGGTAGGGTCGGTCCAAAAAAATAATAAAATAATAATGACTTGATAACCCAACACGATCCATTGACACCACTAATCTGACTATTTTTCTTGTGCCATTTTTATGATAATAGATAGGTCAATATAAAGTTCTATAATTCTGAATTAGTTTCCAATAAGATCAGGAGCTTACAAATTTTGAAAAGTTTCATGTTTTCTCCTAAATATTAACGTTAGATTGATTGTTGCTTCAAAAAAAATGTTACGTTAATTGGCATTAAAGTTTAATAATTAATAGCTTACGACTAATACATAGAGTTTTTTTAAGTAAAATCTCGGGGGAAAAGGATATATGCTGGAAGCCTGGAACAAAGGTTCATGTGAAAAATGAAAATGAGACGAAGAAGGCGTAGCGTTTTTTTAGGCGAAAATCTTAATTTTTCAAAAAAAAAAAAAAAAAAAAAAAAGAGTGCATGGCATTGAATTATCGTGGTAGAGTACACTGGTTACTGTTTTTAACTCCTTACGCGAAAGCTGTGGTTTTAGATAACAACAATGTCACCAGAATTTTTTTTTTTTTATAAGAATTCCTGAAAAAAAAATTCCCCGGTTCTTACTTCTTACTAATATATTAAAAAAATTAATGACGACTCTGTCAAGGCACAAAAAAAAAAAACACTTTGGATTACGTAAAGAAAAGGAGGTGCATGCAAGTCTAGTTAGCATCCAATCAGAAATTTAACGAACATATAAAGTTAGCATGCAAGTCTAGTTAGCAAGTCTAGTTAGCATGCAAGTCTAGTTAGCATCCAATCTATTGTGTCCTTGAATATTTTTTAATTACACGAGCATCCCTCTTAAAATTCCCTTTTTTTTTCCATAAAATGATTATCAGTATGCATATTTGTTCATTTTCTTTATAAACTTAGAATTTGTTCAATCGTATCGATGATGATTGGTGTAATTTTTCCCTCTACCCAAAATATTTTATAATAAGTATACAAATAAATCGTCGCGTGAATCATATTTATTTATGTCTTTAATTTTATTATTCAGCTATTGCTTCGAAAAAAACTTCACATCTTTCGTAAAATAATTTAAAAAAAAACATTGAAATTTCAAGCCATCTTTTAGCTGAGAAATATCTCCAACATAATGCGGGTAGTCTTATATTGTTTTTAGAATAATAAGGTTTCCACTCATTAAAAGAAAAAGTAATGCTTTGAATTTTGATGGACGGAAAATAAATATATTCTTCAATCGGATCTGACTCGAAGTATATTAAAAATTAAAAAAGTAATTATTTTGTATACTCAAAAACCAGCATTTAGGAATTTAGTTAGTATAAAGTTTATGAATAGTAATAATATACTTTTCTAGTACATCTCCTGTCTTTTTGAAAATTAACGAATCGTCAGAATAGTGCCATTCAGCATTATTATTAGAACGAACTAAACTTTTATTTAGTGTTACAAATGTACAATATTTAATATTGTTTATAATTAAAAAATATATATATTTCCAAATTATTCTAAAATTCGAATTTTAGAAATCACCTACCTAATTTGTATTACCACGCTTATAAACACGGAGCACCACAGATGCACAAACCTACAATTATAACAGAATAAAATCCCAGAACGAGAGAGAAATAAAATTGAATAAGAACAAATTCACAAATCCATTAACCAAAACTCAAATAAAAATATTTCCTCCTCTCGCAATCGTCCAAATATAATTCCCATTGAAGCCAGATTTTTTTAAATATAATAATTATAAAAATCATATTATTAATAATAAGAGTGATAAAAATAAAATTTTAAATCTATGAATGGCGGTAGCGCACATCACTACCCGATGGCGTGAGCAAATATGTCATCGCTAATGTGTCTTCATTGAAGACGCCATTAGCAGTGGCGCGTTTATTCTCCTACAAATATCAACTACGTAGGTATCTATCTGTGTGTGTATTTATAAAACCTATTTTTAGGCAAACGCGCATTTATCGTGCGTGTTTCAGTAAAGACGTCACTCACAGATAGATTTTTATAATTAGTAAAGACGCCACTGATAGTGACGCGTTTACACAAAAACATCACTCACAGTGGCGCGCGATTTTGATTCATAAATTTAAAATTTTTCTTTTATCATTCTTATTATTAATAATATGATTTTTATAATTATTAAATATAACAAAATCTGCATTTAACCAGCACCACTATTCCTCTGTGCAAAGAATCCACGACAGCGATTGATTTCGGCGCTGGTATTCGTGTTGTCGTTGGCGATGTGATCACCGGCGCCGGTGACATGGCGGCGGAGCAAAGCGGTGTCGCGATAAAGAAGAAGGCGGCGGCGAGGAGTTGGATCCTGTTCGACTCCAATGGGGAAGATACGATACTAGATGTCGACAAATATGCGATCATGCAAAGAGTCGATATTCATGCGCGCGATTTGAGGATTTTAGACCCTTTGCTATCTTATCCTTCCACGATTCTTGGTCGTGAAAGAGCAATTGTGCTCAATTTAGAGGTGGTTGTGCCTTCCAATTGTTCTTTTGGAATAATGTGTTTTTATAATTAAATTTGTATGATTTTTTTCCTAGAGCTTCGCTGATTCATTGCTATTTCCATTTTTCCCCCTTGAGCAGCATATAAAGGCGATAATTACTGCTGAAGAGGTAAACAAAAATTGAACTTCATGGCTTTGATTGTCTAATTGTGTTGCCACTGTCATTTACGGCTCCCGCCATCTATAGACTAAGCTTTTATTCTAAAATGAAAAAAAAAATATGAGCCTTTTGTTCGTTAAATTAAGTTAGTACAGAGAATTGATTAAGCCCTCCAATATTATGATAAGACCAAAATAATTATTCTTTCCTGTAAGACAGGTTATAAATGCTTAGATAAACTAGTACAGCGTTTTGTTGTGTTTATGCAGGTGCTGCTAAGGGATCCAACTGAAGAGAATGTAGTTCCAGTGGTTGAGGAGCTTAGGAGAAGATTACCACTCTCTGCTGTGCCAAATGAGGTTGATGCACCTGAAGAACATGGTTAGTGATTGCAGTTGCATTTATGTAATAATGATATTGGTGCAGCAAAAAGGTTCACTTTTCACTGCACCGTGAAGCGAGATCTGGTACTGGTATGAAATCTCTAGTATAGCTATTTTAATTAATCACCTTGTCCTCTCTCCAGAAAATGACAGTTACACAGAGCTATATGCTAGTTAAATAGGCCATGAGTTTCACCTTAGTAATACTGCCTTATAATTAGGTCCCATAATGATCATGTTGGTAAATTTTTGCTTTAGCTGATCTCAGCTAGGTTGCTTTTATTTTTTAATAGGACTTCTTTCAGCTTTCAGTGGGCAACTGTATATATAATAATCCAAGATGTTATCTTGTTGCATATGCCCTTGAAACCAAGATATATCATACATAACCATACAAAATAGAAGATATTTCTAGCAGGCTTCCATGAAGGCACAAAGCATCGTACATACCCTGTCTTTGCTTTTTACTCTTGAGGTCCCCACAAATTTGTCTTCCACAAAAATGAGGAAGGTATTAAAGGCAATTTTAGAATGATCAGACCATCAAAATAATTACGAGGGAATGGGGCTCATTTGATACTGTGTTTTAGAGTGTAAAAAAAATTACATGCTGAATTGGACAAACAAGGTACTTTGATGGATTGCAAGAGCATAAATAAAATAGTGAAAAGCAAAAAAAAAGTTACGTAAACATCGTCTATATAGACTAGTTTCTGCATAGTTTGTCCCAAATCAGGATAAGACAAGGAATGATGTGTCGGATGTGGTGAGCCCTACAATAAAACAATTGATCTTTAAGGAAATGAAACTCTTTTGGGTTGAGTTTCATTTCTAGTCTACATCTACCCTTTATTTGGGATTAAATGCTTTGCTGTTGTTGTTGTTCAACAAAGTTATGTAAAATATAGCTTGCTAGAACTGCATATCTAGTACATATGATAATCTGTCTCACCTCTCTGTGGAGTGGAGCAGGCTCATATCTCAAAAAAGACATGAAAATAATATATGGGGGTTCATCCTGTTATATATAAAATCTTGTGAGGTTCATGCTATTTAAAATATATATATATATATATATATATATATATATATAGCTTGCGATATATATAAAATCTTGTTATTGTTAATATATTTGCCTTTTTATTCTGTTCAATTTTAGAGCTGCCGTTTGAGTTCTGTGCTTTAGAAGTAGCATTAGAGGCAATATGTAGCTTCCTGGATGCCCGCACTACTGAGCTTGAGACTGCTGCCTACCCAGCTTTAGATGAACTTACTTCCAAGGTTTCTTTTTCTCTCTATAGCTGTGCGCGCTTTTCATTTATATTGAGCTTCTTTACACAACTAAAATAAATTGTCAGCTTGAAGGAAGGTCATAGTTGCTTCTATTATATATTGTTCTTGATGTTTAAATTGAGAAACTTCATACTTCGTTATTCATATCATATGTTACCCATTTCCATCAATGTGAACACTCAACTTTTATTTGGTTAAGGTTAATTTTGGTGTTCTTCATTTTGTCTTACCTGGTCCATTTATTAAACAGATGTTATTTCCTGATATGGAGCGGATTTAGTTTTTTGGCCGCGTGGGGGGTGGGTTGCTGTGGGAGAGAGTCGAGCAATTAAATTTGAACTGTTCGTCTTGAGTCTTGACCTTGCAAACTTAAAACGGTGTTGCAATTTTCTGTTAATACAATGAAAAGTTTCAAAAAGTATAGCCTTACTACTAAGAAAGATGAGAAGGATAAGGAAGGAGAATGGAAAGTTGGGAATTGTTAAAACAACACATGGCAAACTTTTAAAAATGTGACAAGTCAAAGGAAAATGAAGTTAAGAAATTGGTACAATCGCAATTGATGAAAGGTTAGATCTTGATCTTTCTGGCCAGGATGTTATCATTATTCACATCAGTTAACTGATACCTGTAAGGTCCCTTGTTGAATATAATTGTTCTCCTATAGTGACTTCAAATTATTTTTGTGCTGTAATGTAATCTTTGTCTGTTTAGATAGTGTATTATTCCTGTTCATGAATAGCACAATGCGCTGATATATGCTTTAATAATGCAGATTAGCAGCCACAACTTAGACAGAGTGCGTAAATTGAAGAGTGCCATGACAAGGCTCACTGGCCAGGTCCAAAAGGTCTTTAAAATCATTTTATAAATGAGTTGTTTTAGATCTGAGCACTTATCAGAGGTAAATCACAAATCAATTTACAAAATATGAGACGTGTTTTTATTAATTAGGTCAGGGATGAATTAGAGCAGCTACTGGATGATGATGATGACATGGGAGATCTATACTTGTCAAGAAAAATGGCAACCTCTCCGATCAGTGGCTCTGGTGCTCCAAATTGGCTACCTGCTTCACCAACCATAGCATCCAAAATTTCTAGAGCCAGCTGACCTAGCGCTGCAACCATACATGGAAACGAGAATGATGTACAGGAGCTTGAAATGTTACTGGAGGTTATTTGCCCTATCTTATGTTTATTGTTTTGTATTTTTTTATCACAAAATCACCGCCTATGTAGTTTCTACATAGTTCGTCCCAAGCCATGAAAAAGGAGGGTTGTGATTAAGCGTGACGAGCTAGCATAAAAAAATAGCCTCTCTTTATGGATATGAAACCCGGTCAATTTTCATTAGGGTGTAATCCTCTTAGCGATGTGCCATATCGGAACCCAAAGGTCTCCTGAGGCGTTGGTACATAATGAGGTTTTAAGTCGCACTGAAAATATAAGAAGACGCGGATGTCGACCAAGACTAATTTGTGAAGAAGCAATAAAAAGAGGCTTGAAGTGTTGGTGATTTACGTATCAGAACATTCTCGAGTTACGATCTAGCAATAGAGTTATAAGTTTTGGGTTCTTAGATTCTTAGTTGTAGGTTATAAGGTTTAGGGTTTAGGATTTGAAATTTAGGATTTAGGATTTAGGAATATGATTTGTAGTGTAGATCTACTATAACTATTCTTATTATGATTATTGTTATTATTTTTACTATCATTAAAACCATTTGACTTCTATCATTATTATCACTATTATTATTATTGCTACTATTATCATTATTCTTTATGATTCTGGATTTGGTTTCTTTTCTAGTTTACTCCAATTTATTAAATTGGATTAAAGGTTTTGTTGTTGTTGTTGTATATTTTAGTGCAAAGTATTTGTATTAAGGTTTTACAGACTAAATGACACAGTTAAACAAGCGACATGAGATTGTGAAGGAGTTCGAAAAATGTTTGCGTATATATAGTAAATGTATGCTTTTCTGTTTCATCTGTATCACAACTAAGTGTTGTTCTTGTGATCTGTGCAGGCATATTTCATGCAAATAGACGGAACTCTGAATAAATTGACCACGGTGAGTAGTTTGGATGTCTTTATTCCATGAAATGAATTTGATATCAAGCCTAACCTGGATATCTTTGGCTTAAGATTTTTTCTGTTTATATATTTAACATTAATGTAAAGATTTTGTAAATTGATTATCAGCTGAGAGAATACATTGATGATACAGAGGATTACATTAATATCCAGGTTATTTGTCTCACAGAAATTCTGAGTATTTATTACATTTTCCAACCACGTTCTCTTTCAATCACTAATTAGATTAATTTTGTTACTGTAGTTTGACAACCACCGTAATCAGTTGATTCAGGTAACTCCATTCATTGTCTTCTTTCTTGCAAGATCACTTGTTTTCTTCACTAAGAAGTAAAAACAATGATTTGAAGTTGTAACTATATTTCACGATGGAAAATTTTATTGACTGCTGATTCCTTCGGACAAGGTGCAGTTAGATCCTTAGAGTTAGAAAAGGTTGCGAGTCGTTCTTGAGTTTCCAGTTGATTTGTTGATTCCTTCCCTTATCCCTTTCCAATGTGATCGACAATTTAGTATGAGGGAAATTGTTGTTTGAACTTTGAACCAATATGTAACTGGATTAACAATTTTTGGAAAGATAAGAGGAAACATATCTAGTGCTCAAATCATGATGTGATCAATAAGTATTCACTGAATAAAAGCCATGATTCTCTTGTTGATTTCATTTATATGAAAGTATTCATATCCGAGATTTAATTTGGCAGCTGGAATTATTTTTGAGTTCTGGTACCGTCAGCATCTCTCTGTATTCCTTGGTGGCTGGAATTTTTTGCATGAATATACCTTATACCTGGAACGATGGCCACTCTTGGGTCTTCAAATGGGTATCTTCTATCAAACGGAGTTCATTCTCATTGGTTCAGTGGTTCTGATAAAAAAAACCTATATCTGATCTTATTGTATTTTGAGTCTTTGATGTGTGTGATCTCAGTCTCTGGCTTGATTTCTGTTGTTGTGTTTATAGTGATTATTGCTTATGCTCACCACAAAGGACTCGTCGGCTCTTGAATTCTCCTGAAAAAAAAAATGCAACTTAGTCAAAGCTGGTGCATTTTCCTTCAGATGCTGCTTAAGATTTATGGTAATCAATTTTATGAAACTCATGATTTTTTACTTCTGTTATCCATTTGTACTGGCAAGACAAATATATTATAGTTGATAAAAATAAAAAATAATAATAAATAAATAAAGTACATGGAAGACAACATTTTATGGTATATAATATTTGCTGATATTGCATAGCTTTGACTAAATTTTAAGTAATTTTAATATATATGTATATTTTTTTCACCCTTTCCGGATATTATCAAAAGATCCTGCTGTGTGCTCGAGTTTTTTCTGTCAATAATTCAAGCAATCCTGTATTATTGTGTTGTGTTAGGTGTGGGAGATCTTATGTTCTAAATCCGGATGAGAAGTTTTTTATGGATATTTATGAAATTTGAAGGTTTGACTCTGATCTTTCTTATAGAAAAAAAGAAGCAATATGCACAAAATGCAGAAATGTGTCACTGCAAGTCTTGATTTTTGTTCAATAACGCTACTGTTATCATCGACATATAACACACGAAATTATCATTGACGTTTATTTTGATCCAAATATTTTTGCTGCTTATGCTGGCCATCATTCTTTCAAATAAAAGTAAACCACGATCAGTAAGTTGATTTGCTAAAATTGAGGGCTGCAATAGTTGATATTGAAATTTAGAAAAAGTTTGCATGGAATGACCGCCATCTGTTGTGGTCCTACCACAATTGTGAGCCCATGAATTTCAAATTGGGTTGTTCAAAAAGGCCTTATTAATTTTCACACAGTTCTCAAATACGCTGGACTTGTACCATCCGATTTCATAAGAACAAAACGGAGCAAATATGAATCCTATTAGTTTGATTTTACCGGACAACGCAGATTACATGCTAGAGCTGCATTTTTCTTAAAGAAAATATATAACAGAAACGAAGTCTTCACGGTGCAACCCGTATGGAAAATTTTCTTTTATGACTGGCACATTTTATGTTGTGCTTGCGAGTAAATATCCCGTACCGTTCTTATCTTTCCATAAAAAATATACGTATACACCATACCGTACACAACAGTCTGTGACTTGCCTTCAGCCTCCGCTCCATGTCTCCTCCTTGCGTAGGGCTAACAAAAAAAACTTCATAGCTCGTGACTCGCTCGTGATTCGTTCGGGATCGATTCATTATTAGGTTCATTCATTAGTGGATCAAGTCGTTAATGAGACAAACTTAAGTTTTAATTGGCTCGGCTCTTTGGCTCGTTAGACTCGATAAACCGAACCTCGTTAGACTCGATAAACTATTAGTATTTATTATTTTTATTATAATTTTTAGTATAGTAAATAATTTATAGTATGATATATACTTAAATTATTATATCAAATTTGTGTGAAATATATTATCATTAGTTATTTTTATTATTTTTTATAAATTATGATATAAAATATCATAAAATATTATTAACTATTAAATGGATCTTAATGAGTCTTAACGAAGTAGTTCGGTTAGCTCATTAATTTAACGAGTCAATCTCAAATTATACATTTTGGCTTGGAAGTATTTAACGACTCGAGTCAGTTCGATTCATTAAGCTAATGAGTCGAATATAAATTTGATCCAACTCAACTCAGCTCGACTCATTATCAGCACTATCCTTACGACACGATCAGCACTTGCATGAGGTCTTGCCTAGAATGGCCCAAGTAAAGAGTGTGAGGGGGCAAGAAAGAGCACCGATCCGTATAATGTTTGATAATATTGAAGAACCGAGATACTTCCATAAATCAGAGAAATGCCGTCGTGTAACTTGTAACCATCGCGCGATAACAGTTGGAATCAAATAAAGTATTTTTTTTCGTTGGACGTGACTAAGATATCCAGTATTAATCTCTTAAAAAATTCCTCCTTAAAAATTTTTTATTTTCAAAAAGTTTCGCTCAACTGCGTTTAATAAATTTTTTTCCCACACACACGTAATTATTTCTCCGCCGAATAAAAATTATCTGCACAAAACTAATGTGATAATTTCTGAAATGCTAAACTCGTATTGTATATAATCATATTGTTCGGTATTTATATATATATATATATAGTATATATAGTATTTTAAAAAATATATAAGTATTTAGATTTTTATTTTTATATAATATGATTTACTTATGTTAATTATTGAGATATATATCATGTATATTTAATTATCTATTATAAGTATTTAGATACAATATTTAGGTATTTAGATTTCTTACATAGGTATTTAGATATGTGTTCTTGGTATTTAAGTATAATATCTAGGTATTTAGATTTCTTATTTAGGTATTTAGAGATGTGTTCTGGATATTTAGATATTTGTTCTGTGTATTTAGATATATGTTTTGAGTATTTAAGTATAATATCTAAGTATTTAGATTTTTTATTTAGGTATTTAGATATGCGTTCTAGGTATTTAGATATGTGTTCTGGGTATTTAAATATAATATCTAGGTATTTAGATTTCTTATTTAGATATTTAAATATGTGTTCTGGATATTTAAATATTTGTTCTGGGTATTTAGATATGTGTTTTGACTATTTAAGTATAATATCTAGGTATTTAAATTTCATATTTAGGTATTTAGATATGTGTTCTGGGTATTTAAGTATAATATATAGGTATTTAGATTTCTTATTTAGGTATTTAGATATGTGTTATGGGTATTTAAGTATAATATCTAGGTATTTAGATTTCTTATTTAGATATTTACAGATGTGTTCTAGGTATTTAGATATTTATTCTGGGTATTTAGATATGTGTTCTAAGTTATTTAAGTATAATATCTAGATATTTAGATTTCTTATTTAGATATGTGTTATGAGTATTTAAATATTATTTATATGTGATTATCTGGAGTATATGATTTCTTTCAATTATTTACTGAATAACATGAAAAAAAAATTAAACTTCACAAATAATATTTTCTCATAAAGCAGCAAGTACACTTTAAATATGTCTTTATATAATTTTTCAGCCTAATAATATATTCAATATCACAACATTCTAATTTATTTTCAACATCAAAATTATAATACATAAAATATATTTTAACATCATAAATTTTAAGGAAGAGAGAATTCAAAAATAAAGCGCTAGACGCCATATTCAATTGAGGAAAATATTGAAGAAACTATATATATGGGGTGTTAGACTCATTTAGCACGTACTTAATTAAATAAATGAGCGACGATAGCGCGGGGATTATTTAGGAGATGAAGGATGCGGGGAACAAAAGATTTTTTTCTTTTTCGTTTAGGAAAAGAAAAGTTTATCTATCCATAATGCTTTTTCTTCCTCTTTGGTAACCTGATTTGACACTAGGAGAATGCTTTTAAGCTTTGATAAATCACTGCTTAATATAAAGCGGCGATTGTGGATCTTTGCTTTGATTTGTACTTTTGATGAAACAAATAAGATATACGGTAACTTCAATTTCATGTTGTCAGTTTTTGCGCAACCACTATTGAAAGAATTCATTACTAGCATAAATAAAAGTAAAACAGAAGAAATTCAATTCATTACTAGAATAAATAAACAAAACGGAAGAAATTCAATATGTACAAATTGTCAGTTATATGTCACTGCTTATTTATATTTTTGCATGTAATATTAAATATGAGTGCAAGAAAAATTTATATTTATTTTGATTTATCTTGATATGCATCAAGCACTAACAAAACCAATAAGTTAAAGTTTATAATTAAACATCCTATCATAATTAAGTGTAATGAATTGATATCTAACTTTGTTTTCATTCACAACATAGAATATAAATATGAACAGCATGATGCCTTTTGTCAATCTGTATAGAATTGCAAATCGGCAAGTGTTAATATTGGTTAATAAAATAGTTTGATAAACGAGCTCTCATTTACATTGTAAAGAACCTGTAATAAATGAATTTATCTGACATTGAATCAACAAGATTTCAGCGGTTTACTGGTAATTAAGCATGCCATTTTTCGGTGATGATATTCACACATGATATATAATAATGAGAAGGGATCAATTACCATTTTTTTGGTGCCCATGGTGCATATTTATTTATTTATGTATAAATTTAAAAATATGAACCGTTAGATGTATTCTATATCATCTCAATTGTATGTATATGAAAAATTAAAAAATCTTAACTTTATTTGAAAAGCCATCAAGTAACGTGTCTAAATTATAAAATTTGGTCTGTTGATTTTATTAACGCTTGATGCCTATATAAATAATATCGAAATGATATAATTTTTTGTATACATATATAAGATGATATTTACAAAATATTTTTTCAATTAGTTTTGTTATTTAAGAATTTAAATAATAGTTATTTGATATTTAATTTTAATGGCACTGATGTGGCACCAAAATAGTGGTAATTAGATCTCTTCTCTATAATAATATGCTAGTAACACAGTGATATTTGAATTTTTAATTTGACAGACAATTCTAACCCTCAATTGCTTCGTCTAATCCCTAATTCATTCTCATACATATGAGGAGGGATTCAATGACATTAATTTTTAGTGACACTAAATTACATCAAACATTTTCAAAGTCCAAATAGTTGATTCAAATCATTCAACGTGATAGATATATTAAAATATACTTGCATATCAAATTGGATTTTTTTTTTAAACTTTTTTAGTTATTTATTAAGCTGGGTATACAATTTAATGGTCTAAAAATATCAATTTTGTACCTATCTTAATAAAGAGTAAAAGAATTTAAAAAATATAAAATTTGATCTACAAAATTATTTTAATATATCCATCACATTGAATGATTTGGATTGACTGCTCGAACTTCAAAAATTTGAAAATATTTAGTGTAACTTAGTATCATCAAAGGTTAGAGTCATTGAATCCCTCCTCTCTCTCTCTCTCTCTCTATATATATATATATATATATAGTCTGACTATGGTGCTTTGCAAAGCACAGATGCGTTGTGTGCTTTACGTTCTATTTTTAATTTCAAGTCAGAAATAATCGATCCGAACCGTTCAATCTAATCTTCATATAAAAATCTATTAGTAAATCAAATTTTATATTTTTTAGAATTTTTTTGCTATTTTTCTGATGAGGAGAAAAATAACTTTGATCTGAGAATTCTGGTTCATCCAAAAATGATGGTTTTCCCCCCTATCCAAAAAAATAGCAAATAAATTCCAAAAAATATAAAATTTGATTTACTAATAGATTTTGATATGGAGATTAGATTGAGCAGTATGGATCGATCATTTTTGACTTAAAATTAAAAATAGAGCACAAAACACACAACGTTTTTGTACTTTACAAAGCACCATAGCCTAATTTTATATATATATATATATAGAGAGAGAGAGAGAGAGAGAGTAAAATACCGTGAGCTTAAATCAAAAAGTATATCAAATCATCTCGAAATTTTAATTTATCATTCTCATTAAAAAAATTATTTGAAAATCTATTGGGATGCAAAAATTTGGAGTGTTTTGAGTTTTTTAAGTCATGGTTTTTAATTTTTGAAAATCAGCTATAAAAAAATAATAATATATTTAATATTTGAACATCATTTTTAAAAATTAAAAACGATGACTTAAAAAGCTCAAAACACTCCAAATTTTTGCACCCCATGAGATTTTCATATAAAGAATTTAATGAAGATGATAAATTAAAATTTCGATATGATTTGATATATTTTTTGAGTTAAGTTCATGGAAGGTCTCTGTGAGCTTAAGTTCACAGTATCTTTACTCTCTCTCTCTCTATATATATATATATATATATATATATACATATATTAAGGCTATGGTGATTCGCGAAGCATAAAACCTTCTGTGTTTTGTGTTCATATCTCGAATTTGAATGTTCAAATGGTTGATCCAAACCGTTGAACATGATCTTCATATTGAACTATCTTTGGAGATCGTCCATCGTGTTATGGATTAGTTTTTCATTTTTAAAATCAAAATGGACGATCTGAATAGCTGAAAATGATTTTCATATAAAAATTTAATTGGAGATCAAAATTTATATTTTATTGTTACACTTAACATCTTCTTTGATTTGTCGATTTGCAAAACAATCTTGAATTTTATAATTTGACTTGTTTAAGTTTTGTACGAGAATTAACTTGTAAATGGATTAGTGCACAATAACCAAGACTAATGATGGGACATAAGAGCTAAATTAAGACTGCATTAGGTTTAGGTTTAGTTAGACTTAAACTGGGTTGAATTGATCAAGATAAATTGAGCTTAAACAACAGAGTAAAATACTTCTGCCCAGTGAATCATTATAACGATTCAGGAATCATTATAACGGTTCATCTCAATACTCAACAATATTCTAAGGCAAAAAAATATGCATAAGAACCAGAGTGTATCGTTATATAACGATTCTATAATCGTTATAATTATTCATGAAACGTATAACGATTCGATGAATCATGATAACATTTCAGCTTAGTTGATCCAACTGTTATTCTTTCTAAACTGTTATAACGATTCGTAAACCATTATAACGGTTCAGGCTGAAAAATAGTTTCTTCAGCTGTTTCAGAAGATCTATTTTAAAAGGATCATCTCTCTCACTGAAAAATTAATGACATGGATAGGATCCAACTAGCTAAATCACTACTCCAGAGAGCTTGCTAGCCATATTCAAAGAGAGAGAGAGAAAAATCAAGATATTGATACACTCAATTAGCTAAATCTTTGTTCAAGCTCAATCTATCTTCTCTCTATTCTCCCAATTTGATCATTCGTGATCTTCTTGAAAACATTCTCTTGAGTTGTTGTGATCAACTCCTTTTTGAGCTGTAGTACTCACTTCTTATTTTTGAGTGTGTTGTCACTCACGTTTTTTAGTGTGTTGTCACTTGTGTTACCGATAGGCTTGGCAGCCCATTTTTATGTAAGGGACCAAGTTCTACAAGTGTAAAAACTCTTTTAAATATATCGGCTCAATCTCAATTGTTGGAGGTTGAGGGTCCCGAAAACGTATAACGATTTGATGAATCATTATAACGTTTCAGCTTAGTTGATCCAACGGTTATTCTTTCTAAACCGTTATAACGATTCGTAAACTTTTATAACGGTTCAGGCTGAAAAATAGTTTTTTCAGCTGTTTCAGAAGATCTATTTTAAAAGGATCACCTCTCTCACTGAAAAATTAATGACATGGATAGGATCCAACTAGCTAAATCACTACTCCAGAGAGCTTGCTAGCCATATTCAAAGAGAGAGAGAAAAATTAAGATATTGATACACTCAATTAGCCAAATCTTTGTTCAAGCTCAATCTATCTTCTCTCTATTCTCCCAACTTGATCATTCGTGTTCTTCTTGAAAACATTCTCTTGAGCTGTTGTGCTCAACTTCTTTTTGAGTTGTAGTGTTCACTTCTTATTTTTTGAGTGTGTTGTCACTCACGTTTTTTAGTGTGTTGTCACTTGTGTTACCGATAGGCTTGGCAGCCCATTTTTGTGTAAGGGACCAAGTTCTACAAGTGTAAAAACTCTTTTTAATATATCGACTCAATCTCAATTGTTGGAGGTTGAGGGTCCCGGAGACGTAGGCATTGTTAAAGCCAAACTTCATTACATCTTATGTTCTTGTTTTATCTTTACTTTTCTTTTCTCATATTTCTTTGATTGCTATATTCTTATGAGAATTGAATTGATTTAAATTGTATTCTGTTGCCATTACACTTGAACATTAAGCCCCAAATTGGTTTATATATTTCTACCTTAGGTTCTTTACATTCTTGCACTATTTTGACCTTTCAATACCACCATCCTAGGGCTTTCAAGGTCTATCATTTAGAATTTTTTTACTATTTTTCTAGGTAGTTAGAAAATCACTTGATTTAATTATTATTAATATTTTAAGGTATTTCAAGGTGGTATTTACCAATAACCAAAGGTTATACAAGTCTAAATAATTTTGAGTTTGGTATCAAGTATGGTGAAATGTAAGGAAAATATAAATGCAGAAAAGTAAAGAAGAAGTGGGATGTTAACGGAGTTCGGTTATAAAACCCAAGTCTCCAGATCTCGTTCCTCTAACAGAACGTCGCATTATTATCAAAGAAAATGTTATACAATTTTAGAATCTTTAGCTTATTCACAAAGACTAGTGCAAGAAGACTAAAAACTCTACTTAAAAATAGAAAACAAAGAGCACTTAAGGCTTAGAAAATCAGCCTAAAGCTGAGCAGAAAAGTCAAAAGATCACAATTCGATTTACAAGAATCTCTAGGTTTGGCTAATTCAAAAGTTTAGGTTTTTTTATTTGTAAGAATGAATAGTTTTCTCTCTTGATAGCTTAGGTGAGTGCTCAGGATTGTTAGTAGACTAAGAAATTTTGATTAGTTTTCTTGAGTTAAAAATCCCGAAGCAATACAGTTTATAAAATACAAGAACAGACAGTAGTCTAGATTCTTGCCAAGGAAACTGTTATAACGGTTTCCATTCTTGATCTTGATTTGATCAAGAATACCCTTGTCATATAACGTTATAACGGTTTGAAAATACTTGGATGAACCGTTGTAACGCTTGAGTGTAACGTTGTAACGCTTAATAAAATATTATAATATTTTGATCAAGTTTGACTACATTGACTTAGTATCTAACAAGGTGTTATCACCACAAATATGTTATAATATGTCAGTGTAACGTTATAATGTTTGTTAAACGTTAAATAACGATTCTGTTAATTTTTAACATTTCTGCCTTCAGTGAATTTAGAATTTTTGAGAGTGTATTGTATAAAATGTTATAACAGTTTAGAAACTTTTATAACGTTTCACTGAGACAAAAACTCTATCTTGCAAATTAAGAATCCTAAAGTTTTGAATTAAACCTTACAATATTTGATCCTATTTATTCTCTTGATTTCTTCTGGCTATCTTCAGCAACCTAGATAATGAGCAATCGATAAACTCTTCATAGGATCCTACAAAATAATTCAAAAGACTTGTTAAATTCAAGTAAGTTTTGCAAAATAATAAAATACAAAAGAAATTATTAAGTGTAACAATTATGAGCCATCCAAAATAAGTGATTTTTTAACTATCTACAAAAATAATGAAAAAATTCTAAAAAATATAATATTTGATCTCCAACTAGATTTTCATTTTGATTTGAAAAAATCATTCTTAATGGTTCGGATCATCCATTTTGATTTTAAAAATGAAGAACTGATCCATAACATGGAGATAATCTGTATTATACATAACATGATTTGATATACTTTTTGAGTTAACCTCACAGAAGGCCTCTACAATCTTAAGCTCACGGTATTTTTACTCTCTCTCTCTCTCTCTCTCTCTATATATATATATATATAGAGAGAGAGAGAGAGAAATAGTTAGACTATTGTGAAAACGTTTGCATTTCAAGTCCAAGTGCATACGGCTCAAATTTTATCGTAACACATCTAAAATTCAAAATTATCATTCTTATTAAATTTTTCATATCAAAATATTGAGGGATACAAAAATTTGGGGTATTTCGAGTTTTCTAAATATTTATTTTGGATTTCTGAAAATCAGCACAAAAATAATAATAAAATATTAAATTATTGTTGCTGATTTTCAAAGATCCAAAATAAATACATAGAAAACTCTAAATACCCCAAATTTTTGTATCCACCAATATTTTGATATGAAGAATTTAATGAGAATGATAATTTTAAAAACGTTTGCATTTCGAGCCCAAGTGCATACGGCTCAAATTTTATTGTAACACGTTCAAAATTCAAAATTATCATTCTCATTAAATTCTTCATATCAAAATATTAGGGGATACAAAAATTTGGGGTATTTAGAGTTTTCTATGTATTTGTTTTGGATTTTTGAAAATCGGTACTAAAATAATAATAATATATTGAATTGTTGTTGCTGATTTTTAAAAATCCAAAACAAATACATAGAAAACTCAAAATACTCCAAATTTTTATATCCCTCAATATTTTGTTATGAAGAATTTAATGAGAATAATAATTTTGAATTTCAAACGTATTACGATAAAATTTGAGCTGTATGCACTTGGGCTCAAAATATAAATGTTTTCACAATAGTCTAACTTTCTCTCCCTCTCCCTATATATATAACTTCTGCAAATCTTCAATATGTCTTTAATTTTTTGTGTAGGATATCCTTTTTCCTATAATTAAATAGGGAGACTATACTTATTATACATAATAAAACACAAATTAGATATGGAGGGTATTTTGATCTTTTTAATATTTTATATATTTCACTATTCCAACTAAGTTTTCTACCAAACAACATAACCACTCTTTCGAATAGTTCAATTAGCACTTTTCATTTCACTTTTTCAAATATTGCTATTATATTTTTTCTATTTTAATGATATTATTGTAGTATTATTTTTTAATTTGCCAAATAGACTCTAAATTAAATCATCAAATAATTAAAAATGTCATATTGCATAATTTATGCAAAGAAAATTAAACTATTGTGCTTAATATCAAATGACACGGTGCCTCATTTGATTTATAAGAATAATTAATTGATATTTATATTCCCAACGTTTTTTACAAAAAGAAAAAGGAAATTATATATAAATATATGGTTGTGAGTCAAATAAAATGTGTCCATCCTTTATTATTATTATTTTTAGAAAAAAAGATGAGAGTCGTGCTCTCAAATTTTCATAAAAAAAAAAAGGAAGAAAAGAAAGAAAAGTAAAGAAAAATATTAAGAAAGAATAAAAGTGAGAGATCAGTATAGATGCCAAATAATGTGCTGAATTACGCATTCGTGCGTTCAATCATTTAGTTTTGAATTGTCCATCCTTTTAATAATTATATATTTGTTAATTGAAAAGACATAATTGTTAACTACCAAAGTTTAAATAATTTTCATACAATTTGAATACAGGAATATTTAAATGTTATTAGTTACCAATTGTATAGTTTCAATTAACAAACAAGTTATCGTAGTTAACAAGTAAAATGTTACACAAATGAATGGACAATAGATTATAAGGAGGGTGGATAATGGGGGAACGCTCTCACTTTTTATCCCAGTATGCACATGTTTGAGTAGAAGTAATCTATACTGTATTATAGTAGTATGAACTAGATTTGTCTACTAATATTATTAGATAACGTGCAATGACTGAAAATATTTATATTTTAATCTACGATTGTGATTATTTGATTTTATAAAAATGATAGTTCATATTTCAGTCAAATCATGTTTTCTCTCTATTTTATTTCTTATTTTTTATCATACATTTATGTGAGGTCTAAAAAAATTATATATCAAATAAATTAAACATCACTATTATTAAGTTTTATTATAAAAAATAAAGTACACATTGTACAATCATACTCGGAAAAGAAAAAAAATATTAGATTTTATAAATCATTTTTTATTAAATAATAAATTATTTTTTTTAATTTTAAAATCTTTATAATTGATATAGACATATATTGTATTATTTACTTACAATAAAATTATTATTAAATATAAATATTTTAAAACTAAGAGGGTCCGATGACGAATTTTGTGCTACAAGTTATAACATATAACGTGCATGCGGGCCTTTCTTCTTAAAAAAAAAAGTTGTAACGATACTTAGAAAAACGTTCCTTCACTCTTTCAATTATTCGCCGGATTAGAATAATAAAGCTTTTTCTTGAATCGAAAGAATGTAATTTTATATAATATATTTTCTTTATTTCTCACTATCCCCAAAATAGAATAAATGTTTCTTTTAGTCAGCGATATCAACAATATATACACTGAATTCATATTTTTTTTAAATTTAACTCAATACGAGAATAACCTTCAATTTAGTAGTAAAAATAATATTTTCTATGTAAAAGAAAATCAGCCTTCAATCTAATAGTAAAATTAATATTTTCCATGTAAAAATAATATGAGAATCAGCCTTCAATCGTAGTAAAAAAAAATGAACATGTATTTTTCTAAAAAAAAAGTTTGACCTGAGCTTAAAATCATTGTAGCATTACAATTTTGCAAAATAACTGTCCATCGTTATTAATTCTTTGATAGGTTTTTAATTTCTTATAGGCAATCACATGCATTTTTCTCTTCATCGTTTTTCCTTTTCGAAACTTTAACGATGATTGTCAAAGGATCTCTCTCTTCCTCTCTTTTATATTTGGATATTTTCAAAATATCCAATTTTGACCCGTATCATATCTTAGAATCATCCAAAATAAGATTTGTTAAGTTCAAAGGGTTCAAAAGTAATTTACTATTGATACGGGTAGTTCGGAATCACCAAGAGAGAAGATAGACAGACTGTTATTTTTTCCTGTGAGCTATCAATAATATGTGTGTGTGAAGATAATGATCAAAAGTCTCCCTTAGTATCTCGAGGGTAACCCTTATATAGGCTCCATCTCACGTCATATAGTTGTTAGACCGTTTAAGGCAGTGTTTTCGGGATGATAATTATGGTATTACTATGCATGCACATTTAAGGCACGTCGTGCATGAGTATTTATGACGCTTAATGTCGCGACAGGGTGTTGAAGACATCGAGATTGGGCTTCCAAGGTTGGACCTTCGAGATTGAACCCTCAAAGTTGGACTCTTGAAATTGGGCCTTTGTGGCGGCTAAAAAGGAATTATGGGCTTCTAGAAGCCCCCGAGTTCGAGGAATGGGCCTACTCGAGCCCATTAGACGATGTCGAGTAGGAAATCCTATCATAAGCCCCTGAAGCCTTAAGTTAATTATTTAAGGGTTTGTAAAAAATCTTTCTAAGCGAGTTGTATGTTTAGGTCTCATCGATTTGAGAATGTTGTTTTTCGACAAATGGACGTATATTTGTCTTTTCAACACAGGTATAAATGATATGTTTGCCCTTCGACAAGATCATGTATAGATGTAACATGGAAAGTTTTTATTTCATTGCCCATGTATAAAAAGGGTTTCGCTGTTTCTTTCCGACGTCCAAAATGTCAGAGCGGAGACCATTCATAATATCCTGACATTTTCATATTCGTTTATTATGAACTGTCACCACCCCTTGCTCTTATGAGCCCCCGAGTCACTTATATATCTATGTATCTACATATAATCATCCCTTGTGGGACTAATGTTATGACCGGAACAACAACGATAATTAATTGAGCGTAATCAATACGTTATTACTATATATATTTATTATTATTTATTTTTTTATATATATCGAAATATATATTCGAGAAATTTTTCTTCGAGGTGTATCTTTCAATGATTTATTTCTCGAGAAATATTTTTGAGGAATTATTTTTCGAAATATATTCTTGACAAGTCGATAATTTTAACTTCGAATGGTTTTTATTTCTTTGCCAACGACAATCCTAACTCTATGCCTTAATAGCTGTTATTCTGTCAAAGTAGTGTCAGAGTAGGGTGACATATCAAATCATTCTCTGACATTCCGTATATTTGATGTCAGAAGACGCTTTGTTTTCTGCGTGTGAGGCGCTTCGCTCTCTGTGCCTGACGTTTCGTTTAGAAAATTTCGAGATGACACTCTTATATTTCTACTTAATTCGAAATGATTCCAATTGACCACTGCCACGTGGTTGTACTATAATTTATGAATTTTTACTTTAAATCTTCAGCCTTTATAAGATTTGAACTGTTGCCATATATATGTCCCGCACTCTTTCTATTTTCGCTCCTTCCAAATTTCTGAACATTACTTTTTCTTCTTCTCTATTTCTCTTTTGCAAAGCTCCTAACTTGTCTGCTCCTCCGAGTCCTTCTCATCTTCCTTCTCCTCCAAGCATTTTCTTCTTCTTATTTATATTATTTCTCTTTGTTTCTATACAGTTTGTGGTGATTTGAATTTTTCCGCTGTAAATTACAACGCATTTAGCAACTGCTTATAGGTCTCTTAGCAATTACTTGTAAGTCATTTTTGGTAGTTATTGTATAAAGATTGTTGTCATTCTATATTAGTTGATATTTCAACTGTTTCTGGAGTTACTTGTAATTCATATTCCTTAGTAGCATAATTTCGTGCAATATGACTTGCAGTAGGTTCATTTATAGTACATGTATTTGTTTGCCTTAGGTTACCTTAGTACATGTCCAATATTACTTGTTATTCGTTTTATAGTAAAGAGTCAAACTAATTTAACGTAGGATAGACTAATTTAGACTAGATTTTTTCATCAGCTATGGTGAATTGAAAAGCGCTAGAGGAAGAGGCCTCAGAGGGTGTTCCGTTTTGAGGTCCTCTCGCTCCCGGTGCGACGTTATCATCTTCTTCGGGAGCGTCGTCTTCCAAATCATCTTCTTCGGATTCATATTTCTCGGATCCGGAAGAGAGTGTCGAAAAGCCAACCACCTCAGCTCCTGTTGTCATCCGAGTTTGAGGAAAGGGAAGAAAATCGCCAAGATTCGTGAATCTCGCGATGCTCCAACAGATTCGGAAGAGGAGGTACCCGAGGAGCCGAAAGCCACCAAGACGAAGAAAATTCATCAAAAATCGATGACTATTGCTAGGGAAGGACATTCTCTCGACAAGTTCTTTCCGACTGTCTCTCTAATTGTGCCGCAGGTGCATATTCTCGGAAATCAAAAGTGGGCTGACGAATTCGCCCAGATATTATTCACTCTGAGAGAAGAGACGGTGTTCCTAGGGTCATCGCGTCGGATATCAGTGATTGGGCCCATGACTCTTTCAAAGGAATGACGATCTATTAGAAGATGTCGAAGTATGGATTTTGGTTGTCATTGTCGAAGTTCGCCAAAGATCTTCTTCGCGCCTGGGATATTACTCCATCCCAGTTGATGAGTACTTCATGGTGCGTGATCATCAGCTTCGAGATCATGTTCCATGAATTTCAGAAGATACTTGGCACGGATCAACCGACTCTCCCCGTCTTCGACCACTACTTCAACCTCACCATTGCCAACCACGATTACCTCTCCATCAAGCGTCGTCAGGGAGGTCTTGAGATATTCGATTCTAGTAATCCTCGAATATCTCGGATTGATGCATGGAATGAAGGGTGGGTGTACGTTAAGGATCCTCAAGACTGCAGGTACCTTCGGAGATTGAAACATTTGTTCACTCCCCTTAGGCTTGGGAATAAACCTACCCTCGGGGATTGCTTGCCTTCGGTAGGTGATCTCGAGGTTATCAATAAAATTAGAGTTCTCGTCGAATGTATTATTTCGAATTCATAATGTTATTGAACTTTTAAGCTATTTTTTTTGCTAATCATATGCATTTTCTTTGCAGATTGTGGGAAAATGAACTTTGGCTTCGATGGATCTGACACCGAACCTACATCGGTAGATCCACTGGCCAGCAAGAGTGAGGGGAAGCGGCTCGACAAATCAAAGGGTAAAGTCTCTTCCTCTCTTCTCGAGAAGAGGACTCGCAATACCGAAGTAGTAGCGGATACTCGCCCGAAAAAAATTCAGAAAAAGGGTCCAATTCAAGTTCAGAAGTCTCCTCCAACGTCAACAAAAGGAGACTTGGTAATCATTCCAACATCTTCGGCGATGACTTCTGCTAAAGATCCGCGTGAAATCGGTTCCTCTCCTTTCAGTCAGGTAAAGTTCCCAAAGGGAACTCGAACAGAGTTTTGCTAGAAGGAGGGTCTCCCCGCTAATTTCCCAGATAGTGTTGGTATCTACCTCCCATGACATTCAGCCATCATGAAGTTAGGAGATGAGAGACCCGCCCCGAGCGACTTGGGCGAATACGCTCGGGAGGCGGTCCACACTGTCGAGCCGCCATACTTCGCCCGCAACATCAAGGATGTTCCCGCGACACTCACCACCACCATGGGAAATGTCTTCGAAGCCTTCTCCCTAAAGAGACGTGTACGGGATGACTACGCGGCTCGTGAGGGAAAAGTTTCCTTCTCAAAAATCCAGTCGAATGATCTCTCGAAAGCTATTGTCGAGAGAGATTATTGGAGAGGTCAAGTGACTGGGTTGAATCAGGACTTCATGACCTATTACAGTTTCTAATTTATACGATCCATTATGGTAACATCGCACAACTTGAAATGGTTCTTCCCACGCAACATTTAAGTTTCTAACTTTCTTTCTTGTTGCTTTGATCTTGCGCAAGATCAAATCACCTTGTTGAAAATGATTTGGTGCAATAGTTTTGTCGAAGGCCTTCTTAAATCTCCTTTGATATTCCATGATTCAAACTTGAGATCGTTCTCAAATTTTCGGAAGTAATTCGAGATATGTTGCTCTTGTTGCACCATTATGTTCTTCATCATATGAATTGATACGGAATGAATGAGTTACAAGTTCTAGAAGAGTAACCGCCTCTATGTCGTACACCAAGGAGTAAGGAGATTGCTGTGTAGACTCCCGAGGAGTCGTCCGATATGCCCAAAGGATTTCCTCAAGCATGTCCGGCCAATCTTTCTGGTTTTCATGAACTTTTTTCTTCAAGCTATTTACTATTGTCCGGTTTGTCACCCGGCTAATTCATTATTGGCGGGGGGACTAACTGAAGTGAAGTTATTATGAATACCCAACCCTGACAGAAAATTGACAATTTATCGAGAAGCAAATTGCATGCCATTATCAGAAATAATGGCACAGGGGCAAACCAAATCGACAAATGATATTCTTCCATATAAACCTCTCGACAGCTTGAGAAGTAATGGATGTCAGAGCTTCAGTCTCCACCCATTTAGTAAAATACTCGACCGCCACAAGAATAAATTTGTGTTGCCGTGTTGCCATAGGGAAAGAACTCAGAATATCAATTCCTCAAAGGTCAAATGGCCAAGCTCTGGCTATAGTTATCATCTCGGCCGGTGGTACATGGGTTAATCTGCTATTAACCTGGCATTTCTCGCATCGTCGTATCAGATGCTGCATCCTGATGAATCGTTTGCCAGTAGTAACCTACACGCAAGACAAGTTTTGCTAGTTAAGACCTTGATCGGATGAACTTGAAAGTAAGGCTTCAATTTTCTCGCCGCAACCACAAGGGCAAAAACCATCTTCTCCAGTGGTGGGTACCTTGTTTTAACATCTCGAAGTACATGTGAAACAAAGTAGATTGGTCTTTGTTCACGTCCTTCCTCACGAACTAAAGCGGCACTAACGGCTTGGTCTCCAGACACAACATATAAAATCATGGTTTTCCCAACTGTAGGTCGAGTCAAACATGACGGATCAGCCAAGTATTGTTTTATGCGATCAAAAGCCGCTTGACAATCATCAGTCCATTCAAATTTGTTCGACCTATTCATGGATTTAAAGAATGGTAAACATACTTCCCCATATTTTACGATAAATTTGTTTAATACCGCAAGTCTTCCTGTTAAAGATTGTAATTCCTTGATATTCTTAGGTGTAGCCATGTCGAGAATACCTTTCGACTTAAAGGGATGGATCTCGATCCCCTTTTTCGTCACCACAAAACCCAAGAACTTGCCTCCTGCCAATCCAAAGAAGCTTTTCTTCGGATTTAATTTCATGCCCACACGACGCATGGTCTTGAAGGTTTCACCAAGGTTTTCAATATGTCCCTTTTCTGTCATGCTTTTCACCAGCATGTCATCGACGTATGCTTCGACGTTGCATCTAATTTGTACTGCGAACACTGTATTCATCATTCTTTGATAAGTTGCCCCTGCATTACGCAAGCCAAAGGGTATCACCTTATAACATAACAAACCTTGATCCATTACAAATGTTATTTTCTCTTCATATTCGGGATGCATCATTATTAAGGTCTGTGAAGTCAATACACATTCGCCAATTTCCATTGGACTTCTTCACCAGAACAGTGTTCGACAACCAAGCGGGACATGTGACTTCTCAAATAAAACCCGCCTTGAGAAACTTCTGTACTTCAACATGGATAGCACGCTGTCGTTCAACGCCAACACTGCGCTTCCATTATCGAACGGGTTTATATCATGGCTTGATGTATAATTTGTGCTCGGCAATTTGTCAATTAATGTCAGGCATATCGAATGCACTCTAAGCAAACACATCGATATTCTTAACAAGGAATTGAACGAGGTTTTCTCGTGATCTTCCTGAGAGAGCCTTACTAATGTTCAATTTCATACCTTCATCCATGAAGAATTCCTCCACTTCATCATCCGGCTCAATAGTACCTACGGATTCAACACTATCTTTGGGATCGAGAGATATCTCTTCACCATATCTGATCTCGAATGCCTCTTTCGAGATCATATTTGCCTTGCCTTCTTTCTTATCAGGATTTTTACCTTTGATAGACATTGCATAACAGGTTTTGGTCATCAACTGATGACCACACTCTTCGCCAACACCATTAGAGGTAGGGAATTTGATATTGAGGAATACGGGAGAAATGATAGCAACAATTGCATTAAGAGTTTTTCTTCACAAAATAGTATTGTATGTAGAAGGAGTATTAACTACCAGAAACTCCACCATCGTAGTAGTTACATTGGGAGATTGTTCGAATTCAACTCACATTTCGAAATAACTCGTTTAGAATAAAGAGTATCATTCGTAAAACCATTTAATGGTGTTTGCACCTTCTTAAGGTTAGCAACATTATATCCCATTTTTTTAAAAGCATCAAGATATAAAATATTCGCCGCTGTCAGTATCGACTAACACCATTTTGACCTGATGAGTATTTATCTTCAAGGAAAGAACAATAGCATCATCATGAGTTCCCTACACATCACCCCTATCCTTTTTGGAGAAGGCTATTATTTCATCCGAGTGAGGTCGTTTCTTCTCGACATTCATTACTGAAGGAAATTTTTGTCGAGATTGATAATTGCGGTAAGCTTGCTTCGTATCGCCACCTGATGCTAAGCCGCCGCTAATAACATTGACTGTTAGTGTATGTTCCCGGCTAGAAGGATCATCATCATTTCCTCGGGGATAGTTCTTGTCAATCTGCAAATCAGCCGATCCTTGTCTAGACTTTTTGGAAATAGTATTACGGAATTTACGTTCCGACCCATCATATCGCGAGGTGAACTTCTTATAAAAATCTCGGGTAATGAATTTGGTAAGTTCACCTTGTCGAGCTAACTTCTCCAAAATGTCTTTCAGCTGAAGGCAATTACTCGTGCTATGATCTTTCGAGCGATGAAAATGACACCATTGATTCGGGTCCTTCACTTCGAACAACTCCATCTTCAAAAGTTTCGACATGTCAAAGGTATGTTTGACGATATCAAAAATTTCCTGTCGAGGTTTCGTCAATGTGGCATAAGAGGTGAAGTGAGGATGATACTCAGGTAAAGAATTAGATTTTTTTGTCCCGACGTATTCCCTTGGAACGGTCACGACCAGTTTTCCAACGACCCCCTTTATTTTCGGGGAATGAACAGATGGTGATCTACGGTCATCATGTCTGGCAGCATCCTCTTCACCTCGTATTAACCCTTCCGTAAACAGTAAAAACTGTTGGAGACTTATAAAATTTTGTGCCATAGAACATAAATGTAATGTACCAGGACCGCGATCATGAAGACCTTTCTTGACAGAAGCAAGGGCCAATTTCTCATTATAATTGTGAACTTTTCGAGAATCTTTAATGAATTGATTCACATAAGCTCTAGTCTTCTCATTATGACCTTGAATGAGCTCAAACAAAGAATCACAAAATTTTCAATGCACTTGGAAATTAACATAACACGCCAAAAACACCTTTAGAAAATCAGTAAAATTGGTAATAGAGCTCTTTAGTAACTGCATGTACCATTTCCAAACCTCTCCTCGAAGAAAAACTGTGAATAGACGGCACATTATGGCATCAGAGACCCCCAACACCCTCAATTTTTCCCAAAACCCGAACAAAAGTTTCAGGATCTTGACTATCATCACTGCCTTTGAAAGTATTCAAAGTTGAGAAGTTAAATATAGACATAGCCTCGGCAAAAATATTGTTGGACAATGGACTATCATCCACATCAAGAAGGCCACGTTTAAGGCCAGCAGCGGTAGCTAAGCGTTTGTCCAGGCCTTCCTGAACAAGGCGCTCAATTTGAGTAAGATCTATAGAGTCATCCAATCGTTGGTGAACTCGAGAACGATTGTTGGCAGAAAATTGTGAAGACTCATTTGTCGGTGTGTCGACGTTTACTAGTATTGACAGTATGTGCCGGGTGGGAACCAACTGGTGGAGGCATGAGTTGTGAGGGTTGAGGAATGGGATGAGAAGGTTGAGGTGGAGTGGGTACCGCACAGAGAGATCTGGGTTAGCAGTATTAAACTGGTGGAAATTAGGATATTGGAATCCATCCAAATCATGATAAGCGGTACCATTATATCAATAAGGACGATAACTGTGAGTATCAACATAAGGATAATAAGGCCATTGAGGATGATATTGATAATAAGCTTGTTGATACTGATGTTGGTATGCAGTCTGGAAAGTTTGATATGGAGAAGTATAACTTGAAACATATGGTTGAAAAGGAGGTGGCTGAACATGAGGTTGATTGTGAACATGTTCAGCATGAAGAGGAACATGAGGAGGAGGCTGAATAGAGGCCTCAGCCCTCGGACTTCGATCAGGATGAGGGGAAACATGGACGGAATGAACTGGATTCAGTTGTTTGTCTCTGAAATGCATGCTCGTCATTAGCAAGGTAAGCACGGTGGACGCCAAATGATACGGGTAGTTCTGAATCACCAAGAGAGAAGATAGACGGACTGTTGCTCTTCTCTCTGAGCTGTCAATGATATGTGTGTGTGTGAAGATAATGATCAAAAGTCTCCCTCGGTATCTCGAGGGTAAGCCTTATATAGGCTTCATCTCACGCCATATAGCCATTAGACCATTTCAAACATGTTTTCGGGATGGTAATTATAATATTTATTACTACGCATGCACATTTAAGGCACGTCGTGTATGAGTATTTATGGTGCTTAATGTCGCGACATGGTGTCGAAGACATCGAGATTGGACTTCCAACATTGGATCTTCGAGATTGAACCCTCAAAGTTGGGCTCTCAAAATTGGGCCTTTGTGGCGGCTAAAAAGGAATTATGGGCTTGTAGAAGCCCCCAAGTTCGAGGAATGGACCTACTCGAACCCATTAAAACGATGTCGAATAGAAGACCGTATCACCTATATAATATCATATTGATATTTTTGTTTACATTTATTGTGTCACAAGTTTTATGTCTACATTTATACATTTAATGTAAATTATTTTTCCATCTACTAATTAAATGAAGTACAAAAAGAATATTTCTTCAATAAAATAATTAGTGAATTTTTCAAGTTTAAATCTTAATCGTGAAAGTGTATGATGAGATCATATATTAGATGAGTTGTGCACGGGAATATACTTTCTATCTCCCCACCCACCAATGTACTTTGTTTTTCTGTTTAAACGGAGCAGATGTTTGGTTCTGTTTCCGAAAATTATGTATAAATATATTATCTGTATTCGAATATTAATTATCTGTATTCGTGTTCGAAAAATAACACGAATACAAATAAAAATTTGATTTTGAACTCTATTATCCGTATCCGAAATAAAATATATATTATAAAATTTTATTTATAAAATAATATTAGTTATAAAAAATTTTATTCATATACAATATTATTATTATTATTATTATAAAAAAATTAACAAATAAATGTATTGTAAAAATAATTATTATTAATATAAGTACTTATTTTATTATATATATATATAGTTATTAGTAATATATATTAATTTTTATTTCATATTCATCACAAAACCGTATCTATTAAATATCTATTTTGTATCGATATTCATTTAAGACATATTTAATTTTAAAATTTAATATTCATTTAATATCTATAATCGTATATATATATATATATATATATATATATATATATTCGTGAAATAAAAAGTAGATATAAATATGATTTAAACAGTACCGGAATTCGTTCCTTTAAAGCCCTATAATGAAAGCACATGGGTAAAATCCAAAGTTGCCACCAGATTTTGATCCAATTAAAATATCCCAACTCGTCTTTGTATTCTTTGAGTTTCTCCGCAGATTACCGTTGCTCAATTTTTGATTATTTAGTTACAATACGAGTTATTGAATAGAATATAGAATATAATATTATTAGTAGTACGTACTACGTAGCAGCCATCTCCGTTATACGGCAGGTTATATACCAGCCTTCATGGAAGGTTGAATGGGCCCAGTTTCAGAAAAGGCATTTTATTCCCGCTTTCTAATCTCAACGTATGACACTCTTGAACAATCGCGAAGTAATTATCCCAAAGTGAAAATAAATACCATTTGTACGAGGAGTAGCCCTCGGTCTTATTTGAAATAAAAATCCCAGCCCTGTGCTCTCCGTACACAAGAGCAATGTATTTCTGCACAGAGAATCCTACGCATTTCTACGATTGTGACCATCTGGAAGTCCTCATGTTCTGTGGGCCCCGCTGTCAGAATAATAAATATTTATCCCAGGTCCCAGGTCCCAGCGCAGGCCCAGGTAAATAAACAATTCCAGAGCTCCTTCCGTGCTTTCTAAAAGTTTTACGCATATCTACCCGCAGCCGTAATCAATAATCATAAACTAATTATTGTCTTAAGGCTAAGTCGACCATCTGTACTGATGCACGTCGCTCGTAAATTACGACCTGTAGAAACTGTTAACACAATATAACAGTTGCAATAGTTCACACGCGCTGCTCGCACCGCTACACTGAGTCTTGACTTAGCAACAGGTACCCAAAGGTCTCCCCAAACTGGATTTCCTTTTTCAAGCAAGATAATAACCAACCCCACAAATACTTCCCCGACCTCCCTCTCTAACCTTTATTTATACTGTCTCTCTCTTCTCGTCGTTCCTCCTCCAATCCCTCTCTCCCCCTCTTCTCACGTCGAAGAACCACCAGCTCCAATCCCCTGCGGCGCTTCATACCACCTCGTGCAGCTCGGAACTTCCTCCCTAATTCTTGCTTTTCTCGATCTCGGCTATTCTATCTCTCTCCGCCTCTCGCTTGCGAATGTGGTAAAGAGAGGCCTTATTGGGTCCTGTCGAATCGAGGAGCAGGGGAACAGACAGATGGGGTCCAGTAGTCTGGGGTCACGCGCTCAGGCCGTGGTGCGCGTAAGGCGCGACCTGCTCGCTTCGTGCATGACATGTCCGCTCTGTCACAAGTTATTGCGAGACGCTACCACCGTCTCCGAGTGCCTCCATACATGTTAGTCCCGTTTTTTTCTTAATTACCTCTCTTATTTTTGTTCGTTCTAGGTTTTCTTTCCACCTTTTTGAGTTGTGAGTCAGTGATCTGGCTTGGGTTTGCTCTCAGTCGATCTGAATTTGTTTAGTTGGTTTATGGACGTCGAATTATCGTGATATTGGAGTTCTTTTGTGATTATACTTATTATTTTGCATTTTTCTCGTGTGATTCTCTTGTATCGTGTCGTGAGGCTTATTATTATCGTTGGATGAGAATTGAATATTATGTCAGGGACTTGTTGGTAATTTTATCTTCTCAATCATTTTTCGATTTTTGGGGCTTGCTGTGGCTACTCCTGGTGGCACCAAGTGAGAAAGATTGAAACTTTGTTTGGTGAAATCCAGTTCATGCGTGGATTTCTGGTGGTTGAGCATTAGTTCAGGTTTGGTTGGAGTGGGATGGCTCTTTTTTCACGTGGAATTTCTTAATGCGAAGTTGTGTACAGCATAATTTTAAATTTTAATTTTAATTAATATATATTTGGAAACAGAGTTAAAATAATTTGTATTTGTTTTGTTTGAACGATTAAAGATATATCTTTTAGATTACTTGGCACGTATAATCTTTGAATCAGTATCGATTTCTATTGAATCTTGCCCAGTTGAAGTTTCAATGTCCATTTCAACATTGATGATACATAAACATTGGGGCAAAACCAATTTATTGAAACTGGGTTAAGAGATAAGTTGCATGTACGCCTCCAAGATGCTGGAATATCTCATATGCTCACACAAAATCAGAAGGGTTATCCATAATCCAACAGTTAGGAAATGCACAACTCCTTTATCACCATTTATGTCCTACTGAAGTGAGGGGAAACAAAAAAAAAGTGGGGTAAATTTGGTACTTCTTAAAAATTTAGGAAAGAAGTGTAGGCATAGTATTTTGTTTAAATTCTTTATTAGGCTTCTATGAAATATGGTCTTTTTTTATGATATTCCAGTCTTGTTGTAGCATACATTGAATCTTGAAATTACCTTAATAATTTAGTAGTGGTGTATAATATATTTTTTTATCCATCAGGAAGATTGTGTCCATTCATTAATCAGATAGTTCTTTAGAATCGAACTTATGTCAGGAGTTTTATTAAATAATGTGCCTCCTTATTCAAGTCGGTGGCGTATGTAAAATCCTTCTGTTTTACTTGTCATTTTTCTTGATTCTTTTTGTTCATTTGTGGCACTTATCATGCGGCTTCTGACAGTTTGTAGGAAGTGCATCCTTGACAAAATAACTGAAGAAGAAGTTGACTCATGCCCGATATGCCACATTGACCTCGGTTGTGTGCCAGCTGAAAAACTCAGGTACTGATACCATGTTTTTTATGCTATTACAATATCATTTCAAGTTAATCAGCTCATCTTATATTAAACAGTGCTTAAAATCCATTATCGACTCGAGTGCTGCTCTACCAGAAGTCAAGACTATACATCTTTTGTTCATTTCTGCCAATAACTTTTATACACATAAATAAATCTACTTGTTCCCTGCCGGTGGTTGAATTTTTAAATTTATCAAGCCCAGTTTTGTGTTTGCACCCTACCAAAATTACGTGGGAGATGCTGCTTCTATATATGTGGACTATAATCTGCACGCTCTTTACATTTTTTTGCAAATATCCCCAACCTCTGCCCTTGCTGTTTATCTCTTCAGCACAAGAGAGGATTGTGGGGTTGTTAGTGAAAATTTAGGAGGATCTGGGCAGCTCGTCTTTTACATGGTTTTATGAGATACTGATATATTAGATTTTGTATGACCAAAAAAAATCGTTTTTCTTTATTAGTGGCATAAAACTTCTAAATCAACTATTTGTTGCTGTTGTTGTTATTATGGTTTTTGTTGTTGCTTTTTTATTGTTGTTTATTAATTTATACAGACCAGATCATAACCTCCAAGACATAAGAAATAAAGTATTCCCATTAAGAAGGGAAAAAGGTGGAACACCAGAGCCACCTTCCCTGCCTTTGCCTGCACGACGGAAGGAGAGATCTCTATCTTCCTTGGTGGTGAGCGCGCCCAGGGTTTCTAGTCAATCTGGGTTGACAGGGAGACGTACTAAGTCTTCTAGACGCTCAATAAAGTCTCCAGCAAATGATGAGAATACAAGCAATAAAAAGGCAAAGGTCCTTGATGATGAGAAGGCAGGAAGCGTGCCTTCTAGATTGGCTAAGTTAAACAGAAATCATGTAAGTACAGTTTTATGCAAATTGATCTGCCTGTATTGACTGGCTTGTTGTCTCTATCTCAGCCAACATGACAGATACATAAAACCAGCATTCAATCTTACTAGTACAGTGTCAGTACTTGGTTCCTAATCTGATACCAACTATACCAGTACCAGAACTGCAATATAAATGGAACACAGCCATACACCAGCATCTATAAATTGGTTGATAGGGTATGCCGGTATGTATTTACAGTTGTCAGAATTATGTCAAACCCTAAGTTTTCTCTAGCAAAAAGAACAAACAGAACTTGCATGAAAATAATGATAAAGAGTACAATTGGAACCATCTGAAATTTTCTGGCTTTAATACTCTTTCCTGTTTGCTTTGTATATTATTGGTATAGAGCAAGTTGGACCCTGATACATCTAGCAAGGATAAAGAAAATGGCAGAGAGGACCAGCAAGTGGATAAATCTGAGTTGTGGAAACCTTTAAATTGCCTTTTGGAGGCAGCAAGCCGAACAAAATCTCTTAAATCTGGGGCTCACACTAGTGAAGAAGAACAAAATGACAACTCAAATAATGACACAACTGCCACCAAAATCAAGCCACCAAAGGAAGAAAAACAACCACAGGAGGAGAAGAATACAGGCCTCTCTTGTTCGGAGCAACCCATGCCAGTCAAGCGCAAGAAAGGCATTCGGCGAAAGAAAGAGCATGACACGCCAACAAAGCCTATGTTTGAATCCATAAGCACTGTCCGTGACAGGCGGGTGGGGCCCGTTTGGTTTTCTCTTGTTGCAACTGCCAACCGGTACACTTTACTTGTCTCACAAATTAATTGGTTGGTACACCCAAGTTCTGCCCAATTAAGCTCAGTAAACCACAATTCTACATATTTTCTGGGATTGAGCATTAATTCCAAGCTGGTTGAAATAAAACTGTGTTAGCCCAGTGGTCTGTTCATTTGGTGCCATCTTTCTAAAATTAGCAGATCAAATCGGCATCTTAGTGTTTTACAAGGCAACATTTAAAAAAAAAAAAAAAGTACACCGACTATTGGTTTGTAGAACGACCCCACCAATTAAATTTCTTTTTTTTTTTTTTTTTTTTTTTTTTTTTTTTTTTTTTTTAAAGGGAAGGAGGTGGTCAGTTGCCTCAATTATCTTCAAGTTACTTGCGAATAAAGTGAGTTCTCTCTCTCTCTCTCTCTATATATATATATATATATATGAGTGGAGATACCGTGAGCTCTCACGGAGGCCTTCCATGAGCTTAACTCAAAAAACATATTAAATCATCTCGAAATTTTAATTTATCATTCTCATTAAATTCTTTATATAAAAATCTCATGGGATGCAAAAATTTGGAGCGTTTTGAGCTTTTAAATTATGGTTTTTAATTTTTGAAAATCAGCTCTAAAAATAATAATAATATATTCAATACTTGAACATCATTTAAAAAAATTAAAAACAATGACTTAAAAAGCTCAAAACACTCCAAATTTTTGCATCCCACAAGATTTTTATATAAAGAATTTAATGAGAATGATAAATTAAAATTTTGAGATGATTTAATATATATTTTGAGTTAAGCTCACGGAAGGCTTCCGTGAGCTTAAGCTCACGGTATCTCCACCCCCCCCCATGGCCATCTGGTTTTTGTTTTTTAAATAGCACTTGACCATTTTGTTTCTGCAAGCAACATTTGAACACCACCCGAACTCAATTCTCACCCCCTAACATCTCCCTGAATCCCCCCCTTTCCTCCCTCTTTCCAAGATTGTTTTTCCTAGGCCATTATATAGAGGCTCTTTAAGGCAAATTGACAATGCCATGGTCTCTGTAGCTTTTTGTGCCTCTTTCATCCTCTTTGTTGGTGGTGACAGTGCTATACTGATCAGTTGAGAAAAAGGAAAGTTGTTAACTGTTGACTTTAATGACTATCTTTCCCCCATTGAGGGTATAACGTAGGCACTTTCATTTAATTTAGAATCATTTTCTGTAGAAGGCAGTTTTTGTAATTTAACATTACAATACTAATTAGCAATATTTGTTTTCATAGTCTTTATCCTTCATGATGTGAGGTAATTCTCGTCTCTTTTGTGCATTTTAGGGATGGTGAACTAACTGTTTCTTCAATTCAGAAGTATATAATGATGAAACTAAGTCTCAATACTGAGGAAGAGGTACAACTTATTAGCTGACCCTCAATCTTTTCTATACATTTAATTTTCTTTTTAAGGATACCAATTATGGTCTCTACTGCTGCACCAAAATCATCTTCAAGATATCTAAGGGCGAACTGCAGTCAGCCTTATATCATTATATTTTTTATTTTGGGAACCAGTTTCGCTTGCTCAAGGTGGTTTCACCCACCCAGGCTCATGCACCAACCTTGTTGCGCCATTTAGGAACCCTATACAAATTCTCCCACATGTGAATCCTCTGTAAAGGTCTTAATTTGGTGTAGGGTTCACACATAGAGGACATGCATGACAGCATGAGTATATGAGATTCTGGGACTGTTGTGTGTTGGGTGAGGGTGAGATTGGGGCAAGAATGTCACAGGCAATGATTAGCAGACCTCTTTACATTGAAGAATTTTTTTGATTTTCTACTTTTGGTCTACAGTTTTTGTACCATTTAGGTTATACTAGCATTACAATAGTAGGTCCCTTACCAGTATAATACCGCATGTATTTCTCTTTCTGCTTCAACTGACTCTTTAGTACATACAGGTAGAGATAGTATGTCGAGGCCAGCCAGTGGGCCCCACACTGACCCTGCACGACTTAGTGGATTTGTGGCTAAGATCCGAAACCTCAAATCGGACTCACGCATCAGTCGGCTCTCCTGCAAAGGATTTCATAATGGTGCTTGCATACCGCCACGTACCTCCCTTATTATCCTAAATGACACTGTGAGATAATGTGGGTAAATCAAATGTTAATCCGAGAGTTGGTCGATCAGGGTAGAGATATATTAATTGATATTTTCTTCTGGATTGGCGGGCTGGGTATTAATTTAGGTTATGATTTGTTGACCATACTAGAAATCGAAAGGGTATTGTTGGCATTTTTCCTGAAGAGTTGTGAAATGTCACCGTATCTCCTTGGCTTCTTTATTTGACTCATATAGAACTTGTAATGTTTACTGGTTAACATTTGTGTGCTGAGACTCTCCTCTCTTAACAAAATGCAAGGAAAATCTAAGGGCAACCTCAAAATGTTTACCCAGATTATGTAGCAATTGCTTTTCTAATAAGACCGAACTTGAGACCTGCAAATCTGTACCATCCTCTCCAAAAATTTGATGTCACTACTAAAATAGGTACCACCCTTAATTAATTTTATTTGTACATATCAACTGTAATATGCTGGAATTTGATATTCGAGAGTTGCTAACACTATCTGTTTAAAATGTTCTGACATTGCTGGGGTAAGTTGCATTGGAAAAACAGTAATGAAAAAAAAAGGTACACTTGAAACATAAACCAGTAATGACTGGTGGACACATTTGATACATAAACCAGTAAAACGTTAATTTGGAAGCTACAAGTAGTAATGCTACCTATATAGAAAAGGCTATAAGCAACAACCAATAGAAGATACAGTATGCATTCACTGTTCATGCAATAGAACGTGCTACCAAAATCCGTCACCAATGCTAAATTAAAAAATGTGCGTTCAGTATGTACTGGTACCAGTACCGGATTAGATTATGCTTCTCATTGCTAAAGTCTTGTAAGCACATACGTAGATGTTTTCGTTCCGCATTAAATTAGTCAAATTCAATATTGTTAATATTGTTGTCTCAACTTTCAAAGAAAAAAATAGGAAAACGCATGCCGCATTTTATCTTTACTTCTCATTAAGCACGTATGTATTCTGATTCTGCAATGATTTAGATTTTTTGTTAAATTTTTAGAGCTAATATTACTCATCGGATTGAATTATTCATCAAATAATGTTATTATTTCTATGATTATTCATGTTGAAGTTAGAATTTTCTTTCAATTTTGTTTGTTACACGAAATACTACATAATTTAGGATTTCAATTGCTCTATTTTTTTTAGATTGTCATTAATTATGATTTCAATTTTAATTTTTCTTAAACACTCCTCTCAATTTACATTTATTTTTATTCATGATTGAAATTTACATTAATTACTAAATTATTTTTATTTTTATTTCCTTATTTTTCACATGAAGATATGAATTTTTATATTTCTGAAAGATATCACCGTAGCAACGCACGGACAAGATACTAGTTACTCTATTATAAACAGCATATGTACGTTCAGTATGTTCAGTTTTTCTTGAATTATCAAAATTATCCTAATTGAACGGTGCATATTAATAGTTCAACTAACGGTTCAAATTTTAACTAATATTATTTTTCTTCTCCATTTCTTTTATTATTTTTTACCATGTATTAATAGAAGATTTAAAAAATTTGTCTATCAAATAAATTAACTATTAATTATTTTAAGTTTTTTTAAAAAAAAACTATCCGTCTTGCAACTTTACTTAAAAAACAAAAAAAAATTTTATTAAATAATAAATTAATTTTACTTTTAAAATTTAAGAGTTTTTGTAATTGATTTAGACATAAATTATACCTAAATAAATATTTTTTATTTATAATAAAAATATATAAGTATTTTAAAATCAAAAGAGTAGAATTATTCTAGTGCAGATAAAAAGGCACATAGAATATTGTGTTATGGAATGTTGTAAACTTGTAATTAGCGAAGAAAAGTTTGCTACGATGACCTTTTATTTCTTACTTTTTTAACGTTGTATTCCCTTGATCACCCGCTGATACGTAGACAAATGATTCTATTGGCTATTATACGCGTTGATAAGCGTTAACAAGTTTACAATGGAATGATCGAGTCCCTGTATACTTTCAAGCAATAACGCGTATTTGTCTGTAGCATTACATGTATATGAATTCACAAATATACCATTTTTTTTTTCTTTTTTTGTCTATGGCAAATGGGATCATAATAATAATGTCTCTTCTATCGCTAAATCTGACGTGTATTAATGAAATCAGAAGGTTTGAAAACTATAAATAACGCTGGAAATTCTAAAATTTTACATTCATCAAGCATACCATTAATTTATGACGACGAATAAGGAACCGCAAGTATATATTCATGTCCAATTCTAGACTTGTACATTCATCAAGCATACCATTAATTTATTTCATGAAATGGTACAAAAAATAAATAACTACACTGAACTTCCGGTGATTAGGGTTTCCGTAGAATATAAGTTCTCCCATAAATTTTCTCGGAAGCCCCTTTTCCATGCGATGTTGGCAAGACGGTTGCTATACTAATATTACTAGCAATGTACCGCACGTTCTAGCGGATTCTTTAATTTAAATATGAAAATATTATAAGATAAAAAAATTATATTGATTTAATATTAAATTATAAATTCATCAAATTATAAATAAAATCTATAATAAAAATCAAATTTAATTTTCGATGAGATTTTCTGTACAATATGAGTTAATGATTTATAATATTTATGATAAAAAAAGTGAATTATTCTAATATATATTATCATCATCAATTTCTTACCAAATATGTATAAGACTGCTAATCATAACGTATACCTTAAGCCTTAAATCAAATTTTTATATTATAATATAAATAGAAAGATATTGAGCATTCTAATTTATAAATTATGTGCATAAATAATAAAAAAAAAAATAATAATATAGATGGAATATAGATATGAGTCCGTAAATTGAGTACACGGCTTGTATGTACTTCGATGGTGTTGATTTTATTTTCAGAATTCATTAAATTAACTTCAAATTTCATATTTCTTTTTGTCTTTTCTCCTCCCAATCAGTATCAACTTTTTTTAATTTTGATTTAATAAAAAATCATAGTAGGCTTTTCGAGTTGTCAAAAAGAAAGATTAATGAATTATTTCACACACAGAATTATCCGTTGTATATATATTAAAAAAATAAAAGTTACAAATTTAACACTTAAATACATCCTTCAACAAATATATCAATTTCAAAGATATTGATATATTATTAGAAGCCAATATGGTCGATTTTGAATTTGAGCCCGCTAATCATCTTTTCTGAAACATATGCTAACATTATTCACAAATATTGACCATTAATTTACCAAATCATCCTTTTATTCTGATAGCTTCAGAAGGTTTGGCTAAACTGAATAAGTTTTTACCTCCCATGAAATTTTAACACTGCTTGAAAATGATGCATAACAAAACAGAAGTTGAGTATACATCACATCATCAAATCATCGTGTCACACGACGTCTAACATCCGTTCCTACCGTCAATTTAGCATTTTTGGCAACTAGTATAAAAACCTTCCCATAAACAAAAATAATTGATTGTTTTGATTGTTTAGGCACTCCCCTAAAAACAATATGAGGTTTCGAACAGTGAAACGAGACTGCTTCTGCCAGTATATAAATCCATATCGTGTGGAGATGGCAATGGATAACAAATAACAAAATCAGTGTAACTATATACAACCTTCCATGGATAAGAGAAGCAAACAATGATAATCCACAAATGAAGACAAATCAAAAATAAAAATTAAATAAATGATCTCAACGATAAACCGATCAAAACACTCATTTACCAGTATATACGAGATAGATAATTATGTACCAGCATCAGAAACCAAATTCTATACCAACTCTTACCATTTCCTCACTTGGCAAAGGTCCTGGCCATGCGACTTGTTCACAGGACTTGAGCAAAATGAGCCATAGTTGGATTGACCAAACCACCTCCGGTTGTTGCCTCCTGCTCAGTCAAAAATAGATCATCTGTGGATCGAAACGCTGCATGAACTCCTACAACAGCGACCCCCACAGTCATTGAGCCAATTACATTCCATCCCACGTTAGTGAACATCAACGCCACGACAGTGGCCACAGTAAGCCACAACAGAACAGATTCGTCATCAATTGTTCGTCCGAGGATTGTCAAAGGAGCAGTTCTTGAAAAATAGAGAAAGAACCAGGCTGCAGCTAGAGCAGCACACGCAAAGAAAGAGAAGGGATGGTAGAAGAGGCCGATCAGAAGAACGCCAAGGATCGTCATGATGTAATTTGCACGAAAGTAGGTCACATTGCGCCGGATCCGGTTAATTGCGTCACCTATGTTAGCAGGGCGGGAGAAGGAAGGCGGGTGGAAGAGCTCTTGCCATGGCCGGCGAGCAGAGATGAGAGCGTTACCTTGATCTTTGAACCTGGAGACCAGATCGGAGATGCGAACAGCAGGAGAGAGCTCCAGCTCCGGCACAGGTGTGGCGGCGGCTAAAGGAGGAGATGGATCGACTGTAGGGACCTTCATGTAGCCAGTGGTGGGAGCATAGGTCGTGTACGACGGAGTCGCCCAGGTGGCGACGTTGGGCGTGGAAGGAGGCATCACCGCACCATATGAGGTAGGAGAGGCCGATCGCTGGGTTGCATCGGCGACATGCACCACCGGAGTTGACGGAGGGGCGGCTCGAATCGTGCCATAGGAAGTGGTAGTGATGACAGCGGCGGCGCTGCGCATGGTGAGATAATTGATCGGAGAAATTTGAGAGAGCTTGGGAATCCGGAATCGAGAAAATCAGGATTGGATGAAACCGCTGGAAGAGGAAAGAGGGGCTTGATGCGTTATTAATTAGCGAAAGTTGACACGGTGTCACGGTGTGAGGGAACGTGCATTTATAAATCATTAAAACCACAAGCTCGTATACACAGTCGGGATCCAAAGGTCTAAGTTGCGCTGCTTGGTACTTTTGTTGGATGAACTAGGAGCTCCGAGCTCGGATGGTGAACATGGCATAGCTTTTTTTTTATAAAGCATACAAAATATCTATCATTTTTTATTGTTTTTTTGAAAAATATTACAAAGTAAAATAGTTCAAATACAAAAATTAAAGAGATCTATCTACTATTTACAACCATCAAAATATCAACCATAAAACATTACAACCAATCTTAAACTACCCAAAGCAGACATGAATTGATATCCTCAAGAGCACACAAAAATCTCCTCACTTTGCAATTTTTTTAATCTGAACTGTTCGATCGCGATCAACACTTCTAATTTTAATAAATCATTCGTACATCAATATTTGTGTTTACATTTCCCCCACCAGAGAATACGCACCCAAACAAACATCTCAATAGTCTAATAAATATATATTCCTCAATAAAAGTTAGGAGACCGTCATCTAGACAGTCTTTCCAATTAACTCTAGTATTTGTCCAAACATAAAATAGATGTGCAACCTTAAAATGAATGCATTAAGAGATGGGGCACTAAGTTGAGAAAAAAAAATCATCCTATTCCTGTCATTCTAATGAACCCAATAAACTAATACAATGATAGCTAAAACAAATTGTCGATTCAGAACAATAATTACAAAGCAGAATCCCACAACTCAGGTATAGAAGATAAATTGGAAGAAATATATCTTATATTCAAAACATTAAATAATCTCTAAAAGTCATTCAGAAATGGACACAAAGAACAAAGCTCATTATCCCTGACAAAATGCATCCTTATTTTATTTTATTTTATTTGCATTTTTTTTTCTCAGCATTTTCATGTAGCAACGTGAATATGAGAATATTTGTATTGAATCATTGACATTGAAGTTTCTAAAATATCATTCAAGTCATCGAATGATATCTATAAATATTTAATTGTCTAGCGTTTGTGATAAGTGCTTATTTATTGTAAACTAGTAAGACTATTATTTTATATTTTTTTCTGTTGGTGTAAAGAGTGTGGATATAGAAAGAATATAGATCGATAATCATTTATTTAATAAAAAAATTAAAATATGACTCAAGGTGTCTTTATAATCGTCTTAACATCTTCATTATCTTCCAAACACTATATTTCTATCAAAAAAAAAGAGTTTGTAAAAAAATATCATTATCTGAAAGTGGCTTCTAAGAACATTATTTTTTAAACTGTTCTAACCTAAAAAAGGAATAAAAAAATATATATAGTATCGTAATATTTTAGAGCATTCATGTTTAGCTTAAATTAGAAAAATCATATATTTCAACCTAAAAATTAAAAAATCACAATTGTTGTCCTACTGCGCTTCAAGTTCATCTATGTGTCTAGGGATGACAATTTAGTTTACGGCCCGGTGAACCCATTCGAATCCATTTTAGTCCGACGTCAACCCGTCCTACTACGCTCCAAGTTCATCTTTGTGTCTAGGGATGACAATTTAGTTCACGGTCCGGTGGACCCGTTCGGATCCGTTTCAGTCCGACGTCAACCCGTCCGGTCCGGTTGAATGGATAGGGTCGGGCCGAACCATCCTACGGGCAGGGATAGGTACGGGTTTGGAGTTAGGCCCGCCTACCCATTCGGAGTAATTATATATATATAGAGTGGAGATACCGGAGTAATTATATATATATATTAATTTATATTTATATTTATACTTATTATATATATTGAGTTTGTCTATTGTGTTTTTAGTAGCACTTTGGCCGAAACGCTAACAGTCCAAATTTTAATTTTTCACGCTTGAAATTTTAATTTAAATAGCTCAATAAAAAATTATATCATAATTTTATAGAATACTAATTTTATCGTGTTTGAAATTAATTTACTATATTTAATGATTTTTGAAAGATAGCCCTAAAATAATAGAAAATTAATAAAATTTATATGTCAAAAATGCTTACTTCTAAAAATCATTAAGTATAGTAAACTAACTCTAAACACAATAAAAATTAGTACTCTATAAGATTATAATATAAAGATTTTATTGAGCTACTTAAATTAGTATGAAAAGTCAAATTTTGAATTGGTAGCGTTTCAGCTGAAATGCTACTGGAAGCACAATAAACAAATTCATTTATATTTATACATATTATATCTCAATATATTCTAAAAATTATATAAAATCTTAATATAATACTAATATCATTTAAATTATGTTAACTATTTAGTTATGATATTATTATATAAATAGAAGTACTAATATTTTTAAACTTTATAAATATAAACAATGTAATTCAGTAGATATTTTGATACTTTTTAGTCATATCTTTTAACTCGAAAATCCAATGAATACAAAATTAATTTCTCTAAACCATGACAACTATATTTTGTCATTTTTATATTTTCATCTCTTTCAAAAACAGAACATATCAATCTCAAAAATTCATATTATGAAGGTTAACTGCTAAAAATTTTAGACTTGTAGATATATTTTTTAATTATAACTTTGTACTAAAATATCATATTAAGATGAAGTAAAATTCTATACATTCATAACAATAAAATCTACAATTTTAATATTTTAAGTTTTCTGAAATTCATAATCTAAGATACTCAAAAAAATATGTTTCTCAGTCGATTTTAAAAAACTGCACTGCTCTGCAAAACGGATCTGGACGGACCAGGATCTTTAGACCCAAAAATATGGACCGGACATGACGAGTATTGATTTAAATGAACGAAACGGACCACTAGATTGACGTTTTACCCGCTAACCCGACCCATTACCGTCTCTATCTGTGCTTGTGTATATGGCTTCCTTTTTTTCTATTTTTTTCCTTTTCCCTTTGGAAATGAGAGTAGTGCTGAGATTACTTAACGGCGTTGCAGATGCGGGTCAGACAAGTAATAAGCTTTTAAAAAGAAATAGCAGAGATTACTTAATAGTTATGGTTAGACTCCGCGTTGAATTGTGGGATATATTCTATTATTCCTTCAGTCTGAACTCTGAAGGCTCTCTCTGTAATCTGTATCATGGATTAATAGATATGGGTTGGTCTCTGTCCAAATGCGTACCAGCACTTGGATGCTTCCATTGAGATCTCAGCTGTGCATCTTGAATTCTTGCTAAAAAGAATTAATTGTCTGAATGCACCTGATCCTTCTCTTAGCAGATTGCAGAATTCACCAACAGTTTTCAGATAGTCCGATACTTTGATCTCACATTGATATTAACGATGATTTGCATGCATGTACTACTTCTACGACCATGATTAGAAAACCCATCAATCAAGCAGTCCAAGTTCTTCGATGTAGAAAAGTTTTGAATAAAATTTATGCAACTTATAATCCAACGTCTCAAAATTATCAGTCGTTGATGAATCATCAATCAGTACTTATACTCTATAAGAAATTTAATTATTATGTTATCTACATCTCCTATAACATCTTCACTTTTATTTAAAGGAGGCTGATAATAGTTCCAAGTATTTGTCCCCACTTTTTGTCCCCAAAAGTTGACTGTCAAGAGTCAAAGTAATGTTTTGACTGCTATTTATATTTAATATTTATGTTATTAATACTAAATGAATGAGTCATTGATAATTATTTTTTTCAGCATCTAAATAGAACTAATTATATTTATTAATAATCTTATTTATATTACTGTTAATTATCTCCCTAAAAGTTGTCTATCAAGGGTAAAAAAATTAACTATTATTTATACTAAATGTTGGTGCTAATAATACTAAATGAAGAAACCATCGATAGCCAATTTTTTTAGCATTTAAATTAAATTATTTATAATTATTGATTATCTTATTTATATCAATTATATTAGTTATTGATCATTAGTATTAATATTTTTTTATATAATGCAAGGCAAAGTCAAAATGAATGTCAAAATAGATGTATATTTATAGCAATTGATAATCTTATTTATATTCATTAAAATAGGTAATTATTAAATGTTGTAATCTTTTTTATATGAATTCAATAGGAGTTATAGTTATGAACTATTATTTATAGTTGTCATAATAGTACTGCATTATTATCGACACAACTATTTAGACAAACATGTAAAAAAAGTATATATTGACACTAGTTTCTTGAATAATTATTGTGAATAAATTTGAAAAATAAAATTAATTAAAAAACTACAAGTGGATAGCAAGAAAAAAAAAGTAGTACATAAAGAACAATCTTCCATCCCGTCTTGAGAATCAATTTCATGAATACAATCGATCTGATTGGACAATACTTTTGCTTGCTTGGAAGTAGATGATTTCAAAAAAATAAACAAAAAAATCTCTACATCAGTGCGTTAATTTTCTTAAAACGCATTGCTTCGTTGTCAAAATATATAACTCGTTGCCAAAGTGATATCCCCCTATTCAATATTACTGTAATGTTGTCAACAGATCTTCAAATAAATACGAAAAAGTCTTAAAAAAAAACCTTATCTAAGATGTTCTTCTTAGTGATTTAAATTTTATATAATTTTATTATCGTTTATTAGTTCATCAAAGTCCATCAAAATTTTATATAATTTATAACGGTTCTAATTTAATAGTCTTTATAGTCACTATATAAGTATAAAGACAAGATTTTTGTATAATTTATCAGAGAATTATATTAAAAATTACTAATGATTAACGCCACGCCTACGAGTTTTGAACTAGCAAACGGTGATTTCAAGTTTGAACTAAACAATAATCAATTCTGACAATAACGTCATAAAGACCATCATGCTCTTGTAAGGATTCCAATTTCGACAATCGTACCCCACATATTTTTCTAAATAATAATAGATCAAAATTAAACCAAATTAATAGCAAGGTAACAGTAACACGCAACACAAATACTCGAATAAAGTAACAACAATTTGAACATCGCATATTCAAAATAGCGTTTCTTCAAGTTCCTTACAAACAAAGCTGGAAGCCAAGATGAATGAAATAAAGGTTAAAGATTATCCAAATTATCTTACTTTTGTACATCAGTGCCATGAAATTTTCGTCCAGCCTCGACAGCTTCCCTGTTGAGCGAAAAGAAATAAATAAACAAATCATGGGAAGAACCATAGGCAAACTCCGCTTCTCTTAAGAGTTACTTTTAAAAAATATATATATCATAGTTCTATTGGGGGCTGAAGGCCGATCACCAAAACAACGACAGTTTAAGCTGAAGTAATATATTATGGTTTAAGCTCAGTACATGCCATATTTGTTACTCATCTATTGTTTGAAGATTAATATTTACTGTCAAATAATTGTCCATTGTGAAACATTGGAGACAAGGGAAAGTTATAAATAAAGTATGATTTACAAAAAAAAAAAACATAATTCCATTAATGTTTTTACTACCTGAAAGCATCTACAAGCTCCTGATTCTCTGGTTGAAGTTTTACTCCTTCATAAAATGCATTTGCTGCTTCATCAAATCTCTGCAATAAAACAAATAGACAAAAAGAACATAAATCCAGACAAGTAAATATAGATATCGGGTTCTAAACTTCTATGAACTTGTAAAAAAAGATGAGTTCAATACAGGTATACAGTAAAATCTCTCTTTTCTCGACTTAGCATCAACTTTCAATTGTTGGTTAATTGCAACAAGCAATCCAAAAATGATGATTGTCACTTGCAAGTTAGGGTTGAAAACTACATTTCGGTTGTTGAATTCCCTATTGCGATCTAAACATTGCAAATATAAAAAAGATAGCTACTGTCAAAAAGGAACTAGGAAAGTCTTCAGTAGCCCCTGAACTGGTACACTTTTTATGGCCTTGAACCTTTTCAATTAGCTCTCAAGTAAACTAACTGAACCCAAACAATGTGGCACTTCTGCTTTACTTTTCATTAAATGTTGCATTCTCTGTGCTACAGTTCTTTGCAAATTATTAGGATGAAACTGGATCGAGGCACAGAGTAGATGGAAAGAATTAATTTAATGGGACCAAAACTGGATCGGGCCCACCTGCATCTGAAACATTAATTAAGCAATGCATACCATTGGATCAAGTCTGCCCACGGAGCATGCCCCAAACTAATCAGAGAAATGCCTCGGGGTTGGATCAAGCGGAGAACGGACTTCCCTAAGCAGAATGGATGCCAAGTTGCAGAGCAATTAAAAAAAGAGAAACAAGCAAACCTGTAAGAGGCGTAGAGCAGCGCCTTCTCTGTAACAGGCCTTGTGCCAGTCATGCATAAGCGCTCTGCAAGCTTTAGCGTCCTCCAAGGCATGCTCCCCTTGCCCCAGCCGTAGCCAGCACAAGCTTCTGTTGGACAGCAGCACCCCTTCATTTGGATCCAGATCAATTGCCTGTGTTATATAAAGGCAGTTCCTTAAGCTGGGATTATTACACTGACCTTATGGTGAGGTTTAGTTCAGTCAAGTCAGTTCAGTTGTGGTACATTCTCACAAAGTGTGAGGTGATCAGAAAAGCCAACATCAGTTCAACTAAATCTAATTTGAGTATAGAAATTGATGAAAGTCACCAAATTCCTCCTCTCACCTAAATTCTGAGTTGCCTCAGTATTCTTCTAGAGGCTCTGCAATTGGGGCTTTGTTTCAAAAACTGGAGCACTATGCCCTACTTGAATTTACTTTTCCTTTTTCTTTGATCTTTATGTATTTTTTGCTTATAACTGGGGATTTTCACCCTTACCAACCATTCCGGTATGATATTATCAGTGGATGCTCCAATTGTTCACAGGGATATAAATAACAATGATGCTATGCTGGACAGACTGCTACAGGCTTTGTAAAGCAATTTTTTATCAAGGCACGATAATCAAGAGAACAACTCTAACTTCAATTTCCCTAGCTCTGAGGATGATACTATTTCATCTTGCAATTTCTGACTAAGGACAACAGAGTCAGTGTTGGTGTAAAAGCAATCACCCCCACTTCAATAATGCATATGAATCCAAGCATGAGCAGTAATGGCAGCAGCTATTTGAAAATGTCATATATTAGTGCTGGCCTCACACGTTTTAAAATAGACTATAAATATTCAAATCATACAAAACAAAGAAGCTGACCTGTGTATATGCATCAATTGCTGCTTGATAATCCTTCCTCTTAAATGCTTCATCGCCTCTTTGTTTAGCTTCCATCGATCTCTTCTTATCCTCAGGTCGCACCTAACAAATTGACATTCTAGTCATTAATAATCTTTTAATATAATGATACAAATTTATGCTTTCAAGGCAATTTTATATGTAACAACAAATTTCCATTCAAGAAAGTTTCAAAAAGTCATGACCCATATACCCGACCTGACCTGAAGCAGGTCAAAAAAAATCATGTGGACTATTTTTTCAATCTTTTAGGCATTTCAGAGAGTCCTCTCGTGGATGTGGTCCGGTCCATGCACAACAATTTTCATATACAACTTAAAAAAAAAAACCTTAGCCATGGAAAAATGAGCTTTCTACAAATTCTACTATCAAAAAGCAAGAAAAGTAGTAACACCTCAACAAGTTTTGGTCTTTGTGGGCTTGGAGCTTTTGGCAATTCAGCTTCCTGTATGTTTTCCTGAAGAGGCATAAAAATGCAAGACTTACTATTAGCAATACAGCATGCACAAATGATATAAGATTGTTTGCACAATTTAAAATTGAGATTAAATTTGCAGCACCTTGTTAGCCTCAGAAAGAGTTAATTTCATCACCCCATCAATAGACCAGTCTGGAATTTTACTAACTGGGGAAGTCACTGGAAAGAGAACTTCAACCACTTCACGGTTCTCTCTCAAAGCTGCAACCTCTATAGGCTTAAACCCATCCTGTACAAAAGCCACAAGAAGTTTATGGCCAGCAAATACAGATCTTCTAATCTCATATTAATAGGAATCTTGAACAGAATGTACAGTGCAAACTCATGTCCTTTATTAAAATAATCAAAACTCAAAACTTTTAATAATAAGTGGGTAGGAAAAGAGTACATCGTCAGAAGCATTGGGATCTGCAGCAGCATTCAATAAGCATCTAATGACCTCTAAGTTTCCAACATCAGCCGCAACATGCAAGGGGGTTGCCCCACCAGCATTTACATTTGGATTAGCACCTGCCTACACATAACAAACATTAATAGTTAAAGCTAACAACTAAGAACAAGCAGTTCATTTCTTAACTAAATCTTAATTCAATCAAATAACCACACTTGAACAGTAGAAGGCAATATCAAATCCTTAAGCACCTCCGCATCTCTTAAAATTATCAAAAATATGCAAACTATGACATGTCTCAGAAAGTGAAAGACTGAAAGTAGAGCAACTTCAAATAGAAACCAACTTCAGAAAGGAACTCCTGCAGATCTACCAAAATTAAAATAGAGTCCCTCTCCCTGACAAGAAAACTGGACACATGCTACTAAAGAATTCTTCAATGCTAGCCGGTATAAGTCATCCATCTCTTCTTTTCCCTTTATAGAACTCAGGTAAATTTTAGTCGAATGATTGTATACTTTCAATTAATGCATGATATTCTTGCAAAAATGTATAAACAAGGCGCTTTCGGTAGGAGTTTCATGTTTTTCTTCTGACAATGGTCATGGCAATTGAATTTAGTTTGCCTAACCTCAAGTAAGAGTTGCAAACATTGAAGTGATCCAGCAGCCACAGCTGACAACAATGGTGTGATACCATCCTCAGTCTCCGTATTAGCCTACAAATGAATTGATTTAAATAAACTGTGTTTTGCAAAATAATAGTCAACATTTCCGCATATCAAATATCATCCAACATTTCTCATATACTAGTTAATATCCAACTTTTGAGACAAATGAAAATAGCATCCAATTAATTCTTTAGTTTTGTCATTTACTAAGCACATATTCAACTAAAATCTAGCAACACAACATCCATTGCTTATTTACGAATTTGCATTGACTTGATACCAGTAATTTGGTGAATCATTGAGAATGTTCATTATTTGCACAATTATCCTCTTGGAAATATTCTGAGAGGACCAAATGCCAAAATTTGCAGGTGCTTATGCTAAAAATGTTAAACAACAATGCTATTTAACAAGTATTTGATATGCATTAAAACCAAAAAAATAGTAAATATTTAAAATATATGGCAGTTGAAATGAAATATAACAAACATGAATCTGACAATCATTTCAGATATTAGCATCAAAGCTTAAAATATCATGTCATAGGAATATTTCATTATATTTTAGTATTTACTCATTTTTACTAAGTCTTGATACTTCCAATATATTCCAATATATTCAAATCCAGTTTATATGTTCTAGTTAGAAAGTGGTTGATACAGTCAAGATTGGAAGGGACAGTACACACTAATTCTTCGATTAAATCTTCTCATTAACAACTCAATACTTTTTTGCAAATAACTAAAGAAAGATAATATGAGATATTTTGGTGTTTCCCCAATCGTGTAAGAATGGGGCTTTTGCCATCATAGAGCACGCTTACGTTAGCATTATGCTTCAACAGAAGTTTGACAGGTTCAGGTTGACTGTGACCAGCAGCCCATATTAGAGGTGTGCCAGCATCACTCTGTGATTCTACGTCTACTCCTTTTGATATAAGAAGCTCCATTATCTCTATGTTTCCTACAGTGACAAATTAAAATTTTCATGTATTGGAGCGCAATGCATAAAAGAGAAGATAAATGCACTGATATGATTGTTTCTGTGTGAGAATTCATGCATGGATACACGTATCAGCAACCAGAGTAGTCAGTTAAATTAATTAATGGTTTAGATGGTTGACACAAGGTACTAATACTATCGTGCAAATATAGCATGTTTAATTGTTTATCCATATCTTGTACGTGATACATGTACTAAAGCTGCTGGGAAGTATCTAGGTATTATATTCCGATGTGATTGGACTTAGGGAAATTGTAAATATGAATACCAATGGAAAAAAATTAAAAAGCTAAAAGACCTATGCCAGCAGCATGGTGTAGAGCAGTAGCACCCAAATTACTTGAAGCAGATGAATTTGCCCCTTGCTCTAGAAGATATTTTACAGTACCAAAATGGCCTTGTCTTGCTGCATGAATTAGAGGTGTCTCACCTGAAACAAAGCAGTACCTCAAGGACTATTATCTATTCACATTAACAGCCAAATTCAAGTGGAACTTTGGTAAATCAAGCATTATACACTGATAGTCCTAAATATGGGTTCATCGTTTTACAGTTCTAGGAGCACAATTTTCATATCAATAACTTAACAATAAGCCTGCTAGCAGCATGGATGATCCAAAAATGAATGTTCTTCAGTTAAGAAAAATAACATACCGTCATCGTCCCTAGCATCAGGATCAAGCTTAAGCTCCCCAAGCAAGAACTCACAAATTTCTATTTTACCTTCTCTGGCAGCAAAATGCAATGCGGTTCTATTATTTGCATCTTTAACTGCCTCAACTGTCTTTGCCATTCCCTTTCCTTCATCCAGTTGGTTTGCAATATCTATGAAGACAGACTCGAACATGATGAATCTTAGAAAGAACTCAATGTGAAATCATGTACTTATGTGTTAACTTTGTGCCTGCCTGTAGGTGTTCAGGTAATGAATTTGATCAAAGATTGTCGGAACTCGGAAGAGTGAATGTGTGTCTGATCACAAATTAATTGTTTGGTCGAGAATATTGAATCAATTTAAGGGCACAATCAATAAGCTGGCATGATGAATATAAAGATATGGAAAAATAACACTTGAATGAAACTAACAAGAAAACTGATATTACACTGTACTGAATCTATGCGGTGTCCAGTGAGGTATTGGCTTACTAACCTAAATTGCACTCATATTTAAAAAACTATTTAAAGCAAAACAACAAAACAAGTGAACAGTGAAACCACTGCTTCCTGGAGTATTTTGTACATATTTGAGATTATTTAATAGTCTGGACTGAAGAAGAAAATCAAATCAAATCAAATCATAGGAGATGACTCACTCTTGAAAATATCAAGGTTACCAGTGCTAGCCGCTTCTAGAAACTTCTGCACCTTCGATCGAACTGCCGTTCAAAAAAAAAGTTAAAAAAATAAAAACAATTAGATTTTTCACCGAGAAGGGATCTAGCAAGACCTGAAAGAGCAGTGGAAGCATCAGCCGTCATGGTTAAAATTTTCTTAAAAATCGCTAGAGAATTGTACGATCTTTGGCCTCTGAGAACAAGGGAAGAACAGCACGGGTAATGGCCAGGCTGGGAGGTGCAAACAGCGCAGCGCTACTTTTGCTTGTTGTTATTGGAGATTTGATATCAGCCGTTTGATCTTGGGTTTAATGTTATTAATAGAGAGGTTTTATTAGGGGTATTAATGGGTCGGGTCATATTATTTTATTATTTTTTGACACGATCCGTATTAAACAAAAAAATCTTTGATCCGACCCGTGTAAAATAATTAATTATTTTATATAATTAATATAATATTAATTAATTTATAATTAATCTTAACTAGTATATATTTAAACTTTAATTAGTACTAAATCACAAAATAACTTTAAAAAATATAATTAATCTTGGATTGACCTAAAAAAATTAACTATTTTATATTCTTCATGTTCGGGTTCGATTCGGATTAACCAGTTAAATCGGGTCAATAATCGAGGTTTTATATATCGTTGTATACCTTTGGGCCTTCTTGCTAGAAATTTTGTTCTTTTTCGAGGAAAATCCAAAAATGAAATTCCTATATTTTGAGCTTGATAACTATTAAGGGGCTTGTAAAAACTCAGACTTTTTTATGCATTCTGTGCATTTTAATATATGTATATAAATATGAGTTACGCTATGATACTACTCGTAGTTAATGAATTAAATTTGCTACGGACTAAAATATATAGATAAATCATCTTCAAATCTTGATTTATGGATCTCAATAAATTTTTTATATCAAAATATGATGGGATATAAAAAAATTCTATTTTTTGAGTTTTCAAAGTATTAGTTTTGAATTTTTTTTAAGATGATTCAATAATAATAAAAAATAATATATATTTTCTAAGTCATTTTTAAAAATCCAAAAACTAATACTTAAAAAATTTTAAAAATAGAATTTTTTATATCTCATCATATTTTGAATATAAAAAATTTATTGAGACCTATAAATTAAATTTGAAGATGATTTAACTATATATTTGAGTCCGTAGCAAATTTAATCATTAACTACGCGTAGTACCATAGCCTAACTCTATAAATATTATATAATATAGGACAAATAACAAAATATCAAAAGTAATATATGTTTAAGTTTTGAAAAAAAATATATTCTATACAATTTAAACTCAATATAATAATTTGATGACTCCTGTTAACAATTCTTTTAAACTTCTGAAATCACTGTCAAGAACATCCAAAAATACAAATTTGACTAATTGATTTATAATACAATCTCGGCAATTATGTTGTTCATATTTGACCATTAACTATCATAATTTATAGAGAAAATATTTACCCACTCTAACTTCCATCTGATAAAAAATCTTCCACTTTTTGTTGTACAAATTCAGAAATCAATTTAGTATCTCTATCTAAATCTTTTCTCATATATCTCTTTTTCAAATTTAAATTATTTTTCTCTCCTCACTTGTTGGTTTGCTCACCTCTAGTGATTTTCTTCAACGATTTATTCTATGATCTCTCCGATGGTCATTTCTAACTACTTTTCTAACAATCTGTTATTGTGATCTGATGATATGTTTTCGTCTCATTACTCATTGATGATTCATTTTGTCTCTCTGATTACTTTTCTCTCCATTGCGTTGATCATTACAATTCTCTCTCTCTCTCTCTCTCTCTCTCTCTCTTTTTCCTTTTAAAAAACGATCACTGGTAAAGTACTAAAGTGATTCCAATGCGAGGTTAACGCATTATGAATTGTTTGTGCTCATTTGGTAGTTGTCAAATTGTCTCCTTTGATTAATGCACCTGAGATCTATTTCATCCCTCTGATGATCGTCAAATGTTGTTGTTTTTACATATCCTCTGTTTTCAATCAATATGTAGAAATTACTTGCCGATTTAAGGAAAATGAAGATATTTTGAAGAAAGAAAGATATGATTTGGTGTAAAAATTAGACATGTCATTAAAAATAATTGCATTTCATTTTTCTAGAACCATCAGTTAGAAAAATTAAATATTAGTTCAAAGTAAATTACCAAATATTGCATTATTAATTCAAATGCACAAATAAATTATGAAAAAACATCATACACGAGTACAAATTAGATCTCATATTAATTAAATTTATAATCTACACAGAAAATACTCAATTAAAAATATATAATATGCCTTTTTCAACGGATATCTGAATTTCACAATTAACCAAGTCTGGATAATTATCCGAATCCATATCCACATTCATATTTGTTTCCGAAATGAAAACCGTATTGGCATCCGTATTCATAAAATAAATTCAAACCCATATCCAAATATGACAATTATCTGAATTTATATCTATATCTAAATTATCTAAATAATAATCGAGAGAAAATCTAATAATATCCCAATCTGTTTACTTTAATTGTTTGATCTTTTTAAATTTTGATTTATGTTGCTTGATAAATTTTTATATCAAAATATTATGAAATATAGAAAATTTTCATTTAAAATTTATTTAGAGTATTTTCTCAAATTTTTGAAAATGATATATTTTCATATATATAAATATTTATTATTTTAGAATCATGTTAAAAAATCTGAAAAAAAAATAGTTATAACTCTGGACATTATTCTCTTATTTTATTGGGCCCAGTACTCTTCAGTTTCTCATAGGTATTAAGCCCATCGAAGGTAAGACCCATTCACACAGTTCTGATCTAATGAAAAAGAAACATAACATGTAACCAGTCTTTACAATTGATCAATTTTACCACTAACGGAAGCGTTCCAGAGATCCCTAATGCTAATGCAATATACACGACGAAAAGCCACAAGATGCAGTTAAAAATTGTGCAACCAATTTTTTTAATTAATGAACGTAATCGAAAATTTTGATAACTGAGAACGGTCGTACCAGTTATGCAGCGTGATAGCATCCAAGCTGGATACTGAAATTACTCTTATTAGAGTTACAAGTATCATGCAAATTTAGGCCGAGAGTCCCCCCCCCCCCCCCCCCCCAACCCCACCAAAAAGAAGAAAAAAAATCCCAAGTGGTAATTTTGAATAAAAAAATTGTCACGTTATTGACTCTTATCTATAACAATCAACATTCAACAATGCATGAGAAGCTTCAGTTGGTTTTCAGATTACCAACATTATATTCCGATGAAAATAGTTATTCTAACGTAATTCAAAAAATGGGGCAATAAAAGGGGAAAGAGAGATCTTTTGGGGAAAAGTTCTAGGGTCAAGCCCACAATTTTGATAAAAGGGAAAGAAAGATGATGCAATTGATCTATCCAGGCCACCAAAATTCATCCTTATGACAAAATCTAAACACCAAAATTCATCCTTTTGATTCCACAACACATGACAAAAAGACTCTTTTAACTGTCAGATGCTCCCCAAAAAAAAGGAAAAGAAATATCATCCTGCAGTTACCCTAGACTCAACTATTTATTGCCTGAAGAAATTCTGCCAATTCAAAACTTGAGAACCAACGGATAATTTTTGCCTAAACTATTTACTGCACAAAGAAAGCAGCAGTAAGCTACCCGATTGATTATCTGCTGCAAGAGATAGGTTAGCTCGTGTAGAAACACTGAGTCTTAGGACCCCCACAAACAGGACACTTGTCAGTCAACAGTTCACAATCCGAGCATAAACAGAGATGGTGACATGGCACTATTGCAACAGAAACCTCTGCACTTTTGCAGACACGGCAAGCCCACTTATTTACTTGTGATACACCTTCAGAGGCCACTTCAATATCATTGGATCCTTCAGCAGCATCATACTGAGCATACGTGTCTGGGACATATGATTCACTTCCTTCAGCTGTGAAGTGGGTCAAAGCAGTATCATACTGGCGACTCATCTCTTGAAGATCTGGATCTCCTCCTCCATCTGAGAAGTGGATCTCAGCAGTGCTGTGATGGAGAGGCATGTCTCCCAGTACTGGATTGTCTTCTTTGGCTGACAAGTGGGTTTCAGCAGCTTTTTTCTGGAGAGCCATGTTTAGGATATCCAAATTGCCTCCTCCAGCCAAGAATCGTGTCTCGGTGGTGTGACTGGCATGCTGGAGAGGCACGTCTTGGAGATCCAAACCACCTCCTCCAGTTAAGTAGCGGGTAGTAGTGATGCCTTGCTGGAGAGGAATGTCTCGGAGGAGATCTGAATCGCTCTCAGCTGAGAAGTCGGCTTCAGTTGAGCAATCAGTCTCAGCTGTCACTTCTTCTTGCTTTTCCAAATCAGATATCTTCCCATCCCTAATTTCCTGCAAGGGAGAATTTGTGGTGAATTTCCATTATAATCGTGAAGCTACAATATAGTTGCATATTATTAATATATATGGATCTACTGACAAGTCATTTTTTGTGAATCAGAAATAATTAATCACAACATCTACAAGTTTCATTCAGAAAGCAGCTAACATTCCATTGGCAGGAAGCAAATTTAGTCTATGGTTCCATGGAAATTATCAGTCAATTGTTATCAGAAGGTTAAAAAATTTTTTTACAGATAACTGAGAATTATTTTATAAATTTAAAAGAAATATATATATTACAAGCAAGCTCAAGAGTGTAAAGCAAAAGAAAAGAAAACAATAAAAATGTACCTTCTTGAGAGTAGATGGCCAAAAGCACAATTCAATTCATATAACTCAACCATTCCCTTTTATAAGATTATTTTCCTTTTAATAGATTATATGCATTTTGTTTTATTCTTGCCAAAGTTTTTGGCACTGTAAGGAAATTATTTTGGTGCATCAAGTATAATATAAGGCTATTCAACATTGTTGAAAATTCAACAGCAAGAATGACCCTTCTGTGCATCCCATTATAAAAGATCAAGAAAAAAATAAGTACCTTAGAATTCAGTTTGCCAGGATAGAACACTTTTACATGTTTTAACAACCGAGCTAGTTGCTGACGACATTAAAGAGCTGCTTGAGAAAAAACTGTGAGGTTTGCCGACCAGTCTCAGGTATTATTTGAACGAATTATTTCACCCACTAAATGCACACTTCAAAACGTCAAGAAACAAAGAAATATCAGCAAGAGCAAGTCATGCAATAATATCTGAGCCCCTGTTAAAAGCAATAATACGATGACAAAAGTGAAGTTTAATGGTGCTTACCAGTATGTTTTATTTAAGTGATACTCCCGTCAAGTGATATTATTTTCCTTGAGGAGTCATTTAATAGATATTTAATTAATCTGGTCAATTTATGTAAACAAGTAATTTACCTCTGAAATCATATCCCAGATTAATCATATAAGGTTTTGATAATTTTAGGAAGTCCACTTTTGCCCCTCAAACTATTGTATTTGGTTCAAATGAGTCATTGGACTATTTTTTGGTTCAAGTGACCCCCTGAACTCTTCTATCCAGTTCAATTTGGTCTTTCCATCTATTCAATGTTAAATCTCAGTTAAATCCTAACTACTCCCTCCTTCAGTCCCCCTCTTCTTTCTTTGAACTTTTTTTCTTGTGTTGGCACCTTCTTCCTCCCCATGTTTTGCTTTCCTGTTGATCTCTCACCATGCGTTGAAGGTAGTTGGCTGAACCAAGAACTCTCATGCTGTCATGGATTTTTTTTTTTTTTTCTCTCTTACTTCATATCAACTAAATTATGAGATGACAGATGAGTCTTCAAATTGAACAGTAATTTGTTCTAATTAGAAGAATGATGCTTGCTATTTGGGCATGCAAATTAAGGCATGCCCAAAACGTAGGAATGGTTTTAGCTTTCACAACGATTGATACATCCAGAAATTTCAATGCTTCAGACCAAACAATTAAAGCTTAATTGTAAATGGAAACTGCACAAAAACAATCTATTCAGTAACCACTTCAAACCATTTTCATAGAAATGTAAGAACTCAAACATGCAATATAAGTCAATATGCAACCAACAGACCTTGAAGGGGAGATGATGAGAAGGGAGGTAGACCATAGACGCAACACAAGATATCAGCAGAGATGGAACATATATGAAAGGAACTAGCACAAAAAAAAAAAATGACGATGGAAGGAGCTGTTGGCTCGTTTGAATTTAACAGAGATTTAATAGTATATGGATGGAAGGGTCAAATTGAACCAGATTGAAGAGCTCGGGCGGTCATTTGTACCAAAAAATAGTTCAAGGAGTCATTTGAATCAAATACCATAATTCGAGGGGCAAAAGCGGACCTTTCTCTTTTCTTTATTGATGCCAATCTTTAATTTCATTAATGAGATCTTTAAAAATCTATGCATAGTTTAATTACTTACAGGCTCTAATGCAACCCCTAAAGTGCTTGAATTATATGATAAGAATAGAAAGGAAAATAATAGTGACATACTGAAATTGATAACGTGAGAACTTGGTATTCTAAAAGAAATAAACAATCTCTTTGTTAAATTCTGGATGTTTATTGACTCCCAATAGTAGTGGAAAAAATATTGAATCGATGTTCCACTAATCGAGATGTAAATAGTTCCCATCTAAGTCCTAATGACGAGTAGTAAAAAAATTTTGAAGTTTGAATATTGCACAGACCGGCCCAATTACCAATCAAAATGAACAACAAGAACAGGCATGATAGTAAATCGATTATCACGTTCTCAAACCATTGTTCTAATTGTCAGTCGTATGATCAAATTTCATATTGCATATTACTGAGTACGACACATTCGAAATTACCTGATGCGAGGTCTGAAGCCCGAATTCATAACTGGACAAGCTTTCTTGCGATTTAGCTTTGAGTTGTTCAGCGAGAAGCTCGTTCTTTAAAGGACGCGAGTTCTTTCGGTTCGGTACACTCTTCTTGCATCCGACTCGTCTAACCCTGTTCGTCACTGGTGCCGTCCTCCGGCGTACCTGGACGATCGCCATTGATGAAGAGAGGCGAGAAAGATGGATGTAAGCTGAAATAGATTTTGAAAGTTCTTGAAATCTTGACAAGAGGAGAGAAAATGAGCGACTCGAGGATAGTCACTCATTATTATATCTAATAATAATATGAATAATTTAATTATTAATAATAAAAATGATAATGTGTCATTATCAATAACATTTTAAAAACTAAAATGTTATTTTTTTTTATTTTTAGTTTAACTTTTATTCAAAAAAAAATCCACACTAATGAGAATGATGCACTCCCACTAAAAATAAAACCCAAAAATACAAATCTGCCTTATATTCAAGTATTCAATTATGAAATTGTGCTACTAAGAGTGACGTTTTAAAAGAGCAGGGTGAGTTTTTCAGCGTCTCATCTATATCCATAAAAGAACAGAACATATGTATTGGAGATATTCATTAATATTATCAAATAATGTGTAATGATCAAAATACTCATATTCAATTTATTATTGAGATAGTTTGATTTTATAAAAAAAGCGATGATTCATATTTTAGTCAAATTTATTTATAATCTCCATTCAATTTGTTATTTTTTACCATGTATTTAGAGGAAGTATAAAAAATTTATATACCAAATAAATTAAACATCAACTATTATTAAAATTTTATTTAAAAAATAAAATTACACATTGTACAACATCACACATTACTAAAAAAAGAAAAAAAATTATATTTTGTACATTATCTTTTATTAAATGATGAATTAATTTTACATAAAAATTTAAGAGGCTTTGAAAGTGATTTAGATATAAATTATATCTAAGTAAAATATATTATTTTTATAAAAAATTAATGTTGAATATAATTATTTTATAAAAAGTTGTATGTCAAATAATTAAATATCAACTATTTTAAGTTTTATTATAAAAAAATAAAAATACACATTGTAAGATATATTTTATACATCGTATTTTATTAAATAATAAAATAAATTTATTTAAAAATTTAAGAGTCATTGTGATTGATTTAATTATTAATTATATTTATCTAAAAATATATCATTTAATTATAATAAATTTAGTTCTAGATATAAATATTTTTAAAATTAAGAGGGTCCGCACAACGGACGGGTTCTATACTAGTGGTTTAACAACATAAACAAATTTGTTGTTTTTTATTTGAATGGTACGAATTGAAAGTGCGGGATTCTGATCTTTTAATTGAAGACAAGCAGATATCATCCTCTATCCGATGTTTCATGTTTAATTTTTGTTAGATTTTTTTGTTGTTCGAGTTCAATTTGATAATTCTTTAATTAATTAGTTCAGATTTGATTTATAATAAGTTATTTGTATATATTTTAAATTATTTAGTCAAGAGAGTTCAAATATCTCAATTTTATGTCTCAATTATGCCTTCACTTTTTAAATTTTTAATAACTCAAAATTTAAAACTAAAATATCAAAACAAAATCATTAAATTTGATCTAGGTTATTTTTTTATGTATAAATTAGAAATATTGACATTTAAAAAATACATTAATATAATTAATTTCTATATATTGATTTGATAACTTATTAATTTCTATAAAATGAAAGTGAAAAAATAAATATTTTCTACGTGTAAGAATTTTTTTAATATAGATCAAATCTAACAATTTTATTTTAGTTTTAAATTTTGAGTTATTATAAATTTAAAAAAATAGAGGCGTGATTGATGAATAAAAATTGAAGCATGTGAGCGCTCAATAACATATGCAATAATATAATTATTTTATTATCAAATTAATAAGTTATATTTAATTTATTACTAAAATAAAAAATAATAGTTATTTTTCAAATATTATTATAAAATTAATGAAATTATTAATTATTTTAACTCTAATTATTTATGATAATATTAAAATAAATATAAAAATTAATTAATTGAGTTTGTCTAAAATTTGATTTCAACTCGAATTTAATTTAGTTTGAGTTTCATTTAGCTTGTGTTCAATTAATTCGATTCATTTGCAGTTCTACTACCCGCAACCCCTTCCTATCTGAATTTAATTAATGGAAGTGTCCTTTCCCTCGGGATCTCAATTCACGAAGGTTTAACACTGCACGGGTTTAGGGTAGTTTTTCTTTTTCTGTTTGAGCAAGGATGGAAGTCTAAATTATCTAGCTTTGAAATGTTTATAAAGAACTTTATTCATGTTTCAAACCTAAGTTTACTGTGAGTTATCTCAACAATTTCAACAACATACTTTTTTAAATTCAGTTAAAGTTAAATATAAAATAAAATGATTTATATGTTATTGAAAAAAATAATATAGTGAATAAATTTCATTCAATTCGATCATTATTTAATGATGTATGAGGAATTATTAGTTTTCAATTGTTAAAATTTAAAATCATTTGAGATACACAGTCAAGAAAACACACACACGAATCATATCATTTAAAAAGACATTATTCGTGCATGGCATAAATCATTTCTGTAACTTTTAATATCAATTTTAATTGTTACTTTCAATACTTATCAAGTTATCTATTTGTAAGTAAATATAATAATTTAATATCAAACTAAAAAAGACCATAATCAGCCTCCGAACAAATTTACAATTTGAGCCCCGCAAAGAAAATAATATTTTGCATCCTTCCTCGATCCGTCTGCGTTCTGTCTCTTTTCTTTCATTTTCTTCGTTCGCCTTAAGCCGCATGAGATAGAATAAATGAATGAAATAAAAAGCCATATTACATCCGTGACTCTTTTTAGTAAATATGAAAAAAAAAATTATTTTAATAATAAATATTAATTAAATAAAATTTTATGTATGACAATACTAGGTGGGTTGCATGTTTAAAACATATAAGTTTCATTAGCGTCTTTCTACTAAATGAGCCACGTGGGACATTTACGACGCTACTGAGGGTTGTACTGCAAAAAATGAGTTGAGTTCGAAGTCTTTTTTATTATTCGCGCTATGAGCCCTATCGACGCCTTTCCACTAGGGCAATACTCGCAGACCCATGGTACATGCGCAGACACTAGTGCATCTCTTAAACGCGTCAGTTCTACTGACGTATTTAAAGAAAAAAACCAATGAAAATGGGTGTTATCCTATCTATTATTAATTTTTAATTAATTAATTTTTATTATTAAAATTTTTATTTTTCTCATACTTATTGAAAAAAATCTCGGAATGTTACATTGGTGTTATGTGCTGTTTGTTTTGTTCCTTTTCGGGCACTAGCCCATAGAGCAAGAGACTAATATAGTAATTTGGTATTATCGGGATATTAAGTGTCTTCAATAAAGGTGTCATATTAATTAACTACTTTGTCTCATTCTTTAATCTGCTTTTTTTTAATCTTACCACATACCTTGCTCTTAAATTCTCACACCAATCAAATTTCATCTATTATCAAGTACATACATGTAAATTAATGTGGGTGTTTTTGCATTTTTTAAATTAAAATTAATGTCCATGTAAAATTATATATATATATATATATATATATATATATACTTTTTATAAAAAATTAAAAAATAATGTACATGAACTGTGTATATATATTCTTTTTTTTATCAGAACAGTTCCCGGAAAATATGCACAACAAATATTGCAACTCTTGTAAATTATTTAAAATCAAATAATATGTGCAAACTTAATGAATTATTTGGACATACAATGAATATTACATAATATTCTATTTATATTTATATATAGTAGCGCCAACTGAAACTAGCCTATGGGTTTTGGTTTTCCGTTTCACTTGAAAAAATAACGTCAACTTACTGAAGCCTGTATTTTAAAATATAATACAAAAGTGTACTAAAAACTTTATAATCACTAGAGTTGGAAGCCGCGGGTATATGACATAAATATAAAATAATATATTTTTAAGTTTTCATTTTATGCAGATATCAAAAAGGAAAAAAATTCTCAAACTTAGCTAACAAATAAAAAAAAGTTGACAAACCAAGAAAAAAATTATTAACAAGTTGTCATTATGTTTTATGTTGTTCAACATAAGGTTTCAAAATAATAATAACCAGTGAAGTTTGAAAAGTAATGTTTATCTGGGGAAAAACATCGCATAAATCAAATCAGATCTATGCCACAAAGAACGTTATAAATATATAAAAAAATCTAAAATAAAAATAAATGTTATAAATATTTTGAATTGTTGTCTTTATATTCTTCATTCATATTGCCGTCTTAATTTATGTTCTTCAACATCAAAGAATTTCAACCAGTGAAATTTTTTAGAATTTCAACTAGTATGTCTTTTCATCATCTGAGCATTAAATTATTATATTTTTTTTCAAGATTTGGAAGTTTTGTACAACGAATATGCTTTAAAAGCTACTAAATGCATCTAAAATCAAGAACCCAATAAACAATATTAATTATATTATTAATTACTTAAATTATGCACATTTAATGAAAAGAAGAAAAAAAAAGAGAAAATAATCAAACGGTCATAAATTAGAATGACGTGACACTGTTGAAAAGAGAAGGTTTGACATTCTTTTCTGAAGATATAATTATTACGTCGATAATCAGATTATGAGAGATTGGATTGGCCGCGTTGGATCGAAAATAGAAGAAAACTTTTCCGGTCTTCATTCCACCAAGTAAACTAAAAACCAAGGATGAGCCGTTGGGATTCGGCTCCTCTCCACTATACGCAAAATATAATGATGCTGACACATTGCTGGACTTTTATCCGATGGTATCGCTTGAAAACCTGCTGCCCATTACTTCCAATGCATGGTCTGAATATTGAAAAATAATATTTTGAAGTTAAATTTTTATTAATTTGACTTTTATATTTAATTTTTGTTGAGCAATTTTTTTATTTAATATCATAGATAATAAAAGAATTATATAAAAGTTTTAAAATATAAAGTTCCGTAGATAAAAATTTTCTTCATCGACTTGATTATTTATTATTTTGCGTTTTATTTTTTTATTTTTAATAAGTAAAAATATATTATTTTGATAATTTTTGTTATGTAAGAATATATGTTGAATTGTTGAATTTTTTATTTAGTATCTGTTTAGCTAATGAATTTGAATCCGATAAATTATTGTAATCATGATCTCCTATCAAAATTCTATAACCGCCCCTAGCTTGTGTGAGGCTCATAAAACACTTATACTTTCATAATGAATACAAATTCATATACAACGTCTGTGTGGTTATTTACTTGCTCAATTTAGATTAATTATTTAAAATGAAAATTTATAAAAATATTTTTGGTTATAAACAAGATGAAAAATAAAAACTTAATATGTTTACATTTTATACTTTTTCGGAACAACATATCTTTAATTTTTTCTGACGTAAAAGTATTTTTTAATCTTGTTTAAAAAAAGAAGTGAAATAAATTAGTGATTTTAATTAATGATCGGATAATGTTAATATTATTAACTTGATAAGTTGCATTATTTTATTAAAACAAAACATCATCAATTAATTTTGGAACAATGAAAAACATAATTTTCTTCTGTAATGTAAATAATAATATTTTAACCACCTAATGAATTTTGGTAAAAAAATGAATTAGAAAATCCTAGTTTCAATTTTTTTATCGTATATATAATATTCATCAATTACCCAATATCTTAGTTTTGATTTGTAAGTTAAAAATTGCTCATTCTTTTCTAAACTACCAGTTAAAATACTTGTGACGTGAGTTATTAATATATAGTGACGATGTTATCATGAATCAATCATTCAAATGAAATTACTAATTCATTTGAATTCATTTCAAAAGAGTAAGGTGGAATATTTATAAAGAAAATTTTTATTTGAGGAAAATAAATATTTGTATGGAAAAGTATAAACATATGAAGCTTAGATAACTAATAGTAATAGGGTTTAACTATATAAACGTTATATATCATTATTAAATTATATGACATTCCATTGACAATGGGTTATTTTGACAACCTTAACAATGAACCTCTAAATAAATATAAAAAAAAAATCTTAAAAATGAAATGTGTTTTTCTACTTTTAGATTGGTGGTCATTCAAATTTTATGCAATTTCATTATCGTTTGATAGTCCATCAAAGACCATTAAATTGAAACCGTTGTAAATTATATAAAAATTTGATGGTCTTTGATGGACTATCAAACGATAATAAAATTGTATGAAATTTGAATGACCATCAATCTAAAAATAGAAAAACACATCTATAAATTTTTTTCTATCTTTAAGACTTTTTTTGTATTTATTCAGAGATTTATTGTCAAATTTGTCAAAATAACCCATTATCAACCGATCCCTTATCTTTTTATAAGCCTGATGCATTAATGGAGCTGTTGAAACAACTAACCGTTCAATAATACCGGGGCCTTTTAAGCTGAACCGTCGGATACAATTTACCCATGTGTCACCATCCGGAGGATGCAGGGATCCTCCAATGTTTTCCGTACAAAGGAGAGGATCCGAATCCAGATCTCCGCACACCGAACACCAAAACCAGCCATTCTGGGCCCACGGAATGAGCCCAAGAGATTAAACCGAGTTGCTCTCGGATCAAACATTATTTCCTTTCCTTTCTTTCCAAGTTCCTGTATAGGAATTGGATTTCCTTTGCGTGTGGCCTGTATGAAGGACCATACCCGTGTTGGTCCCACTCTCTGACTGATCCCAGAATTACTCCAGCAATGGAAGAGCTGACAATTATGTCTCATTGTTAAATAATTAAATGTTCAGAATTTTTCTTTCCCTTATTTTACTATTACAGACGTAAAGAGTTGTGTATTTTGTGATGAAAGTAAAGAATTAACTATCTTTGGTTCATCGAATCTGTGAGTTATCTAATTAATAAAAAAAATCAAAGCTAAAAACCGGGAGCGTTTGGTATCCTATTAACATAATTGACGAATAATTTATTTTTTATCTATAGTCAATGTTTCACGAATAATTCATCAGTTTAATATATAATGTTTTTTATTAAAAATATTTTATTCACGAATAAAATATAATATATATTATTTTAAATAAAAATTCATATATTTTTATATTTTTTAGTATTTTAATATATAATTTATTTATATTATATGAAATAAATTATTTTCATATTATATCCGAAATATAAATTTTTGACCTCTCGAATATTCATCTCTCTATGAGAGGCATATGTCAGCCACACAACATGCGCCACAACCCACAGACCGGCTGAACATATTCTATTTTTTAACATTGAAAATTAATTTTTTAAGAGATCAAAATTTGAAAAAAGATATTCAATATAAATATTTTTATTTTAAAAAAATTTTAATTAGAATATTTAAAATAAAAATCTAATGAGAATAATTTTAAAAATTTATAGCAGTTGTGTCACAATGTAGATCCGTCCTGGCTACAGAGGATCTAAACTAGTTTACTTTATCCTATTTCCCAAGCACAAGTAGTCGTAGCTACTGATGAGTGAGTATCGCTATCCGAATTTATTATAATTATTAAATTTATACTGTTTAAATTCAATCTCCACATTTAAATTCAGCGATCAATTTAAATTTAGATACTTTACTCAGTAAAATATTCTATGCGGGCGTGAATTCAGGTACCGACAGGACGAGACTATAAGTATCAGTGATACCAAACCCACGGTCGACCCACTTCTTCTGGAATTCACTATCGGGTCCCCACCCGGGCACTGAACCCGCTATCGACTTGAACATGTACGATACAGGTGAAGAAACAAGGAGAGAAGAAAAATAAAAACAGAGGGAATTAGATTTAGCAGTTTGCAATTAGCACTTTAGCAGTGACAAAGATCTCCTTTCTCTCTCTTCCTCGCTTCTATATAAAAGCATTTCGGTCATATCACAAACTCATTCTTCGTCTCTTTATTTTCTCTTTCTCCATGGAATCTTTCGGCAGAGCTGCTGCTATTCACTCCATTAACCCCAAGGTTTTGAGCTCCACTTTCTCTTCTCTTTTTGCTCATATACCCTTCTCTTGTGTAGAATTTACCTTGGAGATTGAATATATTAGCAAAAAGCCCTTCCAAAAACTGATTTAAATTCTTTTTTTATTTTCCTGTGTTATATCCAGGTTGTAAATTGTGAGTATGCTGTGCGTGGAGAGATTGATACTTTCACACAGGTAATCGCTTTAATATTGTTATTATATTAATAATATTTAAATGTAAATTGGCAACAGATGTAAATCATATAATTCCAGTAACCTGAGATAGATAATCTGGTTCACGGAAAAATAGGTATCACAGAAAGTATAAAGTACTTTGCAAAGCTCGTCAATCCTCTGTCTTGGCGAGCCTTCGGATAATTTATTCATTGTATTATTTACAGAATTACAGTGAAATGAATTTGTTGTGGTCTCCTTCTAAGTTAAAGTACTAAAGCCACTTCCTCCTTACTCGTGGCTCATTCAGGTTGAATAAGAGAAATAATTTTCCCTGGCAATTCAAACAATTCTTTCAGAATACAAATTAGATGGTTATTTTACCATAATATTTCATTTTATTATAATATCTCAAATGCAAAGATCTGAATATATTAATATCTTATATGATTGGTAGTTCCTCTCAAATTTACCACCATTATTTATTCTATTTCTATATATTTGGAATGTTGAAATTTGAAATTACTTATCCAGAGGTTGGAACAAGAGCTACAAACAAATCCAGGCTCACACCCTTTCAATGAGGTTTGCCGTTCACAGTATCTTTTTTTAACTTTCCTTTTGTTTTAAAATCATTTTCTTTTGCTAATTTCAAATTGTTTGTTTCAGATAATTTATTGCAGTATTGGGAATCCTCAATCACTTGGTCAACAGCCTATCACATTCTTTCACGAGGTGACTGTTGATCATATTCTTACCTACATTTTTCAAAATAAATACTTAGTACACATGTTTTTAAAGAACAATTAAGCATCTAGACTGATAAATTCCACAATGATCAACCAAATGAGCTTGTGAACTGTCCTGCTCGGCTGCTCCGCACGAGCCCACCACGGATAGAGCTACTTCACAAGTGTCAATTATGTGTGAACCATGTATTTTACATGATTTACAACTATTCGGATATTGCATACATGTGGCATCCCTCCATTAATGCGCGAACTCAACACAAAACTGATCACTCCCTTTATTAAATTAATTATAATTGAATTATTCTGTAATTTTCAGGTACTTGCCTTGTGTGACCACCCTTCTCTTTTGGAAAAACCCGAAACCTGCACTTCATTTAGGTAACTTTATAAGTACTGGGTAATTAGCTGATACTGAATTAATCTGATAGCTTTGATAATATTATTTTGATCAAGTCAAAGGAAATACCAACAATGGTGTTTCCTAAAATAGTCATGTGTCAGATATCATGATTTATTAATATAGCATACAGGACATTTTTTTTTTCATATTTTAAGTGTCATATTTCAAACTAGACGTTATTTTGTATCAATTTTGTCAAATGATTTCTAATCCATTTTGTTAAAAAATGTGGATTCAAACTGTGATATTCTGTAACATTAAGGGTTTATTGCCAACTAGATAACCTTTTTAAGAACTAAGACAATCATGACATCATTAATTACCTCTCTGTTGACTAGCTTCCATGGTACCTGATTCTGAAGATAAAGCTTTGATAGTCAGTGGCGGAGCTTAGTACAAAAAAAAGGGCTGTGGCTCCCCTTAAATCTAAAAATTAGTAAGGAAATAGTAACTAATTTATACAAATTATTGTATAGTACAACGCCCCCCCCCCCCTTAATTGTTGGTGAAGCTCCGCTAGTGTTAATAGTGTAATTATGTATCTAGATATAGATATACATTGTTCCTATTCTGTTTTAAATTCATGTAATGCTGTGTCCTTTTTTTGAAATTTAGCGGTGATCTCATATTCTCATTTTATTTTCATTTTGGCAGCATGGATTCTGTTGCAAGAGCACACCAAATACTGAGCTACTTCCCAAGTAAAGCTACAGGTGGCTACAGTCACAGCCAGGTAAAATAAAAGTGATGTTATCAAATCTTATCCTAATAGTAACTATTTACTCTCAATTGATTTTTTGCTCATAAATTTCAGGGTGTTAAGGGATTGCGAGATGCAATTGCTGCAGGAATTGCTGCACGCGATGGTTTTCCTGCTAATGCAGATGATATTTTTCTCACTGATGGCGCCACCCCTGCGGTAAATTTAATTTACTTAATTACTTTACTTAATATTTTGTTTATTTTTTGCGACATGTTAATATAAGCTTTTCTTCCAGGTGCATTACATTATGCAACTCTTGTTGAGGTCAGAGATGGATGGAATTCTCTGCCCCATCCCTCAGTACCCTCTCTACTCTGCCTCAATTACTCTCCATGGTGGTACTCTTGTATGTATCTCTACACTTAAATCTCTTTTTAATATATTTACAAAACAAAATATCAAATTCCATTTGATATACTTTATGCGATATAAAGTTTCACACATGATAACTGGAAATGGTATTGCTTCCAATAGAGCCGCCAAAATATAGCGATTCCCTTTATAATTAGTCAAATGAGAATTGTGTTGTTGTTTCTTACTTCACAGGGAATGGACATGGTCTTAATGTGCTAGAGAATAGAGGAACATGTGTTTACTGGTTCTCAATTGTACATTGAAATGTTCTATTGTAAATTATTCTTTCTAGGTGCCATACTACCTTGATGAAGCCACTGGATGGGGATTGGAGATGGCTGAACTAAAGAAGCAACTGAAGGATGCCAGATCAAAGGGAATTAGTGTCAGAGCTCTTGTTGTTATTAACCCTGGCAATCCCACTGGCCAGGTAAAAGTTGTCCCGCTTCAGATCATTTCTTTTTCATTACTTTCTGCCTTATTTTTCAAGTTATTCTCTAATTGTTTTCAATATTTATTTAGGTTCTTACAGAGGACAACCAGCGGCAAATTGTAGAGTTCTGCATGAAGGAAGACCTTGTTCTTCTTGCTGATGAGGTAATGTTATTGTTACTTTCTGAAGTTTATAAGCACAATCTGGGAAGGCAATCTAAAGTCTTTTTATTTTTTATTTTCTACAGGTTTACCAAGAGAATATCTATGCAGAAGACAAGATGTTCAATTCCTTCAAAAAGATTGTCTGGTCCATGGGCTTTGGCGACCACCTCCCATTGGTCTCATTCCATTCCATCTCCAAAGGTATTTGTGGTACAAATAAAACTGACCAATTATACTTGAAGAACAAGAAAAGTCGCTGCCTCTAACACAGACTTTGTTGATTGTTTCAATATGAACCAGGGTATTATGGCGAATGTGGAAAGAGAGGTGGTTATATGGAGGTGACTGGCTTCAGCAGCAGTGAAAGAGAGCAGATTTACAAGGTTGTGTCAGTAAATCTCTGCTCGAACATCTCCGGCCAGATTCTTACTAGCCTTATCATGAACCCACCTAAGGTGTTATAATTAATAAACAATCCAGCTGCTCAGAGAACTAAAATAAAAATTTTCATTTTTTTTTGGAGGAAAATAATTTTGTGCAACTGTTGCAGCCAGGTGATACATCATACAAGTCACATGCAGCAGAGAGAGATGGCATTCTCAAGTCTCTTGCTCGTCGTGCGAAGGTAAGATAGATGATGTAAGGAGTTATATTTCCAATGTCTTAACGTTTGCCCAAGGCAAAAAAAAATAGAAAAAAAGATTGCTTTGTGATGGAAGGTCATGAACAATGAAATTTTGTTACAACATGCTATTTACCTGATTTTCAGTAACTCATAAAATAACTGGTCCAAAATTTAACCCAAACAGTTACTATACTATCCTAGTTCAATATCCCAAACTGATACCCTGTACCAGTTTGTTTTGGAATATGCATCTGACGTGCCACTTCATCATTCAAAAAGAGCTAACCTAACATACCTTCTGAGTAGAATCAACAAGATATTCCATGAAATCATACACAGGGTCTGAAATCCCATTAGATATCCAAACTTAAAGATCAGAATTTCATAGGAGCTTCTTTCTTTTTTTAAATAACATTTAGGTAATGGAGGATGCATTGAACAATTTGGAAGGAGTGACATGCAACAAGGCTGAGGGTGCAATGTTTCTCTTCCCGCAAATTCACCTCTCAAAAAAGGCCATTGAAGCTGCCAAAAAGGCGAAGAAGGAACCTGATGCTTTATATGTGCTTCGCCTCCTTGAATCTACCGGAATCGTTGTATTGCCAGGATCAGCCTTTGGCCAGGTTTGTAATTATTTCCAGAGCAACATTTCCATGCAAATACATGCCAGATTTCTTAAAGATAAGTCTCATATGTTTCATGTAAATTATCTAAATAGATCTATCCATCAAAAGTTTCTGGAAATGCTGCTTGTACTTTGTACTTTGTATCCTCCAGTGCACCATGCCTGATTGATTGAAAACTTCATCAAATTACCCTGTTCTTTTGTCATTTATTGAGGGTTTAAGCACTTTGGAATTGTCTTTCTCAAGAGAATGTAAACACAGGCTCCACTCTAATTTCTCTAAAATAGCTAAAAATACCCAGCTGCCTTCTCATATGTCTATGATAATTGTACTAATATTTCCTTTGCGATTTTGATGAATAAAGGTACCTGGAACATATCATTTTAGGTGCTCAATTCTGCCACAGGAGAACAAAGTCACAGCCGTCATCTCCCGTCTGGCGGCTTTTCACGAATCGTTTATGAATCAATATCGGGACTGAATGATCGCTCCATTTACAAAACCCTGTTGATAAAGAGCAGTACATCTGTATAACAGCTGAGTTCACCATGCTCTCATCTTTTTGGATAGGTTGGAGCATATTTTGGTGTTCACTCTTTTCTGTTTTGAATATAGAGAAACCATATTCTTTTCTGTTTAAATATAGAAATTAAATTCTTTTGTATTCCCTAAAAAAAGATTGCTCCTTTCGAGAGTTCTAACATCATTTGGTAGCAATTTCACTATTTATAACTCCATTAAACATATCATTTGAGTTTCATTTTCATGATACTTATACGACAAGCATCAGAAGTATTACTGAAATTCTTAATTAGTCCTTGCAAGACCCAAAATGTTAAAATCCTTACAGAGACCATGTATGTGCTAAAAAACTGGGCCTCTATGGTCCATTAGTAGGAGAATTATACAAACATCAGACATACAGATGCTATCACCACAAGTCGCAACTCAAAAGACTGCTCAGTTACCAGTTACCATAGGCTGTTCGTTCCTGATCGAAAGGTACTCAAATTTCTTCATTAAATTTACCTGTGTATATTAGGACGTAGTGAACAGATATTCTGCTCGATCTTGTAAAAAAAAAAAAAGGAAAATTCCACATGTTTTAATTACTTTGAACATATTATTTCATAAATTTAGAGGAGCCAAAATTTATAACTGTATTTATATGATTTCATCTGGTGGAATCGATGACTCCATGAAGTCATTTTTGTCAAAACAAAAAAATGAGCCAAAATCTAACGGTCTCGAAAGACATTTGCAATATGTTCTTCTCAGAATTACATGAAACTTAAACAATAAAATAAAATAAATCACCTCTTAAAGCCAAAATCTAACGTAGGTGCATACCCTCTGATCATAAACAAAAGATTATTAAAAATAAAGTTTCAAGAAACTATTTCAAGAAATCCGATGTGCATGTGCAGGACGTTATTTCGATTTTTAGTGCTCTACTGAGTGTGTTAATTTTTAGTGTTTTTGACTGATTGTAGTTATAATAATAAGGTTTTCCGATGTCCGTAGTTTCCATGTTGAAAATATTCATATATATCATATATCATGGATACATCATACATCATACGACACCAAATCTAATTTTAAATTAGAACTAATAAATCAAATTATGAAATTCATTAGAATTGTCAGATTTAAATAACCCATTTGGATTTGGGGAATCTTCAATAAATATTGTATACTTGTGCACACAGGCAACCTCTGACTCGTCCCTACTAGACAGCAGACACTAGTCCAGTTGTCACACTTTCGGATCCTATTTTGCAGCTCTTTTAAATTTGTTGTGTAATATACTTTGTCAGCTAATACAGATATAGTAATAACATTCACGTTTTATTCAAAAATAGTTCATTTTTTATCTATAGGTAGATGTTCACGAAATAAAATTTTATATTTTTAATATATTATATAATTTTAACATCTTAATATATATTTTATTTATATTATATGAAATAAACTATTCTCAAATTATACCCGTATTATATACGAATCGTGAATTTTTGACCTAGCTGAATAATTACTGAACTCCAAATTTATTACTATGAATACAATTTGGAACTTTGGATGATGATGCATGGGGATAGAGGGCATTATGTTTTTAGGCTTTTTAGTTTTTTTCGGCTGTTAGCCAGATCAATAACGTGAATTTGATATTCTCTGAAACTTTCTTTTTTATAACATGATTTACAAAATTAAAAATATTTTTACCATAAGTGGATGTAGGATTTTAATTAGGGGCATTGATCAAATTGTAATAGTTTATCAGATATAAAATCATTAGCTAATCGGATACTAAAAAAACTAACAATTCAACTTACATTCTTATCTAATAAAAGACTATCAAAATAATATCATTTTAGATATCAAAAATGATAAAATAAAAATAATAGATAATAAAGTCAATGAATATTTTTTTTTATTTACGGAACTTCATATTTTTCAATCTTTGCATAATTCATTATCCATGATATTAAATATTTTTTCTTAATAAAAGTAATCAGATAATTTAGAAAATTCAGAAATTAGTTTTAGAGGGTCAAATTAGCAAAAATTTAATTCAAAAACATTTATTTGTCAAATCAAGAGAAGACTTCTCTGGACAATGATGGATCCGTCCTTGATTTTCACCAAATAAACGTGCAAATTAATATTATAGGAGTGTATGCTGCTCAATTACTAAATCTGAACGTAATAAATACATCGCACAAATTTAGACGACATTATATTTAATGCAGGAAAAAAAAATAAAATACAAAATATTTTAATTTCGGTCAACACTACAAGCATGATAATTATTTTTTTATAAATATAAGTATAAAACGGATCTCCATAGTTTCCAGTTTCCAGTTTCCAATTGATTTCTGATTTGTCATTAGAGACGACCGCTGTGCATCTACATGATTTGACGCCACAGAAGATCTAGTTCATTGTTTAATGGGATACGCCGGCGCCGTCAAGACTGGTTGCATTTTCCTTTCCAAAAACCATAATGCCATTTAACGATCGTCTCAAGTTTGGGGAACCGGAGTGATCCCCACAAGCAATCCTTCATACTTGACAGGATAAGATAGGCAAGCAGTAACACTTCCCTTTCATTGCTTTCTAGAAAGAGAATAAAGCGACTTGCATGATATATCGATATATTATGGGGCGGGATTTGTTACGACTATTTATTTTAAAAATCTTGGTAATGAATTTAAAAAATATATATAAATATATATTAAATTTATAGATCAATTGCATTGTAAGTTTAATATAATTTGATTGTCATTGATTATTTAAGTTATCAAATTTAAGCACCTTTAATTATCATGAAAATTTTGGTAATTTTTGATAAAATATCAAACACCGCACAAATTATATAAACTTGAAACATAATTCATCTATAAGTTCACTAATTTGTTTTGAAAGTTTTTTTTTCATTTTTCAGATCTTTTGATGACTTTATTTAAAATTCATTATCAGTATTATCAAAATAAATAGTTTTTAAGATATCTTACTCTATATCATGCATGGGCCAATCAATGCTTTAACTAATATCAAGAAAATTGGAATATATCCGCATAAAGAAAACGTAATAAGTATATTTCGGATTTCAAATTTGCCCAGTGAATTAAATGATATTTTATACAATATATGGTCAAATTGAGAAAATGAATTGTATGAGAAAAGCCTCGAAATATGCCTGCCTTCTTCTTTTATTTATTATTATTATTATTATTATTATTATTATTATTTTGCAGTAGTCTTGTTTTATATGGATCAACTGTATGTAAAGTATCTTTCCGTAACTTTTTGACTTGTGCTTAGGTTTGGTCTACTGTCAATTTCTGAAAGTTAGCTAGCTTGATGGCCTACACTTTTGAGTCATTTTCCAATATGTATTTTTATCAGAGCATACATCGGGCTTTTTCAGACAGCACTCGCTTCATGAAATATCCTACGTAACTATATATCATATAACTTATGTTCATGATGTTTCAAATCGTTGCAACATTTCATGAATATTTAAATGTTGCAACGATTTTAAGTAGCTCGGACAATTTTTGTTGAAGCAGCCGACCGAGAAATTATGATTATAATCATAATATAATAATATAAGACGATATAATCAAATAATAATAAAATAATAATCATAATCATGATAATAATAATCATAGTCGGGGGAATTGGTTTTTTGCCAATTTGAAATTTAGGTTTTTGCATAATAATTGATAAATATGCCATTACAAAATAGATTTATTCTGATATTTGCCATTATGTATATTTAATCATAATTAGTGCCCATCAAACCTCATATTCATTATATTTATTGACCGTAATCTCATGTTCAAAATTTCACATGGTCGATAATATTCAACTTATATCTCATATTAGATAATTTCAGGTAGGATAAATGAAGATATGTTTATCCGAGAAAAGCATCTAAGCAAGTAAAGGTATATACAATAACAATGTTGTTTCAAATGAATAGGTTTAGACAAAAATTGTACCTCTGATTTCTCTCATGCTCATTTGCTGATGAAAAATCAAACACTTAATTTGCACATTGGTTATCTTCACTGTGCTTTTACTGCATATTACAGAGGTTTTGTTCAAACAACAGGGACCCAATTTATAGTTGATGGCCGGCCATTGTACACTAACGGGAGATCATATGGATAAATCCTGGACCATTCCTAGTGGGTAAGATTTTTTTTCCTTTTCATTTTAATTTTTCACATTATTAAATATCATTTTGCTTGAACAAGTAATAATATGATAGCAAGAAAGTAATTTTTTGATATAGGATTGACAGAGAAGCGGTTTTTAAGATAGAAATCAATATTGAAGGATTTTGGAAGAAGCATAATGATACCAGGAAGATATATGTCAAGGGAAGGACATTAAAATGGATGGTTGATCCAGATAAATTTTCATTGTTTGATATGAATAGCGATTTATTGGATGAGTTAAGTTGGGGAGAGGCTCAAACACCAAAAATATGGATATTAGACAAAAAAGAGGGTAGAGATGCAGCACTAGTGTCCGAGGCACAAATTCCAGAGATGTTCAAGATGTTCCAAAAGGAGAAAAAAATAATACTTCGTGTAGTAGTATGTGATTCGAGGGAAGCTCCAAATGTAGTGGTACAAATGGCACACTCCCATGCACTCAGACTCAAGAAATGCCAACTATTATAACCGATGGTCGAGCTATGTAGGGGAGCTCGCATGGATGCAACACTTTAGGGCCAAGTGGAGGAGAACCCGGTCAATTTAATGATCCCGATCCACGATGATGATGAGTATGTGGGTTTCAATGATGAGGGCATGTACAATTCGATGGTGATGATGGCCTCGATCAAAATCATAATGCCAAGAGTGTTGCACTTGTTAATTCAGATTTTATGATGACGGATAGTGTGTACGAGGAGCCAACTGTGGATGATACGGTTCACACCGAACCGTTGTTCACACATGATCTTGAAAATCCTAGAATAGAAGTTGGTGCATCATTTCCTGATGTCAATACCTTTAGAAGGGCATTAAGACATTTTGCAATTAAGAATGAATTTGAAGTTGCTACAATCAAATCTGACAAGAAAAGGTTCATAGGAAAATGTAAAAATCCTAGTTGCATTTGGAGAATTCATGCATCTATACTCCAAGATAATAAGACTTTCATGGTATGTATGTATTATTTATGTACTTATATTTAGTTATTATTTAGTAACTTATGCTAATAAATCTGTTGTAATTTCAGGTGAAGGTATTACCACATGAGCATACTTGTCCGTCCACTACAACGATTGATGGGAAAATGGTTTCTAAGTCTTGGGTATCAAATAGAGTGACTGATTGGTTAAGAAAGAATCCGTCGGCCGGTGCCAAAGAAGTGCAAAGCAAATTAGAAGATGATTTTCATATCAAGGTGACATACAACAAAGCTTGGTCAGGGAGACAGGCGCTCTTGACCAAATCCATGGATCATGGGAGGAGAGCTTTCAGACTTTGTACAATTTCAAGTGTGAGTTGGAGAACAAATGTCCTGAAAGCATTGTTGAGATAGATTCTGAACGAGTTGGTAATAGGGTATTTTTTAGCAACATATTTTCTGACTTGACTCATTTAACATATGCATTTTCTCGAGTTGATAGGTATGTACAAGGGTCGGTTACGGTACTTGTGGGATTGATGGACACAATGTTGGTTGTATCCGATTGCATATGGGATTTTTGACTCGGAGACAATCTGTAAACTAGGAGTGGTTTATGAATCGGCTTAGAAGGGCAATAGGAACACCACCGGGATTAGCAATATCTTCGGATGCTTGAAAGGGGTTAGCAAATGCTATTTCAAACGTATTTCCGAGGTTGAGCATAGAGAATGCATGAGGCATCTGATGGTAAACTTTAAAAAAAAATTTCATGGTGAGGTATTTGCTACTCATATGTGGCCGCAAAGAAAGGCTTATACCGTAGATAAGTGTCAATACCATTTAGGTATGGTAGCAAAGCAAGACACCTAGTGCTATTGAATTTTAGAGAAGAATCACAAGCAACTTTGGTGTAGAAGTCAATTCTCGGATTTAACAAAATGTGATTATATTAACAATAATATATCAGAGAGTTTTAACAGTTGGATAAAAGAATTCAAGGGTTTGCATGTAGTTGATCTCATTGATCAGATTAGACAGTTGCTAATGGTCACATTTGATAAGAGAAGAACAGTAGGGAATAAACTACAAGGTGTGATTCTTCCAAATGTAATTAAACAGTTGAACAATGCTAGTAGGAATATTGGCAAGGTCAGAATTTGTAGAGGAGGTAATAACTGTGCAGAGATAAGTGGAGTTGACTCAGAGGGTAAGGTTTGGAGGCATGCTGTGGAGTTGGATAAACAAGAGTGTACATGCAGAGAATGACAACTTACTGGCAAACCATGCATGCATGCCATTGCATTTATTTGCTCGCGTAGATCATATCGTATGGAGGATTATGTGCACGAGTATTACTCGATTGCCAAATTCAAGACTGCGTATGCGGGTGTGATCAAACCAATGACTGACAAGTCACAATGGGGCAATGGTGATCCCGGTTTTAAAGTGTTGCCACCTAAGATGAAGAGACCTCCCGGTAGGCCTAGAAAGGAGAGAATTCCTGGATGTTTAGAGTTGGGTTCAAAACGACAACAATGCAAGAGGTGCAAGCAATTTGGTCATCAACAACGAACATGTAAGGAAGCAATTTAGAGAGAGTAAATTGATGCAATAGAATATGTAATGAATTATTTTCATGGATGGCAATTTTGTATGCTCTATTGCATTTTGTTATTTTATTTTATGAATCACTTTATCTTTGTATCACTTTATTTTGTTATTTTGTTTTATCTTTGTATGCTTTATTTTGTTATTTTGTGATGCACTTGTTGCGTTTGATCTATGAATGCACGCTGCCAATTAAAAAACTTCTTACCATCGTTGAAATTTAATTTCTTACCATCAATGTGCACTCGGTGGAAAAAAGAAGATAAAGAAATAGAACGGTGAACTGTCATGAAAGATTTATAGCAATTAATAATTGCGTAAGAAAACATGATTAAATCTCAATTTCTCACTGACCAGTCATAAACACCAGTCAATTTCTCACTGACCAGTCATAAACATACATACATCTCACAACTAAACACCAGTAACTCATCTGAAATTTGTTGGAAAAGAGAAAATGCATAATTGAACTTTGAGAGCAATGAAAAAAGAATAGGAATATTATAGCAGTCAGAAAAGAAGTAAAATTATCAACTCAAAGTTCAAACAAGACCTGATAATTAAAACCATAAATAACAAGTAAAATAGACTACAAGATAACCTACTCTAATTCTATTTGCATAACATTACAACCAACATACTAATCATCACAATAACAATTATAACAATAAGAAATTTTACGTCATCCACTAATGCAAGTAGCTCGGCATTTCCTTTCTTCATTACTACCCCTTCATTTTCTATATTTGAAATCTCATATTTGACGTTATTTTGCATGTTCAAAACTCCGATCTCACGAAGAAATGCTTCGTACTCATTCTCCCACATATAAAAGCGACATTTAACTCCTTTCTGTAAAAGACCAATAGCATTCAAATGAATAATGGCCTCACTTGACATATCCGGTAACACTTTTAAATGAAACTGAAATAATTTTAATAAAATTATAAACTCATTTGTTTGCCATAAAAATCACTCATCTATCAAATTTTACAGAAAAAAACTGTTAATTAGAGGCAAAAACCCTAATTGGGAAAATTGTGAAAATATCAAAAGGAAAAATTGAACTAACCCACATTTTTGTAATTCTCGCATTTGTAAAAAACTCTCCCTGGATTTGCATCGGTGTTGCTAACAAGTCTCATGACAAAAATCCCGCAATACGGACATTCGATAATTGGTATCGTTCTCCTTTTTGGCTGACCCGAGCTTGAAGAAGCGGTATTGTGCATCTTCGTAAAATTATCTGGAAGTTCAACAATTGGGAATGTAACCAGTGAAATTATCTGGAATCAAATACTGTGGAACCAAATACTGTGGAATCAAATACTAAGATAAAAAAAAAAAGCGTGCAAGGGATAATGAGCCAGGAGTTGGAATTATATGCTCAGATTCATCTACTAAGATAAAGAAAAAAAAACTCACCAAGAAAGCCGGTGCCAAAGTCGCAGGGAAATCACAGGGAAAATCGCGTAGGAAGGAATCGCGTAGGAAGGAATCGCCAAAATCGCCGAAGCGCCGAATCGCCGAAGGAATTCCCCTATAATAATATAAAAACAAAAATCATAATCATAATCATAATAATGATAATAACTAATTATAATCATAATCATAATCAAAATCATAATATAATAATAAATAATTATAATCATAATAATATAATATAATATAATATAATATAATGATAATGATAATAAAATAATAATAGCAAGTAATAATAATAAATAATCATAATTATAATTATATAATAATAATAAATAATCATAATTATAATTATATAATAATAATAATAAATAATAATAATAAATAATTATAATATAATATAATATAATAATAATAAAATTATAATAATCATAGTCATAATCATAATAATATAATAATAATAAAATTATATTCATAATCATAAAAATATAATTTAATAATAATAAATAATCATAATTATAATAATATAATAATAATAAATAATCATAATCATAATAATATAATACTAAAATTATAATTATTATAATATAATACTTAATTAATTTATCACCATAATATTAATATAATAATAAATCATCATCATAATAATAAATCATCATCATAATAATAATATAATAATAAATCATAATCATAAAAATAATCATAATATAATATTATAATATAACATAATCAAATAATTATTGCTATTCCGACGAGAGCTAATCCATTATACCACCTATATTATACTTGATTTAGGACTCTTTCGCACTCTTTTGCTTAGTCTAAAATTCGTTTGGCAAATTAATTCATCAAAATAGCTATTCTATTTTAATTTTTTGCTAGTCCACCAAGTGCCTACTGGTATGTTTGGATCATGCAAAGAATAGCGTAAGAATAGAGGAATTAAGAATAGTAAGTGAGGATAGTGAAAAAATAGTGATTTTTCGGTTAGCACGAAGATAGTAAAAATGTGATGCTATTCCGAATGATAGGAATAATGTTTGGATTGTTTATTTTGAATAGTAACATAGAAAAAAGAAGAATATTAGTTATTTCATCTTCCCTTTGAAATAGCAGAAGAATAACTATTTTCACTGTTTCGGAATATCAAATTAGTGTTTAGTTGCAGCTTTGCTATTTCTATTGTGAAAACAGCAGCTACTCAACTCAACTCCAGCTCCGCTCCGGGAGTCACGTGCTGCACTCCCTCCAGTCCAGATGAGTCGCCCGTAGAGGTGGTAATCGGGCGGGTCGGGTCGGGTTCGGGTTCGGTTCGGGCGGGTCGGGTCGGGTCAATTTGACTTTCGAAAGAAATCGGGTCGGGCCGGATCGGGTCAGGGTTGGATCGGGTCGGGTCAATTTAAATGTTGTGTTTTTTCAGATCGTTGATAGATTTCGATTGGATTGAAGACCATTTGATCTCGGGTCGGGTCGGGTCGGGTCGGGTTCGGGTCGGGTCGGGTCGGTTTGACTTTCTTAAAAAATCGAATCGGGTCGGATTCGAATCCGGACGGGTTTCTCGGATCGGGTCGGATTGCGCCACCTCTTGACTCGCCCGCTCTCCACCTGCTGTCTTTGACTCTTTCGTGTGACAATCCGTCTGGCTGGCACCGAATCGTACAGTTCATGAAATGACGACTCAGTGCACAAGATTTTTACGCTATTACGACAGACGACCGAGTCTTGTTCAAGACGGCAGCACACAGGCTCACATTCAATGCCCACCCATGCATGATGCATCCCATTCCCACCGCACGCTTCCTACTATAAATTAAATTTAATCCTCATTGCCTCATCGATAAGTTTTGTGCTCTAAACCTTCGACTTACTTTTATTTTGCAGAGTACTTGATTGGAATTATCTAATGACAAATTTTGGATTGGATTAAGTGTCGAGTAATTCCACAATTTTTTTTACAGTAAAAAAATATTTGTTCGTTCAATTTCTACGATGAAGCAAACAAATTAAAAAATTTCTTAAATACTTTGAAATTAGTAAATTTTCAATTAAAAAGGAGTGAATTTACAATATAATATTGGATCAATAATTATTCAGTATATAATATGTGCAGTCCGAAATATTATTTATTTTATTTAAAGGAAATAAGATTTGTTATCCGATGCTAAATAATATTTTGTAAAAAAAGATAATTTGAATGTGACTTGTGACAGAACCATATTACTCTAATAGCGCAACACCTGATGAATCACTAAAATATAAAAGTGTTCAACGTTTATTTTTAACTATTATCAATAAATATTCATATATTATGAATTGTATATATTTGACCCCTATATGTTTTCATCAATGAGTTAATGAAAGTATGACACATGATGAAGTTTTCTAAGACATATTATGATTTCATTATTAACGTTCATCTACCAAAAATTATGGTAAAAATTCAACCATCATAAATCCTCTCCGCTGATGCATATGAGAAAAAAAATTATAAATGTGACAACTATTATCATCATTATTTTTTATATTTGCAAAGAAAATAAATATCAAATATTCTCGAAAAGAAATAATTAAAACATGACACATGCCGGAAATATAAGTCGTACAATATACATTTCACAAATATTCATATTTTACTAAAATAACGTCTATTTACATATCAAATCAATGAAAACATGACACTGAATAATAACATGTTAAATACGTGTATAACATATGTAATATTTGATGTTATTATATTCATTTAAAATTTTAAATAAAATAATTTAAATTTTCATCATATTATCCGGAAAGAATGCTAGTCATCGCACAAAATAGTAACTTGATAAGTGAAATATTTTAACCTTAAATATTTATGAATTTTCTTGAGCTCGAACTTTTTTTCTTGTTTTATATATTAGTTAAGTACGACTGAATTACTAGAACATGCAAAAATAAGGGTATTTCAAATACCCGGGAAAAAACCAGAAGGCTTTTAGTTACCATGTAAATTGTAGAAATAATGATAACGTCAAGGTCCATTCAGAAAATTGAATAAACCAGCACCAGCAGCCAGCAGGCATCAGAAATCCTGTCGGACAAAAAACCCTCAACCCGCCAGGACCCCATCCCCTTAATATACGCCTCCAGTCCTTCCTTCTCGACGAAAAAAACAATCCCACTTTCCTAGTCACGCAAGTGAACCCAAAACCAAAGAAGAAATAGAAGCTGTACTCTATCAGCGATGGCAGTAGAGGCTCTCCGACGCCAGATCACCCCGTCGAGCGCAGCACTTTCACCTCCACAGGCGCCGACCACGCCGCACTTCAGAGGCGTTCGCAAGCGGCCGTGGGGTCGTTTCGCAGCTGAAATACGCGACCCATGGAAGAAGACGCGCAAGTGGCTCGGCACCTTTGACACCGCTGAGGAAGCCGCTCGGGCCTACGACGAGGCGGCGCGCTCCCTCCGCGGCCCCAAGGCCAAGACGAACTTCATCTACCCCTCCGACGAAGTAGCGGTGCCTCCGCCTCCGCCTGCAGCGCCCTTCGGTTGGGGTGTGTACGCGTGGCGGATGGATGGTGGTGATCTGGCTCTGGGACCACCCAACGGTGGTGAATCGGAGAAGAAGGGCCTCTTGATCGATCTCAACCTTCCAGCCCCGCTTGAGATCTGACTGTCGGTATTCTCTCTCGTAGATCGGATGCGGTTGTAATGTTTAGTTTTATTTTGATGTTATGATTTTTCTTCTTTCTTTTTGTTTTTCGAAGGATCTCTCAAGTCTCATCTATGACTATGAAGATATCTTCTTGGGCCTTGGCTGATTGTACATACAGTTCGTGATGCTATAAAAGAGATTAGTATTTTGCTTTTAAAATCTGTTTTTCCAATTTTAAATTCAAATGCATTTTATCCACCCGAAACATGAAATCCGGAAGTGAGAAAAGATCATATAATCAATCAATTTGGCACATGAAATACCTTCACTCTGCAATAATAATAATAATAGCATTTGTGGTAGATGATTGTTAGAGAGAGATGAGAGCGCCTCGCAAAAGAAGCTCACCAAGTCGTTCAATTGTCGCCATCGGTGCCCCCCTCCAACCCCACCCCATTGCACCGTGACGGCCGACGCCACGCTTTATCAAAACACGCAGACAGAACTACCCCTGCTTCCTTGTCTTAATTACGGAAGAGATCTCGAGACTAGTCATTAATGCCGGCAGCGCCTGTTGGATTCCCCAGGGCATTTTCGTCACGTAACACTGGTCTGATGGTCTGCGGAGTGCGGTCCAAGTCCTCGCCTCTCCTAGTCGCCTCTGTTGGCCCTTCATCTCTCCAATAGGTAGCGCGGGCCATGGCAATAACAGCATGGACGGAAATAACCTCGAAAAATAAACGTGGTCGTTGGCAGTTACGAGGACATTAATGTCACAAACACAGAGTGGCACTTTTCGTAAATTCGAGCATATCTCTGCCTACATTTTCTTTCAGTCAGCGCCGCGTCTTGGGCTGTATTTTTCTGAAAGCGAGTGACTATATATTAAAAAGCAACAGTACTCAAAAGTTAATTAAAACTATATATAAAAGCCTAAAAAAAAAAAAAAAACTCTCCGCAGACTGTAACTTTCACTTTTTTTTTTGTTTTTTTTTTTTCTAATTTTTGGGTATATATCTGTGACCACTTTTTATGAGATGCACCAAAGAGTACATTTATCGACCGGTCTTATATTTTAAGCAAACAAAATCATATTTCCAATTATCGTAATTATCAAATTTGACGGTCGGATATCATTATTTTTTGAGAAAAAGACTAGCATAAAAAAATGTATGGCAACTATTAGATCAGGGCCGTTCATAACTTCATATTAAATCAGAGATAATATAATCTCTAGGGATCCGTTTGGCAAATTAAGGAATAATTTTGGAATAGTGGTAATTTTGGAAGAGTGATAGAATAGTGTTTTATTTGAAAAAGTGGTAAAAGAGTGATATTTTTGACTATTCGAAAGAGCGAAAATATCGTTTGGAAGTTGCTACTCGAATAGTTAAAATATAAATAATTATGATACTAATAATGATGAAAATAATAATAATAATAGTAAAATATAATCATAATAGTAAGATAATAATAATAAAGTAATAAAAAATAATCATAATAAATAATAATATTATAATAGTAATATAATAAAAATATAAATATAATCATAATATAGTAATATAATAATAAAAAATATAATGACAATCATAATAATAATAATAATAATAAGCATAACTATAATCAACATATAATAATATAATATAATATAATAAAATAATAATAAAGTAATAAAAAATAATCATAATAAATAATAATATTATAATAGTAATATAATAAAAATATAAAAATAATCATAATATAGTAATATAATAATAAAAAAATATAATTACAATCATAATTATAATAATATGATAATAATAAGTAATCATAATTTTAATAATATAATCATAATATAATAATCATAATCATGATAATAATAATTATAGTCATAATCATAATAATATAACCATAATCATAATCATAATAATATAATAATAAAAATATAATCATAATCATAAAAATAATTATAATTATAAAAATATAATAACAAATTAATCATAACTATAATCAATATATAATAATATAATACAACATAATAAAATAATAATAAGTAATAATAACCATAATCATAATCATCATAATATAATAATATAATAATAAATAATCTTGATCATAATAATATAATAATAAAATAATTATATTTATATTCATAATATAATAATATAATATTAAAATTATATTTATAATAATAATAAATAATATAATAATACTATTGATAACGTTAATATAATAATAATAATGATAATAATAATTTAATAATAATAATATAATGATGATAATAATAATAAATAATAATCATAATATTAATATAATAATAAATTATAATCATAAATATAATATAATAATATAATAATACTAAATCTTATTCATAATCATAATATAATATATATAAATATAATCGTTATTCCGATATTAAAACGAGCTAATCTGATATTCCACCTATAAATTGGTATATCAATTAAGCACTATTTCACACTCTTTTACGTAGTCTAAAATTCGTTTGACAAATTATTTTGTTAAAATAACAATTTTATTCATAGTTTTGCTATTGCAAGTGTGCCAAACGTTTAGGAGATTAAAGATATTCTGCTATGCCGGGCGGGAACAATAGCAATAGATGGGAACGAGTGGACTGCCTAGGAGTCTTGGACAAAGCATGCGAGGCTCAACGTGGTTTTCTGGAATCCCAACAAATTGAAAAAGGGGTAGGAAAGGAAAAAGAGAGAGAATGGAAGCTGTCGTCAGGGGTCCGCCGTATACGTCCGGCTGAAAAGCGAGAAGTGTGCAGCACACTGTGGGGCCCACAGGGTGAGTAAATAAATAAATAATCACACGCGTCGGACCTTTGTGGCATGTGGCGTGAGTCTGAATTGCGACATGCGGCGCCCACCAGCCGCTAACTTCGCTCCACCTGCCGCCTGCTATTCTTGACGAATTGCGCCATCTATGTGGTTCATGTACGGAGGTTTTCAATTCTTTTGTATACTTATCCCGGTTAATTGGGTATATATATTTTTTGTTTTGTTACTGAAGATTGGAAGGCAGCGTAAGTGTTTTGGACTTTTTGTAAATTGCACTTTAATGCTACAATAATATCTATCTCCGCTAGTCCACTCCATAGGAAAACGATTTAATTTTTCATTTTATTTTAGTCATGTCTTGCCAATTACACTCGGAACGAATGAACAATCGTTCTTGTTTGAAAAGTGTGTTTGATGCATCTAAAATACTAAAATTAAAACCCTAAATATTTTTTTTGTGGTTCTATAGAAAGTATTGTATGATGCAATATTTCTCTCCGTAATTCAAAATTGAGATTTTCTTTCATGAAATGACTTATTTAAAAACCACAATTCTTTTTATTCATATTTCCATCGTGGAATGCCACTCGTATATAACTATTTTCTTTATAAAGAAGAAAATAATTTGCCATGTTACAATGATAAATACGAAAAATATCTTAAAATTAGAAAAAAAATCTTATAATTTTTTTATTTATAAATTAATGGTGATTTATATTTCATGCAATTTCATTATCATTTGATAGTTTATCAAAGACCATCAAAATGTTATTTAATTTACAACAGTTATAATTTAATGGTTTTTGATGGACTATCAAATCATAATGAAATTATATAAAATTTGAATCACTATCAATCTATAAATAAAAGAATATATCTATAAATTTTTTATTTTTAAATTTTTTTCTTATTTATTTGAAGATCCATTATCAAGATAGTCATTATCATGTCATCCCTTCCCTCTTTTAATTTATAACTTGTAACTTGTCAACCCAATGTATGTGATCCAATTTTTTTTTCTCTTTTTGCGTATAGCCGATGTATGTAATCTAAGTTACTCCTCGTGTATCTGGTTTACATCATTAGGTTTGAATTTCATTTAGGATAACGAATTCATTAAAGAGAATAGTGGTAAAAGGCACTCTATAGTAGGTTCTAATTGTACAAATTTCAACTCCCTTTATGATCCAGATTACTCTAGAAAACTTATATTTATCATGTGCTTTTCGCTAAAGAAATTAATGATCCGATACGAGTCGTACAAAAAAAGCACAGAAAACAAACATGTTTTTTCATATATTAATGTGTTGAAGCAATACAATTATTGGTCTTTATAATAAGTGTTTGATAAATTATAACAACTTAATTTAGAATATAATTTCACACGATCAATTTTCTCCATTTTGAGGTTTTAGATTTCATAATATGTGTGGCTTATTATAACAACAGTATGTTTGGTATTTTTAGATCCATTTTCTCCATTTTGAGGTATTTTTTATCTCTACATATGTAAAAAAGATGAAAATGATCTTTTAAATATTGGTATTTTTTATGAACTCAGTCAAACAACTGTTATTTTACAAAAATATCACGACAATGGAGATGCATAGATGCGAAATTAATTGCTCTATTTCTGAAAATTGATGTAATATTCCGCATTATTTTCTGTCATTTTTAACAACTTCCATCAGGCAAAGCACTTGTACATAGTTATTTATTGTTTCATAAAAATTTGATTACAAAATTTTGAAATTTTACATAGTTCCGTAGATCATTAGATCAGGATGTGGACAAGTATATTAGATTCATTTGAACGGATCATTTTTGTTAAATCTTCATATCGTTCGTTGTACTAATATATTTTTTGTTTATGATAAACATAAATATTTATTGACATAAAGGGTGACTAGTGAATCGGTTGTTTATTTAATATTTTAGAAAATATATGTTATCAGTGAAAAACCAATATCGTTATGTGCTTTCTTTGACTCTTTCGTAATACAAAAATTGTCCCGGAGGAACAATCTACTCTACACTAGCTGCTGTGGCAAGATAAACATTAGTCAGCTCATTTACTGATATGCAGTAACCCGCCAGACGAAACGCGGCATGTGCACACTCCACAGATATTCGCGTCTAATAATACGGTCAAAAGGCATGGCGTATTGACCAGGTCGCAACACCTGATCTCGCTCTGACAGGTGGAGGCCGAACAGCTTTCACCCGACGGGGCGGTGGACTCGCGCTCTATGTGGAGCCCACACCCCACCGCTCGTCATGTTGCCTCTTCGTCTTTAGTTCTTTTCTTTCCCTGTTTCTTTCTCTGTTCTTTCACGTGGCCATATTTAATGAGGAGAGTAAGTGGGATTAAGGCAAAGAGGGGTTAATTTAACTGCCGGAGAAATTCCGACAGTGGATGGACTTGTAATTCTGTGGCGATTCTTATGTAGTGATTCGGGCACCATATCAAATAGTCGTGTTTTCTGAGAGATGACATTTGAAAACTTATTACGATAATTATATACCAACACCATTACTAATTTACTATCCTTCGGTAGTATATTTTTAGATAAATAAAAAGGTAGGAAAGAACCGGGTTGGTTACACGGTCGGTGGCACAGTAGAAATAAGAGGATTAGGTGAGGTCTTGAGGACAGGGAGAATCACGTGCAGGCGTGCAGGTGTAGGTTATAATGGAGAGGATTAAGGCTACTGAAACCTATGGCAAGTACGTGTCATCGATTGAGAGGTGAAGTGACCACTTGTCAGAGCTTTAATTCTGTGTTCTTCTGTGCTCTATCTGCCTGTACTGGAGATATTATTTGTTGTACGAAGTATACTATCTGCTATGCTGCATTATGCATTATCCGCTCCAGCCTTCAGGAGTAATGACTTTTGAGTTTGGAACCTCAACTATTATATTGATTGCATTTTCGTTCAATTTATATATGTTAATTAAGTTTTTCAAAGTTCTTTCAGCTCTTATCTCTTTCATATTCCCATTTTTCAAACAACAAATAAAAATTTAAGAATTTTCTGTCCTGATGTTTAAGAGATGGAACCTCATTTTTTGACTCGAGTTTCGGGTAACCAACACCATCCTATGTTGATTTTGGTATTTGCTTAAAATACTATTGAAAAGAGAAACCAAAGATTTTTGACGTATTCACCGTTCGACGAGCTTAACGATTTTTTTTTATTTTCATATCGGAGAAAATAAATATCTAACGGGATCAGGGGCGGACCCAAGGTAATCCAGGGGGGCACGTACCCCCCTGGATTTTGAAAAATAGTGCTTTTCGGTAATTGTCCCCCCTGAAAATTTTTTTTGCCCCCCCTGAATTGTCTGGTTATTTTTATTGAGAAAAAATATTTAATACCGTGCATAATGAAATAATTATGCAAAGATATCAAAATATAAAGTTACTTAGTCGAAAACTTTGTTCATCAACTTGATTATCTATTACTTTGAGCTTTATTTTATTATTATTTTAATATATAAAATATTATTATTTAATAAAAAAATTATTAGTTAAGTATATGTATTAAATTATTAATTTTTTTTATTTAGTATCCGATTAGTTAATGGGTTTGAACCCGATAAGCCATTACAATCCGATAATTGCCCCCCTAATCAAAATCCTAGATCCGCCACTGAACGGGATAAAATATCTTGTGTTTTTCTTCATGTCTCGATAGAAGGAGAGTAGTATAGATACATTTTAGAGGTGATTCGGTAAACGGTGCTGATATAGTGCTTTCTGTTATATTCTCATTTTATTTAGAGATGGATGTAAAATTTTAATGAGAGGTCAGTAATCATATTATAATAGATATTGATTTAAATTTTTAGCTAATTAGATAAAAAAATAATAATTTAACATATAGTTTTATTAAATAAAAAATTATTAAAATAATAGTAACTCAAAATAATCCATAATTATGTGGATGATGAAAATTTTCCTCTATGAGATTTTATATTTTGAAACTTTCATATAATTCTTTCATTATCTATGATATTAAATATTTTTCTTAATGAAAAATTAATAAACATTTTGGAGGAACATATTAACAAAATCTTAACTAAAAAATACTATTTTTCAAAATCTAACCCGCTGGACTCACTAAATCTGCTCCTGATTTCACTCACCATCATTTACACATGGATCCCTCGAATTTGCTTTTTTAGGGGGTTTAATATCAATTATCAAGCGTTTAATACATACAAACTTAGTGATTCCGTGAGCTTGTAAACGTTAGTATGTATAGAGATGGTAGTTGCTACTTGCCAAGATAGCTTGGTATCTAGGGTTTTTCTCGGTGGAAAGAAGGATGAATTTAATACGGGCTACTAAAGACTTAAAACACAATGCAGCCTAAAAAGATAGAAATGCCCAAGAGCGACGAGCTTTGTAAGGCTCTGGTACCGCACTGGAAAGACCAGAATCAGCATCAGTCTCTACAATGGAGGAGAGATTTCATTTCTTTCCCCTCCGTTAGAAAAATCTTACCAGTAACCCATCGCTAAATTGAAATCCACCAAGCACAAAATGAAAAAAGATTTTAACATGTAAGGCTTTTACTCTGAAATATTCAAATGGGTTTTAACATGTAAGGGTTTCCATCTCTACGCAATGAGATTTAGTTTTACGACAGCAGATAAATTAATGCGTTCTATTAATCAAATAATCTCGTCACAATTTACGACAGCGGATCAATTAGTGAGATATTTGAAGGTGGGCCATGTGAGAGAGCAGCTATTAGCTAAAGATTAAAATTTAACAGAGATATGAAATGCAGATAAATTAAATTGTAAGCATTGAATGTATTGTAATTTAAATTAGATACAGCGAATATTTTTTTGCATATTTTATATGTTCTCGGCGTTCAGTTATATTAATCTAATTAATTATACGAAAACGTAAACAAAAATACAGTTATATTATGGTATAGTTTTTCTATTCATTGGATTCTGACGTGTTGGTTCCTTTTAAAATCAATCTTCCTCTTGTATGGTTAGATCGTCCGATATAGTTTTTCCGTTCATTTCAGCTCGGTTCTATTTCAGCTCGAGTTCGATTTAGTTTGATTTGATTTAGCTTGAGTTCGATTTAGCTCAGCTCATGTGCTGTCCTACTTGTTTGTGAAATGAAAAGCATGTGTAGTTTAGTAGGATCACACGTTGCAACTTACAAGTATTTTTCACTCCCAATTCAAACCACACTTGTAAGTTGTAATATGTTTTCCCAATTGTGAAATTAAACAATGCATAGTTCGAGGTGAATCGTCGATCTAATCTATATTCGCCTGTTGCAAAATCTCCCTGTTCGTTTCCCAGTCAGGTGAGAGGAAAACACATGCGTACAAATACCCCTCTGCCTCTATCTCTCGCTCTATATATCGTGCCCAATTCATCTCTCCATAATTCCATTACTCCATTAATTAACCCTTGCTTTCGAAGTAAATTAACAGGGAGAGAGGGGCAAGCAAATTAAGATGGAAACGGTGGCGATTGCGAGAGAGACCGTGCTAGCAGTGGCTAGTAGCAGCAATGGTGTGATGATGAGAGGAGGAGGTACATTTAGCATGGGCTACCAAAGCCCAAAATCCTGAAACACGACACTGCCCGAAAGGTAGAAATGCCCAAAGAAACGGGCTTTGGAAATATGACACGCCAGCGTGAAGAAATAAAGACCAGCATTCTCTTCGCACGGACAGAGATGAATTTGTAGGAGAGATTTTTGAAGATTAGTGGTGCTAGAATCACAAAATGGAGATGGCAGTCTTTCATTATATCTTGTATAATCGACTAAAATTTGAAATTAAGAATTTCCTTTGAAAAAATGGAGATGGCAGTCACTTTGCTCTTTATATTTGCACATTATTCTTGCTAATCTGTAGTTGACCGTGACTCCTTGATGTCCTTCTAATCTAGATCAAATTAAGTGATAAGAAGTAAAACTTTTGGTACAAGGTGGACTCACAAAGATAGATCAAATTCGGATTGGATATTTTACACAATCTATCTCAATAGGCTGAATACTTTAAACACTGCCGGAGGGCAGAAATTGTACCCAAAAAATTAATGTTTAACAGGCTTACCATTTAGAAGTTGGGGGAGAGGATGAACAAATTTTTTCAGTGGCCCAAATAGAGTCCAGTCTAGTTCATCTCTGAAATAATAACTTTTGAGGATTCCTTGACAATGGGTTATTTTGATAATTTTGACAATGGACATTTAAATAAATATCAGAAATTTATTGAAAATAAAAAAATAGATATGTTATTTTACTTGATTGACAATGTTTTAAATTTCATATAATTTTATTATCATCCATTAAAAACCATCATGATTATATACATTTGCAAATGGTTTCGATTTAATGATATTTGATTGACTATCAAATAATAATAAAATAACATTAAATTTAAAGCACTATCAATCCATAAACAAACATACCAATATTTTTTTATTTTTAAGATTTTATTGTTATTTATTTCAAAACCTATAAATGAATATATCTATATTTTTTTTATTTTTTAAGATTTTATTGTTATTTATTTAAAAACCCATTATCAACATTGTTAAAATAATCCATTTTCAAGGATCCCTCCCATTTGAGAAATGGGCAGCTATGAGAAACACTGTACATTTGATATTTCTAAATTATAATACTCCTTTTGTCGTTATTCTCTGGGAGAGTTTAGCACTTGAGCTGTTGACCAGCTGAAAAGGGATAATATCTGGTATTTTTGCGTTTTGTTAGAAGCTAGAAATAAGAACTTCTTACACAATGATGTATACCAAAATAAGGACGTGTGGTTTACTTCAGGTCAAAATTTTGAGTAGTACTCCTGGCAATCTCATTGGTTAATACATATTACAAGCTCCCCAATAAGAATGCAACGCGCACACCACAATACTAAAGCCGAATTATAATTTATAAAGCAAGAACATCCAGGAACGCAGATCATACATTAAAAACAGCATCAAGACTACGTATGCTATAGGTTACCATTTTTTTTCAGCAAAATTAAAACTAAATAAAATCATCTCTTTCAAACAGAATGAAGACTACATTGTACTTCCACCACCAATCAACGTAAGTACCATAAAATTAGCTAAACTGATTTAAACCAGAAAATTCTCTGTCACCACTATTGTACTCCATCTAAAATTTCTACACGAGTTAGAATCTATCAAGACACAGCAACTCTCTTTTCCCGAAAACATACACTCTAAAAATGTTTCTTGCAATTATGTACAAACAACAGGAAAAACAACCTCCATGGCTCAGGGAGGGATAAAGAAAATTAAAATTAATTTGGTGTAAAAATTAGATGAAGCGAAACATAAATTAGGAAGGGGTGTTGAGGGAACGCGCATGAGTGTGCTCTCCTTCGTAAGTGACAATTAACATGGATGGATCGTCTAAGCACCTCTCAACATGCTTCCTTGCTGGGCATCCTTTCATGCTGCTACACTTGTAGTATCCCCTGTATTTTACAAACACATTAGTCATCATGCTTGTACCAATGTATTAAGCATTCCATACCAAAACTTATATTTGATCTTTTAAAAGAGATTCATGTTGAGGTTTCTACCGCTCCATAAAAGAACCAATTAATCAAATAAAAAATAATGAAGATGGGAAGGAGAAGATAAGCGGTTAAGAGAATGAACAGTTCGACCCATTAGAAAGTTTCATACGACCAGGCTATAAACACAGTACTTGCAATGATACCAATCAGCAAGTCATTTTTCTAATCTTAGGCACAGTGAGCATTGAGCATGCTTAAGCCTGCCTCGTTAGTTGTCAACGGAGGGTCTTTTATTTTAAAATACAATAATATATTATATAAACAATCCCTAAGCCATTTGCACTTCATTGGTCTTCCATCCACTACAGAAGTTTTGTGACTAGGAGAGCATTTCTAAGCCAATGTCCCCACCATTTGATTTTTGCACTTCTAAGAAGAGAACTTTTGTTGCTATTCTAAATTCTGATTAAGCCTTAAGCACATCATCATTCTTTCTGGGAGTATATCTCATGTATTCTAAAAGAGACAGCACACAAAAAACAGTTTTTCTTCTTCTTTCTGTTTTTTTTTTAAAAAAAAAAATAGGTCCTCAAAAGCACACTTGGCTTTCCTTTGTATTTCTGATCTTTTTACTAGATGCAACAGTTATCTGATATTAGAAAAAAAGAAAAGAACAATACAAACTAATTCTTGGTCGGGGCATCTAAGAAGAATGTATCCTATTAACAATACCTTGGATAAGGCGAGCCTTTGATAGGCTTCTGACCATATTTTCTCCAGGAATATTCATCAGCTGGTATATCAGCCACCTTATTACTTACTGCAGGTACCTTTATAGACCTCCTTATTCTCAGCTTCCTATGAGAACAAAAGAAGAAATTTGAAAAGAGTCATGCATAAAATTTTAACAATATCTCAGTACTACCTCAATATTTGATGATATAAAACTCTAATAAAGTAGACAGGAATCATTCTCTTTTAGCATGTCGTCATGACAATAAAATGAAGCTACTGTATCCATAAGTACTGTTTCAGAACAAAATGCAGAGTATTTTGGCATTGAAGTATTTTTATCTCTATCAAAGCAAAAAATATTAATTACTGAGATGTTTGTTCTTCATACTTCCATTATTTTATAAATGGACATTGCATTTAAACTTCCTGAAATATTCATAACAGACTAACAGTATTATTATATAATTATACCACAACAAGAAATACATATATGTATCTGACCTCTTTTTGGAGCAATGGCACTTGGAACCAGTACCACTACTGCACCTGACACTGCCATCCTCGCCTCTATTCATGCATCTCCTCCTATGGTGAAACCTTGCATCCATAGTGCTAGATGAGTGAGACCCACTTATCAGCTGAAAAGGTGGCTTCCCGTCCAAATTTGCCACACTGCCATCCATGCTAAGAGAAGACATAAAAGACCTCGAACTGGAGGCTCCAGTGCAGCTTGAATTTTCAAATTTCAGGTTAATACAATTGTCACCCGACTCACCCCTCTTGTTCATCATTTCATTTTGCATCTTTATCTGATGCAAGAGCTGGAATCTCTGGTAGCTTTGCTGTTGTTGTAAGAACTGGAGGTGTGCAGTTTGTGCCATCTGATTAGGGGTTCTCACACCTGAGACCAAATCCCTTAATGGGTTGTCAGGCTGGCTTCTTGTGAGCAATTGGAGAGAGAGGAGGGAGGGGGAGAAAAAGCCACAGGACAATCTAGAAACAATTTCTGATCAAAATTAGAAAGGGATTTTCGCATGCGCCGGATCCGGGCATGGCCTTTACGGTTTTCTAAAGCTGAGATAACCTGCTTGAACTTGGAAACAGAATCTCCAGTTGCAGCCAAGAGGTCTTGGTAAGGGAATGGTTCTTGCTCCTTTGGAGGGAAGGAGAGGATATTCAACACCTTATGGCAATTCTCTACAGCTTTTCTATTTGCTTCTTCTACTTCCATCTGAAACTAACACAAAAATAAAAGCAAATTAGGAAAAGAGTGTCTATACCAAAACGGGTGAATGCAAAGATAGATTGATCCGACTGGTTCCCTTTTGGTTGGTAATTTATTTCTATTTCGAGGAAGAAGTTGAGTCACTTTGAGCCTTTGAGATCTACGTAATAATAAAAACTCCTGAAAACTTACTGGTTATGTCAGTACGAACTATACAAAAGAAATTTCAAGAAATCCCTTTTGATGAACAATTACAACTTGGTTTAAAAAAAAGTGAAAATTTCAATCTGTGGATAGTGTTGGGAACGCTGTTGATAAAAGGCTTGAATTCGATGAGAGATCGGCAATCTCCACCAATTAATTAAAGGAGGGAAAAAACAAAAAGAAATTATACTATATGGTGCAATTAATGATCCAAAAAGAAATGAAGAGAAACCAACAACTCCATGAATATCTATCTGATCAGAGGATAGGTCTAGAGGGAGAGAGAAGGAGACGAACCTTGGGTAACCCTAGAAAAGGCGAGAAGCACAAAAATGGCCGAAGAACTGCAGCGTCCGTGTGTGGTGTGTTTGTGTGCGCGATCGAGTGAGTGTGAATGAGAAGTAACACCCAACTATAATGAAGAAATAATATTAGGGAGGCGCAATTTCCAGTTTTACACACATACCCTCATTAAATCGACATATGAGTCAAACTTGGAACTGTAGAAGCTTAAAAGCCAAAGACCCTCATCAATTCATATATTACAAAATGTCATTGGAAACAAAGAGAGCGAATTGGGTCCGTTTGAAAATAAAAAGAGAATAGCGATGAATTAATTTGTTAAACGCTTTTAGACGTAGAAGAGTAATAATTATTGTTTGATTATATTATATTATATTATTATATTATGATTATGATTAAGATTTAGTATTATTATATTATTATATTATATTTATGATTAGAATTTATTAATATATTAATATTATGATTATTATTTATTATTATTATTAAATTATTATTATCATTATTGTTATTATATTATCGTTACCATTAGTATTATTATATTATTTATTATTATTATAAATATAATTTTAATATTATATTATTATATTATGAATATAATATAATTATTTTATTATTATGATCAAGATTATTTATTATTATATTATTATATTATGATGATTATGATTATTATTATTTATTATTAATTTATTATGTTGTATTATATTATTATATGTTGATTATAGTGATGATTAATTTATTATTATATTATTATAATTATAATTATTTATAATTATTTTTATGATTATGATTATATTTTTATTATTATATTATTATGATTATGATTATAGTAATATTATTATGATTATGACTATAATTATTATTATCATGATTATGGTTATGATTATTATATTATAATTATATTATTAAAATTATGATTACTTATTATTATTATATTATTATAATTATGATTGTAATTATAATTTTTTATTATTATATTACTATATTATGATTATGTTTATATTTTTATTATATTACTATTATAATATTATTATTTATTATTATTTTATTATTATTTTATCATGTTGTATTATATTATTATATGTTGATTATAGTTATGATTAATTTATTATTATAATTATAATTATTTATAATTATTTTTATGATTATGATTATATTTTTATTATTATATTATTATGATTATGATTATGGTTATGTTATTATGATTATGACTATAATTATTATTATCATGATTATGATTATGATTATTATATTATTAAAGTTATGATTACTTATTATTATATTATTATAATTATGATTGTAATTATAATTTTTTATTATTATATTACTATATTATGATTATGTTTATATTTTTATTATATTACTATTATAATATTATTATTTATTATGATTATTTTTTATTACTTTATTATTATTATTATCTTACTATTATGATTATTATTTTACTATTATTATTATTATCATCATTATTAGTATCATAATTATTCATATTTTAACTATTCTCGAGTAACAACGCCAAACGATATTTTCGCTCTTCCGAATAGTCAAGAATACCACTCTTCTACCACTCTTCCAAAGAAAAATACTATTATATCACTCTTCCAAATTCCAAAGCTATTCCTTGATTTGCCAAACGGACCCTAAATGAATAAGTTGACTTACAAGAATAAGAGAAATGTGTATACTGTATTACTGTGGTACGAACTCTTATTATACATCTTTATTTTTTAACTCAATTTCAAATTGTTCAATAAAATTTTTATCACTGATGTGCATATTAATTTTTCTTTTCGTAAAAAAAAATGATAAATCTTTGAGGGCCTGCTCGGCAAAGTGAAAGTGTGGAATTGTATTAAAATAGTAGTTGAATGAGAAAAAAATTGAATGAAATAAATAAAAATAAAAAATGAAATAACAAAAAAAATATGCAGTCAAATCTTTTTTTTTTACATTTTAATCTTTTTCTAATCCAACTCACTATTTCATAAAGAAAAATGAAATAATGAAATAGTAACTTTTTTAAATGTTGAAAAAAACTCAAATTTATTTTTTCACTAATTCAAATTTACTGAACATAATTAAAATTGTAAATAATATAAATTAATTCTCTTTTTCACTTTTTCTCTGTTCTACTCATTTGCCGAACAGAAATAAATCTTTTCATAACCTTAAATTTATTTTCTGTTTTTACCCCCCAACTGTCACCATTCTTCCACCATTATCTTTATCTTAAGAATTGGACCATTTTTTGTCATTTTTATTATACCCATTAAATTAGACGATAATTGTTGGTTGATCGAACGTATGTGATCGCGTCCATTGATCCCCTCTTTCTCTCCATTTCTCCCTTATATACAATTTATTTGGTAAGAAATTAATGGTGATAATATATGTTAGAATAATTTACTTATCTTACCATAAAAATCATGAATCATTAACTCATATTGTGCAAAAATCTCATCCAATATTAAATATAGTCTTTATTATATGTTTTCGTTTCTCCGCTCCTTCTCATTCCATTCATTTCTCTCCATCTTTTCTCTATTTCTCACCTCATCTCTTCATCTTCACCCTCTTATCTCTTCTCTCCGCCTCACCTCTCCTTTCTCTCATCTCTCTCCACACAATTTCAATTTTAAGACTCTTCTCTTACTGCCTAGCTGGTTGTGTTTGTCAACCCTCTACTCATGTGGCCCTGTCTCCGTGTCTGACTCTGACAAATATGTGTATCTTTATTATTCATTGCTTGCTAATTGTTATGCCTATCCAATTATTGCCATTATCTATTAGCATATTGCTTGCTTCTCATCGCATCTTTCTGTTTCTCTCCAAGTCTCTATATGTTTTTCTATTACAAAGAGAAAGTCACCGACACTGACACCATGAAATTGCCTCTCTCTTATTAGTTGTTTGGTACTATGTTACTTTATGTTACCAATAAATAGGTATATAAATAAATAAATAAATTAATTAATTAACAATAATAATAAATAGAAGACGGTGGGCATGGCGTGGATAAATTTTGTATTAGTTACTTGCTAACAATACAGTAACCTCTGATTGATTGAACTGGATTGGTCCCATTCTTCATACTTCACATACTGTATACATACATTACTTCATAATTCACGCACAGAAGAATATAAGATCATCTTTCCCTCAGTGACATAGAATGATTGACTAATAAATAATATGAAAATATAAGATTTATTTGTTTGATTTTGAGACTGTACATTAATCTGATCACGAAATGTTGGGTTGCAGTACTAACTTGGTGCAAGATTTAAACCATACGAGCAAGGCTTTTAACCTCAAAAACTTTGGTGCAATGAGTATGAACACCTAGGTACAATGGGCATGTTGATTTGAGCTATGAACATATCTAATGATTAGGTATAAACATATTGATGCAATGGTTATATATACTCAAGTATAGTGGTTATGAACATTAAGCTGAAGGTGCTATGAATATCATTTAGGTGATGCTCTAAACATCAAGCAGTTTTTTCTAAACATTAAACAGAAGATGCTCTGAACACTCTGAAGAAAATGCTCTAAACACCTCACAGAATATGCTCCGAACACTCTCTTGAAATCACTATGAACACCTACTAGCAGATGCTATGAACATTCTCTTAAAGGCGCTACGAACACTCACCCAAAGACGCTTTGAACAAAATACATAATGTATTTTGAACACCCTCTAGAAGTTGCTATGAATACCTATCGAACACGCTCTGAGCACCCTATAGAAGGTACTATAAACACCCTACAAAATGTGCTTTAACACCTTCTTGAAGGTACTTTGAACACTGATTAATGTTCTCTGAACACCTTGCAGAAGGTGCTATGAACACCTAGTTGATGGTGCACTAAACAAGATTAATTTGACGCTCGAATTAATTTAGCACATGACAAATTAAAGAATGACCGTTAATTAATTAGAAAATATGCCTAATTAGCAATTTGGGCGAAATACGATTTTTTATTTGTGGGTGATCATCATCTTTAAGAATGAGTTTTCGTCTGCTCTGCGTGTTCGTATCTCTAACAAAAGGTGATCATATATCCTTCGTTATGTGTTCATATGTCTATACAGATGTTCATATAATTGATAAGAAGGTCGAGGATTTTACTGGAGATTTTTTTATAGGGATATAGTTAACACGCCTCAAACCTTTAATGGGTTTATACTTTATACAATAACAACGAGTTTGGATATACCGAAATAAACAATTATTTTATTCAAGAATGGATAAAACAAAGAATAGAAGTATGTAAGATACAAATTGTCATTATTAATATATTAATTTTAAAAATTAATCACTTTTCTTATTGATTATCATCAATACTATGAATATATTTTTTTTATTACATTAACTACTGTAGAGGTTTTTAAAAAAACCTCCGGGGGCCAATCTGGACTAGGAGAACCCGTGACCGTTATCTGGATCGGTCCAAACAGTCACTTAGCACGGTCCTATGATGGATTGGGTCGGATTTTTCATCTTAGACCGCTTTAACTCAACCCATCGTAATCCGTGATCCGAAATAGACCTGACTGTAATAATCTATCTCAGACTGTGATAATTAATCCCGAACCGTGATAATCCATATCAACCGTGCGAATTCGTTCCTGACCCCACCACACCACCTGATATTCAAGTCTAGCCTCGTTAATTCTCCATATCTCAATGTGCCTCAGCCTCTGATTAAATATGTGCGGCATTTGGAGTGCATTCAGACGTGTCCAAAGACTCAAAATAATGCACGCAGTGAAGTACCAAACCAAAGCGTTGCAAAATTCAAGTGGGGCATGTTGTGACTGATGACTGATGAGGACAAGATAGTTAGAGGAGTTGCTGCGACACTTGTGCCTAGAGGTGGCATGTCCGACCTGTCCGGATCTCCGATCCGATTTTTAAGAAAGTTAAACCGAGGACAAGACCCGATGGTCCGAGATCAAATGACCTTCAATCCAATCGAAATCTATCAACGATCCGAAAAAAACACAACATGTAAATTGACGACACTTTCTTCCAAAAAGTCAAACCGTGCCACCTACTTGTGCCATATATAATAAATAGGTGAACATAGGATGAAAGGAAGTGATTATTAAGAGAATCAATTAAATTCAATTGCGTTTGCACTTGCAAGAATGCCAGATTTGATTAGGTATGGATAATTTGTGTGAATTCGTCATGGGTGGACGGACCACCTCGTGTCTAACCTCTCCCAATCCGTAGGGGTTCAATCCACGAGGACTTAAAATATATTGGATCAGAATTTTCTAATTTTGAACCGTTTTATCTATAACCATTGAACCCATGCTAATTTATGATCCATGTTAACCCGTAAACTGAGAGTTTGGACCAGACGGTCTTCAATTCTCTAAACTAATGTCATCATTGTAGAATCCTTCTTATGTTATAAAAATACAAACTATATTTTTTCAAAAATAAAAGTAATATAGTCACTTTGAATAAAAATTTTGTAACAAAAATGAACTTCATTTGAAATAAAAGTAATTGTTTCACCATATTTCCACTTTTGAAGCGAACATAGTGTGAACATGGTGAAAAGTGAAAACTAAACCAGCAGTACGGGTGAACATGCATAAACATATTATTATACAGAGGGTCAAATGGGAAAAGTCCAAAATAAAAGCGATATCTCTTCGGTACGTTCAAATCTCAACTCTGTCGTTGTACTTCTCTCGTCACAGCCGTTGATTCTTTGTCGATAAGAATGGTCCCTGAAATCGGACAGTTGGAAAGCGATCTCCAGGCCAGAAGGTGGGCGGGGTGCGCAGCTCAGCGCGGGACCAGTCTCTTGTCGCACATCAGACGAGTGGGCCCCACGTATAGACCTCGTTATTCTCCCATACCACTTTAATTACACTTTACTAATTTGTTTACTCCTTTTTCCTCCGCCCGATTCGTCAATGGTGTTTGTCAGATGCGCGGGCCCCACATCGGTTACAGCGCTCCTCTCAAAAGTCACAATTACTCCTTCCTTGCATCCTGAATTACTGATTTTTAAAACGAGTTTTCTTCGTTCATATTTCAACTCGCCACACGAATCGTTGCACGAAGGAAGGATACGAAAATTGAAAGCGAGGCTCGCGTGCTGTGGCTCACGAAGCCGTTGAAAGTGCATCCATTGAAAAAATGACACGTAGAGAGTAAATGCTCTGCTTTGTGGGTACGTGTTGACGTGTCCACTGGCAGTCAACAGCTTGATTGACTGTGTTGGACCTCTGTTTATGTTTTCCGGTCTGGTTTTTGTGTTTGTGTTGTAGCGTAGAATGTCTGAATGTATTCAAAGATTCTTGCACCTGGTTTATCCGGACTTGCCGCTTACTTTTTAATGTTTTATATTTGGCGATAATCATTTCTTATGGGGGTAATTACTAATTAAACCATTGTTATTTAATGAGTAGGTTAATTAGCTGATCATGATTCATGTGGTTTTGGTTCGTTTGACCATGTATTATTTGCACGAGTATTGATTAAATAGTAAGTCCTGGTACGCCTTGTAATTATGATTATGCTGATTCTTTGCTCGCTGCTTTAATTTCATGATGGTTGATGATTAAGTTACAATTGGTGAAATCATTACCAAATGTATATTCCTATTAGTTCTGTTGAAATTTGCAAACTAGGACCATCAGATTTGACGAAACTTTTAATGGTGTCATTTTTCTGATTTTTTGTCCACAAGCTATTAATTTCGATGAGTTGTACGTTTAACTTGTCTGAGAAATCATATGGCTAAAATTCAATAAGCCATGTACAGATCATAAGTATTATCATAAATTTTAATTTCTACGGAGATCATGTAATGGATTTTATAGCGTCATCAAACAGTTTTTTATGTTGAACTCGCTTATATATTTTATTAACAATTTGGTTTGATGAATCATCTCCGTGATATTATGATGAAAACGACAAACAAATACAGTCAGCCTTTGAAAAGAAGAAGATTGAAAATGAAATAAATCTATATTGTACAGCCTCTCTTGCCATACCGTAGAAACTAGAATGCACCTTTTTTTTTTTTTACGGATGGGATAAAATCACGCCAACTTATTTTGACAATTTTAACATTAATTTTAAAAAATAAATACATTTTAAACTTATATATTGATTGTATTTTAAATTTTATGCGATGTGTGTGATTTAATATTTTATTAAAAACTATTAAAATTAGAGTGGGGATCCATTGACAATGGGTTATTTTGATAATTTTGACAATGGACATCTAAATAAATATAAAAATTTTAAAAATAGAAAAATTTTTTTTATAGATGTGTTCTTCTACTTTTAGATTGATGGTCATTCAAATTTCATACAATTTCATTATCGTTTGATAGTCTATCAAAAACCGTTAATTTGAAACCGTTGTAAATTATATCAAAATTTGATGGTCTTTGATGGACTATCAAACGATAATGAAATTATATAAAATTTAAATGACCATCAATCTAAATATAGAATAACACATTTATAAACTTTTTTCTATTTTTTCTATTTTTTTGTATTTATTTAGAGATTCATTATCAAAGTTATCAAAATAACCCATTATCAACTGATCCCTTCTCTTAAAATTATATGACATTTATTATAAGAGTTTAAATTTATGACCTTTGATGAAATATTGAATAACACCTAAATTTCATAAAACTTACAACATAATCAATTTATAAATTTAAGAACACACATGTATAAATTTCAACAAATTATTTTGTATGAATAATTAATTACATTTTATACGAACAATTAATGAAATACAAGTAAAAAATCATGAACCTCAAACTAAGTATGTTGCTGGAAGATTGCAAGACAGACAAGCTGATGGTTATTTGAACTAATCTTATAAAAAAAGAAATAGGAATTAATATAAAATTTATGTTGTTGTAAATATATTTTTAAGAATATATAAAATTATATTTTCCAATTTGAAAAATAATCACATATGAATATAATCATTTTCTTGAGTTTATTTGATATGCAAATTTAATATTCAGCAAAAGAACATGTATGAAGATCTCAATAAAAGGTAAGAATATTTTAAAATTATAATAAATAAAAGTAAATAAATTAGTCTTGAAATTAAAATGAGTAAAATAGAGGTATTATGATCTAACCATTGTAACAAATTAAATTAGTCAAATACAAATTTTATTTAAATTGCTTCATAGGTTTACCATAGCCTAATCATTGCTAGAATCCTCCATCCGTTGTAACAAATTATCTTGACCAAAATTTTAATATCCAACCATTATAATAGATCCTAATATCTGTTATAATGGATTAATGTCATTTGTACACAAAATTTGACCGAAAACTCCAAAGCTGATTCATATTATATCCATTGTAACAGCTAACCTCATTAACGCTACCCTCACCTAACGATCACAACATATACACCCGATTTATTACCATTTTTGTTGTATCTTTATATATACACCTTTCATCTTCTGAGATTTGATTAAAATTCTTAAGCAAAACTCTAGCCGTTATTTCTAGTACTATAATCTTCACATCTATATAGTTTTAATCTCAAGATTACTTTGTAATAACTCAAAGTGAATGAGATAAGTTATTTCTTGTTAGTTTATTTGTGAGACACATGTCTTCACACCCTATTTGTTTCTTTGGTCGATGACTGCTCTGTTACTTAGTGTAATGGATCAGAGGTTTGCAGTTATAAGACTTGCTTGTTATAATGACTCAACACAATCGACTATTAGTGATTGCAGATCTCAAAAATATAGGCTCATTATAACCGAACTTTATTATATCATTGCGTGTTCTTTCTCTATCTCTTTATTTTTCTTTACATATATACTGTTGTGGAATTTAATACTAGATCCTTAAATTTTTTTATTAAAATATATAATTTAGATCTGTAAATATAAAGCATGCAATCCTGAAAGTTTTCGAGAAATTAGGCCCAATTAAGTTATATATTTTAGATTTATACCTAGAAAAGTGCAATGGTTAAACGAATATCTTGTTATTAAGATAAAATGTGAATGTGAGATTTTACCTATGTGATTTTCTCTAGAAAAAAAATTAAATTGTGCAGATAATGAATTATCTAGACGTTTATCTCAGTTTTGTCACATCCTTTCTTGAACAAAAGATGTGAATATATGATAATCCGAGCAAATTCCAAAGGAAACAGACAATAATCCGCATGCATATGTCTTTTTCTCATTTAATCATCCTGCAAAACTTGGTATGTTGTGCTTGTTTCATTTAAATGCAAAGGTCGCAATTTTCCAAGCTAAATCATGTCACCAAACAAAAATGTCATAGATTTTGTTTGTTTAATGATACAAGCTTGCACAAAAACAACATCATACAAAGTCCAAATAAAAATGGGGCCGGTGTTTTAAATTTTAAAGTAGATTCCTAGCAAAGTCATGGCGAGAAAAATTTCTTCCATGTCATTGTCAGACCTTTCTATTGTGCTTTTTTCGGCCTCATGAAATGGGTTGATTGCTATATATTAATTATTCTGTATAGGTAAGAAATTTTCTTCATTTTGAGAAGGACAAAAATATTTTAATTAAAATTCGACAATCTTGCTTGCTCCTAGCCTTTGCAAGTTATTCACGAGATACAAAAAAATATTATTGAACAGTCCTGTACCCGTATTGCGACAAACCTGGTACCATCGCATGTATGTGATAGTGACAATTTTGGGCAGAAATGCACTCAGTCTGAAGAGAGAAAAAAATAAAAAAATACAATATACAAAATTCAAGATTTGGACATGAGATGAAGATGAAAATATGAGAAGGGTTTATAAGTAAAAAGGTTGGTCTTTTGTGTTTATCGTTTATCGCCAAGTTATTAGAAGTCTGACATTCCGAGTTTTTTTCAGCTCATTGTGGGGTACGTGGGGCCCATGGATGCATTTCTCATTTGCTTGTTTGTCTGCAGCGTTTAGACTTTTTTGCCAGTCCTCTCCAGTGCAGAGTACTGCTGGATATTTTGTAGAGGTGGCAATCGGGCGGGTCGGGTCGGGTTCGGGTTCGGGTTCGGATCGAGCGGGTCGGATCAGTTTGATTTTCGTGAAGAAATCGGGTCGGGTTGGGCCGTGTCAGGTCAGGGTCGGGTCAGGTCAATTTACATATTGTGTTTTTTCAGATCGTTGATAGATTTCGATTGGATTGAAGGCCATTTGATCTCGGGTCGGGTCAGGTCGGGTTCGGATCGGGTCGGGTCAGTTTGACTTTCTTAAAAATTCCTAAAAAATCGGGTCGGGTTCGGATCCGGACGGGTCGGACGGGTTTGTCGGGTCGGGTCGAATTGCGTCACCTCTAATATTTTGTGAACTGAATCATCTCTCATTTATGAAATTTGGGCATGGTATAAATAATTCAATGCATATTGTTTGCACAAAAAGATAAAATCCGATTCCATTTTATTATTTGTTTAATTGAAATATAAATTAACAACTCTTGATATATTAACAAATAAAGTAGCTTTAATGATACTAGTTATATAAAATATTAGGTGTATTTGATGGCAGTAAGAGTTATTATAAAAAAAATAATAAATAATATTATTGACAAATAACTCATTCAAATCTAAAGAACTATCATTACAACGCACGATATGATTCTTCATTTTTATTTAAAATTTCAAACTAAAAACGGAGAAGCTCAAATATTCTCTAAAACTGGAGACCATCCCTTGCGCTTTATGACTTTGGTTGGTGAATGGTGACTTGGTGCTTGACAAAATGGCTAAATGCATGCCTATTTGGAATAATGGAAATGGAATGCTATCCGGGTCTAATATAATGCAATATAATCTTTTTATGGCGTGTTATCCACTTATGAGAGAAAGATAGGATAAGATCTGTGTTCTATTAGCACTAGCATTCCTAGAATTCTACTCACGGAGCACTCAAAAAGCCCCCCTCCAAATTGCTCTTATCAAGCTCCCATTGCTTTGTCGTATTCATCATGTTCTCATTCCATTCTGCATCTTCAATTAAATATTATGTTTGATTTATTCATTCACTAATTGCCTCCAACAAACAAAACCACGTGTCATTACTTTAGACAATCACATATAGGTAAGTTATGTGTACGCGCGACCTAATTGAAATTAAATTATGAACACAATTATTTAATATTTTTTTTAATGATTCAATAATTATGGAACAATTATTTTGTTATTTTAAAATTTATGACATGGACAATTAAGATTGTAGCCCAAGCATTTTTTAGATAAATATGCGAGTCATAATCATTCAACTTTAATTGTGTATAAAATATAATATCAAAATTGAAAAAAAAAAGGATCTTGACTAAATATCTTGTCAAACTGTTATTGATCGTCTGATCCAGAAGAAATGTCATCTAGATTTGCCATTGATTGTACATTGAGTTGATTGAGTTCCATGAATCGGAATAGAGACCATTCTGGCAATCTCTGTCACGTCCCAAGCTTTTCCATGCTGCTCTGGCATCTGATTGGTTGTTCTTGCCAACGAACACCAACTTGTTTTAATCATATCGATTGTAGTACGGATCCTTTTAATAAAGGGGAAAAAGAAGAAAATGGAAAAGAAAGAAAAGAGAGGAGAGAAAATTGTGTCATAAGTCGGATGGTATGGATATTGAATTCATTGGGGGTTTGAATCCGCTACTATACTAGTGATGGCAGGATTTTGCTATTGAGTCAACAGGTGGGGCCTACAAAATAAGAGGGGGTGGGGTTTTATTTTTTATTTTGTGGGCTCCATCTGTCATTGACTCAAGGGCAAAATTCTGCCATCATCATTATGACAGCGGATGTGAATCCATTAGCTATTGCTTTTGCTTTTACTTCTATTTTTTTTTCTGCATGTGTGATCCAGGCTTCAACCTAAGCAAGCGTTTGGACGATTCTGTTTGGATTTGGATTAAATCAAATTTACCAAACTTCGATCAAAGTTCTGGAGGGGAAAAGGCGAGAAAAAGAAAATGACAAGTTTATTTGGGAAAGCGTGCATTCATGTGTGATTCAGAGATGTTATAACAAACTCGTACACAAATTCCTGTTTATTTTTCAGTAAATGAGTTGGTACGTATAACATAGGTAACTAACTAGACGCTGGCAAAATCTGATTCGATCGGAGAAATTTATCCGATTTATTTGAATTCGAATCTAATGTAATATGATTTAAAAAAAATCAAATAGACTCAATTTTATCTAAATTAAATTCGACCTGATTCGAAATTAAATGATCCGTGCATTCAATCAAATGAAATTAAAATCTAAAGAAATTTACTGTTTATTTGAATTGCCCCAGAGCCTAATGAACAAAAAAATGGGCCTAAATTTTTAAAGGGCTGGAAGTTAATGAGGTTTGCATCCTCGCCCAAAAGTTTTATTTTAGTCTGAGGAGAAAATGATGCGAGTTATCTGTGGATATGTTTTGACCGTTGGAAAGTGTCTGTGTTTCCCACACTCAAATAATAAACTCTTGCATGTACAAACGCGCACAATGACTACTGTGTCCTTTTCCGGATTAAAAGGGACAACTTCGAGGTCATTTTCATACAAATTTAGTAACATATACAAGACATAATTCCAATCATGTGTAATATGTTTTGGTGATAAAATAGTTAAAATATGAATAATTATGATACTAATAATGATGATGTAATAATAATAAAAATAATAATCATAATAGTAAGATAATAATAATAATAAAGTAATAAAAATAATCATAATAAATAATAATATTATAATAGTAATATAATAAAAATATAAACATAATCATAATATAGTAATATAATAATAAAAAATATAATTACAATCATAATTATAATAATATAATAATAATAAGTAATCATAATTTTAATAATATTCATAATATTTTAATCATAATCATATTGTAAGTTTTTAATTTAACTAGAAATCTTACTATGTTAAAAAGCATTCAATGATTGGATTAGTCCATTTATTTTGTCCAGATGTTTTGAATCTTTTAAGACGTGAAAAATCTTTTAAGACGTGAATTTTTAAATATATCCTTTTAGATATAATTTAAACCGTCTAGATTCAAAATTTAAAATATAAACGTATTAGATTTGATATTCGAGTTTTATCTTGCTCTCTAATGATAATGTTACTTTTTCGCTGGACACTCCCGAGTCCCGACCTTACGCATCGTCCCTCTCATCACTTCATAACCTCTCACGACATAACCTCTTACTCGCATCGTTCCCTCCGCTCTCCGCCCTCACTCGAGCCGTCGTCTTATCCCCTCCGCTCTCGCGCACTACACTCACTCTCGTGGTTCCCTCCACTCTCGGCCTGTCCCTCACCATAACTTATGCCTGTCCCCTCCACTACCGACGATCATGACTTCTTTGCAGAGTGTTCTACAAGGTAATTTCTTATCTTACTGAAATTTAGTTCACAAACTGGTACCTATTTCTTATCTCGCTGGTTACTGATATTTTCCTCGATTGGATCAATACAGTTTTTTTTTGCATGGATATTTTGCGAAATAGGCAAATAGCCAAGTTTTATCCCTAATGTGAAATTAATATCATCAATACAGTAAGAAGAAAAGCAGATAACAGTTTTTTTGTGTGGATATTTTGTTTATATTGCGAAATAGGCAAATAGCCAATATTAGATTTGTGCAAATACTGATCATTGCATGCCTCTCAGGCCATCATGCTCTTTCCCCCAATTTGTGCTTTCGTTGCCTCATACTGTCATGCCTTACCGGTTTGCTCTCCAAAACAAAAACCATTCAGTAATTATACATGTTCAAACAAAAAGGGGAAGGCTGAAGAGAAAAGGCATTAACTTGATGCATCTGTTTTCAATATGCTAAACTGAAACGCATGAGAACATAGACTTGACCACTTCCATGACTGGACCAGGAAATGTTGTTTGACTTAATAAGTTCATTTCCCTTATCCTAATTTCAATTATCTCACTTAATTTTGTATATGAACTATAGTGCTCAATAGTTTCAGGCACACTACAAGAAATAGAACAAAAGACTAATTTAGAATGTGAAGAATAAAAGATGTTGCAGTTTACTCTAAAAATAGTGATGCATTCAACTATCCCAACGTCATGGCAATTATGATGCATATAACAGTAATGAAACCTCTCTAGATTGTTTGGTTAAATAGAAAAATATTCTATATTTCTATTCATCTGATTCAATAACTTTTATAAGGGAATAAATCCCAATTTTGTCCTATTATTATGAAAATAATTAGTAAAACCTGTACCATCACAGTGGGGTCTGTATTGAATAACAACTTAAGCGTATGGTATTTGTTGCAACTGGTACTAAATGAAGTATAAATTAGTTGTCTAATTATCCATTGGGAAACCATCACTGGTACCTATTTCACAAACTGCTAATTTAAAAAGCAGTACACATTTTTCTAATTTTCAATTTGGTACTGAAGAACGGGTCGGGAGTTGAGTGTTTAATGAAAATAAAATCGAGTTTACCGGTAGTTCTTTTATTTCTGGTCTTCCTACTACTAAGAATCCAGTCTACAATCTTATGTGTCTGATGTCTATATATGCAAAAAAAGTTAAATATAGAACAACAATATGAAAAATATCAGTATGTGCAATTTAATATTTTTTATGATTTCTGTTATAGAATTGAGGGAACTGAGATAAACAAAAGCCTATTAGAGTTGAAAGAGTGCATCAGAGCCCTTGATAATGACCAATTGCACATTCCCTTTAGAGGAAGCAAACTGACAGAGGTTCTTCGAGATTCCTTCGTTGGCAACTCGCATATAGTCATGATCTCTTGCATCTCCCCTAATGCTTGTTCTTGTGAGCACACCCTTAACACCCTCAGATATGCAAACAGGTATTTATTTGTTCTCCCAAATTTCATCATATCCCGAATTATTGTTTGTGCCTGGGATGAGTAATGCACTGAGTTGGCACATATATTAGAGCCAGGGGCGGAGCCATATAACTCCAGGGGGGTACAAGTGTTACCCCCTGAAAAATTAAAAACCAATAGAATAAAGGGTAATAGATCCACTAAGTCACACTCTGAAAAATTTTTGTGTTACCCTCTGGAGTCTGGACTCTGGATTGGTCTTTGATTTATTAAAAATGCATGTTGAAATTTTTTTTATACCGATAAATTAATGGGTTTTAACCCGCTAAGATATTCAATCCGATTGGGGCTACACCCTGGAAAAATTCCTGGCTCCGCCCCTGATTAGAGCAATGAGTCTGTTTGATCTAACTGGCCAAATAATACGAGAAATATGAAACCTATTTTCTTATCAACACTAGATATGTTCCTCTTCATATATTCAGGGGCTGGCACGGTGGTTAGTAGGGGTATTTGAAATATTAACGAGTTATTAGAGGATTTTGGATAATGTATTTTTTCTGTTTCTCAAGGTAAATTTATAAATATGATCTTTTTATTGTAATTTTATCATACATTGATGCCCATTGGGCCATGAAAGTTTCGTTGTTCTTAAGTTTCATTTCGAGCTGTCTTTGTGTGCACTTCTTTTTTGTTTGACAAATGAGTTTTGTTTAATAGGGTGAAGAGTCTTTCAAAGAGTGAAAATCCTAAGAAGGATTCAGGTACTACATCAGTAATGCCATCCAGCAAAGAAACTGCCACAGATCCACTTTCTGATGATCCTTTCGAACCAATTCCTCTCCCTTTCCAGGATTTCAAGCCACCCGAATTGCCCAAAAGGGATGCAGAAAGTTTCCAAAATTACCCCACAAGTTCAACACAAGAGCCTGAGAGAACCTCTGTTAGCATGATACCAAGCCATACAAGAATTACCAATAGAGATCGAAAAGAAGAGAAAGATATAAGGAAGATAAGGGTGCTAGCACTTCTAGCACAGTTGAGATAGAATGTGTTGTTGAAGGAAGAAACAGCAGGCCCCAGCAAGTGCAGAGCATGATAGACAGAGAAAGGGTTGTTGAATCCAGGAGAAGCAAACCCCAGCAGACACAAAACTTGGTAAAGAGAGAGAGGGTGGAAACAAGGAGCAAACTACAGTCTACACAGAACTCCCATAAGCTAGGGCTTTATTTTGACTTTGAGTATTATTATTTGAAATTTGATTTTATCTTCTCAGGAAGAGGAGGCTCTAATAGTTGCTCATAGAAAAGAAATTGAAAATACTATGGAAATTGTGCGTGAGGTAAGTCTGACATTTGTTTCTGTTGCTGACTCTTTTTTGAAACTTATCCTTATTAACTGACAAGTTACACTCAGCGAATGATGAGACATTCAATGTTATTTATTATACAGCTAGAGTTAACAAACTATACAATATTTAAAAAGGGATCGATGCCTTTGTTTTGCTTAATATCATGACCATAATAATTTTTTTATTAACAAATTAAAACTAATTTTCAAACAAAATTGTGAGCCATTAAACTTTTTGTCTATTTCTAAATTGATGTCAACAATCTGAAAATTTTGAGTTTGTTTTCTACAAAGATCAAGAAGACTTCATGGTTTACTGTAATGCATTTACATTGAAAACTCGAATGTTATCCATGATGGGGTGCACTGAAAACATAGTCATTGGACCCCTCAATACCCTACTCAACAACTGTAATGTTTTCTTGAACTGTAGGAGATGAATTTAATGGCAGGAGTAGACCAACCAGGGATTCTGATAGACAGCTATGTGACTCAGCTAAGCTTCCTTTTGTCACAGAAAGCTGCTGGACTTGTTAGTCTGCAAGCCCGCCTAGCCCGCTTCCAACACCGTATGAAGGAACGAGAGATTCTCTCTCGAAAAAAACCTTCTCGCCGATATTTCTTTACTTCAGACCAATTTATGGGAAGAACAAATGGTAGAGATCAATAAATAGCATTAAAATCACCCAAAGTAACACTAGATTTGCAGAACGATCCATAAAAGAATTTTGCAGTATGTTGCCCCTCTACCCAGTTCAAATAGGTAATGTTTTTTTTTGGGTGACACATCAGATTCAAATTATTTAGGATGTCGAAGTAGTGTTAACCTCAAAATTATATGGGAACTGATATGATTGGTGAAGTTATAGTGTAGGAAGTCCAAAATATTTTTCATACTTGAAACCCCCTAAGGAAATATTGGTTTTGTTGCACACTGGACCTCATCTGGTGAAATATGTTACAAAACAGGGTGTCTTGGGTGACATTTTGCAACTTCACAATATTCAACTCTGCAATTTATGATTAATTTGGGTGCTTATGATGCTATTAGTTTTAAGGAATAAATTCAGATTTTCTGGGTTCAATTTGTTTCTTATTCTTCTAGAGACCAGTGGTTTGCTTGGTGGCTTAATGTTATGAGTGGTATGCTTCTTACTTGTCAACTTATTTGTAGGGTTTGGGGACATATAATTTTTTGATTGTTTTGAAGAATCCCATACAAAGGGTAACTCGAGTACTCAATTGTTATCCGTTGATCTTTCTACTGAAGCGGCTTATCTACTGAACAAACTTAATGCTATGGAGATTGACAATCCATAGAGCAGTGCTCCGTTATATAATATATATTGTATATGTGAAATTTTTTACTTTATGTAGCCTCAAATGTACTATGAGTTAAGGAATGAAGAAGCAACAATTTGAAGAAATCATTTCCTTTCTTATTTTGAATGTAAACTGTTGGAATATGGTACTATCAGTATTGGTTATTATTTGTTTGGAAAGATGGTTTTGAACATTGATATTAGGTACTGGCATCAGAAATTAAATAATGATTAGAGGTAATGATAGATGTTAATTCCTATGAGATCTGGTGTGATATTTAGACCTCTTGTTTCAATAGAAACTAGTGTATGTACCATTGTTTTCTTTTTAAACAAAATCAACATTCATATTTAACTTTTACTATTTTGTTTTGACAAAGCGTTACCATGTACCATCAGTCTCTCATTAATGGAAACCCAACTCCCTCGACTTCAAATATCTAAGCCACTACCTCCTCCTTTATAATTTGCCTTTCATTCCCTTAAAACTACCTGAAAACCCATAATTTTTTTCCAATGTAGCAAGTTTTTGCACAAATTCAAAGGCAGAGAAAACCTGAAAATATTTCAAAGTGCCATGATAACAGCTATTGCATCAAAGTGCCTCTTGAATTGCAGAAGGATTCATCCAATCATCAGTTGCATGAAAATCATATAGATACCAATTAACCGATTCATTTATTATTTTTAACAAAGACTATGCTACTCACTACCATGCATTCGAAGTTTGTATACAATTCGAAATTGGCACACCTTATTCCATACCTTAGTTGAAGAAGTCCGGTTGAAATATAGATAGAGAAAGAAGTGAATATTTTTGATATTTTGGCGGATCATTATATTTTTCTTTTAAATTGTATAATGAACCAGTCTACTATTATGATTTTTGATGTTTTTAGTTTTCTATAATAACTTTTATAATATTATGTCCATTATATTAAGAAGGACATTATATTTTTATCATTGAAGTGTTGTTTGTAACTAGAAAATTTTTTATCGTCCTTTAATAGTGAGAAATGCATTACGTTATTGTTCTTTTTTTTCATGTACGTTTCAGTTATTATTGTATATTTTTAATTTTTTATAACATGCTCAATTATTATCACTGCTTTAATAGTGAGTCATAACGTTATTGTTGTCTCTGATTTTAAAGGTCGTGCGCGTAAGAACGGGTATATGTACTAGTAAATTTGTGAACATGTCAAAAAAAATACTATAATATTTCTGTGGTGCCTTAAAATAATTTTAATGTCAGTATCTGGAATCTGATTTTAACATATAAATGACCTTTGATAGGCTTGCAAAACATTTTCTTTGATCTTTTTTTAAGGTTCAAGTGTTTTTTTCTTTTCTTTTAAAGGATCTTTTATTATAATTTATTATGAAGCTTACGTTTGAACTAAATTTCCAAGCACCTCCATGCGAAATAGACGGGCTAAAAGAGACTGAATTCATTTATTATTTTCTCAATTTCTCGTCAATAGTGATGGCAACGCACAACTTGAAAATCACTAAGGTTCTGTTCGGCCTTTGACTGTGCGCGTGGAAAATAATATATTCACTCAGAGTGAATTTTTTTTTCTATCCACACAGTAACATTTTAGTTTTAAATTCTATTTCCAATCCCATTTCACCCATTTCGCCGAACAGGACCTAAATTAATTCATGACATGGGTGATAAGAAATACAATATACAAATAGTGGGATTCCTTCATATAATAGTATAATACTCAAGTTTTTTTAATACTATTCTTGTCTGCCTTTTGACTAATGGAACAATAATTGACATAATATTATACAATGGGTTGGATCGAGCCAGTTATGACAATTTTATTATATTTTTTGATCTGATCCATTTAAAATGGAATCAACATTTCTTTAAATAGTGATATCCATATATCTCAAACAATATAACATAAAACCGGACATGCATGAATCTCCATCATTTCATAAAAAAAAAAAACGCAATACTGAAATCCGTTCTTATTGATCTCTGCATAGATGTCTTAACACAAATTAACCATTTCTGGTTTTGACACTTACATCTATCACCTTAACTAAAACTGTAGGAAAAATCCTAATGGGTAATTGGACTTGGAGCAGACGGTGGTGTTATTGGTTTTCTAGGAACAACAGCATGTATGGTTTTGGCAGTTGATAATTTATTCTCTTCACTTAAAAACTCAGGAATCATTTTGTGTGTAATTGGACTTGGAGCTGATGGTGGTGTTGGTTTCCTAGGAACAACAACATGTATGGTTCTGGCAATTGATAGTTTATCTCCTTCACTTAAAAACTCAGGAATCATTTTGTGTGTAATTGGACTCGGAGCTGATGGTGGTGTTGGTTTCCTAGGAACAACAACATGTATGGTTCTGGTAATTGACAGTTTATCCCCTTCACTTAAAAATTCAGGAACCATTTTGTGTGTAATTGGACTTGGAGCAGATGGTGGTGTTATTGGTTTCCTTAGAACAACATCATGTATGTTCCCTTCACTTAAAATGTCAGGAACCATTTTGTGAGTAATTGGACTTGGAGCTGATGGTGGTGTTATTGGCTTCCTAGGAACAACATTATGTATGGTTTTGACAATCCCAGGCCTTGCTGCGCTTTGCTGAGAAGCAACAAGAAAGATCAGCAAAATTGCAATCAGAGTTTGTTGAGGAATTGGTTTGTTTTGAGATGCCATGATAATTGAAGAACTGATGCGGGGGGAAATTACTGCTAATAGATTGTTTTTTTTTTCAGTGTTTAAATGTTCTAATTGTAGGACCAATTTATAGTGCACATTAGGCGAAATTAGGAAGATTTTCTTATAGAATTAAATGTAAAATCTATTGCCAGATTTCTTCCTCGGACTCCCCCAGAAAAGAATAAATCTCCTGGATTTTTTCCTTGGGCATTGCATGGAGGAGATTTGTTACTTTAAATGCCGAGGATTTTAGCTCGCTGACGCCCATTTGTGTTTTTTTGGTAATCATGATTCAAATTATTCTAATACGCTATTGCCAAAATTTAATGCTATAATTACTCTTTCACAAGTATACAATCTAGAATTTGAATAGCAATTATTGACACGTAATTAACAAATTATTTTAATTTTAGTGACTCTTGTTAATATTAATTTATTCATAGAACCGTTATCTAAAAATTAGTTAATAAGTAAAAGGACAGAAAAATGAACAAATTAAATGTTGACATTTTGTAGGTAAATGTTTGAACATGTCGAAGAAAACAAAATAGGACAGTTGGCACAAGAAGAAGCGCTGCATAGATCGCTGTCGTCCGAAATCAAATATTTTCTAAACAAAATGAATTTATACTGTTGGGGAACTTATATTATTCCTACAGATTTCTTTACTTGGAAGCAAAAACCGTTGAAGATAATGAATTAAATTTGACAACATTATATAATTTTCGTCGTACATGTTCTGACACAAGTCACAATATTTATGTACATATCCTTAATAAAAGTAACATACTTTATTGAGACTAGTTTCTTTTTGAGCGCCAACCACATAATATTTCTCGGAATTTTATCATACGCTTTCTTTAAATCAATAAATATCATAAGTTATCTTATCAAGAAAATCGCCTCCATAGTGGACCTCCCAGACATAAAACCAAACTGATTTTTAGAGACAGTTGTCAGTTTTCTTAAACGGTGCTCGATCACTCTCTCCTAAAGTTTCATGGTATGACTCATGAGCTTAATTCCTCTGTAATTAGTACAACTTTGAATATCTCCTTTATTCTTGAAGATTGATACTAATATACTTCTTCTCCACTCATCAGGCATCTTATTGGACCGAAAAATGGTATTAAATAGTTTAGTGAGCCACACTATTGCTATATCTCCAAAACATCTCCATACCTCAATCGAGATGTCATCCGATCCTAACGTCTTAAATGTTTTCATTTTTTTAAAGCTTCTTTCACCTTAGACTTTTGAATTCTCCGAACAAATCGTCTATTGATATCAATTGAGTTGTCCAACTAGATCGTGATTTTCTCACTCTCGTCGTTGAATAATTTATCGAAGTATGTTCTTCATGTGTTCTTAATCTCCTCATCTTTCACCAAAAGTCTATCAGCCTCATCCTTAATACATTTAACTTGGTGGAAGTTTCTTGTTTTCCTTTCTCGAAGTTTAGCCATCTTGTAGACATAATTTTCGCCATCTTTCATATTTAATTTCCGATACAACTCCGTGTATGCCTGACCTCTTGCTTCACTCATAACTTTCTTTACGTTTCTTCTAGATTCTTTGTACTTCTGTATATTTTTTATCACTCTTGTTGTGATGTAAACGTTTGTAACATTCTTTCTTCTCATTGATAGCCTTTTGTAATAATCATTCCATCATCAAGTGTCTTTAGGTTCACGTTTATTTCCCTAGTTACTCCAAACACCTCTATAACCACCTTCCGAATGTGAGTCACCATCTTCTTCCACATATTATCCGCATCCTCACTTTCGTTCCACGATCCTTCTGCAATAACTCTATTCTTAAACACCTGAGAAACGTCCCCTTTGAACTTCTACCACCTCTTTCTCGTTATTTTTATGCCTCTATCTCGCCGAACGTATACCTGAAAATAAAAATCAGTCACCAAAAGTTTGTGTTGTGTGACAACACACTCGCAGGTATAACCTTATAATCCATGCAGTTTGGTCTCTCCTCCCTTCTAGTCAGGACAAAATCGATCTGGCTCGAGTGTTGACCACTGCTGAAAGTAATTAAATGTGATTTTTTCTTTCTAAAAAAGGTGTTCGCTACCATGAGGTCATAAGCTATAGAGAAGTTCAAAATGTCTTCTCCCTCTTGATTCTGTTCGCCATATCCAAAACTCCCATGTACCCTCTCAAATCCCCCTCTAATTGTGCCAACATGACCATTAAGATCACCTCCAATGAAGAGTTTTTCACTGCTAGGCACTCCTTTAACCATGTCCTCTAAGTCTTTTCGGAATCATTTCTTGACATCATCGCTCAAACCTACTTATGGGACATACGCACTGATGACATTCAAGACCAAATCTCCAAAAATAAATTTGTTCATGATGATCATGTCTCCTTGTCTCCTAACTACGATAACTCTATTCTTGAGGCTCTTATCAATTAAGATGCCTACATAATTTTTTCCCGTGTACCACAATTTAAAGTCTGTATTCTCCACCTCTTTAGCCTTCTGACCCGTCCATTTAGTCTCCTGAACACATAAAATATTAACGCGTCTTCTAATCGTAGTATCAACTAACTCTCTTAGTTTATATGTTAAGGACCCTACATTCCAACTACCTAAACGAATCATACTTTCCTCAACTAGCTTCCTTACCCCTCGCACTCATCAAGTCAAGTGCAAAGACTCTTGTTCATTTGACACTACATCCGGGCGCCGATGCAGCGCGTAACTAAGGTGATGACGATCCGGCCCTCGCTCACTTGTCATAATATTCGGGTTCCAATATGGCGCGCCACTAAGGTGATGACGACCCGACCCTTGTTCTCTTATCACCATATCTGTGTTATAATATGACGCGTCTTTAAGAGAGTGACGCTCTAATAAAAATTGACTGGATTTTATTTCCATAAAGATCGGTTGTTTTAGTGTAGGACTCGCCACACCCACCGCAACTTTTCTTTTTTATTCTGATTTAAAACAGACTACGCAGAAACTAGTCCATACAGAGTTTATGAAGTGATCTCTTCCCTTATAAGAAATCCATTACATTGTCTTACTATACGCAAACATTTGTACCATCGCGCACAGCAACATAAACAGTTGAATAGTATTTAACTTTTTAATTAAAGGAAACGATAGAAAAAATCCAATTTTTTTTTCCTTTAACGCATTCATACATTGGAGATTTAAAAAATATGGACTTTTTTTTTGCAATATAACATTTGGAGATTTTATAATGCTTACTCTCAAATAAAGTGGATTTAAACATGAAGAATACATTCAAGAGACCACTATTCTATCATCTCAAATTTTAAGAGCAAAATAAGTTCATTGACTGTACCTTTGTTTGAATGGTTACGGTGGTCGCCAAACCATTACTTGAAAAATCCGATCTGATCGCTTTCGTTTTCACATCCATGCTTTGCAAGCGTTTCAGTGCAACAATCATCGAATCCAAACCCAACTTTGGATTCGCCACCTCGAATTTCACCTTGATCACTTTGGTGCAAGCATCGATTCCTAGTATCTTCGCCTTTAGTTCTTCGTTTTTCTGATGCAGTTGATCCTCAACTCCTTTGAGTTCACGAATGTACATTGCAGCCGACTGGACGATCGAGTTCTTATCACCCTATGAGAACAAAAAAAACACCGATTTTTGAATATAATAATTAGATTAATTTTATTATTAATAATGATAACAGAAAAAATAAATTTCAATACTAAATATGACGACTGCGACTGATGTATAAGATATGCACCACTGAAATTGACGCATTTGAGTTTGGTGCCGGCAGGTTCACCGATTATATAATATAAAGCTAAGTTTTTATAATATAAACTAAGTTTTTGGCATAGTTGGGTTTGCCGTCAGTGAGAGTGCGCCACTCCCACTGACATGGTTCTTTTCTTCTTCTTTTTTTTTTTAAAAAAATCTAACTGAAAAATAAGAAAAAAAAACGTCACTGTCAGTGATGTATTTTCAAAGCACCATTAATAGTAGCTGATACAGGTTGTTTACCGATCACCAAGAGAGGGGTTCGACAAGTTTTTACTCTTCCATATAGACTGTCTGTATACGTGTGTGTCAATGTCTGAGTGTCAAAAACTCATCCTCGGTACATCGGGATTAGGCCTTATATAGGCTCCATTTTACGCCACATGACTGTTGGGCGGTTTCAGTCGCTATATTCGGGACAAGACATTATGGCACTTAATGTCTCGCATGTGTATTTATGGCATGTTATGTCGTGTATGAGCATTCGTGGTGCGTAACATCGCGCATGGACATTTATAACATGTTATTTCGAGATGGGGTTGTCGTGATGGATAAGAGAAATTATGGAGTTGCAGAAGCCCCTGAGTTCGGCATGTGAGTCTATTCGAGCCCTTTAGGTGGTATCGAGTAGGAAACCCTATTAGTATCGCGCTGTCATTTCTACTTCTAAATTTTTTTTGTCATTGTCATTATTAATAATTGATTATTCATATTATTAGATAGAATAATCAGTGGAAAAAACAACTGAATGTTAAGAGACCTTTCATGAATATAGAATTTCTCAAATGCATATTAGTTCTGTAATTTAATGGTGATAGACTGAAATGGGAATATAATGGAAATTATATAATGCACATTTTAGTTCGATAAATATTAATTTTAGGTAGGATATTGCATAATTTTACCAAGATCAGTTAAAATGGCTTTGATTACAGAGAAATTTTTGCGCACAAAAATTAATAATTAACTGAAATATAAAAAACTAGGAGGCGAAGAATTGTTCGGAAAACAAGAAGGCAAACTGTATTTTGTAAAATGTCAATTGAAGTTCAATTTATTCCTAAAACTCAATTGAAGTTCAATTTAATCGAAATGTCAATCTTTTATAAACTGAATGTTATAAAACAATCATCAAATGATCTTGGCCCAAATTGGTTCATAAGCTTCTAAAAGAGATTTCTACATACTAAAAAGAAGAAAGAAATGCAAATAAACTCTAAAAATTAACTCATCCAATTGTGCATCATTACCGAAATCAAAATATGTTAATTAATCATGCTTCTCTTTGTGTAAAATCTAAAATTATGCACTGACCTTTGATCTGGAGGAGAGCATTGCATACAAATCAGCATAGCTCTGGCTGAGTTTCTCTCTCCTTTGTCTCTCTCTAATCATGTGCCTAAACCCGCGGCTTGACTCGGCTGCTCCACTCTCCCTCGTCTCTCTCTTCATATTTCTCAGCATTGCAATAACCCGTTTATGCATTTTATTCCCGCAGATGCCGCCTGAAACCAGTTCGAGACACTCATCATGTCTGACATACTTCTCAAACGCACTACGCGGAACTAAAGGAGGCGGTGTGAATGCTGGTTCCGATAGGAATTCAAACCCGGTCAGATCGAAATTCACCTCTGTAGAGGGCGACCACATGGCCATCGGTGCCATTTCTCCGGTGAAGATGTCATCTTGGAAGGAGCAGCTGGAGGGGTCCATCAACATCATTCTCCCTCTCTCCGAATTCTCTCTGTCTTGAGCCACTTTTCCTTTCTCTTTCTCTGTATATGAAACTATCTGTTGTTGTACCAAGGCATGCAGAATTGAGAAGTGAGAGAGCAGCTGAGTGAAGTTACATATGAAGAGGAGGAAGATATAAGCAACTGTAGAAATCAAAGGCAGCTGGCTCTTTTATACTCGGTGTTTTCGTGAAGTATACCGAGTAATAGACGAATGCGATTCTGGGTCAATTTTTCAACGCGAGAGAGGAGAAACACGTGTTATAAATGGCAGTTGGGTATTATTCGTGTTATTTAAATGAAGAATTGGACGTAGCTAAATAATACACGTGTTTTAGAGTCTAAGAAAGACTTCCTACAGTCAGCGATAAAGCAGACAAATATATACGCTTTAAATCTGGGCCGTTGGATGCGATCTGGTCAAGCGATCTAATCTAAGGCGTCAGATGGCATCAACGATTAATTACTACAACCCATTGAAGCCAGCAAGGAGCTACCCGGAAAGTGCGAATGATGCGGATTCAATGTATTTTAATGTTAGGTGCTGATTAGACATGCTAAATTAGGCGGGTCAGATTATTTTTAGGTCGGATAAATTTAAATATACTTTATTTACGAGTACATATTGATATTAGATCCAATCTATTTCGGATTAATCAATTTTAAATTTGATATATTTATGAATCGGAATAACTATAACACTTGGATAGTGAGAGTTCAAATTTTATCTGGATTTTTTGACAATATGGATATGAGTTGATTAAGGTGTCAGATTTTTTTATTCGAATCACAACGAATTACGAATAATAATGTGTGCGTATCAGATACTTATCGAGCATATCATGTTGTATTTGAATCACATTAGTTGATTTATTTATACTCATATTACTTTTTACTTTTTACTTTGAATTATGTTGGGTCAAATATCTTATAAAATTTATGTACTTCGCATTTAGAATTAAATTAGTCAATTTAATTATATGATTTTGGACCTTATCAATCAAATAATCAGATAAAATTAATAAATAAATAATATGTTAAAAACTTATGACTAATACTTATATGTGCTAGGAAAAGAGATTATATTTAATAAATAGATTTATAAATTATCTCCGTTCATTAAATTTGAGATAATTTTGTGAACAGTTTCACAAGACTTCAATATTATTAAAATAGTTTAATACATATAGAGATAATTCTGAACTATATAAAAATATTATAATGTGTATATTGTGCTATTTTTTGTTAGTTTTTTTTAATAATGTATGTAATATGAACAAATATGAGTTAATATTGTTAAGATAAATGTCCCTTAATAATTATTTATTTTGACATGTCAACATTTTTTTGGTAAGTTGAAATAAATTTCATAATCAAAACAAAATTATAGATATTTTGTGAGACGTAATTGTATACTAATGAAATATATACAAACAATATAAACTTTATTCCGTGAAGTATCAAATATCGTCAATTTAATATCTTTGATATTTTAAATCATTTGTTATATGATAAATCATTTCGTTTAGATATGACTTTAGAACAAAATAAATTTATTAAAATTATTAAAAGAAAAAAACATAATTATAGAAAATCTTAACTACAAAGATACCATATACATTTTTGTATATGTGTGCTAAAAATTATATGAACCAAATACAAATAAATATTATATGCATGTCTTATATGCATGGATATCAGTCATTCTCGTTCGGATGGTTGTCAATTCGGATACCATATAGTTTCTGATCGCTTTGGATTCAGAATTTTTGGTGAACAGGTCACAATCAGTTCAAATAATTTATGTTTGGATACTTAATATTTACGGATATATTTAGATTCGATCAACTATGGATTCAGATCATCTAATTCCCCAATTTTAATAGATCTGAGCCAAATTCAAATCATTCAGTTATCAGACAGACTATTTCAGTCGGATCACTTTTTACCAGGTCTAGTACTGATACATGCCTAGGGGTGTTAATTATTAATCCAACCCGACGGATTAATTAGATCTATCTGAACCCGACCCAATATAATCTGAGGATAAATGGGTCAGATATGTGTCTAATTTTTTTTGACTCAAATCGGGTTGGATCGGGTTCGAATCAACTTGACCCATCCCGACCTGATTAATTATATTTTTTAATTAATTATATGATCTAGTATTAACTATTAAGTTAAATTCTTAATATATAAATATAAAGAGAGTTAAATTTTTAAGCTTTTAAAAAATATCACATTATCACTCTTTTCATAATTGATTTTATTTAAATCTTTTTATCTACTTCAATTGAATGGTTCATAAATAATTTTTTCTTTCCTCATTTAAAATAGATTTGTTTGATATACTTAAGATGAAATTTAACTCTTAAAATGATCTAATTTTTTTAATATTACTCTTTATATATTATAATATTTAATTATATTATTATTATTATGTACATCTTTAGTATTTAAAAAATTATGTTCATAATGTAAAATTTTTATTAAATATATATACAAAATTTTGTTTTAAATTATTTTTTTGACAACTATTTTGTCAGGGGGCAAAAGTTAGGCGTGTGCGGTATTTAATAGAGTATTCTAGCAAGGAAGATCCATTTAAAGAAAACCTAACTAAAATGATTGTTGTATGTTTTTCATTCGGTATTTTTGTATTCTAGCTGAACACAACCGGGCATTGTGCTAGGCCTACATTTAAATCTCTATCCATCAAATTACGAGTTTCAACCCTAGTAATCATAAAAAATGCAATTCAAATAGAAACGCAGAACAAAATCCATGAAAATACAATCCAAATACTAATACAAATTCCATGGCAAATACAATCCAAATACAAATCCCAATAAGGTCCATAGCAAATATAATCCAAATCACAATAAAGTCCACAATAAGTACAATCCCAATACAAAATACAAAATAGAGGATCCATAGCAAATACATACATATCCAAATATAACGTCCATAGCAAATAAGAAACAAATCATGCATAGTCATATATATTATTATTAATATAGTTCAATCAAACGAAATCGACAGCGACACGACCTGAAAATATGCGTGGATAAGAATATGAGATCAAGATTAACAAAATTATTAATGATCCTATATATTATCAGAAATTAAACTAAATAAATCGTTGACATTAATTGTTGAGACTTTAATTAACTAATAAGGCAAATTAAGATAAAATAAATCAAATCGGGCCCGCAATGGCATAGTTTTATGACTATATGTAAACATGGAGGTAAAATAATAACAAAATGCGTAAATTAAATGGATGATCTTCCACCATTTGTGCCTATGTCAATGTCAATAATTAATACACTTAAAGAAAAAAAAACATAAAAATAAAATCTAAGAAAGGCATATACCGTAGTTACTAGTCCTTGATGATCATCTCGCATCCCTTCTCTTTAAGTTTGTTGTAATCAACCTTGGACAAATAGGGCACCCGAACCAACCATACCTGCTTAAGATGGTTGTGTTCCATCAAATTCTGGGGAAATTTTTTTAGATTTATACAATGCCTAATACTCAGTTCACACAGGCTAGGCATGGCACCAACACCTACACCCCAGCCTTCCAAATCAGGGAAATCGAACAGTGTTAGATACTTCAATCGTGGAAATCCATTGGCAGAGCAATGCATGCTCTTCACTAGCTTGCCAAATGATAGGTCGAGCTCAACAAGTTTAGGAAGCTTCTCCAAGACGGGCATTGGATCTTCCACCAACTCATCGCAACGTAGTACGAGCTTTAGCATGTTTGGTGGAAATGCATTAGAAACAGGGATACTTGTGAGCCCCTTTATTCGCTGACGGAGCTCCAACACTTCAAGGTAGCGAAGTTCAGAGATCTTAGATAGCAGATTCCAAGGTAATGGATACAACCCAGAATTTAGAATCAATTGAACAATTTGTTTCATTTCTTTCACTGCTGCGACCACTGCATCCATGCCAATATACATCCAACTGAATAAACCAACATCTGAGAAATCATCAATTACGATTGTTTGCAAATTTTTACCAGAGCCTTTTTTGGGACCATTCCAGAAACAACAAATATTATCCAGATATACATGTCTAAGAGTTGAGATTTCCCATAATGAACTGGATAGAGACATTATACTCGAGCCCCGACAATCTAAAGTTTGTAAATTACTGAGATCTCCAATAGAAGAAGGAAAATAGATGCTGCCACATTCTTGCAAGCAAATGTGTTGTAGGAATATCATATACTTTATGTTCTTTAGAAAATTATTGATGAGACCTTTACTCTGGATAAAGCTGACGACACGTAAGGAATTCAACCCTTGGAGCTCAACATTTCTTTCCGGCAACTTAAAACCTAACATAATTCGTAATTTGGGCATTAAGGTGGCTATTTCCTTATCACAATAGCCATGAAGAGCAACACGATATGAAATATGTGAATCAGAGGTTGCACAGTGAACATTATCATTAATAACATCAAAAAATCCCTCTTTTTTGGCTCTTTGCATGCCCCAATCACGCAATACATCATGCATCATCAGTCTACTGATCCATCCACGAACTCTGCACCTCTCGACGACTCCGATCAAACACCTTTCATCCAATTGATCTAGATACATTTGTGCCATTATTTCCACTTGGTATTTTGGACTAGGTTGTATGAATCCTTCTGCTATCCACAAACGTATTAAATCAGAAGATTCTATAATATAATCTTCTGGGAAGGCTGTAATGTATAAAAATGTTGGTTTCAAATAATTTGGTAAATCGTGATAACTAAGGGCTAATATTGCTGATATGTTTATTTGATTTCCCGCTTCATTCCAATCTATAGCTTCAGCCATTCGAGACCATGTTTGATAATCAAGATGTTTGGATAAATAACCACCCAAAACAATGAGAGCGAGAGGGAGACCTTTGCACTTTCTTACGAGTTGTGAATGTAAACTCTCCAATTCATTTCTTATTGGATCCCTTATCATTACATATGATGGAAACGCCTTTCTCTTAAGAAGTTCCCAACTGTTCTCATCATCTAATAATTTAAGTTTGTGTATGCAGTATCTGAAATTCGGACACTTTGCAACATCAAGATTGCGGGTGGTCAACATAATTCTGCTTCCATTATTCATATTAGGAAAGGTTGTGTTATGAGGATTAATTTCTTCCCAAGATTTGATTGTCCATAAATCATCTATCACAATCAAATATCTTTTCTCTTTAAGAGAGTCATCCAGTCTTTTTCTCACTCCTTCCTGATCCATCTTTTCTAAAACTTCTTTTTCAATTTGGACGGTTGCTTTTAGGATTTCCTTCTGTAAATTTAGGGCATTGTATTGTTTGGAAACTATAATTGATGCAACTATATCGAAATGTTGTTTCACATCAGAGTGACTGGAAACTTTTTTAGCAAGTGTAGTCTTGCCAATTCCGCCCATCCCTACAAGGGAAATGGCCTTGAGCGGTTTGTATGTAGGGTCTAATAATTCTTTTATTATTTCCTTTATTTCTTCATCAAATCCCACCACTTCATTCTCGTCATTGACATGTATTGTTGTTCTAGGGTCCTGAAACTGTTGGTCCTCCAATTGGTCCGCTATTATACTTGTTTCTCCTAAGTTAACAGCACTGAGATTATTTATCATGTCAGAAATTTCAGGAATAGAACTATTTATTCGATCGATCTCTTCCCCTATTTCATGGAGACTTCTGAGATGTTCAGGAATGTGAGAGTACCTTGAAAAGGCACCGGTGCTTCCTCTTGCCCGATTACGGCGCCGCTGCAACCAGAGAATTCTCTCAATGACTTCTTGTGCCCGATATGTCACGCCCCTGATCTCACGCAGCCAGTTTTCTGTCAAATGACTTGTAGGGGGTTTGTTCTCGACATCTTTCAAGTAGCTTTGGATTGCTCTGAGCTTGGTTTCTATGGATTGAACTTTGGCGGGGACTTCCCGTAGAGAAGTAATCTCATTCCAAGCAAGAGTTGCAAGGCTGTTGATGGTAGAGGATAGAACAGAGGAAGCAGCAGAGGCGATCACAGATTCGGCCATTGATATTTACTTGTCTGACGCTCTCTACAGAGGAAATATTCGTAGATCGTTTGATGAGCACGGAGAACTGCAGTTCCTTATTATTATGTTTTTAGATGGTTGATAGAGAGAACATACCTCTCCCTCTCCCTCTCTCTGTCTCGTCTATCTGGTTTCTGTGTGCTTAATTCCGAGAAAATTTCCAAATATAATGGAGATGGGTGAGCTTTGCCTTTCTCAGGTAAAGTTGACATGAACGCATCAAAGAATCGTCAAAGATGTTGCAACTTGCAAAACCACAAACACACAGCTGCCACACACTGCTGAGTGCTGATAAATCTTTTTTTTTTCCGCCATAATTATTCACTCTTCGAATATATACTTTACTTTTTTTGATCGTGAAATAAAGAATAAAGAACAATTTGTGTTGGGCCAAGCAGGATGAATCATGTTACAAATATCTTGTCAGACATAACAAGTGTACGTTCATAGTGAATTATATATATATAGTTATAGCCACAATTTTTAATGAAATGAGTTCAATTAGAACTGCACCCAGGATGGAGTTAAACTTGAGCAAAAGCTTGTCTATTATTAGAGGGGCCAGGCCACCCAGCCCCTCTGGCTACGCGCCTGAGGATATCCAAAGCAGAATATCTTAATTCTTAAGCCATCAAAATTCATTCTTCTTATTTACTTTGAAAACAGAAAATTGAATCTAAAACCAGTTCGACGTTTGGTATTACGATGTTAAACATTTAAACTTCTCATCATGCATCAATTGAATTTGTGTATTTTGATACATGTATTGCCTTGAAAAATCAAGATAATAAAAATCATAGAGTTCGAATTGAACAGTCTGAATTGAAATTATTGAGTTATAATTTTCTATTTGAAATGATAGCGTGTCCACCTATCCTTTTATGGGGAGCGGTTATTTTGACAATCTTGATTGTTCGGACTTCAAATAAATTTCATAGTCCGTGGAAGACCTAATATATATTATAATTCTTAATACATAGTTAACTTTTTACACTTTTGTCACATTCATTATTTTTTTTATCATTGATTTTGTTCAAATATTTTCATCTACATGAATTCAAAGGTTTATATAAAATAATTTTTATCTCATCATTTAAAGTAATATGTGTAATATACTTAAGGTGAAATTTAACTCTTAAAATAATTCAAATTTTTTATATGATTCTTTATAGATTATTATGTGTTACTATTTATTATTTAAGAGCACTAATTTAAATCTTTTTAATGTGAAATCTTATTAAATATATTTTAAATTTTATATTGTTAACTATTTATTTGAGAACTATATTGTCGGGGTGAAACCCAAGTAATAGCGCTAGTATACACTAAATAAGATTAGTTATAAATTAGTTAATATTTAGTTACTTAAAATTGTATAAAATAATTAATAAATAATTAATTAATTTATATGGGTCGGATTGGGTCAATCTGTTCGGGTCGGATATGGGTCAATATTTTTTATCCCCGAATTTAAAATGGATTAGGTAGAAAAATAATAAAATAATGATGACTTGACCTGACCTGACTCATTGACACTCCTAATAATAACATGCCCCAATCAAAATTATTGATGACTTGAATTTTGATTAAAAAAATTAATTATATTTTTATATAATTATTATATTAACAAAATTTGAGATGGTAAAGATTTATCATAAGCATCACAATCAAAATATATTATTGTCAGCAAAAAATTATACCATTAATTTAATTTTACACAATTAGTCATTCATTAAAATATTAAATATATTTCTTTCAATTTATATTTTCATCGATGGCATGTGTATATTTATTCTTTAATTTTATATCTAATGGTGTCAATGATACCCTTTTGCTCATTTATCCGATCTGTATCATATGCGATACGACAGATAGAGATAAAAAAAATCATTAACTTATTTGATGAGGGTACGGGTAAAAAAAAAATTGTTAAGTAAATGAATAAAAGTATGGGTAAAAATCATTTCTTATCTATTTGTCCTATAGGTAATTATTAAAAAAATAAATTATTATATTCACCATAATTATCTCCTATAATATTTATTCCCTACGTTTATTTTCTCAAGTTGTATGAGTTCTTTACTATGGATTATGAATTATAATATTATTATTTTCAGATTTCATCAACTGATAAATTATAATGTTAAAACTCCATTGCGTACTTTTCATCTGAACCATTAAATAAGTGATTAGCGGTCCTAATTTAATAATAAATTCTCTGCATCAAAGTTAATATTTAGCTTCTCCACAATCATCGAGATTAACTTGGGCCGTACATATTAATCTTTGAAATATCTCCTTTCCATAGAAAATAACCTCTAAAGAATAACTTTCCAATTTTAGTGAATAAAAATAAAATAATTTTAAATAAATATCATAATGAAAAAAATCTTCATCACGTCCTTTACCGCATCCATTAACACCCATATCTATACCTAGCTTTAATGAAAGTCCAGCGAGGCAGCAAGACCTAACGAGACCTTATGAGAACTGTTCTTTGGTCAAAGAAACTGGAGACGTCCATTATATAGAGCGTGCTGTGTGTCTGCATGAATCTAGTTGTTTTTAGAAAAGGAGAGGAGTGTGTTTGTATAAATGGAAAGGAGAACAAAGAACAATGCATCTGGTTTTTTAAGCAACCAGACAAACCGCTCTGAATACCTTTATTAGATGATTTGAAACTTCTTTTGGCATGTACTACTCTGTCACTTGGCAAAGGCGTTTCAAGTTCATTTTCCCAAAAGCAGAAAATATATACATTACTAAATACCGCAAGTGGGTAGGAATGAGTTAATTTTTGAAGGGTTTGAGATCAAAATTTGTTTTAAGTTTTGTTTCAATCGTTGAATTAGTATTGAGATTGAAAAAAATATAAAATAAAAAATAAGTTGTATCGAGATTGAGAAAAAAATTGAACCAATAGTTAAAATAAGACTTGGAACAAAATTTGGTCCCAAACCCTTTTGGAAATTAACCGGTTCCAAGTGGGTATGCCTTCTTTGACTAGAGATGAGGGTGAAGCTCATACACTTGTGTGGTGGACTAGGTAGTCCAGATTCGGCCCTCCGCTCCCGTATCGGATACGTATCTGATACGGATTCGCGTGTGACTTACACCGGATACTTTAGGCATATTGAAGCGTATCAATACGTTTCACTCATGGATTTGATCAAAGATACTTGAAAGATTCGTTTCGATAATTCTTGATACGGCATCAAACCCGTTTCGGTGAGTTTCATATCCATTTTCAATAGGTTTTTGATTGGGTAAATGTTGCCACACCTATAGCCGCACAAGAAATGTCACAAAATATCCCATTAATTGAAATAAATATTTCAAAATTGAAGAGGGAGGAGTGTGATTAGATCCCACATCATTGCAATCCCATGGAGAGGCTCTACCACTACACAAATCAAACGTGTGGTTTGTGCTATAGTTCATTTTGGGTTATATATATTATACTTCTAAATACCTTTGCTTTTAATTTTTTATTATGCTGTTTTTATTTTTTATATTTATTTTATAAATAAATTTATTATATAATAATATAGCCGTATTTTAGTATTTTGAAAATTCCCGTATCTCCGCACCCGTGCAACATAGGTGGTAGATAACAATTTTTTTATATGATTAATTACAGTTCTGTATTATTGATTTTTGACCAAATGATTTGAGGCAGATAATTACGTGGGGGGCTTGGGCAGCTGGGCTATTACTTTTGATTGAAACAAAGAGGATAAACTTGTAGAATCAGTAGAAAAGCAATTAATGATTAAATTCCTCTTTTTTGTGTGTTTTTGGCCCAATTATGTCTCTATTTTTAAATTTTTAATAACTTAAAATTAAAAAAATAAAAAGTGAAAAAAAATAGATTTGATTTATATTATATTTTTACACATAAACAATTATTCATTTTTAATGTCACATAAGATGATATTTAAACATTATAATTTTAAATTTATACATAAATAAAATAATCTAGATCAAATCTAACGGTTTTTATGTATATATTGGGATCCTTCCCTTACTACTATAACGACAACTCGAAATATCTGAGACACAAATTAGACCAACCCTAAGCTTAAAACTATGAAGTTCAAAGGCGCAGAGCGAAATCCCGTCCAGTGGAAATAGAATAAACCTAGATGTTAAATAATAGCTTTTTTTCTTTCAAACAAGTTTTTATTTTCAACAAACTGTTTTTTTCCGAAGAGTGAAGAGTATTTGTAGTGAACTGGATAGTTATCTTTGTGTTCTCGATCTTCTTCAACAAGCTCCATTCATTCGACCATTTTTGGTATTTTAATTTTAAATTTTGAGTTATTAAAAATATAAAAAATAGAGATATGATTGAGGCACGAAAAAGAATTAGATATTAGAATTCTCCTTTTGAACTTATTACTTTGATGAGTTAGATCATGTGCCCTGATAAATAAACAGAGATGAGGAGGAACACAAATTCAAAGAAACCTATAAAAAAGAATAATTCAGAAATAAAATTGATTCAATTTATTACTTGACGTTACATGAACAGAATAGCCAGATGCTGCAGCTATTTTCCTTACAGAAGATATCTGCTTTAGATTACAGACGGTTCTGAAATTGACTTGACTGAGTCGCCAATGAAATTTTTCCTGATTTGCAAAATAAAAAATAACTACAAATTGAAACGTTTTTGACAAAATTTTCATATTTGCAAGATAAAATTATATCCCATTTATCATTAAAACACTTTTGAGCCATCTGATGTTTTATGCTCTGGTTTGATTATTTTGAGGACGAATAAATCAAATTATAGGGCTATAGCTAAATTAAATGCCCAATAAGAGCTGAAGTTTTGATGAACAATTATACTTCAAATGATATATATGGCTATTTCAACACAAATTGTCTTGGAAGTTTTTATTGAAAATCAATAACTGATTTTAGTTCATTTATAGGCAAAGATATAATCATATGAAAAACAAGAAGTAAAAAAATGTTACGGCACGATCAAGCACTGAGGTGAAGTATTAGGTTATGACATCAAACACAAACTAATTCAGATTAAACAAGTGCTAACTAGCATGAGATAATCAGGCGGATTGAAATATCAGGTTCAACCTCGTATTTCATGAACGAACAAAATACATTGACATAGATTATTTTTTTATTAAAGAGAAAATTCAATAAAAAAATAGAGACTTTGTTTGTGAATAACGAAAATCAATTGACGAATATTTTTTAAAATAATTGGAACGGAGAATATTTGAAGAAGATAAGAGCGGAAATCAATTGACGAATGTTTTTAAAGAATTGGAACTAAGAATATTTGAAGAAGATAAAAGCGAAATCAATTGAGAATTTTTTTCCCTAAAGAATTGGAACCAATAATATTTGAAGAATATAGTAACATGTTAAGGATGCTGACAGTTGTACTCCTAACTTGAAAAGGAGTATTGAGAAATAAACAAAGTAGATAATAATAGGTTGAATAGCCTCATATTCATAAGCAATTATCGTCACCAGATGGTATTGGCTTTTCTTTGCCAAATAAATATTATTTAGATAGAAAAAAAAGAATAATGGGAAATTATACATGTGAAAAATTGACCCAACAAACTTGCTTCATTTTTAGTGACTTAGAACAATCTTTCCTCGTTTATGCTCCATGCCTTGCTTATCTTCAAAATAAAAATGTTGTGAACATAATACTATCATGGACCTATAACTAAGATATTTTCAATAATAATTAAGCAAAAATAAATAATCTTACCTCGAACAACTACATCTACACACCTCCAGCTGGCAATTCAGATTCCAAAGAGAATTCAATATTTTCTTGAGTCTGCGAACTTGGCTGCCCTTGTAGAACAGTTTGGATTTGTTCAGATAAATAATCCTCACTGCTTTGCACAAATCTCATTTTCTTTTTCCTAGCCATTGGTTCTAATAATAATGCAAAGAGACATAACAAAGTCAAGTATCTAAATTAACACAACAAAGTTATTTGAATATAAAGGAATTTGGGATTTTATTGTTCAATGCTATATTACTTAGCAAAATTTCACATCGCAGCCAATCTTCCACAGTTACCTAATCTAATCTAATGAAAATCATACTGAAATTAAAGAAAGAAAATGAAATAAGAGAGATGAAATAAAACGTACTAGTATTAAGGATCCATGTAGGACACACTCTTGTTTCCAACTGTAGCACACCCCATTCAAGATTTTAATTATATTATATTATTATATTATATAATATATAATATGCTAATTTGATAAAAGGGGGAGCTACTAGTTTTGGTTAAGAAACAACTCATGAACCGTTTTTATCGTAAATAACAAGAATATGTTGTTCGTATAATGTTAGTATGAGTCGGTGACCGTTTCAACAAAGCTATATAAGCCGATGTACATCCCTCGTAAGAATCAGATAGTGTTTTCAATTAAAAAAAAAAAAAAAAGAAAAAGAACAATCATTACTTCAATTTTACTCCAATTCTCAACAGATTAAATAATTACAGCTTACAAGAGAACCACCACGTTATAAATTTGCAAACAACACCCAATTGAAGCATTTCCCATCGACCATCCACCAACTCTTTCAGCAAGTAGCACAAAACAATTCGAAAATAAGAACTCTGGTCCATACATGGAAGCTTTCCTCTAAAGATTCTTGCTTGCAATGTAGCAATACGAGAAGCGACTGGACTTTCTTACATCTGTTCTTCAGTCAACAGGAACAGGAGACCTCCATTATTTCTTGATCATACATGCCGTTTTTAAGGATCCATGTAGTGTGAACAAAAATTTAGTCTTCTTCTGAATAAATAATTTGTTTGACACCATGGAATTATTATTCCGATAAATTAATTAGTCAAACAATTTTAGACTAAGTAGAAGAGTACAGAAAAGTGCTAATCCGGTATATCAAACTATATTTGGTATATCGAATTAGCTCTCGTCGGAATAACGATTATTATTTGATTATGTTATATTATATTATTATATTATGATTATGATTTATTATTATATTAAAATTAAAATTATTTTATTATTATTATATTATTATTATTATAAAAACATGATTATATTATTATATTATTATTATATTATAATTGTGATAATATTATGATTATATTATTATGATTATTACTTATTATTATTATTATTATTATTATTATTATTTTATTATTTTATATTATATTATTATAATTATAATTATAGCTATGATTATAATTATTTATTATTAATTATTATGATTCTGATTATAATTCATTATTATTATATTATTATATTATAATTATGTTTATATTATTATATTATTATGGTTACGACTATGATTATTATTATAATGATTATGATTATAATTATTATTTTATTATTATATTATTATGTTATGATTATATTATAATTATATTATTAAAATTATGATGATGATGATTATTATATTATTATGATTATGATTATATTTTCATTTTATTATATTACTATTATAACTATGAATATTATTATTTATTATGATTATGAATTATGATTATTATTATTACTATTATTATTATCATCATTATCATTGTTAGTATTATAATTATTCATATTTTAACTATTCTAAGATTAACAAGAAATGCATTAGGCACACTAACTCGTTTGTGTAAAGACACCGCTGAAAACGTTAACTTCTTTTACTTTTTTTTAACTTAGAGTGGCATCGCTAAATGTCGGTGACTTCTTTGCAAAACGCCACTGACAATGGTACGTTGTCATTCATATTTTTAAATTTTCGATTTTATCACTCTTATTATTAAAATTTTGATTTTTGTTTAACACCATGGAGTAGTAAAAAAGTAGGAATAGAATTATTATTCCGATGAATTAATTTATCAAAACTCAATTTTAGACTAAGTAGAAGAGTGTAGAAGAGTGCTAATCCGGTATACCAAACTATATGTGATATATCGAATTAGCTCTTGTCGGAATAACGATTATTATTTGATTATGTTATATTATATTATTATATTATGATTATAATTTATTATTATATTAAAATTAAAATTATTTTGTTATTATTATAATTATTATTATATTATAATTATAAACATGATTATATTATTATATTATTATTATAATTATAATTATGATAATATTATGATTATTACTTATTATTATTATTATTTATTTTTATTATATTATATTATATTATTATATTATAATTATAGTTATGATTATAGTTATTTATTATTAGTGTATTATGATTATGATTATAATTCATTATTATTATATTATTATATTATAATTATGTTTATATTATTATATTATAATGATTATGATTATAATTATTATTTAATTATGTTGTATTATATTATTATGTTATGATTATATTATTATTATATTATTAAAATTATGATGATGATTATTATTATATTATTATGATTATGATTATTATTATATTTATATTTTTGATTATATTACTATTATAACTATGAATATTATATTATTATTATGATTATTATTATTATCATCATTATCATTGTTAGTATTATAATTATTCATATTTTAACTATTTTGATTAACAATAAATGCATTAGGCACACTGACTCGTTTGTGTAAAGACACCACTTAAATTAACTTATTTTACTTTTTTTTTTTTTAAAACTTAGAGTGGCACTATCAGTGTGAGTGACTTCTTTGCAAAACGCATTGACAATGGTATATTGTCATTCATATTTTTAAAATTTTAATTTTATCACTCTTATTATTAACATTAGGATTATTTAAATAATTATTAACAAAAATGACTGTATAGCAATTGTTTCCTTACAGAATGTAAATGTTTCAGATCATCAGTCAGTTTTGAAATTATTATGACCGTTGTCAATGACAAGTTTACTGATTTGCAAATACTGCAGTGTCAGCAACTTGCATCTTTATCAACAAAATTTTCATCATCTTTCAAAGATAAAATTAAATCTGATTTATCATTAATTTGTTCTTTAGTACTCCAATTTTCACTGTCTGATTTGCTTTTTTTTTAATAAGGATGGGATTTAGTTCACTCAACTTTAAATGTTCATTAATGATCTTCCATCCTGATTTCAAACTTGTGAGTTCTTAATAATCTGATTTGTTTATTTTAAATATTTTCTATATCACTGATTATGAAGAACAAAAGTTCCAAAAAGATATGGAACAATGAGAAACACTAAAAATTGCTCTTCCTTTGGTACTGGCGTCTTGCAACCATTTGCTGCTGCAAAGGGGATAACTGGTACTGAGCATGCTCCTCGGTTTATGTATGATATGAAAAGCTTTGAACTGTCTCTAGATAAGTTAATTAAAAAATACCCTTACAATGTAAGAAGAGAAGCATCTCATATTCCCTTAGCATGTCTGCCTATGCTCGTATGGAGAAGGAAAAGAAAAATCCATACACCCAATCTTATATTAGCATCCAACAGAAAATCCAATATTTCAGCCGTGGTTTTCTTCTTGTTTGGTGATGGTTGCAGCTCCCAGCGCCATTCCATTTTTGTTCCTTTTCTTTCAAATGTTCACGATAGCTACAGGGATAATAAGTTATAGAAATAAGAAAGAAGAATAAATATTCAAGAACTCTATCTCATATAAATATCAGAATTGAGAAAAAGATGATTTAAACAAACTTGCTTTCGACATTGTTGCTTATGGTAGAAAGCAAGTTTGTTTAAATCATCCACAACTGGACCTGAAATTTGAATTGTAACATCAGCACCTGCTAAGCATCAAATAAGCTTTCTCTCGAAACTATGTCTAAACCCTATCCAATTTTGCATAATTGACCGAAGTCCCAAGCTATGTCCATTCTCTATGCTAGTTATGCAATTGAGTACAAAACCTATTGCTTAAAGTACCAAAATGAGAACAAAAATACCAGTCACTGCCAAAACGAACTGAAAAAATAGAACTACAAAATTCAATTCATGAAGAATTGAATTTATTAAAGGGAAAAGTAAACCCTTCTCTGGTCATTGCCAGCATTCTCAAAGGAGCAGTTCGAGCAGGGCTGCTGTAGGCCAAGGCATCACTCTGTGAGAGCAAGGTACTCACTGACAGGACGGTCCCACTGCTCTGCACGGAGCTTCACCTTTCCGTCTGATGCTTGGCAGAACCAGGCTTCCTGTCCATCGGTTACAGCCAGGGAGAACTTCGTGGGGTGCCACGTGGTTTGACAAAGATGGAACCTGTTTCTTCCTTTGGATCTTCTACGGCTAGCTCTATCTTTGCGCAGCCGTGGCGCACCGCCATGGCTGAGGGCGTGGGGGTGAGAAAGAGAGGCGGTGGCGCTGACTGGTTGCTGCCGTTGGATATTTGAACTGGATGTTATTGGGTCAGGTTTATTTATGGATGCTAACCTATATAATTTGAATTTTTTTTATGAGAAAACTTTTTTATATCTCAACTTTTATACTTCATTTTATACTCCAACTATCTTAACTAATCTAATTATTTTCTAATTGTTATTTAATTTAAATTTAAAAGAAAAATAAAAAAACATAAGTCATCTACTTGACTCATTTGAACTAAAACATTAATGATATCTCTTATCTCTAAGAGTTACCTTTTATGCTATATATTGTTGGAAAGCTAGCGATAAGAAGAACATGATGAGTTAAATTACACATGAAATAGATTAATGATTTAAGAGAAATCAAGAGAGAACGTATCTCAGTTAGAAATTTGATTTGAGCGATTTAGTATAGATGAATCTCAATTGATTGATCAAATATTTTCTCTAGGCTAAATAGATGATACGTGAAGCTTTAAGTAAGTACTCTAATGTTCTAAGTATTCGGATTATCATTTCACTTCTCATGCACAAAGAAAATATGTTAAAACTCATATTTTGAAGCTTAGTTGATAAAGAAGTGGAGCTAGACCAATTTCTGAGAATAAGAATATAAAATTTGAGTATCCATTCGAATGAATTGATTGAGAGATATGAGAGAACACAAGAAAAATATTTTATTACACTAAATAGATGTGAGTCAAACTTAGTATAATAAATATATATGAAGACTTAACTATATTAGATATAAAGTTTTATTATACAAACTATAAAAACTTAAATCGTAATATTGAAAATTGAGATTGAAGGAATTTCAACACAAAACTAATAGAGACTATATTATTTATACTAATGAAAATTAAGACTAAACTACAAATTATGTTTTGAATGATATATTAAATATGAAAAATTATTTATAGTACATATTGAAACGTGTATGTAATATACATTAAGATGTGTTATGATAGATATTAAGACTTAATTATATTAAATACTAATTTTTTTCATAATTATTTTAAAAATATTATTTTATGTTACATATCTATTATATATTATCGATAATATTATGACTTAATGATATGAGATATAATTTTTTTTATCTATTATAAAGTCTTAGTTAAGATAATAAGAATATATATATTTAGAAAATATTATGAAATTATATATCCTTTAAAGTTTAATATATCTTATTAATAAGTATTAAGAATTTAGTTGTTAAGTCTTAAGACGAGAATAATTAGGTATAGAAATTTGGCTCTAGAAGTGTTCGATAAATATTTTTTGAATTATATATTATTCAAAGTTAAAAATAATATTTGTATTAATATATATGAAGACATCAGATGAATGATCTTAAAACTTCTAATGCTAAATTTTAAGACTCTATTTATGAGATTTTATATCAAATATAAATTACATAAAAATATTATTTTAGATAAAATTTATTAAGACTTTATTTTTTAATTATTGCATTAGATATAAAGATTTGATTTAAATAATGTTCAATAAATATTCAAGATTTTTATATCCTTTAAAAGTAAAAATGACTTAGAAAATTATGTATTAAGACATCATATGATAGTTTTTAAGATTTTAAATATTAGATATTTAGATTTTTGAATATCATCTGTAGAACGATTTAGATAGTTTTAAAAGAGTTGTTATTGTTTAGTGAGTAGTTTGATTTCATCAGGTGATTATTTTTATCTTTGTGTAAAAGCGGACATTATATCATTATTGTTATCGGCTTATCAAGATAGAAATTTAATTGTATAACTCTCTTTGATATTCAAATAAGAGAGTAAATAATTATTGTTGACTTATATTTTAAGACATTATAGTTTAGAGATACAGATTTATTCATATCCTGATGACTGTCCGAATATAAATTTGAAGTTCAAAATTATGATTTATAATATTAGATATTAAGACATCATTTTTTATATGTTAATACTTAAAATATTTGATTTTAACACACTAAAATTTAGACATATGGACTTATTCATATTATAATGGATGCTTAAATATAAATTTTAAGTTCAAAATATTGCACATCAAAATTTTATCTTTATTGCACAAATCAGAATTATAAGTTTTACTTGTACCTAATTTATAACTTAAGTAGAAGAGAAATTGATTGAATCTTGTATCTTTGGGTTTGATTTTGATCTCAATTCAAAGATTGGATCTTATTTTATGTCTAATCTGAATTTGAATTGATTTTGGTAATATTTTGTAACTTTGCTTTTTGTGTCTAATCTTCTCACATCATCACTCTTTCCCAAGGAACCGAATGGAAGTACTTCATTTTCTTCGGGACTATCCCGCAAGAAGTCATCATCAATACTCCAATAGTGATGACTTCAATCATGGTGGCTTCTATCTCCACAACAGCCCCAAAAGAGGAAGGGTAATCGGAATTTTGGGGTTTGTTATCAGAAGAGAGGAGAGAAAATGAGCTAATGCTGGGAAGAAAAGGGAAGAAAAAGTGTATAGGGTCAGTTGTAAGTGACACAAGAAATCATAGGACCCACATGTAAGTATTAATAAGAAACAAATCTTTCTCATCTTTTCTTATATTTGAGTGGTCTCAGCACATGGGAGTTAATTGTGAACTGAGGAGAGCACAGGTCCATTGATGTTGTGGCTCATGCATTAAATGTGTACACATTTTGATTAATTTCGTATTTCATTAATTGTTTCAATCACTGAATTTATTTTGAATGATTCCTTCATGCAAATTTTGCCCAAAAATACTATAAATCATCTCAGATTTTCTGATAATTTTTATTTTCATTTTTTTCTAACTAAGCACCAATTAATTATTTAGTACTCAATTAATTTAATCAATTGTGCCAGTGGATGATTTTCAGATTTCTCTGACTTTTGCAACTCCAAAAATATCAAATAGCATATGAAAAATTCAAAGTATTTTATGGAGAATACAATCTTCACATAAATTTTCAATTTTGAGAATTAGGGTTTTGATGAGGTTTTCGATCTGAATTTCTCGTGCTTTGGCAATTAACTTTTTTCTGAGAATTTCTAATTTCTTTCAATTTTATCCCTAATTCCTATATCTTCGAGCTTGATCTAGGCTTTTTGGGCCTCTATCGAGCTTAATGGGTCTTCTTAGGCTTTTCAAGAATACTAGACCTCTCAGACCTGACCAAGTTCTAATTTTCCTTTTGAATTATTCCTCAAATATTTTAGGAGTAAACAAAGAGCCACCCACGAAAGTGGGTCATGAACACTTTGAAAATTGAAAGGCATGCTTTAATGTATTCGAAGTTAACACTTATTCTTATTTTATAGCAATTTTGGATTGATTCTTCTTATGAAGGTTCTTCTATCTGGATGCCTTCATCTGAAGAGGTTTTAACTTCTCTTATTCATCATAAATATTTTTAATTTACTTTACTCCAACAAGGTTGTCATTGGCAGGAATACTGGGCCTCTCGAGCATGACCCAAGTTCTAATTTTCCTTTTGAATTATTCTCCAAATATTTTAGGGGGTAAACAAATTTATATAAGATACATTAAATACACCAAGTAGTATATTAGTACGTTAGGAGAAAAAATCAAGTAGAAAAAATGTTAAAAGAGAAAGAATAAATAATTTTATTCGTTTGTAATTTCATTTAAGTTCAGTACAAATAGTTTTAGTTTCTTTAAAATATCTTCATGTTCTCAAATTGTGTTATTCGTGTTCTAAAAGAACGAGTGAGCATCTAGTGATCATAATAAAAAAAATATAAATTAGCATCAAATTTCGTGGTTGATTTTGGGGTAGTTTGCTCGGTCAATTAGTGTTGCCCAAGCTGGCAATGATAAGTTATGAAAATTGGAGCATCCAAATTAAAGCTCTAACGGGTGCACAAAATATATGAGAGATAATCAAAGAAGGCTATGTAGAAGTTGATCTGATAGTACAAGGGCGCTCTCTACATACTCTATCAGATGATAGATGAAGAAGGCTTTGAGGCATGAAACACACTCGAGAAGCCAGACAAAAGTGTGGACTGAGTAAAGCAGATCAAACTTTAGTACTTGAGAGGTGAACTCAAGATGACGCATATGAAGAACAAAGAGAGCATATCCGACTACATCTCTTGAGTCCAGATGATTGTGAGTCAACTCAGAAGAATTGACAAGAAGTTGACAGAAAACTAAGTTGTCGAGAAGGCTCTGAGATCGTTGACAGATGGATTTCAAAATATTATTTGCGCAACCGAGGAGTTGAAGGATCTTTCAACATTATCCATAGATGAGCTTGTGACATCCCTGATGCCTCACGAGCAGAAAAGAAAAAAGAAACAGGAGTCTCTTGAAGAAGCATTGCAAGCAAAAATGAGTCTCAATAATATCAACTCTATTCTCAAGTCAAACTCGGGAACAACACAAACTTAAATTTCAGAGAAATAATATTTTCGGAAAGGATCTAGTCAAAGCGGTCAAGGACGAAGCAAAGGTCGAGATGGTCGTGGCAACAATGAATTTTGGAAAGAAAATTTTGGAAATATGTCATGAAAGAGAGAAAGTGTACTATTGTTTATCAAAAATATTTAAAACATGCAATTAATATAAAGAATGATTGAGATATTATGACCAAACTGTTAAGGCATGAAATAATATAAGAAATATTTTAAAATTTTATGTAGAATTTATGTAAGACACATTAAATGCATTGAGTAGTATAAATAAGGGTATTACATTAAGAGAAAGATCAAGCAAAAAAAAAATCAAAATAGAAAGAGAAAACAGTTATGTACGTTTGTAATTTTATTGAAATTCAATAAGAATAATTTGTTTTTTTTAAATATTCTCATATCCTCAAATTATGTTATTCGAGTTGTGTTCTAAAAGACCATAATCAAAATAGAAAACTACACATTTTCCTCTCAGAATATATACCCTCTCATTATGCCATAAGGAATAATTCTCAATGTCCAAATCTTAATCGTATCTAAGAATGTCATCATATTTTATTCTTGCAAAATCATGATTGTCGTTTCAACTTTTTTTTTTTGAAGCGTCAGGAGAAAACACATACTTAAAAAATCCACACCGAAAAAATAAACTAGTCCTGCTGTTAATAGAAAAATGAAAGAACAATATTCATTTAAAGAAAGAATGTATTCAGTATTCACTAGTCAGACGTTAATAATCAAAGAGAAATCGTCCGTCTATAGTGTATCTCTATTCTCTAAATTCATTTAATCTACCTTCTCGGATCTTCTTCTTTTTTTCCAAAATATATATATATATATATATATATATATATATATATATATATATATATATATATATATATATATATATATATATATATAGAGTGGAGATAGCGTGAGCTTAAACTCACGGAGGCCTTCCGTGAGCTTAACTCAAAAAACATATTAAATCATCTCAAAATTTTAATTTATCATTCTCATTAAATTCTTTATATGAAAATCTCATGGGATGCAAAAATTTGGAGCGTTTTGAGCTTTTTAAGTCGCCGTTTTTAATTTTTGAAAATAATGTTCAAGTATTGAATATATTATTATTATTTTTAGAGCTGATTTTCAAAAATTAAAAACGGTGACTTAAAAAGCTCAAAACGCTCCAAATTTTTGCATCCCATGAGATTTTCATATAAAGAATTTAATGAGAATGATAAATTAAAATTTTAAGATAATTTAATATGTTTTTTGAGTTAAGCTCACGGAAGGCCTCCGTGAGCTTAAGCTCACGCTATCTCCACTCTATATATATATATATATATATATTTAGCTTCCTCTTTATTGAAGACTTCAAGCATTTGTCTTTGTTTTATATTTATTAATCAGTGTTTGCAGCAGCTTGAAAAAGATTTTCCAATAACAAACTACTAAGTGCCAGGCTAAGATTCTATTGTAGTTTGTCTGCATATCAAATAATGATACTTTGTTTAAAAGTAAATTCTTAGATTAGTGAATAAAGAAGATCGACATCATCTAGACATCCAGATTATTAGTTAATACCTTAATTAGGCATCCACTTACAACACTTGCTTTGACTATGCTAACATAATAAACATGAGGTTACACAACCCTCAAATGGGAGACAAACCTACAAAGAGCTTTTCCAATGCTCATAATTATAAAAAAAAATGCAGCAGTCCTCCACCCCACAAACAAAACACAACACAACACAGGGCATTATGAACAAATCAGTGCCTGAAGTATTTTTTTTTCTCATTTCATGTGCTTCATGCATGATACAACATCCATTTTCATGATCGTCGAGGAGAATGATGTCTGATCCGAACCCTTCTGTCTCTATGTGATACCAATGAGTTCGGACCAGGCTTCATTCCCCTTGGCTCATGAAATATTTTAAGGCTTCCGACTGCTACAAATGCATCTCTGGTTGCTCTAGCTAGTAACTGTACATATAGTAGACATCCTCATTAAGCCTTCACCATTCCGTAAGTTTTAATTTGTACAATATAAGAGAGATTCACTTGTCTATATGAGGTCCATAATTTATTTCTTGTTCTACTGTTCTATTGATATGTTCCCTCTCTATCCTCACTATTGGCGACGAGATGAGAGATAAAAACTGCAGGCCTTACGCAAGTAATTAAATATCACAATCAACATCAGGCCTAAGTTGCATCAATTTTTAGCCCTTACTCCTGAGTTCTGCTTGACTAGAACAACTTGAGATTTTGTTTGCATAAATCTTCCAATTTCGAATGAGATACAATTCACTTCTGCAATCTTGTGTCACGGGCATAATGATTATTTCTCGAACTCGTGCTTTCAAAAAGTTGATAGAATACTGTTACAATTACAAATCCAACCATAATGAACTTCACTTTTCATCCTTGATTCCATTAAAAAATTTCATTCGTTCGTCCTACCAAAACAACATTACTAATAGAATGCCACAATGCAGAATTCAATACTAATGGCCATCAAAATTGTCGATTATAGCTTATCATTTGTGTAACAACTGATCTCTTTATGCATCTTTTGTCCACCATTTGATACGGGAGATTTCCACACCAGGAGCATCTCATTGCTCGTACTGAATAGATGATTCAAATAGCACCACCAGTAACTATCAGAGAGTTGCTCTCTTTCAAAAATGATTTATGTCCTGTAATGTGATTAAAGAATATATATTATTAACAAAATACAGTCCTAGGAAATCTTATCTTACAAATGTTTAAAAAAAAAAAAAGGCCAAAAAGGGCTGGCGTTTGAACTTGGTTAAATAACAACATGATGGCATATAAAACTATTCGAGCTGCCGAGTCCAATCAAAGGGCTCCCAATCTCTAGCGAAGCTTGCAATAGCCTGTCTTTGTCTGTCAACTGTTTCATACCGTCTCTTGCAATGCATGTCCTCCGACAGCTGCAACATCCCACGTATAACATTGAGGCCAAAACTGCTGTTGATATTAGCCTCGTCATCATGACGTGGGCAAACCCACGGTCAAGACCAAACTCCACATGGAAGTATGCGAAGTTGGGTGGAATGACCTTGCGCAGGTTGCCACTTATTGGGATCAGTTTCTTTGCAACATGCTGGGCCCACTCATCTTCTGCTTCATCAATTGCCTGCAATGATAATAAAAAATAAATAAATAATGATTCCATATTCCACTGGAAATTTGCCAGTATCAATTTTGTTTTTATGCTCAACATGACCAATGTTTTAGCCCGAAGATATTTCATACATACTACAGTCCTGATAACAAATCAAAAATTGCACATGATGCACTAGTCTACAACCTTAACATATTTGTACATCACAAAAAAGAACACAGATACAGGGTGATATTTAGCAGAGGGTCCTTGTGGGTTCTCCATGAATGAACGAATACTAACATGGAGAATATAGTTTTTCAGTCATGGGGACAGATTTTACAATGAAAATTTTGAAAACGAATAAACAAGGAAAAGAAAATGAACCTTTTTAAAGTACATAGGAGCGGCATTGGAGAGATGAGAAGGTATTGGGATGCACTTGATCATGCAGTGCCTTTGCTGCTTTGATAAGCCAACTACAGTCTCTAGGAACACCACATCCTTCTCTTGTTTGGCAAACATTCTCAGTAGATACTTTTTGAAGTTGCATATTTCCTCCCATACATTGTTGTCTATGTTTCTCGTTGCAGCTTCATGCTGATTTTTTTTTTCATGAAGGAAACAAAGGATGTTAATTAAAGTAATTCATTTTGGCTAGAATATGACATCTAAGATCAATGGACAGTGATAGATTGGAACCAGGACATGAGGAAAGAGAATAATAGCATGATACAAAGTCCATGTTGGCAGATGCGAAAGCAATAAGCGCAATAGCAAATTTGTACAGCTTTGGTCTAACTAGCTCTTTGAGTGCCAAATTCTATACCAACCTGTAATGGAAGGATGATGTAGTGTCTTGATGCCACAGGGGCATAAGGTACATAAAATTTACAATTGAAACCACAAGATACTTTGGCCGAGAATGGTTCTCAAAGCAAAAGAGACAGCGCTCTTTTGAGTCAGCATTTGCCTTCCCATTATAGCCCTCCTCTCTGCCACTTCCCCTTCATCACTCATTTTTTCCCTTCTTCTTGCTAGGCACAACTCCATCATAATCATACTCATCCTCAATGCTTCCTACAGCGTTGTATTTTCTGTTTTACATTATACTCTTTGCAAGGTGCTTGTCTGAATTTTCTTCCCTTTTTTTCTTCTCCCGGTAAAAGCTTGGTACCATACCTGAACAGGATAGGAAAAAGATGTTAGACAAGTGCAAAACTGAAAAAGACCTCTACAACATTTGCATCACCAGCATATTATAGCACACAAAACCTGTGATGTAATTTTTATAAAGAAGTGGGATAGAACCATCAAAGTGAAATTTTCTTTTTGGGTACATCTTTGGTCTGGCACAAATCTAACTAGAAGGTCCAATTGACCAAACAGATTTATAAAAATAAAGAAACACACAAAATAGCAACTGCTAATGTAAGAACTGAATTTATAATAGAAAAGGCTGAAATTATTCCTAAAACTGAGATATTATCTTTGTACTTACCTGGTTGACTGTCCTTGAGATTCTTCTCTTGATACCATAGAGTTAGCAAGAGGTTTTGTTTTCTCAGCCATAGCTTGCATTTGTTTCTGTAACTAATAATTAAAAATGTTGCTTTCTAAGAACCGATTGAAATGTTGAACATACTTGCAGGTAAGTAAAAACTGACATCCATAATTAACTAAATCTCAACCCTCCCTGCAAATAATTATGCAATTATGCAAGCTTGGAATACATATCTAAACACACTTGTCTCAGTTTACTGCAATTCTAGCTTAAAAATAAGTTTTTTTTTGGAAGTACAAGACGAAAAGCCTACTAATTAATTTTATTAATAAAATTAAGAAGAGTTATATAGACAAATAAGCAATAGAGATATAGAATTAAATAGATAGGAAGGAAGCTAGAAAAACAGTAGAAAATTATAGGTCCGTAAAGAGACCCTAGTTTGGCTATCCTGTTTTCTAGTCTAAGGTCTTGTTCGGCATTTACTGTTCATTCCTGGGAAAAAAAATCATCTCAGAGCTAATTTTTTTTCCCACCATCTACAGTAAAATCAGTTCAAAACTCACCCCATATCCATTCCCACTGTGCAGCCGAACATGGCCTAAATGTACTACCCTGGTACCCCTGGCTACATATGCGTCTCGGCCGAATATGTTCATATCCTTGGAGTAGATTTCCCAGTGCCTAGTGTAAGCCACAATTTCAATTTTCATTGCATGTAGATTCTTTTGCTGCTCCTCCGTGAACACCCTTCGGTTTCGTTCCTTGCATTATGTCCATGTGAGCGCGGCCCACGTTGCTTGCTCCGGCCGAGCACATATGATGTGCCATAAGTCCGATGTGTTGTTCACTGTTGCGGCCGTCGTTGATGGCATCCTCTGACGAGACAGGTTTAGCATTATCGGATATGATGCGAAGAGATAATTTGTTGTTTCCTGGGATCATAGAAGTTGAATCGTAAAATGTATCGTGTATCGTTGTATTTTGTATCGTATCGTGTTTCGTGTATCGTATCGTATCGTTAAGATACGCTAAGTTATTTTTAAAATAACAAAAAAAATTAAAATAAATTAGTAACTAATAAGAAAAATATATTAATTAACAAAAGAAGTTATCGTCATGTTTTAATAACTAACAAAAGAACCGTCATCACTATCATCATCACTAACAAAAAAACATATCAATTAGAATATGCTATAGCTATGTCTATCACTATTTTCACTAACTAACAATATTGACATCTAAACTTTCATTAGAACCACCATCACTATCATCATCACTTTCATCATTAAGATTAAAAGACTCATCTTCTTCATCGGTTTCATCATCTTCCTCTAAATCCGGTTCAACTTCTTTTTGTACTTCTTCCACCATAATTGCTTTTCCTTTCTCTTTATTGTTAATTTTTTCCTTTCCTAGTCTCAAATCTCTTGGTCCTAGCAAGAAAATGCAAACCAAAAACTATTTTATCTTGTAAATAGAGATACACGAAATATTTAAATATAAAAATAAATCTATACCTCGTTTTCTTTTCTTGCTAGTACCAACATCATCTTCCATAAAACACTCACTCAAATCCTTCCATGAATTATCTTGGGCAACGGGAATAAAAGGAATAGGAGCTTCGATATCCAACTCATCTTGAAGAACGGTGTTTCCTTTTCGGTGATCCATTCATCATCCGAGTCCATATCCGATAATTCAATTGGATTATAATGATCACCTTTCATTTCTCTTTCCTTTTGCCTCCTTTCTAGTCTTAGATTATACTTGACAAAAACGATATTGTTCAACCGTTCATGCTCTAATTTTGCTCTTCTCTTAGTATGAATGTTATCAAAAATACTCCAATTTCGTTCGCATCCCGTTGCACTACATGTGAGACTCAAAACACGTATTGCAAATTCCTTAACCTCCTTGCCCACACCATACATATCCCACCAATGTGCTATTTCAAAATTTAAAAGATTAACTCAAAGAACGAAATATATTCTTGAATTTAAAGGTATGAATAACAAATTTGAATTCATACCGGGTTGTTTCTTGTCTCGAGAGTGGATGGCCATATCCGACCCAAATGTACCTTCCGATCGCTTGAACTTCTCAAGTTGAGTATCAATTTTAAATCGTGTTGCACGATCGGGGTACATTCTTTCAATCGTTTCAATTAGTCCCGCTTGAACTTCATCATCCGCATTAAAATTTTCACTAAAATGAAACCTAAAAAAAATACATTTCAATAAACTATTTAAAGAAGACCATCATGATATGAAATATAAATAGTAGATAAAAAAATTACTTTGGATTGAGGTAATACGCCGCCGCATGTAATGGTCGATGGAGTTGCAATTCCCACCTTAGATCAATAATATTTCAAATCTTTTCATACCTATTGAGCTTGTTATCAAAGTTTTTAGCAATTTCCTCCTTAGCCCGGTCCATTGCTTCATAAATATATCCCATTGCCGGTTTTGCATCACCATCGATAAGTTTAAGCACCTTGACGAGAGGTGCCGTAGCCGTCAAGCAATACTTAACTTGTCTCCAAAAATTACCATCTTTAATTATGATGTCCATTACCCTTTGACCCTCAAAAGTCCCCGCAAAAGTACTTTCCAACCATTTTCTACAACCAAACATTGCTTTCAAAGTAATTTTATTCTTCTCAAAACTCTCCAAGCTTAGAAAGCATGTTGCAAATCTCGTTACACCCGGCCTTTTTAATTCCCTTTGTCCCGTTTGTTGTCGGAATAAATTAAGCACCCAAGCATGATTATAGACATAATTGGACACTTGTTTCGCTTTGTGAATGCAATCTTTAAAAATTGGTATATTACCAATATCCTCTAAAATCAAGTCTAAGACATGTGCCGCACATGGATTCCAAAATAACTTCGTTCTTTTTTCCATTAATAACTTCGCTCTACATGCCGGGATTCGGCTTTTTGTCATTGCATTCATGGTGATTTGCTTTAGCTTTCTCTTAGCACAAACTCCCTTATCCGATCGAATCACAAATCCATCCATCGTTGATCTCCTTCTATTATCGACACTTTGTCCCTCTTCTACTTCTATGTCTACACCTCTTTCTTCTTCTAAATATTTTTTCAATAATTTTTGATATGTTTCTTTCAATTCATCGGAACACTTCTCACATGGTGGTACATCTTTGCGGGTTCCCGCAAAATGATGTTTCAACCGAGCCACACCTCCCCACATTTCCTTTTCACAAAAATTGTATTTTACGTGCAATCTATTATCACCTACTCTTGTACAATAAGACCAACAAACATCTTTTTGTGACGTTCCCTTCCTTCTTCCCATTTAATTGTAATTGAACTAAAAATGAAAGAATAAATATGTAATCAATAAGTTTAAACATAAGCTATGTAAAGATGGTGAAAATTTTCACATTGAGTTAACATTTAAGTCTTAACATTTAACATAACACTATTTACATTTCCTAGTTAGCTTAACAGTATATACTAATATACTATATTACTATATATTAATACTTAACTGTAGTTAACACTAATTAAATTACAGCCACTGTCACATTAACATTTGTTTGTTTTTTTCCCATTTAATATACACATTACAGTTTCAAAATTCCTCATTTAAATATACTCCTTCACTACCAAGTCTCACTTAACTGTAGTTAACCTTTATTTTTTTCGCATTTAATATGCACTTTCACCCTCTCTCACCCGTGTCTCACCCAAAATTCCAAAATAAAAAAAAAAGACTGTTCTCACGCAACGATCGTCGCTGTTGTTGCTTCTCGGCGCGCGACGGCGACAAGCTCCTCTCAGCGTGATGGCGACGAGCTCCTCTCAGCGAGCGACGGCGATGAGCTCCTCTCAGCGAGCGACGGCGACGGTGATGTGCGATAGCGATCAGCGTGATGGCGACGAGCTCCCCTCTGTGTGCGCGAAAAGGTGAAGGAGGGAAAAGGCGATCGGCGAGAAAAAGGCGATCGCGTATAAGGAGGGAAAAGGTGAATTTGGGATCCCGAGGCTCCATTTCAGAATCGCAAAAATTGGCGATACGATACGATACAAGTATCGCTCTGTCGCATCGTAACGATTCTCACGATACAGTAGCCTTGCGATACAGAGGTACGATATGTACCGCTTTCCCTATGACTCGTACCGTATCGTACGATACGTATCTCGTATCGTACGATACTAACTTGTATGCCTGGGATTGCATATTGCACATGACGCAATGGGATATTGCCAGCCATCCCTTTCTTTGTAGATTTTTAGCGGTTTGTAATCTGTCCAGGAGCAATAGCCAAAGGAATATTTTGATTCTAGGTGGTACATGGATGGTTCATAATTTTTATAATGTCGGATTAGGGATTCCTGAGTTATTGAGGAATTTATAGGTCGATTGGACGGTGAAGTGTTGATCGGATATTAGGTTCCAGATTAGTTGGCCATTATCATTCATGGATGATGTGGCATCTAGTATAGGTTGTAGCCCGGCTATGTCTTGATGAAGAATGAGGGTGTGTTAGATGGTTGGAGCGATAAAGTATGGCCCATTGTAGAGAGAGTCATTGTCCATAGGCAATCGACGTCGGTCCTGCAACCCATAACCATTTAACTAACAGGACTTGGTTTTGCAACTGTAGATCAATTATTCCAAGTCCCCCAAAACGTTTGGGTAGTGTGACCTATTTTCATGGCACCAAGCAGTGTCCCCCGAGAATTTGTCAGTCGTTCCTCTCCAGAGAAATCGCCAGTTTATCTTAGTTAGAGTGTTGGTTACCAAGACGGGGAGTAAGAAAGTTTGCATATAGTGTACGTAGGGGCATTACATTTAGGATCGTATTTATTAGGACGGTTCGGCCAGCTAGGGATAAATGTCGTCTCGCCCATCCTTCATATCTCTTCTGCACATTCAAGATGAGTGGCAAACACAAGCTTGTTTAGGTGTTTTTCTAATGGAGAGTGGTAAACCAAGGTAGGTGGTGGGGAGGTTTAGTTGTTGGCATTGCAGCGTTGATTCAATTATGGGTTGGATGCTTTCCGAGATGGATATTGGGATGTACCTACTTTTAACTAGGTTGACTTTAAGACCCAAGGTTTCTCCAAAGTCATGTAGAATGGCATGAATTATTTTGATGTTGTTGACGTGAGCGGGGTGAAGATGGCGGTGACATCAGCGAATTACAATATTACGGTTTGGAAGCTCAGTAGTGAGACAAACAGTTCATTAGCCCTATATATTATCAATTGGATGACATCAGTGGCTAGGATAAAAAATAGTAGGGACAATGGATCCCCTGCCTCAACCCATGCCAATGATAGAAGTAATCACTGTGTACCCCATTGACTATGATATGTGAAGTTAATGAGATCAGAAGGTTTTTAATCCATGATATCCATAGAATCGGGAACCCTTTGGCTCTCATTACTTCCAATTGATATTCCTAGGATTGCATGTCAAAGGCTTTAGAGAAGTCAATTTGAAGAAGATCGAGGGAATTTTTCTTTTGTAGGTGGTTCATTAGTTCCCTTGAGGAGAGAAATGTTTGCATTAGTTGTTTATCCTTAATAAATGTTGTTTAGTTTTGGTGTATTAAGTTTTGTAGGTAGGGTTGCAATCGGGATGCAAGGATTTTTGTTATGATCTTTGATATTAGAGAGAGCACACTTATTGGTTGAAAATCGAATAACAATTGTGGTTCATTTATTTTGGGTATGAGGGTGATGTAGGCTTGGTTAACTCGTCTTGAGCTTGTTATGATAGAATGCATTAACGGCTTGAAAGATATCATCCTTTACTATATTCTAGTAAGTTTGGGCGAACTCAATCGGAAAGCCATCCGGCCCTGACGCTTCATTTTTTTGGTAAAACAAAGACAACTTGTTTGACTTTGGCTAGGGTGATGATGTCAATGAGAAGGCGAAGGTAATCGGATGGACCGTGGGTCTCATGATAGTTGTAAAATCTAACTAAATAACAGAAAAAGAGTATAAAAAATTATCATCACATATCTTACCACTGGAAGATACTCAGAACTGCCGTTAAAGCTGCAAGCAAAAGATGAATCTGCTGATACAAAGAGTTTTCCTCTCGACGAGAGGAGTAGGGCAACTGGGGAAGTGGTTTGGCTGAGGGGGATAGGGGAGGAAGAGGAGATGCGGCCAGGTAACAAGTTCGACGGGGTCTGAAAGCGAGAGGAGGCGCGACCGAGGTTGGGTTAAATTTACGAGGGAAACACGAGAAGAAGGAAGGAACCAACCAATGACGATTGAACAAAGCAACGCCTATCCATATGGTATATGAATCCGCTTTATATTTCTTTCATTTTTTATTTTTCTCCTTTCTTTCTTCATTCGGAGTTCCCACCGTAAAGATGTTGAATAATTCTTAACCCATTTTATAATTCCAGTGTTATTTTTTTATATTGAAATGATAAGTAATCAATTACAAAAAAATTACAACATATACAGAATAATCATTAAACTTATAAGTACAATTAGTATGAAATTATAATTATCAAATATGGAACTTAAATTGCAAATGAAGATGAATTGTAAAAATGAAGATGAATTGTAAAAATCAACTTAGTATATTATTTTGAATTGTAAAAATGAAGATGAATTGTAAAAATGAAGATGAATTGTAAAAATGAAGATGAATTGTAAAAATCAACTTTATTCTCTCATTGAATGAAGATGAATTGTAAAAATCAACTTAGTATATTATTTTGAAAAGACTCAACTAATTGCTAATGTGATAGAAGAATAGGGGTGTCAACATTTTTTGACCCGACTCAATCCAAACGGGTTGTGAATCTATCCCAATTTAATCTAAATAAAATAATTAAGTGTTTATTATTTTTTTATATATTTTAAGTAATTTAATATTAATTATATATAATTAATTTTAATTACTGTATATATAATATTTAATTAGCGTTAAATCATAAAGTAAATCCAAAAAATAAAAATTAAATGTGTCGAGGTCGAGTCGATTCATACCCAATTCTACTCATGATGGATAAAAAAATGACCTATCATTCATGATTATTTTAAATTATTTTAAATTAGATAGAATTCGATCAGATCGAATAAACTCATTGGATTGTGAGTTGGATCAAATTTTGACATCTAGTGAGGATGTTAGTTACCTATCATTCATGATTATACAACCCATGGATATCGTAAATCATGGTTATTATTTCAAAACCGTAGTGCCGAAGTTAGCAAAGATCCGTAGTGATGTCAGTCTTAAATAAATTTACCACATCTTCAAAAAAAATTACCAAAAACTCAATTGAATAAACATTTACCATCTCCGTCACCAAACATAGGGTTAATTACTTAATATGACAAGACAACATAAAGTCACATTACAAAAATTATGGTAAAAATAAGATTTTGTTGGAATTAAATATGAAAATTACCCTTTATTAATAAAAAATGTTAGTAAATTAAAATTATAGAGATATTATTAAGCTAATATGAAAAGTTAGAAAAAAAAAGCAAAAAAAGGTTAGAAAATAATCAAATAGCGTACTTTTGATGGCATATCAGCATCATATAGTATAGGCAAAATCCATTTAAAATATGCTAACTCTACTACTATTTTTAGAAGACTAAATTTATATAATACAATCACATTACTGATATAATGTACACCCATATATATGTATATAGTAGATATAATGGATATCCCTTTAGCAATACTTATTCTATATCCATATAAATATGGATACCGTGTTATACTTTGTCGAAGAAAGAAAAACTTAATTTATTGGAGTGTCTGAAATCAATGACGTCCATGTCTCAATTGATGCAAGACTCAATTCAGGCCCAAAGGCCTACTTATAAACAAGTTGTTCAATACAGGGTGAAGCCTAGTCTTCAATCTAATCAACAATGGCGTCGAGTTGATCCCGAGAAGAAATCTAACGATGTGGATCAAGTGTGCAAGCGTGTGGCTGAGATCAAGCAATCTACGCTGATTTCGCATCCGATTTTCATGTGATGCGGTGATAAAGGCCACATCGTGAAGGACTGCCATAATTCCACACTTTGTTTCGTGTGCAACAAACTAGGGCATCGATCATTCCAGTGTAGATCACGCTCAACGACGACGCCACCTCTCGTACTAGAACCTTTACTAACTGATCCTCCTTTGCAATCTCTAGATCGACACATTCCACTATCCAATCCATCTTCTCTGATGGCTCATCTCCATCCTATGACCCGCTTTGGTTACTCTAAGGCTAATCAACATCTGGAATCCACATTTGAGAACAGTGTGGTTCTGACAGATACAACGGGGATTGGTAGAAACGGAATTGAGGTTGTGTTGTCCCACTTGATGCCTCATCATCAATGGATAGCATGATACTATGATGACTCTCATTTTTTTTGATAGAGGCTCTGAACTCGAGATGGTTGCAGAATGTGCTTACGAATAGGACTATACGTTTGGAGAACATTGAGTTCTCAGTTTCTTGTTGGGATCCAGCCCTTGATGAAGAGGCTAAGTTGAGACCAGTTTGGGTTAGGGTTCGAGGGTTTCCTATGAAGTTGTGGTTCTTCCATGAATTTGCAAGGTTGTTTGAACCCTATGGTCAAGTACTTGCATTAGATCCAGACACAGTTGAACATGTTGATTTTAAGGTGGCTAGGGTGCGTGTGGGGCTTTACAATGCGATGCACCTTCCTCCGCTAACTTGTATCTTGTACTGTGATCCTAATGGATTCTAGACCCATCACGATGTGTCCATGGAGATTGAATCATGTCCATTTGGCTCATTCAATCCTCCTCCACCTCCTCCACTCCCTCGAGGCCCTCGTGCCCCATCTGGTTCTGACAAATCTAAAGGGAAAGGGAAATTGATTGATATGGGATCGGGATCCTCTCATGTCGGACCTCATGCCCCTCCGGCTAAGAAGAAAAATCACACTAGTAACTCCATTGGCATGCAAAATGGGGTCGACAACACTGATCAAGGTGATTTTTTTTATTTTGGAGACTGAAGAATTGATCCCTTTCCCGATTGCTCAAGATGTGAGGGTAGAGTCCGTGATACCTCCCAGCACATCGATCCCGCTTTCACCAATCGTGTAACAGGTGTTACCAGATGATTTATTGCTTAACACGGTGATGTCTCTGCTCCTGTTACCATTTTTGCATCGGTGGCACCGTTAGCGGCTGCTATGGATGTAGTTCAACCATTGGTACCAATTGCGGAGGTTCTGGAGAAACAGATGCTACCACCAACACCCTTACATCATCCAGACTTGCAAAAAGCTCTATCAGATGAAGTGCTAGGGAGCACGAGCTCTGCACCTTGAAAGCTCTCCTTGATCCAAGCTTCCCCATTGACTTAGATCTCTGGTGGTACACTCTCTCTTGTTGGTTTGTCTGGAGGCCTCCATCGTAGCACCAGACTTAAGGTGAAAGGCTTATAAGTGGGATTCTCTAAAGTTGCTAGACTTAACACAGGTAATACACTAGTGACTCAATTTCCTTTTTCTGGGCTGACAAAATCTAAGATAACCGATTTGTTCAGATCCTATAGGGTTTCTTTGGGGTCCAATGATTCTCAAAGGTTTGAAATAATTAGACAATTTAGATCAATTCAAAGAGATAATTTTAGCAAGATTATTGACCAAATTCTGATGAAAACAAAAGAGGATACTTTTGGGATGACCACGATCACTCTTGTGGACATCATTGAGGGTCAACTTAGTCCTTTATGAATATCTTATGCTGGAATATTAGAGGGATGGGATCTGTACATAAAAGATCAATATTACGTGATTTGATTCAGTTTCATAATATCAATTTAGTGGCTATACAAGAAATTAAAAAACAAAACTTTTCTAATAGATCTCTTAAAGCTCTGGCTTATAAATTTGATACTTGGATTCAATTGCCTGTGGTAGGGTTATCATGTGGTATCTTGGTGGGGTATGATAGTTCTAAGTTTATCATTGAACAAACCATAGTTGGTTCTTATTCTATTACTTTGATGATTAAGAATAGAATAAATAATATCAATTGGACTTTCACGACAGTCTATGGACCAGTAGATAATATCAATTGTTATCCAGAAATTCAGGCCAATTAGTTTAGTAGATTGTTGTTACAAAATTATATCCAAAATTCTCACTAATAGATTGGCTTGCCATATAGATAATCTTGTGAACCAAGCTCAAGCTGCCTTCATTCAGGGGAGGTTTATACTTGATAATATTTTGGCAGCAAATGAAATTATCCATTTTACTAAAGTTCACAAACAAAAAGGAATTGTACTGAAAATTAATTTTGAGAAAGTATATGATAGAGTAAACTAGAATTTTTTGCATGAACTGTTACTTAGTAGAGGATTTGGGTTGAAATGGACCACTTGGATATATAATTTGTTACATGGTTCTCAAACTTATATTAGTTTCAACGGACAACCTACTTCTTATTTTCAATGTAAGAGAGGATTGAAACAAGCGGACCCTCTCTCTCCCTTTCTGTTTGATTTAGTAACCGACTCACTCTGTCAAATTATACATATAGGTAAAGATGTTGGCCTTATCAAAGGGTTAGGGTATGTGATGGATAATGGTCATAATATTATTAATTTTCATTATGCTGACGACATAATTTTTTTCTTGCAAGTAGATCCTAGGTGTATTGAGTAGTGATGTGGGCTCTAATGGCTTTTAAAGCACTTTCTGACATTAAAATTAATCTTAGCAAAATTAAAATGATTCCATTGAATTTATCTACTGAGGAGGCCACTTTCTTGGCAGCTCTAGCAGGTTGTAAAATTTCTTCTTTCTCTCTTAAATACCTAGGTGTCCCTTTGTCCCTTGATTCAGTATTGTCTTCCACCCCCTGTACATGTTATCCTTATATAAGATGCCTATGAAAGTTAGAAAAATACTTGATAATATCAATGCAAATTCCTTTGGCAAGGTACTTCTAACAAGAAGAAGTTTGTCTTAGTAAACTAAAAATGGGTGTGTATACCTAAACAACTTGGTGGATTAGGAGTTAAAGATTTACATACTATGAATATTTCACTTTTGCTTAAATGATGGTGGAAGCTGAAAAATCATAGCTATCATGCCTTATGGAAACAAATTATACAAGTGAAATATAGAGATGAAGTCCCAAATGTATACGGTATGAAAAGATATTATGGCACTCGCCCAGTTAGGTCAGATTGGGTGCTCTGTCATATTGGATAATGGTCAAACAACAAGTTTTCGGAAGGATCGATAGGCTGGAGACTGTGCTCTCATGTCCACTTACCATCATTTCTACAATATTTGTATTGTGCCTAATATTTCAGTATATGAAGTGGTAATGTCAGCTTGTCGGGCTTTGTCCTTTACCATAATATTGACAGGGGTGTTTTTGCTTGACTTTAATGCTATATGCAATTTGATAAACCACATTACTTTATCTTATTAGGGAGATGCATTAAAATGGAGAGGATCTTACTCTGATATTTTTTTCATCTCATGAAGTTTATGAGTGACTTATGTTCATGGGGTTACTGACTCATCATCTGACATATGATGGTCCCTATCAGTACCATTGAAAATTAAAGTGTTCATGTGGTTAGTTAGTCACAATAAGATTCTAACCAAAGATAACTTAAATAAAAGAGGATGGATAGGCTCATTACAATGCACCTTTTGTCAGGAAGATGAAACAATCTCTCATTTATTCATTACATGTGTATTTAGCAAGCAAGTTTGGTTTTGGATGGGTCAATGTCAATCTTACTTTATGCACTGGTCCCACTTTGATGATATATTAGAGTTTTCTCAATCCCTCTCTGGATGCTCTGAAAACTAGTTTTTTAGTAATTCTTTGTGCAATTTATTAGACATTATGGAAGTGTCGAAATGATAAGGTGTTTAATTAAAGTATCACTCTTACAATTAAAAATATAATTTGTCTTATTATCTCCTTAGTGAATTATTGGACAGGTGATAGATTTGGCAGGAGGATGCCTTTATTGCACCATTGGTTGCCAGCTGATCTGAGGATGATACCTATTCAAGCACTGAGTCCAAGGCTAATGCTCCATGTTGCTGTTGATGCCTTGGTTCATGAGTTGTAGGCTGAGTTACTTACCAATATTGTGGAGAGATTAATCTTCTCATATTGTTGCTTTATTGCCTTAATTTTGTGGGTTCTGATATGTGATGCTTTATAGCTCATTGTACTGTGATACTTGTGTTGCTTGTTGATTGGCTAAACTGATTGTGCTCGTGATAGTTAGTGGCTACCTCTAGTTAGTGGTAGGATGTTTTTTATAATAGATCCTGTCAATACTGAGTCAGGCTTTATTAGGGTTTATCATACGAGGGATCTAATTTTTCTTGTTTTGGTAGCTGAGTCAGTATTTTTTGGTGTCTTTTATAATTTAACGTTTCTATTAATGAAATGGACAATATTAGCCTTCTTTAAAAAAATATGAAAAGTTACTAAATTTCTTAATTATATTCAAATAAATTATTTTTTGTCAATTATTCTTTGAGGCTCTCTTCGAATTTTTTTTTCACACATCATTGTATGAGTGGGGTTCCCACTCACACCTTAAGGCCCTCTTCGATTTTTTTTCACACATCATTGTATGAGTGGGGTTCCCACTCACACATTGACGATCGAGAAGGATCCAAATAGGGTCTGAGTGATCATTATGAGAGAGAAAAATTAAATTCGCTTTTATGGTTTTGTTCGGATGTTTAAAATTTGATAAGAAATCTTTGAATTTTTCACCCACTAGGTTTTCTTGTTGATGTTGGGTTCGATTGTCACTTTCATCATCAGAGTCTGGATCCGTCTTTTTTTTAAATAGTGACTAAGAGTCACCCGCTTTCATTATTTTTCAAAAATGATACAAGACTATGAGTTTATACCAATATAAAAACAAAAAAATATTGCAGCACAAACAACACAAAAAAAATGAAAATAATGGCTACAATAATTACAAACAAGGCAGGCATTCATAATGATAACTAAAAAAGATAAGTTTCTACCACATCCTTGATATAAATGATTCAGTCTATTGGAAGAACCATCAGAATCACTATCATCAGAAGCATCAACAACATCATCAACATTAGTTTATTACCATCACCACTACAATCGTCATTTACATCAGAATACTAACCATAAACAAAAATGACGTGCTAGATATGTCGACAATAGAAAGAGAGGTCGAAAGCCAGAGGGCCCAAGATCTTTTCAGTTAAGAAAGAGAGACAATTCCAATCTATCAGAAACAAAGATTACCAGTTATGTCGACATCAGAACACTAGCCAGAGAAATTAGCGGCTATAGTAGATTATTAGAAATTGAGCAAAAGACAGATCCAAATAGCGCTATGGAGATGGTCAGAGATGCTTGAATCCATGTGGAGAGAGCTTGAACCCCATGATAGTCGGAGATGCCACAAACGCTTGACTGTCATGAGAGATTCACTGCCACGAATGGTTGAATCCGACATCATGAGAGAGAGAAGCATTGACCTGAATGGAGGAGAAACGAGTTGGTCGTAGAGAGATCCTGAGGTGGCCCGAGTGAGAGATCCGGAGATGGTTGGAGAGAGACTCAAAAATGGCTTGAGAGAACAAAATCCAGAGATGGCCGAAGAGAACAACCCCGGAAGATGATCAGAGATAATGAGAGCTAGAAATGATCGAAGAGAACAAGCCAAATTTCATTTTCCTATGACATCAACATTGATGCTTAAACTCATTGTTTAGAAAAGCTACTTCTTATGATTCGAATCGAGAAGATAGAGAAAAATAGAGGAGGATAAATGAGACAAAGGTGTTAAGAGGTCGATGGCGGTGTGACCTCCCGTTTAAAATTTTCTTAAACGTTAATGACCAATTTGAGTTCGTCTTACCACTTAAATTTCCCAACTCAATATAACCTAATTATGTTTTTTTCGACAAAGCCATCAGCTCCTCTCTCTCCTCTTTCCCATCAACTTGCCATTTGTGCCAACCAACGAACACCTATTTTACATTTTTTTTTCTCGTCTTCTAATTTGAAAACCCAGAAAATGATATCAAGAGAACCTACATCCCTGAGTACTAATTCTCCTCGCATACAAACAGGTCCTCATAAAAAAATATTCCCCTCACATCTCGCGGAAAGGGTCTGAACAAAAGATTTGTCTCTTGGAGTATTCTACATATATAAAGTAAATAATTATAGACATACACCGTTAGATTCATGTAATAATCAAAGCATCAGATCGGCGAGCATTTAAATTCACGGGCAGTTGCTTCGCTGTGAAGTACTGCAGGATGTGAATTCTCCGAACGGAGTTTTAAGCAATGAGATGATCCCAAATAGTGAGAGTCAAAGGTGTGCTCGAATTACTTGGGAAGGGGGTCAAGCGATTGGGCGAGTGGGAAGGTGGAACGGCCTTTGAGTAATGAGATGTAGGGTTGTAATTGAGTTGAGTCTGAGTGAGTCGGGTTTAGCTTGTGTTTGGCTCATAAAAATTTGAGTTGAGTTGAGTTGAATTCGTGAAATGTTTCGAGCTGAAAAAGCTAATTTAAGCTTGCTTCGTTACTATTCGAGCAATTTAGCTCGCGAACTGATTCATAAACTAATACATATATTGACTAAGTTTGACATTTAAATTTAGTACATATATAAACTATAAAGTTGGTATATCTATAAAATTGATACATAAGTTGGTACAAAATTAATATATTAAGAACTTATGTTTTCAATAACATTCTTGTTGTACTAATTTGAAACATATGGACCAGTAAAAAACTATTCATTCAAATATACAAGTTGAATCACTAGTGAGTAAGAGAAGTTCTTAGGCTGCTAAAATGATGAGATGATAAAAAATAATGAGAGATAAATTATTAGATTAATATTTGACAGAAAAAAAAAGAATATATAAATTGTTATTATTCGAGACGAGTCAACTCCAACTAAAACTCGACTCATTTAACAATCAAATTAAAATAACTCGAGTCAAATTAGATTGAATCAGATTAACTCGGACTAAATTAGATCCAGTTTAAACTGAACCCGAATTGTACTACGAGTCCAATCCTTTTTTATGTAGTTCCAAATAGTGACTCACATTACTTGGGAAGGGGCCAGGGAGTCAAACGGCGCGATCCAGTATTGCATTCCCTTTTTTGTTATGATGTAATCATTTGTCGTTTGAAGTCTACATTATGCCGAGTTGCCCACTTACCTTCCCAACTCGCAGCATAAGAAGAAAGTTGTCATGCGCGCTAAACTATCAAATTTAAAGCCAAATAATACGGTCGCTTAATTAAATCACGTATATGGTTCAAAAAAGATAATGATAACAGTTGAATCTTACGTATATAATATAGTTCAGAGAAAGTTTTAAGAATTTCCCAACAATTTGTTTCGTTCTAAATCTGAAATATTTGACGAATTCCTCACCTCACCTGATCTTGAGTGGCACACTCCCAGCCACAGAAAATCCGTCCTCATTTCGTGTTCATCTTGGAGTCTCCCGTTATCGGGCTATCGGCACCTTCTACTACAAGTACAAAACTACATCTTTACCCCGCACAATCTCTGTTCTGTTGTTACTCCCGTCTCCACCCATCCGTGCACCCATGGCTTCCTCTACCTCCTCCGCCCCTTCCGAAACCCTAATCCCAGGCCTCCCCGACGACATCGCGACGCAGATTCTCCTCTCGCTTCCTCTCCCGCACCAAGTCCGCCTTCGTCCGACTTGTCGCCGCTGGTCGCGCCTTCTCTCGCCTACCACCTCCTTCCCTCTCCGCCGCGTCCTCCGGTTCCCCTCCCTCCAGATTCTCTGCCTCTTCCCATCGGATCCATCTCTCATCCCTCCCATCCTCTTCGACCCGCTTTCCCTCTCCTGGCGCCTCCTTCCGCCACTCCCCTGCTCCCCTTTTTTCTACAACCTAACTCACTTCAATGCCATATTTCTTTCTCCATATCTGTACCTGATCGGTGGTTCCCTCTTTGACACCCGCTCTTATCCCCTTGGTCATCCATCCCCTTCTGGCGATGTCTTCAGGCTCGATCTCTCAGCTCTTGGGAATTCAATCCACTGGGAGCAGATTGAGGATATGAATTCACCAAGGGGGAGTTTTGCGTGTGCGAGCAATGGAAATGGTGGGATTGTGGTGGCAGGCGGTGGGTCCCGTCATTCAGTTTATCCATCTCATGGCAGTCGGATTAGCTCTGTTGAACAGTAAGTATCTGAGTTTGCTTTACAGGTCATAATTGAGGCTTGATCCCTGTAAAACTCTGCAGAAGAATGTAATCAAACATGGATAATGGGAAAAATGGCTGACATGATTACCGGTTGGTATTACCCAGCACAATCTCATAGCTGCGCTGCACAAGACCTGTACAATATGAAAACCATATTGTTTTTTATTTACCCTTTTTTTGTGGAACAGTGTTTAGGCATATTACACTCAGCATGCAGTGATGTTGGCAAAAGATAGCTAATCTTGCAATAGTTACCAATTATTTCAGATGTTTGCAAATAATGTTTACATCGTTACCAGCATTCATGTGATATGATGGATGGAGTATATTTGTTTAATTGTTTATAAATTTTCCATGTCCAATAAGTAATCTTGTTCTGGAACTGAAATCTTGCTAAAATGAAGCAAGATGATCAATAGGTTTGGAGTTTGTTTGCAATAGTTGGTAAGCATTTTGGTTTTTTTGGTGGAAAAGTTGAAGAAGTTAGGTACTTCAAAAAAAAATACAAGGTTAAGAACTGCTAGAATCAATAAGAAAATTGTTTTTTCAAGTGCATTGAAGTGCCAGTTTAACTTGAAAGCCATGTTTTAGAAACAAACTCTCAAACCTGACATGTATAGTATGTAACTGACAGGTACAATGTGGCATCTGGAAAGTGGACCAACCTAGAGAGGCTTCCCAGTTATCGGGCTGGATGTGCTGGTTTTGTAAAAACTGGTGAAAAAGAGGATGAATTTTGGGTCATGGGTGGGTATGGTGAGTATACTACTCTGTCCGGTGTTGTACCAGCAGATGTATATTACAGGGATGCAGTGCTTTTGGGGCTGACAGACGGTATTTGGAAGGAGGTGGGGGATATGTGGGAGGAAGGAGAGAGGGTACGTATGGGTCCTCTGGCAGTAGCTGAGGGAAGCGATGGAAAGGCTGAGGCTGTGTTCATGTTGGATAAGAATGAGATCTTTAGGTATTATTCCTCCTTTTCTTTTTCTTAATGCTCAGTATATTGATTTCTCCTTTTTTTTTAATTATTAAATGCTGCTCCTCCATGTGCCTCCAAAATTTAGGGGCAATGTGGAATGTGGTAAGTGGGTATGAGGAACCCTGTTACTTCATCTCATCCTTCCTGCAGTTGATCCTTCTCATTCTGTCCGTACACCGCCCAGAAATATTCTTTAGTTTCTTTATTTTTGCATGTTTGCCTTTGTTCTTCTCTTTATTCTCTTATTGGACACTTCTTGTTTATTTCTAATAAGACACCTTGTTCCTATCTTGTCTTAATCCACCTTCCTTTAGCTTTTCAGTCAATGTGATCCTAATTCCATGTAAGCTTCTCAGAACTAGATCCTTTTAAGCAGAGAAATATCGTATAGTGACCAGCATTTCTTGGCCTCTTTAGTAAATCAATGAATGTTCATTCCTCTCTGGAACCTATGTAAGGAAGGTGTCATCTTCTACAGTAAACCAGATGTGATGTGTATATAGAATGATTTTATATTCTCTAGGGGTATTATTGGTATTTTTCTGTGCTGCATGGGTGTATGCATAAAACCACATGTTTTGTGGGAGGTCAGCAATGTTTTTTAGTTCTGATAAGTTGCAGGCCCCATCGTGCATCCCACAGACAAACATATTAAGTTATTAACACACGTCACTGACACAATGGGGTACCTTGTCAAGTCCATTGTTGGTTTTGACAGGCTGTTATACACGGCATATTGTTCTGCCATTGTATATATCTCTGAGGCTAGTGAGGCTAGTTAACTCTTATTATTTGGTTATTTATTATTTTTTTCTGACAGTTATGATTTTGGTTCCAACTCCTGGTCGAAGGAAATAAGCCTGAAGAAGAAGATAGCCAACAATGAATCATGCAGCTTTGCAGCAATGAACGGCAATCTGTACGTGCTGACGTCAGTGCCCAAATCTGATGGCTCAGATTTCAGGCGGTCGTGCAAGAGGCGGGCCACTCTGGAAGTCCAGGTGTACAGCCTGTATAAGAAGAAATGGAGACTCTTTACCACTCATCCTCCCATATACAAACCTATTGATTTTGGATCAACGATTCATTGTACCATTCAAATATAGGTGGTCTTTGTTCTGCCCCCTGTAAATTTCAAGGAAGTTATCCTGTCATTGCTCACTGGAATATTTGGAAAGGTGTCTAGTTTCTCCATTTGTGAAAATTGGTGTTTTAGTTTCTCATTTTACCTAGTGATCAATGAGGTAATATGTTGAGTTAACGCAGAGTTCATTTTTAGCATGTATATAGCTTAACTTGATGATAAATATTGCAACAGAGTTCTCTACTCTGGACAGGAGTTGCCGAGTTGTGTCCATCATACATACTCGGAGCAAGGGATTGTTGGCATTTCTTTTAGTTCAGAATAGAGATGCACATAGGGAATAAGTTTAGAGGTGTACAGTGTGAAATATCCTCTTTTACTTTAGATTTGGTGAACTATTATGTAAATATTGTCGTATATAGAAAACTAATATTTTTCCTCTGTTATATCAGTTGTATTCTGTATATCTTTGGTAAACTTAGAGGTGTACAATCTCTCTGTATTTATCATCTTTGGGTTGCTATTTTTTTTTGTTTTATTGATGACGGACATCTAATTAACTCGGTATTTTCAGAATTTTCTTTAGACGTATTGTTCCGATCGTAGATTTTAGCGGCCAATGTAAATTATAAAAGAACAAGAGAAGTGACCAACCGGCACATGGCATCGAAGCTACAACAAAGGGAGCGAGAAAAGCAGCACAATATAGTATAGTTGTAATTTGTAAATACCGGTAATATATTGAATTCATTAAACATACGAGATCAGCATCACTTTTGATCAGATTTTATCCACCTCTCACATTTTCCCAAAATCCTAAGTGAAAAACTTAGTAAAGAGAGAAGATGGACACATTTCTCCTCAAGTTCCAGAACAAATGATTGACAAAAAGACTAGACCATATCCTAGTGAGACCCTAATCCCTACTTAATCTTTTGAACTAAGAACCTAAACATTTCAATCATTGAACAGATCCTATCTTAGCTCTCATCTTCATTCCCTTTGAGGTACATTGGGTCTGTGCCATCTCCGCTCTTCACATCAGATCTAATTTCATGCTTACCATGCCCAGTACTGCTGGTACCACCACGGGTGTAGTCGGAAAACATGCCAGAGCCAAGGAAGCCACTGCCACTGGGACCCATGCTTGAGTCTCCATGGAGAATATTAAAGCCACCAGTGGGCCCAGCTGTCATGCCTGGGCTCATTCCAGAGGTTTGGCCTGAGAGAGGAGATAGAGAAGAAGCTGATTGGCCATACAGCATCGGGTTCCGTGCAGACATAAAGGATTGCGGAGTTCCCTGGCCCATTAGCTGAGAAGGTTGAGCTTGAATGTATCGTGAACCTCCTGATTGCATCATCATGTTTGGAGGATACTGTTGGTGTAGAGGGTATTAGAAACAGTACTTTTATGTACTGACTTTTTCTTTTGTAAATGAAATGCAACAGTCAAACATAAAATAAGTTCATTATCATGACACAGATGAAAGCTGCAGAAAGTGCACCTGGCCCATTGAAGAAGCTTGGGAAGGCTGGCTATCAGCTATGGCCGCAAGATACATGAGATTATGTTGAAGCTTTGCTTGATTTCTGAAGATTCCAAAAGTTTTAATAAGAAAGATAAAGATGACATATTCTCAAATTGTTTTATATTATGTGATCAATTTCTGTTCTTATTCTGGCAAATTTATTATGTGAATAGTCCATAATTCATATCTTGTGCTACATTTCATAAGAAACTGGCCAGCACACATGTATGTCTCTCAGTACCCAGCACTGATATCATAATCTATTGCAAATTTTTAATTATTTTATTTTATGTGACGAAATCTTATCTTTCTTTCCTGTGTTCTGTTCCATAGCACGTGTAGGTTCTAATTGGATAGTTCATACAGTTCATAAAAATCTGGCCAGGACATATATACATTCTTTTCGTGTGTTTGGGGTGATGTTGTCTTCTTCCAAAATATACCTCTAACCATGAATCGGCCACTATTGGTATTGATTTCATTGTGATTTTTTAGAGCATGAAATTCAAGGCTAGAATAACCTTTTGTGATATGCAACAAGAGAGAAAAATCAGAAGGATGTACCTGGCACATTCTTCGACTTTGCCACTATTCTGATTGTCAAGAATTGCCATAATTAGCTGCTTGTTCTCATCTAAATACTGCACCAATAATGAAATATAACTCATTACAAAGTACACTGCCCTTGCCATTGTAATGATTTAGTTAATAACAAAAAGCTTAGCCAACCTTATGAGAGAAAAAAAAAACTAGTCTGATGCCGCACCAGTCAGAAAACAACCCAATTAGTTTGGTGCCAGTGGTCAAGTAACTGTTCATTTCTTGAGGAAATGGTGCAAGAATTATAATACTTACTATTCAAGTGATTGCAAGTTTTCTTTGGAATGTTTTAGTTTCAAGTCACAAAGCTGCATTATTAGAACACCAGCATTTTATTTCATATATGATCCTTGCACTGATTGTTATGCATCATGTGTGGAATTTCCTGTTATGTTTTCACTATTACCAGGTGAAAAATGGAGAGCGACATGTAATTATCAAGCCATAAATTAGCAGTTACTTTGAATCCGACCATATCTATTACTAAAACATATACAACAAACCTGGTCAATGCATATTATGATTAAAAGATGCATGTAATTTAATGACAAAATGTACTGGCAGAATTCCTATTCCGAATGCAGAAACAACAGTATAGAGTACAATGCAATAGTTCCTCTCAATTTAGTGCTGAATATTTCCAAGATATTACAAATATGAAAATGAGCTATTGAGAAAAAAATAAACAAAAATGAAAATGACATTTATTTTTTGGCTACAAAGTTCAGATAACTCAGACTTCTTGCAGAAAGTTTCAAAAACAGAAAGATTAATGAAAAATCAACTGGATTCATTCTAAATTTTCAAATTTCTCTTCTTTTCTCTAGAGATCAAACAGCTGATTTTTAATCTAAATTGAACTTTTTGGGTACGATTTTTAAAGGAAAACTTGACACGGTTCTAATCAAACGACTTGACTATTTTTCTTTTAGAAAAATAGCAGACTTTTATTAGAATTTGACAGCGGAATTGATCTCTTTAGTACATTAACCAAACATATAATCTTTCATGCTTGAGATTTAGTAATAAGAAATATGAGGAGAGAATAAACTTTTGTTTCATTTCACATAAGATTTCGAAGGGAAAAAACATGAAACAACACCAAAGAAACGCTTTTTTCCATGGGGGAAACAGGAAACCAAGGGAAAAATGAAAAAGAAAAACTATATGAATAAAATCTGTTCGATACGACCTGAAGATGACAACATTGTCTCATGTATCAACAAGCGAATGATTGCAGGAACACAAGATAAAATAGCCAATTTTTAATCTAAAAATAATACTCTAAAATGCTATAGCCTATTGTCTACACCTTCTGTTTCATCCCACTTTGCTACAACTGCTGGTGAATAAACAAAACAAAGCTACGGGATGCACAGGACCGTAGTCACAAAAACTAACAAAACTTTGGATTTAAAAAGAGGAGAAGAGAGAAAGCAGAGAGAGATGGAGACCTGTTGGATGAGATCAGTGGTGACAGAGGTATGGGAGGCATGGCCTCCCATCATACTCTGGTTCATCTGTTGCATGAGATGCTGTCCCTGCATTCTCTCTCTAAAAGCTCCTCTCTTTCTCTCTCTAAAGCTCCTCTAGTGATTAGTCTTTATATATTCTCTGTTTCTCTCCGTTCTATCATTCTCTTTTATGGAGGCGTTTGTGTGTGCGCCTTTGCTTGAAGTAGTTGGTAAGAGTGAAGAGAAACCCTAAGGTGCGCTCGGACTCTCCCCACTCGCAAGGTTCTGAGTGAAAAAGACCGGAAAAAACAAATTCTGATGGGAGGCTATGCCACTTTGAAAGTTCCGAACAGTACAAAAAGGGTGCCACTTTGGGCTTCGCTGGGATTTTGGGTTTTAGAGAGACAAACTCTCTGCATTTCCCACTTTTTTTTTTCCATTGTAGCCCTTCAATAGGATGAAATGATGAATTGTTGTTTGTTTGTTGTGAGCAGGATGTTAAAATTTAATCTGATCTCAATAATCTGTTTTGATCAAAATAAATAAGATAATCAGTTTTGATTCAAAAATAAGTAGGTAAGATATAGATTAAAATTTTCTAACTTATCACATATTAGGTCGAGTTGATCCAATTCATTTAATTATATTTTGTAGATTTATTTTATGATTTAATGCTTATTAAAATTTATATATACACTAATTAGGATTAATTACATATAATTAATATTAAATTATTTTAAAATATATAAAAATAGTTTTTATTTATTTATTCGGTGATCGGATTGAGACCAAAAAAAATTGATCTGAGTTTAAACGGATCAAATTAGATTAAGAAAAATAATGAAATAATCATCAACCGATCGGATCAAATTAGATTAAGAAAAATAATGAAATAATCATCAACCGATCCGATCCAACCCATTAAAACCCTTAGTTGCAAACTTTTATTAATTCATATCATATTTTTCATCTAGATGATATATCATAAATGCATGTATTTAATTCATCATTGTCTTTCACGATATAGTCATAAAAATGTTCATTGCCATCGGTTTTTAACCTTTGTATTAAGTATCATGAAGATTTTTATAAGCATGTAGTTAATTAATAGTTACATTTCAGGACATAAAATATTTATTGTCAACTTGTAAAATTTTGTATGAATGTCTAGAAAATACTTATCGTTATTGTTTTTTTAGTTCTTTATGAGCTTTTATTCGTTCATATCTTTTGTAGATAATATATCTTAAATACATGTAATTAATTCTCCATCATCTTTTACGTCACAGACCTAAAAATATATCTATTTTTATTGATTGATAATTTTTCGTGTGAAATGTTTGAAAGTACTTTATTATGATCGGCTTTAGAGAACAATTAATATTTTATCAAATAAAATAAATTAAAATACATTTTTTATGGAATTAGGTTTTGCGGGAGCTCGATCAAACCTTAAGGATCGTAAAACTAATATCGTAAATATCTTTTCACTCAATTTTTGAATGATAAGTTTTGTTGCTTAATCTACATGCAACAATGTGTTGCTATTTTGAGTACAAAATAATGGAAACCAGAACAAAGAAAACATTTTTTAGAACCCATTGAATAACTTATTTTACGTTGTTAGATTCCATACTGTACATTTCCTTCAAAGTTCAAACTTTAGTTAATGAGCAGTAGCTGGCACTGGCATTAGTCATATCAGATTTTACTTATTCAAAATGACGTTGGCCCAACTGGTAAGTGGTAACAGCTAGCGCAAATTAAATTGGATTTAGTTGTATTAATTAACTCAACTAATCTGCTCCTGGGCAAAGGATGTGTCATTGATTCAATGCTTGGTATTACAAAATTGAGGAGCTACAACTACAATCCATAACATAGGAAGTTTTTTTGAAGTTTCTTTTTTACCTTGATTTTTTCCCTGTTTGAAAGTCCGTAGGAATAGTTCCATATATAAAACCTAACATTTCACTACAATACTAAAATTATACTTCACTAATTTTGAATAATGTTTACTGCTGTTAATGTATTCAAATTACTTATATGAAAAATCTAAAGTAAATATTTCCGTAGCAGACTAAAATCAGAAGACCGTTCAGAGCAATACTCGTTTTGCGAACAAAAAGGTACATAAACAGTTAAACACACACAGAGAACGTTGGCATTCAGACTCGATTTGACGAACGGTGTGTTTTTATTCATCGGAACAGACACATGAGACCTCTTCCAACTACTTGCTAGTATAATCTGCAAGAATTGGTTTTGTGAATTATATATACAGTGCATGATTGAACTTCTCTCAAAAAAGTACATGACTGAACGAGGAAAAATATATAACAAATCAATAAACTGTTGTACAGTACATGCACAACGACATTTGACAATACTAAACCACGCATGCAGCCACTGCACCACTGGACCCTACGAAAAAAATATCGATAAATAAGACCAACTAACGGTGCCATAAATAAACAGAATAATATTGATTATTTAAACCACATAATAGCAACAAAATTTTCTCCTTTTTCTGATAGTAACAACAAGAAACACTGGCGGAGAGGTGCTGATAAAGTTGCAAGGTTGCCACCTCCCCATGCAGAGAAGACCAGCTGGATGAAATGTTACATACGGGTTTGTTTGTCAAAAAGGAATAAAATTACTATGATCATGATTATTTTATTGTTATATTATTATGATTATGATTATTTATTATTATATTATGTTGATTATGACTATGATTATTATTACTTATTATTATTACTTATTATTTTATTATATTTTATTATATTATTATATTATGATTATATTATTAAAATTATGATTATTTATTATTATTATTATATTATTATGATAATGATTATAATTATATTTTTATATTATTATTATATTATTTATTAATTATTATTATATTATTATGATAATTCATAATTATATTTTTTCAATAATTACGTAAACTTTAATATAACGTAAACTTTAATATGAAATGATTACATTATCTCGCCTCAAAATTTTATTACCGAACAGATACCATGGTAACGAGGTAGCCTCTGATCCCGTTTATTAAAACATCAACACATTAATTAAATAAAAATAATTTAATTAATTTAGTTTCTTTTCTTTTATTTTCTTTTCTTTCCTTTTACTGAATTATTTTATTAGAAAACCTAATTTTAGTTTATAAAATATAATACTAGTAAAGATAAATTAAATAAATTATATAATTTAAGAATATAATAAAATAATAATTAAGTCATAATCAATTTATATATAATATACATATTAATTAATTTCTCTATTTTAAAATAAAAAATATTAGAATGATATATTATATATAATGTAATGTATATTAATTAATTTCTCTATTTTCTTTAATTTATAATTTTATTTTATTTTAATTCCTTTATAATTGTAATCGAAATGAGATCAATAAAATGAATTTTAGATTTTATCTATCTCGATGTGCGTGCATGATTTATTTTCTGAATTTATGTCACTTACCGTCTCACACCGTCAATTATTGTGAAACGCGTAAAAAGGATATTAACAATAAACACATTAAAATAAATAATTAATCTAAATAATGAATCCCGAACAAAATAATAAAGAACTCATAAAAGTGAATAAAATAATAAACACCATAAAACAAACTAAAAACACGTTAACAACATTTCGAGACCCTATAAATGCAGCAGAAATATGGTCAAAATTTTATTAAAAGATGATAAAACTTGAATGGATGTGAATTAAAAACCGTTATAATTAATTATTAATTATGATCTAAATCACGTAAAAACTAACAAACGCTTAATTTAAATTAATAATAGATGATATAGTCGACTCGGATCCACTCGTGGAGTTTGAGGTCGATCCCAACCTCGCATACGCAGACGCTGATCCCCACATGGGTGCGCTGCCTCTGGAGTAGAGCAGCAGATCCACGATCCTCGCCAGCACTCTGAGGTATGGGTTCCTTGGATTTGTTTTTGTTTATTCAGAATTAGGAAGCCAAATCGAAAAATTAAATTATTTTTAAAATAACTGAACTGCGATATTTTCTGACCAAACACTGTTTAGAGATCCAAACTGAATTGTCATATGCATCCGGTAAATTGACCAGCATGTTTGGGGCCTATCCACATTCGCATGTCATATCATGTCATATTATATGTAGATATGATAGGAATAGGACTCGGGAAATAATCCGAGATAGGATTAGATTAGAATTAAATAATTAAGTTGTAGATTATAATTATTAGGATAATACTATTACTATCACTAATTATTAAGTTAGAGTGGGCATCCATTGACAATGGACTTCTAAATAAATACAAAAAAATCTTAAAAATTATAAAAAATTATAAATGTGTTCTTCTATCTTTAGATTGATGGTCATTCAAATTTCATGCAATTTCATTATCATTTGATAGTCCATCAAAGACCGTTAAATTGGAACCGTTATAAATTGTATGAAAATTTGATAGTCTTTGATGAACTATCAAATGATAATGAAATTACATGAAATTTGAATTACCATCAATCTAATATTAGAAGAACATATCTATAAAAAAAATTTTTCTATTTTTAAGATTTTTTGTATTTATTTAGAGATCCATTGTCAAGGTTGTCAAAATAAATCATTGTTAACCGATCCATTCTCATTAAGTTAAGTAGGTAGTTAATGATGTATTAAATGTATGGGAGTCTGAGAGGCAGACCGGGTGATCTCAGTCTGATGTTGTCTTATATAATCAAATTGGTGCGGTTACGTACGATGACCCATAGGCTCGTAGGACCCACCGGTCTGTATATACACTACGCACCTTTGTCTATCGGTTATCCACTGACCCCGTCATTTGGCGGGTTCATCCGTGCCGGAGTATTTTTTTGGATCAATATTTTATTATTATTATTCTAAATATGATTTAATTTTTAATTCAAACTGAGCGATTAGGATACCATGTCTTTCAGTGTTTAGCGTGAGAGGCCATATTCGAGTTTGGATTCTAGTCCATTTTTATTATTTTATTTAGCCGGCTTATTTAGGATCCTAGTATGTCCGAAGAGTTTTCTCTTTTGGACTCTGGTTAATACAAAGAAAGTCGGGATGCGGTCCTTTGACCCCTGGTTGGTACAAAGTAAGCTCTCATTTGTGTTATATTCCATTTTATCATATCACGGGTAGTTATTTCTTTTTGACATTATGACAACTGAAAACATAATTTTTAATCCCTTTTATCTTATTATATTATTATTATTATTATTGTTCTGTGAGGTGGATCATCAGATTTAGAATACCGAGTACGTGCTTTTAATCGTCACTCTCCTAGGGCGTTATCGCCCGGAGGCAGAATTTTCCCAGGGTATTCAGGGCATTGGTGCCCGCTTACTCGAAAATTCTAAGTTTGTAAGTTGGGACCGAATATGTGCCCGCTTAGGTAAGTCACAAGTCCATGGCCTGATTACGTGCCCGCTTGTGGATGGACTGATGATCTGAAATTGAGATATTTATATCGGGTGTTTTAATCTCGTATTATATATATATATATATATATATATATATATATATATTATTTTCACAGATTTTATATTTCGGGTTTCTTTATCATTGCATGTCATCGCATAATAATGAATTTTAAAAGAGATGCGTTAAATTATTAATTAAATTTTAAATTGTTATTATACTGCATTTAGGAAACCAGTGTTGGTATTTGGGTCCAATCAGGAAAGAAGATCAAATCTAAAGGCTGGATCTAAATCCGTACTGAGTAATTTTTAAATTACTCATGTTTCTACGGTGGTTGTGGGATCCAGGTACACAGGTGCAGGATTTATTTTGATGAGAGAGTGCTAGGTGCAGTCCTGCGTGGTGACAAAGATATTTCGCTGCATCCACACGTGAGCAGGGTAGTTGATTAGGATCATCGGGTTTCGAGTTTTTTTTGAGATTTTATTTGAGAGATTTTACTGCCCATTTCGTTGGAGCTAGTCCTGTCGGTGTCGGCATTGTATTCTTATTTTGTTACTCTGGATTGTATATTATTTTTATATTATTATTATTTTATTTATTCGGTGCTTAGTCTATTTTATTCATTTAGCTTTCCGTACACATGTTTCATCGTGCGTACGTGGCGGGGTTGTCACCCCTAATCTCGATTAATTATTTTGAGGTGTGACATTGACTCCTGAGGACTATATGCCAAGCTCTTGAGATAAATTAAAGAGAAATCTTTTGTAGTTTGTACTCATTCATATGCGAAATAAAAGATATGAACCATAGCTAAAGGTTATTTATTGGAGAATGAAAAAAATTTCTCATGGTTGCTTTTGTAGAATGAAGGAGTAGAAAAAAGAAAGGCCGTAGAAAAGACAAAATTAAAATGGTCAAAGAGAGAGACTTAGGAATTGAAATTTCATTAATTATATTTTATTCTACTTCTCTTACGGGAAAAAAATGTGGTTCTTATTCATTTTGTTGGAAAATAATGCTAGATGTATTCAAAAGATCTTCATGAAGAATGAGGTTCAATAATATAATTTTTAGTACATTTTTATGGGGTTTTTATGTGTATTTGTAAAAATATTAATGATATATAATATAAATTACTATACAAAGTAGTAGTATTTAAAAAAAAAAAAGGGTTCAGTGAACCCCTTTCTTTCTTACTAGGTCCGTCAATGATTGGTGGCTAACAATGAAACTCACTCAATAATAAACACCCTTTGAATCTAATCTAAAATGTTTAAATCAATCCAATAGCCGACAATCTGTGTCACACTTTCCTTTAAAAAATATGACAGCGAATTTAAATACATATTGTTCCTATCCTAGATTTTAGTTGCCAATGTAATTATGAAAGAGCAAGAGAAGTGCCCAACCGGCCCATGGAATCGAAGCAACAACAAAGAGAGCGAGAAAAGCAGCATAATATACGTTTAGTTGTAATTTGTACCAGTAAATATGTTGAATTCTTTAAACATACGAGATCAACATCACTTTAGATCATTTTCTATCCACCTCTCACATTTTACCAAAATTCTAAGTAAAAAACTTAGTAAAGAGAGAAAATGGACACATTTCTCCTCAAGATTCAGAACAAATGATTGACAAAAAGACTAGACCGTAAATCCTAGTGAGACCCTAATCCCTACTTAATCTTTTGAACTAAGAACCTAAACATTTCACTCATACAACAGTCTTATCTTAGCTCTCATCTTCATTCCCTTTGAGGTACATTGGATCTGTGCCATCTCTGCTCTTCACATCGGATCCAATTTCATGCTTACCATGCCCGGTACTGCTGGTACCACCACGGGTGTAGTCGGCAAACAAGCCAGAGCCAAGGAAGCCACTGCCGCTGGGACCCATGCTTGAGTCTCCATGGAGAACATTATAGCCACCAGGGGGCCCAGCTGTCATGCCTGGGCTCATTCCAGAGGCTTGGCCTGAGAGAGGAGATAGATAAGAACCTGATTGGCCATACAGCATTGGGTTCCGTGCAGACATATAGGATTGCGGAGTACCCTGGCCCATTAGCTGAGAAGGTTGAGCTTGCATGTATCGTGAACCTCCTGATTGCATCATCATGTTTGGAGGATACTGTCGGTGTAAAGGGTATTAGAAACAGTACTCTTTATGTACTGACTTTTTCTTTTGTAATGAAATGCAAGGTAGAAACGCAGTCTAACATAAAATAAGTTCATTATCATGACACAAATGAAAGTTGTAGAAAGTGCACCTGGCTCATTGAAGAAGCTTGGGGAGGCTGGCTATCAGCTATGGCCGCAAGATACATGAGATTATGTTGAAGCTTTGCTTGATTTCTGAAGATTCCGAAAGTTTTAATAAGAAAAATAAAGATGACAGATTTTCAAATTGTTTTATATTATGTTGATCAATTTTTATTCTTAATCTGGCAACTTTATTATGTGAATAGTCCATAATCCATATCTTGTGCTACACATGTAAATCTCTCTCTCAGTACCCAGCAATGATATCATAATCTATTGCAATTTTTTTAATTATTTTATTTTATGCGATGAAATCTTATTTTTTCTTTCCTGTGTTCTGTTCCATAGCACATGTAGGCTCTAATTGGATAGTTCATACCTTGTGCTACAGTACAAAACAATCTGGCCAGGACATATATACAACATTGTCATGTATTTGGGGTAATGTTGAAATCAACCACTATGACACTGATTTCATTGTGTTTTTTTTTCAGAACATGCTATTCAAGGCTAGAATAACCGTTTGTGAAAAGCAGAAAGAGAAAAAAAAACAAAGGGGTGTACCTAGCACATTCTTCAACTTTCCACTATTCTGATTGTCAAGAATTGCCATAATTAGCTGCTTGTTCTCATCTAAATACTGCAACAATTAATGAAATATAGCTCATGACAAAGTACACTGCTCTTGCCATCATAATGATTAAGTTAATAACCAAAAGGTTAGCCAACCTTATACTACTCTGATGCCGTACCAGTCTGAAAACAACCCAATTAGTTTGGTACCAGTGGTCATGAAACTGTTGATGTCTTGAGGTAATGGTGCAAGAATAATAATAGTTACAATTCAAGTGCTTGCAAGCAATAAGTGCTAGCTCGTTTTCTTTGGAATGTTTTACTTTCAAGTCACAAAGCTGCGTTATTAGCACATCAGCATTTAATTTCAAATATGATCCTTACGCTGATGGATCATGTGTGGAATTTCCTGTTATGTTTTCATTAGTACCAGGCGAAAAATGGAGAGCCCAATGTAATTATAAAACTACAAATTAGCTGTTACTTTGCATCCGACAATATCTTTTACTAAAACATATACAATGAACCTGGTCAATGTATATTATCATCAAAAGATGTATGTAAACTTAATGATAAAATGTACTGGCAGAATTCCTATTCGAAATGCAGAAACAACAGTATAGAATACAATGCAACAGTTCCTCTCAATTTAGTGCTGAATATTTCCAAGATATTACAAATAAGTAAATGAGCTATTGAGAAAAAAATAAACAAAAATGAAAATTAGATTTATTTTTTGTCTACAAAGTTCAGATAACTCGAGGCTTCTTGCAGAAAGTTTCAAAAATAGAAAGATCATTCAAAAATCTACTGGATTCATTCTAAATTTTCAAATTTCTCTTCCTATCTCCTAGCGATCAAACAGCTGACTTTTAATCTAAATTTAACTTTTTGAGTGCGAATTTTAAAGGAAAACTTGACATGATTGTAATCAAACGACTTGAGATTCTTTTTTAGAAAAAGAGCAGATTTTTATTAGAATTTGTCGAAGGAATTGATCTGTTTAGTGCATTAACCAAACATGTCATCTTTCATGCTTGAGATTTAGCAATAAGAAATATGAGGCGAGAAACTTTTGTTTCATTTCACGTAAGACTACGAAGGGAAACAAAACCAAAGAAACGCTCTTTTTCATGGGGAAACAGGAATCCAATAGGAAAAGATGGGGAAGAACGAGAAGGGAAAAATTAAAAACAAATATTGTAAGAATAAAATCTGCTGGCTACGATCTGAAGAAGGCCGCATTCTCATGTATCAGCAAGCGAATGATTGCACGAACACAAGACAAAATAGCCTTTTTTAATCTAAAATAATACTCTAGCCTATTGTCTACACCTTCTGTTTCATCCCTCTTTGCTACAACTGTTGGTGAATAAATAAAACAAAGCTATGGGATGCACAGGACCATAGTCATAAAAACTAACGAAATAGGATAGAAAAGTTCAAAAAGGAACAAACTTTGGCTTTAAAAAGAGGTGAAGTGAGAGAAAGCAGAGAGAGATGGAGACCTGTTGGATGAGATCAGTGGTGACAGAGGTAGGGGAGGCATAACCTCCCATCAGACTCTGGTTCATCTGTTGCATGAGATGCTGCCCCTGCATTCTCTCTCTAAAGCTCCTCTTCTTCTCTCTCTAAAGCTCCTCTAGTGATTAGTCTTATATATTCTCCTTTTCTCTCCTTTTCTCTCCGTTCTCTCTCTCTTTTCTCTTTTATGGTTTTCTCTTTTATGGAGTGTTTGTGTGCGTCTTTGCTCAAGTGGTTGGTAAAAGGGAAGAGAAGCCTTTAAGGTACGCTCGGACTCATCTCACTCGCAACGTTGTGACTAAAGGAAAAATGGAAAATTTTTTATATGCCACCTCAAAATCTAAAAATTAAAAATTTACCATCCTAAACTTTAAATTTGTCTAATTATCACTTTAAACTCGTTTAATTTAGCAAATTGTCACTCTTATACTGTTAGTCTATTTATTTAATTAAATTTTCTGTAAACAATACTATATTGAATTCTATTTTAAAGTGACACTTTAAAATACTCTCATACTGTTTGTCTAATTGTCACTTTAAACTCATTTAATTTAACAAATTGTCACTCTTATACTGTTAGTCTATTTTTTTAATTAAATTTTCTGTAAAAAATACTGTATATTGGATTCTATTTTTGTATTTCCGCAAATACCCTCAGCTCCTGTCCAATATTTCATTTGATATGGTTAACTCACCTGAGTCCTTTCTTTTTCTTTTGATCCCGTTCCATTTTCGTTCATTCGAGAATCGAGTCGCCCCGAGTCGTCTAGCCCCGATCGCTTCCCCCTTTCTCTCGCCTTCTTCCTTTGGATAGCATGAATCGTCGCCGACCACAATCGGAGAACAACACGAGCTCATCCTCTGAGTTCTCCCGCCTCAAGCTAAGGAGCGTTTCTCCATCATTGTCGTGCCCCAACTGTGGTCACGAATTGATTAGGCTTGATACCAAAACCAACTTGAATCAAGATAGATGGTTTTACAAGTGCAAAAAAAGCATAACAGTAAGTGATTTTTTCTCAAATTGATTGGCTTGCTTGGTTTCCGGATAGATTTCGAATTGTATCAGTTGAATTAAGGGCTGCTCAACAGTCGGTAAGAAAGGACTTTGAAACTCTAAGAGTAAAAAAAAAATACAGTGATGGATTAAATGATAATAAAATAGTAAAATATATAATAATATCTCATCTTGTTTCGGAATTTGAGGCATTTTCTGCATCAGCGGGAAGTGGGTCTTTGCATGTTCTTTCTTGATGTCTGTACTTCTTACATCTCTTACGTAGTTATTTTTGTACCTCTTCTCAAGACAACTAGACAACTAGGATCCTTTCTTTTCTAGGTCTACCGGATGGTCTCTTCAACTTAGGTGGATAAATCTTGCACCCCGAATCATATTTGATCCATTGTGACTTGTCAGACATGGGTCTGATCACACTAGTATATGCTTCTCTGAATTTGTCAATCGAATAATAATCATACACAAAATCATCAAGATAATGTCCTCTAATTGAGCAAATAAATACAATTGCGTTAATACATGGTTGTCCCCTGATTTTTCACTCTCTACACGTGTACTCTTGTCCATCCAATTCCACCGCATGTCTCCAAACATTGCCATCTGAGTCTATTCCACTCATTTTTTCACACTGATCACCACCTTTATTAATCATCACCTTCCCGACATTCCTACTCTTTGCATTCAGTTCCTTAATCACATTTGGGAGAATCACACCTTGAAGTTTAGTAGCAATCATCCTTCTTTTGTTAAATGTTATCATTAATCGTTGTCTAATTTTATCAAGGAGGACAACAATATGCAAATCTTTCAAGTCTTTTATTCAACTATTAAAACTCTCGATATGTTATTATTGACATAATCACACTTTGATAGCTCTGAGAACTTACTTCTGCACCATAGTTGCTTGTGATTCTTCTCGAGATATGCAATAGCTTACGGTGATGCTTTATTAATCTCGCTTAAATGATAATGATACTTTTTTTAAAGTTCTCCATAAGATGCCTCATGCATTCCCTATACTCAGAACCGAGAAATTCACTTGCAATAGTAGTTGCTAATCCCTCGCATGCATCCGAAGATATAGTCAACCCTGGTGGAGTTCCGATTGCCATCCTCAACTGAGCCATAAACCATGTCTAATTTTCTATAGTTTCTAAATCAAAAATTTCATATGCAACTAGGAACAATCATTTTCCCCTCAACCATTGTAGTGGATGGGCACGTATGTTCACCTCGTAAAAATTTCACCTGCATTTTCAAAAAAATATTAGATTTATAAACCAAGTTTGGAAAACTAAAAGAAATAATCGGTACCAAGATGGTGCTTATTGGAAAATTATTAGATAAACAGTGATAAAAATTTTGGTACAGATACTCTATGCATACCATAAATGTCCTGTTATCTTGGAGTATAGAAGCGCAAATTCTCTAAGGAGAATTAGGATGTTTGCATTCTCCTATGAACATTTTCCTATATAACTGTACGAATTCGAACTCATTTTTAATTGTAAAATGCTTTAATGTCTTTCTAAATATATTGACATTAGAAAATAATGCATTAATCTCTATTTTAGAATTTTCAAGATCAAACACAAAGCTAGATTCACACTGAACAACATCATTTATCCTTAGGGTCATCGTGCACATCACCCTCAACCTCATCTACTACTAGTTCCTCATGCTCATTATCCTCCTCTAGATTAATGCATTCCTTCTCAAAAGCATGATTAGCAAAACTCACCTCAACGTCAGAATCATACATACCCTCCTCATGGAATCCCACATGTTCGTCATGGTTATTTAATTGATCAGGTTCCTGAAAACTCTTCATTTAACTCTGACTACCACTATATTTTGAGCCTCCATCTACATCACAAACTACTACAATAAATAAAAAAATTATTTCATTTTGATACATCCTAAACATCTCAAATATTTGTGACTCAAACACTAGTCCTATATCTCTACCTTCATTTTTGATCAAATATCCATATTTTTGATGTTTGACAACTCCCCCAACAAAGCTCTTTGGATAACCCACTTATCAATTTACACAAAGAAAATCTATCCGAATCCATCACCCATTTCAATATTTTTCCTTCACATATATCTTCCGACCATCATTTTGCTTATTGAGAAATCCTTCAATTTTATTCTCAACTCTAAAATTTTTTTTGGATCATACCAATATAAAATTATACAAGTAATGTTAATTCATAACTATTAGTTCGCTTAATTCATGCAACAACTATTTAGATTGAAATAAAAATCTTATCCACTAGGAATCCAAGAGCTATCCATTTTAATCGTAGCTCCAATACCCTCTGTAAATCATCAATGTTGGTGGAGAAAATCTGAATTTTTAATATGCTGAAAATCAATAAACATACAATATGCTAGCTATAAATTTCATAATATACAGATTGTGAGTTAATTTTTTTTTCAAATGTCCACTTATATACTTCACAATTTCAGTATATACAAACAATACAAAGCCTACTTATATACTTCACAATTTCAAATGTCCATCTATATACATCAGCATGTCCAGACAATACAGAGAGCAATACGAAAATACAAAAATAAACTCGTACAGACAATACAATTTTTACTTGATTGTACAGATTAAGTTTTTACTTTATTGTTTTATTTTCAGATTTTCACAATATTAAATAGATTGTACAGCATATTCAAAATTTATCAGTTGATAAACAAAATGATTTCAAAGTGCAAGATTAAACAAACTCTTATACAGTTGATTAAAAAGCGACAGTTGATGACTTACAAGGAACTCTCTTCGCCAGGAGATATGAACGTCGCCACTCGCCACTCGCTAGGGTTACAAATGAACATCGCCAAGAAAAAAATGATTTAGTCCCTTCGATATTCCAAGATTAATGGCGTCGATTAATATTCCAGATGAATGCGTGTCCATCAAATGAAATATTAGTTAGAACTGCACTCGGTTAACCAAATCAAATGAAATATTGGACGGGGGCTGAGGGTATTTGTGGAAATACTAAAATAGAATTCAATAAATAGTATTTTATATAGAAATTTAATTTAATTAAATAAATAGATTAACTGTATAAAAGTGACAGTTTATTAAATTAAATGAGTTTAGAGTGACAATTAGATAAATTTAAAGTTTATGATGGAAATTCCTAATTTTCAGGTTCTGAAGTGGCATATAAAAAAATTTCCCCAAGAAAAAAGAACTGGAAAAAACAAATTCTGATGTGAATTGGGAGGCTATGCCGCTTTGAAAGTTCCGAACAGTACAAGGTGCCACTTTGGGCTTCACTAGGATCTTGGGTTTTAGAGAGAGAAACTATCTGCATTTCCCACCTTTTTCCATTGTAGCCCTTCAGTAGGATGAAATGATGAATTGTTCTTTGTTTGTTGTGAGTATAAGTGTTAAAATTTGATCTGATTTGAAATTATTTCAGAATAAATAAATTAGATATAAAATAAAAAATTTAATCTGTCACGGATTAGGTTGCATTGATCAGGTCCTGTTTAATTGAGTTTGTTTAATTTATTTTATGATTTAATATTAATCAAAACTTATATATATCAATTAAGATTAATTATATATTAACTAATATTAAATTGTTTACAAAATATAAATATTATTAAAATATCTTTTTATTTTATTCGGATGGTCGGGTCGAGTTAAAGAAATGTTGATTCGATTTTAAATGGATCAGATCAAGAAATATAATAAAATTGTCATAATTGGCTTGATCCAACCCATTGAATCTCTAGTTGTGAGCTTTTATTAATTCATTTAATATTTTTCATCTAGATGATCTGGGGCTACCCCTAAATTTTAAAAAATAGTATTTTTAGGTTAGATTTTGTTAGTTTGCCCCTTGAATCTATATTTTGCACCTGAATTATTTGATTACTTTCACTAAGAAAAAATATTTAATATCGTAGATAATGAAAAATTATGTAAATGTTTCAAAATATGAAGTCCCGTAGAAAAAAATTATTTTCATCAACTTGATTATTTATTACTTTGTGTTTTATTTTATTATTTTTAATATATAAAAAATATTATTTTGATAGTTTTAATCGATAAAAATATATATTAAATTATTATTATTTTATTTAGTATCAGATTAACTAATCAATTTGAACTTTATAAGTTACTATATAATCCGATTATTATCTCCGGGTTAAAATCCTACATACACACCCCATGTAGATGATATATCATAAAATGCCAGTGTTTAATTCATCGTTGTTTTTCACGATGTAGTCATAAAAAATTTCATTGCCATCGGTTTGTAAACTTTGTATTAAGTATCTAGAAACACTTATTGGTTTTTTTATGGACAATATAATTTAGATGCATCTAATTAATTAATAGTTGCATTTCAGGACAAAATATTTATTGTCGACAACTTCTAAAATTGTATAATTGTCTAAAAAAAATAATTATCGTTATTGTTTTTCAGTTCTTTATGAGATTTTATTCGTTCATATCTTTTTTGGAGGGTATATTTTAAATACCTGTAATTAATTATTTATTATCTTTTACGTCACAGACCTAAAAATTCATCTATTCTTATTCATTGATAATTTTCCTGTGAAAATTTTGGAAGTACTTTATTATGATCAACTTTAGAGAACAATTAATATTTTATCAAACGAAAGAAATTAAATCACATTTTTTATGCAATTAGGTTTGCGGGAACTTGATCAAACCTTAAGGATTGTAAAATTAATAAACATTATAAGTAATTTTTTCCACTGAATTTTTGAATGATAATTTTTGTTGCTTAGTCTACAAGTACTATACATTCAACAATGTGTTGCTATTTTGGATGCTAGAATAATGAAAACCAGAACCAAAAAAAAAAAACAAATTTATTTTGGGCATCATGAATTCAGTTATATACATGGGTCACGGGTGTTGTGAAAAAACTATAGACGTTTCAAAATGGAAGGCAAGAAGAGTTAAAATTGGAGGTCAGCATACCATGATACCAAAGTGTGACTGTGTTCATCAATTTCACACACATCTGACATCCTCTTCTACTTTGGTTCATGTCGTGCGTCAAGAACAGCCAAAGTCACGTGTCTATGGCGGTGTGGTTTTAAGCTGCAAATATCCCAATTATATATATACAAAAGGTACCGTGTCTATGGCGGTGTGCATGCCATATACAAAAGGCACCGTTTTCATGGATGCCGAATAAACCTTTGTTCTCTTGACTGTCTATATGCACTCTTGACCCGGCCCCAATTTTGAACTCAGCAACTTGCCTATGGTTAAACTGTAAAATCTCTGCTTTTAGCCTTTTAACTGCTTGGTAAAACGGTCAAATATTTTTTTTTCTCATGCCAGGCAGCCTAGGTAATAAGTTAATAATTAGGGTGGCAGTAGAAATGTGTCTAGAATTTTTTTTTATAACTTCGATTGCATGTAATAATATTTTTGTAGTGAGCTGAGGTTTGAGAAGCATTCAAAATGAGTTGCAGGATATTTTTTGATTGGATATTAAACTTAATTAAATCAATTAAATGATCATTAGATATTATTGCTCAATTTATTTAGATTATTTAATCGAATTAATTGTTTAAGTTTATTATGTTATATTGATTGGCAAAGTCATTACTTTTCATTATAATAATTAGGATTTTCCTCAAACTTTGTCTCGGAAAATAATTAGAAAAATATAACTAAAAATATTTTCAATAAATTTATATTAAGCGAAATTTAAACTATTTTTTGAAATACCAAAGATGTGAGTAATAATAATAAAAAACATAATTAAATAAATAATAATTTTTAAATAATGATATAAAATTCTGTATCATTCTAAGAGTTAATTTTTTCCTTAAATAGATTACAGTAATATATTTAATGAGGAGAGGCAAAAATTATATACAACTGGATGAAAAGATTTAAATAAAATTTGTGTAAAAAATAATGATGAGATAACATAACTAAAAAAATCTAAAAGTTTTAACTCCATTCAAATGTATCATGAATTTAATAAGAGGCTGATTTAATAAGAAACAGAGGCAGATCTAAGGAGCATTCCACCCAATTTTTTTAGAAAAGCTCAAAAACTATCCATAAATCCATAATAATTCAGAATTTTTTTTAGTCTGGCCTCCCAGTTTTTCTTTTTCTTTAGCAATTCTCTGATCTCTCCTTGACTCTCCACTCTCTCCAAGTTTGAAAAAGGTATTCTCTTTGACTTTCGGATCACGGTTCCCCTCAAACTAAAATTCTGACTTCATTCCTGATAAAAAAAATGAAATTAATTGACTCTCATAAATTTTCAGAATTTAGCTATTTATACTATTTTTCTATTATAATTTGGAAAATATAATTGTTCTATATATTAATTTGATATCCATAATATATTTTCTGCGTCCCTAAGTTAAATTATGTCCATTATATTTAGGTCTGAAAAATCATAAGAGAGTCGCACGAGAAAAATAGTTTAATAGATATGACTGTACGAGTACGAAAATAAACCTAAATTATAAGATAAATTGTAAATAGTCAAACGGTTTAATATATTTTTTAGAGTTTGACCAGTTATTATATCCCTTATACGTTATACATATATATGGCATTTAAAATGAAATTATCGTAAAATAACTGTAGTTAAAAATAAAATAAAAAAGTCCAATTCCATCATCGATGTATTACAAATTCACATGAAGTATCTATTGTTGAATATTCAGTACCCAACTGAATTTTTAATTTGGTCATCATATTCTACAAAACATGAATAATTTATAAGTGGGATAATCTATCAGTTTATTGGATGCTTGGTAAAATTAATAATTGTTTTTTAGCACAATTAGAAGCAAAATATATATTTTTCTTCTCTCCTTAACGGAGAATCATTTTTTGCTTTCTCGTTCGGAGTTGAATGAAATTGAAGGCGATAGACAATCATTTTCTACAAATACGATACGAAGACACATATTACGTTAATATCACGAAATTCATGACGGGCATAATTCTATAGCCATTGCAACTTGCAAGTGTAAAAAGCAACACAGAGCAGTCGAATAATGTTGTACAGACTACTAGTAAAAAAAATACTTGACCACACGAGAGAAAAATGTCCCATATTTTATTCATGCGATTCTTCTTTACTGGTAATTTACTTTCGTGGTATGAAAATAGAGTTATTTTTCATGTTGACAAATTTATGATGAACTTATTTGTACAATACTTTATTATTTAACTTAAATGAGTTATTATTTAAATTGAATATAAAGTTATATATAAATTAAGTTGCATTATGAAGTCTTAATATAATAATAATTTATTTAACTTGAATAATAAAAATCAATACCATCAAATATCGATGATGGTATTGACGATAATATCTTCTAAATATTTTCCTAACATCTAATCAACTTATAATATCGGAACAGGGATTGTAAAACATATTTATGAAACGCGAGTTTAGAAATTAAACCCGTACGAACTATCAAATATTGTTGTCGTAAACAATTTTATTTTTATATTTATCGATTTATAAAATAATTACATATGAATTTAGTTTTTTCTTTGAGTATGTTAAATGCACGATATTAAGTTTTAATAGAAGAATAATGAATTTGGACCAAATTGTATTCAAGAATAAAGTTAGATTTAGTTAGATTTATAATAAATAAAGATAATCAAAATAATTTTGAGATGAAATAAAAAAAATTAAGGTACTTTATCATTACCGTTGCTATGGAACTCATAACCGTTGTAGCGGATAATCTCAGAATATTTTTGAGTGTATTTCAGACAATAACTGTTATAATTGTTAACATAACCGTCAATACTATACAAATTGTATAAAAATTGCTCCAGAGCCAAAAAAAAATACACTATCTCGTTGTAATTGTTGTCCTATCCATTGCAACTGATAGTCTTTTTTGTAACATTTAAAGTTCTGTTGTAACTTATAGTTCAAATTTCTTTAATTTTTCACAACCGTTATAACGGTTATCATAATCGTTGTAACGGTTATATAACTATTGCAAAAATATGATCGATTTGTTCCCTATTTTGCTTCTCGGATATAAAAGAAAATATTTTTTCTCTCCCAATTCGTGATTTTTCATAGCCAAACATTGTTTAAACCCTAGCCGTCACTCTTAGACCTTAGGGTGTGGTTGGATGGTGCAAAATAGCATTTTTCTCGAAATAACAACGTATTGTTCTCGGGTTAGCAACCATCAAAACACAAAAACAAAATCGAGAATAGCACAAAAAGTGCTAATCAGCTAACCCACAGAAAAAGTTGGGTTAGTAAATTAGTGTCCATGAAGGTAGTGAAAATAATAAAAAAAAAATTTCTTTTAAAGAAAATACTAAAAATAATTAATTATTTTAACTATTCTCTTCATTGTTCTCAAGTTTCTATCCAAATAATATTTTACTAACCGAAATAGTAAAAATTAGCACTATTCTCATAATTTTTGAGATATCACTAAGTTCACATTATTCTCAACTACTAATCCAAACAGTGTTATTCTTGCACTAACCCTTTCACCATCCAACACACACCTCTTAAAGTACATTATTTTAATCTCAAGATTATTTTGCTAAACCTTTAATAGATTAGATTAGAGTGATTGTTGAGTGTTTTTTCTCCTTCGTGTGACTTATTTTTTTAGAGGTGTTATCCTCGTTGTTTCTTTTACTGTTGATTGTCTATTTACTTGGTGTAAAAAATCGGAGATTCACATTTATAAGAACAATTGTGTTAGTGACTCGGCGCGATCAACTGTTAAGATTACAGGTTCTAGAGATATAGACTCTTCATAGCCAAATTCCATCAAATATTATGTTCTCTTCTCTTTATTTTATTCTTTATTTTTTTGTGTCTTAAATTTGATACTAGATTTCTAGATAAAACAAACCGGTATTATTTTAAATCTTAGTATTGAACTATAAAATCAATCCGAAGTTCTTCTGCTGTTGGAAAAAAAAACAAATATAAATTGCGATTTGCCAGTGCCAAAAACTAAAATATAATTTGGGATTTCGTGAGATTAGAATTTTAAATTACAGTCTATGCTCATTTTCAGTTTAAAAATAAATTACTACATCAGGATTTTGTTCTAAATCTGGCTTCCCAAAAACTAGTACTATATTGAAAAACCAATCCTCTATTAGTGAAAATTTATCTTTTCTGCTCGCAGACATCATGCAAAAGAGAAAAATTAGAGAAAAGGGATAACAAAATCTAATGAAATTTTTTTTGAAATTTTTCTGAAAATCCTTAAAATTATACATTTCTGAAATAAATAAAAAATTGGATGGTCAACCAGTCAAACTCATAAGCTGAATAATAACGGTGTTATTGGTTGGTTATTGAATGCCACATCTGTTGATTCTCTTCTTCGGATATTCCAATGTGAATATTATAACAACCAGCGACAACAAGCACTAGTTCAAAGAAGGCAGGAACAAAATAAATGTGCAATTATGCTTGTACTGACTACTGTCTTGCCTTAATCATTTCTCGTTTTGACTATATGGAATTCTTAAGTCTTTCTCCCCTCCTGACTATTGATTTTTTTTTAGAATTTAATTTTTTTTCGTGGTATCGAAAAGGGAGTTGATTTTAAATTATAAATTTAATCTGATTTTTTTTTTTGCATTGTGAAAGAAGGGACTTGAATTCTTGATTTTAAATTGTAAAATGCAGTCCGTAGCACTTAAGAATTATATAGTTTTTTAGAATGAGATCGAATCCGCCATCGTAGAATAAAATATTAAGAACCTCTCAAGTATTATCTGATTCTGCTATAATTTTATTCAATAAATCTTCATGATGTGGGTATATGTATCTGCTATAATTTTATTCACTAAACTTTCATGATGATGTGGGTATATGTATCTGCTATTATTCACATCCTGGAAAGAACATATATGATCTATAACAGACGCAGAGACGTAGCTTGAATTCAAAATCATGACTAAATATTTTTGTATATATTTTATATATTGCATCTCAAATTTTTGGAATTTAAAGAGGTGGAGGGTTAAATTAAAAATTTATCATAATTACACTATAAAATATCATAAATTTTTGACATATATACTAATTTTAAAAAAAAATTGAGAGTCGTGACCTCTGTGATCTCCATTAAAATCCGCCTTTGAACAGACGTATCAAATCTAAGCAAATTAAGATTCTTAGAGATATTTTATGTGAAGTGACTTGCTTGTTACGTATCGGATGTTTTAAACATTATAAAAATGATAATTCATTTTTTTATGTTTCGAATAATAGAGAAGAAATATCCTGGTTGCATAGACTTTGATCATTAAGGTGCTGCTAGGCTACATTTGAAAATGAACTCAGTGGGAAATAACTTTATCATTAACTCTCAGAAGTGATATATAGAGATAATCCTCGTTAATTATAACTTTATTCCTCACATTAAGACGCATTAAAAAGAACTGAATGATTTCAAGTTTTTTTTTCCAAAACTACTTGAAATTTTTTAAATTTGGCATCCTTCAAACGTATGGTACTTTCCCCCTGAATTTCATGTCCACGGGCTACAGTGTTGTTAGATTCCACACCGTACATTTCCTCCGACAAGTAATTAAAGAGTCCGACCCCTTCAAACTTTAGTTAATGAGTAGTAGCAGGCATTGGCAATTTGGCACCACGGATAATTCAAGAGGAGGTTGTCCTCGAAATTTGAAAACGATCGAGTTTGGGACGGATTATGAATTAGCACTGTTTTAATGGTGCAGTTCGATCTAAAATGAGAAATTCAGATCTAATCCGTCTTAGAACTTCGTGGATTAAATCGACACAAATTATATTCATTGTCAAGGTTGTCAAAATAATCCATTGTCAATGGATCCTACTCTTATAATAAATTCATGATGAAATACTCTGCAATTAGCGGAGATTAGACACACTGATTGGCATGGTTGGTATGGGTTTATCACGGGCTGTCACGCTCCGAATCAGTCTCGGGTCATGAGTTATAATGGATCAGATTAGAGTGATCCAAAATGAAATAATCATGACACAATCCACCGTAAGACCGTGCTAAATCATGGTTCGGACCGGTCTGGTAAATAATTACGGATTATCTTGGGACGGGTTGGCCCGCCCAACTGGATTTAGTTGTATTAATGAACTGAATTAAATTGGATTTAGTTGTATTAATCAACTGAACTAATCTGCTTCTGGGCAAAGGATGTATCATTGATTCAATGCTTGGTATTACAAAATTGAGGAGCTACAACTACAATCCTTGAAGTTGCTTTTTTAGCTTGATTTTTTCCCTGTTTGAAGGTCCGTACGAATAGTTCCATATATAAAATAAAACCTAACATTTCACTACAATACTAAAATTATACTTCACTAATTTTGAAAAATGTTAACTTCTGCTAATTTATTCACGAGGAAAATATGTATAGAGATGTTTACTTCTGATAAATTATACTTCACTCAATGACGGATGTAGGATTTTGGTAATAGTTTATCGGATTGTAATAGTTTATCGGATTCAAACTCATTAACTAATTGGATACTAAATAAAATAATAATAATTTAATATATATTCTTATCTAATAAAAATTTATTAAAATAATAACATTTTATATATTAAAAATAACAACAAAATAAAACTCAAAGTAATAGATAATCAAGTTGATGAAGAAAGTTTTCGTCTACTTAACTTTATATTTTGAAATCTTTACATAATTATTTCATTATACATGATATTAAATATTTTTTCTCAATAAAAATAATCAGATAATCCAGGGAGACAAAAAAAAATTCCGGGAAGCAAATTACCGAAAAAAACTATTTTTCAAAATCCAAAAGGGGCACGTGCCTCCCTGGATAACCTTGGATCCGCCCCTGACTTCACTAATTAATCAGAAGGTCGTTCAGAGCAATAGAGTTACAAACGGATCATATACGAATGGATTATAAGTTTACCGTATCCGTATCACTTTTATTTTTTTGGAATCCGGATAGTCTCATATATACATATGTATCAAATATTCAACAGATATTAGAGTCGGATTGGATATCGGATGGATACATATACAAATACATATATATCTCGAATATTAAGTAAAAATATTGTATGTACCATTGTAAAATAATTACATACTATTTTTGACTGAATTATTAATTATAAATTTTAAATATTAATTATAAAAATTAAATACTAACTATCATTATAAGAGTAGTTCAAATGTATTAATGAATTATAAAAAATATGATACATTAGCACAAATTATATATCGAAAATATGATACATTAGTTACATTTGTAATTTATGTAAAAAAATATAATTAAAAAATATATAATGAGATTTTTCGGATATGTTTTAAATAATATCGGATCGGATACCTTCAGATAATGTTTGATATTGACATATAATATCTAAACGGATAGATATGAATATATAATAACCAAATTGTATCCTTATCCGTTAAAGTTTTTCGGATACAAATATAAATACAGATATTTTCAAATCGATTCTTATTATTTTTTAAATCATATCACAGATAAAAGGTACATAAAATACCCTTTTACTATCTATTTGCAATCCTACATAGAATACCCTTTTTGCGAACTAAAAGGTACATAAACAGTTAAACACATTCTATGATCATTAGTCCAGTTAAACACACACAGATAGTGGTTTGAAGACGGTCCGGTCCGGTCCAAACTCGGACGGTCCACGGTCCCGCACGGACCATACGGGCCGGTCCAAGGCGGTCCAAATTCGAAAAAACCGAACCGTCCCACCGTTGGCCTCCGAAGGCCGAACCCCCACGGGACGGGACGGTCCACGATCCGGTCCGGTCCGAATTATTTTTTATAAATTGGGAAAAATAATAATTTATCATATTTTTATAATAATAATTTTTAACTAATTTGAATTATTATTTTTAATTTTTTAAAAATCTAATAGTACTAAAAAATTAAAAAAAAAAAAATTTAAGAAAATTATATAAAATAATAAAAATTGAAAAATAAATTTATTAATTTTTAGATAATAATTTTCATCGAATTAATTATGTATTTTTTAATAATTTAAAAATCAAATAATACAAAAAATCGGGGGTTCGCTCCGAGACGGTCCGGTCCATGGGTCCGCATGGGACGGGTCGGCACGGTCCATTTTCGGATAAAAGGAGGACCGACCCACCGTCCGATCCGGACTGTGATCATGTCCGATCCGGTCCACGGTCCGACCACGGTCCGATCCGGTCTTATCCGGTCCGACACCAGTCACGACGGCCGTGCAGACGGTTGGACCATCCGGTCCATTTCAAACCACTACACACAGAACGTTGGTATTCTACTCTATTTGACAAAAGGTGTGTTTTTTACTGACCGGAACAGTCACATCCGACTACTAGCTTAATCTCCAAGAATAGGTTTTTTTTTTTCTGAAGTATATATAATGGGTGGGATCACTTTACAAATGGGTTATTTTTGACAATCTTGATAATAGATATTTAAGTAAATATTAAAAAAATTAAAATAAAAACTTTATGAATATATTTTTTTATTTATGTATTGATGATGATTTAAATTTAATATAATTTTATTATCATTTGATACTCTATTAATGACTATAAAAATTTTATATAATTTATAACAATTATAATTTGACGGTCTTTGATGAACTATCAAACGATAATGAAATTACCTAAATTTTAAATCACCATCAATCTATAAGTAGAAAAATATAACCATAAAAAAATTATTTTTAAATTTTTTCATATTTATTTAAAAATTCATTGTCAAAATTAAAATTATCAAAATAACTATTATCAACTGATCCCTTCCCATATATAATACAGTGCAAGATTGAACTTCTCTCAGACAAAGGACATGATTGAACGAGAAAAAAGATGTAACAAATCAATTAACTGCTGTGCGCGACATGCACAACGACATTTGACAAAACTAAACCACGCATTGAGCCACTTAGAGATTTAACAACGATTTGATTTGGGATGGTCCGGTCTAAACTTTTTCGAATTATGGATTAACATGGGTTATAGGTTGGGCCATAAATGAGTCGAATTCGAGCGAATCAGACTTAGTTTAAACTCGAATTATTACTATTCGAATTAACTCACGAGTCAATATATATACGTTGACTTAGTTTAACATTTAGATTTAGTACATTTACATACTATAAAATTAATACATCTACAAAATTGAGTGCATGACTTGGTATAAAAATTAGTATATGAGTCAGATTATATTTTCACTGATAATTTTGTTCCACTAATTTGAACGGATGGACCAACAAAAAAAATATTGAGTCAAATATATGAGTCTAGTCACGAGCGATTAAGAGAAGTCGTTAAACCTGCGTTGATGAGAGATAATAAGAGATGAATTATTGGATTAGTGTTTGGGAGCAAAAATATATAAACTATTATTATTCATTAACTCAACTCAAACTCAGATTATTTAACTATCGAGCCATATTAGCTCGAATCAGATAAGTTCAAGACATATTTGCTCAAGCCCAAACTGAGACACGAGCCCGAACTTTTTTATGCAACCCTAATTACCGATTAGCGCAGATGTTATGATCCGGATTAAAGTGGTCCAAAATAAAAAAATCTCGACCCACAGATTGAACCCCACGGATTAAAACATACCGGACACGAAACGGCCCGATCGACCCATAACAGATTCACACATTTTTTTACCTTAGTACTTGATGTAAAAATCCAGAAATGATTATCCAATAAAGACAGACAAAAAATTATCAAATGCATACTAAGAAATTTCAGCACACCATACCCAATCATTTTATCATTTTATGATTGGCAGTAATACCCAACATAGACTATGTTAGTTATCGAAGATTTTAAGGAGAATGAAGGTAAATAAATTATTCTATAAGGCTTCCTCATAATGATGTACCATGCCGCCAATTCCAATTGTGGTCTTTTCTGATTTCTTTTAAAATAATATTCCTAAAACTTTAAATAATGGATATATACGAAGAATCAACGGTACAAGAAATAATTATATAAACTTTCAACGAATTCAATAAATTTCTCTTTTAAATCAGAAATGAATCGCAAATATGGAGGTAGATATAATATACTGTCAGTCTGTGAAAAACATGTAGATAAAAAAGCAGTATACTGATGGAATTTATTCAATGCAGTATATGTCGAAAAAGATTGATATGGTTGGCTGATTGTTATAAATTAGTATGGGTTATCATGTTTCGGAACAAGTTATTATGATTCAGATTAATCCGAATCATGAGTTAATATAGACCGAATTAGAACGGATCAAAATGAAAATTTTCAATATAATATATCATAGAACCATGTTAAATCACAGTTGAGGCCGATCTAAGTAATGATAATAAATTATCACGAATCAAATTGACCTCTTGAGAAAAAATTTCAAACCATTAGAGTCAGGAAGTGGAAGGTTCAAAGCACTTTGAACCAAAAAATTAATTCAAAAATTTTTAGAATCATTGATTTTACATCGAGATTTATAATAATTATTAAAAATATGAATTTTAAATTTATATTTTATTAAAAATATAAATCTCAATGTAAAATAAATAATTCTAAAACATTTTGAATTAATTTTTTAATTGAAAATGTTTCGAACCCCCACCTCCTTTAGCCACTGCCCAACTAGTGGACACTACGAAAAAAATAACAATAAAATAAACCAACTAACGGTGCCAGAAATAAACAGAATAATATTGATAATTGAAAACACATAATAGCAACAAGATTTTATTTCTTTTTTTGATAGTAACAAGAAACATTGACGTGGAGGCGCTGATAAAGTTCCAACGTTGCGATCTCCAATGCAGAAAAGACCCGCGGTATGAAATGCTTACATTATACGAGGAAGAAGATGTAGAGAAATAAGCCGTATAGACCCGGCGGTTCTCGGAAGATATTTTCTCTGACAGAGACACACTCTGCTGTGCTCTCTCTCCCGCTCGTTGTTTGAGCCTAATAAAACCAACACAGCCCAAAGCCCAAAGTGAGGGTCCACTGTCCAGCTATGACGCCTCTATCTGTTTGCATATCCACTGTGACAAAACCTCTAACTAGAAAATGAGGCATGTCACTGACATAATATATCCTTTCTTTTCTCCTTGACAGTAACTGACAAGACTATATGTACATAGAGAAGATTATACAGGGGATCGAAAATGACAATTAAGGGAACAGGGTGACCGAATCTTTGACCAATGTTGTAGAGGCTATTAGTGTAGCTGTGCTAGTGCTAGGTGCCCCCTGTGTCTCTCTTTCTCGCTCCTCCTCGAGCCCAGTCTGACACCTTCTCAGTAAGGTCTGAACTCATGATATAAGGTCATCTGAAATGGATTGATATTTGATAGGGGAGCAGAGCATGGCATGGAAACCCCAAATTATTTGTGTTATTTCACTTTCAGTATTGCAACTTGCAAGTTTGCAACCCTTCTGTTGTAGAGCCTAGACTTGTATACTATCAACATGAGCTTTTCAAGGCTGGCCAGAGCTGGAAAAGTTGTGGATTATCCGTGGCCCTATTCTAATTTTCTTTGTGCTACATAACATGTTCTTTGCAGGCCGTATAAAATGAGTTTCAAGGCATTCAAAATTAAAAATTTATAAAAATCATTCGTTTGAGTTTTAAACGTATAACTTCGAAGGAAATGTATTTAAATAAATATTAATATTATATTTGTCTTTAAAACTCTTCTTCTAATTTATTCTTTCTCCAACTCTTTAATATATCATATTTATCGATCTATTGTTTAAAATCTTTTCCCACTTCTACCCACATATTTATTAACATATCTAATATATTCTTAAATATTTTATTTTTTTCATAATACCCATTAAAATATTTTCCCAATTCTACCCACATTTTTTTCATATCATTAAATTTTCTTAATTATTCATCGATATAATAGTTAATTGTTAAAATATATTCATTTATACACAATAATTTATTTATGATTGCGTATAATTGTTTAACTATTTATATTAGTTCGTTAAATGAAATAAATAAATTAATTAATTTAGATAGAAATTTTTTTTTGACCCACCCAGATATGATCCGTTTGGACTTGCTTCAGGTTAGATAAAAAAATAATGACTATCAAATCAAATTTAAACAAATTTAATTTAAATAGTATATATAATATCCTAAATATTTTTTGAGTACATATGAATATTTTTATTTGATATATTTAAATTTATGGATAAATATAAAGAATTTAAAAATATATTAGATACATTAAAGAATATATGAATAAATATGAAAGAATCTAAATAGTTGATGAGTAAATATAAAATAAAAGAAGGTTTGAAGGTTAAATATGATATTATATTTTGAAAAATTTAAAGATCTTTTATCATTCTGTAATATATAGTGATCTGTATTATGCTTAATATCATAACTCAATTCTCTCTTATATATACATATTACTTCTATTTAATTGTGTGCATCTAATATATTCACGTATAATAATTTAAAACATTCATAAAAAAAGCTATTTTGAATTTGATAGACATTCATAATATAATGCTGTATAAATTATAAATAGCACAGACATTCGAAGGTTCTGTTTAATTTTGATTTGAATATTTTTTCTTTCTTTCTGATTTCAACTTTTTAATATATATTTTCCCTCAGAAAGTGGAATTTATATAACATCCACCGAATTTTAAATTTTTAATGCACAAATATGTTGTCCGCAGAAGAAGTAATTGCAATATATACTGCATCAAAGAAAAATGATCCACCACTTACACAAATCACATCAAGGGCATGAAACAGTGGATCATTCTGAGTTATGACCCATAATTAAATTTTTGCTGGTACTGGTACCAGAACAAGTCCACCAGCCATTAAAACCGTTGTACGACTGGAGACTTATAGGCTGAGAGCTGACAGAGGTAGAGAGAGAGGCACTAGAGGGGGGAGAGAGAAAGTGAAAGGATGCTCCCGGTTATCCAAACATGATGGGATGCTGGGTTGTATATGGGTTGCCTGGATGGGACTTCTTTGGCATGTCATTTATTCTTCTCTCACATCTCAGCTCATGTACCGGTACACCGATGATTGAGCTGAGGTGTACCGTGCTTGAACAAAAGAAAAATAAGGTCCAACTTTAGAGATGGCAATGGACGGTAGGATCACACCAGATCGGTTTAAACTTTTAAAATAAATTGAGTTGTGTTAGGATCAGATCCCATCAGAACAATTTATATAGTGATTTTTTCCGAATTAATTTAATTTTTTAAAAATAAATTAAGTTGTATTCAAATTCGAATGAATCAAGCAAATTTCTCAGATTTTGCCAGCTCCATGTGACCTTGTTTACTCTCGTCAATGGCTTTAGCCCTCAGGCTGCCATATGTAGTCCTGTTCATTTGGAGGCTGGATTTGTGACATTAGAAGAAAAAATGAACAGAAGTTCTTGATATTTGTATATCAATTGGGGTCATTCTGCAATTGAAGACTATTCGGCTGGAGAATTTAATTTTTTCAATATTGAACCTTAATTAATGGAAATTTAATTACTGACAATCTACAGTTCCGAAGTGGTCCTTATATGCTGCTACATACTGAGTAATAGCAAAAGTTCAATTATGAAAATGTGATCTTTCAGATTTCAAACTGTCGGATATAAGTAAATTTAGTCTGCACTCTGGAGCATCTACAAAATTCAATTCATGTCCAAGAAAACATTATCACAATCACATGAACAATTATAAAATTTGTACTGAATGTTACTGTACTATACTATAGTACTATACACAGGTCACAGGATAAAATCATGAAAAACATCGGGAAGAAATCAACATAGAGGAATCAATAAAATATGTGGCCTTGTTATTGGTGCAAAATCTAGGCGCTATCATTTAGGGAACTGTAGCAGATGTCATGCATTATTTGATGTGACATTAAGACATCAGATGTGGTGATGCATCTCAGTCTTATCAAACCACCTTGGACACCACGTCCCTCTCTGGCTCTCTCCCCCCTCTGCTTTATTTTTTTCTTTCTTTATGTATTCACATTTCACATCCATTAAAAGGAATTCGTTTATTGATTTTTAGATTAAAGCTGCTAATGTCGTCGGTTTCTATCTTGCCAAAGAACGGATGCGCAGTCTCCGCATCTTAACGAACCTTTTTATTTTGTGGTATTACATTAGTGTCAGATTTTCACTGAAAGAATGCTGTATCGTAAGTTATCTTTTCAGAACTTCTCTTCTAATCGGGCACTATATCTGGGTTTTATGTGTGCAAAATAAAGCAAGCAGATCATGCAGAAATATATAATTTTCTGTGAGGAAAATATGACTAGTAAAATATCACGAACGGTGATCCTAATCACACTGCCAAATCTCATTTTCTTTTTTCTTTTTCCAAAAACGATAGGTGTAATCACAATCTAATATTGTGTGTGCAGAATTTACTACCAGATTAGCTGGGCAGCCCAAAATGACTGTTCTAGTATACTGTTAACTTTAACATACATTTGTCTGAAACATTTTATAAATATTGTTTAAATTATAAGGAATATAGATATATATCGATGTTATAAGTATTGAATTGTTTAAAATATTTGATATGCGGCCCAGGATCAGATCTTATAAATGCATGCTGTTATTTAAAATGAAGGGCCATCTAGAATTCTGGGCTGCCTTGTTAAATAACAGCCTGAAATTTTATCTTGGACTGTTTTAAGATAATGGGTCTTCTTTGTTTGCAACTTCTTTAATTCAACTTTTCATGAATTAATTTTATATTGGGCTGTTTCAATACATCAACTTTTCATGTATTAAAAAACCGAAGTATTTAAATTAAATTGGTTTATTATTAATACTATTTTGTTTAGTGAAAATGACTAAAAAGAGGGAAGTAAATATTATGTCAATTAACATGATTCAACATGAATATAAATATTGATCGTCTCGCTGCATCTAGAAACATGTTTGTTTAGAAGGACGTTCTTGCTGAATTAATAAAAACAGTACTACATTATGACTAAGCCAATTAATCACTCTAAAATCTACAGTATGAAATATTACACTTTCTCCCAGTTACTCAATAGCCAATACTATACTACTAGTATAAATAATATTCTTATGCCAACAAATATAATATAAACTGTATTATGAAGTGCAAATGTACTAGATTTTTTCATTATTTTAGTTTTTTCTTAATGACCAAGTATATCCCAAATCGAAGGGTATGGAACAATATTTAATAATAATAATAATTCAGACTTTGGCCAATATTATTTTTTGTCTACATTTTTTTATTTTTACCATACATATTAATTAGAGGTCTAAAAATAATTATCCATCAAATAAATTAATACTCAACTATTTTTATTTTTTTAAAAGTATTTACTATAGAACTTTATTTAAAAACTAAAATTTATTATATTTTATAAATAATATTTATTAAAAAATAAATAAATTTTATTTATAAATTTATGTGTCTTTCTAATTAATTTAGATATAAAATATATATAAAAAAATGTATTATTTATTTATAATAAAAATATATGGGAAGAATGAAAGCTACGGAATACCCTACCTACAGATTCAAGTATTTTCCGCGTTCATAATGGCTCTTAAAGTTATGATCTTCTATTTATAGATATGTTTTTCTACTTAATTTTAGAAAATATAAAAAATCTTATAAATACGTTCTATATTATATTAATAGTGATTAAAATTTTATGTAATTTTATTATTATTTACTAGTCCATCAAAAACCATCAAAATGTTATGCATTTTACAATGGTTTTAATTTAATGGTTTTTAATGGACTATCAAACGATAATGAAATTACATGAAATTACATGAAATTTGAATCACCGTCAATCTATAAATAAAAAATATATCTATAGATTTTTTTTTTATTTTTAAGATTTATTCGTATTTATTTGAAAATCTGTCGTCAAGATAACCATTGTCAAGTGACCCTTCCCAAAATATTTAAGTTCTTTTAAAAGCTTAACGGAAGAATTTTTTTAGTATATAATAATATACTAATGACCATATCTTCATATACGAGGAACGGCACTTGCTGTTTGCTTGATATAAGCTGGTGTTGTAGCTGTAGCACCTATACATTTGTAGTCCCAAAGTGGGTTTTAGGATCTATCTAAGATTGTGATTGTTCAGATATTAAATCTGCTAAACGAAGTCAGTAATGAAGAGTTAAAGATATTCTTAGATGGAACTGGATTGGTCAGGAAATGGGCTTGGGCCTCCATGCACTTCAATTCCTGTCTTGGCAAAATCACACATATATAGTATCTTCTACAATTCGAAGTGGTGCTACAGAGTCAATGTAAACATGAAACTGTGTGGCCTTCAACTTTCAACCTTTGTGTCTCGACCAAGTCGTTGTATCATACATAGATTAAGGAAAAAAAATATAGAAAACATGCATATAGTAAAAAAACTAAAAATTCAAACAGTTAGACCAAGACCCATCTCACATGAGACATGACTGCTCATCCAATCGTCACTCGACAATCAACGTCTCTGTCGAGTCTTGGCAGTTGGCACTCCTACCCAGTGGGCACGACTAGGTTAGATTCAGTACTGGTATTTATGTGTATCTGATTTTGTTGATTTTAATTATAAATACTGAGAAGTACTGGTATCTGATTTTGTGTTTTGCTCGGTGCGTTGCATAGCTTCTCCCTGTCTCAGTAAAGTCATCTCTCTTCCCAACAGTTGTGCGTTCTTCCTCAATCCTCATAGTCATAATTCCGACAACATAAAAATCAGGTCCCTTTCTCCATCTCTGGCTTTCCTTCTCGTTCTGTGTTTTATTTTTTGTTTTTAGAGGCTGGAAACTACAAGTTTAGCTCCGATCTATGTACTAAAGTTTACTGTTTGTTCTAACTTTCTGTCAATATCAAATGGGTTGGTGTTAATTACTGATTGATTGGATCTAGAAGCCCAGTGTAGAATGAAATTACAAACTAATGTCGATGTTTGCAATATGTGGATTGATAAAATACCTCAGGGAAGGCCCATTGCCATCCCTACACGGTTTATGCTCCCTTATACATACCTCCCCTCCTGCCTCCTCTCTTCTCCATCTCCACTCACACAATCAAGAGAAAGCTCAAACTCAAAAAAGCAACACCAATCAGTTCTCCATTGCTGCTTTGCTCTAAACCAAGCAGTAGACTGATTCCAAGTCCAATCGAGATGGCTCTCAGTAACAATCAGAGGATGTGCATCATTCTCATCATGTGGCTAGTGTTCTTGTTGTCCAATGCGTGGCATATTGAAGCTGCTAGGCCATTGGCCGGAAGCTGGCCGTCAGCTAGAAGTTGGTCGTCGGCACTTGCCCAGTTGTTAAGCTCCTTGTCAGGAAGTGGGTCATCTAATTGTACAAACAACCCCAATAATACAGGCGGTCATTGCTGATGTGATTTCTTCTTCTTCTTCTTATTTGAAATATGTGATTTCTTCTTGTAATTAATCTTTTGTATAGGCATTTTGCCTTTCTTTCTTAATTTTAATTAATCTCTAGTATGAGATTGCTGGGCAAATGGTCCAGATTGATTCAATTTATTTAATTAGAGTTTGATACTGTAAGCTCGTCAGATATTCCTAATTGTAAAAAGTTGATATATACAAATTAGAAAATGACAATTTAAATTTATTGTTTAATTTTTTTATGAACGCTAATGGTTGTTCTCGCAAATTTGTCATAAGCGTGAAATTACAAAAAAAAAATTTCGTATATGATTAATTTACATATGGCAGTAAATGTATATGGATTTTTTTTTGTTTTTTTTTCGCAAAAGCCCTTTATCGGTTAAACTTAATTTCGTAAATGTATATACAAAAGACACTTCCTATTGTACTTAGAGGGGAATTGACACGTGCCATCAATTAATCATTGAAACTAAAAAAATCATATCCTTGATCGATTAAAATTTAAAAGTCATTCTCTTACTCTTTCTTGCCGTCGAATATCGAGCATGAAAATGAGTATTATTATATACTAAGGGTCAATATCTCTACTTTTTATTAAACACGTAACTATCTTTTATTAAGCACGTAACTATTTTGATTCTATAACGATTTAAATTTTATATTGAATTTTTCAGAGTTAATATCAGTAATCAAATTAAGTTAATCGTCAAAAATGTTACTATCTCTATGATCATTTGTGTTGAAGTTATAATTTTCTCTCAATTTTAATTATTAATTACACAAAATATTGTATAATTTAGGAATATAATTGCTCTATTTTATTTTCATTTTTTTCTCATATTATCATCAATTATGAATTTTAACTTTTTTTTTCAATTTTAAATGTCAACTTTACTCTCAATTCTATATTTATTTTACATTAATTATATATTAATGATTAAATTTTACATTAATTGTTAGATTATCTTCTTTTTATTTTTATATAAAGATATGAATTTTTATATTTTTTAAAAAATATCACCGTAAAAGAGTATTTAGAGTATTGTACAAACCGTTTCAACATTCACGAGTTTCGTAGACACGTTTATCTCACCACTTGACCTGGTGTAGCTATCAAGTTTCTATTATTATTTAAATGTAAGACGAATACTATATTATTCAAAATATTTGACCAAAAGTGATGCAATATGACTTACACTGTTTATAACTTGGAATATTTGTTCTTTAAATAAAATTAAAAAAACAAACATTCGATTTTGCTTACGCTTTTGCTACAGAAACATATATGTCGCTTTTGTTACCATATTAATTATGTATATATTCTTTTAATCTTTACTGTTAAAAACTGTAAAAAAGAATAATTGAGAGTAATGAATTAAATTTGGATCCACGCATTTTAATTCTTTTGATTCAATCCATTTGAATCATCTTCATTTTTGTTAAGTTGAATTCTTTTTACTTTCTTCTTTGACCGTGTTAAATTCAAGAAAACGAACTTATTTTGGATTGACACATTAATGGTCAAACATTTGTTTGAGGCACCCTTTGATCAAACTTAAAGTATGAGCTAAGCTTCATTCAATGACTGAAAAGTCTTGATGAAATGACAAACACATGATTTTTAAGAATCTTTTAAAATAATAGCTTCCCCGAACCCCTAACATTTTTTTTTTCTCTTTTCAGATACCTATTTTAAGACGCCGTGAAGTAGAGTCAGAGATGGCGCATCTGCCTTGTGTGGCGAATCATAAATTTCACTTTTATAATGCGGTCAAAAAATATGTAAAATTACATAAGTAGCACAATACCTTATTTTTTTGCTTTTGCATGCACTAATTTTTTTTAATATTATGTGTTTTTTCAACCCGAATTCATGAGAAAAGAATATTCATGAAAAAGTCCTCGATTAAAACTCGAGGATCTTTTCTCAAGTATTTGTTCTAAAAATTATTGAAATTAGTTTAAATAAATGTAAGTGGCAAAAAAAATGCTACAGAAGATAAATCTTTCGTGGTTAGCTTAAAACAAATATATATATTTTCCTCAAAAAGAAGTATATAGATTGTATCATTTTTCTATCAGAACTCCATATTTCGCACAAAATATATAAATTAAAAAATGTGTCACCCTAATTAAAACTACTCTTGATTAGTTTTATAGATATATGATCATATGAACGTATCCACTGACATTAGTAACTTTTGTTTATTCTTCAACAAAAAACAACAACAACAAAACCTTTAATCCCAAATAAATTAGAATAGGCTAGAAATAAAACTCAATCCAAAAGTATAGAGATCATAGATCTCAAATTAAAAAAGAAAATAATAAAAATGATGATAATAATAATGAAAATAATGATGAGAAATCAAATTCTATTAAAATTGTACAATGAGAGGTCAATTTGACTAAAATTTAATACATATTCTATTTGAGTCATTAGAAATACATTTATGTTTTTGAATTGTTTTATATAAATATTTTTTAAAAAAAATACTATATACATTGAATGTACTATAAAAAAAAGATGTATACTAAAATTACCCAATAGTGAATACAAGCAATGGGTCGCAGACGACTCGGTACTGTTGAAATACCGAGTCACTAGAGGATATCTATTAAATTGACTAAACTTATCTCAAAAGAAAAAAAAAAAAAACTAAACTACGCTGAAATACTTTTCGTTAAGACTAGGAAGAAGAAAATTCACTTTAATACTTTAAAAGTACTAATTAGTTTTTTCTCGTTTGGGTCAATATCAACCTCCTCCCCAACCCAAAAAAAAAATCAGGAAAAGTAAAGAAATCAGTAAGAAAAAAAGGGTGCAAGTCTGCCCTGTCTTGTTTAGACAGATGGTATAACTTGATCCGATCTGATACGATTCAAAAAATTTAAAATGATCTAATACCCGACTGATGTGATGCGAAATCTGAAATGATTTGATACCTGATCCAATATGATACAATCTGAAATAATCTGATATCAGATGAGCCGATATCCGACCCGAACCGACTAAAAAATAATGAAAATTTTAGATAATTTATATATTTTTATATTTTTAAAAAATTTTAAAATTTTGAAATTACTTAAATAAATCGTTCATCAATTTAAATTTAAAAGTAATGCATGCAAAGATAATTTAATCGTAGATAAAAATTTTAAATATAAAATATGAATTTGAGTTTTGCTTATGGTAGTCATTGTCTCATTAATTACTTTCCTTTGACAATTCTCTATATATATTTTCTCAATTTGAATTTTCGATCTTTTGAATAGATCATTACATATTAAAATATAACTTAGCAATTAGATGTGTTGTGTTTTAAAAAAATGAAGTTGTTGCAATAAACATTATCAATGTTAATATATGAGGAAATATATAAATATCATAATTGATGTCAATTACTAAAATAAACTAGACCTGACTCGACAAACTCGTCTGAACCGACCTAGCTAGGTATGACCTAAAATATGAAATGATCCGACATTGAATGATCCGATACTTGACCCGACCCAGCTTAATATGATCTGAAATCTAAAATGATCCAACACTAAATGATCTAATACTCGACCCGACCCGAACTGATATAACTCGAAATCCAAAATAACCCGACACTAAATAACTTTATATCCAATCCGACATGATCCGATCAAATCCATAGCCCAATAACTTTACTAAGTAATATTAATCCGACCTATACCCAAATCCGTTCGACCTGATCAATTGCCAACTCTAGTCTTCCCCTCCATTTTATAAAGAGGGTGAAGTCCTTTGTATCCAACGAGTTGCATTTGAGTCTAAATGGATATTTGACCCAGTTGTTAACTTTTATTTTACGAGAAAATTTTCTCGGGCCATTCCAATTAGTTATTTCACTAAAAAGGTCTAGCTCGAGCCATTTTTTTAATTTTTTCTTTGCAAACTGGAATTATTTAGTCGGTTCAAACTAAATATCTTCTATAAAAAAGAATATTTATCTTAACCAACTGACGTGGTTCTACTCATATCAAGTCACCATTAATATTATTTTTAAATATAACATGTGTGCATTTGATTGACAAGTGACCGAAATACCATTGGCTGCTTTTAATTTTTTTCGGTTCTGAACTAGTAATTAATTGGAATTGATTTTGATTTTTAAATGAATAATTACTCCAATTTTAAACATACGCCATTGTTTGGCCCATTAATTTATGTCTTACAGCATGCATATATTTTTCCAAATCCTGGCAGCACCTGCCTACAACTTGCATACAATTAGAAATATATCTTGTAGTTGATTCTCCTCTTCAATACGTGAGGATTTGTTAAATTGTTTAGATCGGATTGTCTATATATTAAAAAAAGAACGCGTGATTCATATTAATTTACAGGGGAGGGATTCTTGACAATGAGTTATTTTGATGATCTCAACAATGAACTGTTAAATAAAAATAATAAAAATAACAAAATAACAAAATTTATATATATTATTTTACTTATATATAGATTGATAGTATTTGAAATTTTATACAATTTTATTACCATTTGATAGTCCATAAAAACTATTTAATTGGAACAATTACCAACTGTATAAAATTTTAATATTGTTTGATGAACTATCAAAATGATAATGAAATTAAATGAAATTTAAAATACTAATTTATCTATATTTTTTTGAAACTTTTATATTTATTTCAAAATCTGTTACGAAGATTGTCAAAATAACCCATTGTCATCGGGTCCCTCCCCAAATTGAAATGATACATCAGATTAGTTTTGTTGATTTATAATGAATGATAATCATAATAATTATACATTTAGAATTAATCTTTGATTTAATGATAAAAAATATTTTCTGTGTGAGAGATTATAGATTTAAAATTCAAAGGAAAAATCTTTAAATATTTAAAATTGAATAGCTGAGATGACTTTTCTTTGGAAACTATATATATATATATATATGAATTAGGTTATGGTGCTTGAAAAAGCACAAGAGCGTTGTGTGCTTTGCTGTCTATTTTTAATTTTAAGTCAAAAATGATCGATCCAAACCACTCAATCTAATCTTCATATCAAAATCTATTAGTAAACCAAATTTTATATTTTTTAAAATTTATTTGCTATTTTTTTGGATAGGGGGAAACCATAATTTTTGGATGAACCAGAATTCTCAGATCAAGTAATTTTTCTCCTCATCAGAAAAAATAGCAAAAACATAAAATATAAAATTTGATTTACTAATAGATTTTTATATGAAGATTAGATTGAACGGTTCGGATCGATTATTTCTGACTTGAAATTAAAAATAGAATGCAAAACACACAACGCCTCTGTACTTTGCAAAGCACCATAGTCGGACTCTCTCTCTATATATAATATATAGTAAAAATACCGGTATCTTAAGCTCAAGCTTTAACAAATACACAGTGGAAGGGAGAACATGTTTATTCTCAAATTTGTGTCCATAATTGTCTTATTTTTCATATTCGATCAGCATTGATAGCTTCGAACTAACACGTAAATATAAGACTCATATATTGGAAAATTAAATGTCATTACTATGGTAATACCACCTTTTTTTTTAAATATATATATATAGAGTCCGACTACGGTGCTTTGCAAAGTACAAGAGCGGTGTGTTTTTTACGCTCTATTCTCCATTTCAAGTCAGAAATGATCGATCCGAACCGTTCAATTAAATCTTCATATCAAAATCTATTAGGAAACCAAATTTTATATTTTTTATATTTTTTTACTATTTTTTCTGATGAGGAGAAAATGACTCGATCTGAGAATTTTGGTTCATCCCAAAATGACGGTTTTCCCCCTATCCAAAAAAATAGCAAATAAATTTCAAAAAATATAAAATTTGTTTTACTAATAGATTTTGATATAGAGATTAGATTGAGCGATTTGGATCAATCATTTCTGACTTGAAAATAGAAAATAAAGCGCAAAGTACACAACGCTCTTGTGCTTTGCAAAGCACCGTAGCCTAATTCTATATATATATATATATAACATGCAGAAAACATGAATGTCAAATTACTTCAATTCAATTTTTCAAATTGTAAAATATTTAAATAGAAACCATAAAACAATTATTGTACCAATACTTTTTATTGTTAGTAGCGTTCTTCTTCAGACTTTGCCCCGAAAAGTACTTATGGATGTCTAAATAATTAGAAATATAAAATTTAAATATATTTTCTATAAAAATTTTATATTTAAGCAAAATTTAAAACAATCTTTGTAAATACTACAAACGTGTATAGTAATAATAATAATTATTATAAGTAATATAGTTAAATACATGATAATTTATAAATGATAGCACAAATTTTTTGGAACATTGTAACAGTTAAATTTTATTCTTGTTATATTACACTCATCTATTTAAATGAAAAGGGAGAAAAATTATGCATAATTCATCAGATCAAAGTAAATAAAGAGATTAAAATAAAAATTGATGATATGCTTGAAAATTTCACGATGCAAAATGAATTTATGTATCATGACTATGACTTGTGATTTTTTGATCTTATGCAAAATCAGGATACCGGGAGTTTTCATTTTAGTCATTTTAGAAGAAGATTTAAAAAAGAAAGGATATCAAGCACATCTTCAGTTTTTGTTATATATAATATTCATAATAATTATATTGTTAATAATAAGAGTGATAAAATCAAAAATTTAAAAATACGAATGGCAGTGGCACGTTTGCGAAAACGCACCACTGGGAGTTGCGCGTTTGCACTTTTCATTTTTTAGTTCTCTCTTTGGCTCCTGAGTTTTCACGGGAGAGGGCGCCAGCGGGAAAATGTCACTCCCACTGACGTATTTCAGATTTAAAAAAAAAAAAACTGAAAAGTAAAAAAAATGAAAGACGCCACTGCTAGTGGCGCACTGCCATTCGTATTTTTCAAATTTGGATTTCATCACTCTTATTATTAATAATAATATTATTATAAATATTATATATAAAAAAACTGGCAAATCTTGGAAATGCAATTCAACACGGGCAATTAAATAATCGTTAGCTTGTGCTGGCCTCCTTATACACGCAATTACGCACATTTTGATTGCCAATTAAATTAACATTACCTCAAATTTGATCCAAAAACGAAAATGATGGCGAGGGGAATTGCTCAGAAATAACATGCATGTAGAAATTCTTTGGCAGCTGTTGCGCATGTCTGAATTTTATCAAATATGTCTGAATTCAAACTGCTTTGTCGAAAAACATGCATAATTATTAGCAGTATAACATCTAACACCAGATTAAAAGCCGAATATTTATTCTCAGGGTTTGACTCCTCTGTTTGAATTTTTTTTCATGGTGCTAAAAACATATGGACAGAAAAAGTTACTTAGGAAAACCAGATCAAAGGCCGAATTCAAAATTTTCAAATTGAAATAATTAATATTACAAAATCGCTATTTGATCTATTCTTAACCCTCCCATTTGTATCTGTAACAAAATTTTGGATGCTGAATTGCTGATCTTCTACTTCTACTGCCCAACATGAATGGGTAAATTATGGGGGAGTTTTTTATATTATTTTGCACAAACTTGACACGATTGAATTTAAAGAATGCTGCGCATCAAATTAAGGATATAAATTCCATATTTTCAATTGAAATAACACAATAAGTATTTCAGACGGTTGTGAAACGAACTCTTAAGTTCTGAACTATCACATTCTAGCTAGCATACGACCAGGATCGATTAAAAAAAAAATAAAATGTACATCATCTAGTTTTAAATGTATGAGGATCTTTTTTATTTCAAATTATGTTATACAATTGATGATGATCTACAAAATATATTGTACAATTGATGAAGATATCAATAGCAATTATTGAGAAAATTATCCATTAAAAAAGGAATTCCGTAACAAACAAAGCAATATTTTTCATGTATATATATATATATATCTGATCAATAGAAAGTGAAACTCCCTGCTTTCTCTTTTTGTTGCGAAAAAATATACAAGTTAATTTGAGAGCATTGTAAGGCTAAGAATTAAGAATGGATGTGGTTGGCCCCACATGTTAAGACTTTTAAAAAAAAATTAAATGTAGAGTATTTTAGACTATTTCAGTGTTACAAGTTGAACCGGAGACTTAATAGCTAGCAAGACTAATTGAAACGGATAAATCATAAGAAAAAAAAACAATAAGGAATATATATATTATTTAAATAGGCCACAAAATAGGAGGCGGATTAGTACATATACTATAATTAAGGCTGTCACTAGTGTTTGAACTTTGAACTTATTTGACACGTATGTCTGTTTTTAATTTTAAACCTTGTACTTGTACACCATCAAGTCTTTATTCCATACAGAAAGTGGAATTGGAATTGTCAAATTATTAATTAGACCAAACATCCCATGCAAATCTGACTCACACGCTTAATTTCTTGCATCCTGCACTATATATATCAACCCAACATGTAACTCTCATCTATACTATATCTCATATCTTCACTTGCACAAAGAGAGGAGAAAAAAGTTCAAGTTTCCAAGAAAAGTAGCTTCTTTTATTTCTTTGCTTGCCAAAACCCAAAACTAAATCTCCAATCATGAGGCTAGGAGCAAACCAGAGGAAGTTCATTATTTTGCTTCTGTGGCTGGTTCTGGTGTTGTCCAATGTGTGGCATCTCCATGCCGCTAGGCTATTGGGAGGAAGTGGGCCATCCAATTGTACAGGGGACGGTAACAATGGTAGTGGTTCGTGTCCATAAAGTGCCATTTTGTTCTACTAGAATTAATTTTTATTTTTTTTTTTATTTTTTTTGGAAAAGGGGAAATCCCCCATCTTTTGAAACGATCATCTCTGAAACCCTTTTTTTTTTTTATTGCCTTTGTAAATGCAAGTTATTCAATATTTTTTCATTCTTTTTATTTTTTTCCGATGATTAGGAGAAGTTAAATTTAAGCTTCAGTGTAACATAAAGGTGTAATCCTATATTTCATAATTTATTTCTTTTGAAATTTAATTTGTTTCATTACTCATTAGAGTGTTATATCTGTACTGCTGTTCTGCAAAATTATATTTTCAACGCATTTGGTTATTATGGATTTTACTCGCCTAATGGACGACATGGTAAATAAACCAATAAAAAGAAAACAAATGGATGGAAATAACAAGCTTTAATGATGAGTAAATGTAATTAAAATCTCACAACCGAGAAAAAGAAGTGATATCAGATATTTTGATTGTCAACCATGAGGTCAATATTTTAATACTCGTATAGTAGAATCTTTCACCAATCTTAAAATGAGTTTTTCTTTAACAATTAACAAGAGGTTTAATTGGTTTTGCCTTCTTTAACTCATTAGAGTCAATTTCAATTGCAAAAGTCCATTCAAATTTTGTCAGAAGCCCTTGTACATACTGATAGCATTACATTTCTAAATAATTAAGCTTTTGACGTTTAATTTTCTTCTTATGTTCCATTTTTCTTTTTCTATGAATACGTGGATATGTATCACAGTATCAGGCTTAAGGAACTACTCAATTTAAAGCTATAATCTAAAAATTGCTACAATTTAATAGTGATATATAGTGATCTTGTTCATTTTTTTGTATGTGCGAAATTAAGATAACTACTTTAATATATTAATTCCGGTTTTCCAGTTCTCATCTTCAAAATATTATATCTTGAAACGAACAGAATGTTTCTTGTTTTATTTCTTTATTGTTACAATTAAGAAAAAAAACGAACACCATTCTGTAACTTCTATGTGCCAATAGTTTTAAACTTTATATTATTGGCGTATAAAGAAAATCCCATGGTTTCTTTACGAAAATATATGCGTGTATATATATGTAATATCCTCCTTTGCCCGAAGTCATCTGAAAATCCGACTAGATGTATTGTTGAATTCAAAAGTTTTGAACTTTATAATTTATATTATTGGCGCATCTCCATCATAGACTAACTTTCATCTTGGCCTCTAAAATTTTAATGAAAGGGACAGAGCAAGTCAATATTCGGCAGGGTTATCTTGATTCTCTGTACCACTTTTGTGTGGTAATCTGTGCTGGAGATTTTCATGACACGTAGGATAAAGTATTAACCATAGTAACATAATTTGTGTTTTATTCACGAATAAAACACAAATTTTATTTTTTTGATAAAAATATTTTATTTGTGAATTATTCAAAAAAAATATTATATATTATTTTAAATGAAATTTTATATTTTAAATATATTTTTTAAATTTTAATATTTTAATATATATTATTTATATTATATAAAATAAATTATTCTGAAATTATAACTATATTATATCTAAATCATGATTTTTTACCTCATCCAATAATTTTTGAATACCGAATTTGTATAGTATTGACGTGATTTTTGCCCACTCGCCGTGACAAGAACATCACATCACAAAGGAATTTCCATATGAAAAACTAAAATAAAGGAATGATTAACTCTAGATTTCGAATCAAACTGGTTGACTCAAGTTCTCCCTTGAAGTCCTATTCACAAATTACAAAACACATTCTAGTATTTTAAATGAGAAGGGCTTAAATATCTCAAATTTTTTTGTCTAAGTTATGTCCTCACTTTTTAAATATTTAATAACTCAAAATTTAAAATTGAAATATTAAAATAAAATTATTAGGTTGTATATAGGTCATTTTATTTATTTATGTATTGATTAAAAATTTTGACATTTAAATATTATTTTATATGACATCAATAGCTTATAAAAATACACTAATATGAATAATTTGATTATTGATTTTCATAAAAATGAAAGGAAAAAATAAAAAAATTTATGTGTAAGAGCAAAATATAATATAGATCAAATCAAATGGTGTTATTTTGATATTTTTGTTTGAAATTTTGAGTGATTAAAAATTTTAAAAATAGAGGCATGATTAAAGTATAAAAATTGAGGTATTTATACTGTCTTCAATTTAAGACATTCAAAGGGACCAATAAATCACAAATAATAAGATCACATGATGATAATATTTAGTGAAATAGTGTATGCCTATGGAGGATATGGCTGCGGCATCATATTGAAAAGTCATTGATAAATTTTTGAAATAAAAAAATCATTATTTATCCAAAGAAAAGTTTATGGAGCGAAATATTTCAGATTTTTTATGGTAATTAAATTAATAAGATTGTCCCATTTTTACCACTACCTAGGCTGAACTGAGTTTGAAATTTGATCCCAGCTATCTTGAATCGAGTTTCAAACTTGATCACAACCATTCTAGATCGAGTTTCAAACTCAATACTAGATGTTTTATTTTTTTCTTTTGATATTTGTTTGTTTATATAAAATCGAAAATCATCTAACTTGGATCAAGTTATAAATTTGGTCCCAGAAATTTTTTATATTAATTCAGAACCAATTGCCTTCTTCTTTTTTTCTTCTAAAATTATTTCTTTAAAATCATCCTTGTTAGCTTTATAAGAGCTTCAAACTGAAAAAATATATTTGAACAGATCCAGTTCAGATCCATGTTTAGCACTATGTTCTCACCTCTCTTCCAAATTTTTTTATTTGCACTGCAGTTACTAGTTGAATCTCAACTAATTTCCAATACTGATTGTTAGTAATCCTAAAAGTAGCAATCCAATCCTGTCTAAGAAAATAACCCACCCCTGAGTCTAAGAGCACCCACTAACTTGTGTTCCAATACAAGATAAGGAGGAAGAAGAAGAAGAAGAAGAGTGACACATGGATGTTGAGGATGAACACATGGATGTCTAGTAGGATGACATTCATGACACAACAGATTTAGATATGGATAAAATTGAGGATGAGATAGATATCGAAGAAATAGTTAAAGAGTGATAAATATCTGTCTCTTTCCATAATCGGGGAATGAAACACCCGTGTGCACAGTTTGATGACACTAGTCAATTCCATATGCAAACATATTTTATTTTCACCAACCACCCAAAATTGATGAAATATTTGTTGTCGATCAGTAGTTCGGTGACAAACCTGAATTGAAATAAAAAAAATATAGATTTCCATCTTCAACGAAATATACAACTAGAGGTAGCAAATAACAACAAATTAAAGTTGGTTATGAAATACAAAGATCATAATTGTCCCTAGAGATTATTTATCACATCCAATATAATGGGTGTTTGAGAGATCTGAACAAATCAGTTCGAGTACTCTTGTTATGAAAATATTACTAGAGCGGACCACAAGCAAATAACTTCAAAAATGGTAGATGATATTATTAAAAATTAGTGTCAAAGAAGCAATGAGTTAGTTAGACAAAATTATCCCATAATAGAATTAAGTTATAATAAAATATGAAGAGAAAGAGAGCTGACAATTGCATACCTTTTCGATAGTTGGGAGGAATCGTACAAAATACTTCTGTCCTTTCTAGCAACTATACAAAATTTCACTATTGGCATCAAATACCTCATTGAGATGGGACTCTCAATAAAATTTGATGTTGAAATCTTTAATTGTGCTACGTGGATATTTGGTTCGTGCATTGCGGCATGACCTTACTTACGGTCAGTCATCACTGTCGATGTTGGATTTTTATCCGGCCGGTACGCCGATAAACTATTCATGACATGTGCTTATAACACAGAGAAACAACACTTACCACTTTAATTACAATGATAGAAGGTGAGGAAACTGTAGATAATTAAGGTTGGTTCATGCAGTGATTGCGTAAAGATATCATTGATCCAGAAAATTATTGTCATCTCACATCAACATTTGGGTATATGAACAATTTTAAAAAGATCAGATTTCTGATTATAAGAATCAATAGATGAGATTGTTCACTATTTTTATACTCAACACATTGCACATAATATGTCCATATGAAAAGAATAAAGAGTCTTTTCAGAGAAGCTGCAAAACATAAGAAATCATAGAGGTGCAAGAAATTACTGCAAAAATCAACAAAATTTGGCCGGTATATCATAAATACATAATGAAGGCATGAATAATTGAAGAAAACCTTCTAGTGAATGCTAGCAGCAGCATGACTCAAAATAGAAGAAACCACAACAATCAAGATGCTGCATCGGTACCAACAAAATAAGTGTATGCGAAAGAATTTCATTATGAGGAGTTAACCCTGATCAAGTGGTTGCATTACATCAAGAAAAAATGACACAATATTTTGATGAAAGCCTCAAGTGATGAGGTATAATGATAAGTAATGGTTTAGAATCATTGAACAATATATTCAGGATTGCTAGACAAGTGCCAATATGTGCTATAGTTGAGAACATATGACATAAACGTGTTGAATGGTTCTATAAGCGTCGAGGAATTGTAGCAGTTTGGGAAGCCCAATGTTTGATTTTTTTCTCAAAAGATCACATAACTGATAAACATCACGATGGCAAGAGGATAACTTATGATGTCATGCCATTAAATTGGGATATAAATAACTATGATATTTATAACGAAAATGGATTTGTTGAAATAGTACATTTATGAACTCATGTATTTTCTTAATGAAATTTATATTTACACAATAATTTATGAGTTATATTTTAAAATATAGGGATAGAGGGGTGAAATGTAATGAGGTTGAACAATGTGTGATGTGAATTGATAATTATTGGTGTCAGAAATCATAATTAACTAATATTCCATGTGATATCTTACTTGCGGTATGTTCATTCAGAAAGTCGGATCACATTCAATATATTAGTCCATATTATAGCATTCACAATTATTCCAACACATTGTCTAATCATTGATATAGTTATGGTAATAAATGAGATTGATCGATATATAATGGATCAATAATTAGACCAGATCCAGCAAAAAAACAACAAAGACAGAAGGAGTTAGATACATATTCTAATAGCTATGGATGAAATAGAGAATCATATCAATAAATTTTCAACCCGTGGCCGAGAACGAGAATGTTTAACCATAATATAATTTTTATCTTTAATGTATTAGTGTTAATGTTTCTTATTAAAATTATAAAAAAAATTATTTTTTATTGTTGTTGTAATATTTTAAATATTATCTGACATTATATTTTAATATTAATTTTTTTTGAATATTTTACAATATATCGTTTGTTTATCTGTAACATTGAACATTTTTGTCTGACATAATTAAATAAATATTTTAAAATATATTAATATATTTGAATTAAAAATAAATATTTAAATATAATATACAAACTAATTAACCTAGACAGTGGCAAATATGGACAATCTTACTATTTGTTATTTTTTTAATTACCATAGAAAATTCTGAAAATAATTGCGAGCATGTACGATTGAATTCCATTTTGTATGGGAGACCGGTTGTACGTTTTGGCATCAAAGGACAAAGTTGTGAGCTGTGGCCTAGTCTGAATTTTCTTGTGTTTGAATTCGTTTGTCAATCAAGTAAAAGCCCAACTGAAAAATCAGAAATCAGTCCAAACACCAAAAAAAAAAAGCCTATTCCTTTTTCTGTTCTGTCAAATCAAACTTTATACATTCAAGTCAAACGCGATTTCACTAAAAAAAAAATTTGTACAGTTATATGTCTGACTACTGAAAATTTGAAGAGACAACAATGATAATAATGTGACAGGATACGATTCGAAAAATAATTTTTCATTGTAATCCCTCAAGTATAAACACTTAAAGATAAATTTTTAAAATTCCATTTTTACTGTTTATATATTTTTATAATGTTTAATGGTTTTCAAAGATGACACTGAAATTAATAAAAAAAAATATCAATATGCGCATGTCAAATTGGATCATATTCCAGAAATCAAGACTTTTTAAATAAAATTTTTGAAGTTGTAAAATTTGATATTCTATAAGTTTTAAGTACAAGACTTTTTTTCACTTGAATCGACATTTTGGATGCAAAGTTTTAAAGTTCGACTTGTAAATACTTCAACAGAAATATTAATGAAAGCTCATTAATCAAGATCTTCATTTGGTATATGCACATGGATGGCATCATCGATCGTCATCAAAGGAGCTTTAGACTTTAGCTTGTATGAGAACGCAAGTTATGACCAAGTCCCAACAGAATTTTCTTGTATTTTAAATGGTTTCTGAATTGATTAAGCCAAACTGTGCAATTCGGTCCAAAACATGAAAAAGAAAGGGGAAAAAACAGCTTTTTATGCTGTTCTGTTCGAATCAAACTCTATAAATTCAAGTCAAATGCGATTGTCTGAAAAAAAAAATGTACTGTTATGTGTTTGACAATTAGCAATGTTGAACGGCGAAGAATGAAAATATATATGGCAGCAGATACGATTTGAAAAAATCTTTGCTTCTTAGTAAAGCATTTTGGACCCGACCCGTTTCAATTCCAAGCATTTTTATGAGAAAAGATAAAAAAAAAGCCACAAATAAATTGATTATCAGTCTTTTGATTTTTCCATCAACTTCAAACGAGGACAAATTTAGGTTCTACTTATGTTGACTTGATGCATTCATCTTTTTGTTTTTAGTTATTTTCTACCTGAAAAACGGACAAACTAAGGCGGTGTTCTTTATATTCTCATATGCATTCTCTGTTCTCTGAATAAACTGATTTTGACATATATATTTACATAATAGAATAAATGGATATGTTACTTATGTACCGATAAAAACACATTTACCTTTTTTTAGTCAATATTACACCTTGCCTTGATCACCAAGTCTTTTTGAAAGCAAGTCACTTAAAAAAAATTCAACCACTTAGACCAGCCGTATAATATGACAGGCATCCGGTTCCCTTCTGACTGGGCAACAATCTGGTCGGTTTTTTGTGACACAAAACTAGGGGTGCCAATGGATCGGATCGGGTCGGGTCGGTTATATTATTTTATTATTTTTTTAATCTGATCTGTTTAAATTCAAATTAAAAAAATTTGATCCATATTTAACTCGATCGGGTCACGGGTCAATCAGATCAGACCCTTATAAAATAAATAAATAATTATTAATTATTTTACATAAATTAAGTAATTAAATATTAATTAATTTATAATTAATTTTAATTAGTATATATTTAAGTTTTAACTAAATCATAAAATTAGTTCAAAAAATATAATTAATCGGGTTGGACCGGGTTGACTTAAATCCAACCTGATCCGATTTGGGTCTAAGAAATTAAACCCTATATCCAATCCATTTATCTTTGAGAAATATCAAGATAGATCAATAATTGACACCCGCAGCAGTGTCCCATTTTATAAGCATTCATGCTTTGGCGTTGATTGATTGATTTAGTCTATCACCTTTTTAAGTAATTGAAGTAAAATTAAATCATTATATTGTAGTACTTCTTTTATATATATATATATATATATATATATATATATATATATATAAATATAGGCTATGGTGCTTTGCAAAGCACTATGGTGCTTTGCAAAGCACAAGAGTATTGTGTCAAAATATTTAGCGCAAATTTTATTATTAATTTTAAGTCAGGGGAAAATGATCGATCCAAACCGTTCAATCTAATCTCTATATCAAAATCTATTAGTAAACAAAATTTTATATTTTTTGGAATTAATTTGTTATTTTTTTGAATAGGAGGAAAACCATCATTTTTGGATGAATCAGAATTTCTAGATCAAGTCATTTTCTCCTCATCAGAAAAAATAGTAAAAAAATTCTAAAAAAATATACAATTTGATTTACTAATAGATTTTGATATGGAGATTAGATTGAATGGTTCAGATCGATTATTTCTGACTTAAAATTAAAAATAGAGCGCAAAACAAAGCACCATAGTCGGACTATATATATATATATATAGAGAGAGAGAGAGAGAGAGAGTGGAGATACCGTGAGCTTAAGCTCACGGAGACCTTCCGTGAGCTTAACTCAAAAAACATATTAAATCATCTCGAAATTTTAATTTATCATTCTCATCAAATTCTTTATATAAAAATCTTGTGGGATGCAAAAATTTGGAGTGTTTTGAGTTTTTTAAGTCACCATTTTTAATTTTTGAAAATGATGTTCAAGTATTGAATATATTATTATTATTTTTAGAGCTGATTTTCAAAAATTAAAAACCATAACTTAAAAAGCTCAAAACGCTCCAAATTTTTGCATCCCATGAGATTTTCATATAAAGAATTTAATGAGAATGATAAATTAAAATTTCGAAATGATTTGGTATGTTTTTTGAGTTAAGCTCACGGGAGACCTCCGTGAGCTTAAGCTCACGGTATCTCCACTATATATATATATATATATATATATATTAGGGTGCTCCATGGAGCACCAAATCTCTTGTGCTTCACGTCCTTATCTCGAATTTAAAAGTTTAAATGACAGATCCAAACCGTTCAACACGATTGAATTTGAGAAGTTATGATATGAACTCTTGAAATAGAACCCAATAGAATTTATACTATATAAGTGATGGGTGCCAGAGGATCATTCGAACTTTCTTCATATTGAAATATCTTTCGAGATCAAATTTTATATTTTTTTGAATTATATATATATATATAGAGTGGAGATAGCGTGAGCTTAAGCTCACGGAGGCCTTCCGTGAGATTAACTCAAAAAACATATTAAATTATCTTAAAATTTTAATTTATCATTCTCATTAAATTCTTTATATGAAAATCTCATGGGATGCAAAAATTTGGAGCGTTTTGAGCTTTTTAAGTCACCGTTTTTAATTTTTGAAAATCAGCTCTAAAAATAATAATAATATATTCAATACTTGAACATCATTTTCAAAAATTAAAAACGGCGACTTAAAAAGCTCAAAACGCTCCAAATTTTAGCATCCCATGAGATTTTCATATAAAGAATTTAATGAGAATGATAAATTAAAATTTCGAGATGATTTAATATGGTTTTTGAGTTAAGCTCACGGAAGGCCTCCGCGAGCTTAAGCTCACGCTATCTCCACTCTATATATATATATATATATTAAGCTTTTAAAAAATATTTAACGGCTCTTAACGGTGAGGTGATCATTTAACGTTTAACGGTTTTAACGGTTTTATACGGCTGTTAAATTAAAAAAATGGTCAATCATTTCGAAATGCATTCTCACTTAACATATAACTAAATTAAGTAATAATTATAATATTAATTAAGTTCTTAAAAATCTTAGTCATTAAATGTTATTATTTCAAATATGTACACCGTCAATATATGTCACTTTCCTAGTTTTTAAATGTATATATAGGACGGTGAGTTTACAACTTTACATTGATCAACAAACATTTTCCATATGCTATAGATCAGATGAATAGACGATGTGGATGTCAGTAAGGCAGTGATGTTGGTGCTTCGATTAATTATGTCATTTTGCTTTCTCTCTTGAACAAAATCTCTAAGGCAGTGATGTGGATACTTGAACATCATTTTCAAAAATTAAAAACGGCGACTTAAAAAGCTCAAAACGCTCCAAATTTTTGCATCCCATGAGATTTTCATATAAAGAATTTAATGAGAATGATAAATTAAAATTTCGAGATGATTTAATATGGTTTTTGAGTTAAGCTCACGGAAGGCCTCCGCGAGCTTAAGCTCACGCTATCTCCACTCTATATATATATATATATATATATATATATATATATTAAGCTTTTAAAAAATATTTAACGGCTCTTAACGGTGAGGTGATCATTTAACGTTTAACGGTTTTAACGATTTTATACGGCTGTTAAATTAAAAAAATGGTCAATCATTTCGAAATGCATTCTCACATAACATATAACTAAATTAAGTAATAATTATAATATTAATTAAGTTCTTAAAAATCTTAGTCATTAAATGTTATTATTTCAAATATGTACACCGTCAATATATGTCACTTTCCTAGTTTTTAAATGTATATATAGGACGGTGAGTTTACAACTTTACATTGATCAACAAACATTTTCCATATGCTATAGATCAGATGAATAGACGATGTGGATGTCAGTAAGGCAGTGATGTTGGTGCTTCGATTAATTATGTCATTTTGCTTTCTCTCTTGAACAAAATCTCTAAGGCAGTGATGAATAGACGATGTGGATGTCAGTAAGGCAGTGATGTTGGTGCTTCGATTAACTCCGTTTTTTAAAAGCTTGATATATATATATATATATATATATGGTAATTTGCCCTTAGGCTTCTATTGATTCATAACAGAAGCACATGACATGATATTACATAAAGCTGAAAAGAGGGAAAGTGCATCCTACATGTTCAATTTTCTAATTCTACCCAAATTTGCAAGCTGGTAGGCTTCTGCATTTCTTTCTCTGTTTACATGGATTACTGAAATTTGCATTAACGCTTATTACTAAAACGAAATGAATTTTTTGATGATTCCATTCCGTTTATCATGAAATGAAACGGCGAAATGATCAAACGCTTTTAGTTGACACCTCTAGCCATTGAGGATGGTTCCTTTGAGGTTTGTTTATTTAATTATTTATAATTTGTACTTGCTTTTACTTAAGACAACTGAAATACTAATAAATTAATACCTACAATAATGCCTACTAATTCGTAAGCAGGGGCAGAAATTTTTCTGACTAAATTAGCATCCAGCAATATACATTTTTTTTTTTCAATTTTATCATGTCCGATTTGTTTTTCACCTCCATACAATTTGTTTTAACTTCGAAGGGGTTCATTTGGAAGTTAAATATTGTACTTAATTTTTTTATAATTATTTCTTTTTTCCCTCCAAAGCATACAATTAAGAAAAAAAAATTCAAAAACCAACTTTCTGCAATTAAAAAAGCCATACTGTAAATATTTAGGAAAAAGTTTGGATATTTTGTTCATTTTTTACTTAAATTTTAGCTTCAACTGGAAATTTTGTTTTCAGTACTGATTGCATAATTAGGAAGGCTTATATTCAAATTTCAAGTAAAACATGCTAACCGAGTGCAAAGCGACTTGCACGGTTTATTGTTAGTTTATACCAATTGACTAGCTCGAGTGCGCCAATTGACTTAGATGTACCTCTCTTCAAGCATCTCACTTCTGCATCTCGCATTTAAGTTTCATCTCCACTTACATAAGAAAGGAAATATTTATTTCAAGACTTTTAATTATAATTAATTAATTTGGTTTTACTAGCTTTTACTAACTCGTGTAAATTTTGTTTTAGCGTTCTTCATAGGTGTAGCTAGCTGGGCTAAAAAAAATGTAGGTGCAATTAAGTTCCATTAATATTATAGTTGTTTTATCCAGCCGGATAGGCCTAATGTATTGTAAGTATTGAATTTACCATAGGATGTAAATAAAATTGTCCAAATTAAGCTATGACTTTGAAATCCAATAGTACAAATAAATTAGTACCCTATGCACATCATATTCATGAAAAATAATTACATTAAATGTAATTCACCATTTATCAAATGAATAAATTAAAGTTTATAATTAATTACTAGTATATTATCCGCGTATTGTAATAGGTTTCAAATATAAACAGAAAATACAACACATTGCCTAAAAAATCACCAGAAGATAACCTTAAAATATAAATATTTTGATATTAAATAAATTAAGCTAACTTAATCAAGAAAAATATATAAAGTATTATATAAAACAAATCAATTTACATAAATAAAATAGAAACTATTATCTAAAATAGGATCCCTTACAAAATACAAAAATAGCTCCATACCAACGATGGTACCAATTAACCCTAACAAAACTCGCTAAACTAATGCATGAGGCTAGTCACCGCTACCTTGCTCCATTGCACAATTTTTTTCTTTAACCATGCTATGTATTCTCTAAACACCATATTAGCAGAAAACATGACAAAAATAACAGATGCTTTGTACCAAAAATATTAAATGATATATAAATTATTATTTAAGTTTATTAAGTTTTTTAAATTTAAATACTTGTTGACTTGCAAATTAAGGAGTAAATCAAATCGTAAACTTAAGTTCATATAGGTTTTCTATGAGCTTAACTAAAAATTATATCTAATAATCTCCTAATTTTTATTTATGTTGCTCAATAAATTCTTTGCATCAAAATCTTGTAGGATACAAAAAAAAATATTTTTAAATTTTTTTAATATTTATTTCGATTTTTTAAAGTGACTTATTTTATATGTAAATATTCATTATCTTATTAATATTTGAGAGTCATCTTAAAAAATAGAAAATATTGATACCCATAAATTTTCATATAAAGAATCTATTAAGCAATATAAATTAAAATTTGAGATAATTAAATATATTTTGAGTTAGACTCATAAGTTAGATTTACTTTGTTATGTGAATGTATTACTGTAAATAACCACTATCCACATATCAAAGTCAATACATCTGAACTCATATTAAAAAAAACCAAACATAATAGTCTGGCTGCTCTGTTTTTCGCTCAACCACAAAATAATATTTGAATTACTAGAGAATTAGTCTTTAATATGATGGCAAAAACTATATTCAATTCTTCTGGAAAAGTCACAAATTCAAAATTCGAATGAAAATTCTTTATAAATATTTAAATATAAGTGGAATTTGCGATACATAAAAAAATCCAAGTATGTGGCTCAACTGGATCTGTTTGGGCTCGAGTTAATATGACTTAGTAATTAAATACGCTGAGTTTGAGTTGAGATTGACTCAACTCAAATAACAATAGCTTATATGTTTATTTTTTTCATCAAACTCTAACCCGATAACTCGTCTTTCATTCTCTCTCACAATCTTAGCGACGTAGCGATGCTTCTTACTCACTTGAGACTCGACTCGTATATTTGGCTCGGTAGTTTTTTTGTCTGTCCACCCGTTTAAATTGGTGCAACAAAAATATTATTGAAAATATGATTTATTGAAATATCAATCTTGTATCAACTCTTATATATACTAGCTTTATTGATGCATCAATTTTATAATTTGTAGATGTATAAAATTTAAAAGTCAAATTGAGTCAACACACATGTATTGGTTCATGAGCCAGCACGTGAGCTAGCTCAAAATGGGACGAGCCGAGCTTGAGCGATTTTTCAGCTCGTAGCGTTTCACAAGCTCAACTCGACTTGGCTCGTATTTTCATGAGCTGAGTTTGAGTTAAATCCAACTTTATTCGAACTCAATTCATTTGCAGCCCTAACTGAAATAAACTTTCATCTTTATTCAAATAAAAAATATTCGAACTACTACTTGCTGATTTGCAAATTTTCGTCTGAAAAACTTATGTAGCTTCACATTAAAAAAAGATCGCAGGGAACTAAACAAAGAAAAAATATATAGAAGCTTATACACTATTATTTTTGTTTTTCCTACAAAACACGTTCCAAGTACAAGCAAAGAGGTGAGAATTTATGTCAACTAATTATTTTAGTTTTTAAATTGTCAATAAATCAATTTGATAACTTCTGATATAAAAAAATAATCCATAATACTGTCCTCTTACGAGAGAGCCTCCTTGTTTGTTCTCAAACTTAATCAAGGAATTAAACTAAATAATTTTTAAACGTAATAATATATATCTTCAGGTATGTTTGGATCGTGCAAAGAATAGCGCAAAAATAGAGGAATTGAGAATAGCACATGAGGATAGTGAAAAAATAGTGATTTTTCGGTTAGCGCGAGGATAATAAAAATGTGATGTTATTCCGAATGGTAAAAATATTATTTGGAATAGTAATGGAGAGTTGAGAAGAACAGCAGCTATTCCATGCCCCTATGTTTTTCACTATAAAAATGTGATGTTAAAATGTGATTTGTGTTTGGATGCATAACTGTTATTCTTATTTCGATAATAGCAACTATTTTGCTATTCCTAGCCCATCCAAACATACAAATAATTGACTAGAAGAAGTACTTATGTTCAAAGGATTTGCAGTTTTTTTGTATACAATAATTATAATAATTATATTATTAATAATAAGAGTGATAAAAGTAAATTTGAAATTTACGAATGGCAGCGCGCCACTGGCAGTGGTGCATTTGCCCTTGCTCATCCTGATCACGATCCATTACCATTGATCAACATTACTACCGCCGATCAACCACCAAAGACGTCACTGACAGTGCGCGTTTACAAAGACTCCACTGCCAGTGACGTGTTTGCTCCGTGCCACTGCCATTCGTAGATTTCAAATTTTACTTTTATCACTCTTATTATTAATAATATAATTATTATAATTATTATATACAAAAAATGAAGGATTTGCTATTCTGAAGGACTGACTAATATAATTGAACAAATGACACAAAATGGCCCTCTGACTGTATAATTGAATTCCAAGTACACATTGAGGGCGTGGTCACCTTTTTCCAATGAAAAAACAGTTAGGAGTATAATCGAGATATTAAGAGATTATATATTGAAATTTTTTAGTAGTATTGAAATATAGTCCTCGACTCCTAGCTAGGCTGCTAACATTAATTATCTCTTATCTGTCATCTTCTTTAACTAAGTTGAAAGTTTATCACGTTGGAATTCAATTTATATTATTTTCTTAAGCATGGCTACCGGCCACATTTGGTAGGATAAGGAAAGACGATGCTCTCTCTGAGGAAAAAAGCTGCAAAACATGAGATAGGAATTGGTCTTTCCAGTAAAATCCTAATTGGAACAGCATCTCTCCATTTTATGCAAAGCTGCCCCCTGTTTTCTGAGGTTTTGAACTGCATGAATTATGTGATCGCATTAGGTCGAAATGGAAAATGGAAGCGTCCATTTATATAATGGAGAGAACCAAACATAGGAAAGTCGTTACTCGTTATATAACGCAGTTGCAGTTTATGATCTGACCAAATCGAAAAATTTGTCCCGGAAAACTACCTACAGAAATTTCAAACCTCTTGACCAATCTATTGTAGTAGACTGGCACCACTGTTAATTCAACTGCAGCACCTATATATACACACCTATCTCTCTCCATGCACCCTTCATCTCCATCTGACAATCTTAGTATCAAACTCACCTACTCACAAACTACATACTTAACACTAGCTATTAGTTTTACCTGAGAAGAAGGCATTTGTAGAATTTGTTTGTAATGGCAAGGTTCAACACTAACCAAAGACCTCTTGTCAAGCTGTTGCTACTGCTAGTATTTCTACTGTTCAATAATTTACAATATATCGATGCTGCAAGGTTACTTCACGGAAGCTGGCCGACTAGTTTTCTTAGCTCATTGCCGAAAGGTGGACCCGGATCAGGACCATCTAACTGCACTGGCAACACCAGCAATAGTGGTGGTTCGTGTTCCTGATTTAGATAGAAATTTCCAAGAAAGGCATTGATTTAATAATTCGTACAGAAAATCTCGATGCCGGCCTTCTAAGCATGAGAAATACATTTGTTTGTAAATATATGATTTAGCTTTTGATCACAGTAGCTTGTTAAATTTGTTCATTCTTTGTTACCGAGGAAACACTAGAAATTGATCAAACTTTCTGTCCAATAGATTAATATTTTAGTAAAGATGAGATGAAGCTCTTATCTTTTTTAAGATTAATAGATATTTTCTCTGTTTTTGACATGACATATAAAAATAAAATTAATTAAACTCTCCATTTTACGGTTGTCGAGGGACAATTGCATAATGATTATAGGGGTGTCTAATCAGTATATATCTGTTGAATTTCATGAAACAGTAAAGAGAATTTATTGAATGATTTAATTTTATTCAAAAGAGTTTTAATTTTACAAGAAGTCTATGAGATATATATACAAATGTTAGCAACTGCTACAGTACATGTCTAACGTATACGTATTATATTTGGAACAAAACAGAGTTGCTTTAATTACTAAATGACCATTACTTTATTTCTCTAATTTGGGCTGAAGAGAAATGTAATCCAAAAAGTGTCTAAGACCCAAAATATCTAAACTAATTCTATTGTAATCAATTTGACTTTTCAACACTCTCCATCAAATTGGGTTCATATAGATTGAATGAGCTCAACTTAGTATGTTTTAATGACTTGCTTTGTTAAGTGTCTTCGTGAAGATGTCTGCCAATTGCTCGTGGCTCCTAACAAATTGTGTTTTAATTTCCCCCTATTGCACCTTCTCCTTAACGAAATAACAATCAAATTCAATGTGTTTCGTTCGCTCATAAAAAACTAGGTTTGAAGCAATATGTCGTACAGCTTAGTTGTCAAAATACATTTCAATGACTTCCTTGCACTATGTCCTCATATCATGAAGTAGGTGTTTAATCCACACTAGCTCGCTTGCCGTGGATGCCATGACTCAGTACTCGGCTGCTACACTGGACCTAGCCATAACATTTTATTTTTTATTTTTTTCATATAATAAGGTTACCACCTACAAAAGTATAAAATCATGTGTTGATTTTCTATCATAGTTGTTTGCCCAATCTACATCAAAGAAACCAACCACATCATTAGTTTCGTTTTTCATCATCCAAATATCTTGATCTGGAGTACCTTTAAGTATCCTAAGTATCATATCAATGGCTTCCAGATGACTAGTACGAGGAGTGTACATGAATTGACTTACCATACTAACTGTAAATGAGATATCTAGTCTTATAATAGGCAAGTAAATTAATTTGCCTACTAACATTTGATAATGTCCCGTATCAGATAGTGGTTCACCTTGTTCTGGTCCAAGTTTGTTATTAGTTTCCATTGGAGTTTGGGTTGGTCTAGGTCCTAATTTATTAATCTCTTTTAATAGATCAAAGATATATTTTCTTTGAGATAGAAATAAACCCTTGTTCAAAGTAGATATTTTCATTCCAAGAAAATATGATAATTATCCTAAATCTTTGATATCAAATTATCATTTTAAATATTGTTTAACCATTTTGTTTTCTTCATTGTTATTTTCGGTTATGATTAAATCATCAACATACACAAGAATAATAAAGATAGAGCTTTTTGTATATTTAACAAACATAGAGGAGTCTGCGGTGCTTTTGATAAAATTAATTTTTAAAAGAGAAATACTTAGCTTGGCATATCACACTCTTGGAGATTATTTTAATCCGTAAATTATCTTCTTCAATTTGCACACTAGAGAAGAGTTTGAGGTATTTTGTGGCCGGGAGGAAGAGTCATATAGACTTCTTCATCCAAAATTTCTTGAAGGAATAAATTTTTTTACGTCCATTTAAAATAAAGGTCATCCTTGATTGGTAGCCACCGATAATAATATCCTAACCATGTTCATTTTGGCTACCAGTGCAAGAGTATCTTGATAATCAAGGCCATACGTTTGGATAAACCATTTGGCTATTAATTTAGCCTTATACCTTTCAATGGAGTCATCATAATTATATTTTATTTTATATATATCATTTACAACCTATAATTTTTTTGTTTGGTAATTTGACAACATCTCAAGTGACATTTTTTTTTCAAAGTTTGAAGTTCCTCTTTCATAGCCTTACACCAAATGGGGTTCTCGTTGACTTCATCAAAACTTATTGGTTCAACTTCTTTAGTGATGTTACTAAAAAATGCTCTGTATTGTGGATATATCTTTTCATAACAAATGAAATCTTGAATAAAATACGTTACCTTATGGGATACATAATCCCTTAACCTTAGTGGTGGTCAAGTTTGCTGAATAGATCTTCTCAAGGCAATTTATTCTACTTCTTGTTCTTGTGATTATTCACTTGCTTCATTCTCTTCCTCTTCCCCTGAAGAAATTACCCTTATTTCTTTGGATATTTTATCCCTTTGCTCAACCTATTTTTGAATGCTTTCTTGTGGAAAGACAAACACACTTGGAAGAATATTAGGGGTTGATTTTGTACATCATCATGAGAGCCATTTGATTGGTGGGTTGGTTTATAGTAGGGTTCATTCTCCAAAAATGGCACATATCTTGAAATATAGAGTTTATGATTTTTTGGTCATAATATTTGTATCTCTTTTTTCCGATGAATAACCTAAAAATATGATTTTAATAGATTTTGCATCCAATTTATTATTTCCTTTTGTATTGTACAAAATAAGTACACTTAAAAACTCGAATGTGATCTAAATCAATTTTTCTATTCTTTAGAATTTCAAAGGGGCTCATATATTATAAAATAGAAATTGTACAATAATATTGCATAGAAAATAAAATTTAATGATTCTCCTCATTTCTCGGATTGCATCTTTGCGTCGGCATTGTTTGTCGCTCTTATGGAGGGGTTTCACACACACTTCATCTTGTTTCTTACGGATGGATTTCAAATACACAACATCACACCAGGCATGAAAGATGTTGTCATTCCGAGCACACTTCACTTGCATAAAATTCACGGTTTGGATTCTTATCGATGTGAGACACAATCACAAAACATGGAGAATCACACTTTTTATAAATGTATTGCGGTATCATGGCTGAATTACAGCTTCCTGCACTATCAGTCTTCATCTCTAATTTTAAATAAACAAACAAACATAAAACAAACAATTAGACCGTATAAAATAGCCTGTGACAGCAATAATAACTCTCCTATTGATGCTGGTATTGATGCCTTTGTGTTAAATATTCTTCAAAATTATATAAAACATAAGACCCAATAGATTAACAGAGAAGCAATCAATTGAAGGAACAATTGTTAGGCTTAATAGGTTCTTGATTTACTTGATCTGTCCCAGTCTTTAACTTCCTCTGTAATTAATTCGCTGCTCAAGTAAATATGTCTGACCTCTGAGTCAGCTGTTAGTCTGTCACGTGATTAGGCCAATCTTATATTGTTGCAAGCCTTCAATTAATAGCCTTTACATGTATATGATGTACATAGACTCCTCTCAACACTCAAAGAAAAAAATCAATTGATTTTTTATCTTCCGATTCGAATAAAATGATACCCAAATTAAGACAATTTTGTGAATAAATACTTCATGTAATGGTAAATTAGATTATTGGATTAAATTTTATTTAAAATATTAGAGCTTTGATCATCAATGCAAAATAAAATAATATAATAATTCTAATTTCCAAATCGATGGGCCAATTCTCCAAATCGGGAGACCTTACGGTGTTTTGCGAAGCAAAAAGGCGCTTTGCTTCAGTTTTAAATCTCATTTACCGAGAGCTCAAAATATCAATTTAATTAGTCCACAATAATCTAGATATTGAAAACTTATTGAATACAAAAAATTTACTATTTTTGGAGCTTTGTAACTATTATTTTTAATTTTTGAAAAATGATAATTTTTTAGGTGCAATTATCATTATTTTATTATTATTATTGAAGCATTTTTTAAAATCTTAAAAAAAATAGTTAAAAAGCTCCAAATGTAATCAAATTTGTTATTCCATAAGATTTGAATATATAGTTTATGTTAGGTGAATTAGATTAGCAATTTAAATTTTGATTTTGTGAGATTTTTTTTTAGCCGAAGCAAAACCCTCTTTGCTTCGTGAAGCACCGTAAGATCTCTCTCTATATAGTTCAACTATGATGTTTACACAAGTACTTTGTTCCCTTAATATTTAAATTCTAAAATTTTGTATGTGATATTTCAATTTAAATAGTTTACAAAATTCTTCTATCATAGTCTTGTAAATTATCATTTTTTATCATATTTAGTGTTATTTCACTTTGCTTAATATTTTTTTAACATTAAATGTCAAAAGCTTAATTTAGTTGGAAATATAATGCTATCAGTACGTACAAGGGCTTCTGACAGAAATGTGTTAAATAAGGCAAAACTAGTTGAGCCTCTTGTTAATTGTTATTGAAAAAATAATTTTAATATTGGTGAAAGACTCTACTATATGAGTGTAAAATATGGATCTCCTGGTTGAAAATCATAATATCTGATATCATTTTTTTTGTGAGGATCAGAAATTAAGTGTACGACAGTGTTTTTTTTTTAATTTCTTTTTCTGTTGTGAGATATTAATTACATTTACTCATCACTAAAGCTTGTTGTTTCCATCCATTTGTTTTATTTATTGGTTTGCTTACCATGTCGTCCAATAGGGCCAGTAAAATCGATAACAACCAAATGCTTTGAAAATATAATTTTGCAGAACAACAATACAAATATAACACTCTAATGAGCGAAGCAATTTGAATTTAAAGAGAAATAAATAATGAAACGTAGGATTACACCTTTATGTTACACTGAAGCTTAAATTTAACGTCTTCTAATCATCGGGAGAAGAAAAACAGAATGAAAAAATATTGAACAGCATGCATTTACAAAAAGAAAATTGTTTCCAGAAATGCGTTTCAAAAAAAAAAAAGATAAAAATTAATTCTAGTAGAACAGAATCGCACTTTATGGGCACGAACCACCGCCGTTGTTACCGTTGCCTGTACAATTAGTTGGCTCACTTCCTCCCAATAGCCTAGCGGCGTGGAGGTGCCACACATTGGACAACACCAGGACCAGGCACAGAAGCAAAATAATGACCCCCCTATGGTTTTCTCCTAGCCTCATGATTGGAGATTTAGTTGGGGTTTTGGCAAGCAAAGAAAAGAACTAAATAAGCTACTCTTCTTGGAAACTTGAACATTTTTTTCTCTCTTTGTACAAGTGAAGATATGAGATATAAATGAGAGTTGCATGTTGGGTTGATATATATATGCGGGATGCAAGAAATTAAGCGTGTGTCAGATTGTATGGGATGTTTGGTCTAGTTAATAATTTGGCAATCCAACTTTCTGTATGGAATAAAGACTTGATGGTGTACAAGGTTTAAAAGTAAAAACAGGCATGCGTGTCAAATAAGTTCGAAGTTCAAACACTAGTGACAGCCTTAATTAAAGTATATGTACTAATCTGTCTGAGTTAGATTACGGTGCTATGAGCACAGATAATTTGTGTACTACGGATTATTTTTATTTTTATAATTTAAATGATCAATTTAACCATTCAAAATATTTTTTATATAAAAATTAAGTTTTATACCAAAATTTATATACTTTTTAATTTTTTTTACTATATTTTTAGAGTAGCTCAATTAAACCAAGTAATTTTCTAGTTATCTAAAAAATATATAATTTGATCTATAACTAGAGTTTTATATGAAAATCTTTTTAAGTGGCCGGATTGCCCAATTGAATTTGGAAAATGGATAAACGATATGTAGTAATCGTCTTATCCATACTAAACATAGCACAATAGCCCAACTCTCTCTCTCTCTCTCTCTCTCTCTCTCTATGTAACAGTATGTAGTACTCGGCTTATCCGTATTAAACATAGCACAATAGCCCAACTCTCACTTTATATATATAGAGAGAGAGTTTGTCTATTGTGTTTCCGTAGCATTTCGGATGAAACATTTATGGTCCAAATTTTATTTTTTATACTTGAAATTTTAATTAAGTAGCTCAATAAAAAAATTATCATAATCTTATAGAACACTATTTTTTATCATATTTAAAATTATTTTACTATGCTTAATGATTTTTAGAAGATAACCCAAATATAATGAAAAATTATATAAAATTATATGTCAAAAGGGTCATTTTCTAAAAATTTTTAAGCATAGTAAAATAATTTCAAACATGATAAAAATTAGTATTCTACAAGATTATAATATAAATAGTTTATTGAACTACTTAAATTAAAATTTTGAGTATTAAAAATTAAAATTTTAATCGTAAACATTTCGCCTAAAGTTCTACTAGAAATATAATAGACAAATTATATATATATATATATTAGGATATGGTGTTTTGTAAAGCACAAAAGTGTTGTGTATTTTGTGCTCTATTATTAATTGTAAGTCAGAAATGATCGATCTAAACCGCTCAATCTAATCTTCATATCAAAATCTATTAGTAAACTAAATTTTATATTTTTTGGATTTCATTTGCTATTTTTTTGGATAGGGGGGAAACCATCATTTTTGGATGAATCAAAATTCTCAGATCAAATCATTTTCTCCTCATCGGAAAAAATAGCAAAAAAATTTAAAAAAATATATATAATTTGGTTTACTAATAGATTTTGATTTGAAAATTAGATTGAACGGTTTGTATCGATTATTTCTGATTTAAAATTAAAAATAGAGCGCAAAACACACACGCCTCTGTGCGTTGCAAAGCACCATAGTCGGAATATATATATATATATATATATATATAGAGAGAGAGAGAGAGAGAGAGAGCTAGGGTGCTCCATGGAGCATCAAACCTCTTGTACTTCACGTATGTATCTCGAATATAAAATTTTAAATGGCCGATCCAAACTATTGAACATGATCTTCATATTGAAATATCTTTCTAGATCAAATTTTATATTTTTTTGATATTATTTGCTATTTTTTAGATGGATACAAAGTTTGTTGATCTAACGATTTCTGCATTATCCAAAACTAGTGATTTTGTACTCATCTAAAAAATAGTAAAAAAATTCAAAAAATTATAAAATTTGATCTTGAAAGATATTTCAATATGAAGATCATGTTCAATGTTTGGATCGGCCATTTGAACTTTTAAAGTCGAGATACGGACGTGAAGCACAAGAGGTTTGGTGCTCCATGGAGCACCCTAGCCTATATATATATATTCCCTATTGTTTTCTTTAGTTATGATTTATCAGTTTCAATTAGTCTTATGACTTTTACTACTATAAGTCACCGTCTCCACTTGTAACACTGAAACAGTCTAACATACTCTTCATGCGGAGACCAGCACATCTGTTCTTATTAGACTTGAATGCTCTCAAACTTGTATGTTTTTTTCCCAAAAAAAGAGAGAGAGAGAGCAGTGAGTGTCACTTTCTAAGTTTCTATCGATCATAATTTTTTATATATCTACATGAAAAAAATATTGCTTTATTTGTTACGGTATTCTGTTGTTAATGGATAATTTTCCCAATAATTGCTATTGATATCCTCATCAATTGTATAATATATTTTGAAGATCATCAACAATTGTATGACATAATTTGAAAATAAATCATCAATTGTATAACGTGATTTGAAAAAAAAACTACATACGTCGTCAGCAATTGCGTAATATAATTAATTTGATTATTCCAAGATAATCCATTTAGAACCATATGATGTACATCTAGGGGCGGATGTAAAGAGGGCTAGGGAGTAGCTGCTTAATTATTTCTAGATTTTGAAAATTAGTACTTTTAGGTAATTCTGAAAATTTTGTTTGCCCTCTGAATTGCTTAATTATTTTTATTAAGAAAAATATTTAATATCATGAAAAATAAAATAATTATGCAAATGTTTCAAAATATAAAGTTGTGTAGAGGAAAACTTCCTTCATCAACTTAATTATCTATTACTTTGAGTTCTACTTTGTTGTTATTTTTAATATATAAAATGATATTATTTTGATAGTTTTTTATTAGATGAGAATATATTAAATTATATATTTTTTATTTAGTATCTGATTAGTTAATGAGTTCAAACCCTATAAACTATTACAATCTAATAATTGTCTTACTTAATTAAAATCTTGCATCTACCTGTGTACATCTAATATTTTTAAATCGATCCTGGTCGTATCCTAGCTAGAATGTGATATATAGTTCAGAACTTATAGATTGTCTCACAACCGTCTGAAATACTTAAATCGTGTTATTTCAATTGAAAATATGGAATTTATATCCTCTGATGCACAGCATTCTGGAAGTTCAATTGTGTTAAGATATTGTGCAAAATAATCTCAAAAACTCCCCATAATTTACCCATTTATGTTGGGAAGTAGAAGCAATTCAGCATCCAATTTTTTTTTTTTTTGACAAATACAAATGGGAGCGCTGAGAATAGATCGAATAGCGTTTTTGTAATTATTATTTCAACAACAACAACAAAGCCTTTTATCCCAAATAAATAATTATTTCAATTTGAAATTTTTTATAATGGGTTAATAGGGAAAAAAAGGAGTTTGACAGGATCCTTTATCATCTTATCTTTTTATCTTAGTCTTTAATTTACTTTCTATATATTTGGATGAAAAAGTTATCTTATTATATATGGAACTTGGGAAGCCCCAAACACAAATTCATACAATTGTTTACTATGTGCAAATAAATCTTTAAATTGGTATAAACTAACTATAAACCGTGTATAAGTCGATTTGCATGGTGTCATTGGTGTGAATCAACTATTTGAATAGTCTAGTACTCGGTAAGCATGTTTTACTTAAAAATTTGAATATAAGTAGTACCATGACTTGGTCGGTCCTGATACCTAATTTAGACTGTAGAGATCAATACCCTCCTTAATTGATTAATAAGTATACAAAAACATGTACATATATATTAAGGATGCCACTTCCATTTTGTTTTAGTAGACAATATTTAATATTTTCGGTTAACATACCCAGTACCATCGTAGTCGATCAAAATTTTGCTTTTGACAAATAAGCCTTCCGAATATGCGGTCAGTGAAAACAAAACTTTTTTTTTTTTAATAAAAGATAGAGGTCAAGCCTCTTCCTTTTGAAAAAAAAAATTATTAAATTGGCAATAAAATACAAAGTACAGCTAAAAGGACAAAAATTCTAGTTAACACTAAAATTTAAGTATAAAATGAACAAAATATCCTAGCTTTTTCCTGTAAAAAAATTAAAATATTTACAGTTTATGGCTCTTTTAATTTTGAGAAAGTTGGTTTAAAAAAAATCTTAATTGTATGCTTTGGAGGGGAAGAAATAATTATATAAAATTAAGTGTAATATTTTACTTCCAATTAAATGAACCCTTCGAAGCTAAAAAAAATTGCATATAGGTGAAAAGCAAATCGGACATATAAAATTAAAAAATATATATATTGCGGGATGCTAATTTAGTCAGAAAATTTTCTGCCCCTGCTTATGAATTAGCAGGCATTATTGTAAATACCAATTTGTTAGTATTTTAGTCGTCTTAAGTAAAAGCTAGTATAAATTATAATTAAATTAAGAAACCTCCACTGACTAGTGGAGTAAAAATGATTAAGTATTCTAAGTCGTTTAATATATTAAAGTGAAGTGATTTAAGATCAAACATTTTTTTATCCATACTATTTCATTTATTTATTCCAATTATATAAAATAGTACTACAACTAATTAATCAATAAATCCTAAACCCTAAACCCGTATTATAGGCTCAGACAAAATAAAATATTGTTCTTAATTGGCGCATGTTGTCACTCCAGCATTTAATATATAATTTTTAATTCCATTAACCATAAATATGCATATTGTAATCATGAAAATCATGATAAATTTAACAAATTTCAATATTACTGAAATAACTTGAAATATCCAATATGTAACGATATTTGTTTAAAACACGATTAAAATTTAAATTGCATAAAACCGAGGCTTTATCAATCTACAAGACTGACAATATGTTTATAATCTTTTTCTATATTTAAAAAAAAAATTGACTTGTTATGAGAAGATATTGTCAGTCTAGTGAGTTAAATTGTTTTCAATAAATTTAATTCGACGCATACAAGAAACCAAGCATAACTGAGTTTAGTTTGCACCGGCCACATAAATGTGTTCAACATGAAATTCACGAAATATGTCTGAAAAAGGAAAGACACGATATTCGACCCGAGAGAATCTGAAAACATTACACGAGTCGTTACTCGTTACTGACGGATGCCAATATGCCATGATCTGACCAAATCAAAAGGTCTCAATTAGCTACCTGTAGAAAATTCAAACCTTTAGACCAATCCACACAGATGTAGACTCGCACTTAAGTCTATTTTCATCACCTATATACATCTACCTCTCTCCATGCATCCTTCATCTCTACTCGAATTCTCAATATCACAAGAGAGAACTCACGAGCTACAACACTTAAAACTACCTATTCGACTTCAAAAGAAATTAAGCTTTTGCACGTAGGATCTGGTTCTAATGGCGAGGTTCAGTACTAATCAAAGACCTCTTGTCAAGTTGTTGCTACTGCTAGTATTTATATTGTTCCATCTACAATATATTGATGCTGCAAGGTTACTCGAGGGAAGCTGGCCAAGTAGTCTTCTTAGCTCGTTGCCGAAAGGCGGGCCCACTTCAGTGCCGTCTAAAGGCACCGGCAATCCTAACAACCACTGATTTTGGTAGTTCTTGCTGATTTTGAACTTGAAGTAAGCACTTTTTGGTATCAGGTACTTGGATGTAGAAGAGAGGTTAATTTGTATATAAAGTTGATGTCCGCTCGCCTTCAAAGCATATGAACATACATTCTTTATTTTTTTATTTTTTTTGTGTGTATATATATATATATGAAGTTAACTTTTGCTCAATATCTTGCAAATTTGTTCATTCTTGTAACTGAAGAAACAATAAATTGGTCAAACTTTTGTTGTCATTTTTTAGATGTGATATATATCTCACACCTTACATTGTGTATGTCCTCAAATTAATTACATGTATTTATGTGGACATATGATAAGAAAATATCTCTAGTTAAAGGTAACTTCTCAACACATCCTATAAAAATATATTTCTGTGAATCGGAAATTAATTACTTTCATTCTGGAAGATTAAAGAATCAGACATAAGTTTGTATATATATTTAGAGGAACAAAAAACGTTGAACGTTTTCATGCTAATTAAATTTAACGAAATATTTAGAATAAAAGGTGCGCTCATGGAATACAACAAAAAATGATCTAGAAACACAAAAAGGGAAATTGAGAGAGACTAAAATAGTACGTATCTGTAGAACGCCACAAGTTCGAAACCTGAATAGAGATACCACCTGTAAAAATTTGAAGTTGAGAAACTTGATTCCATCTTTATCTAAGAAAAACATATGTTAAATTAACACTATATAGCAGCTATTTTGCTTAATTAATTATGCATTCATATTACTACTAATTAAGAAAATACAAGTAGTTTTTACCATACACCCTTTAGTTCTTGTTGCAATGAAGACATTAGACAGTAAAAAAAAAAGAATAAAATATAGGCTCTATTATATAAAAAAAATTCAAGCAAGAAATCATGGGATTTCAAAAAAAAATGCAAAAAGTGTGCAAAGTACGTTAACTTTGCTAAAATGCCCGCTAATTGTGCACTATGGCACTATATGGGAAGCTATAGAGAAACAAACTGCTAAAATGTATATTTTTGTTAACAGTTACCACCATATTTTGTATTAATATCATTAATTAATATCCTTTTATTGATAATCAATATGTAAGTTATTTTATTTTGAAAAAAAAAAGTATATAATTAAGTTGTACTTTGTAACGAATGCATAACATATGCACAAGTTTGTTCAATTGTATATTCTTTTGTGTCACACATTGTTAAATGAAAAATGAAATTTCATTGGCAGCAAAATTGTCAATAAATTTTATTTTGTATATGAAGGGAAGTATTATTTCAAGAGCAATAATTACGATATTAAGAACTTTACTCTCAACATTATAATTATTGCTCTTGAAATAGCATTATCTATGTATTATTTTAAAAACAATAGCTTTAATATTAAGAGTAGTACTCCCAATATTGCCCTATATGGAAATGGAATACTATATGATTGTTGACTTGTAGATTCCTTTTTTTTTTAAGTTAGTGGTAATGACTTGTAGATTGTACAATGACTATAAAACTATCAGTGAATATAAAAGGCGATTTGAGCTCGCAAAACCAATTTTGTTGCTGTTTTCTTGATTTTTTTTTAATGTAAAGCAGTTTCTTGAATTTTGGAGAAACTATTAGTGAGATTTTCTGAAGACACGAAACCCTTTCCGCCAAAGAATGTTACTTTATCAAAGGTTCCGCCTTTGAATGATGTGACCAAGTCCACACGGAATTGAGTATGCTTGGAGTCAATTAACAAAGGCCTGGTACATTTTGGTCCCAAAATAAAAGCCCAAAAGTTTCATTATACTGTAGTCAAGTTTGACTAACAAAACTTGCTTGAAAATGAGGGCGGGCATGGTTTGGTATCATTACTTTCTTTCCAAGCTCTTAGGAGACCATTCAAATTTGCAAGCATTTGAAACACCGGAATGCCTCGGTTGGTTGACTATTAATAACATCAAGCGTAGACTGCTATCCATAGATTTGATCAAGCTTAGAACATAGACTGTCATGGATTTGAAATATTACTAGTACAGTTTATAATTCAACCTTAAGCATGGACTGCCATATGTTTGACTAATGACCTCTTTATATAGAATAGACTTTAACTTTGTTCACTTTTTTTTAGGTTTAATCTATGTTTCACCTGAAGAGCCGGACAAAAGTTACTTTGTTCACTATGTTTTGAATATTTTGTGTTTGACCAAGGAAAGAAGAAAGCCTATCTGTCAGTGCACATTGCCTATATAGCATGCCACGATCCTATGACCAAGTACTTCTCAATCCACCTACCAAATATTCATCCTTTAACCATTCATAACTTGACTGGCACCAAATGTGTGTGTGTCCCACTCAACAACACTCCTCCCCGTCCTGTGTGTAATGTAACCACACATACACACAAAAAGAGGACCATGGTTGGCTGCCTACAATTTTTCAGCGCACTTATCTGGGGATGTTCGTTTTGTTTTGCTTTGTAATTTGTATGAACATTGCCCAGTTCAATTTTTGTTTTGAAGTTTAGCTTTGCAGAGTAAACTAATAAGTTGCAAATAAATTTAATTATTAAAGGTTAAAACTTAAAAAGTAATACTCCAGACTCTAGTAGTCGAGTACGCTAGGCCTAAAATATCAAACAGAGCTCACAAACATTCAAATTCCATGAGAACAAAAGAATCCAAGTTAGCAATAAACACCCTTACATGACATGATGAGAAGTTCCTTTCCTTCTCCTCATTTCCAACTAAAAATCGAGATACTTATTTTTCGGCAAATGAATGAGATTTTATTGGATATACAAGCCCATAAAGCCCGTCAAATCATAAATGAGATCAAAAGCCATGTATTTTAAGCCGATAAGTGCATTTCTCACTTTTATGGGATCCATAACAAACAATATTCGCGATCAGTATACAAATATTACATGATTCCAAAATAGAACGAGTAGGATTAAGTACTGAGATTATTCAGAAATAAATGAAAAATGTTTTTGGTTAAATAAAGGAAGTTACAATATCTAAGGCAAAAAATGGTATGCTAGATCTCTATATCTATGATCTGAAACACAGGAGATGGCAACATGCAAAATTTCAAATCACTACTCTAGCCTATTTGTATTAACAATGAACGTGCAGAAGAGTCATATGTACCCAGCCATGTCAGAGCATTGTAAAATCTGAAATTCTCAAACAACAAAAAGAAATGATGTTAACATGTGATGCAGAGAACTAATATCTCATATGATTCCCTTGCCTCTTTTATGTTAAATTACCCTCCTAAAAGGTAATACTGTTTCAAAAGAATCAATTTTTTAATGTCTGTGTTTTTTATTTTTTAAATATACTGAAAATAAGCTCATTTTTCTCTTATATAATTTTGCCTGTTCCCAGCTTTTCTGATCATTGACAACATCCCTGTTTTCATAAGTTTGGCAAGTATGCAACCACTTTCTGAATGCACGTGTTCTCAGTAGTTTTGAGCACACAATTTCCTTTGTTAGCTGAATGCATGAGTTTTACTTGATATCTTGTCCAGTCTCTCTGATTTTAGCAAGTCACAAATTACATCATTTTAGTATAGTTGAATCATAGGATTGCCTCTTCACTGATGCAGGCAAGTTGTAAATCGGACATGAAAATTAAATGGGAAAAACTGAAGGTGTGTGTTTTGGCTACTCGAGAGTAAAATGTTGAGTTCCATGAAGGTATAGGATAGCCACTGCCTTCACAATTCAAACCCGGGGTAAAGCAATTTTGTAAAAAAAAATATTGCCACCGTAAGCATGTGTTCAGAAAAATGCATTTCTCAAACATTTAAAAAGCAGGAATAATATTGCCAATGATCTAAAGAGCCAGGATATGCAAGGAAAATTCCTCTCTGTGAATAAGTTCCACTCTGATAAACTCTCTTGCTACAGAAATAGTGAGGAACAGTATTGAAACTGAAAATGAATTAAGTAATATCACACACCTTTTATTGAGCAAGCTTTCTATGTTAAGTTCTTTGCAGGAGATGAATTAACCTTTCTTTTAATCAGCTTCTCAGCTCTGGGCCCCATCTCATTTACAAATTTCACTGATTCTGAGAGTCTATTTAGAAGATTCAACAGAGCTATTACTTCATTCCTTTGTAGTTGCAACTGCATATAGATCAGCAAATTTTCTTTTGTTAAATACAGGTAACTTCTCTGATCTCTAACATGGTGTCCATATAACTTGTATCTTCCTGTGGTTATATTTATAAGAAAATTGCATTGATTCATGTCCAGACTTTTAATCAGTACATGGTGTTTTATTCAGGTTAACTGAAAATGCACAAAAAAAAAAAATCTATTAGAGAAGGTAAAAAGTTCGCATTACATACCCGTTGATTCAAATTGCCATTACCATTGTCATAAAAGAGAATTTTCAAAGCAGTACCAAGGCCTAGAACCTGAAGCTTCCCCCATAGCCGGCATTTCTCGCACCCCACACAGTCTATTATGGCACTATTTTTAAAAATGTATGATAAGCTTGTCAGACCCAAAGTTACAGAAGTAAGCCTTCAGGAACATACTAGAAATATTGATGTTATAAATCATAGAGAGTATTTTCCTTCCAAGCACTCCTGTTTTGGTTTTGTACATGTACAATTTTCACATTTTCATTCTATTTCATACTAAATGCTACTCATTATCAGTGCTGATGCATCATTCTTCAATACATACCTGATATTTCTGAACTGGTTCTGAATCTGAAGCATGAGCTCAGGTCCCTTCTCACCTTTCCAGAGCTTGGCCTCGTCAAACGGTACAGGGCAAGCAGCTCTTATTTTTGGGTTGAATACTAGTTCTCGTACCAATGATTGTGTTTTCAAATCCTCTTGAGGGTTCCCTGTGTCATACTCCGCATGTTCCAGATAATCAGCTGACTGGCAATTTAAAAATGCAAGAAATATTGCTGATGAATTAGAAGAATGCATACTTCCATAAAAAACCTTTAACAGAAAGTGCTGAATGTTTCTTTTGCGTGTTAAAGCAGGTTGGTATTGTAGCAAAATATAGACTATTATTTTGTGCCTAACAAACTGACTTTTTTGGTTTAAACCAGAATTAGTAATATACAACCTATAGAGCCATTAAGTCCATAACGAACACCAACCAAGAGAAGTAAACATCAAAAGAAAATAAAGAACAATAACTAGACCCAACCAGTACACTAAGCCAGAATTTGTACTTTATACCAAGGATAAAGAGCATTAAGTTCATAAGAACATCATTGAAGACAACAAAAATTAAAATAAAATAAAATAAAGAATAATTATGAGACCAACAGGTGCTTTAAACTCATAATCATATCCAATGGCGCTAAAACATCAAGCTTCATAAAATAATAAACATAAAGATTATAAGATTCTGGGATAACAGGAGATAACCTTTGTAACAGCTCGAAGAACAAAGAGAAAAGTGAAGTATAAGTTCCTAACCCTCTCTGGGTATCTCATCACACGATCATACAGCAATTCAAGGTTATTACCCCACTGAAAATATAGAATGGAAGAGGATGTAGATACTAGATTAATATAAACTTATACACAGTAACATGGTTATGATAATAATCAAGGATTAACAATTTGGTTTTCATGCCAATATGAGATAGCCATTCATCATTATCGCAGATGTACATATTTGACAACTGGGATAAACTATTATTGTTTTCCATTTGCTTTATTTATTTGCCATCATTTTCCCACTTGTTCAGTGGTTAATTATATAAGAAACTTAAGGCTGAATTTGGATAATTGATGGTCAATTGGTATTGGTGAACTGAGGTCCAACCAGCTCTACAAAATATGCTGAACTAGGAAGTCAGCAGTGGTCATTATGGAAATTAACGGTAACAAGCACGAAGCAGAAAAATAAGGAAAATGATCCAGCCTAGTACAGATCTGTGACCTAATATATGTACCAGTGAATTTGTCAACAAGTAAAAGAGATAAAACCTACAGACTGTGATGCTTCATCAATAAGATAATCAGAAGCAATGTGCACAGAAATCGAGGAATGCAACCCTGATATTAACTTGTACAGCACTTTCTGCTCCGAACAAAGCTCCTCTGAAGGATCTGGAAACAATGCAGATCGTTAATATAGAGAAAGAATGAAATGAAATGTCAAGTGGAAATTTGGAAGTAGAGAGTTAAATTTGTACTCACATTTGGGGCAATTTTCTATATAAATTGCATCCCATATTCGCCGTGCCGAAGGACCAGAATACCCAGTGTACCGTTCTGGGTTCAATTGGAGATTCACATATGTCATCTCAGCTGGAAAGCAAAAGAAATATAATTACTCTCAGGATTAAAAACGCAACGGATCTGATAGTCCCTCTTCATTATAGTAAGATAAGAGACTATCTTTGAACCAGTGGTGTGATATTTTTTTATTTCTCGAGCGCTTATTGTTGATAGCCTTTTCTTCAGTTAAGTTGTTAGCAAATCAGGCTTTTGTTTAATATGTTCTACTATAATTACCACATTGAGGAGTGCACATTAGAATTCAGATCTGTCACAGGTTAGATTGTTAGCTTCATCAATGAGAATTGGGTCAATACCAGTCGTAATTCATGTTTTAAATTAGATATTCAATGTATAGCAGTTGTTCCACACCTCCCATCCTTCCAAAAAAGGACACCCACACAAAAGATGCCACCCCAACCACTACAGAGGAAGGAAAAAAGAAACAAAGAAATGTAACCCAACATCCGTTTTTGTCCAATTAGGCATGCTCTTGTTGAAGTTAGGAAATAGAAATGTGTTGTCTAGGACCATTTCAACTATGATAAGACAAAAGTAACCTAATTCAAGCACTAGTTCGTTGGAAAACATGTAATAAGTACTTATATTAACTTTCAGGTTCTCAAAACTAAAAGTTTTCATGAGACTTTCATACTTTTTGAAAAGAAGCATCATCATTTCAAAAGTTCATGACATTATAAGGGTACTAATCATTTGGAAAACAAATATGCATCGAAGTGCATTTCCAATTCTGAATAGAAAGATTATCCTGACTTGTAAACTTGGGTAAATGTGAGAAAACACTAATTCAAATGCAGAGGCTTCAGACACCATATTGAAATATATGTATAATGGATTTTTAATCAAGCACCCAAATTGAAACATGAGGTATCAGAGTCAAGAGAACAAACTAAAACATAAAATAATTAATGCAATACCAATTAACTAACCATTATCGGTCTCATCATCATATGTCCAGGGGTTATCAACCTCTACCCAACCACTGAAGGCGTTGCTATCGAGTGTTCTATCTACAGCAGCTTCTGGCTTCTCTTCTTGGCACACCATATCGTCTGCTAAGCGGGCCTTTGATGGCTTCTTGAAAGGTTCTGGGAATTCATTATCGGGACATTCACACACCGAGCAATCCCTCAGACGGCACATGCCATCATCTGGCCAAAAGGGACAATCACACCACAGTTTTACCTAGAAGAGTAAATCAAACCAACTCACATTTTATACATATATTGAGTCAAATAGTACTGCCTATTTCAGAGAGAGGGACTTATTGTGTATCCAGGATGCAATCCATAGGTTGCTACACGGTTCAATTAACTACGGGAACCCAAAAAAAATGGAGAATAGAGCTATTAAATGTAATTGCGCCAGTAAAAGTATCTAAATCTAAAGCTATCAAATGTGGGCGGTACAGGATCCAAACGATCAAGAAAGATTCTTTATAGACATCAAAGAAGGCCAAAAGAAAACAAAGAGGAAGACGACAAATTACCTTAAAGTATCTGAAAAACGGAGTTTTAACAAGTTCTTGAAGAATTGGATGCAAAACGTCTTCGTTTAATTCATTGACAGTTTCATAATCGCAACAACAATCCTCCACCATCCCAGAGTACTTCCTCGCATCCTATTTTCAAGAAAAAAGAAAAAAGAAAGAAGAGAGTAAGAATTGAGAAAGAAAATATAGTTGAATGCGGCTAATGTTTGCGTTACTTCTCAAAATCGCACTTACTCTATAAAAGAAAACTTCCCCCAGGGGGCATTTACAGCTGTTGCTCGATATCGAAAGCTTTGAGAAGCTTCTAGAGCTAACAGCTGTGGCCAATAGAAGCGCTACAACTGCACCAACCAGAACCGTCAAGCGCCATCTCCAGCGACTCCGCGACGCCTCGCCCCGGCCTTCTCCGGTGGCAGTGGAACCACCGACCTCGCTGCTCTTCTTCTTCTCCGTAGGATCTGATCGCATCTTAAATTAAACTGTGAAGTAACCAGTGAGATCGGTCACAACTTGGAAATTTAAAATGGGAGATTGGGTATTAAATGAGAGCGTTGATTGAAATTGATATAGTGGGGCGCGGTAACTTGTGCTTAGATAAAGGATATTTTACTGTAGAATATGGAGAGGAGAAGGCGGAGCACGCAGAAAGGAATGAAAGAAAGAATCAAGGCTTGTTTTCCGAAGAGAAGTTAGAAGGGCGATCAGAGGAGAAGATGAGAGACAGAGAGAAGCGCCGTCGTCATCAGTTTTCCCAGAAAATTGACAGTCAACGGTAAACCGGCACCGGAATGTTAATTGTCCGGATATTTCATACAATTTCTATCATATGCAATGATCCACGGGTTTAAGAATAATTAAGATTACGAGAGAGCGAATCAATGCTGATTGCAAGGGAATTAAACATAAAATCATTCAATTCCGTGTGCGTCGTTTTAGTGTTGTGGTTTTTAGTTCTGCGGTTTTGGTGGAGTTAAATATTTGAATTGTTTTTTTCCTAATATTTTATGAGGATTTGTATTTGCGATCCGAAAGATATTGTCTTTTAAATTTAATTTTTATAAAAAAAAAATTTCTTTTGAAGTTTTCTTCTTTACTTCTCATTTCAAAACAAGAGTATGAAATATGTGTCATGATGTGTCAACTTTGTTTAGCGTCAGGTTTAAAAACATTTAGTTAAATAAATTTAGTTAAGTTCATCATTTATTGTTATTTTGATGTATTTCTTTGTGACATGTGAAAGTACTTTTCCTCGAAGTACACACTTGCTATAAAAAATCACCATGACATTTGAGCTGAAAATTATGCCCAAAATATTTTTGTGGCCCTGGAATCTAGATTTTTTATATATGTTTTCTGTCTTAAGATTCATAAAAGAAAAGAAAGGCAATTATTATTATTAAGTAAAAGGATGAAAAATGTTTCCACAACTCCTTCATAACTTAAAATTTAAAAGAAATATTATCTTGCATGATTTAGGATAAAGCAAAAGAAAAATATCAGAGGAAGAATATGAACAATAGTCCTTTGCGGACAATAATTTTTGGAGTTATATTAAAAAAAAAAATTTCGTCCGGACAATAATTTTTGGAGTTATACTACAAAAATAAAATTTTGTCCCTTCACAAAATGCATGTCAATATTTTATAATACATCATTATAATCAAAATTTTTGTATGAGAAAAGACAATTGGTAATGCATTTTGTTTGTGACTTTTGTGGACCGGTTTGAATTTTATCTCAATATAATTTTCTCCCGATAGCAGAGAGCCAGAGACGGTTAGAGAAAAAAAAAATCCAATCTCATATATAGAAATTAGAAAGTTAGAAACACCAAGTCTCAGATACAGTGGGCCTAAGTTTGACCGAGGAGACTCCCACTTTCTTGAAGAAATGTCAGCACGGTTAATTCTTACTTGATTTTTATTTTTAACCTTACGAGGGATATAATTGGCTTTGTTGTCCAACAGTTAAAACTCTGTACAAAGTCGTAAAAGTTAATAGAGTGATAAAAAATATGTGTTCAAATTAAAATGCTTTGACAGTGGACACCTTCATATTACGTAGTTCGACCAATCATGTTTGAGGATTTTGCCACGCTGACATTGTCGGCATGATCAGAGGTAATTGGGTCGGGTCATGGTTTCAGTCAATCCGGGTCGTTAGGGGGCACGTTAGATGGGCTACACATATTAAAATTGATCTCCAAAACAGATTTCTAAGATGGTGAAATTTTTACTATTTATAAACAAATAATAATTGATTAGCCATTAATGTCCCCTTAAAAATTCTCCAGATCTTCGTTCAAGAGTTTTCCGCATGAAGCGCTCGAGTGAATAAAAATAAAAGTGATTCTACACAATTACAAGAATAAAGTAATGTAAATTGTATTGCTAAATTTAGTTATGTGTCTGCACCGATTACAATGTGACTAAAAAGTACTTATACTAAACATATCAGATTAAATTTATATATTTATACTGATTATATTAGGTTAAAAAAATTACTAAAAGTTTGCACTCACTGTATGTGACTAAAAGTGATTGTACTAATTGTACTGAGTATATCATATTAAAAGGTATTTATACTTATTGTTTGTACTGATTATATCCAGATTAAAAAGTGTTCTACTAAATATTTGCACTGACTACTTATGATTAAAAAGTGTTTATATTAAATGTTTGTAGTGATTATATCATGTGAAAAAGTATTTTTCTAAATATTTGCACTTATTATATGTTATTAAAAAGTGACTATACTAAATATTTATACTGATTATATCAAATTAGAAAGTGTCTATAATTAATGTTTGTGCTGATTATATCAGGATAAAATATATTATTACTAAATGTTTGCACTGACTGTATGTGATTAGAAGTGTTTGTACTAAACATTTGCATGGATTATATCATAATAAAAAGTGTCTATATCAGTATTGTAAATAATGAAATGTACTTGACAGACATATGGGGCACCGCCAAGTGATAATTGTTATGTGGTTGATTAATCGAATTTTTACGGATGATTTAGTATTCATAATTTAATATATATAAAAATATTATTTATTCAAACAAAAATAGGTTATTTACATACTTTATTGAAATTTGTGTCTTGATTTTATTTCAGAGATGACAAATAGAAATTAACTATTTAAATTCATATCTGTTGTTATTTTGGGAAAATATATTATAATTTTATGAATGTCCAATTGAGTAAGTAAAATGTTTTATCTAAATTGGTTTGGGCTCTCAAGATTTCACTCAAGCATAAACTATTTATTTGAATGGCTTTAAACAATAACATTCTTATCAAAGATAATTTGTGTAATCGCCGGTGGACTAAGGAAACCTCTTGTGTCTTCTGTTTAGCCATTGAAATAGTGGATCATTTGTTTTTTAATTGTCCTTTTATTGCTGAATTTTGGTGTAAAATATTTACTGATAATCCACAGATAAGATCTCTAAGCATTAATTTTCTTCTCGATTTTTGAAACTCTTGTTTACTCTCATCTAATTTTCACTATTGGAGAATACTATTAACAGCTACCATGTGGGTGTTATAGCTGGAACGTAATAAGAGTGTTTAATTCATCCTCTACCTCTAGAGTTGCTAATATTTACTTCCTTATTTTTCATCTCCTTATATGTTGGACAAGCATATTTTAGTTGGGTTTGTTTGGCACACCATAGAATAGCAAAGAGTAGGAATAAAATTGTTATTCCGACGAAATAATTTGCCAAACGAATTTTAGACTAAGTAGAAGAGTGCGAATAATGCTAATCCAAAGTATACCAACTTATAGGTGGATTACTGGGATTAGCTCTCATCGGAATAACGACTATTGTTTGATTATATTATATTATATTATTATATTATTATTATGATTAAGATTTAGTATTATTATATTATATTTATGATTATAATTTATTATTATATTAATATTATGATTATTTATTATTATATTATCATTATTGTTATTATATTATCGTTACCATTAATATTATTTATTATTATTATTATAAATATAATTTTAATATTATATTATTATATTATGAATATAAATATAATTATTTTATTATTATTTATTATGGTTATTTTTTATCAGTTTATTATTATTTTATTATGTTGTATTATATTATTATATGTTGATTATAGTTATGATTATGATTATATTTTTATTATTATATTATTATGATTATGATTATGGTTATATTATTATGATTATGACTATAATTATTATTATCATGATTATGATTATGATTATTATATTATGATTATATTATTAAAATTATGATTGTAAATATAATTTTTATTATTATATTACTATATTAGATTATGTTTATATTTTATTATATTACTATTATAATATTATTATTTATTATGATTATTTTTTATTACTTTATTATTACTATTATCTTACTATTATGATTATTATTTTACTATTATTATTATCATCAACATTATTAGTATCATAATTATTTATATTTTAACTATTATGAGTAACAATCGACAAACGATATTTTCGCTCTTCCGAATAGTCAAAAATATCACTCTTCAATCACTCTTTTAAAAAATACTATTCTATCACTCTTCCAGAATAATCATTTTTTCAAAGTTATTCCTTGATTTGCCAAACGGACCTGTCGTGGAGATGGATTCAACTGTGAGACCACCTAATACATCTATTCCAGCAGTTCCAGTGGTTGATTCGGGTGACTCTCTGCAGCCTAGGGTAGACCTTAGCTTTGTAATATCTACTATGCTTTCATAATGAAATGAAAGTCGAAACTCAGTTGCGGTGCTTTTTTTTAAAAAAAAATCTAGTTTATATAAAGTCTTTAATTATTAAAATCAGAGTTAGATGAAAAATATATAATATTGTATCCTGAAAAATAAGTTAATGATTGATGATGAAACGTAATGATTTATCTACGGATTATGATTAATCGACCGACTAATTGATTTTGACGGTCATTTTTTACAACATGGTCTATACTACGTGTTTTCTCTGACTATATCAGGTTAAGAAGTCCTTTTACTAGTTATATGTGATTGAAAAATGATTATACTAAGCATTTGGATTAATTATACAAAATTAAAAAGTAGTGTTTATACTTAATATTTATAATGATTATATAGATTAAAAGTATTTTTACTACATATTTACATCGATTATATATGATTAAAAAGTGATTATACTAAATATTTATAATGGTTATATCATATTAAAAACTAATAGAGTAACAAATGTGGATACATATTGAAATTTAATGACTAAAAATAGATAATTTAAAATTCATCAATCAAATATGAATACCATATGAATTGACTGAGCTCCAACAAAATTTACCCAAATAAAAAATATCCAATTGAAGCTTATTTTTCTATGAAGTCTACTAAGTAAAAACGTTGGGACGAAATAAGCGAATGCTTCTTTTCGGAAAAGATGAAGGGGGATAAGTCAAGCTTATAAGACAATTAGAAAAATATTACAATTAAATATGTGGTGTTACATGATTATAACTAAATGTATCTAAATATAATTAACTTGACAACACATCATGTATCATACACATATCAAATTAAGTTATATGATTATATGTTTAAACAATTTCACGTCATATGAAACATGTAGATTTAATTAAAGGGAGAGACACCGTGCAAAAAAAAAACACAGCACGCGAAATAGGTAGTCCATATACGTTCAATTTTTTTTTTATCATTTTGAAAGTTTTGACTATACTCTCTGATGTGAAAATTTTAACAAATATATTTCTGTTTTTTGAACACGTGTTTACACGTTGAGTCTGAACATATGTGCTCGCAAACGCCTACTTACATAATCTTTTTAGGGTATTGATGTTAAGTCGTGAACACAACGTTTAGCTGTGACCCTATGCGTTCAGAAAATAGGAATTTATTTGCTAAATTTTCAGAATAGAAATAATTTTATCAAAAAATGAGGGATGAACAAGAAAAGAATTTATATACCATTGACTATAACTGTTATGAGATAGAGAGTAGAAAACTATATAATAGTACCCTGCCACGGTACAGACCAGGTTCGATCCCTTGGAGCCAACGTATCATTGAAACAAATTTTGCCAGATTTCAACTGCATTTACTGTCAATACGTTGCATTTCCATTCCTTAATCAATACTTGCTCAGTCAGCATGAACACCTTGTTTATATGAAAATTAAATTTCCTAATAACTACTTTCCGAGTTCAGATCAGCATATAAATTTATTCGACCACTCTTTGGATGTTGAACATATAAATTTACTCAATTTGTGATTCTGTTACCTTTTTTTTTTCTCAAGTAACATTGGGTGGCATTGAATTTATACTATAATATCCGCTGCTTCACGTACTGGGTTCACAGGTTCAGTGAACTATAGACAACAGAGCAAAGCTTCACGATATCCCTGTACCTGCAGATTTTCAATATATACCACGCGGTGACATGCTTTTTCTACTTATAAACTCCCAATCATACAAGGGTTCTGAGCTTCATTTTTCAAAAGAAATTCAAAAATCACAAAGAGAAAGTAAGGTAATGTAACAAACACAGAGGTTGAAAAGAGCACTTTATTGCTATGATACAATGGCAGTAGAAAGCTAATTATGAAGAAAATTTTGTCATGACATATATTCTTGATGACATTACAGAGAAATTGGTATTTGCCTTCTTTGTTGGATTTGTCCTCAAGCTTTTGAGGAGATAACTATTACGGTGCATTTTAGGCTGACAAATTTCCTGAAAGGTGCTCGCCACTTCATGTTGCTTGCTACTGCTTCAGAAGTCATATCCAATTTCAGGATGGCGGCAATTCCCAGTCGCAGCCATCTTCATTTCCACTGTTTCATACATTTCCAAACTTGGGTGAATGCATTCTAGCTAATGGCTTTCATTAAGATCGAAAAACACAACACTGGGCTCTCTGATTAGTAGATCTTCCTCACTTGCGAAGTGGTTCTTAGGTCTCCTTATGTTTCAATCTGAGAGGTAAAGGATCCAAAAGAGAGAAGTGTTCGCCTTCAAATGGCCACTTACGGAAGAGGCATGCTCCACTATGTCCTTCTCCCACAAATTCCTATGGTTCCTTTGTGGACATACAGGCCACAACATTGACAGCACAAATAACCTAGAGTTAAGAAATTGATGGATGCACTAATATCATCTCCTAATTGGAGATTAGTTTGTTCTAGTGCAATCAAGTTCTTGAACACTGGTCAGCATTTTCATCTACTGATAAGTATCAAAATACATTATATTGTTGCTCAGTTTCACAACTAAAAGAAATCAAATGAGGATTATTTTGGTTGAATTCTCTTTTCCCAAACTTAATTCCTGCTATTTCACACATTCTTGCCTGGTGCCACTGATTGAACAACTGGCCAGAACAGTTTAGTGATTCACAAGAAGTATCAACCTAACCTCACAAGAAGTATCAACATAACCAGGTCTAAAGTAAATATGATATGACATTGGTGCAACAAATGTTCAAGATCAAGTGGTCTGTCTGATTCTTTGATAGTTTTTGTGCATTCCCATAAATTTTCCCTGTATATTCAGCAATCATGTCTGAGAGTATTGGACTACTATTATCCTCGCCAGTAACAAGTTCATATATTGTCTTCAATATATGTTTATAATATTGTCTTCAATATTAAATTATTGACGGTGAAATTTGATTTTGTATAAGAAGAAGATTGTTAGTCACAAAAAAGTACGGTCATGACCCTTTTTGGTTGTAAAATCTCTCCGATATTGAATTATGGTTGCAGAATATCCAGTCGTTCCCACCTAACATCACTAAATGAAAGAACCATCAATCAGGAACATCTTTACGAACTAGACATGATTTTAGAAAAGCATTAGTGTTTTTCTTTCAAGGTTTTATTCAATATATAGTCCAAGATCTACCATTTGGGATTCTCTATAATTTTAAGCTTGTTTTCCCCATGATAATAAGAACCAGAGGATAAAACTATTGAACTAAGTTGAATATCAATCACAATTGAACTAAGTTGAATGAGATAAAGTGCAACAGAAAAAACCAAACAGGTACTCAAACAGGATATTCAATCCTTGTACTAAAATAATTATAAATCAGAATTTTGTACAAAGAAAACTATATTGAGAGATGAGCATAAACCACTCATACAATTCAATAAAAGAAGCAAAAAGTCCTACTAAAATCCCAGAGGAGAACAACAACAAAAAAGAAAAATATCTATTAACTAATAAGAAAAACCTGAGGCTTAATTAATTTCACTCTAGCATGACTTTAGCACCGATCTCCTTCATCTTCTCAACAATCTTCTCCGCCTCCTCCTTGGTAACCCCCTTCTTTATCACCATTGGGGCCTTTTCAACGAGCTCCTTGGCCTCCTTGAGCCCCAGATCGGTGAAAGCCCGCACCTCCTTGATAACCTTGATCTTATTGGCAGCCTCGAAGGATTCAAGCTTGAGATCAAACGAGGTTTTCTCTTCCTTCTTCTCCTCGGCTGCTGCAGAGGCGGCACCAGCGGAGCCGGAGGCGAAAGATGGCGTTGATCCGGGGAAGAGAAGCGCGAAGATAGGGAGCTGGTCGACACCGAGGCGGGACTGGAGAGCGGAGGAAAGAGAGGAGGCTTCGAGAAGGGTGAGAGAGGAGATCTCGTCGACTATGGCGGAGACACGCGGGGAGGGAGTCGGGAGCGGAGAAGTAGGTGGCTGCCCGGTAGAGGTTTGGGTTTTGGCGGAGGCGGCGGACGGCGGCGGACGGCGGCGAGAGAGCGCCTCATGGTGTCTCGTCTCCACTGAAGAGGGTTTTAGTTGTTAAAATTATACTTGCACCTTTGTTGAAGCCCACGACTGCTATGGTGCTGCCCTTGTAAAAAAATAGGCCCGTTGGCAATAATACTCTCTTACAATCACATGCCTATAGTTATGGGCCAAGAGCCGGAACGGTTTTATGTTCTGACATGATTCAGAACATTATTTCATTTGATAATTTAATTTCAGATTCATCATATCAAAACATATTTTAGAACACTTTAATTTAATCAATTTAAGTTTTTTACTATCACACAGAATATGCATGCAGCATATAAGGAGAGAAATAATCAAATTCCAATTTCAAAAAGATATTCTGAATTTTGTGGATTTATATTGCATATCCACAGTTTATGAAAAATGCAAATGAGAACTTGCAGAAAATCTTAACCTCTCTAGCAATGATTTCCTATAGGGGTGTCGATGGATATCCAAAATTCAAAAATCCGATTCGAATCCGTATGAATGTATCCGCATATGGATCTAAAAAAATTATTTGATAGTTTATTGAATCCATATATGGATCTTAAAAGAGGATCCGCTTTATTTTTTAGATTTGCATTTGGATCTTACATGATTCGAATTTGAATCCATTATAAATTTAATAAAATAATTATCTTCTAATTTTTAATATTTTTTTCAAAAAAATAAAAAAATATAATTATAATAGTTAGATTATTCTTAATAATAATTAGATCATATTATTAAAAATATATATTTCATGCAAGTTAGTTCAATTAGTATTTTAGTATTACATTATGTTTAATATAAAAATCAATTATGATCCGAATCCGATCTGATGTCCATTATATAAATAAATATGAATCAGGTGGAGTATTTAAATCATACAAGAATTTGGAATTTCTTTACACCCTAACTTCCTATGCTGATCGAATTAATGGTAATAATTCATTGGCTGCTTGCAGGGGAGGAAGGTTTCTATACGGCTCACATAATGCAACGAAGAGTTTTATCATCAATTCATCATTAATCGTTATACTGATTATTGAATGTTCACATAATGCCGTGAACAGGAGTTGAAGCCTACAAAATTAACCCTTCTTTTAAAAATTAATCTCCTGCCAACCTAGGAAAAGTTTAATGTGAATTAGTCGTCGATTTCCATATCAGATGACAGGTTGCTGACTGTTTAGTAATTATATATTTGTCATTTTGGTTAAGAAGATAAATTGTAGGTAGACTTTTCCTCGTACATGTTTGCTGATACCAAATTTGATCAATAAAATCAAGTGTATATATATTAAGAAACAATATGCCATCTAAAAATTTTCAGGATATTCGTGTATAGAACTTTGAGGGCTCGAATCTCATACTTTCAATTAAAAATATATATATTATGGAAAAAATATGTCTACTAGAACTCCGAAAAATCATATCTAATTCAATTTCATATTTTAATTTTGAATTATCTTTTGGAAAATGCCCTCCGGATACGTTGTCAATACCATTAGACCCAAGGTTTTAAAATACGATTTCAATATGCATGCGGTTGACCACTGCATAACGCATATACAACATACGGATGCATATACGGTTCAGTATGCGGATTACATATGCGGATATGTATTTTAAAAAATTCTTATAATATTTGAATCGATCATTTATTTTTGAAGAATTTTAATATAAAATAAGAGAATATAATAAGATATTAATATAATTTTAAATATTTTGCATGAAAAATATAATATAATTAATTTTATAGACTTAATACGATAAATATTTTAAAAAATAATGCGTATTGTTGAATATATTGATGCATACTCTTATGTATGCGGCATCGCACCGTATAAACATAAGTGTACCGCATATACGACCATGCGGCCGCATTTTAAAACAATAATTAGACCGAATGACCAGTTCATAACTTATTCGCCCTCTCTCATTCATGTTTTTGCTCTCTCGTCTTAAATCGGATGTTGATTCATCTTAAACCGGACGCCGGTTCATGAATAATTTATTTTCTCTCGCGCATGCTCTCACGATTTCTTCCTCTCTCTCACTTCCTCTCTCGATCTCGTTCCCATTATCTTCTATAAATTATTTAAGATGCAACCTAACATGTACAATATGCAATACAACAGACTTAATATGTGTAATAAAATATAAGAAGCAAAATAGTAAAAATAATGTGCAATATAATATAATTAATATACATAATAAAATAAAACTAGATGCAATTCTGACAAAAATATTTTTGCCATATAACAGAATTAATGTATGTAATACAAAAAAAAACTAAATGCAACATAACAAAAATAATGTGCAGTACAACATAATTAATATAATAAGATACAACATAACAGAAAAAAGTGCAACTGATGAACCTCAATTGCATACACTTTTTATGATCTAGTTAATATCGAAAATTCATCAATTTTTAGTGCATTTAGATCATTTATGATCTAATTCATCAATTTATGAATTAGATCATAAATTGGTGTGTGTTTGTGAAGTGTTAGTTTTTGATATAATTTAGATAAATCAAGTTTAAAGATCTTAAATTGTAGGATGAAGTACTTAATTGAGGAGTCCAAACACTTAGATATGATATTGGCGCACAAAAACATTAGTCGATGCTAGTTTATAATAACAACCCTTACAGTAATAAATTAGTAAAAGAAAAATCTCAAATAGATTAACTTAGAAGTGGATAGGAAAGTAGTTTAAACCCCGAAATTTAGTTTATTATTTATTTTTTGTTGCTTTATTTTAGTTTAATTTCAAATCAATTGTTATTTGTCTAAATTAGTGAAAGTGAGAGGCATACTTTGCTATTGTCCTTGGGGTATTATTATTATTAGGAATTATTTTTTTTATAATGCTTAAATGCATCAAATTTTTATTAGAATGAAACTTAAACGAAAGTCAACAAATATAAAATTTATACGCGTTTGTTGGTGTCTACGTTGTTTTATTCCCTTTGAATTTTTTAAATCGGAAATTGTGCAAAATAAAAATAAGATGGATAGAAATGGCAGTAACTTGAGACGAATCAAGATCTCTGTGCTTGCAATTTTTTTCTTTTATTTTCTATTTCAATATCTAATTTACACTGGATGCTCGTCACCGAAAGGAAACATGTTCCACGTAATATTTTGCTGGCTCCTCATCCTTGATATATTAGAATAAGAATGATTAGCACCCGGTCCGAGGTATCTATCTAAAAAAATATATATATACGCTAAAAAAATCAATAGAAAAATTTGTCAACCCCACCCCCACCGGGTATATATTCGGGTACTTTGTCAATTTAACTGTTGTTTATGTGGTTGTCTGGCATATATTAAAATATATGTGTGCAAAATCATTGGTTATCTACAATGCACCGTGTTTGAAAGGAAGTAGGTTCTTCCCAAAAAGGAAAAAAAAAAAAGAGGCAGAATTTCATGTATATCTTTCTAAAATTTGGAAATTACAAATTTCTCCGTTTAAAATTTTATATCATCATATTTATCCTTGTAAACTATTAAAAACTCTCACTTTTACCTATGAAAAATTTACAATACATCAAATAAATTCAAAATTTTCAATTAAACTCATTATCTACTTTAAAACTCAAGTTAAGACCTTAAAACATATTTCATGATTATTATATCTTTAGCTTCTCTCATTCATATCATCCAGTGTGATATCTTCTAGCACCAAAATATAATTCATATTCCACAGTTTTGTTTACTAAGATAATTAAATTTCAATTTCAAACAATCTAAAAGTTTTGATCGTTGATATTCAAGCTTGACGGCCATATATGTAGTATATCTACTGATAATTCAATTTAAAAAAATATATATTTTCAATGAGGGTAAATGGGGAATTTATAAGTAGGGAGTTAGTGTTAGTGAAAAAAATGATATATTGGATAAATATGAAAATTTTAATAATTTTAAAGGGTAAATATGAATATATTATATTTTGAATTTTGGGGGAATAAGTAATTTCAATTTTTGATAGATATATATGAAATTATGCCAAAAAAAATGAAAGGAAGTATGTTCTGTTTGACTACATCAAAGCAAGGCACCTCATATTCCACGTTTATTTAGACTTTAGACTGCGTCTTTTCCAAGAAAAGTAGGAGACCCTATCCAATATCTTTTCCTTTTCTTTGCCTTTTTTCTCTTCTGGATGGAGTGCAGTCATGGTATTGCTGGATTGGTTAGGTTAAAGACAACCCTGACTTGCATATTAGGCAAGATTAATTTCTTTAATACCGACCCAGTTTTATTAGGAAAAAAACGCATAATTTAGGTAATCGGTTGGGCATATCCAACTACATCCTGGAGATAATAATTAAGGGGTCGGCTAAAAATGAATGGTTTTGATTTGGAACAGATCTTAATTTAAATTATGGGGCCTCCAATTTCCATAAATTCGTGCTTAGCTCAACGTTTCCCAGTTGGCCTGCTACTCTGTATAAAATAATGGAAACGTCTGAATATGCCCAATTATTTTTATTCTCTTAAAATAGCCAGAATATATGTATTGGATTACAAATTGGACTAAATTCATATTAATTAAATTTACTCGAAAAAATTGTAAACAACTCAAATTAATTAATTTGATTTTTAAAAAGTATGTCATTAATGAAGACCTCTAAATTTGAGGAGGAAAAGTAAAATTTTTTTCAAAAAATCACTATGATAACTTTGATAAAGGATTAAATAATTTGCAATAAAATTGGAAATTGAAATAATATTTTATGTAAGTTATTGGATATAGAAAATCCAATATTTAAGTTTTATAAAATTTACATATAATTTAATATTACGTCAAAAGAATGTTAATTTTCGGACAGTAGAAGTTTTGAATAATTTGATGTATAATGAAAATATACCACTTCTCATCATGTATTATAGACATGATACATGAATAATATGATCATATTTATAATATTGGGTTTTAAAAATAAATTTATTGTTTTAAATTATCGTTATTGTCCTAATGAAAAGTTTGCAAGTGAAATTTAATCGTTGTTATTTTTTAAAGATTTTGTCATTTCTTTCTTTTAGAAAATCGATTATTATGAAATTAAAATTTTAAATTAGTAATATAAAGTTTGATTGTGTTTTATTTTCATAAAGATTGACTGTTTTATTGTTGTTCGTCATGCCCATCATAATCCTCCTCCTTTTTTAGTTTGGGACAGATTATGCAGAGACTAACCTGTATATTATCATTAATATTATCATTGATTTTTTAATTTGAGATTTTTGATTCCTATAATTTCAAATTGAATTTTATTTCTAATTTATTTTAATTTATTTGAGATTAAATATTTTTTGTTGTGGTGATAATATAAATGAAAAAAAAAAATAGACATCGGATGACACCCCAATATGCCAAGAAATTGGAAGAACTCGAACAAGAGAAAACACCTTCTCATATATCAAAAAAAAACAAAAGAAGGCAATTCATTCAATCAATAAAACTAAGCAACATCTATTTTTCCCGTCCATCTTATGAAAACTACATGACATTGATCGTCATAGAGTTGAGTAAAGAAGAATCTGGGTCGTATCAAAACCAACAGCCCCCTTCATCCCACCATTGAAAGAATCAAAATCGGCAAAGCTGCTCGGAGTAAAGACGCTTGAGACAACCTCTTTCCTATCCAAATTGTCATCAGTGCCATCGATCGGAGTCTGAGGAGGCTTGTAGTACATGCGTGCAGTTTGCGGGCAGTGCGAATGGAACCTCGCCACTATTCTCGCCCCCATGTCTAGTAATTCAGTGTACTTACTTGCCATCTCTTTATCTTATGCTCTCTTCAATGGCAGTTGGCAAGGCAATGAGTGCCCTTGGAGAAGAGAGATAGAGAGAGAAAGAGAAGAGGGTTGTGTTATGAGAATTTCTCTGTCGCTGTGGCTATGTTTGTTCATAGGAGAGAGAAATGAGGAAGGCGTCAGATATATTGGATCCTTTGTCGGTTGGAAATTTTCTTAATTTCTTTGCTGCAATTTTGATTTGATTGATGGTTCTCTATGGATTTTCATATGATGTAAACCGTGCAGCGAGTTATCAGCTGGTCATCAAATCTGCCGTTCAAAATTTACAAAGCTAATTAAGAAACAGTGTTGACCCCTGAAAACAAAGACTCGTTACATGAAATGCAGCATGTCAGTATGTCACAGAGGAAGGAGCTATTATGTTTCTTTTAGCTTTCCATAGGTACTGGGATGAATGAACTTGGAAGGAGCCGTTTTGACTGTATCAAGCGGCCTCACTCGAGACTCGAGAGTTGGTGTTTTTTTGGTGACTTTATCAAGGGACAAAATTGGACAACATTTTCCGACCATTTTTTTCCCTCTTACAAATGGAGTAACAGTGTAACACGGAGTGAAAAGTGAATGGAATGGAAAATAAAAAAATGAATTATTTGATGTTTTTTTGTTTGATTCATATTGTTAACTTTCGTTACATTTTAATTTGAGAAGTAATAAAATATAAGCTTTAGGAGGTTAAAGGAGATTTAATGAGTAACCTCCTATCAAATTTCAAACAAATAAAAATATTTTTCCTTCTTTCCCTCCCTTCCTCTACTCCCTATCCAAACAAACTGTTATATATAAGGTATATATGACTTTTAACTCCTTAAAAGAAACTGTCATTTCTGAAATATCTTTAATTGTATATATTATATGAAATTTTTTATTGGTATAGCGGTGAATATAACAATAGGACTTCATATTTTTATTATTTTTAAATAAGACTCCAATTAATTTTGATATATATATTAGTTTTATATAACTTTTTCGGATTTAAACTTGCACTCCTCCGTTGTCATCTTTACTAAATCTATAGTTTGGATTCCATATATATTTCTAGAGGTGACAGAACCCGACCCGATCTGAGAAACCCATTCGGATTCGAATCCGACTTGATCTGATTTTCTAAAAAAGTCAAACTGACTCGACTCGATTCGAACTCAAACTCGACATGACCCGACCCAACCCAAGAGCAAATGACCTGCAATCTAATCAAAATCTATCAAAGATCTAAAAAAAATACAACATATAAATTAATTTGATCCGACCCAACCCTGACCCCACCCGGACCGATCCGATTTCTTCTAAAAAATCAAACTAACCCGACCTATCCGACCCGAACCCAAACCCGAACCCGACCCGACCCGACCCGCCCCGCCCCGCCGGATTGCCACCTCTATATATTTCACTAGTTAAAATCTCTGTTTTCTAGTAGCAACTACCGATGCTACTAGCGATTGATTATATATAATTCACCAATGTGAACCCGCTATTGTGGTTGATTATATATATAGAGAGGGGGGAGAGAATTGTGCTATGGTGCTATGTATAATACGGATAATTTTTGTATTATAGATGGGTTCTTCGTTATTAAAGTGTAAATGATCGATTTAACTGTACAAAATAATTTTTCATATGAACATCTAAATATAGACCAAATTTTATATTTTTTAAGATAGTTAGAAAATCATTTGATTTAATTATTATGAGTCATTCAAAATAACTGATTTAAAATAGTAAAAAAATTCTAAAAAATATGAAATTAATTTCATGTCTAGATATTCATATGGAAATCATTTTGTATGGTTGGACTAATCATTTGCACTTTAATAACGAATAATCAATCCATAGAATAGGAGCGATCTGTATTATGTATAACACCATAGTCCAACTATATATAGAGAGATAGAGAGTAAATATATCATGAGGTTAACTCAAAAAGTATATCAAATCATCTCCAAATTTTAATTTATCATGCTCATTAAATTCTTTATATGAAAATCTCATGGGATGCAAAAATTTGGAGTGTTTTGAGCTTTTTAAGTCATCGTTTTTTATTTTTTAAAATGATGTTCATGTATTGAATATATTATTATTATTTTTAGAGCTGATTTTTAAAAATTAAAAACCATAACTTAAAAAGCTCAAAACACTATAAATTTTTACATCCCATAAAATTTTCATATATAAAATTTAATGAGCATGATAAATTAAAATTTGGAGATGATTTGAACTAATTTTTGAGTTAAACTCACGAAAGGTCTCCGTGAGCTTAAATTCACGGTATCTTTATTCTCTATATATATATATATATGTATATTGCACGAGTGTGAACTCTCTGTTGCGGTTGATTTTATATATTTGGAAAAGAAAATATTTCACCGGTGTGAACTCTGTTTCGTGTTTTCTGCAAAATCATGTACAGAAAAATCATGTACAGAAAGTTAATTAAATAACTATTAAATTTTGTACGAAAGTAAAATATTTAGTAGATGATAACATACGCAGTTGGTGTTAATGACTAATAAGCAACATGACATCACAATTGTAATGAACGAGTGCAGAATGAAAAAAATAATATATGCAATTATGAACAAACTTCTTTTACAAGTCCAATTGCCTGGCCCATCAATGCTTTTGAGGGTAGCCTAGTATAATTTAGTTCTCATAAAAGCGTATATCTTGCGTTCATATTGAAATTATATTAAACAATACTTAGCATGTTACCTTTCTCCAACAGAACAATTAATTTCTATTTTTCTCCTAGTTCAGACTTTAGACCATGTCTCTTGGTGGCAGATGAACGTTCAATTGATATTATTATTTAACAAGTAGGCCATCATGTGACGAGTGATGACAAAAGAATACCCTTGGAAGTATGGATCTTAATTATTTCAAACAGGCGTGAATATTTTTTAATTTAGACTCGACAACCAAAATTACGTGCTACAACTTGATCCACCATCGATATCCTCGTTTTATTTGTGTTTAGGAGATCTTGATTCCATTTATTTTCACACTGTGGTGCAAAACAATTTGGACAGCATTTAGAAAACGTTTATAAAATAACATGCAAGCAATTTAGTGGATAACAAAAAATCAACATTATGAACAACTATGAAATTAATATATCGCACCATATGGCACCATACAACAAGAATTCAACAGTATGGCACCATAAGAGACAAATTCTATTTATGTTCTCGGTCCTAAAAATTAATTTTAGTCTGATTATAAAGGCAATTCCTCAGTCGAAACTCGATAAGAATTTTTTAAATATTATTTAAAGTTGAATAACTTTTATCAAAAAAAAAGTTGCCTCCGTCCTTAAATTTTATAGGAATAAATATCTATTGAGTTTTTATTTCTCCGTGTCATTGTTTATTTTTAATTTTAGCATTGGAGAGACAAATTCTAATTTAAAAACTTTAATCATAATTTCTAATTTAGCAACTCATTTCTAATTGTCACGTCATATTAATAACTCATTTAATTTAGCATTGGAGATCATTTTTGCTAAATCTATTTTCACTAAATGACTTGGCATAAATAAAATTTAGAGATGGTTTTTACATTGGAGAATGTTAATTTCAATTAATAATTTCTCTAATTAAATCTGATATGACAATAATAAAAGATTTAAAACTAGTTGCTCCATTAGAGATGCTAATGCTTTCCTCATTTCTCATTTTCGATAATTACCTTTCCTCTAAGAAATAATATCTTTATAGTAGGATGTTACAATCAATGTTAGATAATATTCTCAAAATATATCTGTCACGTACATAATATAACTCTCTGATATCATATAATTATAGACACACATATGAAACAATAATGACACTAACATAATTTATATACTGTTTCATTTTAGTCATGCCCAATATCATTATTTTCATCATGTATATATATATTCATGTGATTAAATTACTAATTATTTTCATATGATTTGCAAAACTCGATCATCATTTATTTCACATACTAATATATTAATTCTTGTAATTAGTACTTTTGCTAATTATCTTAATTAAGGACCTTAAAAGTATTTATTATGTAACAAATAATTAATCATATAGAGCTCCGGAATTAGATTATTGATCAGAATATTCTATCAACACTAACATACTCATGAAGCAGATGGCATAATCGTTCAATTCATAAATTGTTACCATGTATAATCATTAAATAATTGACTATCATATCATAGTTTATAACTCTATATATGTTGCATAATAATAATAATAATAATAATTATTATTATTATGAAACTGGAACTAATGGTTGCCAGTCATCTGATTAATTTCATTATTTCAGGCACAAATTAAAAGAGCATAAATTTTCTTGATCAGCTTTGCTGGTTCATGCGTTGGATTGTGTTGCTATTCATTTATTCGGTTATACCACGACCTTTGAATGGTACATGTATTTTGGTTGTGTATGAATCCTTCTTCAGTTCTTCCCGATGAAATTTATGGTTATTTGTTTGTCTAAATTTCAAGAATTTCAAACACCCACACTTCCGTTCTAAGAGCATCCGCATCCCATTGTCAAATTGACTGTCAAATCTCATTTGACAATTATCATTTGAATTTCAAGGATGCGTTTAGATTTGACAGTCCATTTGACAAGCCACGCAAATTTAATTACGACAATTTCATTCTATTCAGGGATGTCACTCTTAAAATGAATTGTCAATTTGATGACGTGGCATAAAAAATTAATTTTGACAATCGACACCGATGCGGATGCTCTAATACGTTATTTACGTATCATATTAGCAAATGAGCAATCAACTTTTGCATAGATAATTTAACAGAAATCTGAATATACATCGTTTTCTTATGTGAAGTAGATCTTAATATACATCTTATGTTTGCTTGGTAAAATCTTCCCTATACTTGCCCTTTCCATTGCTCAATGTCTGGGTTTACTCGTTGAAAGCTACACTTGATCAATTTTAAGAATTTTAGATTAAACTTCTATCATCATCGTTGCTTATGATACAAAAATCAATATGTCCAAATGGGTCTTTTTTATGTATAATGCTAATTTTTTTTCTTCTAAAATTGATATGGTTGTGGTCTGTCTCATATAATAGTCCTTTTATGTGAGTATATTATTAGTACTAACGATCGTCACTATGTTTTCAATTTCATAAACAATGAAGGTACTAAGATATATAGCGGTTTCGTTTGCGAATATTACTTGAACTAAATTTTGTTTCAATTTCACTACCGTTAAGTTCGCAAGTTCAAACTTCAGTGAACATTACAAAGAGACATTAATTAACACCTTAAAAAAAAATGACTATCGGATTTGGCCTCTAATATAAAGAGGAATTATTATAATAAAAATGGATGTGGTCTCTAACAAATAATGAAGAAAAATTGAATACTAACTCCTCAACGTTTCATGTGATGTGACGTGATGCGTTAACGTCAATCGAAAGAACGTTATAAGAAAACAAAACTCACCACACACGGCACACATACACAATAATAAGTGTACTATAAATTGTATTGTCCGGATATTTCTAGTCACGGCTAGAGATGACAATCGGGTCGGGTACGAGTCGAGTCGGTCGGGTTGGGTTCGAGGGTCGGATTCGAAAGCTTTAGGATTTAAATCCATTAGGTAATCGGGTCAATTTACATATTGTGTTTTTAAAATAATAAATCTTTGATGATTTCGATTGGATTGAAGGTCATTTGATCTCTTAATGAAAAATAATCGAGATAATCGGGGGGTCAAAAATTTAATCGGGTCGATTAACATCATTTGACTTTTTTCAAAAAAAATCATGTTAGATTGAGTTCGATTCGGATGAATCGATCTTTGGATCGATTGATAGATTTTTCGGATCGGATTGGATTTTTAAAAAAAATCATGTTAGATCGACCTGAATCGGATCGACTCACGGATTCGCCACCTCGACTCACATCATTAGAACTAGGGGTGTGCAGACGGTCGGTTCGGTTCAAACCGAAATAATTATATGCATCCGAAGTTTTTTCGATTTGTCAAATTATGAACCGAATCAAACTTCTAAAAATATCAACCGAATAAACCGAAAACCGAATAAACCAAAAAAAATTTTGGTTTATTTGATTAAACCGAAATTATATCATGTAAAGAAAGAAAAAAAAATCAAAAGTTATAAAAATTGATAGAAGAAATAAATAGTTAAAAGGATAAAATAAATAACTAAATAAAACTTATAGAAAATAAATATATTCGGATTATCTTTGATATAATCCTTATTTATATCAAGTAAAATAAAATTATTTGAAAAATTTTGGACTATTCGGTTTATCCGATTTAGAAAAAACAAAACCGAACCAAAAAACAAAAACCGAATTAGCTAAAATTTTCAACCGAACCGAAATTTTTAAATCGAAAAACCGAACCAAATAATTCAAAATTTAATGGTTCAGTTTAAAACCAATTAAACCAATCCGTTTGCACACCCCTAATTAGAACACTATTACAGCTCATGAATCACCACCCAGCTACTCTTTCAAGTTCCAACAAAAGAGAGATGCTCAAGACCAAGTAAAATTCTTTCAGGAAACCTGTACTCCAGCCCAAAATTCATATATGAAAAGGCTGATTAAAAGCCCGTAAGTTTCAGACCTCGAACTTCGAAGTCCAACCTCACTCTGGATTCTGGATCAACCCAAGATTTGTTTCAATAAAGTTATTCAAAAAAGAAAATTGAAAAAAGGAATAGAAGGGAATAGAAGGGAATAGAAGGGAATGGTGGTGGTGGTGGAGGAGAGGAGGCGGTGGTGGGAGAACGCAGTTGCCGGAGCCATCGCCGGATTTACTACCGTCGCCTCTCTCCATCCTCTTGATGTCGTCCGTACCCGCTTTCAAGGTCTCTCTCTCTCTCTCTCTCTCTCATGTGATTGAAATTTGGCGAGTTTTCTGAATTTAATTTGTTATGAATTGTTGTATAGTCAGCGATGGGAGAGGGTCGAGTGTGCCGCACTACAACAACACGGCTCATGCCATCTTCTCCATTGCCAGACACGAGGTTTGTACTCTCCTAATTTTCCGCTTTTGTTATTTTTTAATCGCTTCATTTTCGCTTGATTTCATTATTATTATTATTATTTTGCTTATAGGGTGTAAAAGGTCTCTATGCTGGCTTCTATCCAGCAGTTCTTGGATCCACTGTTTCATGGGGGCTTTATTTCTTCTTGTAATCTATAAATTCTTTGTATTTGGTTATTTCAGCATTTAACTTCATATAAATATGTTGTCTTGGAGTCAGTTTTGTTTCTTTCTTTTTTTATTTTTTTCATAATTTTAAGGTGATTATTGCCGAAATAAGTGTATCATATGAAGCCTTGGTTTACCAAAGCATGTCAGCCATCAATTAGAAAATCCTGATACTTAACTGGAGCCAATACAAGGTCTCTTTGTCTGACTGAATATGTTATATTGACAGAAAACTTATTTGACAACCAATAAAGCACTCGTTAAAATTGTAGATATACTCAGCATAGCTTTGATAGATTGTTTGTATTGTGTCAAATATGATGGAATTTAAAACACCAATTGAACATTGATCATGCATTTAGAATAAGCTATAGTTAAGTTTTACTTGCACTAGATTGGTGATCAAACTATTGTCACGTTGACCATGGACATCCTATCTAAACTATCATTGACCAAAATTTTAATTTTTCAATCAAGTAAGTAATTTGTTGGTTATAATGTTTATCAATAAATCCATCCTTTGTATGATACTTAAATTAATATTTTGTTTATATGTATTATCATTTGTTTCCCACATTCTACAGTTATAATAGAGCAAAGCAGAGGTATAGTAGCAGGAGGGATGATCAATTGACTCCTTCTCACCACCTTGTTTCAGCTGCAGAAGCTGGTGCTTTGGTCAGTAACACTTTTAGTTTTGCAAGTTAATATAACTTATGCACTAGTTATAATTGTGTGCTACTAGAATTTTTTTTTTCAATCAAGTATTTCTTTAATTAGGTGTTTCAATTACTGTTATTTAGTTTCTATACCTTAATATTAGGGCAATTTTCAACACAAAACAACAAGAAAGCCTTTAAACCCTACTGATAGTAATAATGATGAGAATAATGATGATAATGATTATGATAATATGGTAATAATATACTACTAATAATAATAACAGCAACAATAATAATAGTATTAGCAATAGTAATAGGAATATAATAATGCTAATACTAATAAGGACATCCATAATAATAATAGTAATGCTAATATCATATGCCTCCTGCCACAAAGCAACAAAACATCTTTTCTTCCCCAACGGAGGAAAGAAAGAAGTTTCATTTACTTGTTTTTGATGATTTATCTCTTTTCCCCTTTAGTTTAATTTAAGCCTCTTATTTTCTTGCAACATTACTGATCAGGTGTGTTTGTGTACCAATCCGATTTGGCTGGTAAAGACAAGGCTACAACTTCAGGTGCCAACAAACTACTCCAGGCCATATTCTGGATTTTACGGTACACGTTTCTTTGGACTTGATATCATATACAAACGTAGATAGACTGTAAGAAGTATTTTTTAGGTTGGCTTCATGAAATGCATAACATAATTTCATAGGGTTTTTAGATAAAAACCATTTACCACCATATGCAGAGATCAGTACCTCTAATAGAGATCAACTTTTTATCTGTTAGTTGTGCTTTTTGTTTCATAATAATTACCTCCATGTGTTTATTCTTGTTATTTGTGAACTTATTTATTTAATTTGTTTCTCTTCTTTTCTAATGAAAATGATAAGGTTAGATGCTTTGAGAACCATTCTAAAAGAGGAAGGATGGCTTGCACTGTACCGAGGCCTGGGACCCAGTCTTTTTCTGGTATGCAATATAAACTTCATTGATTGGGCTTGAGAAAATTGTTCAAACCCAAGTTAATATGAGAGTCCCCTCGTAGTGAGAATGTTAGCAACATTTCTACAAATGTTAAGCCAATGGGGACTTTACTCTAGTATAAATTGACTGTATTTGTATGAGCACCATAAACAATCTCAGAAATTTTGTCAATAGGTAACACATGGGGCAATTCAGTTCACAGTATATGAGGAGCTAAAGAAAGCTGTAATATATATCAAAAGGCAAGAAATAAAGTCAAATAGCTCTGGGGATGAGGATCTACTGGTAAAATTATTATTTTACTATATGATTATTTAAATTATTCCAGTATCTACTGAACTTATTAAATTGATTTAGCTGTGTGTGTTTTTTTCCTCAAAAGAGTTCTTTTGATTATGCGACACTTGGTGCTGCTTCTAAAGTTGCTGCTATGTTATTCACCTATCCGTATCAGGTAATATGACAATCTAACTAAAATGCTGGAAATTCACTAATGGATCTAATTTCCTTGCTAATGCACTTTGGTAATTTGGTTCTATGCTTGAAAAAGAAAAAAAAGGTTCCTATTAAAGCCCTCCACCATTTCTTCCCCCAGCAATCAAAGTTCAAAATAAAATGTTTCTCATTGTTCTATTTTTTTTTCTCTGTCTCAGGTTATCAAGACCCGTTTGCAGGTATAAGCTTATTTTCTAAGATTCTTCGTTTGATCTTCTTAATTATTTGTTTTCCCCGCAGCAGTTTTTTTCTAATCCTGGTTCTTTTAATTATTTCAGCAAAGACCCAGTAGAGATGGAGTTCCAAAATACTTGCATAGTTGGCACGTTGTGAAGGCAACAAGTAGGTAAGTCAGGTTAAAATAGTAAGTTGCACTTGTAACTATGCTAAGAAATGGACAAATTAAACAATTACTGGAAAGCTCCAAATGTTCTTATCTGATAGCTTTGTTGTGCTAGGATCACCAATTGCATACCAAGCTTGAATCTTCTTGAACAAAAATTTCCAAATTGAAGATCTTTTTCTGACTTTCTGTATATTCTGCTTAAAGGCTTGAAGGATTGCATGGTTTCTACAAGGGAATAACAGCTAATCTGTTGAAGAACATACCATCTGCATCTATCACTTTTGTGGTTTATGAAAATGTTCTAAGGCTTATCCAACTAACAAGGGGTTAAAACTAACAATTCAGATAGTTCATTTTTTTAGTATCATTATTTTTATTTTTTGTAAATGCAAGTGATTGTTATCTTTATTTTGGATTGTTCTACATGGTGTAGGTAGAATAAAATGTTTCTAAACTTTCTATAGAAGGATTAGTAGTTTTGGGACATCAGCGGATGTTTATTATTTCTAATGGTCATTGTTTGGATGGAAACTATACCTCATAATGTATAATGACATTGTTTTCGGATTAGCAGTTTGGAGTCCGAAAGGTAACTGTAAGTATAGATGAGAGGATCCTATTTTATTTACTTGTTTTTGTGATTGATTAAGTTCGACAGTTCCTATAGACTGAAAGAATAACTAAATTTGTTTCTTTTTACTAATCCTCAAAAGAGCTAATGTGGTTATTTTTGATAGAAGTTCAACGGTTCATTTAAGAATTTTTAAAAGGCAATAACTAAATTAAATCCAGAGTTTACGATGTCAATATCAAACTTTTTTACCCTTTTATCCTACCAATATAGTATTTGGTCGTTAGCTTATCAGATATCAAAAAGGTAAGAGGTATTTCAAATTATGTGCATAACGTGTTCAAGAATTCGTTTGTTCATTTGCTATATTTTACTTTTAGTTAGATTCTATAACTTCTCATTTTATTCGGTAATTTATCCGATATTTTTTTCACAAACTATTGATATTAACTGTTGTGGTAATGGGAAAGCCGAGAAAGAAAAAAAGAAAGAAATAAGATGTTTGAAAGAAAAAATTTCCACATTAGTCTGGGCCCATAACGATCCAACTCAAATTCGGCCTAGAACAACCCCTACTAAGCGCTAAGCGTCTTCTTTCGCCGCCTCCACTCTTTCGCGCCCGTCCCCAGCAAAAACCCTAATAACCCTGACATCCTCTCTCGCGATCGACTAAACTAGAACTAAGGCTTTCTAGGGTTCCAGAGCAGAGGCGTGCTGAGTGCTACCGTTTCATCGTATCCGTGATGGGGAAGCTACAAATGCGTAGGTGTAGCTCCGTCGATTGGCGACCGTCCGCGGTGGTAGCGCTCGCGTCGAGCTTTGACGGCTCCCAGGTTGCCGCTGTGAGAGAGGATTGCACACTCGAGATATGGCTTGTCGCTCCAGGCTCTGTTGGATGGCATTGTCTATTGGTGAGATTCAGAGAAAGTTTTCGTGTTTCTCTGCCAAATATATGATGAATCTTCGTTTTTAGTCACAAAATTGACTCAGTGGCTTATCAAACTTTCTTAGTGTCTTCGAATTTTTTTTAATTGTTTGTTTCTTGCTTAGAAAGCTTTTATCCGGTTTTGTATCTGAAGATTTCTGTTTTCAGGTCTTTTGGAAAAAGAATGTGAAGTAGGCACATTTTAATATTTCAACAAAAACCTAGGTGACTCAAGGAAATTAATTTCTCTTTGTGGTAAAATGTTTAGTGACACTGCATTATTCATTTGTTTATGCTTTCTTATATTTGATTTTTTTATTTTTTACTTGTAGACAATGCCAGGAGATCCAGGTTCCAGGGTGTCATCTCTTGTGTGGTCCCGACCAACCTCCAAAAAAGATAGGTTTGGTCGTTTGCTGTCTTCAAGCTTAGATGGTTCTGTTCTAGAGTGGGATATTTCCTCCTTAAGGCAAAAGGTGGGAATTTAATTGGTATATTGGTTTTATTTTTCATTTCTCTCGCCAACTTTTGTCAGTTGGTAATTAGTTATGGTAGAATTTATGTGGTGCAGTGGAATTAAAATGGGAGATAGGTTGTAAATTCAATTGACACAATGCGCAAATGCTGCCAATTAGAAAAGCATCCTGACTTGTTGTGAGACTTTCTTAATAAATGGTTCAACAAAACTTCTAAAATGGTGACAATAAAAGAATAATGTCTATTAGTAAATAGAATATTTTAACAGAGGATAGAGTCAATAGAATCAGACCATGTATCTGCACAGTTTCGATAATATTGAATGCGAAACTACCCTTGACTTCAACCTTCATGTATTATATAGCATAATTGGTAGTCATGGTTGGAACTGTTGTTGCTACTAGTTAGCCCTTACGATCTAAATCAAATCCTTTGATCTGCATTTAGTCGATAACAATTTCTGTCATTGCACATTTTCTGTGATTGCCTAATTTTGCATCTCTATTGGATGTGCAGAAAATTTTGGACACTGTGGCAATGTCAATCTGGCAGATGGCTTTAGAACCATATGACAACTCAGTGATAAATAACCAAAAACAGTTTGCCAATGGTCATGTCAGCACAAAAGTGGATGTTGATAGTGAGTCAGAGTCGAGTACAATTGGTGATGATGATGATTCTGATAATGAGGTTAGCTCCACATATGTAGGAGCCACCTACCAGCGCCTGGCCATGGCATGCGATGATGGATCAATTCGTTTGTATAACATTCCTGATTCGGATGCTTTGAATTATTTGCGATCATTTCCTAGAGTTAGTGGTATGGATATTAAATTATCATTATCCATTTGATTTGATATTTAGTGCAATTCTTTAAAGTAGGAAAAACCATAAGAAATCATTGAGAGATGACTTGTTAGGTTAAATTTGAGGAATTATGAGTTGGCGTATTTGAACATTTTCTATTGTGTTGTATCTCATATTGTAGTAAAGTTGTCAGTAATAAAAATCATTTATTGTGGATCTACAGGCAAGATGCTGAGTGTAACTTGGAGCCATGATGCAAAATTCATATTTTCAGGAAGCAGTGATGGGTATGTTTAGTTACAAATTTTACTTGCTAAATTTTCTGGAGTGCATGTTTTCTGTAAAATTTTCCATTATTGTGTGGGTGATGCCTTTTCTTTTGACTGTTTTATTCAGCTTAATAAGATGTTGGGACGTCAGAAGTTTCCATGAGAAGTACCGAATAACTGCTGGGCTTGGAGGGGTTGGTGGTGGACCTAACCTTTGCGTGTGGTCTTTGCTATCTTTGAGGTATCCACAACCCCCCTCCCTTCCAAAAGAATAATGAAAATTTGTCTGGTAACATGAATTCTCAGCTTGTATTTTACATGTCTATATCGTGTCTGTATGACTGTACCCTAATCTTTTCAGTATGTCAATGAATACTTAATCTAGAGGCCTCAATTAGCATCTGCCATACAAATTACTTGTGAGTCAATTTAAGTTATGTTAACCTTTTTTTAAAACCATATTTTTGCATGATGCATGACATGGCCTGATTTTTCTGAATTTACATTAAGCCCAGCAACTGAAAATAACTCAAAAAAAATGAGAAGAAACAAAATTGCAACATAATGGTTAAGATATCCAAAACTCAAAATGATATCACTATTGTGGTATAAGTTCACATGACTCATATGATAGTTTCTGGTATGTAATCCTTTCTCTCTGAGTCTTGGTTTTGGATTTTAGGTGTGGGACCCTTGTAAGTGGAGACAGTACAGGAAGCGTCCAGTTTTGGGATAGTTGTCATGGGACACTTTTGCAAGGCCAAAGGTATCACAAAGGAGATGTATTAGCTTTAGCAACAGCTCCTAATCACAAAAGAGTTTTCTCTGCTGGTTCAGATGGGCAGGTTTGTTTTTTTCTCACTATTTTTATTATTTTTTTATCTTGTCATCTCTGTGTCTGTAGGCTACTGCATAAATTTCATGTTTGATGATTAACTGGAGATTTGTTTAGGTCATTTTGTACAAACTATCAAAGGGAGAAACAACCAAAGAAGAAACTAGTAAGTGGGTCTATGTTGGGTATGTCAGAGCTCACACTCATGACGTAAGGGCCCTCACCGTTGCAGTACCAATCAGTCAAGAAGGTTAGTTATTGTCCTATATTCTGTGTATTCTACAAAACCTTGATTATAGATTTCATATCTTTTGGGTTCAAATCTCAGATGCTTCGACTGACGAAGGAAAATCCATCAAGGTCAGAAAGAAAGATAAACCAATATTATACAGTTATCATAAGTGGGCCCACTTAGGTGTGCCTATGTTAATTTCTGCCGGAGATGATACCAAATTATTTGCTTACTCTGCAATGGAATTTACTAATTTTGCCCCTCATGACATCTGTCCTGCCCCACAACGGCCCTTGGTGAATCTCTCAAATGAAAGGTGTAATGATGGAGGGGGCCAAATCATGCTCATCCAACAATATAGCAGGCTAGATATAAAACTATTTGAAAATGTAGCTGGAAACATGAAACACATCCCAACTCATCTATCACATCTTCAATTGAAAAGTGAGGGGTCAAGGAGAATAGTTTGTAGTACAATCTCTGGAGATGGGACACATGTTGCATATTCCCATGATGTTAGACCCTGTTTGTTTGAGTTGAGATGCCAAAGTAAAGATGACCTTAATAACAAGGGAGGTTGGTTGTTGAAGAAGATAAAGCTGCCAAAAGGGTTGCCGAGTGCATGTTGCATGACTTTTAGTGTGGATTCGTTGAGCTTGATTATAGGCAGTCGGGACAGGAAGATATATGTAAGTATGCATGTGTGTTTGTGTGGGTTATTTTTGTGTGTTTATGCATGTAGTGTGGTGTGTAAGTATGCCCATGTATCATGATAGGAATAGAACTGCATAAACCTCAGGACTTATCACTTCTTGCCCTGAATGACTTGCAATTATTGGAGACATATCATTTAATTTAAGGAGGGTTCAAGTGCCACAATTTGCCACAACCTATCTATTAAAATAAAAGTTCAATCTGTTCACCTCTTATTGTCAAGTAAAATTTAATAACTTTGGCCAGTTCTTTTTCCTTTTTGCTAAAGATATCGTTGAGACTTTGTGTCCCTTGCCTTCACTTTTGTCTTTTTCTTTTTCTTTGAATCAACTGAGATTAGTGATTGCTAGTACTGGCCTTAACGGGTATATATTTGTATGTTATATATGCTGGTTCTTATAACCTACAACGTTGGAGTATGTTGTGACATGGTTCCAAAGTGGATTTGTAGGCTTATTATGCTTTCCAGAAAACAAGGAAAACAAATAGTCAATTCTCATGTTTCTTTCTGATAACTCATTAAAATTTGATGCTATTTTGATGAAGTTTATTAAGTGTCTTTACCTTTTGTTGGCTTAAACAGGTAGTGGATGTTAGGAAATCAGAAATTATTGGCAGCTTCAATCTTCAAAGAAAGGCTGATGATATGTATTCCACGGCTAGTGAATCACCTGTGACCAAGATGTTCACAAGTTATGATGGACAGTGGCTGGCAGCGACTAATTGTTTTGGGGATATTTATGTATTTAACCTAGAAACACAGAGGTTAGTTATAGAACGTGTATTTTTAATTAAGAGAAATTATTCTTGCACACAGCACACCACATTTACACACAGTATTTAGTTAAACACTTTTCAAAAGTATATGTTTCAGAACTTTTGAGTTAGAGACTATGTGCTTTCGATACTTAATACTTTGTGCAAACATGGTGTGCAGATAAGGGGTGCAATTATCACTTTATTTATTTTTAAATCCATATTAAAAATGGTGGTAGCTTACTAATGGCACCTTTTGCCAAGGCCTCTCTGCCACTGATGATATTGCATCACTAGCAATATATTTATTTATGAGAAAAATTCTAATTTTTCGTGAAGCCTATTTAAAGCTTCGTGGATCCTATACTTGAATGTACAAAACCATAGTAGCTTAATTTTACCATTCTTAACACAATTTCTATGAGCACAGAAAGGTCATGTGCTGTAAACTTTTTGCCTCTTATCAATTAGTTAATTTTTTTTATCAAACATTAAAAGTGCTCAAAGATTGAGCCATGTTATTTTTTTTTGTGTGCAGGCAATACTGGTATGTGCACAGGATGAATGAAGCATCAGTTACATCAGGGGGCTTTGTACCTGGAACTAGCAATGTGTTAATTGTGACAACTTCACGGAATGAAGTGTATGTCCTTGATGTGGAGGCAAAGCAGCTTGGGGAGTGGTCGAGGCGGCATACACACCACTTACCCAGGAGATTCCGAGAGTTTCCTGGCGAGGTTATTGGCCTTGCCTTCCCTCCCCGCTTTTCTCTCACACATTCTTCAGTCATCGTCTATAGCTCAAGGTATCTTCAAAAAGTCATATTCTTTATCAAATCTCTAGTGACCATTGGTTGGTGGTTTTTAAGGGTTCATTTGAATGTTGTTCTCTTGCTCTCTGTATAGATTGTCATTGTGTAGATCTTGAACCATCTTGATGCAATTTGTATCACTAATATATGGCATTATATGTTCTGTACAATTAGTTCGGCCTTAGTTAAATCTAATTCGGGCAAACAGGCCTCGATTAATGCAAATAAATATTTCAATATATCACTAGACAAGTGGAGCAAGAAAATCAGGGACTTAATAGTGAATAACTTGGTTATAAGGTAACTGTTTATATGACCATGAGCAGGCCTTCAGTTGATGCTGAACTGTGAAATAAAGGTTTCAATTATCCTCAAGCAACTGGATCCATTAAGCATCAGGATAGCCAGGTAGATATCAAAATCTGCAAGGACCTAAGTCTGGATGTTAGGGTATCATGTAAGAAATTTTGAGACATTTTCATGGGTTTTGGTAAGGTAATTATGTTGAGCTATTTCAGGGCAATGTGCTTCATTGACTTCAGCATGCCAGTTGATGAAGTTGTCAAAGAAAAGGATAAGATAACTAACATGGAGCTATCATTAGACAAACTTGGCACTACCAAACCAACAAAGTTAAATTTAGAGCGAAAACGCAGACGGAAGAATATTATTAGTGATGAAGACTCAAGACTCTGCAAGAACTTCGATTTTTATGCATTTGAGCACCCAGTTCTGTTTGTCAGCCACCTATCAGAAGGATCTTTGTTATTACTCGAGAAAAAATGGATGGATGTAGTTAAGGCATTTGAAGCACTGCCAATCCATAAACATGTATATGGCACCTGATATACTGTTGATTATGCTGATGATTGTGTCAAAGTCTCTGAAACAGCCCTCACAAATGAGAATTTAAGGGTTTGTATCAAATTTGTTGTGCAAATGGGGGTTTGATTCCCATCATGTATGGGAGAAATTTTGTTTGTACTCAAGTCTTTTATAGACTGAATCTCATTGTAATTTTTCCTTGGCTTTATTTTGGTTTTGTTTTGTTACAATATTGTATCAGAACAACAAATATTATGTGTATCACTCCTTACCATATTTTCATGCGCCAATTTCCTTTGTAGCTTTCTGAACTGTCAACTTGAGGTTTTTGTGCGATCTTGAGTTTGGCATTCTATTTTTCCATTTTACATCATAGTGCTACTAGTACTAATAGTACCTCTTTATATCCTACAAATATACAGGCTTCAATTAGATATTTTAGTGCATTTATTAGTACCATCTCAACAAGTTTCACAATAAATAATTAATTAATTGACTCGAAATTTCGTGATGCTTTGGATGCATGTGGTCTTAGTTTGTTGATGACGCGCATACATTCATTTACAACGATTCACGTCTCACCAGTCACAATTTGTTATCTATGCAAGTACTTCTCATGAACAATTTGGTCACGCTAAATATAATTATTTTCACACAAAAGCACTTCGGCAAGTATTTATGCTTTAAGAGGAGATACGCTACCGAAATTATATGCTATGCAAATTACTTCATTTGATAACAACTGTTTCAATTAGTCGAAATTATATTGCACGAACTAAGCAACTTAAGCTTAATGATTTTAAGCTAAGTGCCATACTACAATGCTTTGAAAATATTGGTGGACATTGATTTACAACAATGATCTGTTTTGATTCTGTAATGTAATATTAATTTATGACTACTACAAAACTGATTTTGACTTAAGCTAACCCAAGTGTAGTGCATCTTATCTTCTGTTTGGACCAATAAATCAATAGGTGCATTGCCACTTCAGCAACAACAACAACAACAACAAAGCCTTTAATCATTAAAGAAAAAAAGTTACGACATCTACAACTTTATTTTTTACCAGGAAGACGATGATGGATACTATCCAATATAAGAATAAGATATAGAAGTTTGTGGTTAATGAGTTAATAATGAATTAATAACTGGTCTTTCTTCTTGCTACTCTCTCAAATGTTTCAAAGCAAAAAAAAAATCAGATGATTACAATTTTTTTATAATTTTTCATGATTATGAAGCAGAAAGGAGTTAAGAGTTTTATTTGGAATGAAAATAACGTCATGCAAATCAAACATAATGATGGACAATAGGAACCGATTATCATGTACTTTGAATTTGAGAAACTTATGATCATCAATTGTATTTTCTATTAGTTTAAATTTTTTTTCTTGAAAAGGCCATCAGTTTCAATTGAACTCAAGAAATGATAACACAATCACAATGCATGCATGTTCCGTGTACGCCTTGGGAAACTCAATTGAATTAGTTGCTTGATACCTCTTCTTATTTGGCACAATTTATTTTCTTATTTATATGATAAGTAAATCCGTGCCATCATATTTATATAACAATTACATATATGTACGGCACCAACAATGAAATATTATTGTGCAAGATCTGTATCGCAAAATAGAAGTGTTTTTTTTTCTGTTGTTTATTTTACAATTTTTGCAATTAGTTGCACCACAACATTTCTGTTTGCAAGTTCGAACCGTATCTAATAGCAATCACCAGTGGCGGAGGGAGGGGATGTAACCCCTAGTAATTTATTGATTAATATTTTTTAGTAAAATTTCAAAATTCGCACCCCCAATCAAATTATTTGAGGACTCAATAAGACCGTCAACCTACTTTTATTATCCTAGTTAACATTTTTTATCAATCCAATTAAATAAGATAAGTATTTTTTTGTCTACCAATGCAAGCAATAAATTTTCTATATGAAATATCTTAGAACCAATTTTCTGTGATTATCATGATATATTAATTTTACACATTTATACATGCTAACCAATCTCATGTTGTTTGAAAATGTATAAATGATACAACTTGTTATGAACATTATCATTTCAATGTATAAAAATCAAGCTTTTAAAAAATATTTAACATCTCTTAACGGTGAGGTGATCAGTTAACGGTTAACGATTTTAACGGTTTTACACGGTCGTTAAATAAAAAAACGGTCAATCACTTTTTACCTACTAATTCATATTTTAAAAGGCTAAGAAATTCATTCTCATATCATTAGTGCTTAATAATTAACTAAATTAAGTAAAAATAATAATTATAACATTAATTAAGTACTTAAAAGTTAAAAATCATAAACTATACTAAATTATTATATAATGAATTTACTTCATATTTTTATTAGGGCATTAATTTACATTCATAAAATAAAAAGAAAATAAAATTTTATAGTCACTAACTATTGAGATTTGAAATAAAAAAATTCAGTCGTTAAATGCGTTTTTTTCAAAAAAAATTTAATGGTTTTAATGGGTTTAACATGAGATTAAACGGTTAAATCACAGAAAACCCGTTAAATCTAATTTTTCTCAAAATCGTTAAACATGAGATTAAGTAGATGATTAACATGAGATTAACGCCAGAGTCTGTCAAAACCGTTAAAATGGGTAAAAATTTCCGTTTTTTAAAAGCTTTACAAAAATTGAACCATGGATATATTTTAAGAATTTAAGTAGATGATTCATGATTAGAGTATAGGATTGTGCTATCCAAAATATGTAATCTCTGATTAATTAATATATTAATTGCGCAAAATAATTAACAAATGAATATAAGTAATTTCGATAGCGCCTCATAGTTTAATGATCAAGAACTCCCTTTCCAAATTATTTAAAATAAAATACTTTAAAAAAAGAGATAATGGTGTGACTAATCTTCATTTTCTTATTATATGTAAAAAGAATAATTGATTTTTAAAAAATGTGAAAACTTTCACTTGTCTAAGTTGATTTTTAAATTTCACTGTACCAATGTCTTCAATAATTTGTCTTTTCCCTCTATATTTCTTTTATTTTCTTCTTTTATATTTATTATATATATATATATTTAATATATTAGAGGGTGGATCTAGGAAGATGTTAATATTCTCATCTAGGGCGGCAAGAAAAGTTCGTAATTCGTTCGGTGTTCGATTCGATTTTAGTTCGAGTTCGGTTCGTTCGGTTAAAAAAAATTTATTAGTTTGATTCGAGTTCGGTTCGATAATTTTTTTTAATGAACTAGTTCAAGTTCGATTCGTAATAGTTTGATATGTAGTTATTTACATATATTTTTAACTATTTAGTCAATAATATATGTAATAACATAATTATTTTATTATAAAATTAATAAGATATTATTAATTTATTTTTAAATTAATAAATATTTGTTATTTTTTTAAAATTTTATTATAAAATTGATAAAGCATTAATTATTTTAACTCTAGTTATTTGTGATAATATAAAAATTAAAATAATTGAGTTCGTTTAGAGTTCGAGTTCAATTTAGCTCGAGTTTATCTTAGTTAGAATTCAAGTTAGTTCAAAATAATTTCAAATTCTAATTCAAACACCAATGAGTTCACCAATGAGTTAGATCGAATTTGATTCGTTTGCGGCAGTAGAATTTTCATCGAATTTTTAAGGTTCAGTAGATTCCGAAATCCCATGATAAATTTCTGGTCCCGCTGCGGACAATCACCTTCACCTCATGTAATATCTTTTGTGTAATTGTAATGAAAGCAGCCTAAAGCCCTAAGGACTTGTTTACCAAATAAAAAGAAATTTAAGTTATGGCGAGTCCGAATCTAAAAGATATTATTGATGTGACGTCGGACATTGTGTCTGAACAATCTAATGGTGCGCTCTTGGGTGCACACACCCGGGTCCGAATTCGCTGCTCGTAAAATCAGACGAGCAGACTCTGTTCGTAAAATCAGATGAATATCGTCGGCTTCGTGCTACAGTGTCTTTTCTCTTCGACGATTTTCGACCGTCTGATTTTACGATCCTGGCTTCCGATTGCAATACGAAAAAGTGAACCTGTGCGACTGTGCGCGCTCGCCCCCACCCCGCAGAGCCCTAAAAAACCCTAAACCCTTGACAAATCCCAAACTGAAGTACCTACCCATTTTCGATTCGGTTGGATCTCCAACTCTTCGCTCAAACTCCTTACTATTGACAAAACTTGTAAGACTCATAAAACTCTCACAGATATAATTCTTGTCAGTTCTCTAAATTGCAGTTCCGATTCTCTGGACCTTGTCAGGATAAACCATGGTGCGCTCGAAAGCTCCTTCAAAGAAACCTAAGAGTGGGTTCGATTTCAAGGTACTCACCGTACTTTCAGGTTTTCCGTTAAGATTACTTTATTCTTGCTTTCTTCTATTGATTATTTTCTTTTCCTTTTTTCTCTTTTGCTCAGAAAATAAAGCGGCGCGTAGGTCGAAAGCTCCCGCCACCGAAAAATGCAACTGATACAGCAATCAAGTCCAAAGGTCGCTACGTTCTCAATTTTTTAATTTAACTTCCCTGAAATAATTATTTGTGTTGATTTCTGAGTGCCATTTTGGTATCCATTTTTTATTTTAGCTGAAAACTATTCACTAAAAATTCATGAAAAGAGCAGTGAGTTTTTGTACATTCACTTGTGCATATCTGCATTCAGATTATACAATTTCTGAACTTTACAGGGATGCAATTGCTCATAGATTCTAACAGCTTATTGACTTGTTACATAATGCAATGCCTTTGTGCAACTTATATATTTTTTTTTGAGAAAAAAAAATATAAGTTGCTCAAAGCATTGCAACTTAGTTTTGTGCAACTTATATTTAGTTGGGTTTGTTTGGGAACAGCTATTGTTCTGCCGGAGCAGACCATTGTGGCAGACAGAACAGACATGGCAGTCAATAGAAAGGGCCTTACACTTAGAGAGCTACTTCAACAAACATCTCACCATAATTCTAAATTCCGAAGAGGTAATTCAGATTTATTTTATTTGTAACTAATTTCCTATCTTTCTGTTTTTATTTTTTTACGTGGCTTCATTTAAAGTCTGAATCTGGGAAGATATAAGGAAACAAGTAAAATATTATGTTGGTCTAATCTTGTTAATATTATTTGAAATTATGGATCAGATGTCATTTACTAGGATGACTTTGATATTTGCATTAATAAACATACTTTTATCAATGTTGGAGCATTGATTGAAGGTGTGAGCTACACCATAAAAGCTGATTTTGTTTCTTCTGATAATCTTGATGTTCTTTTTTGCATCACATAAATAATATAGGGCATTGTTTTGCAATTTTATAAAAAAAAAATGAAGAACATAAAATTGATTTTGTTCTAGCAATTCTAAAGTTGGTAATGTATTCTGATTTGGCTTTTTCATTTATTGGATATTTTTGGAATGAAGCGGCATTAAACGGGATAAGAGATTTGATAATGAAGCATCCTTCAGAGCTTAAAACACACAAGCTTGCAATAATAGAGAAATTGCGGGAAAGAATTTGTGATTCTGATAAAGCTGTGAGAGAAGTTCTTTACAATATTTTTGAATGTGTGATCTTCAGATCCTTGAAAGGGGTATGTGCTCAATTTGTGTGCTTATCTGACACTTCATCTTTGTAGTCCACCTGTATGATATTAAGAGATAGAAATTGTGTACTTTACTGGTATATTCTGTTCATAATCCGTGAGTAACCAATAGCTGGTCTTCATACAGGTGAGTAGTGACATTATATTATTGATCTGATATAATGAATTAAAACATTTATTGGTGTTGGACTTATCTAATTAGTTTGATATCTGTGATGGCCACACTTCTGGTATAGTTTGCTATACATATTCCTGCTTCACAAATTATCCATCATCTCTTAATTTTAGTACACATTTTTCAGGAGATAAAAGGACCAACAGTGACCCTCTTGATGGCATACATATTTAATGCAATGACACACATGGCTGTTGATATTCGTCTTTCGGCTTTTAAATTCTTTAGACTCCTTGTTCACAGCTATCCTTCTTCTTTCTTCATGCATTCTGACAAGGTTTGTAGCAACACTTGCATATTTGGCTAATTCATACTTGTGCAATACCTCATTGGCACAATATTGGTAGATTACCATACTGTAAACACTCAAGTGGCAGTTGTTTGACCAAATCTGTATGTTTAATTCTGCCGTGCAATTAATGATGTTTGGTTTCTACCAAGATTTAACACTAGCAGTATGACTTGCTCAATATTAATCAAGTGGTTTGTGAAGTTATCTTGCCTAAACCTGCAGGGGAAGTAATGTTTTCTATCACCATTATGTCGATACCTCTGTATTTTGTTGGGGTTAACCATGGACATGCTAAAAATTAGATTCATACCATATGGGACAGGTACTGGACTACTACATGGATATATTGCAAAATAGCCAGATATATTTACAAGAGAAGAACCAGCTCAATGACATTTTGAGTGGTCTTGAACACTGTCTTTCACTCCTCACTAATAAAGGAATTGATACGGACAATATGGTTAGTGCTCAGGTCAGTACCAGTCTATATTTAACTCGAGAATATTGAGCAAATTTAGAGGGTATTTTCCATACTTCCATCAAAACTAGTTTTTGACAAAACTTGAATTTAGACTTAAAAATTTTGTTATATTGGTCCATTTTCATAAGTTTAGAGTTTCAATAACAATGCATAAATTTATGAAGTTGATTTCAAGAATTTCTTTTGTTCCAGCCAGGTTTAAAAAAATTAACATTTGAACATAACTCTTGAATATTAATACCGTGCTCCATGAAAACATTTGAGAGGGAGGAAGGGGATGGGATTGTAGGGGAAGGAATGGAAAATTTCCCAAATTTTCTTCCCCTCTAGACCCAAATTTAGAGAGGATAAAAATAGTTCATTTGACACCTAGAAAAGGTGAAATTTTTTACTTCCTCTCCACTTCATTAAATTGTAGAATTAAATATAATCTCCTCTGCTAGATCTAGGGTCTTAGCCCTTGAACTCGTATCCACTAAATTGTTGCTTGAACTTTTGAAAAAAAAAGTTGGTCCCTGAATTTCCATTTGCATCAAATGAGTCCAATTTGCTTTTTTAAAGAGGAATTGTTCGTTTGTTAATGTTGGGTGGGGGGGGGGGCATTGACTTTTGGTGCCTATAATGTCGATTTACCACCGCACAAGGTAAATGCTCCTGGTGTAAACTTCTCAATATTTCTCACTATTGGGGCATATTATTTCTTTCCCCTTGTTGAAATGTTTACACTCCACTTGATGATGGTAAGAACTCCTGACAACTTGTTGTTTCTCATTTGTTGATAGAATAAAAGTACAGCTGAGAAGCGACTTTTGCATGCATATAGAGACTCCTCTGAAGAGCCTATTGGAAGAATTGGTAATTTGCAATTTAGTCCAACCATGTTTAGTCTTTATTCCATTTTCAATTATAGGAAAGTTTATCCATTTGACTAATGCTAGAGAAGGAGAGAATTTCACTCAATTCCAAGACTTATTTTTTTATAAGAGAGTAACTGGATAACAGTATCTTAAAAATAGTACTCCCAAAATTAAAAAAAAAAGGTGGCCTGATCTGCTCTCGTCCTAAACAATTAATGCTAGGATGGAATTTTAACAGTTATCATATAGATGTACATGTTTTAGTCCAAAATAAATAATACCAGTGGATATCTCTTACTAGAGATACATGGTAGATTCACAAGGAGAAGCTTGGATAAACCATCAATAGATTATTGAGGTGTAATTTTTTAACTAATAACACATGCTACTGGTAGTACACTAGTTGTAGTCAACAACAATAACAATATCAATAACAATGACCTACATAGAGTCAAAGCTATATATATCCACCTTTTGTTTTGTCTGCTTGGTTTTCTAGTTACTTTTACCCTTATATTTCTTGATTTTCTTTTGTTAAAAAGGCATGTCTTTATGTTATTCTATATTATGGTTATATCTTGCACTTTCAGGATATTTAGCAAAGTTTGAAAAGATTGAAAATATCATACCAGTTCTTGTTAGCTGCTTTGAGGAATCCATGTCCTTATTTAGCACAACTCCGGATGCAACTGGTCAATCGTACAAGATTTTATCGTCTGTTCTACGGTGTTTGTATTCAGCTTCAGAAGTCCTTGTTCAAAATTCAAACATGCTAAAACAGCATCTGGTGGGCTCTATTCTTGTGCACTTCAGAAAAATATTGGAAGAGTTTCCTTTAGGCCCAAAAAATTACCTCACCAACAAGGTATATCCGTCCTCTCTCTCTCTCTCTCACCCACCCACACACTAAAAAAAACACATTTCAATATCTTAAATTAGATCATGTTATGTTGTAGATTTTTCTGGTCTACTTTTCGTAATCTGACATTACAATTGTTAAAAGGGAAATGGTTCTCTCACCACTCAGTACTCACCCATCACTCCCAGCACAATATGTGGGAGCCTTATTATTGACCCTGTACAAATTTCAAGCAAGTGTGAATTCAATACGAACTTGAATTTATACAGAGTTCGCACTTAGGGATGGAGATCCCTATGACATGGTGTGCTATGAGCAGTAGTTGAGTTTGTGGCCGTCCGGGTGATTTGGTAGCAGGCCTCTTGTTGAGAAATTGGATTGGAGAAAGCAACTTTGGTAGACATAAGATAATTTGATAAATTGTTATTTATTACCATAATTGATTTTGACAATACAGGGAGATGAAGAATTCTTCGTTCTGAATGTTAAAATTGCTGAAGTTTTCTTGCTTCTTGGTGGATGGATGGGGCCCATGTCCTACCTGGCTGGTGAATTTCTCAGCTTCATAGAGGGAACTCTGATTGATGTGGCTGGTTTACGACTAAGTAAGAAAAAAGAGGATAATTTAGCGTCTTTATTAGCTTACCTGCCAGAGCTCATCTCACATGTCACATATGATTGGCAGGATCGATTGTTAAAGGTACACCTTTCTATTAATTTTGATTATTTCCTCAATTTGGCTTAGAGTTGATGCTAAGCTGGGCCAATAGAGTAGTTGCATGGTCAAGGTTTTGTATTAGCTTCACAGTTGAGCCTCAATTAGGTTAGTTTTTTAGTTGCTAACAGGGCCAAGTTAATCCAAAAAATTTCTGCAGTCGAATATGGTATCCAGTGCATCCTTCAAATTACATCGATCCTTAATTTTTTTATTGTTAATCACAAGTTCATAATGGCATCGACTTCTTTTTCATTTACTATCTTGTGAAACCAAGCCGTAATTGATACTTAGTTCTCTAATCAAATGATAAATTAGTGTTTTTAAAAATTTGTATCAGCACTTTTTTCTTTCAGTCCTGCAAAATTTTTGCATATATTGAAGTCTTTCTTTGCATTCTCTATCTTTTGAATTATCAGGCCTTTACCACTGCATACAGAGCATGCAACGTGGAATCTAAGCTTTTGTTAGGTTATTTGTCTTGTGTTGAAGAGATGCTTTTTCCTGATAAGGGTGGGCGCTACTACGCTTTGTTGTATCAAATTGAATGGGTCAGAGAATTTCCTCGTGTCCTCTTGCATTTGGGTGATAAATATCTGTCTGTTAAAGAGGACATCTCTGAGGAGGAGGCTGCTAAAGAAGAGTGTGCTAAAAAGGAACAATATCTGATATTGGGCCAGTACATAAAGGTACCAGACTTTTTGTATGTTAATTAGTATGTTGTCTTCCATCGTGTATTCATGTTGATTTAGGATATTATTGATCGCCTCTTACTCTTCATAGATTATGTTCAGTCTTCTGCTCCGGGTGGGTCAGACCAGTGTATTGACCCCGTTAGCAGCAGAATACAACACTATTCAATCGTCCCTTGGAGAATTTTTCAATGTGAAGTCAAAGGGAATTTTCATTAAAATTCCACGCGAGTGTCAGGAGTTGGCTGTGTGTTGTTTATATTATTTCTCGAGCTTGTCTCCTGTCCTTGTCAAGTCTCTTTCATCCTGTTGTTTATGTAAGTACTCTTTGGTCACTAACACATACTCCTAGCTCCTAGGCACTACAAACCTCACTGTCCCAGTACCTGCTTGGTTGAGTTTCTCCGATCAGAAGATGGCCAAAGTTTTTCACCATTTCCTGCAGGTCACAACAGATAAGATCAAGACCAAATATCTGGTCCAAGATAGTGTCCAGCCCCCAAATGTTAATTTTTTTGTTTTTCATTATTTTCTTTTAATTTCATTATAATGTGCTTAACTTTGCAACTAAATGCAGGTGAAGAGTTGGATCCAGTCATATTATTTAAAATAATTGAGGTTTTACATTCAGCTTATAAAGCCAATCGCTTGCATCTGTCAGACCACCTAGGGTTTCTGCTCACCTTGATTTCTCGTTTTAGGATCCATCCTGGTAAATTAATTTTAGATGTTAGTTCTCTTTTAACAATTATTAGCTCAGTATTGTTTAAAATTTCAATGAAAGGGAATGAAGGAATCACTATACCCTTGTAACGTCCCTCATTTTCAATGTATCCATGTACTTAATTTCTGTAGTATTTTTGTATCAAGTGATTTAATTGTGTAACAAAGTTTTCAGTGGTTCTCTAATGCAAATATCCTCTTTATTTGAAATTTCTGTTATGCACAGACTTTAAAGTATTTCTAAGTTTTAACACATCCCTTTTGCTTAGAAACAGCTGCAGTGAAGACCCCAAATCAGGATCCCTATCGAACCCTAACCGGTTGTGTTTTCAAATACCTTTCTCAAATGGGTGATGGATCACTCCTCCTCAAGATATTATGGGTTGCCTTTGCTGATGAGATGTCACAGAATCCGGCTTTACCAAATATGCATGGATTGATGCAGATGGTGGCCGCACTTGACATGAGGCTCTCAGGGCTGTCAGCTAGTCAACTACATGATTTAGCTGGCTGGGTGTTTCGCTTTATAATTGCTTCCTCTATTGTATGTACTTTGCTCTCTTTCCCCAAGTAATGTTTTGCCGAGTAATCCCATCTAACCCTTTCTCGTCCTTCAAATCATCAATGAAAAAGGAAAAAAAAAGTGAGAGAAGAATGGAAAGCTGGCCTGTACATTTTTATATGGAAATAATTAAACCACACATTACCCACTTTAAGTCCAATTATGATTTCAGTGTGAATTTTGAAATTGTCCCTCAACTCAATTCTGGCTTCAACAAGTTACCTAAATTAATCCTCAGCTGTGTCAGTCATGCACTATTACTAAGTTCCAATCACTTTACTTAATCAAGTCCAAAGTTAAGACTCGCCTGCCTAAATCTAATTGAACTTCTGGGTATTGTTTTGTTTCCATACAGTATCTGCCAAAAGAACAGGCCAAGCTGCTGAATCAGAAAATACAGAAAATTTCAAATATTTACTGAAGCCATGTATTCGTTTCTCTCTGGCAAGTGGCAAGCTCCTATCTCTTGTTCTGGATTTATTTAATCCTTTCATATTGGGACAAGGTGATAATGCCTTTCCGATGGATCCTGTGCGTAAAATACAAGTTGCAATCTCTTTTCTTCTAATCCTACATGATGATATGAGAGCTCAAGTCAATCAATGTTTGAATGAAGGTTCACTTAATATTGTCCTCCAAAGCATAAAAAATATGTTGGTGAGTACTGAAACTATATTCTTTTTCTTTTTGTTTATTTTCATATGCTAATTATGGTCAACAAGCGGTTACTACTACATGTACAAGTATGTTTTACATTATCATACCTGATCATTGAAGAACAAGTTAGCTTAAAGTCCAGTACATTTGGAGGCTTCATTTTAACGGAGTTCAGATGAGAACTTTGGATTTGTATATTTTTCAAAAAGAATGTTTGTACTATGGAGTGCCTGCAGAAGATGAAAGCCAGCCTGGCCCAGTACTGCTGCCTACTTGGTCTGACTAAACACGTTTTGTCTTCTTTTGGCAGGAGTTGAATCATCTAAACTTGGCAATTGACGAAATGGAAGAAATGCGACGTGAATATAAACAATTGAAGACTAGATTTTGCACCATCTTTAGATCCTAGGTACATTCCAAGGGACATTCATGGGGGGGGGGGGGGGGGGGCTGAAAAGTACTTGTAAATTATAACGGGCTTCATGCCTTCAATTGTTGTTCAAGAAAATTTGTTAGCCATCGATGCTATTTCTTTATTTGCCGTTTTGAACATATCCTACTTCATTCTTCCGGCATCGATTTGGGGGCTTCATGAGTAGACCTTGCAAATATTGATAGTATATTCCGAATTAATCAATTTCGTATTCAGTACATTTTGTGTCCGAATAATTATATCACTTAGATAATCAAGGTTTAGATTTTATTGCGTGCCTGACCAATCTCGATATTGATTGATTCAGGTATTAGATTTTTTTAATTCATATCACAATAAGTTATGGATAATAAGGTGTGGGTTTAAGATACAAATTAAACATTTTAGATTATATTTGAATTGCATTAGTTGATTTATTTAGACTCGATCATTTTCTATTCTGAGTTATGCTAATACAAATATCTTATAAAAATTATGTGTTTTTGTATTTGAAATTAAATTGTTCAATTTAATTGTATGATTTTAAATTTTGTCGGGTCAAATAATTAAATTAAATTAACAAAATATATATTTTAAATATATCAAGACTAATGCATATATATTTAATGAAGAGTTTATAATAAATTTATGAATTGTATTTATTTATTAAATGAAAGTTGTGATTGATTTTAGTGATTTAGAAAAATTACACTAAATATAAAATTTAACTATAAAAATATCTTTATATATATATTAAGAATTATATGAACTAAATATAAATAAAATATTTTATGTTGAATATCAATCTTCAGTTCATGCTAATTTAAATTCGGATTCAATTTTTTTTTTGTTAACATATCACATTAGATCGGATAATTTATATACATATACTTAATATTTATGGATTTATTTAAATTCGAATTTTTTTGGAATCGGAATCATTTAAATCATTCAATTCTTTAATTTTAGTATATCCGAATTAAATTTGAATTAATTAATTATCGGACTATTTTGATCGGGTTTACTTTTACCAGGTCTATTCACGAGAGGCTTAATGTATGAGATGTTCGTGTCCACATATGGGCAGGAAGTTCCCGCCCACCACAGACTCGTCAGTCAGAGTGTCACATGGTGAAGTTAATTAAGATGCTTAACTGCCTTATTTTTCTTTAATTTCTAGCAATAAATGCAAATCATAATCTTTTCATTAAATAATCATTTACTATATTGAGTGAAGGTTGATATCATATTACCTTGAGTGTCTCTAAATATTCCTTTCACTATTTAAGAATTTATATAAAAAAATTCGTTTCACACTTTATAAAAAGCTTCAAAAAATACATATTCTGAATATATTTATTTCTCAATCTTTGCCACCAAATTATAAACAGCAATAACAAATAATTAATCTCCTAAAATATTTTGTTTCATAAAATACTTCATCTAGTTAAGATAATAGCTAGGTTAAAGATGTTCCTAAATGGTCTTATTGTTAAGCTTGCAGTTCTATAAATATCATATTATTCAATTATCTCTTTTTAAAATCTTTCGATTCAGTTTTTTTATTACAATCATAGTTTGTAATATTTTTAAATCTACTTAATAATTTCATTGAAAACTGAACAATAAGAAGGTACATTTATATTTCTTTTCTTATTTATCATTTCTAAAGAATAAGATTAATGTGAAAAAATATAAAATATTTAGATAACCTATTATTTCATTTTCCATAAGATTCACGGGTATTATTTTTTAAAATGTAATTTGCATTTATTATTATTAATTGAAGAAATAAACCAATATAATATTAGTATTACTGAAAATAACTTTGAATTTTTTGAAGATTTTATTTGTTTATTTGAGATAATAATTGATATAAAACTCGAATAGACTAAAAAAGAAGTATTATTTTAATATATGTGTATTCATATTTGTGCGTGGCTCGTATCATAAAATCTTGAGCTCGCAAAGTTTATAATAGAAAATAACAGAAGATAACATTTAAAATAAATTTATGTATTTTTGTGATTTTATTTATTGAATGAGATAACACATTAAACAAAACTCAAATAGACTAATAAAAGTATTATTTTAATATATTTATATTCATTTTTATGCAAAAATCATGGCGATTATAATATCAATAAAAAATATTATTGAAAATAATTTTTGTTTATTTTGATGATTATATTTGTTGAAATGAGGTTGCAAATATTAAAAAAAAACTCAAATACACTAACTTTAATGGATTTATATTCATCATTGTATATAACTCATGTCATAAAGTTTTGATCTCACCGTGATTATAATATAAATTAATAGAAGACATTATTCAAAATAACTTTGTATATTTTGATATTATTATTTTTGAAATGAGATATTAAATAAAACGAAATTCAAATAGACTAACTAAATAATCATAGATTTAATATATTTATATTTATTTTTGTACGCTACTTGCGTCATAAAATATTATTCTCATAGTGATTATACTAGAAACTAATAGAAGACAACACTAAAATTTTTTTGATGATTTTATGTGTTGAAATTAGATAACAAATAATACAAAATTCAAATAAACTAAGAGATAAAATATTATTTTAATATTTTTGTGTTAATTTTTTTATGCAATTTATGAAAAATATGATATAAATTATTAGAATACATCATTCAAAATAATTTTATATATTTTATGATTTTATTTGTTGAAAATAGACTGTAAATAATAAAATTGAAATAAAACAGAAGAATATAGCTTTTATACTGAACCTTCTAACCTTATCAAACTCAAGGCAAGTCAGATTTGTGGCGTATCTGATATAATCTGCGGTATTGCCAATCAAAAGTAGCTTTAGGCGTGCGAGAGTTCAAACTTTACTATGAAAAGAGAAAGAATAAGGAATATATTTGTCTCAGGTCTAGCATTTAATGTCAAAATACATTCACCAAACTTCTATCTAAATTGTCCATTACTTAGATTACTCGCGCCAACAGGTTACCCCATAGAATATACAATTAAAATAAAATCAAAATACCAGTTAAAGCAATATCTCAAGATGATCATCACTCTGAGAAAACACCTATGAAGAGATTACCTAATGGCTTAATAATCTTGAGTCACGAGAAAATTAAGCAAATGTTAGTGAAACTCACATGAATCTTGAGCGTAGAATTTTGCAGACCACATTCGTTCTAACCGTAGGTAGAGATGATAAAATAGCTTGCGGCCCGGTGGACCCATCCGGTCTCGCTCGGTTAGAAAACCAACTCGTCCGATCCGAACATTGAATGGATAGGCGGACCGAGTCATTCTATGGGCCGGGACAGATACATATTCGGGGTTAGCCCATCCGGTTCGGAGTAGTTATATATATACATAATTTATTTATATTTATATTTATATTACATATGTTTATACATATTATATATCAATATATTCTAAAAATTATATACAATCTTAAAATAACACTAATATCATTTAAATTGTACTAAGTATTTAGTTATAATATGATGATATGAATAAATATTTTTTCTTTGAAGCATAGTATATTCAACAGACATTTTGGTATTTTTTAACTCAAAAATTAAATCAATACAAAATGAAATTTTCTAAAATCATGATAATTATATCTATCATCTTTATGTTTTGACCTCTTCCAAAAATAAAACATATCAATCTCAAAAATTTATATTTATGAAGACCATAACCTACTGAAAAATTTTAGACCTCTAGATATCTTTTTAATCACATCACTTTGCTGGAAAATCCAATTAATATTGTATTAAAACCTGCAAATTTTATATTTAAGATTTTTCAAAATCAGTTCATATCAATCTCAAGTAATTCATATTTTCCTAGACCATGTTCTGCTAAGAAGTTGTAGATCATTTTTAATCATAACTTTGAGTACTAGAAGATCGCATTAAGTTGACAAAAAAAATTATAGATTTATAATAATAAATTTTATAACTTTGTTATTTTAAGTTTTCTCAAATTCAAAACCTAAAATGTTCAAAATATATATATATATTTCTTAGCCAATTTGAAAAACTACACTGGAGGGATTGGTCGGCCGGGCCAGAAAAGATTGGCTCGTGGGCAAGACGGGCTAGAATTTTCAAGCTCGGGGGTATGAGACAGGCATGATAGATATGTGATTTTGATGGACGGACCAGATAACATGATTGATGTTTTATCCGCCTACGGCCTACCCGGCCTATTGTCATCCCTAGCAGTGGATAATGAGGTCCAATCCTAGAGGAGGTCAAGCAGAATCAGAGCAAGTCGACACTGCTCCTTGTTCGTTGATTCAATGGTGGAGTTGGTGTTCGATGATGTCTCATTTTCTTCGAGATAGAGAGAGGAGACTAGATCCATGGGTTTGCGATCCAATCCGTACCGTATTGGATAAGATGTAATTAATAAGATGGATATGAGTAAAGGTTAAATTATTGAATATGAGTATGGATAAGATTTTTTCATTAAGTAAATGAATGAGGATATGCGTAAAGATCGTTCCGTACTCATTTGCTCTATATGGTAAATTATTAAAAAAATAAAGTATATTATTTTTTCTCAATATTAGTTGCATCAAATTTTGTTAGTTAATTATTATGAATTATAGTTATAATTATAATCTTTTCCAGATTTTACTTTTTGATATATTAGAATATTTAAATAACATTTAGTAGAATACTTCTTAAAATGGATGAGACAATATAAGACTTTATTTTAGACAATATGATATATATTTTTTTAATACGTTTTGTTATTGTGTTAAAAATTTTGATAAGAGATTGTTGTATTTTTTTTTAATTTATTTGTTTTAAAATGATTCAAGTTATAATTGATTGTATATTTATATTTTGATTTAATACTAAAAGTTTAGATATGCATTTAATATATTACTATTATTCTTTATCACTCATTATGGTTTCTTTATCTGTATATGAGCAAGTTTAGGTTTAATAGACAAAAATAGAATAAGAGTAAAAGTAATTTTAAAAATATATAATAATAAAAATATCTTCATCTGATTATACCTGTTGTCAACCTAGTGCCTAGGGTTAAAAGGAGAGGGAGTGACAAAAGACAGAAGTGAGATCTGGGAATAGTTATACGTCAATTCAGGCCATGCTGAATAAACCGAAAACGTGTGACGATTCACAGCCGTATCATATACACCCCAGTACCCCACCCAAATCATGATTCCGTATAATAAAGAACCAATCACGAAGATATCTCTCCTCAATCAAATCTGGGCTCGTTTCACTTCCGAGAAGGCGCGTGTGGCATCCAATCTTCCACTCCAATTGGAAATTTGCCAACCGTAAATCGGTGAGGAGCCAACATTCCCCCTTTTAAGAATTCACATAACGTGCAGTACTTTACGGTGCTTTACTAAAGCACCGTACCCACAGTGTTATATTTGCTCCTGTCCATTTCTAAATCCAACGAGTCAAATTAATCCAGACAGTTACTATACTGGTAGAGTACCATAGAGGAAGGTATTAGAGCCTCCATTATCGAGTTCAAGCTCCTCACAAGCGGTGAAATTATCGGAGTGAAAAAGCACTACACTTGAGCGACCTAGTCCTGAATAATAGCAAAACAATCAGATGTGTACCAATTAACTCTGGAAGTAACAAGAAAAATGGGACACCATGCAAACATAAAAACACTCCAGGTACATATAGTGGAATGAGAGAGTAAAGATAAATTGGGGCGGCAACAGTGTAAAATATTGGACAAGAAAAATTACATCACCTCCACTACCAACAACAACAAAAGAGGAAGGATAGATGGGAAATGGCAGGACCCTGCCTCTCTCATCAAAAGAAACATAAAAAGAAGGAAGCCACATAAGCTTAAGATAATAGAAGACATAAAAACTGATTATGAGATGATATCATCTCACTCTTTCTTCTTCCTCATTTTTAAAAGCATATGCAGTTAGAAGTGCTCTATGATTGCTCGCCCCTTGAACGGCCAGGCCCACCACCTGTCCGTCCCCTTCCACGGTTGTACCCTCTGCCCCCAGGACCACCACTACCTCTTCCTCCTTCATACCCACCTATAGAGTAAAAATATTCAGTTAATACTAATCTTGGTGAAACAGTTTGGATTATAGGGCATCAACCACTGGGGGGTACATGATGCACCAGCCAACCTGTGCTGCACCACTCAAACATTTTATTTTCCAGTTTAACAGTTCTTTTTTTTATGAGCTGATTTCGCATTACTTGCACCGTCTGCAATGAAATAAAGCTTGAGATTAATTTTAATGGTTTATTGTACAGGGTTAATGAAGAATTTGGCACAAAATGAAGCTCATCTAGGTAAATTGGGGCTTAGTTTATCCTCCAGAGAAAAAAGGTTGCAGGCTTGACACTTAAATGACTCCTATTGTACCTATGCAATTACATCACTGAAGTATTATGCTGAACATTATTTGCGGTCAAGACATCAATACATTTGTAATTATATCTATGCCATGAACAAATCGTGTATAAACAAAATACACATGCAAAGTACCTCTATGGACCCAGTTTCCTCTACCTTGCATACCACCTCTCCGGCCAGCATTATAACCATCATTATCTAAAATACAGAAAACAAACACTTAATATCGAAAGGATTTACCAATTAAACCTAGATGACTCTTTTGCAAAGGCAAAGCATCATTCCTTCCAGTAGACTTACCTTGCATTCTAGTAACTGAGCATTGGCATGACATCTGGGTCTTTGTTTCACATGTTTATTAATTTATGATTGAGCTATGATGACCAGTAATATTCATTTAATTGTATTAGCAATTTCATTTCCACAAAAGTTGCATGCTTCCATAAAATTTTGGCAAATTCTCAATAGAATATCAGAAGGGTAGGTTGACATCTTCCTGGGTTATACACAACTAACCATTCTTTACCCTTCAACTATAAACCCTTCTTTATCCCAATAGAAAAATGTAAATATAAACAGGAGAAGAAGACTACCTTGATTAGGGCCATAACCGCCACGACCGCCAGCTCCACCGACATTGTATCTCCCTTGATTGTTGTAGGCATAATCAGCATACCTCCTTTGATTGTTTCTATATCCACTGCCTTGGCCATGGTTATTGTTGTTATTGTATCCACCTTGGTTGTTGCCATACCCACCATAGCTTCCTTGGTTGTTGTTGTATCCACCATAGCCTCCTTGGTTGTTGTTGTATCCACCATAGCCTCCTTGGTTGTTGTTGTATCCACCATAGCCTCCTTGGTTGTTGTTGTATCCACCATAGCCTCCTTGGTTGTTGTTGTATCCACCATAGCCTCCTTGGTTATTGTTGTATCCACCAGAGCCTCCGTAGCCTCCCCTGCCCCTGCCCCTACCCCTCCCCCGCCCCCTCCCCCTCCCCCTCCCTTGCCCATATGGATCTATCAAAAGGAAAAGAAAGGAAATTTAACCTGGATGAAACTGTGAAATTGAGGGTGAAAATCGGGGCTTAAGTACACAATAGATAAGATATGGTTATGGTGAATACCAATTCAAATTTGAAATTTAAAAAAGGTACCATCATAGTAGTCATAGTGTGCTTGTCTAGGTTCACGGGGTTGCTGCAGCTGTTGGTACCTTTGTTGTTGCCTCGGCTGCTGATCAAATTCTGGTGCTTGATACCTAGCAAAGAAGTAATTTTGAAAATTATAAAATTTAATTTTATGAATTGCCAAGCAACACTATACCTATTTTAATTGGTTTCTACCAAATTACACTAGCATCACTCAAAATATCTTTCACTCTTTTATTCTTTGTTCTTTTCTTATCATGTGTAACTATTAATTGGCCTTTCCAAGGGTGAATTGAGGTCAACCCAAGATGTCATTGGCCAACTTTAGGCAGCACCGCAATGCAAAAAAAAATGAAGGCTTAATTTTACAGATGTAATGCATAAATTGGAGCTTAACCTCATCATAGGCCAATTAGTTGAGGGAATTAACATCATACATCCATACATTATTTGAAGTACGGCTATGGCGACATAATTCTTGCCCTACATATATCATATACACACTTTCAAACAAAGTAGACAATACAAACTTACCCAGGTGAGTCCCTGTTTAGCTCTTTGGTTGACAGAGAGATTGAAATCATGGACACATGCCGCGTCATCTCCAATCTATATATAAAAACAAAACCAACATTATTTGAAAACCACCAAATATACTTTTGTGCCTGCATGTTGGAGCAAGACAGAGAGACTTACGGTACAAGCCCTTCTTCTATGGGCTCCCACACATCAATAATGCTAACTGAACTGATGGCTGTGTCTTGATGCAAGCCAGAGATCCTTTTCTATTTTAGAAATTGCCAAGCTAGTCCATGAATGGTCATAGAAATAAATAAGTAAACAAGTAACAGAAAATGATGAAGGAAACCAAAGCAACCTTCAAAATCTCAGCAACAGCTACAGATTTACTGATAGCTTGTCCCATGGCCTTCAGAACTATCTCTTTAATTCTTTTTTCCTAAATACAACACACAAATTCAAAGTTTAGCAACACAAGTCTCTTTCAGCAGAAACAGTAATAATCCACATATTAGTGGCACGCCACAGTAAGAAGCGCCCCAGATAAAAGTAAACAATTACTGATGAAGTAGTAGATAAAAAAAATGGAAAACAAAAATGAAAGAGAATATACCTGCAGGAGACTTGACGCATAGTTCACATAGTTTCGGATCATCCCCTGGGTAGTGATTCTGACCTCGTTTTCATTAATCGCCGATTCAGGCCTTGGCCTCTCCACTCTCTGATATCTATCCATCGCTTTGAACTAGGACTCGGTTTCTCAAATTTCAAGTGGACGACGAGGAGAGGCGGGGGGGGGGAAGGTGAGAGACTGTAAAACCCTAGGCGAGGTTAACGATGAAGCCCCTGATATGGATATTATGATATTCCCGTCTTCTCTCTCACTAGTCACTGCATTGTTTTTTGTTACCTAGTTTATAGAACTCAATCAGCGCAGCTGAAAACGTTTCGGTGTGGTTTTTTTATTTAAACATCTGATCATTTTGATTTATAATAATAAATAATTTTATATATCAAAATTTATATTTACATTTCTCTACAATCATTGTCAGAAACAGAGCCAAAATTTTAGATTAGAGGGGGCAATAAATGATCAGACATTTACTACGGAGAAAAAAATATTAGGGGAAGTTAAATATATAAATTTCTGAATATTTCATGAAATTATATATATTTTTTAGACGTTTTTAAAAAATTAGGGGGCGACTCCAGCCCCCTGGATCCGCCACTAATCATTGTGATTTACTTAAACCGTTGTGATATCTCAGTAGAGATTTTCATACAAAAATTCTCCAAAAAAAACTAATATAGAATAGGCTCCCATAAAATTTATATTTTAATTTTTATCTGATGAATATCCAATAACAAATTCCATTGAGTAAATAATAGATTCAAATCCTGAAAGCAATATGAAATTTGTCAGCTACTAACTTAGAAATTGAAGAAGTTATTTATTTGTCATTATAAAATTTAAAATTTTAAAAATTATTACTGTAAAATTTCAATTAAAAAAATTATTATTATAAATCTCATTTTTTTTAAAAATTATCATTATATTTATTTACTCATAATTAAAAAAAATGAAAAAAAAAATCTAAATATCACAAATATCTTTTTTTTTCTCACACCCCCTCCTCCCCTCTACCAAGGAAGATCAGAAATTATCTTCTCCCCTTTTCTAAATTTTCAAATTGAGCATCTCCTCCCACTTCACTCCTAGTCTCAAATCGCATCGCATATGAATCATTCCTTCCTTGGTTGGATGGTTATTCGATCGCTTTCTTTCCTAAAGACCGCTAATTCTATGCTTTTTAGAGAATTCAACTTAATCTCTTGCATCTCTTCTCGACCTTGGATTCTTAATGTTGTGTGCGATGGGATCTCTTTCTCATCGTAGGATCCCATTGTCGGCGATAAAGATAGCTTATGCTTTGATATGAGCGATTCGTCTTCATGCATGTAACTCTTTCGACTTTTGTGCCTTTAAATCCTTCTAGCAAATAATCTGCTCTATGTTGCAAAATTATTTTCCTTTATGAGCCCTCTTTGTGCTTATTTCTCCCGTTCATCGTGTCCATCTTCCTATTAAGTATTAACCCCTTTGTATGGTGCATTGTTCTATTTGTGGGATGTGAAATTTTATCTACCAACTAAAATTGTTCTTTAATTGTATCATTTTCAAATGCTAGTTGTCAGTGAATTCACGTCCTCCTCTAATGTACTGTCGGGATATTCACAAATTATTTTTATTTAAGTGAACAAATATCTAATTATAATTCTTTTTGATACCCACTTGCTATTAAATTTGAACCCCTTATTAAGTATCAAATTAATAGATCATATTTTAACATCCTCCTCCCCACCTAGACCCAATTTTTCGTCAACTTCTCTTTTTTTTTTCACAACACTCGAACGGAAATGAAAGGAGACCTCCATCTCCAGTAGATGAGTTGCCTCCCCTTCAGCCCATAATCTCTCTTTTCTCTCTCCTTCAACAACACAAATGAGCATACTGAGACAGAGGTCATTTCCTTGGCAAAGAGGAGGGGAGGGGAGGAGAGGAGTCTAGTTGTTTCCTCGGTAAAGGGAAGGGGAGGAGGAGGTGAGAAAGAATTAAGGAAAGGTACTTTTGATATTTTTTTAATTTTGAATAAATAAGCATATAATAATTTTTAGAACAAATGAGTTTTACAATGATAGTTTTCTTCACTAAAAATTTATAGTGATAAATTTTTAATTTTCAAACTTTATAGTGACAATTAAATAATTTCCCTAGAAACTTCCATTTTATTTTCCGTAGTTTAGAAATATATTTTTAAACGCTGGTAGGACTGTTTGATTTTCTATGGACCGCATTTTTTTGAGAATAAAAGAGATGTTAGATGTATTATGTATGAACCATAACTTTTTACATGTTCTTAATAATTTTGTGTAAAATGATAAATGCAGAGAAAAATAATTAAATAAATCTTATTTTTTTATATAGAAGTGGGGGAACCCGTCGATTTCATTGAAATCGGAAAAATATACAAACTCTAAAAGTCATCGGTACCAAACAAACTGGTACCTAAACGGAGTAGCAAGAAAATTACAAACAACACTGATCAAAAGTGACCTAAGTTAGGTACTCAAGTAGGGAGCACATAAAACTTCTAAAAATCACAAACACCTTAGTTTTGTTGTATTCATTAGTACACTATCAGGTACTAGATTACACCCAAAAGAAAAACATGATCATATCCATAAAACCACAAAAGAAAACCGACTATGAGATATAATTTTCATACAACCAAATTGAAACGAACTAAGATGCAAAACACTTCAAACAAACATGAACCCTAATTTTTTAAAGTAAAATTGATGGAACACAGATATCACCATTAAAATCCCGCCTCAACATCATATTTCATGATCGCTTCCACACATTATGAGTAAAGCCAATACCATATCCTGACCCTCTACCAGAGGATTGTCCACCAAAGCCTCTACCCCAATTGTCTCCTCCAAAGCTCGAGTTGAAACCTGAAGGAATAAGTCATCTGTAGTTTGTGGTAAAACTAGTGATATTTTCAAATGATTACCAGCACCAGTATGAGAACACCAAAAAGAAACCAAGCTAATTATTTTGTAAATCGTCTTAATGTTTTTACACTTAGTATTATTGAAACAAATTCTATTTCTCTCATGCCAAATTATCCACAACACTGCCCCTCTAACTGCTTCAACAAGTACAGCATCCTTTAAAGGAATAAGTACCATAAGTCAGCTAAACAATTATCAGTAAAAGTAAAATTATTGTGTCTGATAATCCATTGCCAGATAGAATTAATAAAAGAATATGTAATAAATAAATGATTAGTTGATTCCTCTTCTAAACAAAAAATGCAAAGTGTAGAACACGTCCAGCCTTTTTTTGTAAGTTTTTTTTAGTAAGAATTCTATTTCTTCTAACCAACCAAAGAAAAATTTTAATTTTCAAAGGGAGTTTAGTGTTCTATATTGGTAGATAAATATTATTTACAATGCCACCATATTGTAACCATTGATACATAGCATGAACGTAAAATGACTGAAGGGGTCCATCTAAACCTAATAGTATCTTGTACATTATATTATGGACAAAAGTGTTGAAGAAATGTACTAAGTTTTTGCCACTTTCTCGATATTCAACATCTAAAGTATAATCAAAATGCAAATGTAGATCTTTGAGCTTCAAAAACTGCTAAAATATGAGGATGGGTAGTAATAGAGAATAAAGCGGGATATTCATGAGCAAAGGAAACATTGAGAAATCATCTATCTATCCAAAACTTAATATTTTTTTCATTACCAACTATCTTATCAATGCTTATATCCATAAAACATTGGGTTGAAAGAACACCTAATCAGAATGAAGAAACATTAGAAGGATAATGAGTAGTGTATCCATATTTAGCTACTAATATGATTTTTTCACAATCCTGGCACATGAGGATCATGAAATCTGAAAAAACCATTTAGCTAATAAGCTAGTATTCATAACCTCCAAATCAAGCACCCCTAACACTCCTTGCATTTGACTTTTACATATAATATTCCATGCAACAAGAGGATATTTTTTCTAATAGAATTTTCACCATACCAAAGAAATCTTTTCCTTAATTTGTCAATTTTGAGAATAATTTTTGTAGGAATCTTATAAAAGGACATCCAATATAAAGGAATGGAAGAGATGACTGAGTTTAGTAAGGTGATTCTACCTCCACAAGATAGTAACTTACTCTTTCATCCTTATAATTTATTATTTATTTTTTCAACAATGAAATTCCAATATGAAGAGTTAAGTTTTCTATTATGCAAAGGAAGCCTTAGATAAGTAATTGGAAGTGAGCCTAATTTGCATTCTAATTTAGAAGCAAAACTTAATCCTTGTTCTGTAGTGATATTAAAAGGAATCAACTCACACTTAGAAAAAATAATATTCATTTCAGACAATTGTTCAAGCCCTATAAGCAACCATTAAAGTACTACTACATTATCTTCACTAGCTTCTAGAAACAAAAGAGTATCATCTGCAAAGTGCAAGTTTACTATTCTTGGATATATTGAACTAACCTAAAGTTCTAGTAAGTATCCATTTTTCTGAGCATTTTGTATAATTTTATGTAATACATCAATAACTAGGTCAAACAAGAAGGGGATAGTGGATCTTCTGTCTAACTCCTCTATGACGACTAAAGTATTCTCCTAATTCATCATTGAAATTAACACAAGTTCTACTACTATTGAGCAAACATCTAATCCAATTAAATAAATCTTATCAATGCTACCTTCTTCTTTTTTTTTGAAGAAACAACCAATGAAATGCTATGTTAGTGTTACTATTTCTAAAAGATCAAACCATCATACTAATTTTTTCAATTTTTTTACTTACTAAAATCAACTTTTCTTTTTTGCATTTCCTTTATTATTCGTCTTTCTTTTTTTAAACAATTGGTATGACTCACATGACAAAATAATAGTGTGCATAATTACCTCGCTGGGCGCTGGTACATTACCAAACTTATACTCACAAGTCACAACTTGTGAATTATCGATCGTACATTAAAAGGTGTTAACTAAACTTTAAAATAACAAAATATATTTGAACGAGTAGATCGACGAGCATAGAGAGAACCATCGCTGGGAGGTTCTCAGCGTATCTCTATTTTTAATTGTTTATCTAATTTCTTTATCGACAATATTTGCTTGCACATTTTTTATATGACAGAAATTCAAATATCGTAACCCATAAATTAAATAATTTTGCGTGCATTATCCTAATAATTACTTAATTTCTGGGTTGTAGACTTGTAGTTCGAGTATTTACAAATTATAAGCAAACTATATGATTAAACAAGGAGAAGATCACTCGACAATGGTTATTTTGACAACTCTGACAGTTAGATTTTAAATAAATTTGATTTTTTGGAAAAGAAAAAAATATTCGTAAACATGTTGTTGAAATCATAGATTAATTATATTTTAAATTTTGTACAATTTAAGTAATACATTGTATTTGAAATTTAGTGTCAATATTGTCAAAATAGTCGTTGTCAATTAATAAAGAAGTTAAACAATATACAAATTTTTAACATATACAATTTTGATTTTACTAATAGATTCCCCCCTCCTTGTATACTAGTGTTGTGGTATATGCAAATTCAATTTCAAAGTTCCTTCCTAATATTCAAAGCGACAAAGCCCCGCAACCCTTGATTTTTTATTTATTTAAAAATCAATTTTGAAGGAGGTTTAATCAACTTAAATTACCCCCATCAATTGCTATGTTTTGAAGTTACGACATCTCACTCCAAGGGCAATTCCATATATAGTCAATTTTATGCAAGTTATCTGAACTGTTTCACCACTTAAAAATTGATAACATAAATAAATGATATTTATATTTTGATAATGAGAAGCCATCATAATACAAGCACCATTTCTCCACGATGCCGATGATATTTTGGTTTTCTTTACATAGAGTTGCCTATTTAGAATATTTAAAATTAAAACCAACAAATCTAATTGCAAAAATAAATTGAAACGAGCAAGAAATTTAATAAAATATCGAAATGAGTAAGAATTATTTTCATATCATAATAGACCAAATGGTTGTACCATGGCTGCGTTGGTATGTATGGTGTGCCACCGCTCCCGCATAATTCATAACCGAAATTGTCTCTCTTTTTTTTTTTTTGAGAAAAGAAATTGTCTCTTTTAGGATAGATGGAATCATATTATTCCATGCATCTGATAAATAATCTCACACGGAATAAAAGTGAGGCGCGTCGCTAAAGTCAGTTAAAAAGGTAAAGCCTACCATAACTTTTTACAGTACTTTACGAAAAGCAACGTTTTGAACATGATACGTACATCATACATGCGGAGTACGGACAATGCCAAATGTGTGAATCGGTACGGACTACGGACCATATTAGGAAGTTGCGTGCAGCTCTTTGCGCAGTTAAATAAAAGGGACTAAATGGTTATTTTGATAATTTTGACAATAAATTTTAAATAAATATAAAAATATTAAAAATATTTTTTTATAAATATATTATTCTATTTATGGATTGATGGTGATTCAAATTTTATATAATTTTATTATCATTTGATAGTCTATCAAATATCGTTAAATTAGAACTGTTACAAAGTGCATAACATTTTGATGATTTTTAATAAACTAACAAATAATAATAAAATTGTATGAAATTTTAATTATCATCAATCTATAAATAGAAGAACATATTTATAATTTTTTTTCATATTTATTTGAAGATTCATTGTTAAAATTATCAAGATAACCTATTATCATGGAATCTCCTCTTAAATAAATCATGAGCATCAAAAATGGTTTTTGTGCCGGGAATTGCAGGTTGTAACCCGTCCCCAATATTGCATCGATATGTCATTCTCCAAATAAAATGGCAGAGCTTGATATAATTCTAATTTTATCGGTAGTGATAGCGCTACATAAAAAAAGTTCAGACTCGTGATTCAACTCGGGCTCGACTCGGGGTTGAGCTAATCTGGCTCGAGCTAATATGATTCGATCTGATTTGGATTAAGCTAATCTGGTTCGATAGTTAAATGAACTGAGTTTGAGTTGGGGTTGACTCAACTCGTGGCTCGAATAATAATAGTTTATATATTTTTCTGCTAAGTTTTAATCTGATAATCTATCTCTCATTATCTCTCATCATCTCACCATCTCACCATCTCAGCAGCCTAATGACTTTTCGTATTCGTTCGTGACTCGATTTATATATCTGACTTAATAGTTTTTTACTAGTTCACCCATTCAAATTAGTATAACAAAGATTTTATTAAAAATATAGTTAGTTGATATATCAATTTTATTGAAAATATAGTTTGTTGATATAATTTTTGAAATAGTGAGAATAACCGTTATTCTGCTATTTAAAGTGAGAGATAAAATAATTGTTGTTCTTCTCATCTCTCCATTACTATTTCATACATAAAATCTAAATAATATTTCTATAATTTGAAATAGCACCATTTTTCTCACTATTCTCATGCCAACTTAGAATTTTTCACTATTCTTATTTACCATTATTTATTTCTCTATTCTTACACTATTATTTATTTGTACGATCAAAATATACCCTATAAGTCAATAGGCATACTATTAGATGGAATAAGGCATATAACAAATGAAAATAATTGTTTTCTTTCGATTTGAAAAATAATTAATATCGGACACCAAATGCAGTTATTTGCAAATTGCAATCCAGTTAGCACCTATTGCACTTTTGACTTCATAACCACATAGGTTGTCAATTGGCATTGGATAGGATAGAATAACGAAAATCTCTTATTCATATTTTTATTCGATAAGTTAACAAAAAAAATTCCTAGTCATACCAATACTTATACTCGATAGCTTAACGAAAATAAAATTTTACTCATATCCATCTTATCGGATACAATACGAATCAGATAAACAACAAAATAATTTTCCAAATGAAAAAGATTCTAATATAATTAGTAATAAAAAATATTATAATATTATTATCTATATCTGTTATCTATACTTCACTATATAGATAATAGATATGGAATAATTCTTATCCGATAAGTTAACAATTTTTTTTCTTATCTATATTTAATAACTTTACGAAAATAAAATTTTACTCATATCTATCTTATCGGATACGATACGATACGATACGGTTCGGACCAAAAGAATTTCATTAACAGCACTGACCACATATCACGCATGCGAGCTTTATTACTATGTTTTAGCGTGTGAAATTGAATTTTTATTTCTAACACGCAGAAACGTTAATCTTGGAAATCACTTCCTTTAAAAAGGAAAGCTTGCTTTATTACCCACAAACCAAACCATAAGCCCAATCGTCAATTCTCATTCACAAAGGAAAGGGGAAAAAGAAGCTTCTTCTTAATTACGCAAGAGTAAAGGTATGTACTTTTTATTGGTTGGACAATAAGTTGCCCATCTAAATGGACTGTATGTACCTAACGGATCACCCTACAAGCCCTTTTCTAACAATATTGGGCCAGATGGGCCTCGATATCTGATTCAAGCCTCTCACAAAGTCACAATCCTGACATCTAATTGATATTTTCTCTCCTCTTTTTTGGTTTTTAGTCTTCATATATCTTAGGTTCCTTTATCGAGTTTTTACATTCAGGCAGATAAATTTTCTAATTTTTTCATCAACAGAACGTATGCTTAAAAATTTATACTGTCATGTCATTTAATGCAATCTACCAGAAACAAAGTTCATTTATTATTAAAAAACAGGGTGATAATAAAAAAAAAATCGACAAAGAACAAAGGTAAAAATAAGAAAGACAAACGTAAGAACAATATTATAAGCAAGAAATTAAACTGGGGACACAACATGCACGCTGAACTGGGTACAAACTACTACAAGTGAGAAACACAACACACATTTCAAACTCTAGGCACACTCATTTCCATAATTTAACTAGTTTTAAGCAAAACCATCAAAGCTTACCACATCTAAAGATACATGCAAACTCTTTTTCTTTCTATTTTTGGGAAATTCAAATATGCAAAGTTGCACACTCACAAACGACTCCATAACCCTAACTAAGCACAACACACGATCAATATTCTACTTAAGGATATAAAATTCCGGCACCGCCGCCAAGACCTCCTAAACCTCCGGCTGCACCTCCTAAACCACCTACACCTACACCGCCACCTAAACCACCTACACCACCACCCATACCTCCTATGCCACCCATACCACCTAAACCGCCAACTCCACCTATGCCCCCTAAGCCACCGACTCCACCCATTCCGCCCATTCCGCCTACTCCACCAGCTACCCCACCAACACCGCCAACACCTCCGATACCACCCATGCCACCAAGTCCAGCAGCTCCGGCAGCCCCGGCCCACCCTCCGACTCCTCCGTATTTTAGAAAATTCTTTTGGTCATCAAGACCGGCTGAGTTTGGTTTACTAGGGTTAGTTGGGTTGATTTTCTCCGTGGTGGCCATGGACTTGGTGTCAGTGTTGGTGTTGGTTGAGGAAGTTAGAGTGGTGGTGTCAAGCTGTTTCGATGGGAGCTGCCGAGCACATGCATGAAAAGTGGTATGAGCTAGGACTATTAAGAGGAGGTAGCACCATGACGACAGAGCCATCTTAATTTGCACTCTCACTCTCCTTTCTATAGGAATTAGGTTGAGGGTGCATAAGGGTTTGGGTGGACATTTATACGGGTGTTAATTTGGTGATCCGGTGAGGTGCAAATGCTCAAGGCGGTGACAATTAAGAGAAGTAAATGTACGGAAGGAAAATTATCACGCGTGTCAATACTAGCTGATCTCGATCTCTCCATAGCTATCTAGGTCAAAAAAATTAATGAGGAAGAGTTGACCTTGCAAGGCTCAAGTTCGGCTTAAATTTTTTTTTCTTAAATTCTTGAGTATTTGATCTTTTAAGAGGAGAGTGGTATCTTAATTACCTTTTAAAGCAAGTTTGAACACACTAATATATATTAAGCATTATACAAATTGATATTGCAACAATTGTACGGTTCACCTCGTTTTATTTGTATCTATTAAGTTGTCTTGATCATGCAACGTATCTGGAATTCTGAATTCTCCAAAAACAACCTTGCTATATTAAACTGTTGTACATCAGATCAAAAACAACCTTGCTATATATATATATATGAAACAAAAATAAGTTGTGATTAATATGCTCGTATTAAGGTATAAGAGTGTTCGATCCTTTGGGGGGCATCATGCACACGTTTACTCTTAATTTTGTTTTTGAGAGTAAATTATATAAATGTTCTATTAATTAGTTAACAAGTGAAGAGAGTTCTAAGCTTAGTATGACGACAGTTAGCTAGGTTGTCTTTTTGGGAAGAGATACAGGTTTAATTTTTGTAAAGGACATCTAAAAGAAATAAATGTCAAATTAATTAAAATTCTTATTTCAAAAAATAATAGATAAATAACCGAAGGATTGCAAAGAGAATGAGAAGAAAATAAAGCACAAACTGGTATAGTGTTAACAAAATAATTTCGTAATTAATTAGTACTTCAAAAAAGCATGAGCTTTGAACTTGAGCATAATTATTCTTTTCAAATTAAGAAAAGCTTACTCTGTTTTTTTGGGGATACATTGAAATAATTGTACTCCTGTTGACGGAATAAGAACATCATGATTTATAAAATACGAAAGTATAAATAATTCTCTATTTATTTTAACTAACCAAATCATACACCACCATTTACTGTAAACAATTAATATAGTCCTGTTCGTGTTTGAGTGGAGGTGCGTGCCCCTATACATCAAATATTGTGACAGTTGAATGCTTTCATTTATTACTTGGATTCATGACAGTTCAAATTTAAGCTGACTGGTTCAGCTCTTCAACAGTTGACTCCACCCAAACACCAAAAAAAAAACGTCTCTTTCTATACAGATTTTTTTTAAAAAACATTTATTGTTCGAAGTAATTATAAAAATATATTTCATTTTAAAACTAACTTATCTTAGCTCTGCCCCCATGTCTTAGCTTTACCCAACCCTTTTTGTATCATACGTACCGATAAGACGTATATGAATAAGATTTTATTTTCGTTAGATATGGATCATCGAGTATGGATATGGGTAAGAAAAAAAAATTTTTTTCCTTAACTTATTGAATATAGATATGGATAAGAGATTTTTTTAGATTACAAAGTTTGTTGATCGTTATCCATTAGGTAAATTACATAAATATATATAGTTAAATATATATAACTACGATTATTTTATATTTTTAATAAATATATATAGTTAAATTATATAAATATATATACTAATTAGTATATATTTTTTATGACAATTAACATGAAAAAATTATATGATTTTCCTTATATCTAAAATGTTAATTATTATTGCACTTTTATTAGTATATTTATTTAATGCTATTTATTTATCTAAATCATATAATTTGTTTCATTGATTATTTTTATTTTTATCCGTTATCTATCGTTATATGTTCATTACCCGAAATTTTTAATAGGTAAGGATAAGGTATGGATAAAAAAAAATTTAATGGGTACGATATGAAAATACCTCCACCATACCTTACCCTACCCATTGACAACCCTACTTTTAATTAGATTCAACCAAATAATTTGTATATATTAAAAAAAATAAAGTCACTTTTTAATAGGGATGTTTAATGTATAATTTCATGATTGTTAGTTCAGTATTTGAAATGTTAAATAAAATTTAGATGACTCTCGGATTTTTTTTTTGGGCACTTTTCTAACCGTTTTTTTTTTTCGGATTTTGGAAAAGACATATTTGAGTTGGAAATTGTGACACCCCGAGAATAATTAACGGATTAGGGGTGATTAATTCTACGCATATGTATGCACGACGAGACGTGTGTATGAAAGACTAAATGACTAAAATAAGATAAATCTCATAATAAATAAAATAATAATAATAACACAGAACAATAACAGTCCATAGTAACAAAAATAGAATACAACGCCGATATCGACGGGGCTAGCTCCATCGGAATGGGCAGCAAAATCTCTCAAAGAAAAACCCAAAAGAAGAAATAAAACTCGAAACCCGATGGATCCTAATCCACTACCCTGCTCACATGCGAATGCGGCGAAGCATCTCTGTCACCACACAGGACTGCACCTAGCACTCTCTCATCAAAATACATCCTGCACCTGTGTACTGGATCTCACAACCACCGTAGAAACGTGAGTAATTTAAAAATTACTCGATGCATTTAGATCCACCTTAAGATTTGATCTTCTTTTCTAGACTAGACCCAAATACCAATACCGTATTTTAATGCAATATAATAATTATGTGTGAATATAATAATATTTTATGCACGTTTTAAGAAAATCACCTACATATTATGACATGAAATGGTAAAGAAACCCGAAATAGGAAAATCTATGGAAATAATAATATAATATAAAATATATAGTACGAAAATTAAACACCAAAAATAAATACCAAGATTGTAAATCACGGATCTATCCCAAGCGGGCGCCATCGTGCATCCCAACTTACGAACTTGAGCCTTGCCTAAGCGGGCGCCACCAGTGACCCAACTTACGAACTTAGGACTTTATGTTTATACCCAATACAAAAATGATAATTCGGGCTCCCGAAGCGATAATGCCCTAAGAGAGTAAGCGTGCATAGGCATGTACCCAGTCTCGCTAAATCTGATAATTCACCTTACGAAATAAAAGCAAGCGGATAAGCATGTCTTCAGTTGCCATATCGCCAAAAGGAGATAATTATCCGTGAATTAACAAATCGAAAGCAAATATGAGCCTACACTGATTAGGGCCATAACCGCCACGACCGCCAGCTCCACCGACATTGTATCTCCCTTGATTGTTGTAGGCATAATCAGCATACCTCCTTTGATTGTTTCTATATCCACTGCCTTGGCCATGGTTATTGTTGTTATTGTATCCACCTTGGTTGTTGCCATACCCACCATAGCTTCCTTGGTTGTTGTTGTATCCACCATAGCCTCCTTGGTTGTTGTTGTATCCACCATAGCCTCCTTGGTTGTTGTTGTATCCACCATAGCCTCCTTGGTTGTTGTTGTATCCACCATAGCCTCCTTGGTTGTTGTTGTATCCACCATAGCCTCCTTGGTTATTGTTGTATCCACCAGAGCCTCCGTAGCCTCCCCTGCCCCTGCCCCTACCCCTCCCCCGCCCCCTCCCCCTCCCCCTCCCTTGCCCATATGGATCTATCAAAAGGAAAAGAAAGGAAATTTAACCTGGATGAAACTGTGAAATTGAGGGTGAAAATCGGGGCTTAAGTACACAATAGATAAGATATGGTTATGGTGAATACCAATTCAAATTTGAAATTTAAAAAAGGTACCATCATAGTAGTCATAGTGTGCTTGTCTAGGTTCACGGGGTTGCTGCAGCTGTTGGTACCTTTGTTGTTGCCTCGGCTGCTGATCAAATTCTGGTGCTTGATACCTAGCAAAGAAGTAATTTTGAAAATTATAAAATTTAATTTTATGAATTGCCAAGCAACACTATACCTATTTTAATTGGTTTCTACCAAATTACACTAGCATCACTCAAAATATCTTTCACTCTTTTATTCTTTGTTCTTTTCTTATCATGTGTAACTATTAATTGGCCTTTCCAAGGGTGAATTGAGGTCAACCCAAGATGTCATTGGCCAACTTTAGGCAGCACCGCAATGCAAAAAAAAATGAAGGCTTAATTTTACAGATGTAATGCATAAATTGGAGCTTAACCTCATCATAGGCCAATTAGTTGAGGGAATTAACATCATACATCCATACATTATTTGAAGTACGGCTATGGCGACATAATTCTTGCCCTACATATATCATATACACACTTTCAAACAAAGTAGACAATACAAACTTACCCAGGTGAGTCCCTGTTTAGCTCTTTGGTTGACAGAGAGATTGAAATCATGGACACATGCCGCGTCATCTCCAATCTATATATAAAAACAAAACCAACATTATTTGAAAACCACCAAATATACTTTTGTGCCTGCATGTTGGAGCAAGACAGAGAGACTTACGGTACAAGCCCTTCTTCTATGGGCTCCCACACATCAATAATGCTAACTGAACTGATGGCTGTGTCTTGATGCAAACCAGAGATCCTTTTCTATTTTAGAAATTGCCAAGCTAGTCCATGAATGGTCATAGAAATAAATAAGTAAACAAGTAACAGAAAATGATGAAGGAAACCAAAGCAACCTTCAAAATCTCAGCAACAGCTACAGATTTACTGATAGCTTGTCCCATGGCCTTCAGAACTATCTCTTTAATTCTTTTTTCCTAAATGCAACACACAAATTCAAAGTTTAGCAACACAAGTCTCTTTCAGCAGAAACAGTAATAATCCACATATTAGTGGCACGCCACAGTAAGAAGCGCCCCAGATAAAAGTAAACAATTACTGATGAAGTAGTAGATAAAAAAAAATGGAAAACAAAAATGAAAGAGAATATACCTGCAGGAGACTTGACGCATAGTTCACATAGTTTCGGATCATCCCCTGGGTAGTGATTCTGACCTCGTTTTCATTAATCGCCGATTCAGGCCTTGGCCTCTCCACTCTCTGATATCTATCCATCGCTTAGAACTAGGACTCGGTTTCTCAAATTTCAAGTGGACGACGAGGAGAGGCGGGGGGAGAGGAAGGTGAGAGACTGTAAAACCCTAGGCGAGGTTAACGATGAAGCCCCTGATATGGATATTATGATATTCCCGTCCTCTCTCACTAGTCACTGCATTGTTTTTTGTTACCTAGTTTATAGAAAATCAGCGCAGCTGAAAACGTTTCGGTGTGGTTTTTTTTATTTAAACATCTCATCATTTTGATTTATAATAATAAATAATTTTATATATCAAAATTTATATTTACATTTCTCTACAATCATTGTCAGAAACAGAACCAAGATTTTAGATTAGAGGGGGCAATAAATGATCAGACATTTACTACGGAGAAAAAAATATTAGGGGAAGTTAAATATATAAATTTCTAAATATTTCATGAAATTATATATATTTTTTAGACGTTTTTAAAAAATTAGGGGGGCGACTCCAGCCCCCTGGATCCGCCACTGATCATTGTGATTTACTTAAACTGTTGTGATATCTCAGTAGAGATTTTCATACAAAATTTCTCCAAAAAAAACTAATATAGAATAGGCTCCCATAAAATTTATATTTTAATTTTTATCTGATGAATATCCAATAACAAATTCCATTGAGTAAATAATAGATTCAAATCCTGAAAGCAATATGAAATTTGTCAGCTACTAACTTAGAAACTTGAAGAAGTTGTTTATTTATCATTATAAAATTTAAAATTTTAAAAATTATTACTGTAAAAGTTCAATTAAAAAATTATTATTATAAATCTCATTTTTTTAAAAATTATCATTATATTTATTTACTCATAATTAAAAAAATAAAAAAAAAATAAATATCACAAATATCTTTTTTTTTTCTCACACCCCCTCCTCCCCTCTACCAAGGAAGATCAGAAATTATCTTCTCCCCTTTTCTAAATTTTCAGTCAGCATCTCCTCCCACTTCACTCCTAGTCTCAAATCGCATCGCATATGAATCATTCCTTCCTTGGTTGGATGGTTATTCGATCGCTTTCTTTCCTAAAGACCGCTAATTCTATGCTTTTTAGAGAATTCAACTTAATCTCTTGCATCTCTTCTCGACCTTGGATTCTTAATGTTGTGTGCGATGGGATCTCTTTCTCATCGTAGGATCCCATTGTCAGCGATAAAGATAGCTTATGCTTTGATATGAGCAGATTCGTCTTCATGCATGTAACTCTTTCGACTTTTGTGCCTTTAAATCCTTCTAGCAAACAATCCTCTCTATGTTGCAAAATTATTTTCCTTTATGAGCCCTCTTTGTGCTTATTTCTCCCGTTCATCGTGTCCATCTTCCTATTAAGTATCAACCCCCTTTGTATGGTGCATTGTTCTATTTGTGGGCTGTGAAATTTTATCTACCAACTAAAATTGTTCTTTAATTGTATCATTTTCAAATGCTAGTTGTCAGTGAATTCACGTCCTCCTCTAATGTACTGTCAGGATATTCACAAATTATTTTTATTTAAGTGAACAAATATCTAATTATAATTCTTTTTGATACCCACTTGCTATTAAATTTGAACCCCTTATTAAGTATCAAATTAATAGATCATATTTTAACATCATCCTCCCCACCTAGACCCAATTTTTCGTCAACTTCTCTTTTTTTTTCACAACACTCGAACGGAAATGAAAGGAGACCTCCATCTCCAGTAGATGAGTTGCCTCCCCTTCAGCCCATAATCTCTCTTTTCTCTCTCCTTCAACAACACAAATGAGCATACTGAGACAGAGATCATTTCCTTAGCAAAGAGGAGGGGAGGGGAGGAGAGGAGTCTAGTTGTTTCCTCGGTAAAGGGAAGGGGAGGAGGAGGTGAGAAAGAATTAAGGAAAGGTACTTTTGATAGTTTTTTAATTATGAATAAATAAGCATATAATAATTTTTAGAACAAATGAGTTTTACAATGATAGTTTTTCTTCACTAAAAATTTATAGTGATAAATTTTTAATTTTCAAACTTTATAGTGATAATTAAATAATTTCCCTAGAAACTTCCATTTTATTTTCCGTAGTTTAGAAATATATTTTTAAACGCTGCTAGGACTGTTTGATTTTCTATGGACCGCAATTTTTTGAGAATAAAAGAGATGTTAGATGTATCATGTATGAACCATAACTTTTTACATGTTCTTAATAATTTTGTGTAAAATGATAAATGCAGAGAAAAATAATTAAATAAATCTTATTTTTTTTATATAGAAGTGGGGGAACCCGTCGATTTCATTGAAATCAGAAAAATATACAAACTCTAAAAGTCATTGGTACCAAACAAACTGGTACCTAAACGGAGTAGCAAGAAAATTACAAACAACACTGATCAAAAGTGACCTAAGTTAGGTACTCAAGTAGGGAGCACATAAAACTTCTAAAAATCACAAACACCTTAGTTTTGTTGTATTCATTAGTACACTATCAGGTACTAGATTACACCCAAAAGAAAAACATGATCATATCCATAAAACCACAAAAGAAAACCGACTATGAGATATAACTTTCATATAACCAAATTGAAACGAACTAAGATGCAAAACACTTCAAACAAACATGAACCCTAATTTATTAAAGTAAAATTGATGGAACACGGATATCACCATTAAAATCCCGCCTCAACATCATATTTCATGATCGCTTCCACACATTATGAGTAAAGCCAATACCATATCCTGACCCTCTACCAGAGGATTGTCCACCAAAGCCTCTACCCCAATTGTCTCCTCCAAAGCTCGAGTTGAAACCTGAAGGAATAAGTCATCTGTAGTTTGTGGTAAAACTAGTGATATTTTCAAATGATTACCAGCACCAGTATGAGAACACCAAAAAGAAACCAAGCTAATTATTTTGTAAATCGTCTTAATGTTTTTACACTTAGTATTATTGAAACAAATTCTATTTCTCTCATGCCAAATTACCCACAACACTGCCCATCTAACTGCTTCAACAAGTACAACATCCTTTACAGGAATAAGTACCATAAGTCAGCTAAACAATTATCAGTAAAAGTAAAATTATTGTGTCTGATAATCCATTGCCAGATAGAATTAATAAAAGAATATGTAATAAATAAATGATTAGTTGATTCCTCTTCTAAACAAAAAATGCAAAGTGTAGAACCTGTCCAGCCTTTTTTTGTAAGTTTTTTTTAGTAAGAATTCTATTTCTTCTAACCAACCAAAGAAAAATTTTAATTTTCAAAGGGAGTTTAGTGTTCTATATTGATAGATAAATATTATTTACAATGCCACCATATTGTAACCATTGATACATAGCATGAACTGTAAACAGACCTGAAGGGGTCCATCTAAACCTAATAGTATCTTGTACATTATATTATGGACAAAAGTGTTGAAGAAATGTACTAAGTTTTTGCCACTTTCTTAGATATTCAACATCTAAAGTATAATCAAAATGCAAATGTAGATGCTGAGCTTCAAAAACTGCTAAAATATAAGGATGGGTAGTAATAGAGAATAAAGCAGGATATTCATGAGCAAAGGAAACATTGAGAAATCATCTATCTATCCAAAACTTAATATTTTTTTTCATTACCAACTATCTTATCAATGCTTATATCCATAAAACATTGGGTTGAAAGAACACCTAATCAGAATGAAGAAACATTAGAAGGATAATGAGTAGTGTATCCATATTTAGCTACTAATATGATTTTTTCACAATCCTGGCACATGAGGATCATGAAATCTGAAAAACCATTTAGCTAATAAGCTAGTATTCATAACCTCCAAATCAAGCACCCCTAACACTCCTTGCATTTGACTTTTACATATAATATTCCATGCAACAAGAGAATATTTTTTCTAATAGAATTTTCACCATACCAAAGAAATCTTTTCCTTAATTTGTCAATTTTGAGAATAATTTTCGTAGGAATCTTATAAAAGGACATCCAATATAAAGGAATGGAAGAGATGACTGAGTTTAGTAAGGTGATTCTACCTCCATAAGATAGTAACTTACTCTTTCATCCTTATAATTTATTATTTATTTTTTCAGCAATGAAATTCCAATATGAAGAGTTAAGTTTTCTATTATGCAAAGGAAGCCTTAAATAAGTAATTGGAAGTGAGCCTAATTTGCATTCTAATTTAGAAGCAAAACTTAATCCTTGTTTTGTAGTGATATTAAAAGGAATCAACTCACACTTAGAAAAAATAATATTCATTTCAGACAATTATTCAAGCCCTATAAGTAACCATTAAAGTACTACTACATTATCTTCACTAGCTTCTAGAAACAAAAGAGTATCATCTGCAAAGTGCAAGTTTACTATTCTTGGATATATTGAACTAACCTAAAGTTCTAGTAAGTATCCATTTTTCTGAGCATTTTGTATAATTTTATGTAATACATCAATAACTAGGTCAAACAAGAAGGGGATAGTGGATCTTCCTGTCTAACTCCTCTATGACGACTAAAGTATTCTCCTAATTCATCATTGAAATTAACACAAGTTCTACTACTATTGAGCAAACATCTAATCCAATTAAATAAATCTTATCAATGCTACCTTCTTTTTTTTTTTGAAGAAACAACCAATGAAATGCTATGTTAGTGTTACTATTTCTAAAAGATCAAACCATCATACTAATTTTTTCAATTTTTTTACTTACTAAAATCAACTTTTCTTTTTGCATTTCCTTTATTATTCGTCTTTCTTTTTTTAAACAATTGGTATGACTCACATGACAAAATAATAGTGTGCATAATTACCTCGCTGGGCGCTGGTACATTACCAAACTTATACTCACAAGTCACAACTTGTGAATTATCGATCGTACATTAAAAGGTGTTAACTAAACTTTAAAATAACAAAATATATTTGAACGAGTAGATCGACGAGCATAGAGAGAACCATCGCTGGGAGGAAATATAATTGTTTCTTATATATATATATATATATATATATATATATAATTGTTTATCTAATTTCTTTATCGACAATATTTGCTTGCACATTTTTTATATGACAGAAATTCAAGTATCGTAACCCATAAATTAAATAATTTTGCGTGCATTATCCTAATAATTACTTAATTTCTGGGTTGTAGACTTGTAGTTCGAGTATTTACAAATTATAAGCAAACTATATGATTAAACAAGGAGAAGATCACTCGACAATGGTTATTTTGACAACTCTGACAGTTAGATTTTAAATAAATTTGATTTTTTGGAAAAGAAAAAATATTCGTAAACATGTTGTTGAAATCATAGATTAATTATATTTTAAATTTTGTACAATTTAAGTAATACATTGTATTTGAAATTTAGTGTCAATATTGTCAAAATAGTCGTTGTCAATTAATAAAGAAGTTAAACAATATACAAATTTTTAACATATACAATTTTGATTTTACTAATAGATTCCCCCCTCCTTGTATACTAGTGTTGTGGTATATGCGAATTCAATTTCAAAGTTCCTTCCTAATATTCAAAGCGACAAAGCCCCGCAACCCTTGATTTTTTATTTATTTAAAAATCAATTTTGAAGGAGGTTTAATCAACTTAAATTACCCCCATCAATTGCTATGTTTTGAAGTTACGACATCTCACTCCAAGGGCAATTCCATATATAGTCAATTTTATGCAAGTTATCTGAACTGTTTCACCACTTAAAAATTGATAACATAAATAAATGATATTTATATTTTGATAATGAGAAGCCATCATAATACAAGCACCATTTCTCCGCGATGCCGATGATATTTTGGTTTTCTTTACATAGAGTTGCCTATTTAGAATATTTAAAATTAAAGCCAACAAATCTAATTGCAAAAATAAATTGAAACGAGCAAGAAATTTAATAAAATATCGAAATCGAAATTGTCTCTCTTTTTTTTTTTGAGAAAAGAAATTGTCTCTTTTAGGATAGATTCCATGCATCTGATAAATAATCTCACACGGAATAAAAGTGAGGCGCGTCGCTAAAGTCAGTTAAAAAGGTAAAACCTACCATAACTTTTTACAGTACTTTACGAAAAGCAACGTTTTGAACATGATACGTACATCATACATGCGGAGTACGGACAATGCCAAATGTATGAATCGGTACGGACTACGGACCATATTAGGAAGTTGCGTGCAGCTCTTTGCGCAGTTAAATAAAAGGGACTAAATGGTTATTTTGATAATTTTGATAATAAATTTTAAATAAATATTAAAATATTAAAATATTTTTTTATAAATATATTATTCTATTTATGGATTGATAGTGATTCAAATTTTATATAATTTTATTATCATTTCATAGTCTATCAAAGATCGTTAAATTAGAACTATTACAAAGTGCATAGCATTTTGATGATTTTTAATAAACTAACAAACAATAATAAAATTGTATGAAATTTTAATTATCATCAATCTATAATTTTTTTTCATATTTATTTAAAGATTCATTGTTAAAATTATCAAGATAACCTATTATCATGGAATCTCCTCTTAAATGAATCATGAGCATCAAAAATGGTTTTTGTGCCGGGAATTGCAGGTTGTAACCCGTCCCCAATATTGCATCGATATGTCATTCTCCAAATAAAATGGCAGAGCTTGATATAATTCTAATTTTATCGGTAGTGATAGCGCTACATAAAAAAGTTAAGACTCGTGATTCAACTTGGGCTCGACTCAGGGTTGAGCTAATCTAGCTCGAGCTAATATGATTCGATCTAATTTGGCTTAAGCTAATCTTGTTCAATAGTTAAATGAGCTGAGTTTGAGTTGGGGTTGACTCGACTCGTGGCTCGAATAATAATAGTTTATATATTTTTCTGCTAAGTTCTAATCTGATAATCTATCTCTCATTATCTCTCATTATCTCATCATCTCACCATCTCAGCAGCTTAATGACTTTTCGTACTCGTTCGTGACTCGACTCATATATCTGACTTAATAGTTTTTTACTAGTTCATCCATTCAAATTAGTATAGCAAAGATTTTATTAAAAATATAATTAGTTGATATATCAATTTTATTGAAAATATAGTTTGTTGATATAATTTTTGAAACAGTGAGAATAACCGTTATTCTGCTATTTTAAGTGAGAGATGAAATAATTGTTGTTCTTCTCATCTCTCCATTACTATTTCATACATACAATATAAATAATATTTCTATAATTTGAAATAGCACCATTTTTTTTCACTATTCTCATGCCAACTTAGAATTTTTCACTATTCTTATTTACCATTATTTATTTCTCTATTCTTACACTATTATTTATTTGTACGATCAAAATATACCCTATAAGTCAATAGGCATACTATTAGATGGAATAAGGCATATAACAAATGAAAATAATTGTTTTCTTTCGATTTGAAAAATAATTAATATCGGACACCAAATGCAGTTATTTGCAAATTGCAATCCAGTTGGCACCTATTGCACTTTTGATTTCATAACCACATAGGTTGTCAATTGGCATTGGATAGAATAGAATAACGAAAATCTCTTATTCATATTTTTATTCGATAAGTTAACAAAAAAAATTCCTAGTCATACCAATACCTATACCCGATAACTTAACGAAAATAAAATTTTGCTCATATCCGTCTTATCAGATACAATACAGATCAGATAAACAACTAAATAATTTTCCAAATGAAAAAGATTCTAATATAATTAGTAATAAAAAATATTATAATATTATTATCTATATCTGTTATCTATACTGCACTATATAGATAATAGATATGGAATAATTCTTACCCGATAAGTTAACAAATTTTTTTCTTATCTATATCTAGTAACTTTACGAAAATAAAATTTTATTCATATTCATCTTATCGGGTGTAATACGATATGATTCGGACCAAAAGAATTTCATTAACAGCACTGACCACATATCACGCATGCGAGCTTTATTACTATGTTTTAGCGTGTGAAATTGAATTTTTATTTCTAACACGCAGAAACGTTAATCTTGGAAATCACTTCCTTTAAAAAGGAAACCTTGCTTTATTACCCACAAACCAAACCATAAGCCCAATCGTCAATTCTCATTCACAAAGGAAAGGGGAAAAAGAAGCTTCTTCTTAATTACGCAAGAGTAAAGGTATGTACTTTTTATTGGTTGGACAATAAGTTGCCCATCTAAATGGACTGTATGTACCTAACGGATCACCCTACAAGCCCTTTTCTAACAATATTGGGCCAGATGGGCCTCGATATCTGATTCAAGCCTCTCACAAAGTCACAATCCTGACATCTAATTGATATTTTCTCTCCTCTTTTTTGGTTTTTAGTCTTCATATATCTTAGGTTCCTTTATCGAGTTTTTACATTCAGGCAGATAAATTTTCTAATTTTTTCATCAACAGAACGTATGCTTAAAAATTTATACTGTCATGTCATTTAATGCAATCTACCAGAAACAAAGTTTATTTATTATTAAAAAACAGGGTGATAATAAAAAAAAATCGACAAAGAACAAAGATAAAAATAAGAAAGACAAACGTAAGAACAATATTATAAGCAAGAAATTAAACTGGGGACACAACATGCACGCTGAACTGGGTACAAACTACTACAAGTGAGAAACACAACACACATTTCAAACTCTAGGCACACTCATTTCCATAATTTAACTAGTTTTAAGCAAAACCATCAAAGCTTACCACATCTAAAGATACATGCAAACTCTTTTTCTTTCTATTTTTGGGAAATTCAAATATGCAAAGTTGCACACTCACAAACGACTCCATAACCCTAACTAAGCACAACACACGATCAATATTCTACTTAAGGATATAAAATTCCGGCACCGCCGCCAAGACCTCCTAAACCACCTACACCTACACTGCCACCTAAACCACCTACACCACCACCCATACCTCCTATGCCACCCATACCACCTAAACCGCCAACTCCACCTATGCCCCCTAAGCCACCGACTCCACCCATTCCGCCCATTCCGCCTACTCCACCAGCCTACCCCACCAACACCGCCAACACCTCCAATACCACCCATGCCACCAAGTCCAAGCAGCTCCGTGACCAGCCGCCCACCCTCCGACTCCTCCGTATTTTAGAAAATTCTTTTGGTCATCAAGACCAGAATTTGAGTTTGGTTTACTAGGGTTAGTTGGGTTGATTTTCTCCGTGGTGGCCATGGACTTGGTGTCGGTGTTGGTGTTGGTTGAGGAAGTTAGAGTGGTGGTGTCAAGTCAAGTTTCGATGGGAGCCGCCGAGCACATGCATGAAAAGTGGTATGAGCTAGGACTATTAAGAGGAGGTAGCACCATGACGACAGAGCCATCTTAATTTGCACTCTCACTCTCCTTTCTATAGGAATTAGGTTGAGGGTGCATAAGGGTTTGGGTGGACATTTATACAGTGTTAATTTGGTGATCTGGTGAGGTGCAAATGCTCGGCAGGGTGACAGTTAAGAGAAGTAAATGTACGGAAGGAAAATTATCACGCGTGTCAATACTAGGCGATCTCGATCTCTCCATAGCTATCTAGGTCAGCAAAATTAATGAGGAAGAGTTGACCTTGCAAGGCTCAAGTTCGGCTTAAATTTTTTTTCTTAAATTCTTGAGTATTTGATCTTTTAAGAGGAGAGTGGTATCTTAAATATTACCTTTTAAAGCAAGTTTGAACACACTAATATATATTAAGCATTATACAAATTGATATTGCAACAATTGTACGGTTCACCTCGTTTTATTTGTATCTATTAAGTTGTCTTGATCATGCAACGTATCTGGAATTCTGAATTCTCCAAAAACAACCTTGCTATATTAAACTGTTGTACATCAGATCAAAAACAACCTTGCTATATATATATATATGAAACAAAAATAAGTTGTGATTAATATGCTCGTATTAAGGTATAAGAGTGTTCGATCCTTTGGGGGGCATCATGCACACGTTTACTCTTAATTTTGTTTTTGAGAGTAAATTATATAAATGTTCTATTAATTAGTTAACAAGTGAAGAGAGTTCTAAGCTTAGTATGACGACAGTTAGCTAGGTTGTCTTTTTGGGAAGAGATACAGGTTTAATTTTTGTAAAGGACATCTAAAAGAAATAAATGTCAAATTAATTAAAATTCTTATTTCAAAAAATAATAGATAAATAACCGAAGGATTGCAAAGAGAATGAGAAGAAAATAAAGCACAAACTGGTATAGTGTTAACAAAATAATTTCGTAATTAATTAGTACTTCAAAAAAGCATGAGCTTTGAACTTGAGCATAATTATTCTTTTCAAATTAAGAAAAGCTTACTCTGTTTTTGGGGATACATTGAAATAATTGTACTCCTGTTGACGGAATAAGAACATCATGATTTATAAAATACGAAAGTATAAATAATTCTCTATTTATTTTAACTAACCAAATCATACACCACCATTTACTGTAAACAATTAATATAGTCCTGTTCGTGTTTGAGTGGAGGTGCGTGCCCCTATACATCAAATATTGTGACAGTTGAATGCTTTCATTTATTACTTGGATTCATGACAGTTCAAATTTAAGCTGACTGGTTCAGCTCTTCAACAGTTGACTCCACCCAAACACCAAAAAAAAAAAAGAAGAAAAAAACGTCTCTTTCTATACAGATTTTTTTTTAAAAAACATTTATTGTTCGAAGTAATTATAAAAATATATTTCATTTTAAAACTAACTTATCTTAGCTCTGCCCCCATGTCTTAGCTTTACCCAACCCGTATCATACCTGATAAGACGTATATGAATAAGATTTTATTTTCGTTAGGTCATCGAGTATGGATATGGGTAAGAAAATTTTTTCCTTAACTTATTGAATATAGATATGGATAAGAGATTTTCGTTACCCGTTATCCATTAGGTAAATTACATAAATATATATAGTTAAATATATATAACTACGATTATTTTATATTTTTAATAAATATATATAGTTAAATTATATAAATATATATACTAATTAGTATATATTTTTTATGACAATTAACATGAAAAAAATTATATGATTTTCCTTATATCTAAAATGTTAATTATTATTGCACTTTTATTAGTATATTTATTTAATGCTATTTATTTGTCTAAATCATATAATTTGTTTCATTGATTATTTTTATTTTTATCCGTTATCTATCGTTATATGTTCATTACCTGAAATTTTTAATAGGTAAGGATAAGGTATGGATAAAAAAAATTTAATGGGTACAGATATGAAAATACCTCCACCATACCTTACCCTACCCATTGACAACCCTACTTTTAATTAGATTCAACCAAATAATTTGTATATATTAAAAAAAATAAAGTCACTTTTTAATAGGGATGTTTAATGTATAATTTCATGATTGTTAGTTCAGTATTTGAAATGTTAAATAAAATTTAGATGACTCTCGGATTTTTTTTTGGGCACTTTTCTAACCGTTTTGTTTTTCGGATTTTGGAAAAGACATATTTGAGTTGGAAATTGTGACACCCAGAATAATTAACGGATTAGGGGTGATTAATTCTGCTATGTATGCACGACGAGACGTGTGTATGAAAGACTAAATGACTAAAATAAGATAAATCTCATAATAAATAAAATAATAATAATAACACAGAACAATAACAGTCCATAGTAACAAAAATAGAATACAACGCCGATATCGACGGGGCTAGCTCCATCGGAATGGGCAACAAAATCTCTCAAAGAAAAACCCAAAAGAAGAAATAAAACTCGAAACCCGATGGATCCTAATCCACTACCCCCTGCTCACATGCGAATGCGGCGAAGCATCTCTGTCACCACACAGGACTGCACCTAGCACTCTCTCATCAAAATACATCCTGCACCTGTGTACTGGATCTCACAACCACCGTAGAAACGTGAGTAATTTAAAAATTACTCAGTACAGATTTAGATCCAGCCTTAAGATTTGATCTTCTTTTCTAGACTAGACCCAAATACCAATACCGTATTTTAATGCAATATAATAATTATGTGTGAATATAATAATATTTTATGCACGTTTTAAGAAAATCACCTACATATTATGACATGAAATGGTAAAGAAACCCGAAATAGGAAAATCTATGGAAATAATAATATAATATAAAATATATAGTACGAAAATTAAACACCAAAAATAAATACCAAGATTGTAAATCACCAGATCTATCCCAAGCGGGCGCCATCAGCATCCCAACTTACGAACTTGAGCCTTGCCTAAGCGGGCGCCACCAGCGACCCAACTTACGAACTTAGGACTTTATGTTTATACCGCAAAAATGATAATTCGGGCTCCCGAAGCGATAATGCCCTAAGAGAGTAAGCGTGCATAGGCATGTACCCTGGTCTGCTAAATCTGATAATTCACCTTACGAAATAAAAGCAAGCGGATAAGCATGTCTTCAGTTGCCATATCGCCAAAAGGAGATAATTATCCGTGAATTAACAAATCGAAAGCAAATATGAGCCTACACTGTACCAACCAAGGGCCAGAGGACCGCATCCCATAAAAGTATCAAAACGAAATATAAACAAATGAGAACCTACATTATACCCACTAAGGCCAGCGGACCGCATCCTGACTTTCTTTGTACCAAACAGGGGTCAAAGGAGAAAGTCTTTCGGATAATATCAGGATCCTAAATAAGTCAAATAAATATAATAATATAATATCACGCAATAGATTCCAGTCTCGAATATGACCGCCCACACTAAACACTGAAGGACATGGTATCCTAATCGCTCAAATTTGGATTTAAAATTAAATAATATTAAGAATACTATAAATATAGTATTGATCAAAAGAAAACACTCTGACACAGCCGAACCCGCCAAATGACGGGGTCGGTGGATAATCCGACAGGCAAAAATGCGCAATACATATACAGACCGGTGGGTCCCACGGGCCTATGGGTCACCGTACGTAACCACAACGGTCTAGTTATGCAAGACAACTCAGACTGAGAACTACTCGGTCCGCCTCTTAGCACTCCCATGCATTTAATGCATTATTAACTACTTCACTTAATTAATAATTAGTGATATTAATAATCTTTCTTAATAATTATAACCTACAACTTGATTAATTCTATCTGATCCTATCTCGAGACTATTTTTCGAGTCCTACTCTTATCCTGTCTACATGCGATTTGACATGTTATGACATGCGAATGCGGGTAGGCCCCAAAAATGCTGGTCAAGTATCAAATGCATATGACAGTTTAAATTCGGTCTCTAATCAATTTTGGTCAAAAAATACTGCAGTTCAGATTTATTTTAAAAATAATTTTATTTTCGATTTGGGTTCCTATTTCTGAAGAAAGAAAAACAAATCCCAGGACATCGTACCTGAGAGTGCTGGTGAGGATCGCGGAGTCGTTCTGCTCCGGAGGTAGAACACCGGCCTCGGGGTCGGCGTCCGCGCACGTCGAGTCAGGAGTGACCTCGTACTCCGCGAGTGGATCCGAGTCGACTATATCACCTATTTTAATTTAAATTAGATGTTTATTAGTTTTAACTTGATTTATTTCACAATTCATAATTAAATTAGATTGATAATTTATTAAAATGTTCATTCGGGTTTCATCGTCTTTTCTTGAAAATTCGACAGCATTTCTGTTACATATACGCGGAGTATGAGGTCTACCCCGACCCCACATACACATACACATACACCAATGCCGAGGCGGGCGTACCCCCTCCGGAGTAGAGCGATTCCGCGATCCTCAGGTATGGTTTTTTGGGATTTGCTTTTCTTTCTTCAGAATTAGAAACCCAAATCGAAAATAAAATGTTTCTAAAATAAATCTGAACTACGATATTTTCTAACCAAACATTATTTAGAGACCCGAATTAAACTGTCATTTCATATGGTAAATTGACCAGCATATTCAAGACATACTCGTATTTTTCATGTCATTTCATGTCATGCTGCATGTAGATAGGATAGGAGTAGAACTCGGGAATTAGTCTCGTTATATGATTAGATAGAATTAAATAATCAAGTTGTAGATTATAATTATTAGAAAAATATTATTACTATCACTAATTATTAATTAAGTTAGGTAGTTAATCACGCTGTAAATGCATGGGAGTGCTGAGAGGCGGGTCGGTGATCTCAGTCGGAGCTTTCCTTGTATAACCAGACCAACAGGTTACATTCCACTTGGTCTATATATGCACTGCGCAATTTTACTTGTCGGTTATCCACCGATCTCGTCATTTGGCGGGTTCGGCCGTGCCAGAGTGTTTTTCTTTTGATCAATACTATATTATTATTATTCTTAATATGATTAAGATTTTTAATCCAAATTTGAGCGATTAGGATATCATGTCTTTCAGTATTTAGTGTGGGCGATCATATCCGAGTCTGGATTCTACTCCGCTCTGTTGTTTCCCGGGATGCAGTCTTTTGACCCCTAGTTGGTACAATGTAGGCTATCATTTATATCAAATTTCATTTTATCATTTCTCAAGATGCGATCTTCTGACCCTCGGTTGGTACAATGTAGGCTCTCATTCGGGATGCGGTCCTCTGGCCCCTGGTTGGTACAGTGTAAGCTCCCATTTGTATTATATTTTGTTTGTTATTTCTCGGGATACGGTCCTCTGGCCCCTGGTTGGTACAATGTAGGCTCCCATTTGGGATGCGGTCCTCTGGCCCCTAGTTGGTACAGTGTAGGCTCCCATTTGTATTAGCTTTCGATTTATTATTTCATGGATAATTATCTCCTTTTGATGATATGGCAACTGAAATCATAACTTCTTAATCTTTTTGTTTTATTATATTACTATTATTATGTGAGTTGAATCATCAGATTCAGAATACCGGGTACATATTTTTAGTCGTCACTCTCGTAGGGCGTTATTGCCTCGGGAGGCCAAATTTTCTCAGAGTATTTAGGGCATTGGGCATTGGCGCCCGCTTACTCGAAAATTCTAAGTTTGTAAGTTGGGCCCGAATACATGCTCGCTTAGGTAAGTCACAAGTCCGGGCCCGATCACGTGCCCACTTGTGGATGGACCGATGATCTCGCAACCGGGTTATATATATATGGGTGCTTTAAATCTCGTACCTTATATATATATATATATATATATATATATATATATATATATATATATATATATATATATATATATTATTAGGCTATGGTATTTTGCAAAGTACAAAAGTGTTATGTGCTTTGCGCTCTATTTTTTATTTTAAGTCAAAAATGATCGATCCAAACTGATCAATCTAATCTCCATATTAAAATCTATTAGTAAAATAAATTTTATATTTTTTTGAATAGGGGGAAAACCATAATTTTTGGATGAACCAAAATTCTCAGATCAAGTCATTTTTCTCCTCATCAGAAAAAATAGCAAAAAAATTCTAAAAAATATAAAATTTGGATTACTAATAGATTTTTATATGAAGATTAGATTGAATGGTTCAGATCAATTATTTCTGACTTGAAATTAAAAATAGAACGCAAAGCACACAACGTCTCTCGTGCTTTATAAAGCACCATAGTCGGACTCTCTCTCTCTCTCTACAAATATATATATATATATATATTATCCATAAATTTTTATATTTCGATTTATTTGTCATTATATGTCATCGCATCATAGCGAATTGTTAAAGAGATGCATTAAACTATAATTTTACTTATAAATAAATAATTACTGTATTTAGAAATTCAGTATCGGTATTTGAGTCCAGTCTAGGAAAGAAAATCAAATCTTAAGGCTGGATCTAAATTCATACTGAGTAATTTTTAAAATTACTCACGTTTCCACGGTGGTTGTGGGATCCAGATACACAGGTGCGGGATGTATTTTGATGAGAGAGTGCTAGGTGCAGTCCTGCATGGTGACAAAGATGTTTCGCCGCATCCGCATGTGATAAGGGTAGTTGATTAGGATCCATTAGGTTTCGAGTTTTATTCCTTCTTTTGGGTTTTTCTTTGAGAGATTTTGCTGCCCATTCCGATGGAGCTAGCCCATCGATGTCGGCGTTGTATTCTATTTTTGTTACTCTGGACTATTATTGTTTTGTTTATTCTGTGATTGATTTATTTTATTCATTCAGCTTTCCGTACGCACGTCTCCTCATGCGTACGTGACTAGATTTAGCACCCCTAATCGCCAGATTTAAAATGGCTTTTAGAGTGTCGAGTTCAAAGGGCTTGATTTTTAATGATGAGCCCAGCCCTTAAGAGGCTCGACCCTAGCGAGCCTATGACAAGATCAGATAAGGAAAGAGATGAATCCAGTCTTTGAGATTTTTTAGGGAGTTCAAAAGACTTGATTTTTTAGGGATGATTCCAGTCTTTGAGATGCCCGGCACTTATCAAACCTTTCGGCTTGAGGCCTTAAGGGACAGATAGTGCCAAATAAGAAAAACATTTTGTCATTTTTTTTAGATTTTTAAATATAACTAAAATATAACATAAAATATTTGAAAAAAAAATAAAATTTATAATTATAAATATAGAAGATAATATTTTTTTAAATATTTTTATATTTTTAAATATAATTAGAACACAAGGGTTTAGAAATGATCGAATTTGAAAGAATTTAAGGATTTGAAAATGATCGGGTTTAATAAGGGTCGAACTGGGTTTGATAAGGATCGGATTGAAAATGACTTATTTCATTGAGATTGGGTCTGACAATTTTCAAACTCGGTACTTACAAGGGGAAAGCACTGGGCCGAGTTGGAAGGGGCCAGATAAGAATTGGATTTCTCGACGAGCTGGGTTCAAAAGATCAGCTCTTATAGGCTATATATGTCTAGAGCTAAGTTTTTCAGTTCATAACATTTCACAAACTCAATTGGCTCGACTCATATTTTTATAAACTAAACTTGAGTTAAACCCAACTTATTTTAACTCGACTTGTTTGCCGCCGTAGTTACAATCTGTTGTCTGTTGGGCTCTTCCTTTAAGGGAGGAATTGAAATCATTGAATGCAGGTTCTATTTTGAATTTTCTGTACCTGTATCACTGTTCACTAACCCCGCAATCGCTCCACCCATACTCCCAGTCTCCCGTCCATCCAATGCTTCTGGGAAGGAAAGAAATCGAGGCCTTCGTGTCGGTACGATAGGAAACTTGCTGCACCTCCCCCAAGTTACAATACCACCTCTCTACCAGACTACTACTGCCGAGCGATTTTTTTAATGAAAATATGTTAGAAGGTATACAGGGCGAATGTAGGATTTCGATCAGGGGCAATGATTAGATTGTAATAATTTAAGGATTTCGTTGATAAAAAAAGTTAAATAATCTCGTCCTTGTCTCCAAAGGAAGGGAACCGATAATCAGCCTCATTCGGAACACCAAACCTAGAATCCATAACTTCAGTTTCATCTTCTAATCCTCCCAATACTACCTCCGAGTTATGATAATGAATTAATCTTGGACAATTTTTAGTTTTTTTGATTTTATACTATTTCTGGTTGTTCCTTCTTTTTGAATTGGCGTGGTGGGGGTTGTTTCCAGACGGCTGGTACAGTTTGACACTTACATGAACTTGCTAGATTTTAAAGGACACAGTTCCTCTAAAAGGTTAAATCACAAGCAATCTTAACTCAGATATCGTGTCATTTTATTTATTTGTTTATATCTATAGGCAGTCTAATGTCAGTTTAATGTTATCAGTACCAATTGTTTAATGTCAGATTCTGTTAGAGGGCGCCTGATAGAAGAAATAGTTAGGATTTTGTTTATTATATACCACTGTTAGAGGACGCCTAATAGAAGAAATAATGTTATCAGTACCAATATTTCTTTTCTTTAGTTCCAGGATATTTTTCTTGATATATGCCATCTTATAATACCACTGAGCTGAACAAAAGACAAAGTTTGAGAAGTAATTATTAAATTATAATAATTTATCGGTTTAAATTCATTAACTAATCAGATTTTAAATAATAATAATAATAATAATAATAATAATAATAATAATAATTTAATATATATTGTTATCTAATAAAAAATCATCAAAATAATATTCTTTTATATATCAAAAATAACAACAAAATAAAACTCATAATTGCATGTACTTAGATAGGTTGCTCGCTCTTTCATTGTTATTATTTTTTTGGTTTTCTCCTAGTATCTCCTCTCATGGTTCTTCCTAATATTAGCACCAAAGACTATTGTAAGCTTTTAGACAACAAAGTTTTTGCGTTCCAAAAGGCAGTAGGGCGCTATTCAGAAATGACCTGGGTATTATGATATTTTTGTAGTATAGAAATTCCCAAATCCGACTTCAGCCAACAGATTGAAGAGTGTGTGTGTGTGTGAGTGAGTGAGTGTGTGAGAGAGAGAGAGGCTCCGATACTCAATCATGTCAACGGAGGGCATTCTCATTTTCGGAAGCTGAATCATGCCCCCTTCTGGCAAGTGCCCCTCCTAGCCATCGCACAAAAGAGAGCTAAATTCTAGCAGCCAACGCGGAGTCTTTTTTTTTTTTTTTTTAAACCTCGGCAGCCACTGCCAAGTGTGGCAGTACAATGCCGAGTTTTCTATAGAGAAAAAAATGAAGGCGAGATTTCGTGGGCTTTTGAAATGCCGAGTCTGTAATAAATCAGTTTCTACAAATTGTGTGATAAAAAAACATGACTTTTGTAGTTTCATAACTTTCAATCATAGCTTGCAATAAGTTATAAGTCCTACAAACAGAATAGATTAAGTTATAACTCCTACATAACTTTCAATCATAGCTTTTGAATTGTGTTGACCGAAGCCAGTGCATGAGTTGTTTGATGAAATACTATTATATTAAGAGATTGTTCAGTAGTAGTAGATGAAGTCTTCTTTTGTAACGAGGTATCTAGGGACAATAGATGTGGGGATGAGCGGGCGATGTAAATTTGTTGCGGAAATGGCTATTAGTAATAATTTTCTAGAGGATTGACTAGTGATTGAAGTTTCAGCTCAATTAATTTTTTTCATATTATTTTGCTTAAATGTTCCTATATACAGTATGTAGCTAGGAAAATTTGGTAATCTTCAGCTTTCTAAACAATGGATTATAATTTGAGTTCAGCATCTTATCTGCTGGAATCAGGTACGCTTTTGTACCTATTGGTTGGTATCTATCAAAATTTGACCAAATCTCTGCTTATTTTAGCTTGATTTTCACTTTTTCTTGGCTCTTTGGTTAATTTCATAAAAAGGGTCGACCAGTTTGAGCTAAGTTGAGGGTCATTTGCGTTTTATTGCAAAGTAAGAGCTTAATGAATCACTTATGGCGTGATTATCAAATTGAGGGAAGTCGCGCCATTATTCATAGAAGAAAAATTAATCCTTCAGTTTTTTTTCTTAATGACATAAAAATTTGATTTGAACGCATGTTGTCTGTGGGAGACTTATTTTTTTCGGAATAACTGTTGAAGAACAGAAATGTAGATATACAGAGAAAAAATATCTATATTATGATTTATCAAATGATGTTTCTTTTACAAAAATTAAAGAACCAGAACATACTCAAATTCAAAAGTCCATGTAAAAGAGTAACTCAGCTCTTCGTCTTACATAGCACCCTATCCAATCTATAATTGATTACAAACAAAGAAAAAAAGAAAAATTCAAACATCCAACTATCATGGTTTCCAAGCAGCTGGTGGGGGCGGTGGTGTTGGGAACATCGGTGGTACAGCTGAAAATATAGTGTTCTTGTCAATTCCAGTTCTCACCCCTGACAAAGAAACCAATGCTGCAACCAATCCAGCATTTCCGGCCAGTGTTGGTTCAGTGTAGTTGTAGTTTGTGCGTACATCCTTGAATCCATCATGTCTGTCTGGGCCCGCAACCATGGCACCAACAATTGTATTAGGGTTTGGTTTTTTGGAATCTCTCCATTTCCACCCTCCTTTGCAACTGTATTTGACACCATTCTTTGGGATTGATGCCCCTCTGTGGTGTACATGCTTGGGATACTTTGTTCCATAGCCAACTACATAGCTCATTTTTCGTGGGTTGTTGCCAAGAATATAGTCAATCTGTGAAGAAAGAAGAGTTCTAGGTATAAAATACCATGATGATTTGGAGAAATTATATGTTGGACTGTTGTTATGCTTATTTTAGGATGGACTATTTTCCTTTTTTTAATTCACGTCAATGGTCCTGTAAATTAATATACAGGAACATACTTTGGAATAAAAATCAGTGATCAATGACCCATACCTGTGTCCTAGCAAAATCACGAAGAACATCTGTGGAGTAGAAATTGGGCCCACAATACCATCCTGGTGTGTCAGCAGCATCAAGATAGTCGGCATAAACAGATGCAAGAAAAGCTGAGTTCACGACATACTGTAGAGGTTGCGGCCTTCCATGGTTCAATTGAATTAAACCACCTGACGGAAAATTATTCACATTTTTCTTTCAGTTTTCAGAATGTGAATTAAATTAACAATTTAACAATGACAGGCTGCTGGTTATGGACCTGATTGGTGGTAATTGGGGTTATTGTTCTGTCCCTAATCGTTGTGGTTCCACATGCAATCAAATGAAAGCAAGTGGAGAAAGGACCAAACATCAAGGCATTTGGTACAATATGTTATTACAGAGGAAAAATATGAAGTACAAAAAGTCTATAGGAACATAAATCCAATTAGGCAACTCAGACAAGACGCTCAGGGGGAGGGGGGGATAACTGAGATTAAAGAAGAACTGTCATGGTACTAGTAGGTCTTACTTATTATTGAAGTCAAATGGATAGGTATTGATCACAAGTGACATAATATTTCTGTTTATTCAATAAACTCATGAAAATGACTAGCTAACTTAAAAAAAATGAGACAGCTTACCTTTAGTACGGTTGAACGATTTGAATACGGGAAGATATGAGCACATCACATTTCCAGTTTGATTGTGGAATGTTCTTAGTATCTCTTCGTAAGGATAACCAGGGCTTAAGAAGAGCCGCAACCTACTAAGAAGTACCTGAATTAATAAATATTGAGAGACTGGTTAGATATGGTGATGGGAAAAACTCAACTATTCTCTACTTAATAAAATTGGACTACCCATAGTGGTGCAATAACAGCTCAGTTTTACTAAATTGTGTATAAAGCAAGAAGGATCCTCAATTGGCACCAAGTTAGCTTCAATTTACCCTCAAATATCCAGATAAGGAAAAACAAAAGGAAGAATTTTTAATGAACAAATGAATATGTCATATCTGGTACTATTATTTACTAAAATTTACCCAAGCTAAAAATTACAACCCAAATTAAAATAAATTACCTGGGAGCCAGTGAGCTTATTATCCCAACTGAAAACCCCATAGTCGGGTCCGCCCCAGAATGCACCAGCATGTTTTGCGATGCCAGGTGTTGTAGCTAAAGTCAAATATGAAGTATTTCCAGTTGCAAAATACAGCCATGCACCACCCCAAACATACTCATCATAGTAGTTAGTAGAATTATAGAAGATTGATGGGTCAGACCCACCAGGACTGTATCGGCCACGCTGATCACGGCCAAACTTGAACAGAGTTCTTGCACCATGTACCTGTTCACAGTGTAAATAATGAAATCAATGTTCTTTAGCACATAGAAGTTGAATCGCATTTTGTATCGTGAATCGTAGTATTTTGTATCGTATCGGTGTATCGTGTATCTTATCGTATCGTTAAGATACGCTAAATTTGTCTTAAAATGAATCAATATTAACTAAATTTAATATGTAGTGAATTTTTTTCACTTGAAAACATTATTATTTAGCATTTTATCACATTAATATAGTATAGTAGTATAATTTATACTATGTGAGCTATATATATGTGCATATATATGAGCCTAGAGTTTTATTATAGCTCATGTGGTAATTTAATGATAATATTAATTAATATCTAAGGAGAATAAAACAAAATAATTTTATTTCAGCTAATAAAATCACCACAAAATAAATTACAATAAACACGTGTGGAAGAAGTATCTAAGGAGAATAAAATAAATAAAATCAATTAATATAATTAAGTGGCCCTGACTATATTATTTAAATCTTTATAATTGCCTACAGTTTTGGATGATTTATAGAAACACTACTCGTGTTTGTGAGATAGAGACATAGGAGTAGGGACAGATGCAAGATTTTAATTAAGGGAGGGTCAGTAGTCAGATTGCAATAACTTATCGGGTTCAAACTCATTAACTAATTGAGTAATAACTTAACCGAAAGCATTATTTTTTAAAATCTAAGGGTAAAGGTATGTACTTTTTATTGGTTGGACAATAAGTTGCCCATCTTAATGGACTGTATGTACCTAACGGATCACCCTACAAGCCCTTTTCTAACAATATTGGGCCGGATGGGCCTTGATATCCGATTCAAGCCTCTCACAAAGTCACAATCCCGACATCTAATTGATATTTTCTCTCCTCTTTTTTGGTTTTTAGTCTTCATATATCTTAGGTTCCTTTATCGAGTTTTTACATTCAGCAGATAAATTTTCTAATTTTTTCATCAACGAACGTATGCTTAAAAATTTATACTTTGTCATGTCATTTAATGCAATCTACCGAAAACAAAGTTTATTTATTATTAAAAAACAGGGTGATAATAAAAAAAAATCGACAAAGAACAAAGGTAAAAATAAGAAAGACAAACGTAAGAACAATATTATAAGCAAGAAATTAAACTGGGGACACAACATGCACGCTGAACTGGGTACAAACTACTACAAGTGAGAAACACAACACACATTTCAAACTCTAGGCACACTCATTTCCATAATTTAACTAGTTTTAAGCAAAACCATCAAAGCTTACCACATCTAAAGATACATGCAAACTCTTTTTCTTTCTATTTTTGGGAAATTCAAATATGCAAAGTTGCACACTCACAAACGACTCCATAACCCTAACTAAGCACAACACATGATCAATATTCTACTTAAGGATATAAAATTCCGCACCGCCGCCAAGACCTCCTAAACCTCCTTTGCACCTCCTAAACCACCTACACCTACACCGCCACCTAAACCACCTACACCACCACCCATACCTCCTATGCCACCCATACCACCTAAACCGCCAACTCCACCTATGCCCCCTAAGCCACCGACTCCACCCATTCCGCCCATTCCGCCTACTCCACCAGCCTACCCCCACCAACACCTCCAATACCACCCATGCCACCAAGTCCAGCAGCTCGGCAGCCCCGCCCACCCTCCGACTCCTCCGTATTTTAGAAAATTCTTTTGGTCATCAAGACCACGAGTTTGGTTTACTAGGGTTAGTTGGGTTGATTTTCTCCGTGGTGGCCATGGACTTGGTGTCAGTGTTGGTGTTGGTTGAGGAAGTTAGAGTGGTGGTGTCAAGCTGTTTCGATGGGAGCTTCCGAGCACATGCATGAAAAGTGGTATGAGCTAGGACTATTAAGAGGAGGTAGCACCATGACGACAGAGCCATCTTAATTTGCACTCTCACTCTCCTTTCTATAGGAATTAGGTTGAGGGTGCATAAGGGTTTGGGTGGACATTTATACAGGTGTTAATTTGGTGATCTGGTGAGGTGCAAATGCTCGGCAGGGTGACAGTTAAGAGAAGTAAATGTACGGAAGGAAAATTATCACGCGTGTCAATATTAGCTGATCTCGATCTCTCCATAGCTATCTAGGTCAGCAAAATTAATGAGGAAGAGTTGACCTTGCAAGGCTCAAGTTCGGCTTAAAATTTTTTTCTTAAATTCTTGAGTATTTGATCTTTTAAGAGGAGAGTGGTATCTTAAATATTACCTTTTAAAGCAAGTTTGAACACACTAATATATATTAAGCATTATACAAATTGATATTGCAACAATTGTACGGTTCACCTCGTTTTATTTGTATCTATTAAGTTATCTTGATCATGCAACGTATCTGGAATTCTGAATTCTCCAAAAATAACCTTGCTATATTAAACTGTTGTACATCAGATCAAAAACAACCTTGCTATATATATATATGAAACAAAAATAAGTTGTGATTAATATGCTCGTATTAAGGTATAAGAGTGTCCGATCCTTTAGGGGGCATCATGCACACGTTGACGCTTCAGGTGCCGCCGTGCCAGCGTTGGCACCGCCAGCAGTCACCGACTCGTAGTCGTAGGGAGTCCATCCTTCCGTTATGTATTTAGTTGGTTGCTATATGTAATACGACAATATGTGCATGCATGAGCTGGCCCAAAGACCAAAGTGCGCTAAATTTTACGCACAACGTTTCTAAATTAGAGATGAAAATAAATTCTTATAATTTTGTTTTTGAGAGTAAATTATATAAATGTTCTATTAATTAGTTAACAAGTGAAGAGAGTTCTAAGCTTAGTATGACGACAGTTAGCTAGGTTGTCTTTTTGGGAAGAGATACAGGTTTAATTTTTGTAAAGGACATCTAAAAGAAATAAATGTCAAATTAATTAAAATTCTTATTTCAAAAAATAATAGATAAATAACCGAAGGATTGCAAAGAGAATGAGAAGAAAATAAAGCACAAACTGGTATAGTGTTAACAAAATAATTTCGTAATTAATTAGTACTTCAAAAAAGCATGAGCTTTGAACTTGAGCATAATTATTCTTTTCAAATTAAGAAAAGCTTACTCTGTTTTTGGGGATACATTGAAATAATTGTACTCCTGTTGACGGAATAAGAACATCATGATTTATAAAATACGAAAGTATAAATAATTCTCTATTTATTTTAACTAACCAAATCATACACCACCATTTACTGTAAACAATTAATATAGTCCTGTTCGTGTTTGAGTGGAGGTGCGTGCCCCTATACATCAAATATTGTGACAGTTGAATGCTTCCATTTATTACTTGGATTCATGACAGTTCAAATTTAATCTGACTGATTCAGCTCTTCAACAGTTTGTCTCCACCCAAACATCAAAAAAAAAAAAAACGTCTCTTTCTATACAGATTTTTTTTAAAAACATTTATTGTTCGAAATAATTATAAAAATATATTAAATCTTAAAACTAACTTATCTTAGCTCTGCCCCCATGGATCCTCACTTTTAATTAGGGCACCTTTTTGACTGTTTATCCGACCCGTATCGTACCTGATAAGACGGATATAGATAAGATTTTCACTACTAGAATTGTTGATATTTCTGTGGAATGTCCCTATATTTTCCCTGGGATATTTTGGGTTCGATGGAAATGCCAAAAGATAGGGTTTCCGTTGATTATTTGCCTCGCACGTTCACGGTAATAAGTATTAATGGAAATAAGTTTTTATCATTCGAGGCAAATATTGTCAACGCTTGGAAGGAAATCTCCAGATTTTGCGCTTTTACGGAAATACCTATCTCAGATCCGACGGAAATTGTATAAAGTATTATATATCTGTACTCTCAACATTTCTGTGAAATGTTTATATCTTTTCCGTGGATTTTTGCACAGAAATGTTATTTATCTTTTTCTGATATTTTCTCTCATTTGATATGTTGATATTTGTTTTACCATTCCAATTATAATTCCAATTATATATGAAATTTTTCACAGTACATCCCACACCACATGATTGACAAAAGAAGTCTAACAATATTAATTAATTGTCCATGGATCATTTAAAATTACAAGATAAATTCAAAGGAGTTGAAGAAAACAGATGGTTAAATTTTAAAATTAAGGATTGTCATTTTCATTGCTAAGCAATGACCTCCATTGAAGCCCAGTAACATACCCCACCTCATCTCCCTATGGTGCCACCTGAAATAAAAATGCAAATAATATTATTTATTCAAACCGTGACTTAAGGCAAGTATACATTATTGGGTGAAAAAAATTCATCAATTGATAATTGGTCAACACAATTGAATGGATGGTTAAATTGATCCAATTTATTGACAAAACCATAATGTCAATTAGACAAATTAATACCATTTAACAGAAAGTTGAAATAATCAAGGAGTCTTTTTTTTAAGAAACTACCTGTATCATATTATGTGTCGCGAGCATATGGATCATCATCATCTTCTTCTTCTAAGTTTGACTCATTGATTAAGAGTCTATCGTTGTTGTCGCTTTCTATTTCTTCTATCTCAAGATGTTGTTGACAATAGATTAATTGGATTGACAGATTGATTGTTGGGGTGAAGTGTTTGTTCCTCTTGAAAAACTTCTTCACCGTCTCCAAGACCTAACTTTCCTTTCTTCTGTGTTTTCATGGCCACCCACCAATTTTTTCTATCTCCTCTAGTCGACGCATATGGCAGATAATACACCTGTATTGTTTGCACTTTGCCAACACAAATGGATCGTAGTAGCGAAGCCGAGAAGCATGCTTAACCTCAACAATGCCACGTTCTTCGTCATTCTTAACACCATTTATTATGTCAAACCAATCACATTTGAAAAGAAGCACCTTATTACCTCCTTCATAATTTAACTCAACCACTTCTTGGAGAACCCCGTAGTAGTCTTGTTGTGCCTCATTATCGCCCGATTGTCCTTTAATACAGACGCCACTATTTACTGTTGATCTATCTTGACCGTACGTCTTAGTGTGGAATTTGAAACCATTTATTTCATATCCACCATAGCAAATTGCTTGTTTATCTGGCTTCAATGCAAGATTGCGAATGTCAGCATCAATCGTGCGATCATGATCAACCAATACCCTCTTTCGCAACCAATCAACAAAATCACAGTCACGAAGTTTTTGTAAAGGATTACTAGATGTGACTTGTCCGAGTCGATCTTAAATGTATCGAACTCCCCGCATATTACATCAACAATCATATAATGGAGTTATTTCCAACCAGCATAACAACAGTAGCAAGAGTTTGTCCTAATTGAGTAACCCTAATTTACAAAAGAGTAAGATATGGTCTAATGAAGAACTCACTCTAAATACGGCTGAATCTCAGGGCAATTAAAAAGGACAAAGTTGTGTGCGGCAGTAAATTCTTTAGCATCAAGAGTTCTTCGGTTTCTCCGACCTATCGAGTGGCCATGCGCCTCAAATATTGACAATTTTTTTCTTGAAGGTTTTGTTCCCTCTTTTTTACGGTTTCCCTTGCTTGGTTGCTCGGCAAAATAAGATGAGCAATACGTAGATATTTCTCGGATGAGAGTTGCCTCGACAATTGAAGCCTCGACTCGTGCTTTGTTCTTCACCTTTAGTTTTGTATATTTGTTCTTTCTGCAAGTAATAACTTCACTTTAATTTTGATGATATGATGATGATATGATCCTATTAAGACCTAATAGAAAAGTATACCTTTCACATGCGTACATCCATCGGGGACCCACCGCCTTCCTATCCTCGCCTCACGTGCAACATGTATGACTAAATGTTCCATAGAATCGAAGAAACTCGGTGGAAATTCCATTTCGAGCTTGCATATCGTTTTTATAATTTCTTTTTCAAGTGATCCACACGGTTCGGTCAAGCTCCTTTGCACATATTTCTCTAAAAACTTTGAAATACCGCATAAAAGATCCCATATTGAATTGGGAACGAAATCTCGAAATGCAACCGGAAGAAGACGCTCTATGAATACGTGAAAATCATGGCTTTTAAGTCCACTTAGTGTGCAATTCGTCAAAGTTGACACATCTCGACCAATTAGATGCATACCCATCCGAAACCTAACAAGGTCCTTAAGCCACCTCATGACCTCGACGCTTTTCGGAGAGAGCTAGGGCGTACGGAGCCTTGGGCTTATGATTATCCTCTCGTTAGGTGTAATGAGGGTCGATTGCAATAAAGTTTTAAGTCCGCTCTAGACTTGACATTATCCTTGGTTTTGTTAGGTACGTCAAGGAGCATGTAAATCAAATTTTCAGCAAAATTTTTCTCCAAATGCATCAAGTCAATATTATGACGCAAAGAAAATTCTTTGACCAATATGGTAAACTAAAAAATATGCTTTTTTTTTGCCAATGGTGGGTTTGTCCATATCCCTCAATTTGGTCTAATTTTGTTGTTTTTCCCCATTTGATCGGTTCTAGTTTGTTTAATTCCTCCAACACTTCCTCCCCGTCAACATTGGAGGTCGCGGATCATTATCGACCTCACCCTTTAGGAAATTGTTCACATCTTGGCGAAGTTCATCACTTTGATCTAGAAAACACCTATGACAACCAAACCACGTTGGTTTCATTCCATTGAAGAGGCGAAAGGATTTTATTTTACTCATGCGCAAGTAAGGACATGCCATCCTTCCATGTGTACCCCACCCGCTTAGCATCTCGTAGGTGGAAAATCGCTTATCGTCCACATTAGCGATGCCTTCATGATGAAATGTTGCTTCCTTGACACATCGTATGTTTCAACTCCATCCACCCACAACATTTTCAGCTTTCATCAACCAAGGGTTCTAAAAGTACGTCGATATCTCGGCGGGATGGGTCGGTCCGGGAAGAAGCGGGGCAAGAAAGATTGTATCTTCTTTCATTAGAAGACCAGGAGGAAGATTATAAGGGAACAAAAATACCTACCAACACGAATAAGACGCTCGCATTTGAGCCGTATGGCTGAAATCCGTCGTCGATGAAGACACCCTAGTCTAACATTACGTACCTACAAAAATGCATTCCTATTATAATATACATCGAATACAAATAATAAGAATCTAAACAATGTTATACAAACCTCTTCAAATAAATCTTCATGTAACTTATCAAATTCCAGCCAAGCATCACTATCGGCGGGGTGCACCATCATGTCGGGATTTTCTCGAGGACCTTCATCATGCCACCTCATATGGTTTGCGCCTCTTTCGTCATATACAATCGTTGCAATCTCTCTCGTGATTGGTAAATAGCGAAGGACCTTTTTCGCCCTAGGCTTTACACCGGTGTTGGATTGTTCATACCTTGATTCATGGCAAACATCACACTCCGTCTTATCTTTGTGTTCCTTGTGATACAACATGCAAAATTTCTCGCAGACATCTATTGTTTCGTATGCCATACCAAGTGCCTTCACCATTTTCTTTGATTGGTAAAAATTTTCCGTAAATTTTCCTTTTCCTAAGCATGCCTTTAATTAGAGCCATCATTCCATCAAAGCAACTCGACTCATGTTGTGTTTGGATTTTAAATCTAGACATTTTGTAACTAGATAAGACGTTGTATCTTTCACATTGAATTTTGGTTGAACTCGAATCAATTTCCCATAAAGGCTCCTCGATTTTATCGGATGTCGAAGAAATCCTTTGCCTTTCCCCTAGGTGCCTCTTCTTCGTATCGAGCATCCCAACGTAAATCGGGACCCGCAAAGATTTACAAGCATCTCATCCATCCGATCGGTCTCCCGATTCGCTACTGCCGTGGAGGATTGGAACACGGCTCTCCGTGATGTGTCCATTGATAATAATTATCACGAAACCTTGTTGATACGAGATGCGACTAACGCTTTCCTCCGATGACCGTAAAAGTTCGACATTTTTTACGGGGACATGAAACATACTTCTTATTATCTCTCTCGGTATAAAGTGAGGGATTGGAACAAGCTAGCTTCACCATTCTCTGCACACCTTCAACAAAGGCCGGATCCACTTTCCCATTGGACAACTTACGGTTGTACATCCATTGACGATCCTCGGCCATTATCTTGGTTAAGTAATGAGGACAATTAGATTTGGAACTAAGATGTACATCTAACACCAATGGACATTTGGACATTATGATGTTAGTTGGTAAGTTGATGACCAAGACATTTGGACATTTGGACATTTGGAAATTAAATAGGGAATAAGTTCAACAAACCTTTCTAAACTTTCTCTTTTGCTCAGCAGAAAGCTTTAGTTCATTCAGACCTTCAAAATCTGCATCATCAGTTTTTATACAATGATCCAATAAAAGTATATAAGAAGCTATGTAGAGGGAGAGTTGATAACCTGGAGAATGAGAATTAGGAGAGGATCGGACAAGTGAGGAGAATCAGGAGAGGATCGGAGCAACAGATCGGAGAATAGATGAAGTGGGAGAGATGGTAAGGAGAATGCGGCGGCTTAGTGAAGAGGCGAATGGGAGAAACCAAATTTCTGAGAATGGGAGTAGTCTTCGTTCAGTCGATATATATTGGGGTTAAATTTTACTATTTATTTCTTGAAACACTCACACCGATGAGAGATATATTCACAAAACTAGTTATGTTACCCACAGAAATAATGGCTCATGCCTCTTAACTAACAGACACCTTTTGGTGCGTACCCAACTTGTACGCAGCGCGATTTAAAATTCACAAATAAACCAAAGCAGCCCAAAGCAGCCCAGAGTAATCTTCTCGGTTTGCTGCTATACCCAAAGAACCCAAACCAGTTTTTTGCAATTAGAACATTGGAACAACTAGTACTTGCTAACTTAACTTAGAACAATCTAACCCAGAGTATCTAACAAAAAAATTACAACAACCTAACATGAAACATCGATCCAAATTACTTCGTACTAATTACTACATAAATAAATTCATCAATTACAAGCTTAAAAATCCTCCAGGTGGCTTTTTACATGAAATTCAACTTATTGTCCATGTCCACCGAGGGTCCTTGCTTCCCAAAAGATCATCTTGCTCTGTAGGTGTTGCCCCTTCTTGTCCTTGTTTCTGCAAAGGTCAAACACAAATAAACGTAGTGCTCAATTAAATGAAACCTATGTAATTTCAATTGCCATTAAACCAATTGAGCCGTCAAAGAAAAGAGGGAGCTAAACCTTGCCCAGATTGTGCAAAGCACAGGTTTAACATTTTTCTTGATTGAAATTCCAGGCAGGGTTAACTCTTGAAATGCACAGGGTTTACCCCCTTTATCAAGCCAAAAAAACTGAAGATGTTAACCTTGTATTGTGTGATCAAAACCTTGGTTTAAATAGAATCCCACCAGTAAATGCACATAAATCCTATCCAAAAGTTTTGATTCAGACTTCATCAACTTGGCTTTGATTTGTCTAAAGCAGTGAAAACTCACTCTTTATTCCACTAAGACCCAATGCACAGGTAACTATCACTACAAATTTTAACTCTTGAAGCTGTGAAAGTAAGAACTACGAAATTTTACAGAGGTTAAGCAGCTTACATGTAAGGCTGGAGGATTCATCCCTGTAGCTTGTAGTATCATCTGGATGCATGTCTTATTGTACTCGTCATTTCTTCGAAGTTCTTCCAATTGGGCTTTGTGTCGCCTCTCCTGGGCAGCCAGCAGGCCATCTACATCTTCGCGCGTGTACAAACCTTTCAAACTCTCTGCAGTGGTGGCTGTGCTTCTTGTAGGGGACGGTTCTGGTTGAAGTTTCGACTCGATCTCCGCGTTTTTCTTGCTGACTCTAGAGCGGTTCCCGAGTCCAAATAGCCTCCCTCGCTTCTCACCCCCCACAGCAATCTCCCAGAGCTCTTCACCAGTTAACTCTCCGCCATACACTGCTTTGATCTCGTCAAACATCTCCTACAATTTATATCAAATCGAATTGGCATCAGTATGAAGGACACACTAGAACAATTACACATGACCAGCTTCAAATACTCAAAAAAGCAAAAGTTCATATAATTAATTGGTTTTTTTTTTTGCAAGGCATCATGTTGTAAGATTAGATGGTAAAGTATAACCAATGCCATAACAGATATTAGGGTCAGGTGCAATGTATGATGCACAAAGACATCATTAATTCACCTCTTTCTCTTTTTATTAACATGAGTTTGCTTTCCCCCTTTTCTCTTTTTAATTATAAAAGCAATGTTGAAGAAAAATGCAATCAACAAACAAACATATTAAATTTAAGACAAGTCTATCCGTAATAAAAAGGGAATATTATTTATACCGCACCTTTTTGCCTTCTCATTGACGTACACCCTTCCATTTGGTGTATTCCTCGTGTGTGTCGCATCAAACAATTCCTTAACTCCGACATCACCGCCTTCTTCGCCAAGCTTAGCTTTCTACAATTTGCATGCATTCCACACTTATATTTCTGTTTTGCAATGACATGCATATTTTATGTAATATAATTAAAATGGTATCCATACCAACGACTCCTTGTGCGCATACATGCTTCGTGATCCTCCCACGTGATGAACTATGGGCCCTCCCTTTGTCATGTTCTCCCGCACCGTGATACTCGTTTTCTTTACCCATTTTTCCTTACCCCATATGTCACAGAGTCCATTCCAGTGCTGCACATTCTTACACCATAGCGGAGGGTGTTCTTTCCATTCCTCCTTGTCGTCCCCGTATTTCTCCTTGCAATTAGACCTCCGCTCTGTAAGTTCAGTGGTGTACACGCTCGCTGCAATTGCCTCATATACATCCAAGCAGCGCCTCACTTTCTCCTCGGGCCCCCACGTGTATCTCTGAAGGAACTTTCGAAGGATCTTCAACCTGTCAGCAACCGAGAACATGTTGTACGACCCGTAAGGTCCCGGCATGTTCTCCACAGCGAGGAGCCTTATTGTGGTCTTAACCTTGGTGCATCGGGGTGACGTGGCGAACTCGCCGTCCCCAACGACCGTCAATTTGGGTCTGGCCTGTGGCGGCACTGGTTCAGCTTTTTTGGCTAGCCCCCGCCCGCGTCGAACTTGGTCCCCCTTTTTGTTACGGACCCGTGTCCGTTTCTCCATACCTTGTACGGTTTCTGCATCTAGGTCCTGTCCAAATGCTTCCGGGCTTCACCACACAAACCGAGGAGAGGATCGTGTGTCTTGCGAAACCTCCTCGATCCATCATCCTCAACCGCAGTTGAATGTTGGAAGTGCTCATCGGTTGAGTCCGTGTCGGTTGAGTTCCGAGATTCTTGAACGGACCGGCTATAGTCCTCGTCACCCGAAGGTTTCAACAGCTTCTTCGGTGGAGTCCCCGACTCCGGCAATGCATTAATTATATGATGATGATTAGAATCGCTTTTGGATTTAATACGGATGAAGGCATGTAAAAAATTAAAAAAATAGAAGGCGACAGACAAATGGTCAAAACACCGGAATAGATAAAGAAGTTACAAGTTACAATTGATTACATGGGACCCAAGCAATTTACCTCATCATCGCATTTGGTTGCGTGCGAGGCCTCTTCCTCTTCGCGACGAACCTTCTACAACGGTTGGTTGCCGCAAGGCTCCTCGTCGATGCGTCTTGGTGCCTTGGTCGGTGGTGCCTTGGCCTTTGGCATCACGGCCGGTGGTGATCGGGCTTGCGCCGGCTCCGCTTTTTCTTTTTCGCCTGGCCGGTGGTGCCTTGGCTTGTCTTGCACACGGCTATCTTCGGCGTGGGTGGTGTTGCATTGCCTTCTGGCCGGCGGCTTGTTACTTCGTCGCAGCAGGCCGCTGCTTAGCCGCCGACTTGACCGCCTGGGGTGGCTTGGCTTGGCTTGCTTGCGATGGCGGCGTTGGACGTGGCGGGTTGGCACCATGGCTTGGCGGTGGGTCCTTGGTTGTTGGTGGCTTCGCGGGTCCCGCAGGCGGTTGGGGGCTTGGTCGGGTTGTTTCTCGGCGGTTGGTTGCTTGGCGGTGGGTCCTCGCTTGTTGGTGGCTTCGCAGGGTGGGTCCCTGGGCGGTTGGGGGCTTGGCCGGTTGTTTCTCGGCGGTTGGTTGCTTGGCAGTGGGTCCTCGGTTGTTGGTGGCTTCGCAGTGGGTCCTCGCGGCGGGGTGTTGGGCGATTGTTTCTCGGCGGTTGGTTGCTTGGCGCAGTGGGTCCTCGCTTGTTGGTGGCTTCGCAGTGGGTCCTCGGTGGTTGAGGGCTTGGTCGGTTATTTCTCGGCGGTTGGTTGCTTGGCGGTGGGTCCCCGGTGGTTGGGGGCGGCTTACATTCGACTTCCTCCGTGGTGGCGGCCGGCGTCCAAAATACGTCCCGCTTTCAAACAACGGCTTGATTACTTCCTCCTCGCGGTCTTTTCTTTCCTCGAGGCGCTCTGGGTCCAAAAACACCTTGGTCAAAGTAGGCGCGGTTGGTGCTGGTGGTGGGCTTCGCATGCGCGGCTTCAATGAACTTTGGGCTCTTTGGTGGAGGTTCACAGTGTGTATCACAAATTTGTGGATAATCTTAATTTGAGTAAAACAAGGCTTGATTGTCACCGCTTATCCGAGCCTAAACTAAACAATTTGCCCAAGTTAAAATCCAAGCGCTTTATTCCAATAAGAAATAAATTGAGCAAACCATTAGTAATCATGTCCATCCGTAAGATGCAATTTAACTTTATCATCACTAATCGAGAAGAAAAAATTTATTGAATGAGATGTGTCTACCTTATCTTCCTTATCTTGTATCCTGCAAGGGCTCTCTGGGGAAGGTCCTTCTTCTGCCTGTTTCGAAACCGAGCTGCTCCTGGTCGTCATGCGTCCGGATGCCGCCTTGGCTTGTCTTAGAGCTCGGCCAGTGTTGGTGGTGGTGGGCTCGCATGTGCGGCTTCAATGAACTTTGGGCCTCTTGGTGGAGGTTCACGTGTATCACAAATTTGTGGATAATCTTAATTTGAGTAAAACAAGGCTTGATTGTCGGCTCGCTTATCGAGCCTAAACTAAACAATTTGCCCAAGTTAAAATCCAAGCAGCTTATTCCAATAAGAAATAAATTGAGCAAACCATTAGTAATCATGTCCATCCGTAAGATGCAATTTAACTTTATCATCACTAATCGAGAAGAAAAAATTTATCGAAGAGATGTGTCTACCTTATCTTCCTTATCTTGTAGCTGCAAGGCCTCTTTGGGGAAGGTCCTTCTTCGCTGCGTTGCGGCCGAGTTGCTCTCCGGTCCTCATGCGTCCGGATTCCGCCTTGGCTTGTGCTTGGCTCGATTAGTGCCGACTCGGCGGTTGTCCTTGCTTGGTTTGGCTGGAGTCACCTCATCCGAGACGTCGGTATCCGGGACCCATAAGGGGTGCCGAGTGCTTCAACGAGAGTTTGGGAGTTACACCGGCTTTATAAACTCGGTACGTGTCCGGATGTCTTGTGGTAAAGTACTTTTGACCGGCGGCGGGGCATATGTTACGACTTCCTTCAATCTCTCGCGAGAGATGAAGGTGCGGCCACGTGCTATGGCGACGACTGCAATGCGGCGACCTTCGAACGAGTTAAACGTCCCGCCATCACCCTGTAAATATCGTATGACCGTTAACAAAAAAAAAAAATCATTAAGTATTTCAACTAGTAAATAGTATGTTAACAGTCGTCGCACTTCTCCCCCCCCCCCTTTTTTAACTAATAGCCAACGATGCAAGTATATGAACCGAAAATGAATTCACACGGGATGCCAACCTATGTTCATGCAAAAATAAAAAGGATGCAGCACTGAAAGTATATATTATTATGCAATTGAGATGCAAACCTTACCAAAAAAAAGGAAAAGGCTATCAATGAAACAAACTTACCAAAACCAAAATGAAAATGTACCAAAATGAAAATGCACCAAATCTAAAATAGATGTTGGGTTCGGATCTATCGGGTCTTATACAAGTTTATGAAGAGAAGTACCAAATCAAACTCGTAAGTCGATTACGGGAGCATCATCGTCAAATGACAAAAATGGAAGTACAAAATCGCATCACCGAACAAAATCAAACTATGAGTACTACTTGGATGTAATCTAATAAGAGCACGGGACTAGATCTTACCAGAGAAGCGAAGTCGGCCAATTTCTTCACCGAGAGAGCTAGGGTTTCGATCGAGGGTTCTCCGCCAATAGCCGGGTGGCTTCGGATCTAGGGTTTCGATCCGCAATTCTCCACCGAGAGAGAGGGTTTTGGTTGCGTGCGGGATGATTCAAGGGCGGAGTAAAATGAGAGTCGAGAGAGGCGAAGTTCTTCACCGAGAGAGAGGGTTTTGGGAGCTAATAGGATTTAGAGCTAATAGGATTTAGAGCTGGGGTTTCTAATGAGCAAGGGGATTTAGGCAGTTCGATCTTATTTTAGCGGCTCTGATGAGTAAGGGGATTTTTGGTATTATACATCATAACCGTTCAATTGTGATCTGACGGTCCATATAACCCAAAGAGAGAATGAGCTCAACGAGAGGATGTGATGCGTTTTGGGAGATGGACAACATTAAATGGAAGGACGTCGCTGTTCTTCTTCCTTATATTTAAATTGTACCTATTTTGAACACAATTTTGAAAGCATATTGTAAAAAATTAGATTTTACATTTTACAAATGAATTTATATTAATTAATGACCAATCAAAGAAATGTAGACTTTCATGAGAAATAAAAATAATAATAATTATAATGAAATAATTATAAAAAAGATAAATAATAATAATAATAATGATAAGTGTAAATTATATTATCTAAATTACAAAGTAATTATATATAAAAAATGTTTATTAAAATTTTGAGATTTGTACAAGGATTCTATTTAATTTCTTCATGTATTATTTAAGTTAAGATAATTCATTTAAGTTTGAATTAAATAGAGAAATTGATTAATATGTAATTAATTGGTATTTATTTTGAAATGAAGATGATAAGTTTGAATTTAAATTATAGAGAAATTGAACAATATTTAATTATTTGATATTCATTTTAAATCCAGAGTTGGTTGTTTAAATCAATTCTTAATTATTTGAGAATATTTTCGTTACTTATTTTATTATAAGTGTAATTAATTATTCATGTTCATTTAATTTAAACTCGTTTAATATTAGTGATCAATTTTTGTTTCGTAATTAATTGTTCATAATTTAAGGAAGAAAATTCTTGATTTAAATAAAATGGAAGTATTATATATTGATTATTTACTTTTTGAATTTAATTCAAACTAAATTTCTTAAAAATATCAATCAATAATATCAAGTAATCTTCATCATCAATAATCATCATCACTCGTCTTCATCATCAATAATCATCATCATTCACCTTCGTCATCAACAATCATCATCATTCATCTTCATCATCAATAATCATCATAATTCATCTTCATCATCAAGAATCATCATCATTCATCTTCATCATCAATAATCATAACCATTCATCTTCATCATCAAGAATCATCATCATTCTCCTTCGTCATCAATAATCATCATCATTCACCTTCGTCATCAATAATCATCATCACTAATCTTCATCATCAATAATCATAACCATTCATCTTCATCATCAATAATCATCATCATTCACCTTCGTCATCAATAATCATCATCATTCATCTTCATCCTCAATAATCATCATCATCAATAATCATAACCATTCATCTTCATCATCAATAATCATAACCATTCATCTTCGTCATCAATAATCATCATCATTCACCTTCGCTCATCAACAATCATCATCATTCATCTTCATCATCAATAATCATCATAATTCATCTTCATTTTATTTTATCTATTTATTTTGAAATTTCATTGTCAAGATTGTCAAAATAACCATTGTCAACATATGAACAATTTATCAATTTACAAAAGTTTCATTTCAAAGTTGTTTAAAAAAATATTTTAAAAATAGCAATAATGCTCTAAAATTCACGAAATTTTATTTCCTACAAGATTTTGATATGAACAGTTTATTAAGCTAAGTGTTATTGTCAAAATTTTGATATTTTAAGCTAAGTATTTCAGAAATTTGTCAAATCTAGAAAGCTTAACTTTTATAAATTTGCTCCTATATTTGTTTAATGTATATGTGCATGCGCACCTAAATAAATCAATACATCATTGTATTTTTAATTTTGTCTATTTAAATAATACTTTTAAAATATCAAATTATCAATAAATGTGTGAAAGACAGATTCTCGATCGACTATCGATTTGCTCGTATATGGTCCGTATAAACTTCAAATCGGTTCAAATTTCTTCTTACACGTTGCTTCATATGCGGATCGATCGCATAAGAGATGTATTCAAGTGTTTGATGCCCTGAGTGCATTCAAGTGTTTCAAAAACTCTATAACCTAAAAACAAAATCATAATACAGTTGTGCCACTAACTATAAGCAAAACATAACTAAATAAAGTAAAGCACAAGTAAAAATGACAGTTGTTTTAGTGACCAAATTATACTAAAAATATATATACAATTGAGATACACCAATATTTTTTTTTAGGATTACTACTTTTGTATGATTTTCTAAAACTAAATAGAAAATGATTTTTTTTGTCTGCTTTTATAAAAAAAAAGTGACAAGATAACAAAGTAGATTGTATCGCAGAATATTTGATTCGCCATAATTTCTATTCTATTTTTTTTATTTGTCGAATATTCTGAAACTTTATGTTTTTTCAATGGTTATCACCCTAGGTCAAATCGAGATTGGAATCACCACAAATATGTGAACTAATGAAAATAAATTGCTTCGCAATAATAACATATCTATAACCAATCTATATGATCGATAAAATTAACAGGTATGTCTGTAATTTTATTTTCCAATTCTCAAAGATTATTTGGAGAAGTCCTTATTTCCAGCGTATCATATCTTAACTTCTTTTTGTTTTTATCGATGCATTAATTCCGTGGAAGGTATCACTTTAAAAAATTTAAATTAGAAAAATACCACGTAACTCTTAGCTAATTGCCACTCAAAACCCACTTAATTTAGATAAGAGTGAAGATCCATTCATAATGGATTATTTTGACAATCTTGGCGATGAACCTCTAAATAAATACAAAAAAATCTTAATATAAATCAATTTAAAATTTAAAATTTAAAATTTTAATATATATAAATTGATCAAATCCTATCGATGTTGACTTTGATCGGATCCAATTTCATAAAAATCAAACTAACCCCATCCAATTCATCCGCATAATTTTCACCTCTAATAATATAAGTTTTAATTATAATTCAATCGGAGTTCGCCTCACGGCGCACGCGCTCGCTTTGTAGTCTTGCGGAGGAACTTTCCTCGAAGTCATCAATGCTACAACCATCGCCGATCCGATTTCCCTCCATTGATCTCCCTCTCGCCGCGCGATCCAAATTAGTGGCGCTTGGCTCCAAAAAATTGGTCCCCAAATTTTTATTTCCCCCAAAATTAGATGGTTTATTTAATGGACCGCCACTCCTTTCTCTCTTTCCTCTCTACCCTTTCGTCCGTCATTCTCTCCTCAATTCCTTCTCTCTCTCCGTCTCGTTTCCCCCAAATTGGATGCTTCTATACATTCTCCGCACTCTTCTCTTCTCTTCAAATTGGTTACTCTTCCACTCTTCTCTTATCTCGGTTTTGTACTTTATTTTAGCTTTAAGAGTTCTATTACGTACGGTTTGCTAAATCAATTAGCTAGGGTTTAGGTTGATCATATTATCGCTTGATAGATGAATCGTGTTGTGTTCTCAACATTGTTCGATATATTTAGAGTTTAGGGTCCTATTAGGGTTTAATTAGGGTATGTGGTATTTAGAGTTTAGGGTACTATATATTAGGGTTTACGAATCTGCTTTGTGCATTAATTACCTACCTTGACAATGCAATTGAACATACGTTATGCTTAAAAATTGTATAGTGGTATCACCTTTGAGGCTGCAATTGACATGTTCAAAGGAGGAATGAGTGAATCCCCCCAATGACTTACAGAATGTTTTCTCCTTTTTCCCTTTTGAAATTAGTGATGCAAATATCCTAAATTACCATGCAATTGTGTTCTTTACCAATGGAAATAGAGGCATGTACTATATTTCACAATATTAAGAACTCACTGGTACTATTTGTCATCTGTATATTTCACAGATTCTCCCATATGGCTCCTAACACCGAACATCGCAGCCTTCCGAGAGGCAAAAGGGTAAAGTACACCCAAAGAGGTGCGGTCCCAATTCCTCCAGGACCCGGAGGAAAACCCTACTGTTTCGACCGAACGTCCGCCTCTCGCATCTCCGCCTCTGCGTCTCGCGTCACAACTGGAGTGCTAAAGCGCAAGGGGAGAGGACACAGACGATAATTCCTCCACGGCTACCAAGTGAAAGACCCGTGATTTGGCCAGGTGGGAAAACAAGAGTTTACCACGAGAGAACAACCCAACTCAGATCACCTCGGTCATCACTAAACTGGCCTTGCAACTGATGCCGGGGCCTTGTATTAGTTTCTTGTTGTTTGATCAAAACACAAGAAATGCTCTCGAGGATGGGTTTTTGGTACAAAAAACTACAATCATTATTTTATATACAAGCGTAGCTTAATTAGGTCTAGGCTCTTAATTACTGAATTACTAATCATTAATTTATTATGAAGGAACGCTTCACATATAGGACTACCGAAAATGTCAACCATTGTAAGGAGGTGCTCGAGGCAATTGCTACAAAGAGGTACGCAAATGAGCTACGCGAGGCGAGGAAGAGATGTCGAAAGAAGTTTGGGTGGAATACGTAGGGATGGAAGACAATGGTTCCTCATTGGTGTAAGACCTTCAGATACTGGCATGAACTTTGTGACATCTATGGAACCTCCGAATACAGGGCCCTTTCACAAAGAAACCAAGCTAATAGATGTGCTTCGGGGCTTTCTACTTGTCATTACTCTGGGTCAATAAGTGCTTATCAACATGGCCAAAAATTGGTAACTACATCTTTTACTAGTCATCAATCATGTTAAACCAAAATCAGTATTTCTATCTTATATTTGCATACACAGATAAACAAGAGGGGGAAGGGGGGTTAGCTAGTATATGGGGTTGGCAGGAGTTCTTAATTTCATGATTAATTAATTTTGTTTTGATGGTGCTTATATCTATTGTAAGTCTTGAGGCTGCATCTAGTAAGATACAGCTAAATTCATATATGACAACATTACATTTCATGAGCCAGTGCATATTCCCCATACCTTCTCTTCATAATTGCTTTAAGTTCTACTATGATCATTTCATAGAAAAGGGGATTTCAGATCATTGTTACAGCTTGCACCTTAATTATTTTGTATTACTGTTAAGGTCATATGTTCAATAGTCCATAAGCTAAACTTTGCTCCATATAATCATATATGTTCAATAATTCATTTGATCATATGTGTCCAATAATCCATTTTGATAACTAGTACATCTCCTTTTCTTGTTTGTTGTCTGTAGGGGTAATGGCATAGTAATGATCTGGTTTAATTTGAATGTAAATTTCCTTTGAATCATGCAAAAATTTTATATTTGATTCCACCTATCCTCTTTGTTGCATTTTCAAAGAAAAATTACTTGGTAGAGAGCCGACAACCGAGGAACTTTATGTACACTTGCATGTTGGTCGAGAAAATGGCCAATCACCTCGTGGCTCAAGCAATAGCGGAGTTGTATTCCAAGGCCGAAGTGATGGACGCAATACGAGAGGAAAACAATGATGGGGATGAACTCCTACGAGAAGAGAAGGGCAAATCATAGTAGATGTTCAAAGCTATGAAACTAGTTCATTGAAATTTGCAAACAGTAAAACAAAGGAAGTCTTTGTAAGTTTTCTTGCAACTTGATTGTAATGTACAATTGTGGGAGATGATCTGAACCTACTGAGGGTTAACTCGGGTTCTTGGCTCTGTGCTAGAGGTGATATTGAATTGGTAGATAGACCTGCACACGAAAGAGGGAAATGAGACTTATGATTAATCTTGGCTTTTTTTACTTAATTCCTTGAAATTGAGCTGTAAATGGTTGAATTGGGGATTTAACCATCTCCTTCTTTGCTCTTGGTTGAACTGCAGCTTGTTGATTATGATAATATAACTTGGGGACTTTGATCTGTGCCTGGGAGGAATTAAATTGAACATTGGGTTTAACTGCTTTGCTTGATCTGTGGGTGATATGTTGTTGTTGTTGTGATGTTGTTAAGTGTGGGATTTGGTTGTTTGTCAATTACGGTAATATGAAATTTGAATTAGTTACACTATTAATATGTAGAGTTGATGTAGCTGACTGTTTCTTCATTGAACCATATAGTCGGGTCTAGTTGTAATTAGTGTATTGATCCTTGTTTTCTAGTCATGTGCCACTCAATTCCTTATCAGAATGATGTCTTTTCGTGTCTAATATCTATCGTTTCTCAATAGGAAAAGGCAAAGGAGATGTTGCTAGATCCAAATAATGAGGGAAGAGAACCTATTGAAGTCTTTCGTCTAGCTGCTGCTAAGAAGAGCCATGGCAGAGACTGGGGCTTCGGGAGTAAATTTGAGGATAGCATGCCCGCATCGTTGAACTCACGATCAAGAGCGTCTTCTACAACATCTGTGCTCACAGTGGAAGCGATGGAAGGGCGCAAGGAAGAGTTCAAACAAATGATAGAAGATCAAAATGCACGTTTTAGTGAGGAGATTGACAAGAGAGATAAGGTAATAGAAGGGTACGAGGTTCGCTTCTCTGACATGGCTGCAGCCCATGCCGCGAAACAGGCCGAAATGCAAACGATGATTAGTCATCTCTTTGTGATGGTAGGAATGCAGAGGCCACCTTATCAGGTAATGAATCATAACATTAATTGTAATGACATTGTTGCTTAAATGTATCACATTGCTCTGATTAATTGAACTTGTAGGGTAATGGTTCTATTCCCCAACCTTATCAAGCTTATGTTTCGCAACCCTTTCAAAGTGCTTCAGGGATGCATGTGCCTTCTTCTTCTCAGGTAAGAAATTTTGGTGAGGGTATTGTTAATGCTTGGGGAATTTAGGGCTTTTCGGTCAATTATTGTCATTTGATATTTATGGACTTACATTTCACTTTCTCTACTTAGAACAACAATGGTTTCAATTTTGGTGCACTTTTGGAAATGCAAGTGCCTCAGACCCAGATGCATCCTATTTCGCAGGTAAGAATCTATTTCAAAGTTGATCCTTTCACTTCCTGTACTTAACATCCCAAAAAATCTATTTCTGTGTTGATGTATGTGGATGGGGGTTACCAATATGAAAAGTTGTGTTCAAGCATGCTTACCGATATAAGTGCTTCAACTCTTTTGCTAGCTATACTTGAATGCTTATGTTTTCTATTGTTGCAATTGTCTTGAACAATTTCGGGGGTGCATTTGCTTATGTCACGATTTGGTTTGTTCATGTGCAATCGACTTTGATTGTATTTTCTCTTTTGGTTATGTATACTAGGGAATAGGGTTACAGGCACTTTTAGATCAAGCCTCAAATGCCGAGGCAGACATGGGTCAATGGTGCGCCGAATCAAACCAGGACAATGGAGCAAAGTTATGAGTTTGGGAAGAATGACATGTGTTGTATTTTGTTAATTAGCATAAATACGCCTGAAACTTTTATATTTTGTTAATTGGCGGGATTACGCTTAGTGACAGTGTGTATATTTTGTTTAACTATAGCTATACCTGTAAATTTTGGTACTCAAGTTGTATGGATACTTTGATAGGTCCTGCTATTTTGAGCGCATCTTCTGATACTTTGAGAGCACCCAATGCAAATTTGGATGCTACAAAGATACATTGGTGCTCTCAAAATATCAAAATTAGCTCTCAATTTATCACTGCCCTACTTTGATATGATAATTACATAATCTATGTGATTTATGGTGATTTCTAAAGTTTACTTGTTCACTAAATGTGATTATACAGAAATGGGATGATATTATTAAAATAAATATATGCAGCAAAAAAAAAAGATTTTACACACAGAAATAATGGTATGTACACTGACAGAAATAATGGCCACATTTCCAAAAACCTGCGTAAATAATTATTAATTATTTGGAATGTTTTCAAAATATTTCCGTGGTTTTTAGCATAATAATTTCCGTGGAGATGCAAACCAGGCAAATGATAGGATTTTTGCGTCGATAACACAGTGGGGTCCACGATCGACATTTCCGTTCAAACTCGACAGAAATATAATAGTGCGTGCGAGGGAGAAAATAGCAAAGGCCCCACTTGGTAACTAATCTCCGTTGAATCTACTTCGTGGGAGCGCCGGGGTAAAGGAGTATTTCTCTGGGATTCGATGGAAAAGGGACCATTTATGTCGGGGTTTTTGCGTGAGGGATTTTCCCAGGCAACACCACGAATATGGGTCATTTCCCTGGTTAGACCCACACAAAAGGGGTTTTTTAATCCTCAGAAATACAAACAATCCTCAGAAATACAAACAATTGAACATTGGGTTTTTTATAAATATATTATTCTATTTATGGATTGATAGTGATTCAAATTTTATATAATTTTATTATCATTTGATAGTCTATCAAAGATCGTTAAATTAGAACTATTACAAAGTGCATAGCATTTTGATGATTTTTAATAAACTAACAAACAATAATAAAATTTTATGAAATTTTAATTATCATCAATCTATAAATAAAAGAATATATTTATATTTTTTTTCATATTTATTTAAAGATTCATTGTTAAAATTATCAAGATAACCTATTATCATGAAATCTCCTCTTAAATAAATCATGAGCATCAAAAATGGTTTTTGTGCCGGGAATTGCAGGTTGTAACCCGTCCCCAATATTGCATCGATATGTCATTCTCCAAATAAAATGGCAGAGCTTGATATAATTCTAATTTTATCGGTAGTGATAGCGCTACATAAAAAAATTAAGACTCGTGATTCAACTCTGGCTCGATTCGGGGTTGAGCTAATCTAGCTCGAGCTAATCTAGCTCGAGCTAATATGATTCGACCTAATTTGGCTTAAGCTAATCTGGTTCGATAGTTAAATGAGCTGAGTTTGAGTTGGGGTTGACTCGACTCGTGGCTCGAATAATAATAGTTTATATATTTTTCTGCTAAGTTTTAATCTGATAATCTATCTCTCATTATCTCTCATCATCTCACCATCTCAAAATCTCACAATCTCAGCAGCTTAATGACTTTTCGTACTCGTTCGTGACTCGACTCATATATCTGACTTAATAGTTTTTTACTAGTTCATCCATTCAAATTAGTATAGCAAAATTTTTATTAAAAATATAGTTAGTTGATATATCAATTTTATTGAAAATATAGTTTGTTGATATAATTTTTGAAACGGTGAGAATAACCGTTATTCTGCTATTTTAAGTGAGAGATGAAATAATTGTTGTTCTTCTCATCTCTCCATTACTATTTCATACATACAATCTAAATAATATTTCTATAATTTGAAATAACACCATTTTTCTCACTATTCTCATGCCAACTTAGAATTTTTCACTATTCTTATTTACCATTATTTATTTCTCTAATCTTACACTATTATTTATTTACCATTATTTATTTCTCTAATCTTACACTATTATTTATTTGTACGATCAAAATATACCCTATAAGTCAATAGGCATACTATTAGATGGAATAAGGCATATAATAAATGAAAATAATTGTTTTCTTTCGATTTGAAAAATAATTAATATCGGACACCAAATGCAGTTATTTGCAAATTGCAATCCAGTTGGCACCTATTGCACTTTTGACTTCATAACCACATAGGTTGTCAATTGGCATTGGATAGGATAGAATAACAAAAATCTCTTATTCATATTTTTATTCAATAAGTTAACAAAAAAAGTTTCCTAGTCATACCAATACCTATACCTGATAACTTAACGAAAATAAAATTTTACTCATATCCGTCTTATCGGATACAATACGGATCAGATAAACAACTAAATAATTTTCCAAATGAAAAAGATTCTAATATAATTAGTAATAAAAAATATTATAATATTATTATCTATTTCTGTTATCTATACTTCACTATATAGATAATAGATATGGAATAATTCTTACCCGATAAGTTAACAATTTTTTTTCTTATCTATATCTAATAATTTTACGAAAATAAAATTTTATTCATATCCATCTTATCGGATGCAATACGATATGGTTCGGACCAAAAGAATTTCATTAACAGCACTGACCACATATCACGCATGCGAGCTTTATTACTATGTTTTAGCGTGTGAAATTGAATTTTTATTTCTAACACACAGAAACGTTAATCTTGGAAATCACTTCCTTTAAAAGAAACCTTGCTTTATTACCCATAAACCAAACCATAAGTCCAATCGTCAATTCTCATTCACAAAGGAAAGGGGAAAAAGAAGCTTCTTCTTAATTACGCAAGAGTAAAGGTATGTACTTTTTATTGGTTGGACAATAAGTTGCCCATCTAAATGGACTGTATGTACCTAACGGATCACCCTACAAGCCCTTTTCTAACAATATTGGGCCAGATGGGCCTTGATATCTGATTCAAGCCTCTCACAAAGTCACAATCCTGACATCTAATTGATATTTTCCCTCCTCTTTTTTGGTTTTTAGTCTTCATATATCTTAGGTTCCTTTATCGAGTTTTTACATTCAGGCAGATAAATTTTCTAATTTTTTCATCAACAGAACGTATGCTTAAAAATTTATACTGTCATGTCATTTAATGCAATCTACCAGAAACAAAGTTTATTTATTATTAAAAAACAGGGTGATAATAAAAAAAATCGACAAAGAACAAAGGTAAAAATAAGAAAGACAAACATAAGAACAATATTATAAGCAAGAAATTAAACTGGGGACACAACATGCACGCTGAACTGGGTACAAACTACTACAAGTGAGAAACACAACACACATTTCAAACTCTAGGCACACTCATTTCCATAATTTAACTAGTTTTAAGCAAAACCATCAAAGCTTACCACATCTAAAGATACATGCAAACTCTTTTTCTTTCTATTTTTGGGAAATTAAATATGCAAAGTTGCACACTCACAAACGACTCCATAACCCTAACTAAGCACAAGACACGATCAATATTCTACTTAAGGATATAAAATTCCGGCACCGCCGCCAAGACCTCCTAAACCTCCTAAGCTTTGCACCTCCTAAACCACCTACACCTACACCGCCACCTAAACCACCTACACCACCACCCATACCTCCTATGCCACCCATACCACCTAAACCGCCAACTCCACCTATGCCCCCTAAGCCACCGACTCCACCCATTCCGCCCATTCCGCCTACTCCACCGCCTACCCCACCAACACCGCCACACCTCCAATACCACCCATGCCACCAAGTCCCGCAGCTCCCGGCAGCCCCGCCCACCCTCCGACTCCTCCATATTTTAGAAAATTCTTTTGGTCATCAAGACCGGCTGAGTTTGGTTTACTAGGGTTAGTTGGGTTGATTTTCTCCGTGGTGGCCATGGACTTGGTGTCAGTGTTGGTGTTGGTGTTGGTTGAGGAAGTTAGAGTGGTGGTGTCAAGCTGTTTCGATGGGAGCTGCCGAGCACATGCATGAAAAGTGGTATGAGCTAGGACTATTAAGAGGAGGTAGCACCATGACGACAGAGCCATCTTAATTTGCACTCTCACTCTCCTTTCTATAGGAATTAGGTTGAGGGTGCATAAGGGTTTGGGTGTACATTTATACAGGTGTTAATTTGGTGATCTGGTGAGGTGCAAATGCTGGGCAGGGTGACAGTTAAGAGAAGTAAATGTACGGAAGGAAAATTATCACGCGTGTCAATACTAGCTGATCTCGATCTCTCCATAGCTATCTAGGTCAGCAAAATTAATGAGGAAGAGTTGACCTTGCAAGGCTCAAGTTCGGCTTAAATTGTTTTTCTTAAATTCTTGAGTATTTGATCTTTTAAAAGGAGAGTGGTATCTTAATTACCTTTTAAAGCAAGTTTGAACACACTAATATATATTAAGCATTATACAAATTGATATTGCAACAATTGTACGGTTCACCTCGTTTTATTTGTATCTATTAAGTTGTCTTGATCATGCATGCAACGTATCTGGAATTCTGAATTCTCCAAAAACAACCTTGCTATATTAAACTGTTGTACATCAGATCAAAAACAACCTTGCTATATATATGAAACAAAAATAAGTTGTGATTAATATGCTCGTATTAAGGTATAAGAGTGTTCGATCCTTTGGGGGGGCATCATGCACACGTTTACTCTTAATTTTGTTTTTGAGAGTAAATTATATAAATGTTCTATTAATTAGTTAACAAGTGAAGAGAGTTCTATGCTTAGTATGACGACAGTTAGCTAGGTTGTCTTTTTGGGAAGAGATACAGGTTTAATTTTTGTAAAGGACATCTAAAAGAAATAAATGTCAAATTAATTAAAATTCTTATTTCAAAAAATAATAGATAAATAACCGAAGGATTGCAAAGAGAATGAGAAGAAAATAAAGCACAAACTGGTATAGTGTTAAAAAAATAATTTCGTAATTAATTAGTACTTCAAAAAAGCATGAGCTTTGAACTTGAGCATAATTATTCTTTTCAAATTAAGAAAAGCTTACTCTGTTTTAATTTGGGGATACATTGAAATAATTGTACTCCTGTTGACGGAATAAGAACATCATGATTTATAAAATACGAAAGTATAAATAATTCTCTATTAATATTAACTAACCAAATCATACACCACCATTTACTGTAAACAATTAATATAGTCCTGTTCGTGTTTGAGTGGAGGTGCGTGCCCCTATACATCAAATATTGTGACAGTTGAATGCTTCCATTTATTACATGGATTCATGACAGTTCAAATTTAAGCTGACTGATTCAGCTCTTCAACAGTTTGTCTCCACCCAAACATCAAAAAAAAAACGTCTCTTTCTATACAGATTTTTTTTAAAAACATTTATTGTTCGAAATAATTATAAAAATATATTAAATCTTAAAACTAACTTATCTTAGCTCTGCCCCCATGGATCCTCACTTTTAATCAGGGCACCTTTTTGACTGTTTATCCGACCCGTATCGTACCTGATAAGACGGATATGGATAAGATTTTATTTTCGTTAGGTTATCGAGTATGGATATGAGTAAGAAAAAATCTTCTTTAATTTATCGAATATAGATATGGATAAGAGGTTAACGTTATCCGTTATCCATTGGGTAAATTATATAAATATATATAGTTAAATATATATATATATATAGAGTAATGCTATGGTGCTTCGCGAAGCAAAAAAATTTTGTGCTTCGCGTCCGTATCTCGAATTTAAAAGTTCAAACGGCCGATCCAAACCGTTGAACATCATCTTCATATTGAAATATCTTTGGAGATCAAATTTTATATTTTTTTGAATTTTTTTGATATTTTTTAGATGGGTACAAAGTTTGTTGATCTAAAGATTTCTGCACCATCCAAAATAAGCGACTTTGTACCCATCTAAAAAATATCAAAAAAATTCAAAAAAATATAAAATTTGATCTCCAAGGATATTTCAATATGAAGATGATGCTCAACGGTTTGGATCGGCCGTTTGAACTTTTAAATTCGAGATACGGACGCGAAACACAAAAATTTTTTGCTTCGCGAAGCACCATAGCATTATATATATATATATATATATACGATTGTTTTATATTTTTAATAAATATATATAGTTAAATTATATAAATATATATACTAATTAGTATATATTTTTTATGACAATTAACATGAAAAAATATATGATTTTCGTTATATCTAAAATATTAATTATTATTGTACTTTATTAGTATATTTATTTAATGCTATTTATTTGTCTAAATCATATAATTATTTTCATTGAATTATTTTTATTTTTATCCGTTATCTATAGTTACATGTTCGTTACCCGAAATTTTTAATAGATAAAGGTAAGGTATGAATAAAAAAAAATTAATGGGTACAGATATGAAAATACCTCCACCATACCTTACCCTACCCATTGACAACCCTACTTTTAATTAGATTCAACCAAATAATTTTTATATATTTAAAAAAATAAATTCACTTTTTAATAGGGATGTTTAATGTATAATTTCATGATTGTTAGTTCAGTATTTGAAATGTTAAATAAAATTTAGATCACTCTCGGATTTTTTTTGGCACTTTTCTAACTGTTTTTTTTTCGGATTTTGGAAAAGAAATATTTGAGTTGGAAATTGTCACACCCCAGAATAATTAAAACGGATTAGGGGTGATTAATTCTGCCACGTATGCACGACGAGACGTGCATATGAAAGGTTAAATGAATAAAATAAGATAAATCTCAGAATAAATATAATAATAATAATAATATAGAACAATAACAGTCCAGAGTAACAAGAATAGAATACAACGCCGACATTGGCGGGGCTAGCTCCATCGGAATGGGCAGTAAAATCTCTCAAAGAAAAAGAAATAAAACTCGAAACCCGATGGATCCTAATCCACTACCCTGCTCACATGCGAATGCAGCGAAACATCTCTGTCACCATGCAGGACTGCACCTAGCACTCTCTCATCAAAATACATCCCGCACCAGTGTACCTGGATTCCACAACCACCGTGAAAACGTGAGTAATTTAAAAATTACTCAGTACAGATTTAGATCCAGCCTTAAGATTTGATCTTCTTTCCTAGACTGGACCAAAATATCAATACCGTATTTTAATACAATATAATAATTATGTATGAATATAATAATATTTTATGCACGTTATAAGAAAAGCACCTACATGTTATGACATGAAATGGTAAAGAAACCCGAAATAGGAAAATCTGTGAAAATAATAATATAATATAAAATATATAGTACGAAAATCAAACACTCGAAATAAATACCCATATTATAAATCACCAGATCTATCCCAAGCGGGCGCCACCAGTATCCCAACTTACGAACTTGGGCCTTGCCTAAGCGGGCGCCACCAACGACCTAACTTACGAACATATGACTTTATATTTATGCGGCGCCAATACTGCAAAAATGACAATTCGGGCTCCCGAAGCGATAACGCCCTAGGAGAGTGAGCGTGCATAGGCACGTACTCTAGTCTGCTAAATCTGATAATTCACCTTACAAAATAAAAGCAAGCGGATAAGTATGTCTTCAGTTGCGAGATCGCCAAAAGGAGATAATTACCCGTGAATTAACAAATCAAAATCAAAATGGGAGCCTACAATGTACCAACCAAGTGCCAGAGGACCGTATCCCATAAAAGTATCAAAATGAAATATAACCAAATTGGAGCCTACACTGTACCCACTAAGGCCAGCGGACCGCATCCTGACTTTCTCTGTACCAACCAGGGGCCAAAGGAGAAAGCCCTTCGGACAATATCATGATCCTAAATAAGCCGGATAAATATAATAATATAATATAACGCAATAGATTCAAGTCTCGAATATGGCCGCCCACACTAAACACTGAAGGATATGGTATCTTAATCGCTCAAATTTGGATTTAAAATTAAATCATATTAAAAATACTAAAAATATAGTATTGATCAAAAGAAAACACTCTGACACAGTCGAACTCGCCAAATGACGGGGTCAGTGGATAATCCGACATGCAAAAATGCGCAATACATATACAGATTGGTGGGTCCCACAGGCCTATGGGTCACCGTATGTGACCACAACGGTCTAGTTATGCAAGGCAACTCAGACTGAGAACTATCTGGTCCGCCTCTCAGCACTCCCATGCATTTAATGCATGATTAACTACTTAACTTAATTAATAATTAGTGCTAGTAATAATATTTTCTAATAATTATAATCTACAACTTGGTTTTTTAATTCTATTTGATCCTATCTCGAGACTATTTCCCGAGTCCTACTCCTATCTTGTCTACATGCGATATGACATGTTATGACATGCGAATGCGAGTAGGTCCCAAAAATGCTGGTCAAGTACTGAATGCATATGACGGTTCAAATTCGGTCTCTAATCAATTTTGGTCAGAAAATATCGCAGTTTAGATTTATTTTAAAAATAGTTTTATTTTCGGTTTGGGTTTCTATTTCTGAAGAAAGAAAAATAAATTCCAGAAAATCGTACCTGAGAGTGCTGGTGAGGATCACGGAGTCGCTCTACTCCAGAGGTAGAACACCGGCCTCGGGGTCGGCATTCGCGTACGTCGGGTCAGGAGTGACCTCGTACTCCGCGAGTGGATCCGAGTCAACTATATCACCTATTTTAATTTAAATTAGATGTTTATTAGTTTTAATTTGATTTATTTCACAATTAATAATTAAATTAGATTGATAATTTAATTAAACGTACGTTCGGGTTTCATCGTCTTTTCTTGAAAATTCGGCAGCATTTCTGCTGCATATACGTGGAGTACGAGGTCTACCCTGACCCCGCATACTCATACGCCGATCCCAAGCGGGCGTACCCCCTCCGGAGTAGAGCGATTCTGCTATCCTCAGGTATGGTTTTTCTGGGATTTGCTTTTCTTTCTTCAGAATTAGGATCCTAAATCGAAAATAAAATGTTTCTAAAATAAATTTGAACTACGGTATTTTCTGACCAAATATTATTTAGAGACCCGAATTAAACTGTCATTACATCCGATAAATTGACCAGCATATTCGAGACCTACTCGCATTTTTTATTTCATTTCATGTCATGCTGCATGTAGATAGGATAGGAGTAGAATTCGGGAATTAGTCCCGAGATAGGATTAGATAGAATTAAATAATCAAATTGTAGATTATAATTATTAGATAAATATTATTACTATCACTAATTATTAATTAAGTTAGGTAGTTAATCATGCAGTAAATGCATGGGAATGTTGAGAGGCGGGTCGGGTAATCTCAATCTGAGCTTGCCTTGTATAACCAGACCAACGGGTTACATTCCCCTTGGTCTGTATATGCACTGCGCAACTTTGCTTGTCGGTTATCCACCGACCCCGTCTTTTGGTGGGTTCGGCCGTGCCAGAGTGTTTTTCTTTTGATCAATATTATATTTTTACTATTCTTAATATGATTAAGATTTTTAATCCAAATTTGAGCGATTAGGATATCATTGTAGGATTTTGAAATGCCCAAATCTCATTAATGCTCAAGCTGCGGAAAGATCGTACAATAAAATTTTTACTTTTACTTAAGTTAGGGATTAAAGTATGTCGGATAATTACCGAGAGATACAAATATTTAATCATTTACAAAAGACGGTAAAAGTGGTATGTCGGATGATTACCGAGAGATACACACCTCTTTAAACCTTTATTGATCTACTCCATGATTGATTTCTAAAATATTAATCTACTTAACAATTAATATAAGATGTTGTACCTCGCTTCCAAATTTCAATTAGAATGAAAATCGGCTTGTCTCGGAGCACCAAACGTCTGATGCCTCTGTAGGTTATCCATCAGGACTGACCAGAGAGCGGCTTATTTCTTTTGCCAAAAATACCGTAAACCGAGGTTTCTTGCAAAAACACTATTCACCCGAGAAAAAGATGAAATAGTACTATTCACGACTTGCAGTTATTCAGTTTCACAAATGTGCAAAAATACCGCAACTTTCGTAGAAACACTATTCACTGATCCCGTGAATTCTAAAACAACTGTATACCGAGAGAGAGAAAGTATAATTGATTTGGTGTACCTTTCTCTCTCACCCCACCCCTCTATTTTTAGAAAATATGAGATTGATAAATTACCAAAATACCCTCATGAATAGTAGGGAGGTTCCAATGTGAAAAGACCAAAATACCCTTAAAGTTCATCCAATTTGCCAAAATGCCATTGGGCTTTTGGCCAAATTATCAAAATACCCTTGGGCTTTTGGATAAATTACCAAAATACCCTTGGAGGTCGGCATGGGCCTTTTTGGGCTTTTTTGGGCTTTTCTGATTTTGGGCTTTTAATTATTAATTAAGGCTTTAATTATAAACTAACAATCATGTCTTTCAGTATTTAGTGTGGGCGGCCATATCTGAGTCTGGATTCTACTCCGCTTTGTTGTTTTCCGTTATGTAGTCCTCTGGCCCCTAGTTGGTACAATATAGGCTATAATTTGTATCATATTTCATTTTGTCATTTCTCAGGATGCGGTCTTCTGGCCCTCGGTTGGTACAGTGTAGGCTCACATTCGGGATGCGATCCTCTGGCCCTCGGTTGGTACCGTGTAGGCTCACATTCGGGATGCGATCCTCTGGCCCCTGGTTGGTACAGTGTAGGCTCTCATTTGTATTATATTCTATTTATCATTTCTCAGGATACGGTCCTCTGACCCCTGGTTGGTACAATGTAGGCTCCCATTTGGGATGCGGTCCTCTAGCCCCTAGTTAGTACAGTGTAGGCTTCCATTTATATTAGCTTTCGATTTATTATTTCACGGGTAGTTATCTCCTTTTAATGATATGGCAACTGAAAGCATAACTTCTTAATCTTTTTATTTTATTATATTACTATTATTCTGTGAGATAAATCATCAGATTCAGAATACCGAGTACGTGTTTTTAGCCGTCACTCTCGTAGGGCGTTATCGTCACGAGAGGCTAAATTTTCCCAGGGTATTTAGGGCATTGGTGCCCGCTTAGGCGAAAATCCTAAGTTTGTAAGTTGGGCTCGAGTACGTGCCCGCTTAGGTAAGTCACAAGTTCAGGGCCCGATCACGTGTCCGCTTGTGGATGGACTGATGATCTACAACTGGGTTATATATATATGGGTGCTTTAAATCTCGTACCTTATATATATATATATTTATTTATTTATTATATATTATATTATTATCCACAGTTTTTTACATTTTGAATTATTTGTCATTGCATGTCATCGCATCATAGCGAAGTTAAAGAGATGCATTAAACTATAATTTTACTTATAAATAGATAATAACTGTATTTAAAAATTCAGTATCGGTATTTGGGTCCGGATTAGGAAAGAAGATTAAATTTTAAGGCTGGATCTAAATCCGTACTGAGTAATTTTTAAAATTACTCACGTTTCCACGGTGGTTGTGGGATCCAGGTACACAGGTGCGAGATGTATTTTGATGAGAGAGTGCTAGGTGCAGTCCTGCGTGGTGACAGAGATGTTTCGCCGCATTCGCATATGAGCAAGGTAGTTGATTAGGATCCATCGGGTTTCGAGTTTTATTCCTTCTTTTGGGTTTTTCTTTGAGAGATTTTGCTGCCCATTCCGATGGAGCTAGCCCCACCGATGTCGGCGTTGTATTCTATTTTTGTTACTCTAGACTGTTATTATTTTGTATTATTATTATTATTTTGTTTATTCTGTGATTGATTTATTTTATTCATTCAACCTTCCGTACACCCGTCTCCTCATGCGTACGTGGCGGGATTTAGCACGCCTAATCCAATTTATTTATTTTGGGGTGTGACAATCTCGAATGGTGACAAGTTGAACATAAGCTAGGTAGACATCGTCCTTAAGGGTCGAGCCAAACTTCTTAATTATCAGATCTAGCGGACCTATGAGAGGGTTGGATAGTGACGGATTTAAAAATGGCTTTTAGAGTGTCGAGTTCAAAGGGCTTGATTTTTAATGATGGCCCCAGCCCTTAAGAGGCTCGACCCTAGCGAGCCTATGACAAGATCAGATAAGGGCCGAGATGAATCCAGTCTTTGAGATTTTTTAGGGAGTTCAAAGGACTTGATTTTTTAGGGATGATTTCAGTCTTTGAGATGCCCGACATTTATCAAACCATTCGGCTTGGGGCCTTAAGGGACGGATAAATGCCAAATTAGAAATAGATTTTGTCATTTTTTATTTTTTTTAGATTTTTAAATATAACTAAAATACAACATAAAATATTAAAAAAAAATTATAACTATAAATGTAGAAGATAATGTTTTTTTTAAAATATTTTTATATTTTTAAATATAATTAGAACACAAGGGTTTAGAAAGGATCGAGTTTAAAAGAATTTAAAGATTTGAAAATGATCGGGTTTGATAAGGGTCGAACTGGGTTTGATAAGAATTGGATTGAAAATGACTTATTTCATTGAGATTGGGTCTGACAATTTTCAAACTCGGTACTTACAAGGGGAAAGCACCGGGCCGAGTTGGAAGGGGCCAGATAAGGATCGGATTTCTCGACGAGCTGGGTTCAAAAGATCAGCTCTTATAGGTTATATATGTCTAGAGCAAAGTTTTTCAGTTCATAACATTTCACAAACTCAATTGACTCGACTCATATTTTTATAAACTAAACTTGAATTAAACCCAACTTATTTTAACTCGACTTGTTTGCCGCCGTAGTTACAATCTGCTGAGCCCTTCCTTAAGGGAGGAATTGAAATCATTGAATGCAGGTTCTATTTTGAATTTTCTGTACCTATATCACTGTTCACTAACCCCGCAATCGCTCCACCCATACTCCCAGTCTTCCATCCATCCAAATATCCAATGCTTCTGGGAAGGAAAGAAATCGAGGCCTTCGTGTCGGTACGATAGGAAGTTACAATACCACCTCTCTACCAAGTCTACTACTGCCGAGCGATTTTTTTAATGAAAATATGTTAGAAGGTATAATACAGGATTTCGGTCAGGGCTAATTATTAGATTGTAATAATTTAAGGATTTCAATTAGGGAGTAATTATTAAATTATAATAATTTATCGAATTCAAATTCATTAACTAATCAGATTTTAAATAATAATAATAATAATAATTTAATATATATTGTTATCTAATAAAAAATCATCAAAATAATATTCTTTTACATATTAAAAATAACAACAAAATAAAACTCATAATTGCATGTACTTAGATAGGTTGCTCGCTCTTTCATTGTTATTATTTTTTTGGTTTTCTCCTAGTATCTCTTCTCTCATGGTTCTTCCTAATATTAGCACCAAAGACTATTGTAAGCTTTTAGACAACAAAGTTTTTGCGTTCCAAAAGGCAGTAGGGCGCTATTCAGAAATGACCTGGGTATTATGATATTTTTGTAGTATAGAAATTCCCAAATCCGACTTCAGCCAACAGATTGAAGAGTGTGTGTGTGTGTGAGTGAGTGAGTGTGTGAGAGAGAGAGAGGCTCCGATACTCAATCATGTCAACGGAGGGTATTCTCATTTTCGGAAGCTGAATCATGCCCCCTTCTGGCAAGTGCCCCTCCTAGCCATCGCACAAAAGAGAGCTAAATTCTAGCAGCCAACGCGGAGTCTTTTTTTTTTTTTTTTAAACCTCGGCAGCCACTGCCAAGTGTGGCAGTACAATGCCGAGTTTTCTATAGAGAAAAAAATGAAGGCGAGATTTCGTGGGCTTTTGAAATGCCGAGTCTGTAATAAATCAGTTTCTACAAATTGTGTGATAAAAAAACATGACTTTTGTAGTTTCATAACTTTCAATCATAGCTTGCAATAAGTTATAACTCCTACAAACAGAATACATTAAGTTATAACTCCTACATAACTTTCAATCATAGCTTTTGAATTGTGTTGACCGAAGCCAGTGCATGAGTTGTTTGATGAAATACTATTATATTAAGAGATTGTTCAGTAGTAGTAGATGAAGTCTTCTTTTGTAACGAGGTATCTAGGGACAATAGATGTGGGGATGAGCGGGCGATGTAAATTTGTTGCGGAAATGGCTATTAGTAATAATTTTCTAGAGGATTGACTAGTGATTGAAGTTTCAGCTCAATTAATTTTTTTCATATTATTTTGCTTAAATGTTCCTATATACAGTATGTAGCTAGGAAAATTTGGTAATCTTCAGCTTTCTAAACAATGGATTATAATTTGAGTTCAGCATCTTATCTGCTGGAATCAGGTACGCTTTTGTACCTATTGGTTGGTATCTATCAAAATTTGACCAAATCTCTGCTTATTTTAGCTTGATTTTCACTTTTTCTTGGCTCTTTGGTTAATTGCATAAAAAGGGTCGACCAGTTTGAGCTAAGTTGAGGGTCATTTGCGTTTTATTGCAAAGTAAGAGCTTAATGAATCACTTATGGCGTGATTATCAAATTGAGGGAAGTCGCGCCATTATTCATAGAAGAAAAATCTAATCCTTCAGCTTTTTTTATTAATGACATAAAAATTTGATTTGAACGCATGTTGTCTGTGGGAGACTTATTTTTTTCGGAATAACTGTTGAAGAACATAAATGTAGATATACAGAGAAAAAATATCTATATTATGATTTATCAAATGATGTTTCTTTTACAAAAATTAAAGAACCAGAACATACTCAAATTCAAAAGTCCATGTAAAAGAGTAACTCAGCTCTTCGTCTTACATAGCACCCTATCCAATCTATAATTGATTACAAACAAAGAAAAAAAGAAAATTTCAAACATCCAACAACTATCATGGTTTCCAAGCAGCTGGTGGGGGCGGTGGTGTTGGGAACATCGGTGGTACAGCTGAAAATATAGTGTTCTTGTCAATTCCAGTTCTCACCCCTGACAAAGAAACCAATGCTGCAACCAATCCAGCATTTCCGCCAGTGTTGGTTCAGTGTAGTTGTAGTTTGTGCGTACATCCTTGAATCCATCATGTCTGTCTGGGCCCGCAACCATGGCACCAACAATTGCATTAGGGTTTGGTTTTTTGGAATCTCTCCATTTCCACCCTCCTTTGCAACTGTATTTGACACCATTCTTTGGGATTGATGCCCCTCTGTGGTGTACATGCTTGGGATACTTTGTTCCATAGCCAACTACATAGCTCATTTTCCGTGGGTTGTTGCCAAGAATATAGTCAATCTGTGAAGAAAGAAGGGTTCTAGGTATAAAATACCATGATGATTTGAAGAAATTATATGTTGGACTGTTGTTATGCTTATTTTAGGATGGACTATTTTCCTTTTTTTTAATTCAGGTCAATGGTCCTGTAAATTAATATACAGGAACATACTTTGAATAAAAATCAGTGATCAATGACCCATACCTGTGTCCTAGCAAAATCACGAAGAACATCTGTGGAGTAGAAATTGGGCCCACAATACCATCCTGGTGTGTCAGCAGCATCAAGATAGTCGGCATAAACAGATGCAAGAAAAGCTGAGTTCACGACGTACTGTAGAGGTTGCGGCCTTCCATGGTTCAATTGAATTAAACCACCTGACGGAAAATTATTCACATTTTTTTTCAGTTTTCAGAATGTGAATTAAATTAACAATTTAACAATGACAGGCTGCTGGTTATGGACCTGATTGGTGGTAATTGGGGTTATTGTTCTGTCCTTAATCATTGTGGTTCCACATGCAAACAAATGAAAGCAAGTGGAGAAAGGACCAAACATCAAGGCATTTGGTACAATATGTTATTACAGAGGAAAAATATGAAGTACAAAAAGTCTATAGGAACATAAATCCAATTAGGCAACTCAGACAAGACGCCAGGGGGAGGGAGATAACGGAGATTAAAGAAGAACTGTCATGGTACTAGTAGGTCTTACTTATTATTGAAGTCAAATGGATAGGTATTGATCACAAGTGACATAATATTTCTGTTTATTCAATAAAATCATGAAAATGACTAGCTAACTTAAAAAAAATGAGACAGCTTACCTTTAGTACGGTTGAACGATTTGAATACGGGAAGATATGAGCACATCACATTTCCAGTTTGATTGTGGAATGTTCTTAGTATCTCTTCGTAAGGATAACCAGGGCTTAAGAAGAGCCGCAACCTACTAAGAAGTACCTGAATTAATAAATATTGAGAGACTGGTTAGATATGGTGATGGGAAAAACTCAACTATTCTCTACTTCATAAAATTGGACTACCCACAGTGGTGCAATAACAGCTCAGTTTTACTAAATTGTGTATAAAGCAAGAAGGATCCTCAATTGGCACCAAGTTAGCTTCAATTTACCCTCAAATATCCAGATAAGGAAAAACAAAAGGAAGAAATTTTAATGAACAAATGAATATGTCATATCTGGTACTATTATTTACTAAAATTTACCCCAGCTAAAAATTACAACCCAAATTAAAATAAATTACCTGGGAGCCAGTGAGCTTATTATCCCAACTGAAAACCCCATAGTCGGGTCCGCCCCAGAATGCACCAGCATGTTTTGCGATGCCAGGTGTTGTAGCTAAAGTCAAGTATGAAGTATTTCCAGTTGCAAAATACAGCCATGCACCACCCCAAACATACTCATCATAGTAGTTAGTAGAATTATAGAAGATTGATGGGTCAGACCCACCAGGACTGTATCGGCCACGCTGATCACGGCCAAACTTGAACAGAGTTCTTGCACCATGTACCTGTTCACAGTGTAAATAATGAAATCAATGTTCTTTAGCACATAGAAGTTAAATCGCATTTTGTATCGTGAATCGTAGTATTTTGTATCGTATCGGTGTATCGTGTATCTTATCGTATCGTTAAGATACGCTAAATTTGTCTTAAAATGAATTAATATTAACTAAATTTAATATGTAGTGAATTTTTTTCACTTGAAAACATTATTATTTAGCATTTTATCACATTAATATAGTATAGTAGCATAATTTATACTATGTGAGCTATATATATGAGCCTAGAGTTTTATTATAGCTCATGTGGTAATTTAATGATAATATTAATTAATATCTAAGGAGAATAAAATAAAATAATTTTATTTCAGCTAATAAAATCACTACAAAATAAATTACAATAAACACGTGTGGAAGAAGTATCTAAGAAGAATAAAATAAATAAATTCAATTAATATAATTTAGTGGCACTGACTACATTATTTAAGTCTTTATAATTGCCTACAGTTTTGGATGTTTTATAGAAACACTACTCGTGTTTGTGAGATAGAGATATAGGAGTAGGGACAGATGCAAAATTTTAGTTAAAAGGGGTCAGTAGTCAGATTGCAATAACTTATCGGGTTCAAACTCATTAACTAATTGAGTAATAACTTAACCGAAAACATTATTTTTTAAAATCTAAGGGGTCAACTGACCCCCTTGGGCCTTAATATATTTGTCCATGCATGAGAATAAAATAAATGAAATAAATAAGAGTTATCCACTTACATTGTCTCGTGCTTAGAGTTTTTGACTCTTCTCTCTCAATTGTTAACATATTTTTCCTTTTCTTTGTCGTTTTTTATTCTTTTTGCCTTTTTTTTCTCACAATAAGGTTTTCTAATAGCTTAATAGGATGCGTGAAGTCGAACATAAGAGGTAAAGTCGAAAAAAATATACGTATCTTAAAATTATTGTATCGTTGGGATACGTATCGTATCGAGATACAAAAAAATACAGACATGATTCTTAAGATTCTCTCTCTCTAGAGATACAAAGTATAAATTCGTATCCTTATCCATTTGTATCGTATCAAATCGTAAGATTCATATCGTGAATCGTAAAATACTAACTTCTATGCTTTAGCATACTAAGCAAATTAGTGAACTTGGTGACAAGAGTCCATAAGAGTTAAATGGTTAAACAATAAATTCAGAAGGTAATATTAGTATTACAAAACATTAAACCTAGTTTTTGCTGAAATTTTAGAAGATTTTGGTTTGTCAACAGTACCAGTTTGTCAGAGTAGGTTTTGGAATCTTTGAAGACGATCGAGGCAGCTGCTAGTGCGGCAGCCATTTCACTAGCCAAGTCAGAGCAACTGTGGCACTCATAAACAGGTCTTTCATAATCAATGTCTTCGGGTCGGACCCAGCAGTAATGATCATTCGGTCCCGGGCCTTTTGAAGTGTCTCCTACACCCACCTGTTTGAGAACAAAATGTTATCTCACAGGTTAATTTTTTCTGCTAGTTGGTTCAGAAGTTCATTGAACATTGTAAATTTTGCCGTTTTGTATTCACTATTTTCTCTCAGGCTCTCAGAAAAAGTTGCTTTTAACATCATTTGCATTACTTCTGTTTATGAAGCATCCACAAACATGATGCACCGAACAACTTTTCCTTCTTGAAACTTATTTTATTATTTAAAATTAATCAATTAATGTTCACCCTCAGATCTATATCATGTTTATCCAGATCTAAAATGCATAAGCATAACCGTCAAGGAAATGATGGAAACAGACAAAAAAGAAGAAAAACATTAGCATACAGCATACCTGAGCAGCAATCCGATCTATGGTATCAGCTGAAGAATTGAATGTCTTCAAGAGATAATCAGTGCCCCACTTGATGATCCCTTTTATGTGATCCAACTCCCCTGCTGCCTCATATTTGGCTCGATACTCAATCACACTCCAGCTGAGCATGGTCATGGCAAAAGACATCGGGAAATTGAACTTGATTGCATCCCCAGCATCATAGTAACCTCCAACAAGATTCCTTTTGATTGAGCTGTCAGAGAAGCCATCTTTCATGCCTGAATTACCCCTCCAGCTGACATTGTTGTGCTTCGGAATTGGGCCCGCTATCAGATGTTACAAAAGGTTGAGAATAAGAGAAGTAACGATTGTGAAAAAAGAAAAAAGCAACACAGACCTAGAGAACTCCCAATCATATGCAATCAGCATTCAGCAAGCACAGTGAGTACTAATACTCAGAGAGTTTACACATTGTTGATCACTGATTTGTAATAAAAATCTGGTGTAAAATCTATGTTGATTGCAAATCAGAATTAACATTTCCACCGATCATCCTATAATTAGAACTATATTATTTTAGCTAGTCTATTTGGATTGTAGTGGTTGTAGATTTCTTTTTGTTAGATCTGAGATTACTGTTTCTCACTTCTCTTCCTCTCACCGTGTCACAGATCCACATCCATGTTAGTTTCTGAAAACTCAAATTCAATTAGATAGAATCTAGTGAAATGTGCTTCATAAGTTGGTAAATTACGAGTTTGCTTGTGACCCACCACACAGATCACTGTTTTCAAAGAACAAATGACATAGTTTTTTTTTTCTTTTCTTTTTTCCTTTGGGAAGAAACAGGTTACTCTCTGCTTTGACTAACTTGACCATAGCTGTGAAAAAAAAAATCAGAAAAGAAAAGTTCCACCGAACCGAATATAAAATAAACCGTGTGAAAAATCTGTCAGGGATTGACTTCGAGCAAAATATATAATTCCACAACACTCACATCTCTGTGCATTGAAGAACATAAGCGCCTTATGCAGAGCTTGTGTATACTGATCTTGCGGCGGCGGTGGTTTGTGGTGATGCGGTACTGTCTTAACTATAAGCATTATAAGCCCGACAAGCACCCCGACTCCTACAATGGTACCGACCGTCCACATGAAGAGCTTTCGGCTGATGGTCATGCACCCAAGGTCAATATGCTTCTTCTTCTTTGTGCCGACATCGCCAGGCCCCGCCAGTAGCCAGCTCTGTTGGGTCTCATCCAGCTGCTGCCTCAGCAATGCCGACCGGTCCAATTCATTCAAATTACGGCTCCGGTCATCATCAGTGGCTGAGTCGGCATTGGCTATCTCCAAAGGACCTCCCCATGGATCCCTCCCAAACATTTTTTATTTTTTTTTATATTAGTTTTCTCTCTCTACTTTTTTGAGGTAAGTAGGCAAGATTTTTTCTCCTTTTAGACTCTCCTTTTTTGGGTTTGGGAGGGAGAGGAGAGGAGGTACCTGTTGCGGTTCTCCCTTGGAGAGAATTGGCGCAGTATGCTCGGAATTGGTGTGTTAAGAGAGAGGCCTAAGTTAGGAAAGCAAGAGATATCATGGCTAGCTGCTAGTTGCGTTGTTGGTTCTTTCTGGTAGTAAGGTAGTTGCGTTGTTTCTTTCTTCGAAAAAAGTTTGTATCTCCTCTCTCTCTCTCGAGGTGGGTGCGGAGAAAGGTGGGCACTCCACTTCACTGGTAGACTGGGGACACATACTCTCGAGAGATTTTGGGTACAGAGAACTCATACGATTTAATGGAGTGTTTTTTTTAAAGGAGTGTTTAATAACAAAAATTGGAATAGAACGAATTAATTTATCAAAACTAAATAGAAAAATACGAAATAGTTCTAATCCGGTATACCAATTTATAGTGAAATATCGGATTAACTCTCGTCGAATAGCGATTATTGTTTGATTATATTATATTATATTATATTATATTATTATGATTATGATTATGATTTAGTATTATTATATTATTATATTATATTTAGGATTATAATTTATTATTATATTAATATTAAGATTATTATTATCATTATATTATTATTATTAAATTATTATTGTCATTATTATTATTATATTATCGTTATCATTAGTATTATTATATTATTTATTATTATTATAAATATAATTTTAATATTATATTATTATATTATGAATATAAATATAATTATTTTATTATTATATTATTATGATCAAGATTATTTATTATTATATTATTATATTATGATGATTATGATTATGATTATTAATACTTATTATTATTTTATTATGTTGTATTATATTATTATATGTTGATTATAGTGATGATTAATTTATTATTATATTATTATCATTATAATTATTTTTAATTATTTTTATGATTATGATTATGATTATATTTTTATTATTATATTATTATTATGATTATGATTATTATTTTATTATTATGATTATGATTATAATTATTATTATCATGATTATGATTATGATTATTATATTATTATTATATTATTATGATTGTATATTATTATTATATTAATATTATGATTATGATTATTTATTATTATTATTATATTATGATTATTTTTTATTACTTTATTATTATTTTATTATGTTGTATTATATTATTATATGTTGATTATATTTATGATTAATTTTTTATTATATTATTATAAATATAATTATTTATAATTATTTTTATGATTATGATTATATTTATATTATTATATTATTATGATTATTATTATGGTTATATTATTATGATTATGACTATAATTATTATTATCATGATTATGATTATGATTATATTATTAAAAATATGATTACTTATTATTATTATATTATTATAATTATGATTGTAATTATAATTTTTATTATTATATTACTATATTATAATTATGTTTATATTTTTATTATATTACTATTATAATATTATTATTTATTATGATTATTTTTTATTACTTTATTATTATTAATATCTTACTATTATGATTATTATTTTACTATTATTATTATTATTATTATCATCATCATTATTAGTATCATAATTATTCATATTTTAACTATTCTGAGTAACAACCGCCAAACGATATTTTCACTCTTCCGAATAATCAAGAATACAACTCTTCTACCACTCTTCCAAAAATAATACTATTCTATCACTCTTCCAAAATTATCATTCTTCCAAAGCTATTTCCTCGATTTACCAAACGGACCCTAAATGTTTATGAGGGATTATTAATATTATGATGTCTGAAAATTTATCGTTATTAAATTAAAAATATTGATCGTTAATCAGATAATTAAGATGAAAAAACCGTACTTATGAAGTTTTTTGATAGATTGATGGGTGAGAAACACATCAGCTGTCATACTTAATTATGACAGTCGGTTGTCATTGTGCTTCTGGCTTGTGAATCACGCAAAATAAATTTTAGAAGCTCCCCTTATGAACTAAATCTTCATCGTTTATCTCAAAATGAACTATTCAGTTCTTATGACAGCCGATTATCATAACTCATTTATGACAGCCATTTATGACAGCGGCAGTGACAGAGCTTCAGGCAAAATCAAGAGGACCAATTAGAGGTAGTAATTGGTGGGCTGGGTCGGGATTCAGACGGGTTAAATTTGAGTTTGTATTTGAATTATATTAGTTTGATTTTTTTGAAAAAAATTAGTTTGGATTTAAATACAGACATATTGAACGATTTTTTGAATCGGATTAGATTTTTTTCCACCACTAAGATGAACAAATTATAGTTAATTATAGAACAAAATAATATATATGATGCTAACTATCTTCCCCCATTTGACAAGCATAATAAAATTAAAATGGAATAAAAGTTAAATTACTTTAAAGCACGGGTGTGTGATACTAATGAAATAAATAGATAAAATAATTTATGTAAAAAATATTGAAAGAATGAAAATTTAATAAAATAACTTTAAAATATTTATAAAACTATTTTAATTTTAAGTCACCTTAAATCACTTAAGTTTGATACTTTAAAATACTTTAAAATGCTTAAAGCAATTCTACTGTAGCTATCAAACCGGACATTTGTTCATAATTTTTTTTTCAAATAGAATGCCAAGTTGGATTTACTTAAAAAAAAAGAAATATTACATCCATTTAGTCTCGTTCATATTATTATTTCAAAGATAAGTTTCTTTCTTCTGATACGCAAAGTCAGACGTTTATATCAACATCGAAGAGCGTCTAAAACCAAGCTATTACTATGATTTCATGAATAAATTAATTTCGTATAACTATATGATTTTAATATTAATATATGAGTTAGGCTATAATGTTACGCGTAGTTAATGATCAAATTTACTACGGACTCAAAAATATAATTAAATCATCTTCAAATCTTGATTTATGTATCTCAATAAATTATTTATATCAAAATATGATGGGATATAAAAAATTTATATTTTTCAAAATTTATAAGTATTAGTTTTGAATTTTTAAAAATGACCTAGATAATATATATTATTTTATAACTATTACTGAGTCATCTTAAAAAAATCCAAAATTAATACTTAAATTTGAAAAATAGAATTTTTTTATATCCCATCATATTTTGATATATATATATATATTTTTTTTTTTATTAAGATCCATAAATCAAGATTTAGAGATGATTTACCTATATTTTTTAGTTCACATTTGAATCATTAACTACGATAGTAGCCTAACTCTTAATATATTATAATATTTTTTATCACATGAAAGAAGTTAGGGTGTCAATATGTCGGATCAGATCGGGTTCGGATCGGGTCACATTATTTTTTTATTTTTTATCCCAACCCGAACTCGATCCGAAAATTCTAATAAAAATCTTGATTCATATCCCTGATCCGACCGGATCACGGTTAACCTAACCCGATCCGTATAAAATAATTAAATATTTATTAATTATTTTCATATAATTTTAAGTAATTAAATATTAATTAATTTATAATTAATCTTAATTAGTATATAATTAGTGTATATTTAAGTTTTAGTTAGTACTACATCACAAAATTACTTTAAAAATATAATTAATCGGATCGGATTGGGTTGATCTGAATCCGAATCCGATCCGACCTGATTCGAATCAAAAAATCAAACTCATATTCATTTTCAGGTCATATTAGATGGATCAGATCAAATTCAGATTGGATCGAATTAACCCGTCGGATCGAATTAATAATTTACATCCTATACGAAGTCCTCAAAAAATGATTTATGAGAAGAGGGACCAATTTCTTGCCCAGACTAATGCTACACTTAATATTAATAATTCAATATATATAGTTTTAAATTTTAAAAGGAGTCATGACCCAAATGCTTAACAAAAAGCTCCGCCACTAGTACAGCAGAATCTGATCCTGATGGGTTGAATTAAGAGCAGTAAATTTTTTTTTTTTTTTTTTGAAGATAGAGCAGTGAATTCATTGAGAGATATTGCCCAGCCAAGCACATTACATGCGAACAAAAAGGATAACTGTAGTAAACTAATCACATACCAATTACATTGAAAAGTACCGCATGTTAGATTTCGGGACATGCACAAAGGTAGCTTTATGTGGCGCGTAGTATGGTGCTACCTATCTAACGAGTAACCCTCATCTGTTGTTCCAGGTTCGGACGTTCGGTATCATGAAGCATAGTTTTATGATTTGTGAATAATTTATTTTTCATTTTTAATCGGATATTTCATAAATAATTAGTCAATTTAATATATATTATTTTTTTTATTAAAGAAATATTTTATGTGCGAATTATTCGATAAAAGAATATATTATATATTATTTTAGATAAAAATTTATATTTTTAATATTTTAACATTATAATATATTTTTTATTTATATTATATAAAATAAATTATTTTTGAATTATACATATATTATGTTCAAATGTCAAATTTTTAACCTTGCTGAATATTTCTTGAATCATAAATTTATTACTATGCCATCATGAATCAACCAATCAATTGTAAAATACAGAGGATACAATCACTCTGCACAGTCTATTACACACTCGGGACCACATAAAACCATTATTATTCAAAACCTGTCAAGGAATCATGTATTGGTGTGGTAATATTCCTGTACGGAGTATATTATATGGGGAACATAACATTTCGTGCACGTACATATATTTTTTTAGTTTCACCAGTTTGAAGGGAGTCGGAAGAAAGAATAGCCAGGAGCATGTGCTGCTGCGGAGGAACCTTGTTGGCCCACCAGCTTAACTCAAGTCGGCTCATGAAAATTCGAGCCGAGCCGAGCCGAGCTTGTGAAACGGTTCGAGCTGAAAAACCTAGCTCAAACTCGACTCGTTACTATTCGAGCTAGCTCGCGAGCTGGCTCACGAGCCAATGCATGTGCGTTGACTCAATTTGATATTTAGATTTAATACATCTACAAACTATAAAGTTGGTATATCTGGAAGATTGGTATGAGAATTGGTACAAAATTGGTATATCAACAAACTATTTTTTCAATGACATCTTCGCTGCATTAATTTGAATGGATGGACCAACAAAAAACTATCGAGTCAGATATACAAATCTAATTACGAGCGAACAAGAGACGTCTTTAAGCTGCTGACATTGTGAGATGGTGAGAGATGATGAGAGAGGAGTTATCGGATTAGAGTTCGGCAAAAAAAATTATAAAAACTATTGACACATTGACACCCTAACTTTTTTTTACAGCCGAGTTTGAGTTGGGCTCGGATCGGACTCGAGCTCTCAATTATGTATTTTTTACATTAATTATGTATCAATAATTAAAATTTACATTAATTGCTATATCATCTTCATTTCTTATTTCATTTGTTTTCTCATGAAAATTTAAATTTGTTATTTTTAAAAAAACATCACCCATAGAAATATATGAGCAATATACTACATCTAACCTCTCACATATGCCACATCATAAAATAAGTTATCAATGATTTGTTTAATTTTTCATCTACTTGAATCTACTGATTCATAAAAAAAATTTCTCTGTCCTCATTTAAAGTAATGTATGTGATATACTTAGAATGAAGCTTAACTTTTAAAAAATAATTAAACTTTTTATGATCCCTTATATTATCATGTGTTTAATTATATCATTTATAATATAATAATAATTATTATTATATACATATTTTGTATTTGTAAAATTATATTTGAATTTTCTTTAATGTATTTTTTTATTAAATATATTTCTAATTATTTATTTGAGACAAAATCTGAGCAACATCTCTAGTAAACAAAATACACGATGTAAAAAAGAGAAAAGAATCAAAGAAATGCTAGTAAGCTGAAAATATCAAAGAATAAGTATCACCTAATATGGAAAAGTTAAACGTATCTTATTTCAAACGAGAACCGCGTCTTAGTAGCCAATATATCATTTTCTGACTAGCAAATTATGAATTTGAAATTTATTATTTGCTATTAGAGATGATTTGAATTTAAAAAATCTTCATCTCATGTTATGTAAAAAATTGTGATTAGGTAATATTTAACGGATTAATAATGATTTTTTGAGAAAAAAAATTGAAACCAAGGAATAAGCCCATCTTTAGTTAACATTTTCACCTTCCGTTGTTTTTATGTGGAACTTAAATAAAAATACCTAATGTTGGGTATTTTGAACTTGCCACTGAAACTTTTCATTCAATACTCTCTTATGTTGGTGATTTTTTTTTTCATTATTGTCATTGGATCATCGATGGTATTCATTGTTGACTTGTTGTATAATTTGTTGGGTTTTTTTTTTGGTAAAAAAAATTACAAAGTGAGGCACAATTATCGGCTAATGATGTATATGCTGGCACCCCTATTAAATATAGTAAACCCTGCCAAGCAAATTAAAATTGATAGGTTCATTCATACGTGTAGAAAATTTATAACTTGTAGGGTACAATCGTATATTTTTTTGGGACCACACTGTTGTCTTCTATAACGGTAAACTACTTGCAGGTTTTATCTCATGCCGAGTGACGTACATCTTTCTACTACCATAAATGAGTTAATTAGTTTTTTTTTAAAAATTAACCAGTCTAAAAATATTTTTTTAAGATTAATATCATATTTATCGTTTAAGTCTTCTTCTATTTTATATTTATCTATTAATTTTTTAGACTTTTTATATTTATTCATATACTCTTTAATATATCTAATATTTCTTTAAATATTATAAACTATTTTTATATTTACCCATGAACTCTTAAATATACTATTAAATTTATATATTTATCTATTATTAAAATATTTTTATATATGTCTAATAATTATTTATGATATTTTATACATATTTAACTTATTAATTTATTCATAAAATAAAATATATTTAAATATATTTTGATAGATATTATTTAATTATTTTTTTTATCTAACCCGATATGACCTATTCAATTTTGTTTCAGATCAGGTTGAGAGAATTAAATAATATCTATCGAATCAGATTTGAACAAATGTAATTTTATAAATAAATAAATATTTAAAGAGTTAAATAATATAAAAAAATATTCTAATAATTATTGAGTATTTATGAATATAAAAGAATTTAAAAGTTCAAAAATATACTATATATATATTAAAAAGTATATGAATAAATATGAAAGATCTAAAAAGTAGAGAATAAATATAAAATAAAAGATATTAACTAGAGTTAATAGTATTTTATAAACTCTAATATATATTATATTTTATTTTTTATTTTTAAAAATTGAATCCACACTAAAGAAATTTTAAAGACGATAGTCCTTACCATCATCAATACTGAACGTGCGGTTCGAAGGAACTCCATCAATGAAGAGATGCTCTCAATTTTAAATTTTTGCATAAATTCATAAAGACCCCTGAGAAATGTTATTTCGTACTGAAATGCTCCCAAACCACTCGGCCCGACTTTCCCATTAGAAGATAAGAAGGTTTCTGGTTTGTTGAGAGAAAATAAATAATTAATATTAGGGTTAGATTTTGAATTTGGCCAACATGTACTAAAGAAAGGTAGAGAGGGGGCAACCTGTCGATGGACTTAATATGGGGAGCGTTGATTGCTCATTGCTTCCTTGATCCCCTCTGTTGACTTATTTTCTACCTAGCCCTTGATCTTCTGTGACCCAATTTCGTAGACCAACTAGTAACTACTAAGACGCATGGGTGGTAATTGGTAAACTAGAAAAAGGGGATTATTCAATTTAACTGTTGTTATATATCTGAATTTGATTAAAATAAAATGGAATGATGGTCAAAATCTTAACATTTTACAGAGATAGTATGTATAACAATGCTAGCAGATGAACACGAAATAATGTGTAAAAGAAATTGTGTCGCACAATAAAATTAATCTACATGACTTCCACGTTCCAACTACTTGTAGAACAAGGACGTCCCTATATTTACGATAGCAAAAAAAAAAAAAAAATTCCTTTTTGTCATATCAACAACTTCAGAAATTGTTCTTTGGTCACTCTCAATCCATCTTCATTCCTACAATTATATCCTAATTTCATTTTTTTATACATGCTATGTATTATAATTTATATTTTTTATACCTTTGGATTTTTTTTACATTTCTGAAATTGATACTTTTGAAGCATTAGCTAATGATGATGTTATACTTTTTTTTAAAAAAAAAACAGGTTACAAATTAAGACGATTACTAAAGTAATATTGCTCCATACACTACAACAAATACTACAATATCACTTTTTGTATCAATATATAATTTATTTATAAGTAGGATCGAAATGTTCCAATGGAGCCCGAGCATGAAATGAAAGGCCGTTAAGTGTGAAATAAAATACTCCTTTCTACTTTTATATAACAAACTTGATTATATTTGAGCGGCAAATGTAAAAGAGAAAAAAAAGAGGAGGCTTGAGTTAAGATTTGTGTACATGCTTCCTTGCATTTAATCAATAACAGCTTCCAGATTACCCTCCAACTCTCTGTACCTAACCAGATTTTGTTATATATAATAATTATAAAAACATATTATTAATAACAAGAGTGATAAAAACAAAATTTTAAATCTACGAATAACAGCGCGCCACTATCAGTGGCGTTTTTATATAAACGCACCACTATCAATGGCGTATTTACTGAAATACGCCATTGTCGTGTAGACGCGCCACTTTTGTGCCTAAAAATGAATTTTTGATCACTATAAAATACACGCGCATATATCTATCTACGCGGTTAGTATTTGTAAAAGACGCGCGCCACGCGCGCGTTTCAAAAAGACGCCACCGACAAAGGATTTGTGTTTGCTCACGTCACGCGATAGTGACGCGCTGCCATTCGTAGATTTAAAATTTTGATTTTATCATTCTTATTATTAATAACATGATTTTTATAATTATTATATTTAAAAAAATCTGGTACCTAACGTTAGTTCATTTTTTGAAGAGAAAGAAGCATCACAACCGCTGAATATTGAGTAGAGTTGCGATTATTCTTTTTGTTTCTTTTCTATTTGACATTTTTTTTTTCAAACAGCTTCTCTCACAAGCACCCACCCCGCCAACTCACTACTTCAGTTGCTAATTTCTGTTACTTGAACGACCCAGCAACAGAATCAGGCAAACAGGAAAAAGGGTAATTATCAATTGAAATCGAGCAAACCCTTATCAATGCAAAATTAGGAAGTAAATAAAAAAAGGAGTAAACCAGTCCTGACCTAACAAAAGCCTTTTGGGGTGGATCAACCAATAAATAATCCAAATCCATTCCCGCATGCAATACACAACTGAATTCTTGCCTATATCAACACATTTTGTATTATGAATTAGTGGGGCCGGTGAACTCTCTGACCAAAACAAATGGGGGCAGAAAAGCGACCGACCAATTTTTTTTTGTTTCTTTAGAAAAAGACTATTGTATATGGGTTTGAAGCCTACCCTCAATGTGGGAAGTGATTATCATCGTCATCATCATATATTCTTTTCTCCTTTAAGAGGGCTGCCATAAGATTTGCTATCTTTAACGATTGGCAACAAATCATCCCATCATACTGTAACCTCCATTGGTTCCAATTTCTCGATGTATGGCTTTACTGTGGTTGGAGACTATTCAAGAGTCTCTCTTCTTTTTCTCTGCCCATTGAGGTCCATAAATGAGCAAATTCGTTCTTCCAAACCGCCTATCTACTATCTGCACATTTTGTTCAACGACATAAAATAATCAATACTTTTAGAAGAGGGCAATTCCATGCGTAACCACGCAAAAAATCATAATACCCCACAAATTCCCAATAGAAAAGAGGCAAATTGTACAAACTTGCATAGCTCTACATTAACATCAAAATGTAGCATGTACACCTACCTATCCAACTCTTAATATACATTCACCTCAAAACATGAACAGCACTAACCCTTCGGCAATACCATAACAGGAATACAGAGGCAATATGAGTTTTGAATTTACATAGGGGCACACAAGAATGAAGCCAGTAAATAGTTGACATGAGCAAAAGAAACAATAAAGAAATAATGCTATATGTAATTTATGAGTACCTTGATCAGATGGCCGCAAGTTTCTGGCATTGTAGTTTTCAAAGGATACTCGACTAGCTGAACATAATAATTAAATATTTGTCATGTCAAATAAATGTTGACATGCAAGGTTATATTTATGTGAAAACAGATATGTTCTTACCATAAAGCAATCTTCCCCTACCAATGGGGATCTCGAAAGTTGATCCATTAACTTGGGGTAATCTACCTCCAAATAAGGTGGTGTCACACTGATATAATCAAATTTCTTATTTTTGTCTGCATAAAAGAAAAGCATAATACATAAAGAATTAAATACACTGTGTTGATTCCTTTATGATCTTGATTGTGGTATTGTTTACTTTAACTGCATATTAACCCCAATATCTTTTCTTAGTAGTGGAAAGTGACGCACTTTGTACCCGCTACGCATCTTAATAAAATCTAAATCGATTTTCAAAATGTTCCTTAATGGCTAGAAACCAAAGATATGGATCTGGCTCAAAGTTCCAACATGCTGATTGAATAAGTACCCCAGCTTTCTTCTGCTTGCCTCTCATTCTTCTGATCGGATAGCTCGGGATCACTCACATTTCTTCTTTACATACTGACCTCAGGGTCACAATACTGCTTTTTGAGGCCAATTCCAGAAATATCATTGTCAATTGAAGCATCATTGCACAATTGATCATTCTTTGGACTACGCAGTATTAAAAGGGAAACCCGTGCAGAAGTGAGGGCTCAATTCAATCAGAAAAATATACCTCTAAAACTTTACTAAAATGAACTGCTTTCTTGAATTTCATTAATTCAGTAGAAATTTGCACAAAATTCTAATCAAATAAAAGAAAATACCCGGAATTTTTCAGCACTTTCGAGGAAACTCTCAACCCGCTTCATGTGAATAACAGAGACATCAAGAAATCCAGTGGCTCTTAAATTTGGCTCTAATACTTCTGATATTACCCATGGATCCATCTCTACAAAATGAGCCTGACAAGAAGAACAAATGTTTAATAATCTAAAGCAATGAAGAAAAATATTTTTGATTTTTTTTTTAACTAGAGCTTTATGTCAAAAGCTGAACTGTCTTTTGTTATTATTATATTGGCTCCATCAATGCATAATAATTTATTCACAAGAGCACACAAAAGTTTGCCTCCTAGATTTGTGTTTTGAAGACACATATATTCAGGCAATTTCATGTATTCCTATCAAAATGTTTAACCCTCAGATATACCCATGCAACAAGAAATTTCATTTGTGCCATAACCTAATTGGAACAGTCAATATAATCTAACAAGAAATAATGATGTAAAAGTGAAAAAAATCCTAATAAAAGAAAAAAATACAAAGCAAAACTAAACAAACCTCAGAACAGCCTCGGCTGATAGCTTCTATTCCCACAGAACCAGTACCACTATACAAGTCTAACCATTGACCTGGCCTTAGTGAAGCAGGTCTACCTCCAGCAGCCTGTACACCATATTTTACAGCATGAGAACAGAACCATCAAAAATCTTTCTTCAAACTAAATCTTTGCAAAGCACCATGAGGTCCGTGCTTCAAACTCAAATCTATAATTTCAAATCAGAAATGAATGATCAGAACCGTTCAATTTAATCTCCATGTCAAAATGTGTTAGCAAAATAAATTTTATAAATTTTATAATTTTTAGAACTTTTTGCTATTTTTTGTGATGGGGAGAAAATGACTTAATCTAAGAATTCTAGTTCATCCAAAAACAACGGTTTTCTCCCCATTAGAAAGAAATAGTAAAAAAAATTCTAAAAAATATAAAATTTGGTTTACTAGCACATTTTTATATGGAGATTAGATTGAATTGTTTGGTTCATTCATTTCTGATTTTAAAATTATAGATTCGAGTCTGAAGCACCAACCCCATAATGCTTTGCAAAGCACCATGACACAACTCTAGTTTTTTGACACCATATAAATAAGGCAAGGTACCAATAACGGTACTGACTCTGGATTGTCCGACTCTTTTTTGATCCTCATGGGTATATGCTTGGCTTATATGTTGCCTAAAAAAATAATGGAATATTGGTGGATCTTAATTGCACCAATGCACATTAATTAGCTAAGGGAAGCTGGATCGAAGAATGAGAGTATAAAAAATCACAAGGTCAACAATGCAAATTGGATAATAGATTCCTTGACCATAGGTCTGTTCAAAAGGCATAAATTGAGGCAGACACCGTTGGTGAATTTACACTGCGAAAGTTGCCAATTGTATTTGTTGAGGTTAAAATTAAATTGCATAAGAAGAGTTTTATTAATGCTTAGTTTCACCAATAATTGCAAAACACCTAGTGTTGTGGGACAAAAGTGTTTTGGTTAAGACATGACAACAAGTAATACTTGAAGTCGGTACAAATACAAGTATTGTAGACACATTCCTACATTAGTATTTATCAATTGGTACCCTAACACTAAACTAAAAAATACCTGCAGGATACCGAAGGCAGCACCCCTGACAATTTGCATCATGGGCCTCACGTCCATCCCAGCAGGTGACAACAATTTTTTTCTTTTAACTTTCCCTCCTAATACCTGTAATGTCAGTCTTAGCTTTTGGTACAGTGCCAGTAGTAACCGTATCCTACCACACTATCACCACATATGATCTAATACAATAGCTACATCACCTATTACCTTGTCAATGAGTTCCTGATTGTTTGTTCTTCTTCTTATTATTATTATTACTATTGTTTTCAAGCAGAAGTTCCTGATTGATATTAAACAATACAAAAATTCTGCAATGAAGCTCTGGTGGTACCAATATAATAAACAATTATAGGCACAGTTCACTCTTCAAGTGGTACCAGCAAATTCAAAAAATAAAACTAGAAATGACCAGTAAATAACCTGAAGCAACTTATGAGTGGTACGGGGAGGCTTCTCTTCTGTTGTATTCTTTCCTTCCTCTATCATTTCAGCTGGTTTGCTTTTCTGGCTTCTACCTTTCTTTTGCTTCCTCCCCTAAAATATTACAAATACCTTTATTTTTCAACAAGGGGGTGAATCTGAGAAATGAAACATTATGGAATTTGAATAAAGAATAAGGACAGACATATTGAAAAGTTCTAGAAATTATTACCTTGGGAGACGGCTCTTTGATGAACTGGGAAAAGTCGTTCCCATATTTTTCCGTTATCTTTTTTCTGGTCTCCTCCGCCATTTTTGCATCCCATGCTTCCTCTGAAAAAAAATGCAGTCGAAATTACTTGCTCTCAAAAGCATATAAACGAAAAAAGCACCCAAAAACATAGAGAGAAAGATAGGCTTACTGTTACTGGAAGAGGCAAGAGCAGCTCGGGAGCTACGGACAGTGATGGCGTGATGAGAAGGTACAAAGTGTGGGAAAGTTGCGTGGGTAGAAGGAGAGGGAAGGCGATTAAAAGGTTTCAGGGGTGGAGAATGAAAAGAGAGGGAAGTCGACGCCATTAGCGCCAGGCTCACTGAACTGGGGAAACGATAGAGAAGCAATGACGCGTCTCTCTCTCTCTCTCTCTCTCTCGCTGATTGTTGGTTCAGGCCGGTTTTAATTTAAGCCCAATTACGGAAAAGCCCATGAAGTTCGGCACATATTTTGTATTAAAGCGCCAGATATTATCCTCCCAAAAATATGGAAAAGAAGAGAAAAGTAAACAATTGAACATACTAGTTTAATAAAGCCCAAAGAGCCCAAAAAGGGAACAAATAGTGAACCATGAATTGAGCAAAAAAACATTATTTCTAGTATATACCGGGGCATCAATTGCACTGATTTTATCTAGAATATGGTGCTTTACAAAGTATAAAAGCGTTGTGTGTTTTGCGTTCTATTTTTAATTTTAAGTAAAAAATGATCGATCCAAACCACTCAATCTAATCTCCATATCAAAATCTATTAGTAAACTAAAATTTATATTTTTTGGAATTTATTTGCTATTTTTTGAATAGGGGGAAAACCATTATTTTTGGAAGAACCAGAATTCACAGATCAAGTCATTTTCTCCTCATCAGAAAAAATAACAAAAAATTCTAAAAAATATAAAATTTGGTTTACTAATAGATTTTTATATGAAGATTAGATTGAACGATTTAGATCGATTATTTCTAACTTGAAATTAAAAATAGAACGCAAAACACACAACATCTCTGTACTTTGCAAAGCACCATAGTCAGACTCATCTTATCTAATAATTTATTAATTGATTTACTAATAATAAAAATTAAAAAAACTATAATTTTAATATTAAAATAAAAACGTGTGACGTTGTGCAAATATACAATTGAAAGTGACATCTTTATTTATTTCAATTATTTTTAGCAAAAAAACCATGCCGGTGGAAGTGACACACTCCTATTGGCATCAATGAACTTTGCAACACATTAGTCAATATGAAAGTTTGAATTGGTTAAAAAAAATAAAAGATATTACTCTTAATGACATCTTTGTACAAGCACAACGCGTTAGTTCCACTGACGTGTTTCTAAAGCGTCACAGCTATTAACGTGATACCTTTTTAGTATTAAAATTATGATTTTTTATTTTTTATTATTACTAATTAGTATTTTGTCCATACATTGCTACGATAATATCTTTTAAAAAATAAAAATTCATATCTTCCTGTGAAAAAAATAATATAAAAATGAAGATAATTTAGTAATTAATATAAATTTCAATCATAAATACATAATTAATGAAAATGAGTATGGAATTGAGAAAAAAATTGACATTCAGAATTTAAGAAAATTTAAAATTCATAATTGATGGCAATCTAAAAAAATAAAATAAAGCAATTATACTCCTAAATTATATAATATTTCATAACAATCAAAATTGAGAGAAAATTATAACTTCAACACAAATGGTCATAGAGATAGTAACATTATTTGATGAAAAACTCAATTCGATGGCTGATATTAGTTCTAGAAATTTAATAAAAATATATGAACCGTTATAAAAACAGAACATGTATTTAATAAGAAAGTAGAGGTTCAATTAATTAAATTATTAGATTAAAACATCAGTGACCAGTTGCTTGCAAGTTGCAACACACAACACATAGTTAGCTACACAACAATGCCACTCCAGGCATTACGCATTAGACTACATTCTGTATGGATGTTCCAAGGTAAAGAAAAGGAGAAATGGACATCACAGGTAATTAACGGTCTTCCAAATCTACTATATTTTCGTCCTAAACTTAGCTGTATTGAAGTGCTATAAATGATGCATGTGCATTAACCCAACTCTCCTTATCCATCTCGACCCGGCCACTGCGAAAGAATATATAGTAGGGAGCTGGATCCGCAATTACAGAAACAACAGCAAAAGCGAGATACGTACATAAATGACCAGATGTTGGATTGAGTTCTTAATTTATGAGATGGTTTATAGAATGCTCCTATAGTGCTTGACAATAGAACACCAAAGAAAGGATATACAACACCTCCCACAACAATGGAGGCGATGCATCCAAGTATTTCAATTTTATTTTGCAATATCTTTTTCAAGATTAATCTACTTACCCCAAAAAAATATTTCAAAGCACAAAATATAAAAAATAAAAAAAGTGAATAAAGAGACAAAAATAGAAGGCCGTTGGTAAAGTAGACACAAAGAAGAAGAGAGGCAAATCAATGTCCTCTTCTCATCAAACGAATAAACGAATTTTTCTGTAGAGATGGGTTGGGCGTCTAGGATTTTCCCAAAACGTTATTAGTTCGTTTTTGTTTAATCGTCTTTTCGTAGCAATTAGTATAATACGGGACAACGAGAGTATATTTGCATGATGTTAGAGTCATAGAGTATTGGTCTGTTCGAAAATGAACGCCAAAAAGTGTGGACATATGAGCACAACAGTTCATGAGGCCTAAGGATTGCCTACTGGTTTTACTGCTCACGGCTCAGCCTGTAGAGCTGTCCATCTATATCCTACATTTACATTTACATACTAAAATTAGACTTATTCATATTCTACTTTTATTCATTATTCATTTCATTAAAATAGATAGATAATGAAATGATAATAAGTGCTAACAACTACACTAATATATTAACAAGTGCTCACAACTATACTAATATATTAATTAATTTATCGTCATTTATCTGCACTATATTATAAAGAACATATGAGTTGGATTTGTCCATTAATGTTATCAGATAATGTGAAATGACTAAAATATCTATATTTCAATTTTTGATTGAGATTGAGATTGATTGATTTTATAAAAGCGACGGTTCAAATTTTAGTAAAATCTATTTTTTCTCTTCATTCGGTTTGTTATTTTTTTATCATGCATTTATAGAAGATCTAAAAAGAAATTATATATTAAATAAATTAAACATCAACTATTATTATATTTTATTGTAAAAAAAAATAAACTACGCATCCAACAACCATTATCAAAAAAAATTATTATATTTTGTACATCATTTTTTTAATTAATTTTATATAAATTTAAGAGTCTAATTGATTAGACATAAATTATATTTAATTAAAATATATAATTTATTTTTAGTAATGGACGAGTTCTGTGCTAGTAAAAATAAGTATATGAACTCAGTCATTTCATACAAATATATCTCTATTTTACTAATATGAAATAAAAATGTAAGTACACAATCAATTCTAACTTAAGTCATTTTAAAATAAATAAATTAAAAAATACAAATATCTCTTATCAATTTTTTTAATTAGTTGGAAAATAAAACACATTAAAAGTAAAAATAACATTTTATGTAAAATAAAATTTTATATTGTTTCATCATATCATTTTAAGAAGTACTCTAGTAAATATTATTTAGACGCTATAATTTATTAGATGGTAAAATCTAGAGGAGATAATAATTATAATTCTTAGTAATTAACTCACATAATTTGGGACAACTAAAATAGAAAAAAATTTATAATAATATATTCTTTTAATATTTTATGCTATATATCAAATGGATGATATAATTTTATTCATATCCTTATTCATAAATGAGCAAAGGAGGATATTGACACTCCAATGAGCGCGATTGTAGATTTGTTGTGGAACAAGCTGGGTTAAGAGACTACCGCATATGAGATCAGAGTTCATAGTTTAATTGAACCTTTTGTTTTTTTCCTTCTTTTCTCCTTTTCCATTTTTTTTCTCTCTTTTCCGATCATGTTAATCACATGCAGACTTCCTATTTACTACAGTAGATCTTCGGCGTCTGCTTTAAAGAAACAGTTTGCCTTATCAGATCTCTCTTCATCAAATGTCTAGAAATTATCAATTATTATGTAGCAAACCTATCTATATCTGCCATATCCTGGCAATGAGCCGCAGGGTACCTCTATTTTTGTTTGAACACAAATCAGGTCTTCAACTGTAACATTTTTCTCTTAAATGAAATTGAATAATCAGAAAGCAATTCAAAAAATCTGATGCAGTTTTCTGGAAACACAACCCAGCATTGAATTTAGTTATAAGCTTAAAATGGCTGAATGGCTATCCAGAAGCATGCTGGCTGAGCGCCATCTAGAGTATTGAAGATGGAACGGGATGGTCCGGTTTGGGTGAAACTCGGGCCACGGATGAATACGGGTGATAGGTGAGAACGGATGGGGCAGGACGGGTTTGAGCGGTGTAAAACTAAAAAATTCCGACCCATCTGTGTTGGACCCCGCGGATATGACTCTCATGGGTCGGGACGGGTGGGCCAAGGGCCGGTCCGGATGGGGATGGGTCGATTATTTTTCCAATTTCGCAAAAAAATAAATAAATTGTCAAAAACTCAAAAAAATCTAAAAATATAATAGAAGTTAAAATTTTTAATCATAATATTTTGTATAATTTTTTTAACTAATTCGGTTTTATTAATTCTAATTGTTTAAAATAGAATAAAATTTGAAGTTCCAAATAATTCTAAAAAAATCCAGAAAAAAATATAAAAAATAATCAAAGCCGAAAAAAATTATATCATCATTTTTATAATAATTAATTTAAACTAATTCGGTTTTACATATTTAATTGTTAAAAAAAATAAACAATATTAAAAAATCGAAAAAATATTAAAATTTATAAAAAATTCTAAGTTAGGAAATATATTTTTTTATAATTATTTTGAACATTAATATTTATAAAAATTATAAATTATACTCCTTAATTCTGGACTTAGGACCGGCTATGTAAAAAGAACATAGACGGAGTTGTAACTTTTTTTTTATTAGTAGTATTCTTAAAATAATAACTTAATGAATAATAAAAAAGTTAACAAATAAATGATAAGATTAAAAGAGTTTAAAAAAATATACCGCACATCTAGTAATCATCATTCAAGTACCATAAATCGCTATCTTCAACGTTGATATCACATGCATCGTCAGAATCATCATATGAGCTTATAATCATATTAGCGTCACTTTCTTGATTTGGGATTGTACAGGTTGTTGCCTTAAGTGTGGTATCATATTGCATGCGATCTTCGACATCTATCCATTCTTTCAAGCACACAAGTTTCTCAAAAATATTTACACCCAATTTGGTGCATTGTTAGTCAAAATCCTATTTGTCGAATTAAAATACGATTTGAAAGGAACCGTTGACATGGCACTACAAAAATATCACGAGTCATCATCGTCAATGTTGGATAGACAATTGTATTTCTCTTCCAGTAATTGAGAATATTAATTTCATCATCTTTCACGCTTCCCAAATAATAACTTACTAATTCATTATTGTTAATTTATTTATTTACAAAACTTTTATCTGCCTTCAACTCACTTAGCAATCTGGTCCAAAGAACCATTAATTGGTTGTGTTGTGATATGCGATTTGTCACGCTCTTGCTTCTATTAGGATTAAAAAATATGCATAATACGAGTGAGTAAACTATGTAATAAATAATAGAAATAAATTATTTTTTTTTGTGTACCTATTGCTTTGGCTGGATAAATTTATTACACTTTGGACGAAACGATTGTTTGCATGTTCTTATGGTTCCTTATTTTTTAGCAAGTGTTTATCAGTATATTTTTTTAAAGCTACTTAGACCGTTTGGCTTAATATAGTGATAATTTATCTAATAATTTTTAATTTTACACTTCGTACTGAGGGGACAAGTGACCTCTTCCTCTTTCTCGCGGGTTCAGATTCCATTAGTGAAGGCGGTACAATTGGATTTGGAGTTTATGTTGGAGTTTCTGCCATAGAGGAGGGCGATGTCGGAACATCTGATAGAGGTTATTCGATTATTTTATGTTGAGTAAATATTTATTGAGATTGAGGTTGAGGTTGATAGTTAAGATCTCGTGGTAGGTAAGTTCCTTGAGGGTAGAGTGGGAATTTATTATGTTGATGATAGATTGATTCGAAGTATTTACATTCAGATATGGATAATAATCTTCACACTAAACCGATGAAAAAAATCATCAACGGAAGAATTTATCATTTCTATAAAAAAAGAATAAAAAATTAGAAATAAAATAAAATTATAAAATAAATAAAAATAAATTAACATACTGTAAATGAATTAAAACTATAAATAAATAAAAAATAAATTTAACATAAGTAAATAAATTAAAATTATAAATAAAATAAAACTAAATAAATCTATATCTAAATAAATTATAACTATAAAAAAATTAATCGTTTTCTACACATTATAAATTATAATTAATTAAAAAAAAAAAAAACTAACATTCAATGCTCTAAATATTATTGGAATCGGAATACAGTACTGCGAGAAGAGCTATATGACAAATTTGACAACACTTTCACTTCTTATCTAATAAAAAATAAATAACAATACTATAACTAATTTTTAATTAGAATAATATACTAGAAATATTTTTTTATGTTTTCTAAATGAAATTATAAAAAATTGAGTATATGAGAAATTGAGAATGAGAGTTTAAAAAGAGAGAGAAAGATTGAATGTTTGGTGTGATTTTGGATGAAAATGGGGAGGGGATATTTATAGATATTAATTTATAATTTTTATTTTTTTAATTTCTAATATTATTTTGATTTTTTATTAAATTTGAATTAAAATAAAATTGATTTGAAACAAAGCGTCTTGGATTTGAAAGAAAGTGAGTTTGATTTGAAACAAAGTTCATTATTCGGTTTGGGTTTTCGGGTCTAGCAAAAAAATACCCGTTCGGGTATCATGGGTCAGGTCTGGGTTTCACGGATATGGGGTCCGAATTTCATGAGTATCGGGTCCGAGTTTCACGAGTCACCCGCCCGGTACGGGTAGCGGGTCGGGATGAGAGCGGATCACGGGTGAGAGCGGGGCGGGTGAGAGCAGGTAACGGGTGAGAGAGGACGGATATGACGGTTCTATTTTCAAAATTTTGAGATTTGACCCTTACAAGAACTAGACTTTTAACGGGCCCGAATCTACCCATGGATCTAGCACGGGATAGTCCTGGACAGATGACGGACACAAATTTACAAGGAGCTGGTCTACTCGTTCAGATAATTTTAATTCTCTAGCGTCATCCCATGTAACTAGTTGTGTGGCTTAATAGAGCTTTAATAACAAAATGGGCCACATTAAAGCAATATATTTAATTTGCGCATCACAGCTGAAACTTTTGTCAAGTACTTTCAACAGAACCCATCTGGTACTGGTAACATACCATGGAAAGTCTACTTCACAACACAGGATCAGTCGGCGAGGTAATTTCTTGATTTATAAGGCAATTGATATGTAGAACAAAAAAAAAAAAATCTTAATAATTGCTTACCGAACCACAATATATTCATGAACAACATGTGCAGAATCAGCGTAATACTTAGTTTTTCCAGTTAATTTATGTTAGTTTTATGATCACTAACGACTGATGAGGCTGTATTGCAATAGTGCTTAAAAGCATACAAAGGAATGTCATTGTTCAAAAAGTCAATGGCCTATCTTTTAATCTGACAAGTGACAACTTATGTACTACAGGAAAAGAAGTACAAAAACTCTAGCAATGCAACATAAATAAATTACTAAATGATAATCATATCAAATCATTCAACAAATCTATTAACAGCACCACCCTAACAAATATACTCGGATTCCTCTCCAAATATATATATTTTTTCAATGTCCAATACAATTTTCACCACATACTAGCAGGTATTAACTCCATCCTTGCAATCCCTAGTCAAATTATTGAATGTCTCTACTCGTGTCTTAGCCCGGTAAAGCACCTCAGTATCAACTGCCACCCTCATGTATCCATCAAATGGTACTGGATTTCCTCCATTCAACTCCATCGTCTCATTGTACCACTCGCTATTAACTCCCCACATCTCCTTGTAATCATCGAGCAAGTGAACCTTGAAGTGTGACCTCAACTTATCAAAATAATTATAAAATGGCTCATTCGTGGCAATGTACAAATTCCTCATATTGCCTATAACCTTGGTCAGTTTGTCAACCAATGCTTCAGGTGAAGTGTCAGCATCTAAATTGGGCCATACCTGTTTGTTTTGAGCCTTCCATCCACGAACCACATGTACAGCATCATAGTCCCATTCCATATTACCAGCTATTTGAGTTACAATATTCATCAATCTTTTACTCTTCCAAATAGCTTTCCATGGTCTTTGTATGTATTTAGCTGCACGACCTTCACAAACTCGGTACCAGTAGTTCTCAGGTTCAGGCCCATCAAACTGCCTCCAGATTATTGAACTTTTATCTTTCTTCAACTGCATTGGTGTCACCTTATATGTTGGCACTTTCCTCACTGAAATTTTATTTCCACTTTTACCCTTCTTTTCCCAGCGCTGCCAGTCGCGGAGAAATTCTTTTTCCTCCACAACAGATGCTGATTCTTTCAAATGCTCAAAATCAAAGTAAAACCTAAAGTCTTTTCCCACTTCATCTTTTCCATACCAAGGGTTATATGCCCCAGAAAGACAGATGCTCAAGTCAATTACAAAAGTTCGATTCAAAAATTGGGCCTCGCCAAGGCCACACAAGAAGCTCCATATGAATTGGTTCATGCTTTTGCAATAGTCGCCACCACGTGTGTAATATAAGTACTTAGCCCTCTTAAACTCAGATTCAGATCCAACAATAGGAATGGTGTCGTTGATCTCGGAGTCGGTGGGTACTCTGACAGATGGGGTAGATGATGCAGGAGAATGGGCACGGGGTCGCAGTTTTGCATTGGTACCTGACCGGAATTTACCAGCCCAGGTCACCTCTATAGTGCAGTTATCACCATTCTCAAGGCGGAACCGACGGTAATCCCTGTACCTGTTAAAAGTTCAAAAGTCATGTCTTCTATAATGAATGCTTAACTGGTTCAGCATTTTACGGACATGACAAGATGAAGAAATCTAGCTACATTGTTTTTACAGGAGAAAAATATACATGCTTCAAGATCAAATTAATTAGACAGACTAAAAATATATTTTGACAAATTATTATAGTATTATCACTAGGTGAAGTTACCAATCTGCTCTCTGTTGTATGGCATTGCAATTTTTTCTATAGCCACACTCCCTATCTTAGTACTTAATTTCAGGTTACAATCAGCAATCAATGCAATCAGCTACTGCAAGTATTCCAAATCATTGCACATCTTTATGAATTAATTCTCAGCATTTTCAGTTGCTTGCACAAATTTACCTTCATTTTAGTTCATATAATTATCCTTCTATTAAATGGACTTAAAATTTCTCCCAAGCATACCTGCGCCAGGACTTGTCCTTTCGGTTCCTAAACCTCCACGCCACATCGCATTCCCCGGGCTTTGACCCTGACACTGGTGCGTCATAACTGAGAAATATGATGGAGCGCCTTGTAAACGCTTTGAGGTTAAAAGCCTTCACAGCATTAAGCACTCTCGGATCCGAGCAATTGACTTGCTTATCAGGATTGCACCTCTCTCCGGCTTCCTCAGAAATCGTTGAAGGAGAATCGACCAAATCTGGGACGGAGGCGGATGAAGGTGAAGATGTAGAGTCGACAGGGATAATGGAGGAGTTGAGGGGGACGAGATCTTCGCCAGTGGGGAGGACTGAGTCGTCGGGGTGGAAGGTGGAGTTAGGAAGAGTCTCGGAGAGAGAGGTGGTGAGCGCGGCCGAAGATGTGAGCCAGGGGTCCGGCGGCTGGTAGGTCACGGCGACGACAGTCACGACCAGCACGGCAAGAACGAAGAAGGAGAAGCACACATTGCCGATGACTTTGATCAGTTTCTGGCTGAGAGGGAGATCTGATGCGGTGGCGGTGGATGCAGCGGAAGGAGAGGAGGAGGAGGTGGGGGAAGGAGGCGCGTCGGTGGAAAGTGGAGAGTAGCGGGTCATTGGAGTAGCGTGTGTAGAGAGGCAGAGGGAGAAGGTCAGATCTGAGAGCAGGCGAGTAGAAAGGAGTGAATCAATGGGGTGAAGTATCGGGATCTTATGTGACGTCAATGAACATTTACTATTTACCGAACTTTCTCATCTGTTATCTGCATAGTAACAAATTTATGCTTTAAAAATCTTTCGACGGGATTAAAAATTTATGATTCGGATATAATTCGAAAATAGTTCATTTGATAGTATGCTAAAAAATGATATATATAAAAATATTAAGATGATATATATAAAAGTTGTGATTTTATGTTTCAAATTTGGAACTATATAGCATATCTTCTAAAAAAAAAAAAAAAACCCATTCAAATTCAATAGAGTTATTAAAGTTTGGGAGTTGGAGCATCAAATTAGAGTTATGAGAAGAAGTAATTATTCTGTATCAAGTTTACGGTTCTAAGACATTTTGGTGGAAAAAAATAACAGTATGGAAGCCAACGAGTTAAATTTGAAACCAATGTATTTTATCGAATAAATTGTGTTTTATTCGTAAAATTTATTTTATTTGTAAAATTCATTTTATTCGTGTATAATATACGTACTAACGAATAATACGCGAATCATTGAACTATTCGTTGTTCTGTTCGTGAGGAGGTGAAATCCGAATAATTCTCGAATCTTATTACTATGGTTGCCTGTTGGGAAATGGGCATTGGATTTTTCTCTCAGTGACCCGCCGCATGGGTTGGAGAAAATATATGAGAAAAAAGTTCGCATAAAAGTGTTCGATGTGTGTAAGAAATGCGAGTAAGAAAATGTGTTAGAAATATCAAAAATTAATAAAATTAATAAAGAGAATGTGTTAGGGAATAGGGGTTGCTAAGAGCATCCCACTGAACTTACACCACGGCTAACTCCTGAGAAGTTCATGTGGGATGTCAGATGTGGCCTTGTGACATAGGGAACGAGTGAGAGTTTCAAAGTCTTGGGATCATATTTGATTTTAAGGTATGATTTTATTTTGAGACCAATATTAAAATTTAAATAAAGTATAAAATTAAAAATAAGTTACATTAAAATTGATGATTGAATGTCAATTGAATGACTAAAACGTGTTTTGAAATCAAATATGATCCTAAGGACTTGAACCCCACTGGTTCCGTGACATGAAATGAGTGAGAGTCTCAAGTCCTTGAGACCATATTTAATTCCAAGACATGATTCCACCTTAGGATAACATTAAGATTGAAATAAAATATACAATTGAAAATAAATTGCATCGAGATTAGTGATTGAATACCAATTGAACGGTTAAAACGTGCTTTGAAATCAAATATGATCCCAAAATGGTTTAACATCACTAAAACATAAGCATCTAAATGGTTAAGCAGCAATAAAGATGAAACCATAATCTAGGAAATTTTTATCATATTTTTTATGTGTTGAGTTCACTTCACTGCAAAATTGTTTGGAAATAGAAATTCCTAAGAAACTAAATTTAGTGAGGGACAAAAACGGCCAAATCATGTTTATTGATTATGTACCTCAATTCTCAAGCGTGTCTGAGATAAAATTGAAAATTTGACCAATTACCGTAATATCAAATAAAAGATGGTTCTAAATTATATATATTGTAACATGTAGCGCATGTTTCTTCTGATCATTTGTAGATTAATGAGAGCTGGAGATGAATACGCCCAAAATATTTTTTATTTAAAAAATGCAACCTTTTATATATCATAGACCGAATTATTAGTAACTGGTAACATTGTTCTAAGTGTAACGCGCAGTTATAACTAAAAAAAGAGTAACTGTTATTTATCCAAAATTAAGGGTTCAATATCTATACACTACTTTGCAACCACGGTTTAAAAAAAATAACATTATTTTTTCGGTAGTTATGGGGTCGTCAGAAAGTGGGATCAAGTTGGTGAGATATTGCTGGAGGGGAAGGTGACTGCCCATCTGTCCAGATTTATCCTTTTAATTTTTTTTTTAATTGAGAAAAATTGTATTAATGTTTTTCTGCAATATTGAATGACAGCTGAGGTAAAGCAGCATTTTTGTAGCAAATTTGAATGGATCGATTGTTTTATACTCGTATCGGACAGGACATGTATTTTTTTGTGGACAATTTTACAAATTACCTTTTGTTCTGAAAATTTTAAAACAGATTGTCCCTCCTATCAATTTTTTAACAAAATATTCTCGTGGGGTCATTTTTCCCCTTTCCTGCCCATCATCTCATCTTACTTTCTTCAATTAAAATTAATCATGAAGCAAAATCTGATGTACTACAATTTTTTTAAAAAAAATGTTAAAAAATATTTCGCATGTATTAACATGATTGATTTGGTTTTTTAGATGAAATTCAGACCATCAACTTTTTTTTTACGGCTACATGGTCTGAATTTTTAATTCGGACCATTTTTTTACTAAACACCTCAAAATAATAAATTCTAAATAAATACTGTATAAATTTTTAAAGTGAAAAATATTAAATAATTTTTCATTTTTTGGGCGTTTCAAAGGAATGTTCATTTTTTAGTTTTTTTATTGTTGAATTCAGTGATCTTCTGCAGTCCTTCATTCTTAATTTTTACTCTTTATAATATGAAAATTATTCTTCTAAACGCCCCCAAAGTAATAAATGCCAAATAAAAATTTTAAAATGAAAAATAATAAATTATGTATATCTTTTATAGAATCAAAAAGGACTGAGAAGTAATAAATTATGTATATTCTGTATATTTTTTTCAATCCAAATATATATTTTGTATATTCTAAATAATACATGTATATCTGTATATTTTTCAAACCAAAATTTATCTCGATCTCTTCTAATTCATATAAAAAATATACAGAATTTATTAATTTTCACTTCAAAATTGTATATGGTTTTTATTTAGAATTTATTACTTTGGGACATTTAGAAGAAATGATTTTCATATTATAAAGAGTGAAATTAATAATGAAGGATTGCAAATGATCAATGAATTCAACAACAAAAGAACTAAAAAGAATGAAATATCATTCATTCTAAACGCCTCAGAAATGAAAAATCATTTATTATTTTTCACTTTAAAATTTTGTTTGCATTTATTTAGAATTTATTTTTTTTGGGATGTTTAGTAAAAAAAAGGTCTAAATTAAAAATTCAGACCATGTTCTCATAAAAAAAAATTGCTGGTCTGAATTTTTCTCAGACCATCATAAATGACCCAAAAAAAAAATCGATCCTTGCTACTACATCTAAAAAACCAGCCAATTATGCTAATACATGCGCAATATTATTTAATTTTTCTATATTAATAATATACCAAACCATCTGCTATGAAAAATGAAACGAATCCTAAAATATCGCATCAATAGACCATGGCTTAATGACTATGTAATTTAAGGTCAAATATGTGCCGTGCTAGGTGTTGTTACTCTTAGTTCTAAAATATAGACCTGAGAGACGGTGGTTTACCAGCATCAATAAATAGCTCATATATACATATATAAAATGACTATATAATAACCGTGTATGAAAAATGTTAAAGAAGCTCAATAAAATAATAATCTAATATCAAGCCACAGTCCCGAGCAGGAGAAAAAAAAAGGAGACTAGGGTTTTGACGGATTGGCGCCAAAATAATGCCAGACGCATCAAAGAACAAAAAAGAAAACTTAAGACGCATCAAGGAAAAAAAAAGGAAAATTAAATATGAAAGATAATTCAGGGTGAAAGGGGATGAAGAGGAGGGAAGGAAAACAGATCCACATGACTATTTTGTTGAAAAAAATTAAGAGAAGGGATAATTTATTTCACTTTTCTGGGATTACGCTGAAATTGGAGAGGTGGAAGACTTTTATTTTTATTTTTATTTTTATTTGCTTTGACGTAACATATGAAAAAGTCTATTACACAAAATAAATCCTATTATATAAATTTGGATGTACATAGGACGGGGTTTATATTCGCCGTAGGGTATTAATGGGTCAGGTCGGGTTCGGATCAGGTCATCATTATTTTATTATTTTTTTATCCGATTCAAACCGATTCGATCCGAAATCTTGTTCCATACTTGATCTAATCCAATCAGTGTAAAATAATTAAATATTTTATATTATTTTAAGTAATTAAATATTAATTAATTTATAAATAATTTTATTTAGTGTATATTTAATGCATATTTAAGATTTAATTAGTACTAAATATAAAATTACATCAAAAAATATAATTAATTGGGTCGGGTCGGCGGGTTGATCTAAACCCAACCCGATTAAAAATTAGATCTATACCTAACCCATTTATTTTCGGTCATATCGGATCGGGTAAAGTCGGGTTTGAGTCGGATTCGAATCGGATCGGATAAATAATTGATACTCTAATATTGGGCTACAATTTGGAAATAAATAAGAATTAATTTCTAGGTTTTCTTCACGAAATGCTCTACCAAATCGGATTTACCTCTTAATGGTGGTTAGCAGTTCTAGGATAAAAGTTCTGCATGATGTATTAATACAATGAAATGTTTGATTTTTAGAATCACCACATTGATCCCTGAAAAACGACTCCACCTGTAAATTCCTATTGATCCTTCCTTCCTCAGGCTCAAATGAAACAGCGTAATGCTCAACTTTCTTGCTTCTTTTTTGCTCTTCATTCGTTAAATATTTCATGGTATTATAAAATCGGGCTTGACCTCCGTCTTTTGCATCGGAAAAAATATTTCTTGGCATCTTACATGCATCCTATATTTATGATATTTTATGTTCATCCTTCACGGAATAAATATTTTTTTATGATTTTAAATCAAGTATTAATAGTTCTTGATTTGGTAACGAGAAGACAAATTGAAAGCATTTAGATAAGTTCAAATTTTGTTTTCTGATTGATAATAAATCCATCTTATTTGGTAAATCTACAATTTACATCGCATACAGACATGGCCCTAAAAGATTGTTTTCCTCCCTAGACACATCATAACTAGAAATTAAGATATCTCTAAACCAAAGGACACAGAAAATAACTCAAATACATATATATAGGGGCAAACTAAGTTATGTTTAAATACAATGCACAATTGTTAATTAAGTTGGCACTTAAACAAAGTAAAAATGATCTCCAATAAGGGGGAAGGATTTCGGAAGGGGTGGTGATGCGTTTTGGTTCGGGACGTGGTCGCGTCCCCTGCCCTGACGTCGTCTGAGCATGGGGGAAATGGCTAAAATAATAGTATTTACATGTTGCTTTAGGGGGAAATACATTATCCCTATTAAGGAGGGGGGGGGGGGGACAGGATTTCGGAAAGGGATGGTGATGCGCTTTAGTACGGGGCGTGGTCGCGCCTCGCCCTGACGCCGTCGGGGCGTAAAAATGACCAAGATAATAATATTTATGTGTTGCTTTAAAAGAAAAATACATTATCCCTATTAAGGAGGGGGGAGGACAGGATTTCGGAAGAGGTGGTGATGCGTTTTGATTTGGGGCGTGGTCGCCTCCCACCTTGTCGCCGTCTAGACGTGGGGAGAAATGACTCTTATACCTCATCAAAGAAAATGGTCTCCAATATGCTAATTATTAACTAATTGTGTTAACAATTAGCTCAATTGTTACTCCTTCGGTGGACCGAAGCTCCAGATTTTTAAAGCCTAGATGGAGGAGATCATAGTTTAGGAATTCATATGAGAAGTTATTTATAAATATTTTAAAATTGAATAGTTTAAATTCCATCTTTTATCTAAAATGGATTTCCAATCAACAGACGATGATAACCAAGAAAAAATTTCGAATCTAGCAACCATCCCGTCTTCCACCATTGCTGCCAGAGACCATGATCACCAAGAAAGAATTAGTGAAGCTTAATGTGTATCCAAATCCTTTATATGCTTTATCATGTTATAGCTAATGTGCTTGTGGCCGTCATATATATAAAATTTTGGTGCAGTGTTAAAAATTGAATTTTTTTCAAGGGTCAAAATTTAAAAAAATTTCAACTTGAAATATATATTTTTAATTTATTTGTGAATATATATATCTATACTATTATATATATATCCATTTTTTATCATGGTAATTTTTTATTATACCCATTTTATTTTAATATTTATTTTTGGTTGAATTTATTTGAAATGATATTTGGTATTAATGGTGATATATATAATCATAACTCATATTGTGCAAAAATATATATAGTATATATATAATTATAAAGATATTATAAAAAAATTCTAATTGGTGATCAACTGATCCCTGCCTCCAAAGATAACAACGGGCATGCCCCTACTTTGAGCTTTATGCAATTGCAGATTTTTTATATATAATAATTATAATAATCATATTATTAATGATAAGAGTGATAAAAATAAAATTTTAAATTTATGAATGGTGGTGCGAAAACGCACGTCACTTTTTTTAATGAAATGCACCACTGTGAGTGACGCGATTGTCTCCTACAAATAGCAACCGCGTAGATAGATATCTGCGCGTGTATTTATAGTGATAAAAAACTCATTTTTAGGCAAATGTGGTACTGACAGTGGCGCGTTTACACAAAGACGTCACTGATGGTAGCGCGTTTACACAAAGACATCACTAACGGTAGCGCGTTTACACAAAGACACCACCGACGCGAGCGCGTTTACACAAAGACGCCACGGCAATGACACATTTACACAAAGACGTCACTGATAGTGGCGCGTTTGCTCCGCGCCACTAGCGGTGGCACGCTGCCATTTGTAAATTTTAAATTTTGCTTTTATCACTCTTATTATTAATAATATGATTTTTATAATTATTATATATAAAAAAATCTGATGCAATTGCGAGGAACTGGTGTCTGAAACATTCAATTCTTTCTCTAATTCTCTATTCTTTCTTATTTTGTTTCTTTCTTCACTTGGTTTCTTTTAATGTTTGTGCCTTTGGGCATGATCCAACTTGTTCAGGCCGTAGCCTAAACAAGTTATTCCTTTTAATGGCTACTGTTTAGGAACCTGCATAATGCAATTTTGATATTTATCCAAACTACTCAATAAATTTGGTTTTAGCTAGTACTGGTCCAAAATTAACCAAACATAAATCTGGCCTATGCTATGAGGAGGAATAACCAATGAGGACTATTGCAACAATTACGGATTGACTGTATTTTTATTCGCAGTTCTTGTATAATTCTATAGGATTGAAGGAATGATTGTTCCTTTTGAACATGCTCTATGGTTCTGTACAATTGAAAGAATGGTTATTCATTTTGTATTTATGTTGAATTAACGAATCAATACCTCGCTCTTCCGAACTCACATTATCTCGCGAGCTGAAAAAACTCTGCAAGCGCGGTTTTTTTTATTTACGCGGTCAGATTATCTATTAACGATTCTGATTTAATAATAATAAATAATTTTGTACATCAAAATTTATGTTTAAATTTTTCCATAGCCGTTATAATTTCGGTCTCCGTCGCGTGGAAATTCTCCGCACATAATACGGATCCCTGCTCTTCCGTGTAGTATACAACAGTTCTGATTTTTCCATTATGTAAACCGAGGAGAACCAATTTGAGGAGAACCAAACCGCGGAGAAACAACTTGAGGAGAACCAAACCGAGGGGAGCCAAATCGAGAGGGACCAACACATCGTGGAGAGAGATTGACCTGTTCCAATGCAAGAAGCCGGAGCTCTGATGGATAATCTCTCACACACCCAATCCGTGGGCCTGCACCAGTACACCACTTGCTAGAGAGTTGCTTACCAAGCTGGTAAGATTTCATACCCTTCTTTGAGTTGATCCTGCTTAGTATTTGCTCTTGCGGGACCAAAATGGGTTCTTCGTCCAATTCTGCTTCTTCAGCAAATAAGTTCTCTTTGAAAATAGGTTTGTTGTCCGATAGTTCTTCCTTCAGCATACTGTCGTTTTCTATGGTTTCATTAGTTGTTTCTTTCTCTGGTTTAGAGTGAGGAACCTGTGATGGAAAAATGTTACTTTTGTCTTGTGAAATTTCATTTTTGTTTTCCTCCGAAGTTTCTATTTCTGTGACTTTGAAATCAGAAAGTTTTCTGTTAAGACGGCTGAATTGTTCTTCTTCTCCTTCAGTGGGAGTTAACTGTAACAAATGAAAACAATTTGACTTGAATTATGAACTATATAAAGAGGAAATTCCATAAAAATTGTAATGGGCTGTCCCAGTTTCTGGCATTGCAGTAGCACTGGTACCAAGTTTACAGTTTTCAAAAAGGATTTCTTATTGAGCACTAAACAGCTGGAAAATACCAAAAGTACAACAACAACAACAAAGCCTTTAATCCCAAAATAAATTGGGGTAGACTAGAAATGAAACCCAATCGGAAAGCATAAGAAAATACCAAAAGTACAAGTACCAAAAAAATTCAATAGGCCACCAATACGTATCGGCCTACTGGGTATGAATTGGTACCAATAGGAAAATGGACATACCATAACATCTGTCAGATTAACGTCATTTTCCCTCAGAAAACTCATGAACTCCTGGAAGTTCTCTTCTGTGGGACGATAATGGCCGCTATGTGGCCAGATAGCCTGAATAAATAATTATAAAAAGAACTTTTAAGTAATTTTCTCATTATATTCATTTCCTGAATTAATATATATTGGGCAGGAACTCCTTTACCTACCTTCAAAATTCCATTCTCTGCCACAAGTCTGCCAGCAGCTGATGTGGCACCACCTGCTAAAAAACTTGAGTGCTGAAAGCTTCCCTTCTTTTTCTGTTGCATGAAATGAGTTTTCCCTTTTGAGTCAGATTAATCTTGTGATTACAATGTTTTGTTCAAGAAAGGATGATTTTGAACAAAAGACGTTCTTTTGTCCCTGGATCAGTGGTTGAGATTCTGTACAGTTCAGTACTCAGTACTTGAAGGTCCATTTCTCAGTAGTTTTCTTTTGAAATTGGAAATATTCGAAATGTAAAAAAAAATTGACTATTTTACCTGCCCAACGTACAAGATCTTAGAGGTGCTTAGTACAAAGATCAATTTTTCATCTTTCCCAGTTGAACAGTTATCAACAAACTGTCTGCTAGCTTTATACATGAGCTTGCCATCCTCTACTATAACTTCATATTCATCCCTCTCTTTCTGAAATAATATAGAAGAATTGAATGATTTGTCTTCACAACTTCAGAACAAAAATAACAAAGTTTTTATTTAGTTCACAAACTTACTGGTCCAAGATACTTGATACACTGTTGCTGGAGCTTTAATCTGGGGCACTTCTCTTCAAGATTCACCTCTTTTCCTTCTCCAACATCCAACCTATGTTTTGAATTTACAAAACTCAGCCATTTCCTTGATTTTCCAATAATAGTTCCAACATGTTTCCTTGAAAATATCTTTTTGCAAGTGTTATCCTTATAAGCATTGCGAAACATTGAAAAACACAATTTATAACTAAAGCCAGGGACGGATCCAAGGGGGGCTGGGGTGGGCCCGACCCCCTCCCCCCTTAATTTTTCAAAAACATTCGAAAAATATATATAATTCCGTAAAAAAATTAAAAATTTGTATATCCAGCCCTCCCTAATATTTTTTCTCAGTAGCAAATGTCTGAACCCTTCAGTCCCGGTCCCCCTCATTTTAAAATCCTGGCTTCCACCCCGACTAAAGCGCTTACTCCTTTTCACAAAATTTGAACAACTTTTAAGCATTTCTGAGAGTCTCTCACCGTTATATTTTCAATATTACTCGATGCAATGAACATGAATGAGAACTAGTAAACTACAGTTCAAGTGCTTCCCATAAGCAGATTGAACGGTATAACTTCTATAGTACTACATATGTGTGTGTTTAAAAAACCTATCCCTTTTTTTAATTTCAGACAGAGTTGTCAGTATATTAATATTGATGTTTTCAGGGGTAATCAAAGGCTTTTTTGTTATGACATACCAGTAGAAGAAAGGCTGTTTGCTTTCACAGTGAAGCCAGGAATCATAGTAGAAATGGAGGTTATGGCCGTACCGATGTCTTGGATCAATCTTCTCATGAGTAAACCAAAAAAAAAAAAACATTGATGGTGAATTTTTTTATTTCATTAAACAATGGATAAACTAAAAATGCAATGAGAACTATCAGTACCGCCTCGAGCCAATGCTGCAATGCGAGTTTTTGAGCCTTCTCGTCTTTGGATAAACCTTTCCCAACCTGATAAACAGGCATTAGTTTCATGCCACGCTTAAAGTAATTAATATAAAGAGTCTATTTAAGTGCATTTATATGTGTGAAGAGCCGCAAATGGATCCACATGTGTGGATATAAGAAAGCAGGTTGTGCAGCAACAGCAGTACGCATGCAATGATTTAGAAAATTAGGAATATAAAAAAGCAGGTATGCATCAATAGATCTAATATGATATGTGTAGGATACAATTCTAATCAAACTTGCAGCAACAAGTTTATTAAAGCATCGAACCTAATTGTCACATCATGAGCAATATATGAGAAAAATGAATTTAACTCTTCAACTAACAACACTTGCTACACATGCAATGATTTAAAACCATACCCTAGCCAGTTCATTATCTCCCTCCTTCAATAATGATTAACCAAACAACAATCAGGACCCATATTCAAATAATGCAAAATGATAAATGTGAAAGACTACCTTGGCAGCTCTAGTTCTTGCTCTCGACCACTTTGAAATAACAGTTTCAGGCTTATCAATATCAAAAAATGACACAGAGCTCCTCTTTAACAGAGCAAAATCCATCAATTTCCACCTATTATTGAAAACTAATTACAAACTTATAACACAGTAAATTCACTGAAACTAAAGTTAGACATGTATTCAGATTCAAAAATGCTCATACCAGCGTTGTTCTGCTAATACCGCACAGTCAGCAAGCTGTCGCCGAGTCCTGAAACTCTTATAAACCTTTTGCAACTTAATTGCCGCATCGTGTTTTGGGCTGTCAATTTCGGCTTCCTGTAACTCATCTTTTGTGCTGTTTGAGCAAGTGAATCTCGACTTGCTGCAAGTTGCAATTCTAGGGGAATTCTCCCTCCATTTAGGACTTGAGATTGAGATTTTAGCCTCCAGATGGAGAGAGTCATCTTCTTCCTTCTTGAAACTCAAGGAGGTTTTTATAACCAGCTTGCCGGAGCCGAAAGTCTTGACTATTGATGGTTCTGATTTTGAATTTTCTTCTATGCTGAGAGATTTCATCAGAAGTGATTCAAAAGCATCTTGTGGAGTTTCAGAGCAAGAGAACATCACACCCATATTTCTTTTCTAGGTAAAACAAAATCCGCAAAGAAAGGATGAATTGTTAGCTATGATTTTTCTCGCAGATGAGTATCATATAGTGTAAAGTTGTAAACAAAACTAATAGAAATTTAGCATAAAAATGCTAAATTTTCTGAGCTTCATGTGTATGAAAAAAAAAGGTACGGAAATCACAAGACCAAATGATAAATGTAATTTATTAGAAAAATCCCTATTTTCTTTAGTTTATCCTCTCCAACCGGAAAATACACCTACGCAAATATAAGAAGAAAGTTTTCATATAAATTTAAGAAACAAGACTTTTCTGTGAAAATACTATCTCAACGAGCTTCTTTTTCTGGGTTCTGAGTTTACCTCCACACTTTCGAAACTAAGAACTTGAAGAAGCCAAAATTTTCTTCACTGGAATTAGCCTCCAACGAGAACTCAGACCTGTGTAGAGACAGAGTGGAGCTCAAAAGTGATAGATGAAGATGAGATATGAGTTGCCAGTTGGTCGAAGTCGCGTTTATATAAAGTGGTGTGGTGAGAGGGCAAGAGAGAGAACTGAGATTTGTCGATTTGACCGAGCAAAAGGATGAAAGAGATGACGTCGGAGAGAAGGTTTTGACTGGAGACGACTGTCGCCTAATCTCCTGCAAAACGAATTATCTCTTGATTCTACAGTTGTCTCGTTGAACTTACATACACCGTCTACTCGGTTAAAAAGGCAGAGAAGACTTATTTTAGTTTAGTTTACTTGACGTCATTTCTAGCTCAACCATTAAGATTCACCATTCCAAAAGAAAAAGAAAAAGAAAAAGATGTTTACATTCCACACTTGGTCATATGCATTAACCATCAAAATCTGTGAAGCCTTTTTCTTTTGACATTTCCATAGACGCCTGGTTCATACACTTTCAGAAAAAGTATGAGCTCTATTATTTATTTTATTTGTTTAATAAAATTCATACTTTCTGGATATTTAAAACAAAATTTAGCTGTATCAGCTGATTGGTGAGCTCTAGATAACTTTCTCCTAAATTGTAGTTAGCATTATAGCAGAGGTTGTATTCTAGATTGTTCGTTTACACAGAGAAAATTGACAGTACTAAAATTCATAACGGATGGTATAGGTGCAGTTAAATTCAGTGAGATAACCCATAATTAAAGGATGTGTCAAGTACGTTGACTCTCATTATTTTTATTTTCCACTAGGACTCACACAAAGACCGAAAGAAGAATTAGACCCACCAACTATACAGACTGTAGTTTGCATTGGAATTATGTAGACCCATAAAATCTCCTTACTAGTCACTACACAGCAAGTCGAGTTGCCGTAAATGTAATGCAAGAGGGGGAAACAGGGACCAATCTAATAACGCGTATTTTGGGTCGGTGACTTGGTGTTAAGTAAGCGAAAGAAAACGAATTGCGAGTCTTTTAAAGTCTAGCTCTCTCGGTAATAACTAGAAAGACAGTCGTAAATTTGACTTGGGGAATTAATGTTGCCTTGCTCAGTTGCTCTTTGGTAGTTTGGTGCCATAACCTAAACTGGAGATGCAGTGCCTTGGTTGGGTTAACAAGTCAAGACCAGCAATTCCACATTTGTAGATGTATCATAATTCACACATCATCTCTTAAATATTAGCTCTGTTTTGGATATATTTATCACTCTGATATGTTTCTTACATTATATTTGCTTCTTTTAACAAGTAATTTTGATAGGAAAAAACTCGATTTAGTAAAAAAAATAATAATAATAGTAGTGTGTGGGGATCAATCCCTTGACAACTATTTGTTTTTGACATCTTTGATATAATATAAATTCATGTAAAATCTTAAAAAAAAATTACAAATATTTTTAAAATTTATGGATTAATTATATTTTAAATTTAATACAATTTGAATGTCATTTGATATTCCATCAAAATTATCATATAACTTATGGTCTTTAATAAAATATCAAATGACACACAATTTGAAACATAATCAATCTATAAGTTGAATAAAATATTTGTAAAATATTTTTTATTTTATTTTTAGGATTCTGTATGAACTTATATTAAATATGTTGTATATATTTTATGGAAACGCCTATGTAAAGAGAATATTTGACTCGGATGAAGAAAAATAAAATAATAAAGTTAAATTAAAAATTAATTAACTTTGTAATGTTCTCTGTGCATAACAACTGACGAATAAGACAAAACAACTCTTTTCAATTTTCTGTATAATTAATCTACTGTTTGCTCAGAAATTGTAGCTCTATCTGTCACCACGCTTGATCTCCATCCTTTCTATGTTTCTTCCTAATTATTATTTTCTTTCCCCTTTTTGGCTTAAGAAACGGAGACAAACCCAATAAAATATGGAGTTATTCCTCGCTCAGCAATCATTATCAGGGCCTTAATTAAGCACTAATTGAACTGGATCATTTTGTATCGTCATGAAAAATAATCATATCATGGTTGGAATTTTATTTCATTAAAAAAATGTCTGTGTACTTCTAAAACAGAGAATCATGCGTGAACTCAGAACAGGATCTCCATGCCAGGCTATCCTTCTAGAGGATCTGATTCTGATGTGCCTCTTCAATTAAACAAAACCTCAGTGCTTCATTTATGCACTGCTCATCTCACATGCCCCGTACGCTGTTTCCACGTAATAACATATAGCGACGGCGATCCTCAATGCGTATACACTTGGTTTACACATTTGTCAAAACACCACATACAAATTTTATAAAATTCTAGTGTTAATATGTTATGTTGATCTTGTTTGTCCTTTAAGTGACAACTAAGCACTTTTTGAAAAATAGTAGACAATCAATAAATCGACTTCTTTCCTTTTATTTTATTTTCATATTTTCATTTATAAAATGGAAATAAGCTGAGATGGTCCTCAAAACGTAAACGGATTGGCTGTGCATGCACAATTTATTTCTGTTAAGAAAGTAATGTTATTTTTTTATAATGCTCTTTGCTCAATAATTAGGACCATGAAAGATCATGCTTAATTAGGTTAGGTATGATTTTACAAGTCCTCCTATATTAAAAGATGGGAACCTACTAATTGAAAGCTTAATTAATTGAGCATGGGCACCAATGCAAAAAGGGGAAAAAAAATCCAACCTTCCAACAAGAGGTTTTTGTTATGACAATATTATATTCTGTACACAACAAATTTATTTCGAGAAATTTTTTTATTATAGATATACTATAAAAATGAAATTATATATTATTTCTTGATGATCGAGTGCATTATAGCGTGGTTAATTTGTCCCTACCATTTTCATTTATTTCTAGATATGTTTTGAAAATAAAATTACGTCATATCGCATTAGTTTAGCGCAATTTTTTTTCAACATGAATATTATGTTAGTATTTGTATTTTCTAATATTCAATTATATTATCATTTTGTTTAATATCCGATATGTTTGCATTATAATATACTTTTTCATATCTGTGAAAAAGGAATAAAAATGAAAACGTCCGTACCACTCTATTCCATTTTACTCTATACTGCCATACATACATACATGCATACATGCATGCATACATACATACATACATACATACATACGACTCAGATAATTAATTGGATCTATATAAAAGAATTAATTAATGGGGAGGGAACACTTTGGCAATGGTACATAAGTCATAACCCCTCCAAACTCATACATCCTGGCAGCGCTTGAGATCTTGCATAGCGTAGCGCAAAGAATAATATCTCTGATTTATCATTTATCAGCTGCACGTGTCTACATGAGTATTCAGACTCGATCATTTATTTGTCCTTGTTCCATTACATTCTTTTTTCGACATGCATGATCCAGAGGGGGTTCAGATGAGAGAGTCGAATTTTGATGTCTGCAATTATGTTTTTATGATTCAACCAAGAAAGTTTCACACCTGTTTCATTTAAATCTTGCAGTATCAACCATGAAAAATTAAATATGAGTTACTGGAGAAAGTTCTATTAAAGTGGACCCCTAGTCTTTTCCCCCCCCCCCCCCCCCCCCCCCTCAAAAGACATGTATTGGACTTTCATTATATTTTTCTCTGCTTTATCATTGTCATTATCATTACTATTTTAATTATTTTTTTACTAATCTTATCCTATTATGAATGTTATTAATATAACGCCGTATACAGATTGGACAGACGCCTTTTTTTTATTATTTTAGTGACTCATCAGCCTTGCTGTCCCAAACTAGAACAGTGCACATCAATGACAATATAACACAAGACAAATTAAAAAAAAAATGTTGGTTGGTAAGGTCATAAGAGATGAGGCAGATAGGGTTGGGTCCTAAGGGGGTCAAACATTTAAACATTTTAGGTGTAATTTATTCTATGTTTGCACAAATTAGAAAGAATATAACACAGAAACACTATAATAATTTCTTTCTTTAGTAGATACAATTTAAATAGATGACAAATGGGGTAGAAATTAGAACAGAAAGTTAGCCTAGTCGGAGAGAGATGCTAACATTTTGTTGGTTGTCACATAGCCATGACAGCTGTTTCCTTAAATCCTTAGACTTGGCAATTTTTTTTCTTTTTAAATGCAAATACACACTGTCTAGATTTTAGAGAGCGCTTCTTGGTTCAAACTTCAAACTTCAAACTTCAAAACCCACAGCAGGTTTTATTAGTTGTTACGGCTTGACGATTTTTCTGAAAATATCATACTTATTTTTTATATAAAAGTTAAATGAAAGGACCGACTACAAGTCGAATAGAACCAACCCATCTCTCACGCGCTTGATTTATAATCTACACTAAAATAACTGTCAGAATTCATTATGATCATTGAATTTATACTAAGATTATCAAAATTCAATCTCCACCCATAAGGACTTACTCAAATTTAGAGATATTCGAGGAGTTGAAATGTCATCGTCAAAATAAGCTGTTCATATAAAACTAGAGAATATTTTTCCATACTTCAGATGGAGACCCGAGTAGCCTCTACATACCGAAAATCCCTTTTATGTTTCATGAAAGAGATTGAACATGTTTTGAAAAATACTCGTCTCGCCTACGGGCTTGATCTTAAAAAGAAATTAAAATCAAAGTAGACTCTGTCAATTATGTTGTAATGTTGGACCCTGAAATCTGACATAATGTCATGTTGGGTAGGGGCGTCAATGAAATCTCATTTGACCGTTTCACCATTTCATTTCGTATGAAATGGAACGAAATAGTGAAAAAAAATTATTTCATTTCACTAAGAAATAGTTAACGAATAAATAAATCCTTTCGTTTATGGAACAAATCGATCAACGCAAATCCCTATTCCGTTTCGTTATTTTCATTTTTTTCGTCATATATTCTATATGGTTACTATTAAAAGTATAGCATATCACATTTTCTAAACCCTAACTATATATCTCTCCTCCTCTCTCTCTCTTCATAGGCGTCACTCCTCTCTTTTCTTTTCGGCTCCTCTAACTTCTTTTCGCAAACGAGACAATAAACCCTAACCCTAACTCACTGTCTTGCTCAACAGCTATCCTCTCTCACACTTTAACCCACTCTCTCGTTGTCTCACTCAGCCAATCTCCTCTCTCACACTTAACCTACTCTCTCACTGTCCCGCTCAATCGATCTCCACTCCCTCTCTAAAAAACATGTGATTTGAGTGTAACTTGTAAGCACTAAGAGTCAAATGACCCTTCAACTCATCATTCCTTCATCGTTTTGTTGTAAGTCCTGGCAAGGTGCGCACGAGCCTCCATTCGACGATCTGTCCCAGTTCTCAGTGCCTAGGGCTAAGAGAAAGGTGAAAGAACAGATCGACCCAATTAAGAGACATGTGATACATCACTGATGGATGCCTCGTCGTCGCCACCAAGCATGCACCGGGTGATCGAATCGTTGAGTATATATTGTGTTGTTGAAGGGAAAGAAAAAAGCAGAAAGAAAAAACAACGAGAGAGAGAGAGAGAAAGAGAGCCAGAGAAGCCAGAGATGTACATGTTTCATGTCCCTTTTTTTTCATTTTTTTGTATTCAGATTTTGAATGTCTTTATTCTTACTGTCTTTGTATTGCTCTTGCTGTCTTTGTTCTGTCTGTTTATGATCTTACTGATCTTTATTGTGTAAGTATGATTGATTTAAATTTTTATTATTTCCGAGCTTGATATTTTTGATGATGGGTAAGTCCTCTTACTATCTGTGCTTTTGCTGATCTTTGTTGTTAGATGTCAGTATTTGAAAATTAGAATTGAAATTATGCACTTGTTGGAATTAAAATTGAGCACTCTTATTCTTATTGGTTCGTATGTCGGTATCTGATAAATTAAATTGAGATTCACTTGTTAGATGTCAGTATGTGAGATAAAATTAGAATTGAAATTGAGCACTCAATTAGCTAGTCCATATATCAATATGTGAAAAATAAATTGATATTGATTATTGAGCATTTGCTAGATATATTGTATGTGAGAAATAAAACTGAACGAAACTTATCAGTACTTGTGAGTTCAATTGCGCTGTTAAACGATTAATAATTTCTGATCGTTTTAGTCTTTTGTTTCGTTTGAATCAACGAAATAGTTAATGCAACATATTATATTTAAGTTTCATCCTTTAAATAGTTAACGAAATAAAAATTCTTAACAGTCTCTTGAACGAAACAATTAATACAATTTACTGTTTTCATGACCGTTTACGTTTGACACTCTTGCCATGGGATTTACCAGGCCTGGCTAAAATACAAGGTAAAGGATATAATCAAACAAAATTACTTCGAAAGTGACGATGAGTTAAAAAAAAAAAACCAAGACGGGTGAAGTTGGATAAAACCAAGACGGGTGATCTCTCCGTGTTGCATCCTTTTTAAATCGTTTTTAGAAAGAAATTAACGCAGATCAACTACTGCTGCTGCTATATAAAAAAAAATAATGTTGCTTTTTCTGCTGGTGTGAGCGTCTGGACCAGGGCTGTAAACGAGACGAGTCGAGCTAGACTTAGCTCAAACTCAACTCATGAAAATTTAAATCGAATCGAGCCGAACTCTAAAAAATCTAACTCAAACTCAGCTCATTACTATTCAAACTAACTCACAAGTCAATGCCTATGCGTTGACTCAATTTGACATTTAAATTTAATATATCTACAAACTATAAAATTAGTACATCTAAAAAATTGATATGAGAATTAATACAAAATTGATATATCAACAAATTATGTTTTCAATAACATCTTCATTGCATTAATTTAAATGATTGGACCAACAAAAAACTATCAAATCAAATATACGAATCTAATTATTAGCGAGTAAGAAACATATTTAAGCCATTGACATGATAAAATAATGAGAGATGATGAGAAGAGAATTATCGGATTAGAATTCGGCAAAAAATATATATATATAAATCATTTTTTATTCAAACTGAGCCGACCCTAACTCAAACTCGACTCATTTAACTAGCTCGATCCAAATTAACTCGAGTTATTTTAGCTCGAACCGAGCTTTTTTGTGCTTTTTTGTGCAGCCTAGTCTGGCCCACAACACAATTTCCGAAAAAAAAAAGAATGAACGCACCAAACATTAGTCTCACTGAAAATAAATTAAAGCTAGATAATTAACGCAAATAAACTGGATTTAAATCGTGTAGCTTAAACAAGTTGCTTCAATCCAACGGCAAATGGCTAATCATTTTAACAGAAAACATCAATCATATGACCAGAACACCTCAAAAGTCAAACCATAACACAAACTTCGACCAGAACAGCCAGCCACAAGTCATACCATAATCTTCAAAAACACCTTCAAGACTGGTAAATATCCTAAAACAGCAAGCAAACTAGACTAATATTTTAATTAAGATGTTACATTCGAATGCTACTTGGAGTAGGACCGAGATCGAGTGCCTCTAACAGGGGAAGGCGAGCGGGATACCCGCTTATCCTGATGGTTATTGGCATGATTATCTCCATTTTTATTTGCATAATCATCAACAGGGCTCCGGCTTCTGGACCGACTAGCAACCGGAGACCTCGACCTGGAGTATGAACGTTCCCTTTCCTTCTTGTACTTCTTATCCTTTGGTGATGGCGATCTGCATTAAATAGTTAATTACTGCCAGAAGATAACAACAAGTTCCTTAGATTGTTGCACTTAAAAGTAGCAGCAGAAAATTGCAGTCAGTAAGGCTTTGCCCCCAAGCTTACAATTCATTAGGTGAATGGATGTTATTAGAGGATATTATACTGAATTATTAGTACATGTGTTCATGATAACTCATCTCCAACTAATTTAGCTGCACATTTCCCTCCCTTCCCTTTAAATCTTCCATACTTGGGAACAAATAATTTAAAGAAATTACATGGCTCCAATGAGATATTAACATCATGATCATATCTGTAGTTTCTACAAATCTTGTCCTTTTAAGAGTGTTCAAGTTAATATTAGACTTTGCGAATTTGATAGAACCTCTACAATTTCACTTAACAGAATACTCTTTTTTACCTGCAAACTAGCCCTTTTATGGCTTTTATATATTCTGTTAAGTTATATTATGATATTATCTTAAAAAAAGTAGGCCACATGACAGATGAGTTGTAAAGAGAAAATTAACTCAAACACCAAGTGAAAGGTTGAATATTCTTGAGATCACTCAAGCATTTTGTTTGTAAAGCAAAGCAAAGGCTACATAGGTGGTACCTGGAGTAACGATCAGTGCGCTTAGGAGAAGGGGAGTAGTAGCTGCGAGACCTAGATCTTGATCTTCCCCTGGGAGAAGGGGACCGGGAAGCATGCCGAGGAGACCGAGACCGTGAGTACCGAGACCTCCTCCTATCTTCTTGCGACCTCCGGCTGCTATATATACCACCTTAAGTTAGCACCTTATTATCTTACTTCATCACCTCCGATGTACATTTTGTGAAGACTGAATTGTTAAATACTTGTCCCGGTTCACATTTAGAACAGTAAATCAGTATCAGTTGCATTCACTTTCAGAACAGTTTAGTGCATTTAACAATTCAAGTTAATAAAGGAATATAACATTACAAATTACGGTCAACAAAATCAGATCCAATTAAAATTATGAAAAGCTGGAAAAGAAAATAAATCAATACATCAATAGAACTGGAATTCTAGGCATGAAGCATAGTATCACTGTCAACATTTTGGTAATTAAACTTTTGGGAGAATGATGAAGTACTCAGTGTAGAATAATGGTTTGACCCACTGGATACAAACTGTTCCAGAAAGATACCAGTAGGATCCATACATTGATGAAGTAACACAGGATCACAGTAATGAAGCAACTAAAACTAAACCTTCTTTTTCCCTCATTTCAAAGGACCATGCGAGCTGATTTGAAAGCTGAAGTAATACTTGGTTCCAAAACAAAAGTATTCGAGAAGAATAAAATGGAAGTGGGAAATTAACTACCTTATGCTCTCCCTGGCTCTCATATCAGATGGCTTCTTCCTGTTCTCCTCTGCAAATACAACAGTTATTTCCCTTCCAAGAAGAATTTGACCATCCAGTTGGTACTTGGCCTCCTCTGCATCACGAGGGTCATAGTACTGTATAAACCCAAATCCACGTGGATCACTGCAAAAAATCAAATGGAATAGTGTCAACTTATAGATATTAATTATTTTAAGCTGACATACTTACAGCTCACAAACAAATAAAAAGGCATCTTATATGTTTTGCATCCCTAATAAGCTAATAAGAAATGGATCAGGACATTTGCCTATTGTAAGTATGGAAATTTACTCTAGTTCTTACTCCTTGAAACTGCTTCGACTCTTTACCTTAAAAAACAACATCTTGGTTGGCAGAATAAGATACAGTTATTTATTCATCTGCTGTCCCAACCCAAACAATTGTTGACAGATGTGGAGGTATAATTGTGCATTTATTATATAAGTTTTGTTAATGTACCTTATATAACTCTAGCAACAGAGCATCCCAAGAATCATAAAGACAACAACAGCATATAAAAAAAAATGTTCAATAAATTAATTCACCTACAACAATTTCCAAATTTGGAACAAAAAGCCGTATTTCAATGCAGGTTTACACCTATAGAGCAATTGCTTGGTAGCTAACCTTGGATATATAAAATACAGACTTCAAGTTCTTCAAAAGAATTGAATGTCTTCAAACTTTGTTATCTTGAGAGTTGAGACTCTAATCTCTCTCTTAGTTCTTGCCTCGTCTCTTCAAAAGAGAGAACTCTTACCACTTGAAAGTCTCTTCCATACTCTTTTACAACTGTTAAACTAAAGATCCTCCAGAAAATAAATACACATGTATTTCATTACTGATTTACAAGAAACACACAAGCATACCAACTTCATTTCATATTTTCCAGATATTTTAATGTTTCGTGTATAGAAACTGTCAGGTTCTCTTACCCAGTGTAATAATCACGTGGCAGGTAAATGTCCTTCAGACGGCCAAACTGTCCAAAAGGCCTACGGAGATCATCAGGCCTGAAAATCAATCAAAACGACTGTAGGTAAATTCTGCAATAATTTCATTATGAAATAGAACATTTTTTATAGAACCAATATGTAGCATAAATTACACTTCAAAGTTCAAGCATCCTCAAACTTAAACACCCAATCATCAAATTTTAAACCACACCATTCAAATAAAAATGCCATACTTTCCTAGTGAAATTTGAATGTATATTGACCACCAATAAAACCATCCCACAGGTCAGAAAATGCTGAAATTCACAGAGACATTTAAATAAAGAGAACAAAAATAAGGACCTGCAATCGCGGCGAAGATTGCGAACAAGGAGACTAGTAGGGGGATCTCGGCCACGGCCATTGCGGCCTCTCGGGCTGGGGCTCCTCCCTCTCCTGCCGTAACCCCTTTGTGGTGGTGATGGGCTGTAACTGTAGCTCCTTCCTCTCATCCTTCCCCTTCCTGTTTCTTCAACCTAGAATTTGAGAATTAAAAGCAATGCTTAAGTTTCAGCATAGATTAAACATCTACTATCATCTTTTTCTTTTACTTTATACTCAAGCATCTTAGGGATTTCAGAATTGAAGAGCACAATTGTTGTCAATTTAATTCAACCCAGTCACAATACCAGAACATCATCATAAGATCGTACTCCCACCAGAACTAAAACATGCAAAATGTAATCTAACTGAAAGACATGCAACAATAGTAAATGTCAAAACCACAAAGAAACCACTTTTTAACAGACAATTTGACAAATTACAGATCTAGTTCCGGATTAAAACATTTACCACTCGACTCCAACTAAAACCAAAACACATTAAAAAACGATGGATGAAAAACCCTAGGCCAACATTTCACCTAAAATCAGAGAAATTAGAGACCTAAAGAGGAAATCCAGGACTGGAAAACAAAAAATGAAGAAGAAAATTGCGTCGTTTACCTTAAACGAGTTGACAAAAAACCCTAGAAACGGAGGCACTAGGTTCGGTTCGCAGCGCGTCGTGGATGCCGGATAGAAATGTTTCGGCGCCCCTGAGCATATGTACTTATGTAGGAAACAGGACTTAGAATGACCGTACGATTAGGAGCACTTTCTCGAATTTCAGTTTGGACGGTTCAGATGCGATTGGGCCCAAAGTGTTCTGGGCTAAGCGCCCAGCTAAAGGAAAAGTTTATGCTTAAAAAACAAAAGCCCTTTTATTAAATGAAACTGCTCAAGCCTCAAATGCATGATTGAAATCCATGCCATGTCAATATGTCATGCCTCTTCTTGTAAGCCTTTGGATAATTGTTGTTGGGTTGTTGCTAGATAAAAAGATTAGAAGGGGAGAGACAGACAAGGGTCCAATCATAGCTAATATTTTAAAGAGGGCTAATCAAACTTGAATTGTTGGAAAAGGACCTTTTATTCCCACAAGAAAAATTAAGGATTGGTGAGAATATCTTTTTCTCTTTCTTTCTTAATTAAACATGTAAACTTCCCCATCACAATTGTGACTTTTTAATGGCGGTCGTGTGGTATCATCAATTAACCATTGATATAAACATGGGTTTTGTCAGTGGAGAAGGAAAACTTGTAATGTGATATACTTACAATACATTCAATCAATTTATAGAGAAAAATAGGCTTAAATTGTTAGCTTATTTGTTCTTAGTAATAAGTATATTTCCTAAATAAACTATTCATATATGATGAACTTGTGTTCCAGTTGAATTACAAGTAAATTACCATACTTAACTTCATTTGTCTAATTCAATTTATGAATTTTGTAAATAAAAAAAAGTTTCCTCTAAACCATGACATGATTTGATATGTTAGATTCGAACCAGATAATTCAAGACAATTATGACAATAAATATAAACCATACATGATCCATCCAAAATCACCTCTATTTATGTACCCAAAAAAAAAATATCATTTTCACTATTCAAATATATGTTTCGAATTGAAGCCTTTCTCACCTGCTGGTAGACAACGACGATGCACAAGCCGAAAGCGTTTTTTAATTTAAAAAATACTAAATTTCTACTCGCGGAGAACATATTATAATAATTATATCGATATTAGTTGCAAAAAATTGAGAGGCAGAGCACTCTCCATTATTCGGATTGTGACACGCCAACTAATATCGTACAAAACGCCAACAATTGTTTGGTCAAAACTCTTTGTTAGATTTTTATTTTTATTTATTTTAATGCGCCTACAATTTTTCAAAATCACGATAAACTTTACTGTGAAATATGTAAACATCGCAACTCTAGTTGCAATTGTGTTTAATTCAATTGGTATAACATGTCGGTTTTACTCAACCCTCGATTAAATTAAAAATATTGACCTTAAAAATTTTTTAGATCGCCCCACATTAATTGGAAATGTCACAATGCTCCAATAAATAATGACGACGTTGCGCTAATTCTGTTAGAAAATTTGACTTTTTGCAAGAGAAATATATGAACCCCTTAGGTGCGACGACATTACGCCTTTAAAGATCTGTGGAGACTCATTTCTCACTCTCCTAGTAGCACGATTTGTAGCGATGTGTAAATCCAAATTTTTCAATCCGCATGAAAGTATAATAATTATTTTTCTTAAGAGACATATATATAGAAAGTCCAAAGTGTAACGCGTTGTACATATACATCTTTAAAAATACGTCAATTTATTCTCTATATCAAACTCTTATAGAAAATTAAATTTGATATTTTTTTTCTATTTTTTTGGGTCAAGAAAAGTTGATTGATTTGAGAATTTTGAATCATCCAATGATGATGATTTTCTTTCTAACTAAAAATATAGCAAATAAATTTTAAAAATATAAAATTTAATTTTCTACAAAATTTTGATATGGAAAACAAATTAAACGGTTCGGATCTAATATTTTTTAGCTTGAAGTTTGAGAGTTACACATACGCATCCGTGTAACGCGTTACATTTTAGATTTCCTTATATATATTTCTTCTCTCCTCATATATTTTTTCCGTTATATCACACTTGTGCGCCTCTATTTATATATGTGAATAAATGAAAAATGTTCTTTCCTTCTCTTTTAATTTCATTAATTTGACATTTTGATGTGGTTTAACTTATCCTGATTATTCAGAAGTGTTCTTGTCAGTACCAATGTACCATTCGGTGCCTCATGAATTTACTATAAATGAAAGAGATTCCTAATTATTTGCAGCCTTCATTAATTAAATAGGTATATTATAATCGACACGAGTAATTGGGAAGAAGAAAATTTTCATATATATCTTACTATTAAAAACTTTAAAAGAATATTTTTATAAGATGTATAATGAATTCAGATTTGGATCATATAAGATCCAAAAAATAAAGTGGATCATTTTTCAAAATCTATATACGTATCCAATAACTTTTTTGTACGTCCATATACAAATCCATTCATACATATTTAGATCAGATTTTGGAATTTGAATATACATTGATAGCCCTGCTCGGGAATACAATTATTTTGCTCCCTTTAATATAATTGTTTTCATTTAAAGAAAAGCTTCTGTCAACTTTTTCTATCTTTTCTCTAAGTAGTATGCTTATTACGAACTTTTCTCCATATCAAGTAATTTCAACTTACAAGCGTAATTTCACAGAAACAAAAAAGGGAATTTTCTGACAGTAGTAAACTTAACAATTTTATGACAATGGTTATTCAAATAAATTAAAAAAATTAAAAAATAATTTGGAATTATTCATGAAATTATAGATTGTTTTGGTTTGAACTTTTTAAGTTTGATACTTCATAAAAAATCATTAAAAATTACATAAAATTTATGAATTATAATATGAAAAATTACAGATATAATAATTTTCGGTGGAATACTAAGATATACTTAAATTATAAAAATTAAACTAATCTATAAATTTAAAATTACATCTATAGACATTATTCTATTTTTAAAATATTTTAATTTTTTTTTGTTTTAAAATATCATTGTCAAATGTCCGCCTGAAAACTTTGCTTATAAAGTGTCAATGGGTTGGGCCGAGTCGTATTTAAATTGGGTTATCATTATTTTATTATTTTTTCGACCGGACATTATCGTTTAAAATTGAGTCAATATTTCTTTGATCCAATTTGAATAAACTAATTAAGTATTTATTAATTTTTTATATATTTTAAAGTAATTAATATTAATTAATATATAATTAGAGTTGTATTATGACGCTTCGTTAGGCACCACAAAGGTGATGCTTCAAACTCAAATATATAACTTCAAATAAATTTGATCAATCTGAACTGTTCAATATAATATTTATATCAAAATGTATTAGCAAATTAAATTTTGTATTTTTTAAAATTTATTTACTATTTTTTAGTTGAAAAGAAAATGACTTGATCTAAGAATTCTATTTCGTTCAAAAATCATGATTTTCTCATCCAAAAAATAGCAAAAAAACTAAAATTTTGATTTGCTAACACTTTTTGATATAAAAATTTCGTTAAATGGTCTGATTCGATCATTTTTTATTTGAAGTTATACATTTGAGTCCGAAACACTACCCACGGTTCATAACATAATTTTATATAATTAATCTTAGTAGTGTATATATAAGTTTTAATTAATATTAAATTATAAAATAATTTAAAAAATATAAATAATGAATCTGATCGGTCGAATCAATTCATATCCCGATCTTATTCATGATGGATTTTTTTTTTAATTCATTTCCGATCATTTATTGTTGGATCAATTGCGTCACGTTCGGAGGTCTCGGATCAAATTTTGACCACTTTACAAGCCCGTGCCGCCAGCCGCCACATAGGTGCGATTTTTATTCGAAAATAGCACGTAACAAGGAGGAAAACAAAATAATTACGGAAAGTTCAATAAAGGAAAATAAAAGATAGGGGAACATAAAAAGATTGCGCAATACTCGGGACTTTTTCTCACAAGTCACGACACGCAAAAAGCACACCAGCATTAATTAATTCAATTATCTCTCTATCTTGCATCTATTAAATCACTTTCATTTTCATATCAGAGATGTGACGTGTGAACTCAAAACCTGATCCCTTAATCTACTCCACTGTGCCAAAAAATGGACTGTTGCTAGCAGCTTTCATTCTATTCTCTTGGGTTATGTTTGGATTGTGCAAAGAATAACGTAAGAATACAGGAATTAAAGATAGTAGGTGAGGATAGTAAAAAAAAAATAGTGATTTTTTAGTTAGCGTAAGGATAATAAATATATGATGTTATTTCAAATGATAGAAATGTTGTTTGGATTGTTTATTTAAAATAATAACGGAGAGTTGAGAAGAACAACAACTATTTCATTTCCCCATCGAAATAGCAGAATAGTAGTTATTCTTATTGTTCTGAAACAGTAGATTTGCATTTAATTACACCGTTATTATTTCTATTCCAAAAATAACCGTTATTCTGATATTCTCGTGCCATCCAACATACCCTTAATATACTTCTATTTGTTCTCTGCTGAGAGAGAGAGGGAGGATAGAGAGAGGAATTTGAGTTTTGACTGCGTGCAATTAGTCAATCAGAAGCGGTTTGGATAGAGACAAAAGGGTGAAACTGGCGAGTGTGTATCTCCTCTGAAAATTTCACTGGAGCCTCCGGTTTTTATTCTCTTTCTCAAGTCGGAAGGGGGGAGCTTGAATAGGAGACACATTCGGATTCGTCAGGATTCCAGGCAAGTTTCATCTATTGTGTTCAATTAAAGGGGGTTTCTGAATTCTGAGTGTTTATACTTTTCTCTTCCTCTCAGCCTTTTCGTTTTCCAATTACAGGGTTTTAGATTTTTGTTATGTTCAATAATAAAATTATTTTTTAAGTATTCGTGACAAATTACAATTGAAAAGTATAAAACATAATTTCAATTTTTCTTATGAAAAAAACCATTGATTCTGGAATGAAGAATCGAATTTGTACATTGAAAAACCAGCAAACTTCCTGTCCCTTTCAAAGAAAGGAAAATAATGGAAACAAAAAAAATTGAGAATGAAATATAAAACTAGGAACCTAGGACCAAATATCTTGCCCCTGTTTTCAGAAAAGAAAAATTCTTCTCTCCCTGGGTTTAACAAGAATCTTTGCTTCAGTGCACTTCAGGGAAAGGTAGACGTGTACACCAATAGTAAGTGATACCCATTATTCAATTGAAGATATCTATGAATTCAATTTCTAGTCTTTCCGAAACACAGTAACATACTCTGCTTAACAGCTCATTGGTAAGTGCTAACAGTTGCCTTTATTGCATTTTCTCTTTGTTCAGTTTTAGCTGTACAATTTCTTTCCTGATATCTTCTTTGTTATATACATAGCTCTTTTTTTTTCATATGGCCTCATATGGTTCACTACAGATTGCATTGTTGGACGAAAATAAAAAGAAATAATTATATGATGACATATGGTAAAGTTATAAAACAAAATTATTATTATTATCCACTAGTAACAAGTGCCATGATATATGATGCTTAGTTTTACTGCTTCGCGAGTGCCAATTTTCTTCATTTATAAAATGAAGGAAATGAAAAGAATAACCAGGTCCCTCTTCCATTGGCAATGATCAATTCGATGGTTTTCATTTTTTTTCCACTAATGATTGGTAGTGGGTTTCTATCCTTGAATTTAGAATCACCACCTGTCATTAGAAAAGTTCAATTTTGGTATGAAATGAACCTTCATTGTGCCTAACAATACCAAACGTTAGTATCCATTTGTATTATTATCTTTCTGAATTAATTTTGGTTGCTCCGTTGCTTACTATTTGGTACTGCAACTAGTGGCACACTTGCAAAAAAAAAAAAAACTAATTTGTAATTTCGATTCATATTATTTTTTTGGGTATCCAAACGTGTTAAAATCATTTCTTTCTGGGTCGCCTTTGTTTTGACTTTCATGACCTATTACCTTGACCAAATCTCTGATAACATATATAGGAAACACTTATTATTATATAATAAGAAACCAAGTCGATTATTATTATATAATAAGACTTGTGCTTTGCATCAAAACAGGAAATAATATATATTCAACATTGTCCTGCTCAAGTTGAGAAAGCATTAGTTGAACCAACTCTGCAGTGGTTGGCCAAAGTACAAGCATTGTTATATTATCATGTCTTTTTATTTGACAATGTCCACCATTATTTAATATCTCATTTTACACTTTCCCTCTTGACCTCTTTCACTTATTGCATAACTGTTATGTTCGTATATTCCTATTCCGACTAGCAGCATTGGGTAATTATGTATTAGCTTTTGTCTTGTTTAATGTAATTTTATTTATTTTGATTGTTTAGCACTTCAGCTACAAGATGTTACCTGCAAGATGGTGGATATGCCTGGTCTTGTTTACCTCTTGTATTTTGGTTGGATCAGGTACTTTCAAGTGAGCTTATCTGTATAATTTTTTGAATAATTTCACCATATCATCTTTTGATGTGATGCTATCTCCCTAAGGTGAAGACAGAATTAAAACCAAGAATAGGCAACACTAAATTGAGAAAGGACAATGCAAAATTTCCAGCAGTTTGTCAGTTATGGTTGTGGGAATTTTGTATTTCAAAAAGTTATATGACTTCAAAATAAGAATTTAAGTTTATGGTTGGTAAGAAAATAAGGTCTTACCAGCAAGGAAGAAAAGAAGAGGCTGTACCAGTCCAACTTATCCCCTTGGTTCCATCATACCCAGTTACCCACCTTACATACAAACCTAAAGCCCGCAATTACAAAAAGAAGCACATTTGCACTGAGAACCTGCTATTTGTAAATACTAAGAAAAACACACCAAAATGACTATTGAGGCACCTAAACTAACACACTGTGAGATTAGAGACAGTAAAGAGAGAGATGATAACTGTTATCTTGTATTGATCTCATCGTATCATACACATTGTATTACACTGTATTTGTAATTGACTATCTGAACTAACTACTAACTCTAACTAATATTGTTACAATCAGTTACAAGAATTAGTTACAATAATTGAATCTTCCGTAGCAGTCTTCATGTGATTACTTTTATAGTCACCGTGCTTGTACACTTATCTTCAGTATCGCTAACACACACCTCACATTTTATAAAAATTAAGCTCAAAATTCGTCAAGCACGGGGATGTTCTGCGTGGCGATTGCCACAGCAGACCCAACTGCACTACAAGAGGGTTTGAACTGGGCATGCGGGATGGGTGGAGCTGACTGTTCAGCCATACAGGAGGGTCAACCTTGTTATGAGGCAAACAATCTGGTTGAAATTGCATCATATGCATATAATGATTATTACCACAAGACGGCAGCAAGTGGTGGCACATGTAGCTTCAATGGTACTGCAACAACTACAGCTACCGATCCAAGTAAGTTCTATTATCCTCATCTTGTTTTCCATGTTTCAACACTTACTCCATGTCATTTTTACAGTTGTTTTTTCAATTTTTAAGGACAATCTCTCTGTCGATCAAAGTTGTATATTAGTTTACTGATATTTCTTCTTGCAATTTTACGACACGTTCCAAACAAAACAAACGAGAAAAAAGAAAAGAATGGCGGCAGTCAGTTCTTTACATCTCCGATATAATGGAATAAACATCCTTCTTTTTAGATCTTTTCCCTCGTTATTTCACCTTTGTTTTAAGTAGGTATCCATCTGATTGAGCTACCAATCTGTGACAATGATCTGGTTCATTGTGGTTTGTAGAAAAGCACAATTTTCTCTGATCAATTGGACCTACAACCATTATTTTGAATTGTGTCCCCAATGCATCTCTTTCATTTGCAGTTTAAACTATAAATTGAGCAGCAAGTTTATGAACAGCATTAACAAAACAAAAAGAAGGTTTGGTGGCCATTTTTGGAAATCTTCCGTAACATTTCTAAAAATCATTTCCTAATTAATTGCAATTTTCGTTAGTGCTACTTGTACCATAATTCTAAACCAAATAAATGCCTTAAATACCGTCTTGTGCTGAAATTTTAATGCTGACATTTCGTTCGTTACTGGATTTTTATCCATTAACAGCCTACAGCAAACTGGTATCACAACCAGTAAAACTGCTTCTTACCAGTTAGGGATATGCCAAAAGGTGAATTGTTTATGCTTATGAATGTCGTATGAATGTCCTACAGAATTAGGATTAACCAATAATGATAAATAACAATACTAGAATTAATATTTGGTAGTTGTCCAATTGTCCTAGTATGTTTAATAAAACTTGGTTACAATTCAATTTGGCACCTGATGCTGACATGCTGTTTAATTTTCTTTGTATGATTGCAATCGGGACTTAATGAATTGGACTCTTTCTTTTTTCTTGATATACAGCTGAGACAGACAATGAGAGGTAGTGAGTGAACAAATTAAAAGGGAAATTTTTTAAGAAAAGAAACTGGCCTGCCTTTTCTTATTAGTGGCTAAAGACGAATAGCATGGGCGAGTTTATTGGGCCATGCTGCTTTTTATTAGTTGGCTCCAATAATCACTAATATGGTGGTTATTTTTTTAGCTTATTCAACGTTGCCTCACCTTTCTGACAATTTTGAATTATGTTTAAACCTCCTTTTGGTGTATAGTTATTTATTTGAACTAGTATTGTATACTGAAATCTCTGACATTCTTCCGAATGTTTATTTTTCAGGCCATGGATCGTGCATCTTTGCTGGAAGGTTAGTTCCACATTGTTATTCATTCGCAGTATTACTCAAAAAAGGATACTCCGTAGGACGAGTACCAACCTTAGTTATGTCAGAATCTACTTATAGTTTTACCAGACCTTTCATGATTAAAAGTATATTTTACCCCACCACAAAGTGTTTGAAATATGCTCTCTGCATCTTTCAAGGTGATTATTCCTAAATCTTACCAAATTGTGTTCGTCTTTTGTTCCTTTCCCTTGAAAAATTTAAAATAATGGATCAATAGTCATTCTTATTCTTGTTTTAATTACACATTTTACATTTTTACATGATTTACGCTGTCCAAATTTTTTTAATAAATTGCATGAAAATTACTTGTAATTTAAAATCCTGTTTTCTGGTCCAGCACTCAATCAAGCACCACCACCACCAACAATACAAGCATTGCTCCAACTCCCATGAGTTCACTTTTCTCTCCACCACCACCTCCTGGTGTAACTGGATTCAGCAACACAAACATCACTTCAACAACAGATGGTACATTCTCCAAAAGCTCCAGAAATGCTGTTCCATTTTGTGTTCTAGTCTACACGGCTTGTCTGCTGGTAATCTTGCATTTGTTTTCGTGTTACATTTAGAAAAGTTATTGGACCAATAGGTACATTTCTTTACAGTTAATACCAGAATGCATAGGTACTGTACTTTTATTTAGTAATGTATATTCACTGTTACATATGAAATCACGGGTTTTAGTGTTGTAAAAAGGAGAGAATGAGACCGACATATTATATAATGTAGAGTGTATTTTAGATTACTTTTTTTTCATTTATGGAGAATAGTACTGTCTAGTTGATTTTTTGTTTTCCACATTTGTTGTGGAGAATAAAAAATTAAACGTCAATACAAACTGAGAAAAAGTTGCAAGTCATCAGTTTTTATATGTGATAACTGATAAATAAATTGAGGTGAGTTATAGAATTTAGCAATATTTTAAATCAAACTTGTTGAAAGTAAAGAAACAAGGAAAAAAAAAGGGAAAAAATAAAGCGGGAAAACTTGTTCCCCAAAATCTATAGAAAAAAATTGAAAAGATTGGAGGAAATAAGGTCTTGTAACCTACCATTACAAATTGAATTAATGTTTAATTGAGGATTAAAAAAAAGAAAAGATTGGAGGAAACTAATATTTACAAAAGGAAACTGTTTCAGAGTTGGTTCATACCATTTTATTATTCTAAGTGAAACTGTTTTTATTCACAATAACGACTTAATTATTTAATTTATTTTGTACAGTATTTTATTATTCAATTGAAATATCACAATTCTGAATAATAACTCAATTATGTTGAATAATAAAATACTATATAAAATAAAATGAATAATTAAATGCTTGTTATGAATAATAACTCTTTTAATATAAATAAAGTAATATTAACTATGTGATATTATCTGTATATCCGCCCACTTTTCAAAAAATTTTACAATTCTCGGACATTCTGCACAAATGACCCTGTTGTATCAATCAATACTGGGCTCTTTTTCTTTATTTATAGGCCACAATATGGAACTTACAATCTGGGCCTCATTTCAGGCCCAACTAATTAAGAACAAAATCATTGGTACAGTAGCACTAGTTGCGCATAATAGTTAGCAATCTATCATACCACAATGTCAATTTGTCACGTTTAATTAATTAACCAATCTAAAGTCTAAACAACACCATTGATCTCCTCCTCATGTCCCGACGCTATCCTTTCCTCCTCTCCGAGTTCTCCTTCCACTCCTTCACTATCAGTGAAGTTAAGCAGTCCGCTCGACCGGCAATACCTCATCAGAAAGTGCAATGCAATCCCAAATGCTGTGAGCACAGCACTCAGTGCTAAAACCCTCCGACTCGCAAGTGCAATGACATACCCAAGAAGCACTGATGGGAAGAGACACATAACAATGAGCCCCGAGATGCCCAGGGGCACACGGTACGGCCGCTTCAGGTCGGGGTACTTCACACGCAACCAAAGGAAGGTTGCAAACTCGAGGAGCATCCCGAGACTGTACAAAATATTGGCAGTGGCAACGATGTCTTCAAAGGGGAGGAATGAGATGGTTAATGTTATTAGGCAGGAGAGCAAAATGCCGACCCATGGTGTGTCGAACTTGGGTGCACGAACAGCGAAGATGCTGGGGAGAAGACCCAGGTCGGCCATGCCTAGTAGCTGAAATGCGCCACTGCTCAGTTGAGCCTCATAGAGGCCGATGGACGAAAGCACAGCGCCAGCCTGGATCCAGTATTTCAGCCAGTTACCTCCAAGCATGCCTGTAGGAAATGCAGTAGAATTATTATTTAATTAGGTTAATGGGCATAGTTTATTCCACTAAGGCTTCGAACAGAAAGAATTAATTATATTGATATACAAAAAAGAATCATTTTTTTTCACGAGGTCTTCGATGAATACTCTCATTGAGCCTTCTCCATTGAACCAATGGGAAAAATTCGCGGAGCCTTCTCCGTTTAACCAGAGAGGGAAAAAAATTATAATACACTACAACAAAAAATCTATTTGACTTGTTGATCAAATTTAACAACGGTTATTTAACCTCTTTATATTAAAGAGGTGTTAGAAAAAAATCTAAGTAACCATTGCCAAATTACACATTCAGAATTATTATTTTTTTAAATTAATCTTTAACAATGGTTTCATGGTTTCATGGAAGAAAATTCTTTTATTTTTTTCTACTTTATTGTATTTGTAGTTGATTTTTTTTCTCCCAAAGAATTTTTTTTCAAATTTTCTTCTATTTTTTTTGCTACTTTTTAGATGGATGAAAAATCACTAGTATTTGATGATGGAGAAATCATTAAATCAGCAAATTTTGTTCTCATCTAAAAAATAATAAAAAATTTCAAAAAAAATATAAAATTTGATTTCCAAAAATATTTCAATATAAAGATCATGTTCAACGTTTTAAATCGGCCGTTTGGACTTTCAAATTCGATATACGGATGTGAAGAACGAGAGATTTTGTGTTTCGCGCAGCACCATAGCCTCACTATATATAGTAAAACTAGCGTGCTCTAAGAGTATGGAAAGCCTTTCTATAATTCTAACTTAAAAAATATATCAAATGATCTCTCAATTTTTATTTTTCACTCTCATTAATTTTTTCATAATGAAATCTTATAAGATACAAAAATTAGGATGTTTCAAGTTTTCTAAGTCACTGTTTTTAATTTTTAAAAGTAATCTACAAAAAATTAAATATTTTATTATTATTTTTAGAGTTAATTTTTAAAAATTGAAAAGAGTGACATAGAAAATTCAAAACATCTCAAATTTTCTTATCCCATAAGATTTTAATATGAAGAATTTAATGAGAGTGAAAAATAAAAAAATTGAAGATTATTTAATATATATTTTTGAGTTAGAATCACAGAAGAGCTCCGTGCTCCTAGAAACAGGCTACATTTACTCTCTCTCTCTATATATATAGAGGTATGCTAATGTGCTTTATAAAACACAAAATACTTCGTATTTCATACTTATATCTCATGTTTTAAAATTCAAATGGGCGATCCAAACGTTAAATATGATCTTCATATCAAAATCTCCTTGGTGATCAAATTTTATATTTTTTAGAATTTTTTTACTATTTTTTTGAAGAGCTAGAAAATTCATTGATCTAACATCATTTGAACCATTCAATATCAACGATTTTTTATCCCTTTAAATAAATGGCAAAAAAATTCTAAAAAATATAAAATTTGATCACCAAGGAGATTTTTATATGAAGATCATATTTAACGATTTGGATCGTCCATTTGAATTTTAAAACATGAGATATAAGCGTGAAGTATAAAGTATTTTGTGCTTTATAAAGCACATTAACACATCTCATATATATATATATATATATATATATATATATATATATATATATATATATAGTAATGCTATGGTGCTTCGCGAAGTAAAAAAAAATTTGTGCTTCGCGTCCGTATCTCGAATTTAAAAGTTCAAACGGCCGATCCAAACCGTTGAGCATCATCTTCATATTGAAATATCCTTGGAGATTAAATTTTATATTTTTTTGAATTTTTTGATATTTTTTAGATGGGTACAAAGTCGCTTGTTTTGGATGGTGCAGAAATCTTTAGATTAACAAACTTTGTACCCATCTAAAAAATATCAAAAAATTCAAAAAAATATAAAATTTGATCTCCATGGATATTTCAATATGAAGATGATGTTCAACGGTTTGGATCGCCGTTTGAACTTTTAAATTCGAGATACGGACGCGAAGCACAAAAGATTTTTTGCTTCGTAGCATTACTCTATATATATATATATATATATATGAGTTAGGCTACAGTGCTACGCGTAGCACGGATGGCTCGTGTGTTACGGACCGTTTCTTCATCTTCAAATTTTAAATGATCGATCCGACCAATCAACTAGATTTTCATATGAAAATCTAGTTGGAGATCAAATTTTATATTTTTTAGGATTTTTTACTATTTTTTAAGATAAATAGAAAATGACTCTTTTTGAATGGCTCATAATAATAAATCAAAATGATTTTCTAGCTATTTTACAAAAAGTAAAAATTCTAAAAATATATATAATTTGGTCCCAACTAGATTTTCATATGAAAAATATTTTGACCGGTCAGGTCGACTATTTAAACTTTGAAAACGGAAAAATGGTCCGTAGCACACGAGTCATCCGTGCTACGCGTAGCACCGTAGGCAAACTCTCTCTCTCTATATATATCCTATTTATTATATCTGAAAGAAGCAGACAGGTCAACTACAATGAGCATCCACATTGGTATCGATTGTCAAAATTAAGTCTTCATTTTACATCATCAAATTGACAATTTATTTTAAGGATGACATCTTTGAATAAAATGAAATTGTCAAAATAGTACTGCTCATTCGCTGACGTAATTTGTCAAATTTAGATTATTATCTAATTTTACCTAACTTCTGCATCTCTGAAATTTAAATAATAATTGTCAAATAAAATTTAACAAGATGCTCTAAATTAATATAAACGCTTGTGCAGTGACCGGGAACTCCATGGCATATTTCTAGGCTGCATTGGTGATAATGACCCAAATTTTAATTAGACGGTGACGTAAGGCTTTGCCAGAACCAGGTGTATACGTACTCTGTCGAACTCATATATAGTTCCTCTTAGCTAGGTGTTTTGTATATATGCATGATGAGAGATCAAATGAATTACTGAGTATTATTGGATGCGAAGAAGCCATGTCAAGAAATAATAACACTAATATTTCCAAAATTTAACATTTTCCATTAAAGCAATATATACTTACAAAAAGAAAAAAAAAACTTATATACGCCTCCATATCAGTATATATCAGGGTTAGAAATTAATTACTTACGACCCCAAAAACTTATGTTTAATTTAGTGATGAAATTAGTTCCGAATACCGAATTGGTGTTTAATGATCAAGCTCTCTGAATCTCAGACTATTAGTACATGATCCTCCTGAAATACTTGTGCAAGAGACGTCACCATTCAATCCCAAACTATAGTCTATAGAGCATTAGAGAAGTACATAAATCATGCAAATTCAAGTGCAAAAAACAAGTACGTACCAGCTACATCAGCAAAATAGCCATTCACCCAAGCTTCCGGTGGCGAGTCGATTGCTCCCGTACCAGCCATCACCGGCAGGAAGTAACTCACTGAACAAATCACAACTGCAATTGCGAGGCCCTTCGGGAAAGTCTTCTCGGGATGCTCGACCTCTCCAGCCATTGTGCTCGCACTATCCCAGTAATTCAAATTCCAAAACAAGATATTCAGAAACAACCTCCAATCCTTCTTTTCCACCTGAGCAGTCCACCTCTTTGGCTGAATCCTCCTCGTGGCCAATAAACAAATCAAAACAAATGGTGCCAGAGTTACCACGGCCAAGACAACCGCTCCCCAGCCGACAACCGATAACCCAGTGTAATTCAACAAACAGAGAAGCACCACAGTTATTGATATAGCAACCGATCTGCCTGTACCAGCTCCAGCTGGAGAGTAGGCACGAGATATGTAGTCGGCACACATCGAAGGGTATGCACCAATGTTTATGACGCAACTCAGGTACTTCCAGGTACCCATGAGGGTACCGAAAAATGGGCCAAATGCCCGGTCAGCCCATACAACAAAACCCCCATTTCCTGGTAATGCTGTGGCGAGTTCTGCCGTGATCAAGGACTCAGGCACTCCCCAGAGAAAAGGAAATATAATGAAGCCAATTATGGCATAAAGCGGCCCGGCAGCCTCTATCGACTGCTCAGCACCATAAGGGCCGCCAGCAACTTCGAAATATATAAGGAATATCAATGGGATGAGTTTAAGCTTGTTGGAGCTGCACTTTGTGGTGCTAATTGGTTTTGGAATGGTGCATGATTTTCCGGATTCCGGTAGCAGGTTCGAACTGTCCGACTGTCTCAGTCCATCTCTTGGTTCCTTTTGGTCAATTTGGGATGGAGTTTGGATTTGATTTGATTGGAGTTGTATTTCCTGGGTTTGCATTTTGGGCAGGAGAGAGTAAGGAGCAGGATTGTGATGTGAAGTTTGGGGCTTTGGCCGTGAAGGCGAGAGGAAGTTTGAGAAAGAGAGTTTGAATGGGAATTTCGCCATGGTGTATTTATTGAGGTTATTTTATGGTTTATTTGGAATTATTCTGACCCAAAGTGGTACTATTTAGTGGGTTTCAGGGTGCAGGGGATGCCTTCTGTTGTTTTTCGTATATGACACTTGTTTCACCTGAAAAAAAAAACAGCTCTTAGCAAGGTTGTAATAAATGCATGTACCATGCAAAATGTGTAATGCATTAATTTATACTTTTCTTGATGTATAATTCTGTTAACAATTCAACAAACCTACATGCGGTTTGATACAAAAACATATACCATGAGCGTATCCATAATCATGTTACTCTAATTCCACCCAATTAACGCCAAATTAGCAAACACTATGTAAAATTTTAGCCACTTCTCTTAACAGACGAATTAATGAAATTGCCTTTAAATCATTCTTTTTTTATATAGGGCTCCCAATAACCCCAGGCCTTTAAATCATTCTACTTTCTAATCATCCAAATTTTAATGGTTTTAATCGATTGAGTAGGCTGTTCCTATGAAAAATGTAGCCAACTGCTGACGCCACCATTGTAAAAAAGGTAGAATTAAAGCAAAAATAAATAAAAAAAGTGTATAATCTCACTGTTAGTTTTTCTTGAAATGGTATAATTAGATTGAAAAGATTTGCTAATAAATTTGCTTCAATGTTAAAGTTTAGTGACCAAGATATAATAACTCTAGGAAAAAAACAACACCTTTTGCATGTGAGGTTGCTGGTTCGAAACTCAGATATAAAATCCTTTATAATATAATAGTTAAGATAAAAATTTAACCCTTATATTTAATCAAAAAAATATATAATAACTCTAGATTGGTTCATCGTTATATCACTGCGCTAAGTTCCCTCTGATATAAATAAAGTGGTAGCATAAATTAATTATAAGATCAGAACAACACAGTTCCAAAACAGAGTATAAAAAGGTACAAATTGTAATTCACTGTTCACATTGATTCAAAACAGTAAAATTAAGAACTTCACCATTATCCAAGTCATTTTGCATTTCTATTAAATAAATCAAAATAAATTACTTATTCTTTCTTGTAGAAAAATGTCTGTAATTTAATACAATTCATTTGAAACCTAAATTGAAGCTGAAATTTAATACAAGTCATTTTATCTTACTTTTCCGTATTTTTCCCTAAACAAAATTGAAGCTGAAAAGTTTATAAAGGATAGTTACTCTTCATGTATTCAAATACGAAAGGATGAAAACTAGAAATTCTATACTCTGTCGAAACAATAATGGAGTAAAATTTTCAATTTAGATTCCAAAGTGGATGTAACAGAGTTTATTTTTATTTTTTAAATTCAAATGATTTTATGTATAAATATTGAGAAAACTTACAACAGAACACAATTACGGAGCAACCAAATGTTGGAGAAGAATTGCAAGGAATTAGCCCGCCGCTAATTGTTCGATTAGTTCTTTTTTCTTCCTTTTATTAGTTGATTAATCAATCGATTAATTTTTTTTTTTTTGGATGATAGAGATTAGGGAGAGTTGGATAGAAAAAGGAAAACAATCCATGCTTTCCTGCGCTCGTATCTCTTATCCATTTCTTTTCTTGGAAAAGTTTGACACTTGACGTGTTGTCCCCAAAAAATTACGATTAAATTTTGCATCCTGAAAATGAGAAAATTTTTCTTCTGCACTTTAAAGCTTGAAAACTCTCGATCTATTGTCTGAGTTTCCTTCAACTCTTATGTTTGATCTTGATTTTTTTCTTTTCATAAATATTTTGTTTTCATAACCTCTATAATAATGTTTTGCTGAAATAAATACTTTTCCTATCAATATTTTGAATTTAGTATGACGATGTAATTGTGTGTTTGAATTTAGGAAAAATGATATGTATAATGATGATTTTTTCTGTACTCACAAATCAATTATTTTTATTGTTTTGTTGTTGTTGCATGTTCTTATATACATATCATTATTGGAATGAGAACTACAGAAGTTCAAATTAATATATTTGAAATTTGAATTTGATGCACAATTGCGACCTTCAATAATGCTAATAACTATAAAACATTATAGTAGTTTCGTCACCATTGAAGTGCATGTTTTTTAGTCTCCATTAAAATAAATAAACCATAAATAATGCCAATAACTATATAACCTTTATCAATTAATTAATAAAAATATATAAAAATATGTATAATAAATTTACATTAAATTATTAAGAAAAATTGAAGCTACTTAAACTAATTTGATATTCAAGAAGCACTTCATTCATATGCAAGCAAACCGAACGTAGAAGTGAGAAATATGATTATTTTGATTAAAGTTTCATCTCATTTCTTGAGCACAACAATATTACAGAGGTTGTGAAACTAAAATAAATCATGAAGATAAAAAATTAAGATAAAAAATAAGGGTTGAAGGATGTAGGGTATTGATAAATGTGTGCATCGTGCGTGTCACATGTGAGCATGTGACATATTCGATATGGAACGTGTCATGTCAGCACGTGTTCATATGTTTAAATATGACAAAAATTTTAAAAATTCAAACATCCACGTCTAAGACACGTGATACGTCTAACACGTTGTGCTAAACGTGTTCGTGTTAACACGTGCCAACACTTGTAACACTTACCAATTCAACAAATTTTAAATAAAATTGAGAAATATATAAGAAAATCAGAAAAATTAGAGTGGTTTTGATCATGAAAGATAAATTTGACGTACTATATTCAAAAATATCATACATATTAGAGTGACATTAGTCTCTAACTTCAATATTAGTCCAATCTTTTAAGTACACAATCATTTCAAAACTCTAATATGTTGAAGTATTTTATATGTATATGTGCATGTACATGTGTTAAACGTGCATATTCGTGTTCAACGTGTTAGACGTGCGTGTTTAGACGTGTCAAAATTATTCATATGTTGATCATGCACGTTTAACAACACGACATGTATGACTCGTGAACATATCACGCGCAGATACGTTCAGACCCGAACACTTATTCATATCCGTATTTATACATATTTCTATATGTATTTGACATGTTTATCATTAACCTAGAAGGATGTCTATTAAGCTTTTTTTTTTATGCGCCTATTCATGTTTTCTTGCGGATCCACGTCCATAGTCATCAATCATCAATCATCATTAAAGCAAAATTATCTACAGCCGGAGGAGAAAAAAATGCACATCAATTTTGAAGAAGAAATTAATCAAAGGCCAAGATTTAATTTAGTGTGCGCCATTTGATGGTGCCCATTAAAGCGTATCCCCCTAAAACCCATGGAACAGATAAAAAGTTATAATGTCAAGAAATATGAATTTTTGCAATTTAGTCCGTAGCTGAGAACTTCACAAATATATCAGGCATTGATCAAGTTTTGGCACCGAATGCGCGTACAATGGAACACGCCAAGATAAAAACAAACATATAAATATATCTTTTTTTTTTCAACCAAAATCCTAACTGTCCAGCAAAAGCAGGGAGAGCCAATTTAATCGTAATGTAAAAAAATTCGATCTGAGATGGGGACACATTTGGGTCCTTGCCTCCTTGGTGATTTCAGAATTCAGACATCATAATACGAATTCGATCTGAGATGGGGACACATTTGGGTCCTTGCCTCCTTGCTGACATCATAATACAAATTCGATCTAGCTGTATAAACTAATATAGGTGCGTGGACGGTATGTTTTCTACTTATTAAATTTCAAATTTCAAATTCTGTATTTAGAAGCCATGTAGCAATTAGATGGGTCAAACTAGAAAATCATTTTCCAATCCAGTAACTTAAGGTATTATTGTGTCGGATCGTCTTATTCAACGTCTCCATAGCAAAGAAGTACGTACACCATATATCAATTCTTAAATATTTGATCACATATTATTTTAGTGCAGTATTAACTGGAAAAATTGTACTATAGTTTGTACCAGCGGTGTCAAAATTTTATCTGACCCAATTCAAAATTATTCGAGAATAAATGAGTCAAATATGAATTAAAATTTTTTAATCTGTCATGGATCGGGTTGGGTACAAATCGACCTAATTCGACTGTTTAATTGTATTTTTGAATTTATTTTATAATTTAATACTAATCAAAGTTTATATACTAATTAATATTAATTATATGTTAATTAGTATTAAATTACTCAAAAAATATTAAAAGGTAATAAATATTAAATTATTTCATTTGAGTCTGATTGGAACAATCTATGATATGTTCGGATCAAGTCGAGTCAAAGAAATGTTCACTCAATTTTAAATGAGTCGGGTCAGATCAGACTAGATCATGATAAAAAAATAATAATAATTCGACTTGAATCTGATCCGATCTGATCCATTAACACCCTACTCTGTACTTATTATTTGCAACCGAAATATAAAATATTTATATTTCACTTGCTAGTTGAATCCACAATTTTGTTATGTACAATATGCAAAATGTTCGTTCCTTTTCCCTTTTTTTATTTTATAATAAGGAAGTTATGGTTAAAAAATTTCGTATAAGTAAAATTATGGATTATGAATAGTAATAATTAAAAATTATTAACATATCTAAAGTGCAATAAGAGCATCCGCATCCTACTGTCAAATTGATTTTTAAATTTTATTTGATAATTACCATTTTAATTTCGGGGATACAGAGACTAGACAAAATTAGATAATTGTCTAAATTTGACAGTACATTTGATAAGCCATATCAGCGGAGGAGCAGAAAACAAATTAATTACGACAGTGTTATTTTGACAATTTCATTCTATTTAGGGATGTCATGTTTAAAAGAGATTGTCAATTTTATGACGTGACATAAAATTTTAATTTTGACAATCGACATCAATACGGCTCTCTTTATAAAAATATGTTAAAATATATGATCTCTGAATTTGCAAAATATTTAACAAATAAATATTTGCGTAACAGTCTTACTGTACCTTATTTAATAAGGGAACTCCTAAATTGTATCTTGCTTATTTCGTACGAAAATTCTTATCTACTTCCGTAAACTTTTATTGTGGATGATTGTAGGTTCAAAGTTCACATAATATTTTTTTTTAATGAAAATTTAAATAGATGAGTAATCTTCATGTTTAATTTAAAGTGGTTTCTGCACCGTAGTTACACGTCAAAATGGGGACTTATTCGTACTTTGTAGCTAGTTGACTTAACTTTTGAACTATTAAATCCAGCACTGTATTAGAGCATATGTATTCTATTATCAAATTTATTGTCAGATCTCATTTAATAATTATCACTTGAATTTCAGAAATGCAGAGATTAAACAAAATTAGATGATTATCTAAATTTGATAGTTCATTTGACAAATCACGTCAACGAAGAAGTAAAATTAATTACGACAGTGTCATTTTGACAATTTTATCATATTCATGGATACCACTCTTAAAAAAAATGTTAATTTTATGTGGTATGAAATTATACTTTTGATAATCACCACCAATGTGATGCTTAGGTTCTGCTGTGGAGTAAGAGATTTGTCTATGACTTAATTTTGTTAGTTTTATATCTCTGCATATAAGTATAGTACATGCAAGGATATGCTTGGTCCGTGATGTAAAACTTTTGTTTATTTAATGAAAATGACGGTTGGCATTTCGTAAACCGGCCTAAATAAATATATATATATATATATATATATAAAGTCCGTGCGTGTTTTGGGAATTGAAAATCAGGCATGTTGTTATCATATTACCAAAATTGTCTACGATTCATGATGTAGCAACCATAATAAATTCTAAAATCATTTTCCTGCTGTTAGTTTGTCAACCATTCATCTCATCCACTGCCATAGAATGACCAGAAAAAAGATTAATTTTAATTGTCTATTTAATTCCAACATTCTTTTTTTTTATATATCTGAGTCCTCAAAGGCACTAAGGTCTCTATACAGACTATACAGATTATTTTTTTAAATCTAAATTTGAATCTAATAACCAACGTCGCTTTTCAGATTTTAATCTCAAATGTAGGATTTTGCATATAAACTTTGAGTTAGTCATTTCTTACACAAATTCAAATATTTGCAACTATCTGAACTAGAAATTCATCGTCCAATTTTATCAACTCATACACAAATAAATCACAAACTCACATCAAAATAAAATAATCATTAAAATTATAACACGATTCAAATTAGATCTTCATAAATATTAACTACATACTAGAAGAGAGTAAGCTTGACCTTCTACGAGATAATATATAATAGAAAATAGAAAAAATAAGATAAACGTGAGAGAAAGAACAAGACAAAGATTGAAAAAAATATTGATATTCCTGCCTCTATTTTGAACCGTCTTTTTTTTTTATTTTATCTTTTTTAATATTTTTTGAAGTTGTATGTTTCTAAAATTATGTTCTACTCTTTGTCTGAAATAAAATAATTGGAAAAACCTCCAAGTAAAACTCTCAGAGAATATAATAATCATCAGGAGGTTGTGATAAAAACTACACTGTGTTAGATCGTATGAGGATATGAACTAGATCTGCATGAGAACTGAGAAATACTTTTCTGGGTTAAGTCGCATATGGCCTTGCTATTGGGTCTTGAAAACGGGGGGAGTTCTAAGCTCTTGAAATCAAAAATGATTCCAAAGCATATTTTAACGTTTAGATCAACATTGAGATTGAAGTAAAATATGAATTGAAAATAAATTGTATCAAATTGGTGATTAGATGCTAATCTAATGATCAAATCATATCTTAGATCTAAAACTAACCTCAAGCCCTAGGGATTTCCCCTTCCTTGGGCCTCAGGGTCTTCATGGGGCCCATATGACTTCTAAACTTCATAATTTGATTGTTTCTTATTCGTTTTTGTTTTAAATTATGTCCAATTTATTTCTTTTTTTAAATAATTATTATAATTTTTTGGTTATATTTTTTAGTTCGACTGTATAATTTTTTTAAATAATTATACGATAATTTGGCACTTACAAAGAATAAACTATGCACGGTTTTCTTTGCGCGAAGGCGCCATTCGAGGAAATAAATGAAACGGATAAATCAATTAACATTGGATAAAGATTAAAGGAAAACCATTCTATCATAGGAAAGGATTACGACAAGGCGACCCATTATCCCCTCTGCTCTTTATACTAGCCGTCGACCCCCTACAAGCGATGATCCGAAAACTCAACGACGACCTAATCAACCTACCAATGGCCAGAACAACACTCTTCCAGTTTGCTGACGACACGGCCATTATCATGCCGGCTCATGCCACAAATATCAAAGTGATAATGGCTACATTGGACTCATTTGCTCGGGCATCGGGTCTCCAGATTAACCTCAACAAGAGCGGCTTCTTGCCAGTCGCTATCCCACAGCACCTCACACCAACCCTAACCTCCCTAATCAGGTGTGGCCAATTGTCAACGCCGATTCAGTACTTGGGACTCCCATTAACGTTGAAAAAACCACCAAAATCAGCCTACCTACCATTAATAAACAACGTTCAGAACAGATTTGAAGGATTCGGGGGGAAGTACCTAACACGAGCGGGCCGCACTGTCCTGGCCAACTCAGTCCTTAACGCGATTCCCTTACACTACATGCAGGCATTCCTCCTTCCCAAATGGGTCATTAATAGAATCAACAGAATAACCAGGCGCTTCATCTGGAAAGGAAACGAAAGCACATACTCAGGGGGTGATTGCTTGGTGGCATGGCCGAAACTAACACTACCAAGAACACATGGGGGCCTCGGAATAATGGATTTAGGCCTGCAAAATAAAACGTTGTTGACTAAATGGATATGGCTAGATGAGACGGATGGGACATGCTTATGGACACTCACGCTACGTTCGCTGCATCTATCCATAGGGGAGACAAACGAAGGAAATGATGATCACCTCTCCTACTTCTTAAAAGACCTAACAACGCTGCTGCCATACTACCAAGCATCAGTACAATTCAACCAAGAAGATGGAACAATCTCGTGGCGCTGGGGAGAAACGTTCACAGCGCGATCAATGTACAAGGTCTTCAATAATCCAGGGATTGAACAAAATCATCTAGCAAGGATATGGAAAATTGGGATCCCTAACAAAATAAAAATCTTCCTATGGCTCTTACTACAGGACAAGCTCAACACGGCGGAAAACCTACAAACCAAGGGATGGCCATCGACTCAGCCTTGTGTTCTCTGCAACAACGGCTCGGCAGAGACTAGGCTGCACCTATTTCAAAACTGTCGCTTCACTGCGGCGATCATTTCACGACGGCTCGGGGGAGCCACACGTCACGACGGCGACTTCATTCAAGGCTATGAAGAGGCATGGAGGTCCAACAAACAAAGAGCTTGGACATCGATCATGTGGAAAATTTGGAAAGAAAGGAACGCACGTATCTTTAGACAGGATCACAACTCAAAATTCCGGGTTCAACAACTCATTCAAGACAATATCGACATCTGGATGCGGGCATATAGTACCTAGTTTGGCAATACAATCTAGTTATTCAACATAATCTCAGGGTCTAGCTGTCCTAGATCTAGGCTATTGGGGTTATTTGGCTATATTGGATACAAAACCCACAATGTGTTCTAATTTTCTCAACTCTGTAACCTATGTAATCTCTTCTTAGTTTTTATTAATATAAATTTATGGTAGGCATTTCACCTACCACTTCAAAAAAAAAAAAAGATTCAAGGCCTTATTATGTGCCTCCATTTGAAAGGGAGAAGATAAGCTTTGTCATACATTTTGTTTCTTGTCGTATATTATGGTTTCTGGTCTTAATTTGGATGGATTCACAATCAGCTATATCAGCTGAATTGTCTACATTTAAAGAGAGAGTTTTCAAATGGATGTGAATGGAAACAGTACCTAACCATTGGAAATGGTCCGACAAATCTCGCCATATTATTAGGGGAAAAAAAAAATCTAGTTTTTTAAAATAAGAAATATTCACTACATATTAATCAATAATATATATCAAGCATGCTCGCTATTAATTAAGAAACGTAATATAAAAATTAATTAAGCAGAATGAAAATTGTTGAAGTAGAAGGGAATCGTGATTATGGAGAGCAGTGACTAAGTACCAGTCGGGTTCTTCTCAGTTCTCACTGACAACTTCAAATAAGAGGATAAAAAATAATTGTTTATTTACTTCAGGAAGAAGTTAACAGTACAAATTCTGCCGATGCTTTAACTAATTTTAAAATTGAAATTTATGTTATCTTTTCGTATTTCAATTTTTTTCAATGAATCTGACTGTATCGACTATAGAAGTGGAAAAATAAATCTTCATAGGGCCAAATTACATTGGTATGATCTCGGTCTAGATTTGTTAGGAAATCGATCTCAGATACTCTAAAGAAATAATAAACACAAAAACTAATCACTTGGTTGGATCTCGGTCTCTACATATCGGTTTCTAATCTCAAAAGAGACATATAAATAGAGATCCCAAATAATAATCATGTCATCCCTTCATCATTATCAGTAATTATTATGTCAGCGATATAAATGATTAACACCACAATCTTGCTCCCTCTTCTTTTGAAGAATAGTGTATGATCAACATTATTTGTCTGTACATAGCCATAGTTCTTCATCGCATCTGTAAAGCGTCCAAACCACGTTCTAGATGATTGCTTCAAGCTGTATAGCGTCTTCTTAAGTCCGCACATCTTTTTCTCTCCTTCATAGCAAAAACTAGGAGGAACGTCCATGTAAATTTCCTTCTTCAAATCACCATATAGAAACACGTTCTTCACATCAAATTGCTGTAAAAGCCACTCGAGATTAGCTACAATTGACAAAACAATTTGAATTGTGTTAAGTTTAACCATGGGAGAAAATATTTTCTGAAAGTCAATACTATATATTTGGGTGTATTCCTTCGTGATCAAATGTGTCTTATACCTTTCAATTCCCCATTGCTGCATTGTATTTGACATAATAGACTCATCTACATCCAATGAATTTTTTTCACTCGGTAAATTAGTAAGTTCCCATGTGTTATTTTTCTCAAGGGCTTTCATCTCCACATTCATTGCATCAACCCAGTTTTTATTTTCAATCGCATCTTCAAGTATTTTTGGTATGATATATGAGGATAAATGGTTTGCAAAATCATTAAGCAACTTAGGTAAATGTTCAGTTTTCACAAAATTAGTCATTGGATATTTCGCATCACGACTTATCCCACCATCTAGGACATACCCCTTTGATGGTACACCTTGATTACTTCTTGGTTGTAAAGTATAAATCGGTTCAGAAATACTTATCCCTGGTACACCCCTGTAGATCCTAGCTCGAGTGATGATTGTATTATTTCTTCATCTTCACTTTCCATATTTATCCAAAACTTCACACTAGATGATGCTTCTTCATTTCCACATGAACTTGTGTCTATTCCAGCTCTTACTTGGCTGCCACTATTTTGCTCTGACACATGAGCTGAGTCGGTTCAGTCAAAATCGTTGGTTTGCTGCACTATATGAACAATCTTTCTGTCTGAACTGTTGGTACCAATATCAATCAAATCAGAACTGCTAGTACCAGTAGTGTTTAGGTCACCAGTAGCCTCCACGAAACCAACTACATATTGAATTAGTATGTGATTCTCTAGAGATGGGTTCAAGCACAAAAAAACTAAAATTAGTTTGTTCACTCAAATTTGATTCTCCACTATCCCCTGAACTAAATTCTGGTTCATGAAATATAACTCTTTTTAAGAAAAAAATACATCCATAGTGGTATAGATACACCTCTTTGTAAGATTATAACATTTCTACCCCTTTTGACTCATAATGAACCTTAGAAACACACACTTCTCAAAAAATGGTTCTAATTTCGATCCTCCTGTCTTTTATATGTGAACATATACACTACATTCAAATATTCGAGGTTCAAGATTGAGAATGGAAGGAATAGAAACTTGTGTAGCTAATTTTTGGTTTAAAATCATTAGATTTGGTTGAAATATGATTCATAAGATAAACAACACAGATTACTGTTTTATCCTAAAAATTGGTGGACACCCTACTCTCATAAAATAAGGCTTGGGTTACTTTAAGAATTTATCTGTTCTTCCTCTTAACAACTTTATTTTGTTGTAGAGTGCCGACACGGATAGTTTAGTGTAAAATTTTATTTTCCCTAAAAGAAGAACGCATGTTGTTATTAACAAACCTGCCTCATTGTCACTTTTGAACATTTTGATTAATTTTCCAGACTAGGTTTTAACTAGGGGTGTCAATTATCGACCCGATCCGACCCGACATGATTCGAAAATAAATGGGTCGGGTATGAATTTAATTTTTTTGATCCGAATTGGATCTGGTCGGGTTCGGGTCAACCCAATCCGACCCGAATAATTATGATTTTTGAAGTAATCTTATGATTTAGTACTAATTAAATCTTAAATCTACACTAATTATATATTAATTAAGATTAATTATAAATTAATCAATATTTAATTACTTAAATTTTATAAAAATAATTAATAAATATTTAATTATTTTACACGGATCAGATCAGGTCGACTCGTGACCCAATCGGGTCAGATATGGGTTAAGATTTTTTTACCCGAATTTAATCGGGTCGGGTTCGGATCAAGTCAAAAATAATAATAAAATAATATTATCCGACCCGACCCGACCCATTGACACCCTTAGTTTTAACCATTTTATGAAATTCCATAATAGTTTGAAATACTGTACTTTTCTCTTTTAACAAATACAGTCAGGTCACATGAGAAAAATCATCCATAAATAAGAAATACCAACGACATCCAGATTTTGACACTAACGATGAAAGTCCCCAAACATTAGTATGAATGATGTCAAAAATAGAGAAACTTTTATTCAAACTATCTGGATAATTATTTCTATGGTGTTTGATCTGAACACAAATTTCACAAACAAACTCTTCATTATTTAACCCTACAAATAAATAACTGTGGTAAAAATTGCTCATATACTCGAACTAGGGGTGTTCCAACCTCCTATGCCATAACCACACCTTATTTTTCAAATTATCATCCTTCACATGACATGTTTGACCACGCTTTAAGTCTTCTAAGTAATACAATCCACCAAGTTTAATATCATGGCCCAAGGTCTCCTTCGTGAGGGTGTCCTGAAAGATACAGTGAGTAGGAAACATTAGAAATGTACAATTTAGTTCTTCCATTAACTTTTCCTCTGAGATAAGTTTTGTAGATAAAGAAGGAACAATCAAAAGTATTTTTAAGAATCTATATGTCAGATAAGTGTATATCTCCAGTATGTATTACAGAAAAATATCATATTTGACATTCAATATTCCCTTCTTAGTCATTAGTTTTTCTCTAAAGATGTCATATCTTTCAAAGGTCAAGTAAGTAGTAGTCCCGAAATCAGTACTTTCAGGGCTTATGTGCTTATTTTCAGGTCCAAAATGAAGAAGGGATGGGGAGAAATTCTTACACAAGTCCCCACAGTTATCAAAAATACCTGCATTATCCCTTACTGGCCCTTTGCTACCTGTATAATAATTTTCAGCATGTTTACTAGTAGCTATAGCTATTGCACTCTGCTATAATTTTGAATTTCACCAGATCCACTTGCACTTAATGATGTGTGCATACCAATAGTAGGTTGGAAACACAAACCGATCACACTGCCAGTTGCTAGTGCCTTCCCTGTTGGCTGCCCATCTATTTGAACAGTACTAGTAAGTTCTGACGTTGCTGCTGTATATACTTTAGGAAAAGGGGAGTTCCTATGTCCATTGGACCGAAAATGGTTCAATGAGTCGGTTCTCACCGTTAGATTTTTGATCTGCACGATTCTCAAAACCATGATAAAATTTAAGTACGAATCATAACATAAGTGAATGGTAGATTTTGACATCGAACTAAAGCTAGGTCCGATGCCCATCGGAACTCCCCCTTTCGCATATACTTTTCCTCGATCTTGCTGCTTCTTCTTCCACCAATATGGGTAGCCAACTAATTCAAAGTACTAATCTTTCGTGTGTTTTGTTCCCCCACATTAACTGCACTTGAGTCGAGATTTGTCAGGAAGGCAAAATTTTTGTTGTTAGATGACCTCACCTTCTAAGATCTGAACCCTCTGGTTGCTAGGGCAATTTTGTGCTTTGTGCTCCTTTGATCATTATACTTTGACGAATTACCTCCCTCCTTACAATATCATAGGCTTGCTGAACATTAAAAAATAGACAAATTGCACCATTTGTGTCCTTACCCCATCCAGAGCATCATTTAACCCATCCAAAAAGATATATACTCTTTATTTCTGAATGAACAAGTGAAATTTCTCAATATCCACAGCATACTTATTGGATTGGGGTCCTAAAATCAATTTTCTGTCATAATTTTTAGAGCTCGTCAAAGTATGCTTCAATCACTTGCCCTCCTTGTTTGATCTGGTTGTCTTGTCTGTGAAGTGCATGAAGATGTGCCTCATCCCCACCATCATGATAGGTTGTAGCGATTGCTTCCCATACATCTTGCGCAGTAGGGTACTTGATGTAGTTCCCCTTAATCGAGTCTCGAGTGAACTTATCAACCACCCCTTCACGACTACATCATCAGTTACCCATCTGTGATAAGCCGCATCAGTTACAACTGGTGGAGTCAGTTCACCCGTGAGGTGTCTTAGTTTTTCGCGACCACATACATACATCTCTACGGTCTGACACCAAAATGAGTAATTTTGTGTCGTCAAACCTTGCATCAATGGGATTAGGATATGTATTCCTCTATGTTACAACTAGTTGATGCATAACTTGAGTTGTCGATGTTTGGGAAGTGCTCATGGAGGTTGTTTGCATATGTGTCGTTTGAACCATCGTCTTCGCCATGTGCTTAATTAAAGTAGTCGTGTCAATTTCTTCTTCCTTAGTCTCATCTTTTTTTCTCATTTTCTTGCGCCATTTGTCACAAGCCTAAGTGTAACTCCTTAGATCGTACAGAGAACTGAGGGGGACAAGAAGAACTCTGATTCTCCTAACTATATCAATAGATTACACCTGTGCTCTGTTACCATGATAACATTAGAGAAATCAAGAATAAGATAAAAGAATTCGTGTTAACATCACAAAATATATTTTCCCAACTTATCTTCTCTTATTACAAACTAGAGCAGTACAATTATTATATCTTTTGAGTAAAGAAAAATAATATATCTTCATAATAGAAAATAATCTAACATAATTGATTACTGCCTTAGTACTGTAGCTAAGATATAAAGGAAATATACTTCCTTATTAGTGAAATACAACCCGAATTTCCTGCCTTCTAACACGATGATCCTCTCACAATAACTATATTGAATTTGTCTACGAATGAAATGACTTTGACTAAAAAAGAAAGAGAGAGTATGTAGTTTGACCTCGGAATGGAATGAATGAATCAAGTCCTTAAATAATTGAGAGACTTTTGAGGTTTTAGGTTCCAAAGTTTTTGCACAACTTTTGTGATCAAGGATCCAAAAACTTAATATATGTTAGCTCTTTCTGTTTCTAAAAGAAAGAATAGCTTTGGTTAAATGTCTAAGCAAAAGATAATGGGTCGGAAATGGAGGCAGGATCCTGCTATGGATAATCACAACGATTCAAGAAAGATTAAATGGTCCAGATTTAACTAATAGAGGGTGAATTTTATTTTTTATTTTGGTGAACCCGACCTGTCATAGACACAATGACAATATCCTACCATCATACCTATGACAGGGGATGTGAATCCGGCCGGAAATCATAATATAATTAGACGCAATTATTTTGAACATACCGTTGGTGGGGATGCATTACAAGTTTGAACCAAGATGTCTATGTGAACCACCAATTACTATATACTAATTCATTGTTCAAAGTTCCTTATTTTAAAATCTAGCAATCTAGCAAGTTGCTGTTCCATCCATTGCAGAAGAGTAGAAGACAAATTACACAATAGTATAAACTATGGAGTAATGTGCACAGTAGTATTGGCTTTTTATACTCCACACACCATACTTTATAGCCATATAACGGCATCTTAAAATCATGCATAGCATTTTTCACATGTTGCGGTCTTCGTAGGAAAATAAATGAAATTCATTTTGTTTGTCTACCCACTGCGTTTTAAAAAGTTTACTGTGGTTCACATTACACCTCAAGACACCCTTGCTGAAGAAAAGCAGAAAAAAATCAAAGATTGCTGCTCCGAGTATCAGCATTTAAGAATCATAAGATTCTATGGAAAAAGATACATTTTTTATATATTTGAGGATTTTGAATCTGATGTAATATAAATAGTTCTACTCTATATGATATAATACTGTTCAGAAGGAGAGAACTCAAGGAGCAACTGAATTGGTACTTTCTATACATATATATATATTAGAAAGTTCGATTTCCGACGAAAGACTTCTATTTGAAGTCCTGGATACTTAGAATCGTTGGCTCGGTAATAAGAGAGATCTATTATATATACAGGAAAACATAAAGTCGAATACAACAATTGTTCGATGATATTCAAATATCGAGCATGCATTCATGTATAATGCTGCATTGTATTGAAATTGATGATACTAAAATGAAGAAATTCAACAACATCCAATTGTCAGTTGCTCAGTTCTTGACTTCTTGTGCGACTTCGTACTGCATTTTGTTGCAAGAAATAATTTCATAGCATACCCTAAGATACAGTTCCTGTTAGCAATATTATTATTGCAATTAATTTCTGAAATTATTTCAACCTTTAATTTAATCACTTTTACTATGTCAAAGTATTTGACCGTTCAAGAAGGTTATTGCATGTCTTATTTACTGGATGCATGAAATCAATTAATTGTACACAAAGCAACCAGTAGCATTTGCTGTATCAATAAGTATAAACGGTCAAATCTTTTAATTTGGCCCCGTAACAGCCGAATAAAACATTTTCATATTTAAATTTTTATATTTATAGTATTTTAATAAAAAAAACTGTTAATTTCAAGTTTCAGCTATCTCATTTGTTTTTAGCGTATAATTCGATCCATAACCGAATCTTCCTTTAAATTACACTTGTTCCAATTTAATGTAATAAAACTAGAATTAATTCGTAACTAGAATATTTTAATATAATCCAGTTTATTAAATAATTGATACAGTTCTAATACATAAAACTCTTTACAAATAAGTACATTACGCCAAATTCCAAACTTAAAATTTACAAACAGATTTTATTCATTTAAATGAGACAATTTTTTCTCTTTGATGCTCTTAGCATAATCCTCTTTGATAGATCGAAACTTCTGGGAATCATGTGAAGATCTCCAACAACTTCATCTCTAATTCCAAGCACATTGTATTCCGGAATACATACTTACAATCATAGAATGAACAAATCAAATTCTCACCTTCGAAAATGAAGCTTGCCCTGCCCTGTTTCTCTATTTGCAAACCAACTAAAAAAACACAAAAATTGCAAGATAACTATTCTGCTGCCAGCTAAGCAATATCTAATCACACATCCCTAATCAATTCAGGTACAGATGGACGGAAACCAATTTCTGTGCTGCTATTCTTCATCAACTTCTCTCGACGGAATCTCCTGAAGTCAGCTAATAACCCCACGTCCACATCTCTTTTCATTTTCTCAGCCAATCTACATAAAACCTGCATTCACAACTCTTAAGAAAGGAACAGAAACATAGAGCCCCCCAAGAGAGATTTAAATCTTTGATCATCCTTCATGATACTGTTCACAGAATTTCCAAGTAATTTGTACTGTTATGCCAAACAACATATTTGCATAGATGAAATAGGTTGGTAGTGCAAATATGTTTTGCAGGCTTGACTAAAATTCCTATCAATGTTGATAAAAAAACACTTTAGTGAAAGCAAAAGAATAGAAGGAAATAAAACAAGTCGTAGATTTCGTACCGATTCAGCAACTCCTCTGAGGATATTATCCGGAACCAAAGCAAGTGTTGGGGGAAGAATGCAACTAATGCTAATCTCAAGATGTCCTTTTAAGCGACCAGTGCCTCCTTTTCTCTCTGGGTAAAGTAAACCTTTCACGCCTAGTGAAAATTTGCTCGGCTGGTATGCCCTCTCTAAGCCTTGAAGCTCCCATTTGATCTAAACAAGCAAGTACACAAGTAACTCAACACGGCGATTTGAATTCTCTTGTGCAAAGTGGTTCCAGTTAATGTTAACTGTCTTTCTCTTAAGAAAAAGAAGAAGAAGAAGAAGAAAATAGTGGAGTGATCATATTACAACTTGGAGCTCGAGTATGCTTGTGGTGTCTTGTGGGACCAATGGCGGGTACCCCTCGCCGTGTGATTTACAACTTATTCTCATGACAACAACTGGATTGACAGTTAGGAGAAGGAACTGGAGAGGTAACATCTGAATCCTCCATTCCCCCTGTGGACACATTCAACTTCATATTTTGCTTCTTTAAAAGTATAATCCAAGTTCATATCAAATAGTAAAAATTTCAATTTTCTATATGCTTTAAATAATCCTAACTCATATGAGAGCAGTGTTACTCTCCACAAACTTCTTGATTTATCCATAAAATGCAAGTCATTAGCTTTGTTCCCTTCATTCTGTTTTTGCTGAGAAGGCTCCAGCACAGAAATAGATAACAATATCATCCCAAATTTCTGACAAAGACATCCGCTGTCAAAATTTTATTTACTAAATAAGCTCACAAGTGAACTGATGAGCTTTTCTTTTAAATAAATTGTGAGGTCTTAAACAAATGCTGTATGACATACATATACTTCTGATGTGTAAGAGAGTTACTGATTCATTCTTGTAAAAAACTAAAAATTAAAATGAAGGACTCCGTATCTCACCTCATTAAGTCTCTCGCTCCTGCGTTCATCTGGAAACATTGCCTTGAAAATCCTTGGCCGGTCATGGAGATATTCATCAAAAGTGACCTACATAGTGTTCTCTTAGAATGAACTGTCCAGAAATAAGCATCAAATTAGAACAAATGCCGGTAATAACTTACACCAGGTGGTTCATACAGTGGTATGTCAGTTGAAATGCTAGCGGAATAAGTCACGATTTGAGCGGAAGAATAAGCACGAGCAGCTGGATCGGTTCCTCTTTTCCGGAGAAAGGGATAATTTCGAACATGTGGAATTGCTATTCCAATTCCCTTCCAGCTATTCCTCCATGTACGAACTGCTAACCTTCTGTCAATCTCGCCTTTTTCTACGAGCAAGGTGCAAGTGATATGCATTTAAAAATTGCTGGTTCGAAGCATGAATTATCAAAAATTTAGGGGCTTCGATGCATATATACTTACTATCGCCTCCAAGCAACGGCAGAGAACGTCGGCAGAGCGTGCAAGCTGTGGTGGATGCTTCATTCATCTCTCTCTCTCGCTCGCTCTCGCTTTCTCTGGCTGTTTCAATCTCTCAATCTAGGGAAAGTAAAATACAGATGGAGAAATTCAAGCCACACACTAACAATTCTGTTTTTCCTTCTGATAAAAAAAAAAAAAGAAAAAGAGATGCCTTTAGCTGGTTGCGGGCCCGGGTGTCTGTCACTCTGTCTGTTAGAACTCTCCGCTCTCACATGTTATTTCTTTTCTTTTTTTGGATAACTCGATTCCTTGAACATTCTGTTCCGAGCGCTAAATTCCGCACGGTGCAATAAGTAACTGACATCAGGGCCCACGTGATTGAGCGACTCTGTTAATCTTCACCCCTATCAATCGTTGCCTTCGGCCTTTGCTTTGGGTCAGTGTTTAGTGTTTACAAATTATAATTCTTTCCTCAACGTGCTGATAGCTGAAGTGAAAGAATACATAGTTTCTCATATTTTAGACTTTCTTTTAACTGACCTAAGATCAAAATTACAAAAAGCTGTTTGGATTTGTGATTCCTACATTTTTTTTTTCTGTTGGACATAAATGCATTGAAGGGATGGAAATGGTTTGAAAGTAAATAATTTCTGAATTTGTTTTGGATCAAAAAAAATTCTGAAGTTGTTGATATCACTAAATAATTCTTGTGACAGTATTTCAAACGGTTTGCAAGAATCTTAAAGTGGATTGAATGGTCCTGAAAAGAATATAATGAAGTGGACAGATTTCTTGACAATGGCTATTTTGATAATCTTAACAATAAACTTTAATAAATTCGAAAAATATCAAAAATAGAAAAATAATTGTAGATACATTTTGAATTATAGATTGATAGTGCTTCAAATTTCATGCAATGCAATTATTGTTTCATAGAGTTATAGTTCATTAGAGACCAACAAAATTTTATGCAATTTATAATGATTCCAATTTAACTATCTTTGAAAGATTATCAAATGGAAATTAAATTATATCAATTTGAAACACTCAATCTATAAATTCAATAATATATCTATAAATATATTTTTTAAATTTTTTTACTTATTTAAAGTTTTAAGTTCAAAACTTATTAAAATAATTATTGTCAAGTTATTCCTGCCCTAAAATGAAATGGTACCAGGGTTTTGGTGTACACGGGTCGTATATGTTATAATTTTGCGCCTGTGAGATTGGAGTTGAATATAACATACATCTTTCAATGCGATCTTATTTTTCTCAAAAAAAAAAAGTATCATCTTAATTAACAAAAATAACAAAATCAGAAACCAACGTTATTCCGCCCATCCGCTAAGACATCAAGACAGCTTGTCTCATTCTATTTTAATTTTCTGCTCTGAGTTATTTCGTTTTTTAGTCATTTCGTCTTCAATTTAATCGTATAAATTGAAAGACAAAAAAATGACAAATTCAAATCGAAAGCAAAATAAAAGAGAACTACTTCAAAGTTCAAACTAATATACAAAAATAATAAAATTGAAAGCATAAAAAAATTTCTTACTTCGATTCTAGTGACCACATATATTCATGCTCTTCTTTAACAGAATATAGTTCAAACTAATATACAAAATTAGTAAAATTGAAAGCATAAAAGAATTTCTTACTTCGATTCTAGTGACCACATATATTCATGCTCTTCTATAACAGAATATTTACACATCCTCATTTTATTTTTTATTTTTATATAAAAAGATGTCATCCAAATTAACATAGTTTAATTCGAAAATTCAATTTATAATTGTTATTAATAAAATAGTTGCTTATGACCTTCCATGCTCAAAGAGAAAAAAAAAAAAAGAAAAAAAGGCAAACGTGTCTCTGTTGTGAACAGAAGACAACTCTAATTACCTTTGTCGTATTTTTTTTTGTAACTCAAGATATTCTTAGTTAGCATTCATCATTAACCTTAAATATTAACATTTCATTGGAAATTCTATCTGTTATATCTGATTTCTGCAATCATCTGCAATTTCTAAAATTCACTATTGTAAACTTTACCATAGATTAATTGCTGGAACATAAATCATCAGATTCGAATCTCATCTTCTTTGTGAGTCTGTGTCACTTGGAGCTTTTAGGTCAATCTTTTTTTCAAGTGCCTCCACAGATCTGTAAAAAAATTATAATTCATTCGATATTTAATTCGGTTTTAGCACACGTTCAGCTTAATTTAAATTTAATTTAATTTGAAATTCATTTAATTCAAATTTAATTTAACTCAAATTTGATTTGATCTGTTTGCAGCCTAGACCACTCTAGTATGACATGCTTGGTTGCTTTTACTATAGTTACATGACTCACGTTTTATTCATGAATAATTCATAAATAATTTATTTTTTATCTATAGCGATGTTTTACGAATAATTATCATTTTAATATATAATATATTTTTTGATAAAAAATATTTTATTCATAAATATAACATATTATATATTATTTTAATTAGAATTTTCTATTTTTAAATATTTTTTAAAATTTTAAAATTTTAATATATATTTTATTTATATTATATGAAAAGAAAAATTATATCTATATTATATTGAAATCATGAATTTTTAAGTGGGAGTAAGGTAATACAAAATGGCAGTATGGAAAATACGAAAATACATCTGAGATATACAGTAAATTTAATTAATAATTATATTATTAATGAATAAGAATAATCTAATGGTGGCAATAATCTCAATTATAGAGAATTTTATAATTTTGGGGTGGCAAGTCTCTTAAAATTAATTATTCATAACCGTTTTGGGTGGCATATTTTTTATTTTTTTATTCATAACTGAATAATAATTGTCAGTTTAATATATAATATATTTTTTTGGTCAAAAAATATTTTATTCTTAAATAAAATATATTATATATTATTTTAAATAGAATTTTCTATTTTTTAATATATTTTAAAATTTTAAAATTTTAATATATATTTTTTTATATTATATGAAAAGAAAAAGCATATCTATATTATATTAAAATAATGAATTTTTAACTTTATCGAATAATTTCTAAATTCCGAAATTGTTAGTATGGCTTTACTTGACAATTTACAACAAAGAGAACCATACAATATACGTATCATTCGATCCAGCCTTTTGTTTGTCCAACTTGCTCAAGTCTCTGCGAAGGGAAAATGAAAAATTTATTTGCCTTGCTCTTTACAGAACAATCTCATTTCCCGACTGGTTCCGATCTATTGAAGCTTCCATGAGTGGAAAGAGCGCGGGCGACGGAGAGAGCGGCGGTTCGTCGGGGGCGTCGTCGTCTCTCGATGCCTCGGAGATGGAGGAGAGGAAGAAAGAAAAGGCACGCGTGAGTCGAACATCTTTGATCCTGTGGCACACGCACCAAAACGACGTCGCGGCTGTGCGGAAGCTGCTAGAAGAAGATAAGGAACTGGTCAACGCGCGGGACTACGATAACCGCACGCCTCTCCACGTGGTCGCCCTCCACGGCTGGATCGACGTGGCACGGTGTTTGCTGGAACATGGTGCTGTCGTCAACGCACTAGATCGATGGAAAAATACTGTAGGAACAAATCCTTTCCTCTTGCTTTTCCTCCCTCTCCCTGTTGTGAGATCTAGCCCTTTGATTTGATGAATGAATTTTCAACACAATCCATCTTCTCTGAAAATGTCGTTTGGGTTGGGCCCTAAGTATTGAAAATTTTGGTAGTCTTCTTTCAGTGTATTTACAGCTGAAAGAAAGAGAAATATACAGATGCAACTATAAATAGCACGGTGACTGACGTAAGATAGAGAATTTCTCGGAGAGAACAGGGATATAAGATGTTTCAAATATAGCTAATCTGGGATATTAACTTTTTTGTACACACTTTCGTTATACTTTCCAATTTAGTATCTTAAATGTTTCAGCACATTTTAATGCCTGATTGGAGTTAGTTTGTTCTTATATATATTCTTTTCTGACAGCCTCTTGCAGATGCAGAGGGCGCAAAAAAGAACGAGATGATTGAGCTGCTAAAAAATTATGGTGGTCACTCATTTGTATGTCATACAGACTCTGATTTGATATCTTATTTAAGTTGGTCAATCTTTGTTATTGCTAATTTATGTTAAACACATTGTTGTCAAATTAAAGAATTTAAAACTTCAGCTCTGGAGGGTTTGGTCATTTCATGTTTGATAATTCCCAATCCAAATGTGGAATATGTAGCCTCCTTAACTAATAAACACTTCTGATTTGTTTGGAATAAACACTCTGATGGATGTTTTCAGAAACCTCATGCTGGGTGACCGATTTCAGTAATGGTTATTTCCATTTATTTGTGCTGATATATAAGTCACGAACTTGTAGTTGTTCCAGGTTGATTCTGGTTGCTTTTTGGTTCTTTCTTTACTTTCTTATTTTTGGGCTATTGGTTTTCAAATGAATCTGAATATTACATGTCTACAATAAATACAGGAGTGTGCAAAACCTCTAGACAATCCCAGTACTTGCACAAACAGAAAACAAGTTTCAGTTCCTTTAGAAACTTGAAAGTATACGATGAACACAATATATCATTTGATAGTGTTGTTAGATTAATTTATCAAACAATACAATGCAAATAGAATTTTCTGGGTAAATGATTTAATTCTTATGCTATGTTGTAGCATATCAATGTTACTATTGCGGCATTTTGAATACAGGGACAAAATGGAAGCCATTTTGAGCCAAAGCCAGTCCCACCTCCTTTGCCTAACAAATGTGACTGGGAAATTGATCCTTCTGAGTTGGATTTCTCAAGTTCAGCAGTTATTGGAAAGGTTTGCCACTTCTAAGTCGAATTTATTTCTTTCTTTGAGTTTTTTTTTCCCAATTTGCAACTTACATCATGACAATTATTTAGCAAACAGGGACAAATGCATATATTTGCAATTAACAATCAGAACTTTAAATTACCATCACAGAAAACCAGGCTTTATATCCATGTGATGGAAAAGAATATTTTACTTCAAGGACTCAATTCTTGCTCTTCTTCCTATTTTATATCAAGAAAGAAGAAGAAAATAGAACATTTCTCTGCCACTCACAATAGCCCTTTGTTTCAAGCTGAAGTAGTACTAAGCATCAGATGCTTTTTGGAAGTCGCAGGGAATTAATTTTGTGGTTATAATTTGATGATGCATCAAGGATTATTAATTTCAGACCATTGAAAATTTTGAGTCACTTGTTGTACGATGAAACATACAACAAATCTCATCATTTCTTACAGACATGATTTTTGGATTATACAGAACATGCCTATAACTTTTTTTGTTTCAAATTTAACCTTCATTTTTGAAGATTGTCAAGTGATTGCCCCTCTTGTTTGAATTTGAACTAAAATGAAAAGGTAAGGAGTTTTTGGTTTGGATCAACTTATGTATCATTTTAACAGTGGCGGAACAATGAGAAAGAGCTTTGAGGTTTTACTAGATGTGTTGGATATTAATCTTTAATTAGACATACTATTTGTGTATATTTCGCACATTTTTTATTTTTTTCCCTTTTGTCCTTGTAGTTATTATGTCAGTCTTATATAAGTAAAAAAACGTATTGCAGGGTTCCTTTGGTGAAATTTTGAGAGCATACTGGCGGGGAACTCCAGTGGCAGTAAAGCGCATCCTTCCCTCTTTATCAGATGACAGATTGGTGACGTAAGTCATCTATTTGAAATTGAATGGATTTGTCTTGAAATAAGGCAGATTTGAAATTAACTTAATCAGACTTCAAGATTGTCGCCTCATTAATGTATCCAATTAAAAGGTTTTGCTTGCTGCATCTTATTCACATCCAATGCATGTAAAGTTGTTAACCTTGTTTTTTTCTATTATTGCAAGTAAATTCTTTTTTCTTTTCAAACGATTTATACAGCCAAGATTTTAGACATGAAGTAAACTTGCTTGTGAAGCTACGCCATCCTAACATTGTCCAATTTCTTGGAGCAGTTACAGTGAGAAAACCACTTATGCTAATTACTGAGTTCCTTAGAGGAGTAAGCAAAATTTTCCTATATAAACATATACTAAACCATACATCTCTAAATAGTTCTATAAATTTTACTTTCCTCAATCTTCTTCAGGGTGATCTGCACCAATATCTGAAAGAGAAGGGTGCACTTAGTCCATCAGTTGCTGTTAATTTTGCTTTAGATATTGCCAGGTATCTTTTATGCTTTGCATACCCTGGTGCCGTTGTATGTAATGTACTTGTGGAGATAATTTAGTAGTTAGGAATAAGCACCTTGAGTTTTTTTTTTTTTTGAAAATTCCCTGCTGGCCCTAGTTTTTTCTGTAATTCTTGCTCTAGAAAATGGGGAAAAAGAAAATACAGAACGCCCCAATACTAGAGTTAGCTGGGACTCCTCTGTGTAGCCTCAATCCTTCTTCTCCTCATTCTATAGGGGCATGGCTTATTTACATAACGAGCCTAATGTCGTTATCCATAGAGATTTGAAACCAAGGTACTGTTTGTTATTTGCTCTTTGATTATTTTTATGCTCTCTCAGCTCTGCATGCTGCCAGAGTTAGCTGAACTTAATTTTTTTGTCATTTCAGAAATGTTCTTTTGGTGAACTCTAGTGCTGACCACCTAAAGGTTGGTGACTTCGGATTAAGCAAGCTAATAACTGTAAAACATGCTAATGACATCTACAAATTAACTGGAGAGACTGGCAGTTGTAAGTCTTTTAACTGTCGTAGTTACTTTTTGATAGGTTTTACATGTACCCTGATAAAACTTTTCGAATATTGAATAATGCTCCTTTATAATGTGAATTATCAAGTGTACTTGAGAACAAATTGTAGTGGGATGCTCCTATCATTATCTTGGTTGTATATTCGCTTAAATTGCCCATGTTCACAATTCAAATTTACTTCAATTTTGATCAACAACTTAAGTTAAATTTTGATAAAAAACTAAAGCTAAAATTTAAAAGAAACTATTTTATGCTCTCAAACAAACAACTAGACCTAGCCTTTGCAATATTCTTGTAGTTTTGTGACTCTTTTTTTAAATCACTTGAAAAATAAGAAATTGACCCTTTTGTGTTAAGAGTATCTAATAAAAATAATGGGTTGACCCAATTGATCCACCAAGCATTATCTGTACCCCCCCCCCCCCCCCTTAACGAGACAAAATGAGTTTCACACTTGTAACGAAAGAGCGTAATACTTGGAGAGGGAAAAAAGAAGCTCGAAACTCGAAATAGAAAAACTTCCTGTGAGATTGGTATGGACTAAATGTTACCCAAGTTCTGATATTAGTTCCATTTCTAAATAAGCTCTCTCTCTCTCTCTCTCTGCATCAAGACCGATACATGGCACCTGAAGTTTTCAAGCACAGGAGGTATGACAAGAAAGTTGATGTATTCTCTTTTGCTATGATATTATATGAGGTAATATTTTATTTTATATTTTTTTCTTACAAAGCAAACTGATTGGTCAATGACGTCACTACCAGTCTACCACTATATCATACTGAAGCATGATTATGTTTATTTTATTTTTAAATTTGGAAGATGATTGAAGGGGACCCACCACTATCAAACCATGAACCCTATGAAGCTGCTAAATATGTGGCTGGTGGACGTCGTCCCACTTTTCGTTCAAAAGGATTTATTCCTGAGTTGAAAGAGTAAGTTCATCATAGCATTGTGTTCTCACTTCTCAGCATAACTGTTGAGATATTGCATGCAAAATACCTGTATGGTTTGAAATTTCGTCCATAGTGTGTTTTGTAATATTTGTATCCTTGTCAATCAAAACCTACCTCCAGATTGTTGTCAGATTTGGCCTATATCAGCTGAACCAAACAGAATTGAGTGTATTATGACTATATGTTTATAAAGTCTATATATGAGAACATGAATCCTCAAGCCCAATATTTGTAATTGAGATCTAGTTAGGTTAATCAAGTATGCATTTTGATTTTTTGGGTTACTGACATGAGCACGAGCTAGCATGTTTACTTACAAAATCTCAACTATACTGTTTTCATTAATGATAACAGCTTGATTGAGCAGTCTTGGTCGGCTGACATGAACGTAAGACCATCTTTTCTGGAGATACTGAAGAGGCTTGAGAGAATCAAGGAAAGCTTGTCATCTGACCATCACTGGCATAATATTTTCTCCACGTAGATTAACTGCTACTGGTGGTTTGTTTTTATGATGATTGAGTGCATTATATTGACTCGTGGATAAGTTAAAATGTACAAAAATTAGAATAGGCTGCTTGCTGAGGCCATAATCCATAGCTGCTGTGAAAAAATGCTCTAGAAATCCGGAGTTGCTATGGCTTCTCATTGTATCAATTCAATGTATTCCAGTCATTTGATTATTGCATTTCAGATAAGAACAAACTTGTTTTTTATTCTTATGAAGGAAAATAATTTACCTCTTTTAACTGCAATATTTTCGCAACCAAATTGAATATCAATTACAATGCTTGTAATCTGATTTGCTGTCAATATTATGGAATTGTTAACTTCTAATACAATTGATTCCAACAACCGTTACCATGAAGTACACGCTAAGTTTGACATCTCTAAAGGTTTACAAATAACAGGTTCTATTACAACTTACAAAGTGAGGAAACTACCAAAAATAAAACAAAACTAAATAATTTATGATAAACAAAGGTTGCATTGTTCAAAGGAACTCAAAGAAGCTTCTTTCTTTCAAAAAATGTTTTCAGGTGCCATAATTGCAGTCCAGCAACAGATAGGCACAAGACGAGTGATAGAAAACTCAACCAGGCCATCCTAGAATTTGTTGATCTATTCAAATCTTGCATCTCTTCCTCTCTACGAATTCAAAATTTTCACGTTAATAAACATACATCATGAAAGATTTTTCCTATTGATTTAAGATTAACTTGATCAAGTAATTGAGATTGCAGGTATAAGTAAATTTAAGATGTTAAATTGTAGCATAACTAATTGCATTTTAGATGTACCTCGAACGTAAATAGAACATCTCATCATGAATAGACTTCACGACATCCTCTAGCTTCTTAAGCTCAACCTCCATTAGCTATGCCATTGAAAATAAAACAACAATAAATTAAATATTTTTCACTAAATCTTTTATTTATATTACAAAATGGAATTATTACCTAGTTAATTTCATGAAAGAGAAACTTACATATTATTCCAATTTAACTAGGTAATAATTCCATTTTGTAATAATTTTGATTACAATTTATCAATTTTGATTACAATTTTAACTTTTCAACAAACTGGTCAACTTGACAATTCTATTCTCACTGCTGCTACTGCACATTGTTGGAAAACTAGAAGCTGCAATTACCTCAACTTGCCCTTTCTTGGCAACATTTGACCAGTCTTTGGTAGTGACTCCACTCTTCCATTCAAATTCAAAATTAATGGTGGCTGCAGGTTTGTGCTCAGGAGTCCAAAAGCAGGCCAAGTAATCGCCTGCCTCTTTCGTTACAAATGCAAAGTTCCCTGATTCCACATTCTCGGCTGAGTGCATGCTCTCTCCATATGGTGATGTCACCTTCAAAATTGGAAAAAAGGGCAAAACAAAACAAAAAATGGATCAAACTTTATGCTTCATGTAGCTAAATAAAAAGTTTAGTTGGGATGATTATTGATAGGTCTCAGAGTTGATTTCTATTCCTAACCAAAATATTATGGGATGCCATCTCAATTGTCCAAGGCTTCATTTTAGCCCTCTAGGAGTTGAAATTTCATGTTGTTGCCAAACCCAAGCTATTACAGAGATAATTAAATTAACCACTTATAGGCTATTCAGTCATGACTATGTTCTGTTTATTCAACAGTTACCCTTTGATAAGAACTATTCCACAACTTCATTTTACAGTTTTTTTTAGGATGATCGCACCTAAAATTGAAGATAAAATAATTTCACTCTAGAAAGCACTTCGAAATAATAAAACCTGCACTCCCATATCACCATTCCTTCAGCTTATATAAATATTGAGATCACATGAAACAAAGTAAAAGGTAGCTCAAACCCTTTATCTTACTCATTGTTATCTACGTTAAAGGGATTAAATATGTATAGAATAATGGGTTCTTAAACAAGACCCTATCAGGAATTGATAAAAATTTCTTCTGGAATTCGCATGATTTCTTGAACAAGCTATCAGGAACTCAATTCGGTATCATGTGAAATCGGCTGGTAATTTTATTTGAAACAACTCTGATAAAAAAATCCATAAAATATCTAAGTTCATTTTTTTTTCAGAAGAAACACAGAATTAGGTTTCCCCAGCACATCAGTTCTTCTACATCAAAATTAAGATCAAGCTCAATTAGAAAAAAATAATCGAAGAAATTATAAAACGACGAATCTAACCTAAAAAAAAAAAAAATTAGATAATTGATTAAGACCTTGATAGAGACGCGATGCGACTCAGGGAGAGGCACGGATTCTGTAGGGTTAACGATGGAGTACTTCCCAACGGTCATGGCGTTGATCTTGATCTCTTCAGAGACGCACTTGATCTGTCCTGACTGGAGATCGAACCGGAGACATCGAACTGGATAGGTCCAGAGGCATAGCACCACAAAGGCCGAGAGAAACGCCAGAGAAGGGATCGCCATGACTGGATTCGACCTCTTCTTCTCTATTCCACAGAGGTTGGGTATTGAATCTATTGATCTGTGAAACCAATCCCTTTGCTTCTTCTGTTTCTCTTTCGTTTCTCCTTTTCTTTCCCTGAAAGCTTTTATTTCGATACCTTAATTAAAAATTCTATCTGGAGATCTTGTCCTGATTGAGAATTGGAAATGGGTTGCTATTATAAATTTCGGAAAATCCAATGATAAAGTCTAGGCTGTACGAGAGTCCTAGTATCCAGTCAGATTAAATGTGGCGGGTTAATTGAAGATCCAGTGAACCCGCTACATATGGATTGCAAAGAATACAGATCAGAATTGTAAATCTCTTGTGGCCGTGACTCCGTGAGGCGATTTTGGAACTGTTTGACTTCCGTTGACTGTTTTGACAACACATTGACTGGTTGACGTCATTGATATATCTTTCTTAAGAATTTCCTCATCTTATTGCGTTTCTTTATGTAATTTCAGACTATATGTTATTGAATTTTGGTTCCTGCGTTTGAACCTTATTATACTGCTCCTGCCCACAAATTTTCATTTAAATTTGAGTAAAACATTAAATGTGTACAAATAAAAAAAGTAAGATCAAAAGCGGAACCTATAAAATGGATAAGGATGGAAGTTCATTTGTTTGTATATAAGAAGAGAATTTCAGTTTTACCTATTTTTTAAAAAAAAAATTTCATTAGAAATCAGTCCCTAATTCTTTACAATTCTCTTTCAAAAACCCATTCTGTAGAACTCATTTTTTTTAGTGAAAATATAGTAGGTTACTTCAACCAAAAAAAAAGCATTAGCAATTCTGCTTATGCACTTCAATAATCCAGGAGACAGTTTAAAGGTTAATACATTTCACGATAATGAGCTTGATTAAAATCTGAGCTCCACATGACCTATTAAACTATGCCACCATATTTTCTACCTCCACCAAATAAAGGCTTCATTTATGTGAGATTGTGAGTTATCCTACTCGCTCTTAATCGTCAAGCAAGACGGCTGTGAAAATCATGGTAAATGGAGGGATGCATTGTGAAGGGATTCTATACAGCATAAGTTAGACTTGAATGTGCTAAAATATATACTATATCTTTGACCAAATGGAACAAATAATCTCACATTTTCAAACAACTATGTGAAACTATAGAAGTACTTCTGAGAATAGAAGATGGACAAAGAAACCTCCTGGCGAACCTCTCCCCCTCCAAAATGAAATAAGATCCACAAAAACCTTCTCTCTCTCATCATGAGCGAGAAAAGCACAAACGAACAGAGGCGAGAGGGGTGCTGAGAGTCTAACATCTCATAATTTACGTAAACTAGTAGAAATTATCATTTTTTACTTGTACTTATAAGATATGTAGCTATCGGACATCTCCATAATTTTATTTCAAATATATGGACCATTAAAAATTTTAATTGTAAATATATTTTAATTCAATTATCGGTCCATCATATTCGTTTATCAATTTAGTTTTCGACAATTTCTTTCCTCTCTTTCGATTGGTGACGATTAACGATTTATTTTTTTCTTTGATTATTCCCTATCGTTGTATCATAGACTTAAAAATTAGCTCTCTCTAATCTCTCAGCACTCCCTAAGTTCAAATTCCAGTTCCGCCCCTGCAAGCGAAGGAGAGAAGCAATGGCTCATCTAGTGGCACAACGGATGATAGAAAGAGAGGCAAGGCAAAAGGTAGGCCGGACATCTCTGATCCTCTGGCGCAGACACACCAAAATGATGTGTCAGCTGTGCAGAGGCTTCTAGAAGAGGATAGAAAACTAGTGAATGCACGGGACTACGACAGCCGCACACCCCTCCATGAAGCAGCATTGCAGGAATGGATCGATGTGGAGCGTTGTTTGATCGACCATGGTGCTGATGTCAATGCTCAAGACCATTGGAAGAATACCATGTATGAATGTTTCAATTTTGTAAATACTGAAAAATTCAGACACATTAATAATAATAATTAATAACAGTAGTAATAGTAATTATAGTAATACTAATACTATACTAATTGTAGCAATAATAGTTATTATTTTTTTCTGCCTTGTGAAAAATTATACTGGATGAATCTTTTAAAGAGGTAAATTAATTTTGTATAGGAAAATACGTGAAATACAAATACTCCAGGAATAGGGAGAGAAAAAATAGAGCATACTAGGGACAGAAAAAACAAATGACTTCTTGCAAAAGCTTCAAAATGTTTAATCTAAAGTGCATTGAAATTTGATCTATATTGATATCAATATTTTCTTGATAGCCACTAGCAAATGCCAAAGGGGCAAAGAAGTACTTGATGATTGAATTTCTTAAAACTTATGGTGGCCTCTCTTATGTAAGTGATGTGATCAGTAACATGTCATTGTACAACATTTAGAGTCACTGCCATTGTATTAATTATGAATTTTGTTTTGTTGAAAAGATGCTACACTGCAACCAAGTATGATAAGATTGTCAACTCATACCATTAAGTTGAACTCACAATGGTATACTGGTACTGGACCTTGGTATTGTGGTACCAGTACTTAAATGTATCCATCTGTTGATTTTTTTCACTTCTGTTGGCGTTATCTTGATGTAACTAAGAAAGAAGGAAAACCAAAAAAATAATCAGTCCGCAACCAAATGAACTGCGAGTGATTTTAAACTAAAAATTTGAACAGCAAATATATGTACCAAACTCAAAGCATGAAGAGCTTGCAAAGCTTTTATTACTTCTTGTGGCTTTTCAGGGGCTAAATGGCAGCCATAATGAACCAAGACCAGTGCTACCTCCCTTGTCTAATAACTGTGACATAGAAATTGACCCTACTGAGTTGAATTTCTCAACTTCAACAATAATTGGAAAGGCGCGTCATAATATTTTTGTAAAATTCGTTGCTATGTTCCAGTGCACTTCAAGCACGTTCATTAGCAGTATGATTCGTCCCAATTTGCCATCTGGTACCAGACTTGGTAGATTGCAGGTGTTTTTCTATTTCATGGAGATGCAGAGTTTAAGCTTTAACAAATAAGCATGCTCATAAAGATCTCTGAAGTGTGGAACATTTTTTTACCAGAATATTGAGATAAAAACCACATTTCATGGTACTTGAGCAGTTAGTACTTGTAGATATTTCTGAGGTTCTGCATTACTCAGCTTTTGTAGTTTAATCGTGTTATTTCATATTGCTTCAGGGTTCTTTCGGGGAAAATTTTGAGAGTGAATTGGCGTGGGACACAGGTAGCAGTTAAGCACATCCTTCTTTCTCTGTCTGAAGATAGACTAGTGACGTGAGTGCTTCACTTGCATATTTTAACCGTTTTTGCTTTGAATATCTGTATTTATTATAGCAATATGACATTTTCTTTTATTACAGTCAAGATTTTAGACATGAGGTGAGTTTGCTGCTGAAGCTGCGCCATCCTAACATTGTTCAATTCCTTGGAGCTGTAACAGAGAGAAAACCATTGATGTTGATTACCAAGTTCCTTAGAAGGGTATGTACTTTTCACTACAAAATGACTACCTTTTCAATTTACTGTACCATAATGCTGTATACATAATCAGTATTTTTTCCAACCTGTGCTAAATGTTATGGCGATCTACATCAGTATCTCAAAGAGAAAGGTGCTGTTAGTCTGGCAACAGCCGTTAGTTTTGCTCTAGATATTGCCAGGTACTTGCACAATCAAACTAATTACTGATACACTATGATTCGTGGATAAGTGACTGTTGTTATAGGGTAATTAACCTTTCAGTATTGTTTTGTTTTGCATTTGTCTTTTTCCAAATTTTAAAGGGAAATGGCTGATCTCCATAAAAAGCTCAATGCCATAATTCATAGATACTGGTTATAGAAAACTTTTTCTCCTAACATGCCTTTTTGAACTCCTCTAATTTCGAATTCAGATTTTTGAAGGGGAACCACCACTTTGCACAGTTGGAACCTTACGAGGCAGCAAAGAATGTTGCGGATGGACACCGACCAATGTTTCGCTCAAAAGGATGTGTCCCTGAATAAAGGAGTGAGTCTTCAATGCTTAAATCTCTGAATTACAATCAATTTTCACTTAACATATCTATTTGGATCACACCCGAATAATAGTTTTGCAAATAAGTTCAGCAAAAAATTTGCAAAGGAATCATATTAAATATCTTAAACACACTAAGACGAAATATTAGCAAAGGAATCATACTAAATAGGTCAAACATTTTAAGCAGAAAATTGCGCTTTTCTAATGAAAGATAGTAGTTTAGTCATTCAATTAAAATTAAATGTTAATAGAGGACTTTCAAGCTTAATTTCAAACCAGCTCTTTTTTTGGGAATAAAACCCATGCGAGTTAGTATTACTATGCAATTTCACTAACAATTCTAAATTTTTTATTGGAAGATTGATAGATCAGTGTTGGTTGGCTGACATCAACAAGAGACCATCATTTCTAGATATCCTAAAAAGACTAGAGAGGACACAGGTGAGCATATCATCTGACCATCGCTGGCATCTTTTCTCCACGTAATAATTGATTTTTCACTTTCCAAATGTTAAATTAGATATGTAAATTCATGGAAAAAAGCTATGATGGACTAGAATAGGGTTATAATTCAATAGAATTTGTTCCTATTGCTTTTTCTCTGCTTTCTAGGCCATTTTTTGGTCAAGTAAATTGGGACCATATCTAACTGAGAAAAAAAAAATGTGCAAGTAAATTGCATGGAATCGGACTAGGCCATTTTTTGGTCAATGTTGCTTCACTGGTTACAAAATCTCCCCTCTATTGCACCATGCATTCATCTCGGAAGGCATAAATTATTTAGTTTTTTGATATTACTGTCTTCCTGAGTTCTGATATGTTTAGTCATAATCTGCCAGTGTGGGTAGCCTCCACTCTCCAGCAAACATCGTACATTTTTGTTGATAACAACTTCCGAAATGTAAGAAAGATTACGTACATTATCTTCATCCTTATGTGCAGCTATTTAAATATGGTGCGCAACTTGTCCAGAGGTTTAGCGGTTTCCATTTTGCCTCAACATTCTGTTTCCTTCGGTACTTGATCTGCAATCGGAATTTAAGCGATGCCTTTAGGCTCCAACACACTAGTACCATACCAAAATGAATTTGAACGCAGCAGAGAGCAAGCGCTGACAACACATTAACAAGGAACACCAGCAGATTCGATGAATTTTCTAATGCAAGTTTGCTTAGTCAATATGAAAGAGTGCCAAGATACTCTAATTTCAACACTACCAAGGCACTGTTATATAATTCAAATAATATTATTCTAAACTAGAGCAAATCAGAAATAACTAGTTTCAGATGAGAACAACACGAGCAGACCAGATAAACCAAGCTATTGAGAAAAAGGAGTTCACACACTCAATTAAAATAAAATGTTGAGGGCACTGGACCCCTGCTCATTGTGCAACAGAGAAACAAGTAGGTTTAAGGACCATCAAATGCAAAGAGGGAAAAAAATAGAAATAACATCACAACAGGGTCCGCATGACAGGATCAGGAAAAGCAACTTGGTTATTTGTCTAGATCTGATCCAGGGCTTGAACGATATCAGCCTTCAAGTCATCAAAATCCTCTACACCAAAGCTGAACCTGACAAGGTTGTCCTTAATACCGTACTTCAGTCTCTCTGCTGGAGGTAAATCCCTGTTTACAAAAAAAAAGATAAATAATAATACAAGAATGCACAACATGAGAAAGAAAAATGAAAAGTGAAGCTGATTAACAGGAATATATCTTTTTAGGTCTTTCAATTTAAAAACCGAACTATAAGGAACAGGTTTATAACTCAATATTAAGATCCTCAAGTTGCAAAGCATTATCATTAGATCACAATATATAAAGCATTGATAGGAAAATAGTTGAATGTCATGTAGACTTAGTGTATACAATTAAGAGGAATTCAATGAAACCAAATTTGATCTTATAATAAAAGTGCACTAGAGGGAAGTATATAATACCAATAAGACATGATAGCAGGCTGGTCTACGATGCTCTCAACGCCACCAAATGAGGGGGCGATATATGGTATCTTAAGGGAATCAACAAATTTCATGGTGGACCTCAAGTCACCAGCAACCTGAAAATCAGAACCCCATCAGGAGGAACAATAATACATCGCTTGTCCAATAAATTTAGTTGAAATCTCAATTGTCAAGGGTACAAATAGGCACAAAATTACCTCAAAACTGACAACGCCACCAAAGCCACTCATTTGACTCTTGGCAATGTGATGCTCTGGATGACTCTGCAGTCCAGGATAATACACTTGAACAATCTGCCAAAACAAAAAAGAATTCATTAGCAACAACCCAAAAATGATTATAAAGCTATAACAAACAATACATCAGAATAATATAAAATAGTTCATTTTGTTAGGAACCGATTTACGCTCTCCATCTCTCTTCTTATCTCTATTCATAGAAATCAGTGTACTTAATATTACCTTTGGATGCTCCTCTAGAAACTGGGCCATCTGCAATGCAGTATTATTCTGACGCTGTAAACGAAGATGCAGTGTCTTCATGCCTCTAGAGATCAGATATGCAGCATTCTAGAGACATGTAAAAACCATTGTGAAATAAAGAAAATGCTGGCAGTTAAGCATGACATATAAAAATTAAAATTTCTTACTGTTATTACATCTTGTAAAGACCGTAAAGAATCATAGGGTCTAAATTAGATTTGGGTTGATAAGAAAAATGTGCAGGTTTCTCAAATAAAAATGAGAGCAATATATAAATGACTAGTATAGCTTATTACTGGATTGAGAACACCTCCCACTACATGATGATACTGGCGAATTTTAGATATCAACTTCTCTGAACCACTGATGCACCCTCCCAGCACCTACACAACAGAAGCACTTTCTATTGAATAATCATTCCCAGAGCAGAGAGTGTTACATGAACGAAACTACAAGGATGAAACTAAGATGGGGTAAAATTAAAATAAAGGTCAAATGGATACTAAATTAACAAAAGAAAATTGCAACATGTGAAGAACTTTAATTATTTAATTGAACTGCACTCACATCATTGTGACCAGCAATGAACTTAGTAGCCGAGTGCAAAACAAGGTCTGCACCAAATGTCAAGGCCTTCTGATTGACAGGAGAGGCAAAGGTGCCATCAATGCATACAAGAGATCCTTTGCTGTGACATAGTTTTGAGACCAATGCTATATCAACACACCTGAGGAATGGGTTAGTAGGTGACTCTGTGAAGAAAACAGATATCTGAAAGATAAAACAAAAATATGGTGTCAATTATATTGCATTAACCAACCTACAGCTATAAATTTGTCAAGCTAATATCCAACTGTGATCTTGTCTTTTAAAAATTGTTCCTATGTGCACAGAAACCATGAGGAAACAATTTGATAGGGCTGTAGGACTAAAATTTTTAACTCAAACAACATACTCAATAGTCAGTATCATGCCAAGCAATTGCTTGCTAAAAAAAAAAAGAATGGTAGATTTTTTTCAATATATAGTATCAACAAAAAAGAGAAGGAAGTGATACATCATTTTCATTTAGTGCACGTTCCAAGGAATCCATATCAGCAGGATCAATCACAGTTACCTGCAGGTAGAAAGGAAAAATAAATACAATTAGAAAGCTTCCGTAGGCACAGAAAATCTAGGTAAACATTAGGTAGAAAAACTAGGTAAACATTAGGATACATCATGCAAGCATGGAAGTGACCACTACTACAAGTACAACCACTTGGGCTTTACTGGGTACACCTCAATGATATTTGATTGTTAATATCAGAACATCCACTAGTCTAATATGTCCAGAACAACAGAGTAATACAAGGTCAATAAGCTAAGTGGATTTCTCTATTAATTTCAAATTGATTTGTCATTGATTAATACCAGAGTACATGACCAAAATATTAACAAAATATCACCAATTAGCAACACAATTTCAATAAATATATATATAATTACCGAAATGCCCATTTTTGGAAGTTCATTTTGAATGAAGATCCTAGTCTTCCTATAACAATCAGTAGTAGTTATTATATGGCCGCCAGCAGGAACAAGTGCAAGGAACGTTGCTACACTAGCATACATGCCAGATGAGACAAAAACTGTTGACTCTGCTCTCTCCAATGCACTGCATAGACCAAATTTAAGCATATTTCTTAACTTAATCATGCACAATTACACTAGTAAATAACTAAGAAAGAGCATTAATACTCATCCTTACCTCATCTTTTCCTCTAGAACTTTGGTAGTTGGGTTGCCATACCGACCATACTCATAACTAGCATGCCTGCCCTCCTGCCATGTCATGATAGAAACCTTTAGCAATCTATGGTCACAGATGGCTTATAGACTTCTCTATCCAGGCCCAATAATGAGTAACAAAACCATATGAAAAATCAAGAACCTTGAAATCAATCAGTTCCTCGGAGTTGTTAAACCAGTATGCAGAGGTATTGACAACTGGGGTGGTGATCGAATCTGTTGTTATGCCACGTCCTGTTCTCTCACCTAATCAAAACAAAAACTGTCCCTATGAAATTGACATATCAGTAAATTAATTCTTTGTACATAAGAGCTTCTTACTTACTTTGGACAACAATAACTAAATACAACAACTAGTATTACCTCTGATGAATATGGAAAGACTAGTTTGACTGTACTGACTTGACAATAACCCAATCACACAGTTTCTTCATCAATATTCGTTATTTCAGAACATGACTATTCGTAACAACATCACTCAGATATCATTCTCTTTCAACGTAAGCTCCTCTAGTAGTATAAGTACCACAAAGTATCTTTGACTTGACTAAAATTACTGGAACCTTGACTAAGTGTGTCAAGGATTAAACCTAAAGCATAAAGGGGCAGCAATGGTGTATGGAATTACTAATCTGAAGATGGAATTATAATAAAGAGTGATGCACGCACCAGCATGAACCACAAGACTCCCATCGGAGCTGAGAAAGGATCCCACAGCCAAAGAGGGCGGGGACTGTACAACTTTGCTGACGACACCGTTACCGCTGGATAAAGATCCAGCGGCCGTGTCGTCTCCCTCCGCCACCACCGGCGCCGTTTCGGCACCGGCAGTGGCGGAGGGAGGGGTGTCTAGCGGGGCCTGGCGGTCGGACCATGATGCCGCCACGATCTGCGCCACGCCAATGTTGCTACAATTGCGGCGCGCCTTAGTGCTGAGCTGGCGCACGAAGTTGGGAGGAAAGCGGAGGATAAGCGTCGAGGAGAAGGAGGAAGTGAATGAGAGGATCGATTTCTGGGCGTCCGCTGCTGAGGTGGAGGTGGAGCGGCGGTTGGTGGCCGAGGCGGATGCGACGAAGGAAGCAGAAGAGACAACGGCCATTTTTGAATGGATATTAGTCAGGATTTTGGTTTTTCTTTTCCAAGGTTTGGAAATACGCGTCGATTCTGAGCTTAGACAAAGAGGATCCAGTTGGAGAGTGGGTTGGCTTTGTACCGGCGCTTGCAGAGGGAGAGAGGCGGAGAACAGAGATCGAGGAGGGTAAAGGCGGGATACGGATTTATTGTTGCAGTTGTACAGGAGGTGAGTGGACGAGAGAAATGGTACGCGTACCTCCTCCTCGTACACAGGTTCTGCACGTTAACTCCTTGAGTGGTGGGACCGATAAAATAAACTGGGTGTGGAATCTGAGTAACTTGTGTTAATTAATTATTATTTGAAGTTAGACAAAACAGCCTTCTTGTATTATTGGATGAGAGATTGAGAGTTCGTTTAAAATTCTCGTCGATTATTTGAAGAATTTCTGTGTATTTTGCAGAGTAAATAAATAAATGGGACGTGCCTTGGCTTGAATTGAAATGTTCTTCGCTTGGACTCCATGAGTGAGAGTTAATGGGGACCCCACGAGGATTCAGGTGTTATCTCGGAAAGGTAGAAACGTGAATAGGTCCAGTTTATGGAAGTGGGGACATTCAAATCTATTTGAACTAAAAAAATAATTTAAAATCTTTCAGAATCGTTAATTTTAAATTGAGATTTATATTTTTAATAAAATTTAAATTTAAAATTCATACTTTCAATAATCATTACGAATCTCGATGTAAAATCAACGATTTTGGAAAACTTTGAACTAATTTTTTGAGTTCAAATAGTTTTGAACCTCCCTCACTTCCCTAATTTATAACTTGAATCGATCCCGTCCATCTTTTAAAAAACTATCTGATCTTTAAGTCCTAATTCTTTTTAATAATAAAGATTGAACTTCTTAACAATTAAACTCAATCTTTAAAAACAACCCTTCCATCTGGTCCTTTCAAATCCTTACTCACTCTTTTCAGATCATTTTTTAATATTTTATATTATATATTAATTATACTTAAAAAATTTTAAAAATTAAAATAATTAAAATAAAATATATGATCGTCAAAAAATGAATTAACATTAAAAAATATATGATCATCAAAAAAATAACAAACCCTCATCTGTCGATACTTATCCTACCCTTATTCGGTCCTTAGAGTCTGAATGACTTGATAAGAGCCGGGCTCACCCATTAAAATCAAGCCCTTTGAACACGATCGTCTAAAAACTCTTATCAAACCCGACTCTTATCCGACCGTCTCATAGATCCGCTAAGTCCAACCCTTGATAAGTCTGGCCCGAACCTTAGAGACAATATCTAAACATGAATCCATATATGTTTTTGGATATTATTTTTTAGAACGTTTTCCAATTTGGTGAAGTCATCTATTTTTATCTTTTAAAGTAAAGAGAGTTATATGTCGTTTTAAATTGCTTACTATATTTTTACTATAAAATTTACTTATTAAATAAGGAGTTAGCATGTAAACTGAGTGAAAAAAAATTATCATGTCATCTCCACACCATACGCGAAAGAATTAATCCTTGTGTGTAATTTCTAAATTATATGTTCAAATCAGATTCATTTTCATATCATTCAGTTATGTTGATAATGTGATTTATGTTAGTTTAGTTATGAAATAAATGTGACAAGTGCCACTTAAGTCCTTTGTTAGCATGATTGATGGACATAATTATTAAGCAGAAATATGATAAGTATAAGACCGAAAGGTTTCATGCAATAAAGCTAAGGATATATAATAAAAAAGGCTACACTTGTCTATGTGGGAGATTGTTGGATTTAGAAACGTCTAAATTCAATAAATCAGTTGGACATACGTGTATTATGATTATAGTATTATATATTGTCGTAAATATTACATTTAAGTAATATAAAATATATATGCAAAATAATGTGATTAACTATCAACTTTTACTACAGATAAGGAATTAGCATGTATAGGTGCGCAAAAAAAAAATTTATCATATCATCTCCACACCACAGGCGAAAGAATTAATCGTGTCAACTCGATGCGTGGAAAATTTTAGAGTTCCTCATATATTTCAAAATTGCTAATATATTTTCCTGAATCATTAAAGATATATTTGTTAATTATTAAATTTAAAAAATCAGCACGAACGAGAGCCTGGACTGATATTTTTATTAACAACCTAAAAAAATTTAAAAACACAAAATAGCATTACATGGCATGAAATCACGAAACTAACCAATCTGTGTTTGTTAAACGCATACTCAGACCCGCATTTGTTAAAAGCGGATTCAGATCCACCTGGATTTTTTTTTTTAAGAATTTAAGAGTTGAATATGAATAATTCATATAAGCTATTTTTTCTAAGATTTAAGTTCAATTTCAAGATAGATGCTAAAGTTTACAGTTTTTTTCTTAATTTTTGTTGTTAATCTTATACACGTCTCTTATTAAAATTAAATATATATTTTCTAATTAGAAGTTTAGACTCATCATTATTCAAATTTGTTATATAATTTAGATTTTAATAATAATAATGATGAAAAAAATATCATCAACAGATGTCCATAATATGAAAGTCCATAATTCAAAAATCCATAATATAAAAGTTCATAATATCTAAACGATAAAAACTAGCTCTTCCTACCGACTCGCGAGCAGTAAGTGAAGTTCACTTCCGTACTTATGTCACACTTGACAGGAAGGAAGAGGACTAAAACTCTAAGGGTGTGTTTGGATGGTGTAGAATAACACTTTCGTCGGTATATCACTGAAGGATAAGTCAGCAGTACAAAAAGAAATACCAATCTGCATCAGTGAAGTGCATAGGCTCCGGCTCAGGAGCGACATCAGGCTCATCATCCATAGATATATTATCAACATTTGCAGGTAACCCAGCCTCTCTCAGTATGATCTTTAGCCGGTGGGTATGTCCAACATCCTTCAAATGTCCACGATAAAACTTCAATATTCCTTTCTGACCTATTTCCGTCCTCTCATCAAAACCTGTATGATAGCAAAAAATACGTCTTTCATAGCTCGTATACCTTATAAATATTTAAAAAGTTAAATTGGTTACATGCAGTTTTATTTTTAATTAAAAAACATAATAAAAATAAAAAAAAAATTAAACTTGCCGAGTAAGGATATCACCTCGCGGGACATATGCGACAGTACTGACTGGCTCTGATAGTACTGATCGTAGTTGATCCAAATCAATAACAAAGTGACGCTCAAAAAATACAATACGCATGTCAGCACTCTCATACCACTGCATGTAGTCCGATATAAAGCGAATATCATATGGGCCCTCAATATGTACCAATCGATAACTAATATCTACCCACTCATCAACATAAATCAGTCAATGACTCCTCTAATTTGTGCGGCCTTTTTTCGAAGTATGGTCAATATTGTCCAATGTTAAATGGGTATGCCATGATAAAGGTGCTTGAGGAGGAATGTACTTGAAAAATTCAAACTGTCGCATGACTCTGTCCGGATAATGATGAAAAATAATTTAGAAATGAATCAATGGTACCCTAGCCATCCAAACATCAATATCACGATGTATTATTAATGGCATGCGCTGCAACAAGTCATTATACGGACATCAATTGACCAAATTATCCTTCAAAGAATCTAACTCGTCCCTATGATTAGCCGGACCTGCGTGATTAGGAGCATGTCTGAAAGTATATCGACCTATTCAATATTAAAAGTCAACATAAATTACAAAGTATAGAATAATGCATACATATCCAATACCTCACATATGGCTAGCATGAATCGAGATCGACTCACCCTAAGAGTCATGTGAAGTAATGAGTGTCAGACGACTAACATTAAATCATATCCATGCCCACATCAGAAGCAGTATCAAATGCCCAAAATGCCCTTCACACTAGACCGAGCAGTGAAAGATAAATTATGATACAAATAAATCAACATTGCAGCTCCCCAATTGTATATCGGTGGAGTGTTCCAAGTTAGTGAGGAACTACAGATACATGACGGACGCTCAATCGATGAACTATCTGGAAGTAATATCATCCCAAACATTTCTATCAAAAAGCCCTCATATACTAGTCAATCTACACTGACGTGACATCCTCCATCAAATTTTAAAAACGCTCCTGCAATCAAGACAACTTCAAATTAAATTTGAAAGTCTGATACATTGTTTGAACCTTCAGTACTCTTCTTTTTACTCACTCGAGCCGATGCATCAATTTATCTTCCAAAGAAAGCTTCCACCAAAGGTGTCCAATCATCAATAGAGACACCAGTGATAGGGATACCATCGACAAGTAATCCCCATAAACACGCCATATCATGCAGTGTAATAGTCATCTCACCCACTAGCATGTGAAACGTATGAATTTTCGGTCATCATCTTTTGACAAGTGATGTGATATAAGTTTTGTCGATATTTATTTGTCTGATTTGAGCAATATGATATAATCCGAGTCTTTTCAGGGTCAGCTCATATTTTACATGATATAAAATGTGAGATTGAAATATTTTGCACGATAATGTATTTTCTCTAATTTAATAATAAAATAATAAATTTCATAGAAAATATCATAATATGTTATGATTAAATGTACTATATATTTTTTTCTTTTGATATATATCTAAAGAATTTCTTAACGTGCAATGCATAAGGGCATCTAAAGAATTTATATCTTGATAAATAAATTTATTTTCGCAGTTCATAATGCTAATAATTTATATGATAAAATATACTACTAAAAATATAATAAAATAATTAAAATATATAAAATAAAAAGTGCTTATATGGGATTGAATTCTAAACACTCTATGTTGGGAAAATGACATCTACAACAACGTCGATGATCGTGTGTTGGGATAAATTACATGATTCGGTGCCAGCTCCAATTCTAATCTTGACATACTTCAAAATTTCAAATCATTTTTAATAAATTTTATTAATATAAGTGAAATGATTATATTCTTAATAATTTTAATACTTCAATTAGTGATAATTAAGACCAGCAAGACTTAATGATATACTTCAATTAATTTCAGTTAATAATGGTAGTGGTATACTTCAATTAATACCTTAATTCATAAATTTTATGGTGCAATAATAAATGAAAGATAATTTATACTTCAATTAATTTTAGTTAGCTAGAAATATAACTACTAAATATATATTTTTAATATTTTTAATGTTAAAAATTTAAATGATAAATAAATTTAGAAAAAAATACATGTTGCCTACTTGATCTCGCGATAAATAAATTTAGAAAAAAAAATATATGTTGCCTTCTTGATCTCGCGTTAGCAGAGAGGATGTGAGGAATGAGGAGAGATAAAATGGGATCCTCTTTTTTAACAAACGCAGAGCTAAGTTCTGTACTTAACAAATGCAGACCGTGTAAGTTCATACTTAATAAATGCGAATCAGGCCATACAATGTTATTTTTGTACTTTTAAATTTTTTTATTTTATTAATAAAAATATCGGAAGCCTGAGGTAGACACGGTTGCAGAACCATGGTTTGTTTGGCAAATCAAGGAATAATTTTGAAAGAGTGATAGAATAGTGTATTTTTAGAAGAATGGTAGAAAAGTGGTATTCTTGACTATTCGGAAGAGTAAAAATATCATTTGGTAGTTATTAATCAAAATAGTTAAAATATGAATAATTATGACATTGACAATGATGATGATGATAATAATAATAGCAAAACAATAATAATAGTAATAATAATAATACAAATAATAAAATAATAATCATAATCCATAATCATAATCATAATCATAATAAATAATAATATTCATAGTTGTAATAATAATAATATAATAAAAATATAAACATAATCATAATATAATAATATAATAAAAATAATATAATTATAATCATCATCATAATTATAATAATAATATAATAATAATAAAATGTAATATAATATAATTAAATAATAAAATAATAATCATAATCATGATAATAATAAATCATAATAATATAATAATAACATCATCATAACTATAATCATAATATAATAATATAATATAACATAATAAAATAATAATAATTATAACTATAATCATAATATAATAATATAATATAACATAATAAATAATAATAATAATTAATAATAATCATAGTCATAATTATAATAATATAATAATAATAAATAATCATAATTATAATAATATAATAACAATATAATCATATTTATAATCATAATATAATAATAATAAATAATAATAAAATTAGTAACATAATAATACTAAATAATGATGAAAATATTATAATAATAATAATAACTAATACAAATCGGATAATATAATAATAATAATGTGATGATAATATAATAATAATAAATCATAATCATAATCATAATATAATAATATAATACAACATAATGAAATAATAATCGCTATTCCGACAAGAACTGATCCGGTATACCATCTATAACTTGATATACCGAATTAGTACTTTTTTACATTTTGTTACTTAGTCTAAAATTTATTTAACAAATTAATTCATAAAAATAACAATTCTATTCTTACTTTTTATTATTCCATAAAATGTCAAACATACCCGCAGAGACTATCATATGGATCATGCATGCTGTGGTTTCCTAGTGGTGGTGGTAAGTGCATGCGACCAAATTATTGTGGTATTTGAATGGGATTTTACCTTCCCACTTACCACTTGCAAAGTTAGTAATGCAACTTGAATTAACTAATTATTTAGGTGTGTTGATTATTGATTTGACCTGACATATTAATTCCATCCGATCAAAACTCGATCCGATTCGATATAATTCAAAAATAAATGGATCAGGTATGGATTTAATTTTTTTGATCCGAATCACTTCAGATCGGGTGCAGGTCAACTCGATCCAACCCGATTAATTATATTTTTTTGAAGTAATTTTATAATTTAGTATTGATTAAAACTTAAATATATACTAATTAAGATTAATATAAATTAATTAATATTTAATTACTTAAAATTATGTAAAAAAATTAATATATATTTAATTATTTTACACGAGTTGGGTCAGGTCGATCTGTGACCCGATCGGGTCGGATATGGGTCAAGTTTTTTGACCCAAATTTAAACGGATCAGGTTCGGATCGATAAAAAAATAAAAAATAATATGATTCAATCCGAACTCAATCCGATCTGACTCATTGACACCCCTAACTAATGTGCAGCTTGGCTGCGCTCGAGAGTCAGGAGGAACGAACAGGAAGAAGGGAAGAGGGGAAGAGAAGAGAAAGGATAATACCACAATGATTTGGTCGCATGCACTTACCACCACCACCGCTCTAACTTGAATTTTGGAGAAAGATGAGAGTTTATTTTATAAAATTTATTTTATATTTATGATTTTTAAAATCATTCTAATTTGTTATTACTTGAATTATTACATCATTTATAATATTTTTTATTTTGTTTTTGATTTTGAGTTCTATTTTAAAGATCAATAGAGATGTATAGAGAAAAATATGGATGAATTTCTTTTTTTTTTTCCCCTTCACCTCAAATTCGAGAGCAGAACCCAAACATTTTCATTTTAAAATTTAAACCATGCTATTAGAAACGCTTAGTTGTGTTCTTTTGGTTTTAGTAAATTTATTACTGCCTAACTTCACTCTAATTTTATTTTTATTGGATTAAGAAATTGTAACTTCGTTTTGTTTCAAATTAAGAAGTGGAACAAAAACATGCTAAGTGGTCCAATTCTTGTGCTCCCGGGAAAATAGTTGAGGAAATTTCAGAATTAGCGCAGTGGTTAGCTCTAAAATAGCTGCTTACTCTAAAGGATATGTACCTCAAGTGTGAACCTTACAAGCAGTTAATTATAACAAAGGATGATGTGATCGGATACATTTTTAATTCAAATAGGGAGCTATATAGGTTATAGCTCGGATTTCGTCCTTCAATAAATAATTAATAATATAAAATTTAATATTAAAAAAATTAATATAATATTTTTAAATACTAAATAATAATGAAAATTATAATAATAATAAATAATATAATTGAACACATAATAATATATAAATGATCATTTAAAAAAATTGAATCATTTTAAGAGTTATATTTCACCTTAACTATATTACACATATTATTTTAAATTAGAAGAGAGAAACTATTTTATATGAACTTTTAGATTTAAGAAATAAAAATAATTAAATAAATTTAATGATAAAAAAATAATAATGTGATATGTTTAAAAGTTTGAACCTTTTATTTTATACATTAACAATCATTAGCGGTATTATTTTTTTTCTCCTTAGCGTCTACGCCAATGACCTATTGTGTAATTTTATTGTTTGCCAAAAGATGAGACAAAAAAGATCACCAGAAATTGCCGATACGGCGCCACCAATTAAAAGACTGATTTCAGAGCAAATCCAAAAAAAGGTGTATAAAATATAGAGAAAAATTAACGTGTTATTAGTAAATATGGTCAATGTTCGTCGCTACCGTTGTGAATTTAAAATTATAGATTGAAATTTTAGAGAACTTGAAAGGAACATTAACATCTTAAATGAATTATATATCGAAGCCGATCTTTAATATAAAAAGGACCTATAATTATATATATGTAAAACAAATATTTTAATCTCTAAGACTATACCTCAAATTTGTATTCCGATTATTTTTTCTTTCAACTTTTTTAACTTTAATAATATTTTTATTTTTGATAATTTTTATATTCCACAATCAATATAAACATTCTAATAACTAGATATGAATATTTTTATAAGTGAATATAAATACTTATATGCATAAGTATGAATAATATAAGTATTTTGACTTATGATTCCGTAAGTGTTATATCCCTCAAATACGTCCATCAATTGTTTTCTCTTTCACCTTTCTATTTTTAGCGGTATTTAGATTTTAATATTTTTTATATTTCACGATCAAATATAAACACCTCTATAGATGTGAACAATATAGGTTTTTCGGTTTATAATTCAGTCAGTGTTCTATCTCCTAATTGTTTTCTCTTCTAAATTTCTAATAAATTTTGCCTCTGCTTATAAAATATAAGACGCGTAAAAATGAATTTTAGTTCGCTCGAAATATTTATATATATTATCACGGACGTTCATTCATTTGAAAAATGAAATATATTCACATCAATTATCTGCATATTAAAAAATATTGGAGATTTTTTTTGAAGATTTTTACAGGACTTAGCACGCCCGTATAATATAATAATAGACTGATGTCGCCATTTTGCTGAACAATTAGCAGAGAATCTAGTCAGTGCGAGATTTGAAATGATCTTTACCAAGATCGTATATTTATTTATTCGTTCTTTATCTTCTTGCGAATATTCGAATTCACAAGTCAATTTCCAAGTTCACCGTGTACCCAACTTCATGTTTTCATTCTCGTATATTAGAGGCTGTTGAAAAATAATAAGATAAGATATTTTTCTAAAAAAATAATAATAATAATAAGATATGAATTTTGATACGATCAAACGAACCGGAGTGTCATGCGATCGATAGAGAATCTGATATCCATCATTCAATCGCCAACAAATGGTTCAAAAGCTGAGATAAATTGTCCGTTCTTGGAAAGGAATTCACATCCACTGTTATGCATCTCGGAATAATAGGATTATATTATCTAAAATAAACGGTTCAGATTAATTATTTTTTTCTCTCTTTTGAGATCGATCGGATCCATTTATTTTTTATCGAACGGTGTCCAACTCAGAATAACAGTCTTATTATCCCGAATTAGAAAACAGCAGATTCGGACTCTCTTGGAAAGTTGGAGGATCCATCGAAAAAAAGAATTCTCTTCACAAATGGAAGAAAAGAGTAGCACGGCATAGGCTGTGGCTGTGTCGACATATTTAAGCTTATACATTTTAAAATTGTTAATTAAGATATGATTGTTTGTTTTGTGGTTATTTGTCGACATGTGATATGGTAGCAGGCAAGTGCATGATGTTGTTTTCCAGGAGATGCCAAGAGATTTGCAACGCTTGTTGGATTCTCCAATTGTATCACGAAATGGACAGGAGTTAGTGTCTACATATTTCGCAATTCGGAATTGAGCTTAGATTTTCTCCGATAAAAGATGAGTAATACAACCGGTTTAACCATGTTCTATGTGAGTTTGGTTGTAAAATTTATCAGAACAGCTTTAAGAGATGAACATTCAAACTGATGCAATTAATAAATATTACATTTTTACATATCAAAATTTTAAATTATAATTTATTTAGCATAAAATTATGTAGCCATATATATATATATATATATAGATATAGATATAGATAGATAGAAATATTATAACTTCGGCATCAAATATCACATACGAATGACTCAAATGGTCGATCTAAACTGCTCAATAATTTACATACATCAAAATATTATGGGATATCAAATTTTATTATTTTTAGAGCATTCTAGTTACTTTTTAAATATTTTTTTAAAAAAAAAACAAAAAGATGCCTTTTTTTTTTATATTAAACAAGATCATTTTTGAAAAATAATAAAATTTAATATCCCACAAAATTTTTACATACAAAAATTAATTTACGATGTTTTACAAAATAAAATAAGTGTTTTACTTTGACATCAAATATCTCATACCAATGTCTTAAACAGTCAATCTAAATTGTTTAATATTTTTTATGACAAATCTTGTAGGATATCAAATTCATTATTTTTTGAGCTTTTTTATCTATATTTTATTTTTTTAAATGAAGAAGAGACCATTTTTATATTAAAAAAGGTCGAAAAAATAATGAATTTTGATATCCCATAAGATATTTGATATAAAAAATATGTTGAGCAACTTAAATTTACCGTTTGAGTCGTTCATATATAATATTTGATTCCGAAATAAAACACTCATTTTACTTTGCAAAGTACTATAATCCATTTCTCTATATATAGGTTTAGACTTTAGAGTGAGGTTCGAAAGTCAAAGGTAGATCAAATTTTGTACTAGCAAAAAAGGAAATACTCGAAAAAGAGCAGAGGCGAGATCAGACAGACGTAGGGTGTCAATTCTTGACCCGACTCGACGGGTTAACCCGACCTGACTCGAACCCGATCCGAACCCGACCCGATCTGATATGACTCAAAGATAAATGGGTTAGGTATGAGTTTAATTTTTTGACCCGAATCGGGTCGGATCGAGTTCGGGTCAACACGACCCGACCCGATTAATTATATTTTTTGAAGTAATTTTGTGATTTAATACTAATTAAACCTTAAATATACTAATTATACACTAATTAAGATTAATTATAAATGAATTAATATTTTATTACTTAAATTTATATAAAAATATTTAATTATTTTATACGGGTCGGATATGTATGGATCAAGATTTTTTGATCAATTTAATCTCCCTAGACAGACATGATTGAAGACGAGCCGAATGGAGGGAATGGAAGGTCTGTAGTTAGACTATTCAATATTCATCTACATGATATGGGTGTCCAACCTTAATATTATTGTAGATAATAAAAAGAAGTGTGTTAAGATAAGTTTCTAAATTTTTATTTGTTTCTACATTTGATTTTATAATAAATGAATTTGAAAATTAACTATCCTTTTATCATGCAGGTGCATCACTCATCGTCCAGTTCACCAATCTCATGACAAATTTTGTCGTGAACGTGTTTCAATTGTACAGAGAGGTTTGGATTACTGTTTAAATCTTGTCTCATTAATTATGGATTAAATTTAATGTTACATAGGTAGTATAAACTCAAATAACTAGTAAAATTTTCATTGGTTATTGTGTATTTTTTTTCTAGTGTATTGATATTTGATACGTGTATTTTATGGATACATATAGCATAAAGGGAAATTGTTTATATTTAAGCAAATAACCAACCACTTAGAAAAAGAGCACAACAGTGAAAGACTTTTGAGTTTTAGTGATATGCAGATCACGTTGAGAATTTTTTGCATTCATAAAATAGATTATAAATTTTGGTACTTTATTTTTATCTTAAATGTTTTTATACAAGTCTTTATATATGAACACTAACAATTACCAGTAACTTGTTTAATCATCAAAGATATTTTGGTACTTTATTTTTTGCATCATTAAATGTTTTTCTTACGGCTAAGTGGAATGACGAGCATTTAGGTGACTTATTTTCCCCTCTTAATCGACCTTCCAAAGATCACATTAGACCACACTCTTTCTTTTGAAGCTGTCTTTTAAACGGTACGCCTAGTGGCCATACCGACTATTTTGATTCGAGAGATTTTGGCTAAATTACTCGGAAGCAAAACACATACTAATGAAATTCAAATTACTAAAACCACAAATGACATCCTGGGCAAGATCCAAATTTAACGAAAGACATATAGCGTTTGCAAGGTCCAAATGGGTCGTTCAACTACTAGACAGAATTGAAGAACACTGATCACTAAACACAATGGAACTAAAAACACACATCTACAAGCTGGCTCGCATATTCAAAGAGAAATGGCAGTGATGATCCTCTGTTAGGTGGCTCAAATTGGATGACAGCAACTCGAAGTACTTCCATATTATAGAATCACATAAAAGGAAGATAAACTGCATACCTCAAATAGAGATCCCTAACACATCTACCACGATCTCTCACACACCACTTATCCTGGACGCTTTCTTTACATACTATAAAGAACTCCTAGGGATGAAAATGGTCTAGCCTAATCTACTCGACTTATCCATGACGCAACCACCAACCATTGTTCTTTCTCTCCTAACAAACCCTTTTTCGGAAACAAAAATTAAGCACACGGTGTTTCAACTAGCAAAGTCTAAAGCTTGTGGCCCTGATAGATTTTCATCAGAATTTTTTTAAAAATATCGGGATATCGTAAAATCTGACCTAATTGACTTCTTTATGGATTTCTATGAAAATAAAGTGGACTTGTGGTGCATCAACAAAGCGCATATCACGCTGCTGCCCAAAAAAAACCTGGTGCCTCAATCATTGATGACTACAAGGATGGACAAGTCAACCACTCTCGATAGCTGGAAGGGGCATTCTGGTCAATGTCATCTTAAATGCCTTATCAATCTACTACATGCAAGTTTTTCTTCTCACTAAATTGATAACCAATAGACTGACGTCAATTACGCATCGCTTCCTCTGGAGAGGACACAACTCCTCCTCAGAGGGTCACTATCTGGTACAATGGAAGATCATGTGCCTCCCTAAGACATTCAGAGGGACAAGGATCTGTGATCTAAGAACTCAAAATATCTCTCTTCTACTTCGTTGGTTATGGCTTTTTGATATGCCACACCAACTTCATTGTGGTTCGAGAGAATCCGACTACACTTTCAAATAACATTATGGAATGAACTAGCAAATATGGTCAATCTTAAGAGCTCTTTTATAAAGGACCTTTCTCCCTTATCAGTATATCAAGCTTGCATCCTTATGTCACTGAACCCAGCAGACGTACAATGGACCAAATCGCCAAACGGTCAATTTACATCAAAATCAGCTTATGATTTCTCATACACTCGGGCATAATCCAATAATTTCCTTCCTTTCAATGGAAACTACCACTCCTAGAAAAAATAATTTCTTTTTATGGATAATGGTTCAAAACAAACTCCTAAAAAACGACAACATGAAGAAGAGAAACTGGTCATGCGGGACGATATGTATCATGTATGCTTTGTGCAGCAACGATGCAAGAAACAACCTACCACATCTTCAAGTCCTGCCCCTACGCAAGAGACATCTGGAACGACATCCTACCAAATAATACATAAAGTCTGACTTCAATGTCAGACCTCCTGAGGATAATCACAATAAGCCCATACAACAGATAATATCATGGGACAATAATATGCGGCCGTATGTTGGAATATCTAAAAAGAAAAAAAACCATCACATCTTTCAGGACAAAAGAGAAACTTCGGACAACTATTAATCAACATCGATATGGATGTCCAAATTTGGAGTAAGCTTCTAAAAGACCTATAGGCTGCTATATATGCAGTTTGAGAGTACCCTAGTTTGAATAGTTTAGATTATTTCTTTTATCTTTCTTTTTTTTTGGCTTTTTGTTTCGTTTTTATTTTACTTTTTATGTAATATATTTCTATAAATAACTTTTCTCTTATTTCAATAAAATATCAGAGGTTCTATCGCTCCCTGCTTCGAAAAAAAATGTTCTTTTTGAGGGAAAAATAACAAGTTTTTGAATTCAATAAATAAAGACATATTAATGTTGTTGAGTTTGTTTTGTAAAAGTTAAGCTGAAGTGGAAGTTCACTCCTTTCAGTTTATTCTTAGAAGTTTTACCCTTAATGTCATTATATTATCTTTCTTTATAAGGTCTCTAGTTGGTGTCTTTTTAAGATTGAAAAGATTCGTAGGAATTTTCTTTGTACTGGGGTGGATAAGGGACAATCCAAGCCAATGGCTTTAATACGGTGGTCAATTATTTGCACACCTAAACAGTTTGGGGCTTAGGGGTTTTGAATTTGAAATACATGAATAGAGCATTGTTGTTAAAATTGTGGTGGAGATTTTCTGTTGATTCTGAGTCATTATGGAAATCAGTTTTAATTCTCAAGTACCATTTTTGAATTTCTAGCAAGCCGTCCCATTTTTAGAAATTCTGGTTTGCTTTTAACCATAATAATTCTTTACATATTACCTTGCCGCTGGATTCTATTTAGGAATTATGGGATTATGTTTGTTCTTTATCTGGTTTTACTAGAACTTTGATTCCATCACTAATTTCAGTTGTTATCTGAATTCGTTGGAATGAGAGGAATTAGGTTATCTTTACACAAGTTACTATTCTTTCTTTCAATAATTTTGTGCTAAAAATATCACATCTATTTCATATATGATCAGATATTCAATTTTCTTTGAACCACCTATGTAGGAATGCGTATGTTCTGTTGGCGTTTCAGGAGCTTAGGATTAAATGCTTTAACTTTTCGATTTCTATTGTAGTTTTGATGTTTAGCTATGATGGTTGAACTGTTCTGTATATAGTTTATTTATTTGAACTCATTTATTTTTGTATGATTTTTCGAAATACAATGAAAAATGACATGTCTTTTTCCATTTTTGTCAAAAAAAAAATATTTTTTAGAACTTTATAGAATGTCATATCAGACATTACTAAATGCAATGGATTCACCAGTTTCAGTGCGGAACGGAGATGACCAGAACATGTGCAAGTTGGTGGAGTTTTTACTTAAATAGCCTAATAATTAATATTATCTACAGAACCGGCCTTAGAGCAAAGTTATTTTCACAAACGGCCTAACTAAGGGCGTGAGTTCAACTCACGCCCTTAAATCTCCATTTTACCTGCCCGAACACTGCCCAAAGACACAAAGGGCGTGAGTTCAATTCACGCCCTTTAGATGTTGATGTGTTCTGATTGTTATCTTTCAAAACCACCAAAAGTAAAAAAAAATTGATATAAATGCGATATGTGGATTTAAAGGGCGTGAGTTCAACTCACGTCCTTTGGGTCATTTTGATCTCTTTTGTTTGGGCAGCGGGACGGGCGGAGAAAATAGCGTTTTAAGGACGTGAGTTGAACTCACGCCTTTGTTAGACCGTTTGTGAAAATAAATTTGCTCTTGGACCGTTTGTAGTTAAGATTTATTTTTGGACGGTTTAAATAAAAAATCCCAAGTTGGTCCTGTTGTGCTCCCCTTCTCTTGATTGGGTGGTGGTTCATTGCAGCATTAGCAAACTGTAGACCATTTTCGTCATTTCCAATAAAATATCGTGCCTTCACAGTGATAAAGTTTGATTTGATGTGTAACCAATAGATTATGATGATATACATAAAGGATCACTCTATTTTCCCCACAGCATGTCTTCTTTTTTATTGAGTGAACTGCATTAATCATTCTAACTTTAAAAATGTTTAGTTGTACTAAACATAGGTCGTACAATTGATATAAAATAAAGAAAATTAAACTGACATCCACGTTAGAATCCCCGTGATTTTTTTATGGTGGGATGTATGTAGATAAATTATTGATTAATTTATGACAGTAAGAGCATTAATGTCAGTATATATTTAGTTCATATACAATTTCTTAGATATTTAATTTAGCATCACGTAGATTTTGTATGACTACATATGCACAGTAATCTAATGCTAAATGATGCCGTTAGAAATGGAAAAAATGCAAACTTAAATTTTAATTAAAATTTATTGAACTAAAAGATACTTCGAAGAATGTATTAAAAACCTTCTAAGTAGTATCTGAATTCAAGCAAACATAGAACTGTAGATTCGTGTACATAACACGATTACACGTTTGAAACCAGACAAAAAAAGGGTTCTTGATAGATATTTAAAATTAAGAAAATGACTCCCATCTTCAACTATAAAAATATGTCCGGGACATGTCATGAAATTATATACTTAGTTGTATCAATCATTAAATGAATTTAAAATTTACTACTACTCGTAGTTAATAGTCCTTCACAGAGGCATAAAATTTGAGGGCACTTGATCTTGTTATTTCATAGATAAAAGTGAAAGCAAAATTTCATATAAAATTGAAACAACCATTGAAAGAGCTCGGAATACTATTTCTCGTGTAATTTACATGGTTATCAACTTGTTGGTTATTGACTTGGCAGTTGAACACTTGGAGCCGGTTGGTTCTCATTCCACTGAAGAGAGGACTAGTACTAATATTACTTCATAAAATTTGGATCGTCTGGTATGCTACATGCACACATCATACCAGTATACTAGCCTCGGCCTCAGGAGTCCGGCTTACTGTAAATACCGCAATTCTGGATCTGTGGCACTTCCCCTAAATCTCCAAAATCAGTTGAATGAAAGCTCGATATAAGAATCCCTATGGTGGCATTGTTATATTTCATCATGCATCCCAAAAGATAATAAAAAGAATTTCATTCCTGAGTACATCTTTAAATGAAACTAAGCTCCAAAAAGTACTACTTGGGAAATTATAATTTAGGAAAGCACTGACAAAATCGAGAATTTCCATTCTAATGTAAGATAATTGCAAATTTTACATAGCTTCTAGTACAGATAAAAAGAGGATCAACCTGTAGACTATTATTCAGCTAAATTATCTCCTAGTGAAGCTTGCATCAGCTTGAGCTGTCGCTCTCTTTTTTCCCGCTGCAGCAATAGTAGTGTGGTAACTTAACTCGACCACAAGCACTGTAATATTTGTTTCACAGAGCCACAGATATTAATATTTAAGACAGTAGACAAAAAAGTAGTAGCAATTATGGAAAAACAGCTAACTTTGAATTTCCTAATTGCATTTTAAGATATAATTAATAGTTTTGCATTTGATCTCTAGAAAGACTAGAATGATAGGCTCTACTATAAACTTGAAATGTAAATAACAAGGTGTGGCGATGCTTTGGTAAAATTTATATCAGTATTGACATGAGACTAGATATCTTACAGGCAGCGCACAATAACTGGAACAGGCTTCAGAGCTTTTGGTCCATTTCTCAATCCTTTCTTGTGGCGTGACACCTGAAATTTAACAGTCAGTGTCACAAATTTACTGGAAAAAGAACTCAAATATAGATGCTGGAACCACAGCATCTGATGATGCCTTACCAAAGCCTCACAAACCAGTAATTTGTTTCAAAAACATTAACCGGAGATGGTGAATTCTTGTAACATAAGGGCGATGCAGTGAGTGAAACAAGGGAACTCATTTTTCAGTAGTCAATGGGCAAGACAATAAAAGCAAGGATGAGCATATAATGGCCAGCAATCATAAAGAAAATTAATTTGGCAAAAATATTAACAGTATTTCAAAGTGCAAAAAGGATATACACGCAACATAGAACCATATAACCAGTTATCTCAACTAAAAAACATGCTAATCTAGTTGCAATTAGTGTAAGTTTTCAATTTCCAATCAGGCTACTTATCCGAATCTAATAACTTGAAATTTTGATTGGTTTGAGAAAATTAAAGGCGGCTTAAATAATGTGTGACATTGACTAGAAAACTAGTATAAGAGTAAGTGTATGATTTCAGAAATGAACATTTGGTTGCTTCAAGCAATAAAACTTAAGGCATTATATGATTGGCACTAACTCAAGAGTCAGAAATAAATACAGAAAAAAAAAAGAGTACACATGAAAAATATTTAATTGATTTAATCAATATTTCATATTATTCCAACAAACTTTCTGTATTTATCATTGAGGTACCAGTGTGCACAGTTATAATTGAAACAAACTCTAGACAGTTAAACTCTGTATGAGCAACAGTATGTTGATTTAAGGATGATTCCCTATAATTCCAGATGACTCAAATTAGTGATTTTTTTATAACCTACAAAATAATGCGTGGCATCCCAAGTTCCCAACAATATCCAATCATAAACTAAGACAAATCATAGAAAAACATATTTTCTCGGCCATTTCCAAATTGGAACCTAAGCCAAAACCAAAACCCTAAACCCTCGTTCCCAAGTTCCTGACAAACAACAAACAATTCAATGTAAGGCACACAAAGAGGAGATTCGAGGTACCTTCTTTTTAGGGACGGCCATGAGTTCCAAGGATGCCTCGGAGGGGAGGTGAGGCACCGAGGGGGTCTCCGATGCACCAAGAGAAGCCAAAGGAAGATCCATCGAAGAAGAGAAAGGAATAAGGGACCGGGTAATTGTAGATAGCTGGGGCGACACTCGCCGGATCAGACCACCAGCCGCCGCCATTTTTGTGCTTCTCCGATCTCAAGCTCACGCGCAGTGATTGTTGTCTGGGGCTTCGAGTCGTGCTCTCCTCTGATCCTCTCTCAGTCGAAACCTTCCTTTTTTCTCGGGCCACGAGGACCAGGTCCACCAAGCCCATGCCATAATTTTGTTTTCCTGAACTGTCTTGTCATTTTGTCTTTTTTTCCTCCCCCAACCTTCCTTTTTTCGGCTTTACAACTCACGTCCTTTGAAATAATTAATATTTCTCTCTATTATAAATAAATGATGTATTTTTCTTAAGTATAATTTATGTCTAAATCAATTTCAAAGACTATTAAAATTTTAAATAAAATTAATTCATTATTTTATAAATGATGATGTATAAAATATAATATATATTTTTTCTAAATATAGTTGTACAATGTGTATTTTATTTTTTATAATAAATTTAATAATAATTGATATTTAATTTATTTAATATATAATTGATAAAAAATAAAAAAATAGAATGGAGGGAAAAAAATATGTTTGATTGAAATCTGAACTATCATCTTTTATAAAATAAATCAATCTCAATCTTAAATAGAAATATGTATATTTTGGTTATTATATATTATCTGATAATGTTAATGAACAAATTTAATTAGTAAATAGATATAGATTATCAAACACATAACGTTCACTCTCAATGTCGGGATCTAAAATCTTAACCGCATGAACAATATTTTGGAAGTGCCAGTCTGAACATCAGTCAAAACATGAAAATCTTAACATGTTAAATCAATTGATCTAACAAGTTCAATTTATGAAAGTAATTCTCAGAGAAGAAAGCAAGAAAGTAAGAAAAATGGGGATAAAGTATAATCTGAATATAAAAGAGTTCTCAATTCAACAACAACAATAGCAAGCACCTTAAGCCTATTTATAAGAGTATCTCACTTAGTAACAAAGATAATAGTAACAAGTAATTATTTCTAACAAACATATAACAACCAACTATATTATTAATGATTATAACCACCAATCACATGTTCTTCATTGTTTTCATATATAATGTCTCTAGTAAATGGACAACCAGCCCATTAGTCGACTATGTAGCTTTTCCACTCTTATCCTGGCATGTTCCTTTTTCTTGGCCCATAAGCCGCAGGCCACAGTCTTCATTTAAATTTAAATCTTTTTCAACCCCCAACGGTCCCCAGCCTAACTCGGTTGCATGCTGATATTGTCTTTCCCTTGTCTTTAAGCTTGCCCTCAAGCTTAGATAAATCAAATTGCAGTTTCATATGGTCATATTCCTCCTAAGTCGCATCTTTAACATGCAAAATTGACCACTGCAATAAAATTTCTACCACGGCCTGATTTTGCTTTTTAACAATCTTGCGATCAAGGATAGCACTTGGTTCCAATTTAATTTCTCCCTGACTGCCTACCAGTGGAAGAGTAAGATTAGGTTGAATAGTGGATCCCAATCACTTCTTAAGCTAAGAAACGTGAAAAATTGGGTGGATTAAGGAATCAGGTGGAAGGTTAAGCTTATAAGTCACTTTTCCTATCTTTTCAAGTACTTCAAAGGTCCATAGAATTTGGATTTCAATTTATGCATTCCCAAATTGCCCTTAACAGAAACTTGTCGATACGACTGCAACTTGAGATAAACCCAATCTCCTTCATGAAACTTCTTTCACTTCTTTTGAGATCAGCATATTTCTTCATTCTTGATTGGGCTTTAATTAATTCTTCCTTTAATAACCTACAACCTTTTGTCTTTCCTCCGGCACCTCATTAACCGCTGGGTTACAACTCCTTAGTATCGACTCAAGAGATAGTTATGGTGGAGAGTAACCATAAAGGACTTCAAAGGGAGTTCTTTTAATGGTGGTATGAAAGTTGGTATTATACCACCATTCCGCAAGTGAAATCCATCTTGCCCAAATTTTAGACTTTTGAAAAATCATATAGCGCAAATAACTTTCAACACATTGATTTAAACGCTTCGATTGTCCATTCATTTCGGGATGATAAGAAGTACTAAAATTAAGAGTTACCCGTATTTTTTCCATAATTTCTTTCGAGAAAACACTAGTAAACACCGGATCCCTATCAATTATTATTTTTAGAGGTAGGCCGTGTCATTTATAAATTGAGTCAAGAAATACATGGGCAACATCAGAGGCTTTAAAGGGGTGAGTGAGAGTGATCAAGTGATAGTACTTAATGAATTTATTGATAATCACCATTAACACATCCTTCCCACAACTCTTTGAAAGTCTTGAAATAAAATCCATGATAATCACTTCCCAAGCATTATTTGGAATTGAAATGGGCTCAAGTAATCCGAGACTTAGCACATGTTCTCCCTTATTTAATAGACAAACATCACAGAATTGCACATATTGTAACACTGTTTCCTTGAGTTTGGGCCAATAAAAGTATTTTCTTACTCGATGATAAATGCCAAGTATACCCAAATGGCCTTCTATACTTGAATTATGAAGGCTTTCAATCATTTTGGTTCTCCACTATAAATCATTGCCCACATAAATCCTTTTATCTCTTTTAATTATACCTCTATGGACAGTAATGTCCTTATCTAACTCATGGCTCTAAATATGCTTTGCTAAAATAGCTAATGCCCACTCATTAGCATTGTAACTGGCCTAGAGTTCCTCTATCCAAGAAGGCAATATTTCAAATACTAATTCAATTCCTCCTTACAATTCATGCCCTACTCTTCTTGATAAAGCGTCAGCTATAATATTTTCTTGCTCCTCTTTTATATTACACTTCATACTCAAGTCCTAACAGTTTACAAAGGCCTTTGTGCTGAAGAGTATAAGTCAAGCATTATTCCAAGAGGTATTTGAAGCTTATGTGATCAGTTTTATAATGAAAGCTTACCCTTGGAGATAATGCCTCCATTTCTGGACACAACAGACAATAATGTCGTGAATTCATTTTCGTATGTGGACAATTGTTAATTTTTAATACCAAGAGCCTTACTCAAATAAGTTATGGGTTTGTGATCTTGCATCAAAATAACTCAAACTCTCTTGTCTGAAGCATCGTTTCAAGTACAAAGGGTTTACTAAAATTTGCCAGAGCCAAAACCAGGGTGCACACATTGCTAATTTTAGTTGATCAAAGGCACTTAGTGATTCAGCATCCCATTTGAATGAATTCTTTTTCAAAAGATTAGTCAGAGATCTACTAATGGTTCCATAACCCTTAATGAACTTGCGATAATAACGGTAAGCCCTAGAAATCATCTTAATTACTTCACATTCTTGGGTTCAGACCAAAAGTCATTGCTTCAATCTTATGAGGATCAGTGGCTGCCCCTTGAGATGAAATGATATGTCCAAGGTACTCGATTTCTAGAACACCAAATTCATATTTAGATAATTTAGCAAATAGATTATTGTCTCTTAACTTCTGAAGGACCAATTTGAGATGCTGAACATGAGAGACACTATCCTTACTATAGATGAGAATATCATTAAAAAAACTAGAACAAATCACCTCAAAAATTGCTTGAAAATATTATTCATAAGAGCTTAAAACGTCGCCGACACATTAGTAAACTCGAAAGGCATAACAAGATATTTGTAATGTCCCTCATGAGTTCGAATGTTGTCTTGTGAATAGCATCAACAGCCATCCGAATTCGATGGTAACCCAACACAAATCAACCTTGGAAAAAATGTGGGCTCCATTCAATTGATCCAATAAATCATCGATAAGTGGAATAGGATATTTGTTTTTGACAGTGATGTTATTGATCAATCAATTCAAACAAACTAATAAAATAAAATATAAGTTATATGAATTGAAAATTTGAATTATAACTGGACTTCTCTTTAATTTATATTTTATTTTATTAGTTAGTTTGGATTGTGAAAATAAAACTATTGATTTTCATTTATGCATATTGCATATTGATTGTTATACTTTTTAACTTGCATCATATGCATTTAAATGATTATGCATATGTCATTTTGTCTGATATCCGTTTAAATTGTTTTCCCGTAATTGAACTTTTTGTGTGGTTTGGACATGTAGATGCTACGTAATAAACTTTTATGTGGGGTACTGGGTTTGAATTTTATATGAAAAAGTAATATATACGTGGTAAAGGGTCACAACCTGACCTCGAAAAATGATTCACTATGCGCATATTGAACTTATCCTCTTATTGTGGCCCAATATTAGTTGGGCAAGAGAGTTATATTACTTATTATGGGCCTATGTATTGCTGGGTTTGTCTCTAGGCCGATTGACTTCATATGTCTGAATATGTTTTGCTTGATATATCTGATTGATTTTGCTTTGCATCTGAATTAATCCGATCTAGACTGAAATCAGACTATTAAGTGGTATAAGCCTATGACACAATAGATGTGGAATGAAAAGTCCGAACACATCGGATGTATGTACCAGACTGAGTAATTTGTGTCCATTTACCAACATATCTGATATGAACTATTTGATTTTTGATTGACCTTTGACTTGTGATATGAGTTGATGACCTGAATTATGTGAATTGATTAGATTTTGATCACTAGACTGAATTGAATATTAAATGAGTGTTGATAATGAAACTTGTCAAATTATACATGACTATACATGTCGTAAGTTAACCCTTTCATACTCTGAAAGGGAGAGTCCACATAACCTGAAGGGTTGTGAGTGAAAGATGGCTATGCAGAGTCCCGCTTACTAGTGGATTTATGGGATATCCCTCACTTATCACGGTGGACACGGTGTGTGATCTTCATGCATTTATGCACAATTGCTCAAAATATATGCTTTAATAAATAAGAATGAATTATTATTATTTGAGATGCTTTGAATGATACTCTATTATTCATAATACTGTTATAGAGAAGCTGTATCGTTAAATAATCGGTTCCTGAGCTTTGTAAGCTGACTCCATTTTGTTTCTTTGTTATTTTTCTTATTTATTGGTGACGTAAGTTGCGGGCCGTCGGATGGATGCAGAAGATGTCGTCTCTCTAGTGTCTCGGTCGGGGCGTTACAGATTATGTCGGTAATCGACACAAGGCCTCCAAGTTCTGTCTTTTTTCTTGATTAACAGGGCCGGGGAAGCAAACGGGCTAGTGAATGGCCTAATCACAGAAGTTTGCAACAATTCTTCAATTATCTTTTTTAATTCTAATTTTTGAAAATAGGAATAACAATAAGGCCGGAGGTTAACCGGCTTGCTGAGGGTAATAATGAAACTTGATGATCAATAGAGCGACAAGGAGGCATCTCTTTAGGTTGTTGAAACAAATCATTGAACTCATTCAATACTTGCTCGATGTTTGGGTCAGTTAGAGCTTTAATAAAAGGAAGAAAACTGGTGGCACACAACTAAACCTATGCTACCAGCACATCAGAATCAGCTTTAAATTCCATGTGTAAATTTATCTCTTCACACATCTTAACCATTGCTACCTCTTCAAAGACTTGGAGCTTAACCTCCTGATCCCCTTTCTGGAATTTGAGCCATTTATCTTGTCAGTTAATTTGCATATTACCCCATTGAGAGAGCCAATCTAAACCAAGTATCACATCGTAGCCTTGAATAGAAAGCAATCTTAAGTCACTGTTAAATTCAGCTCTGATATCAATTGTTAGATCAATTAATCTAACAAGCTCAATTTATGAAAGTAATCTCTGAGAAAAAAAGCAAAAAAAGGGGATAAAGTATAATCTGGATATAAAAGAGTCCTCAATTCAACAACAACAATACTATTTATAAGAGTATCTCACTTAATAAAAAAGATAATAGTAACAAGTAATTATTTCTACACAAACATATAATAACCAATGATATTATCAGTTATTATAACCGCCAGCCACATGCTCTCCATTGCTTCCATGTATAACGTCTCCAGTAAATAAATAACCAGCCCATTAATCGACTATGCAGTTTTTCCACTTTTATCCTGGCCCGTTCCCTCTTCTCGGCCCATAAGCCGCATGCCACAGTCTTCATTTGAATTCAAATCCTTTTCAACCCAACGGTCTAAATTCATAAGCTGATCGTTATAACTCCTGTAAGTCTAAGCACCAAAATAATATAATCAGGTATAAATATAAAAAAAAAAAAAATCCAATATTGACACTAATAGTCCATCTGCATGCAAAATAACGACGAGAGGTGACAGCACTAGCACGAGAAATTATCTTATATACCAGCTGCATCCACCCTCAACCTGTAGTGGTTTGACAATGAAGCATTGACAAGCATAAGGTCTTAAGAGTAAATTTCCTTTCTCAAAAGCTTCTTGTAATGCTAAATTTGTTCAAAGAACAAGATGTATACAAGTCTTTATTGTGACAGCATGATTCAAGGTTATAAGTTTTCTACTGGCATAACATGCTGTTGAACACCTGAAGCTAAAGCATTTTATAGCGGTGAACTTCAAATTAAGTGCAAGTGATCTCTACTACCCTTGTTTCAATTTATTATATTGACAACACATTTTAAATTATTTCCGAAATCTACGACATAAACTGTAATATTAGATGAAAAAGATTACAAGCATTGGCTTCTACCTTGTACACACTAAGTCAGCTTCAGATAAATTAAATCAGCATGAAAATCTATATATATTAAAATACAACTCTGCAAGTAATTTCCTAAGTTGCCCGCTGTGTTCTTTTGCATCGCAAGGTGGGCACTAAGATTACCACTTGATGTTAGTATAAGAGTCAAAATTAAAATTTTATAAAAGCTACTCTATGAACAAGTTGGTAACTGCAGCAGCAGCACTAATCAGATGAATTGAATTAAGAAGACAAACAAGTTCGCTATTCTGAATCAGAGCCTGAAGGTAGACTAATAACTGCATCTTTATGTACTTCGTCAGCGATGGACACAGTCTTATCAGTTATGCCACTTCTCCCCTTTGAAGCTTTTCTTCTCTCTGCTCCATTACTGTTTTTTGTCTTCTTTTCCTGAAATAAAAGAAGACACATGAAATAAGTGCCAATTTGTTTTATGAAGTGAACCCTCAAGATATATTACTGTTTGTAAGAGCAGCAATTAGTTGAATGTATATGATAGACTATGTATCTGGCCATTGTTAGTGGATTAAATTGAAGGGCTGGTACTTCTAAGCCTAATTGCCCCAATTGATATGCATGCATATAGAAGCAAGCTGGGCCCTATTCGAGGATCCCCTGCATAATCACTTGCAAGTGAAATTACACTCTTGAATCTCTGTATGAATCCATTGCCGGCTTATCGTTACCGTACGACTACCACTTAACCACACTCTATTAGGAACCTCTGGCTCAAAATCAGGTGTTTTTTTATCCTGATCAACAGAAAGAACCAGTAAAGAAACTTACAAAAAAAAAAAAAGGAATGGCATGAGTATCACCATCCTTGATGATCTGACCGATCCACTTAACAATCTGCCCAGCAGGACAAAAAAATTTCAGAAAAGGCTTTAGCCCCAATGCATAACTTTTGGAGTTACTTAGCTTACCACTACCAGTATTATCAGTGCTCAAGCACAAACAGTTCTACTAAAAAGGAACATATAGAATCTTGAGCAGATGAGAAAAGACGTGTCCATCCAGTAAAGGCTTGTCCCATCCAAGCAAACATAGTTTGAAAGGAATTAATATATATATATATATATATATATATATATTATATATATATATATATATATATATATAATTATTCTACTGTGCTACACATATTAAGTGAAAGTTATTGCTATAAATTCCTTCACCGTTGATTTGCTTTAAAATTCGTGCAGCTTGATATCACTCTCGTCAAGGAAAAATTAACAGAGATGTGCTATTACTTTCTTTTCCGTTAATGGATTGAACAAAACTAGGTCTCATTCGTTCTCCAGCTTGATGTCGCTCACAATTTTAAAAATTCATTTTGCCTGCTCTCTCACTCTGGTGGCAACTAGGTCTAGCCTCACTTTTGTTCTCTGACAAATCAATCCATTCTTCTCTCACAAACCCAAGCGATTTGATTGGTCTGACTTGCCTTTGCTCTTTTCTTGAAATTTGGCCAGTCTCGTGATTCAGTCACTGATCCCCTTTTGTCAATTGCAACTTGAGGAAAACCGATAAAAATCCTATTAAGTTGTCACGCTAAACTATAATCTGATTCTGCTATTGCCTCATTTATGATGGTACCCAGTTGTTAGATTGCACTCCTGTCATAATGACCATAATTATCCCCAATTTCTGATTCTAAAAACATCAAGTTTGTGCTAAACTAAGAATTAAAAGGAAACCAAACACCAAGTTTGTGCAAATTTATCAGGCTGTTGTCAATGGAGGGAGAAACAGAATTACAAGCATCACTAATTACCTAATAATATTTTTCTTGGCTTCACTGAGCTCACACTAAAACTCAAGCTAAATAAAAGAAATGTTAGCACAATCAACAATACAACTAAAACTATTATTATATAATTTTGCTTGAACTTCTGCCCCTTGTCTCTTTCTCCAAATTGTTAAACTTCTTGCTTCTTGTCACTTTCCCTGACATTTTCATAAAATATTTACCCAATAAATGATGATGTTATTTTATTAAAAGAAAAAAAAACATACTAATTGTGAAAACCTACATGTAAGAGCTGGTAGTTCATCAAGAAAAGTAGGTAGAGCCCCTGATAAATCATTTATCAGACAAGTCCCAGAAAAAGGGAAACACAAACACAAATTAGGCAATATATAAACTATTTGCACAACACCTTTTGACTTTCAACTGTATCTGGACAGCTTTCAGCACAATAGTTTGGATTTCAAAGAATATCAGTATCAACTAAGAACTTAATTTTATCTTGAAGAGGAACTTACAATGATTTAAGGGCACTTAGCTTTCCAAAGGAAGATACTAGTCTGCCTATCAATCCATATGTTTCTACAATAAAACCAAAAATGAATTTATCTACTAATTTGTCTTTCAATCCATAGCTTTTCAAAGTCACTATTTCTCCTCTTTAAATATAAATTTATTTGCCAATGAAATACTCACAGGGCTGTGATCCTTGAAACATTGGTGGAATCAGAGGTGCAGGTGAAGATGAGCTATTTACAAGTGCTAAGAACTGACATAACTTCTTATAAAAGGCCTCTATTTCCATTCAATTAATCTTAGCTGGGATTTGATATTTTTAATATTCAAACAGAAACGAAGAAATATTATGCTTATGCACCATAGTCTATATATATATATATAGTAAAGATACCGTGAGCTTAACTCAAAAAATATATCAAATTATCTCTAAATTTTAATTTTTCACTCTCACTAAATTTTTCATATTAAAATCTTATGAAGTACAAAATTTTAGGATGTTTCGAGTTTTGTAAGTCGCTATTTTCAATTTTAAAAAATAATGTACAAACATTAAATATTTTATTATTATTTTTAGAGCCGATTTTCAAAAATTAAAAAGAATGACTTAAAAAACTCGAAACATCACAAATTTTTGTACCCCATAAGATTTCAATATGAAGAATTTAATTAGAGTGAAAAATTTAAATTTGAAGATGATTTGATATACTTTTTGAGTTAAGCTCATGGTATATCCACTCTATATATATACTAGCTTATTGTCCGTGAGTTGCTATGGTGATATCTTTTAAAAATATAAAAATTCATATTTTCATGTGAAAAAAAGAAAATAATAATAAAGATAATTTAGTAATTCATGTAAAATAAATATAGAATTTAGAGAAAAATTGACATTCATGATTTAAAGAAAGTTGAAATTCATAATTGATGACAATCTAAAAAAAAAGAAATAAGATAGAGCAATTTTACTCCTAAATTATGTAGTATTTCGTGTAACAATCAAATTTAAAAGGAAATTATAACTTCAACACAAATGACCATAGAGATAGTAACATTATTTGACGAATAATTCAATCCGATGACTAATATTAGCTCTAAAAATTCAACAAAAAATCTAAACTGTTGCAGAATCAAAATACTTATGTATTTAATAAGGAGTATATATATATATATATATATAGTAAAATCAGCGTGCTCTCCTAGGAGCACAGAGCTTCTTCCGTGATTCTAGCTTAAAAAATATATCAAATGATCTTCAAATTTTAATTTTTCACTCTTATTAAATATTTGATGTTCAAAACTTATGGGGTACAAAAATTTAGGATGTTTTGATTTTTTCACGTCACTGTTTTAATTTTTAAAAATAATATATAAAAATATTAAATATTTTTTATTTTGTAGAGCTGATTTTTAAAAATTAAAAAAAAAAGTGACTTAGAAAACTTAAAACACTCCAAATTTTTGTATCCCATAAGATTTTTATATGAAGAATTTAAGGAGAATGATAAATCAAAATTTAAAAATAATTTGATATATTTTTTGAATTAGAATCATAAAAAGACTCCGTACTTCTAGTTGCACACTAGTTTTATTATATATATATATATGCTAGTTGCACACTAACTTTATTATATATATATATAATTGTCACCACGTCAGCTTCATGTGTTCCATTATACTTTGCAACAACTGAGATGCCGAATTGCCACCCTGCTGCAGCAGAGATTGCATTGCATTATTCTTTGTTCTTTTCTGGATTTCCACCTCTTCCTCTTTTGTCCTTATCTGAAAACAATAAGAACTCGAGGTAACTCCTTGTCCCCATACTGGGTCCCACATGCTCCTTCAGCATCCTCCGGATTCAGGTAAAATAGGCAAAGTTTCTACAAAAAGAAAGAAAGACGAGAGAAGCTGAGAGTGAGAAAATTGTGTGCTATAATGTATCAGGACCTGAGTCATGCTGAAGAGCTAAAGTTATTCTGATGCCTAATTGTTTGAACACATCCTGCGCATGGTAACAATCAATATTGCTTGAGCACCATTGAGCTTTTATCTTTATCTTCTTTGTATCGAAATGAAGTTTATTTTCTTTCCAGCAAAACTGCAAAAGCCTTAAACTGTCAAGGAAGCTCCTTGTTGTCATGACAAGACAGTTTCTACTTCACTTATAGGTCTCTCCGAATTCTTTTTGGTAATAATATTTATTTATTTATTTATTATTAACAGTATTGTCATTGTTGTTTCTATTACTATAATTATTGTATTTTTTTTTCTGGAAATGGGCCTATTACCTTTTGTACATCTCCGTCAAACCAAGCAAAAGTCAAACGATTATTCTTGAAGACAATGGCAGCAGGAGAAGTGGCCACATTACAACCAAGTCTGGACAGAGTACCAAACTAAAGCGTCAAAACCGGCACGAGAATGGCCTTTTGCATCACAATCAAGTTGCTTAGCTGTATCACTCCTTAACTATGGTACTTGTGAGACCCCAAAAGATAAAACAAAGGACCAAAAATATCACAAAGCTCATTAGACAATATGCTAATTATATCTTGATTCCACCTGGTTGTGCACCTGAAATGCCTAAGAGAGGAAATGGAGTATGGAGTAAGGAGATGATTGAAATTATTTAACCAAATCTATACCCTCCATACCCACCGCACACAATTTGGGAGATCGTGAAAAACAAGTATTTTGGGGCGCAAAGGAGGTGAAATATTTTTTTTTTAGCAAAAGATGAATGTCGAGCTTTCAATTTTTATTAATTGTGGTCACAAATTGTGGTCTGAGTTACAAAATGACAGAACTGAAATAAAATGAAGATGAAAGAATACAAAAAATAAGACAAAAGGCAAAACAAAGCCTATCAATTACAATTCATTCACATAGTTTCCGAATCTACTGAATTATTTCTGCTGCATGTCAGTATCTCTGTAGCTATATCAGAGCTTGTATTCTCTGAATATTTCTATCGCCATATCTGATATTTGTTGTGCACTGTCATAAAAAAAAATCTATGATACCGCTCCTTCCAAATCATAAAAATAGTTGTCGTCTCTAGGTGCTTCCAATACTGTGTATGCTGGCTTCCAATGATATCCGTTGTGGATGTGAGTGAAGTGAAAACCGCACACGTTCCCTTTGTGGATGATATTGCATGAGTAATGTAGTCTCTCAGCTGACTTATGAAGCTGCAATCATTGAAAATGTGTTGGCTTGTTTCCATGTGCATTCTACACAGATAGCACATATTAGATATCATCCATCATCTTCGAATCATATTGTCTATGATGAGCAGCTTGTTTCTCATCATCATCCGTAAGAACACTTGCACTCTCGGAGGTGCTTCGATTTCTCATAGTCTTAATAGATTGTCCAGAACATGGGAAATATGATTGATAAATTTGTACGCTGATCTCACACTGTACTCGTTTGTGCTGTGCCTTATCCATATCGCCTTGTCAAAACCTTACTATAACTGCACCCCTTCCAGTATATCCTTCAATTGTATGAGTTGTTGCTGCGCTTGTGCGGTGAGATTAACATGTAAGTAAGGTGTCATTCCCCTTGCTGATAACACTAATTTACCGAGAATCTTTGTAACGCGACCGCTCAAAGAGCTGTGGAAATCATTGCTTCATTGGCTCCTCTAACCACCTGTCGTGCCAGAATTGTATCATAGCCCCCTATTTTATTTGGTATATCACTGAAGCGTTAAAAATTGGTGCCAACACTGTCATGGCCTTCTAGAAAGGCGATGCTTGAGCCATTTCTCATGGCCTTATATGCGAGATCGGTACTATGCATTATCAAGACTTACCCATTGCCACATCTAGGCTATAAGAAAATTTCATAATTTGTTCGGTGTTCAATTTGATTTTAGTTTAAGTTCGGTTGTTCAATTATATTTTTTTATCAATTAGATTCGAATTTAGTTTGATAATTTTATAATAAACTAGTTCGAGTTTGTTCCGTAATAGTTCAATATATAGTTATTTGCATATATTTTTAACTATTTGGTCAACAATATATATAATAATATAATTATTTATTATAAATTAATAAGATATTATTAATTTATTATTAATAAATTAATAAGATATTATTTTTTAAATTTTAGTATAAAATTAATAAAATATTAATTACTTTAGCTCTGATTATTTATGATAATATGAATATAAATGAAAAATTAAAATAATTGAGTTTGTTTAGAGTTCGATTTAGTTCAAAATGATTTCAAATCAAACTCAAATACTAGCTAGTTTGATTGAATTTAATTTATTTGCGACCTTAACCACATTCACTTCATTAACAAAGATCTGTGAATCTCAATTAATGACAGTTCAGACCATGAGTCTCGATTAATGATAACTCAGACTATGAGCCTCGATTAATGACAACTCATACCATGAGCCTCGATTAATAGTAGCTCAGACTATGTGAACATCGGTACGCAAGATATGAAACTTGAAACGCTATGTCAGCTCAACATCAAGGATTGATTATCAGAAAGACAGAGAAAATTTTAATCGTCTTTAACTGATCTTCTAGATCATAAACATGAAACGTTATGTCAGCTCATAGACCTAGGCATTCAAATATCTCGATGATTCCATATGGAGATACTGAATGGTTTCCAAGATACGAGATGCACCAGAGATCCGTTTTTACTTTCAAACTCGATTTCAAGCCCCATAATCGTTGTCCTTCATTTTTTCATCATTTTTTACATTTCAAAAATTGATATATAATATTTATGCAATCAATATAATGCTCCATTATAGAGTTTGAACAACTCGGTTTTGGATCTAATTTGTGAGTTCGTGGTCTCACCAATTTTAAGTTTTTGAAATTCAATCAAGTCCTCAAACAATCTCTTGTGATCATGGAGAAAATGTTGAAGTGTCAATTTGATTAATTATGGCTCGGATTGCTCGATTTTATTTTTGGATCTTAAACTTCTCCTTCAGTTTTCTCCAAAATCACTCAATCATTTTGTGAGTTATTCATCTCTTTGTGTTCTCCTCTTCGTACTCTTTCCAACGGTATATAAAAATATGGGTTTTCACCGTACGGGATCATCATCATCATTTTCGATTTTGAGACGTGGAAGAAAATTGGTACTGTAGCAACTGGGAAGAAATTTAAATTTGGCCCCTCTCTATTTTGATTTTTAATTGGAGCCCTCCATTTATTGATTTTTCTTATTTCTCTTTTTAAATTATTTCTCAAAGATTCTTTTGTCCAAATTACACCAAAATTTACTCAAAATTTTCTTGAAATTTTAGAATTTTTCATGATAATTTTTATTTATCATTTTGCCTCTTAATCAAGCATCAATTAGTTTTTTAACACTTGATCAATTAATTTTTCATTATATTAATTGATAATTTGAAATTTTACGAAAAATATCAAGTAATATATGAAATTCTCAGAATTTTATGGAAAATTTGATAATTCCATAAAATTTGAGTTTTGAGATTTTTAGGTTTCAAAGAGGTTTTCGATTTGATTTTCTAGGTTTTGACGTTTAATTTTTTTCTTAAAAATTTTAATTTTTTAGCATTTCTATGGATTCTTCTTTTTTCCTTAGTACTTCTGACTTTGAATTAAGTCTCTTCGGGTTTTTAAAATTTCTTCTTGAATTTTCAAATTTATTAGGCCGAGCTACTCCTTTTTTTAATTCCTTAAATTTCAAGGGTAAACAATAGCGCATGTTTATTTTCTTGATGTTGTTTGTGCTCGAGCCATAGAAACCGACACCATATTTGATCTAGTCTGCATGTCACTCATTTTGGTAACAAAATTGTAGACATGTAGGAGACAAATTATGCTATAAGAACTGAGTTGAGCAGCCTTAACCGTCCTTCTATTGATAGCAGATGCGCTCAAAGAAGTGGCGGAGTCATATACACAACTATAAGTATAAATGATATCATTGGATTTTATAAATTTATTTTGTAAATATATATAACTCGATTAATATTTTTTTTAAATTAGTCCAAAATGCATATATAATGATACTACTGAATTTTATTTCTCCCTTTATGACTGACTCAAAGTAGGTGAAATATTTCGTATCAAATTGTAGAGCATAGCCTACGTTCTATTATGATTTTTGCATCAAGGGATCAACCATCAACAAGTTGAAAGTCTTAATAAAGTAATTTATGTCGTCCATTGCAAAAAAAAGACCAATTATTCTAACATAATTCATGAAACCACACTGGACCCTTTTTTTAGTGGAATTGACAAGCAATTTCCCTGACTAATTGTTAAACCATAAAATTTAATTAAGCAATGATGATAATTAAAATGAATTAAAATTAATTAATTAATAATTAAATTTAACAATGAAGGGAATACACATAATTAAATAAATAGACAATTGAAATAAATAGAGCTTAGATATATATATAAATATATAATAATAAAGTAATAATTAAATTACTGTTTGGTCGATGACTTACGTAGATAAGATGATGCATAGTCAATTTTTCGAGTAAAATATAAGAATTCAATTAAAAATCAAATAAAGATAAAAATTCAAATTTCAAAATGAGTAATGAATCAATTAAAATTTGGAACATAAATAAAGCTAAATGAGATTAGATATCGAATAATAGACTCAAAGATCAAATTAATATATATATAAATTTTAATATAAATAAAATCATAACTAAGTAACCGAAATAAATATCTTGATCTATTGATTTAATGATTTGACAAGGAGTCTAATAACAGTGATAATAATAATAATAATATTAATTAATTAAAAGAAGAATGATGGACTAATAAAATCTAAATTAAGGATTAAATTTAAAGAATATAGATTGGATAGTTTCGACAAGTTCTGATAATCAAAACATCAATAAAATAATAAATTGATAAATTAAAATTTATGATTGTCTTACCAACAACCGCACGAAACCGCCACAGAAAATCTTAGTGTAATATCTCTCTCTCCCTGTCCCGTTTCTCTCTCTCTCTCTGACCCAACCCACTTTCTTTTCCCCTCTCCCCAGTCGCATTTGGGCGACGACGCCTCACCCTCTTCGCCCCCTCTCTTTCCTCTCGCAAATCTCCTCTCCTATGGCGATTTCGCCTTTTCCTCTCCCTTTTACACAGAGCACCATTCCCTCTTCACCTCCTCTTCTCTTTTTGTCCCGATTTAGCTCTTCCCTCTCGGATCCGATCTATGTGATCGCAGTGGTAATCCGACCCGTGCAAAGATTCTAAGAGCCCTCACCGTCAACAATCCTTCTCCCTCAAAGGGCACAACCTCGCCCCCCGGTGCTGCTCGCACTTAGTGCCCCTCTTGCTACCTCTTCTTTTACTGGCGGAACTAAGACTGACCACACTTTATTTCCCTTTTGTGCTGCCTTGAACAAACTGGATATTATCTCTCTTTATCTCTGACCGACTGTGTGGGCCGTGTGCCGAGCTGAGCTCGTGCCTTGCTTTGTCTTGCTTGTGCGATTTGTCTTTTGCCATTGTTGCTTGATATGTCACTATTTGTACATTGTCTACTTTGCGCTTTCGTACACTGATACCAATTTGGTACCAGTAAAGCGAGGCCATAGCCACATGGTTTTGATTCCTTCAGTTACTTACTGTCTAATTTCTGGTTTGTGCTTGTTGTTACCCTCTATCTCATTCTGGTAAACACAACGTGAACCTGTTTCCTTTCTGTGTTGATGGGTTATATGTGATTTCTTGATCGATTTCGCAGTTGGGTAATGTTGTTGCCTAAATTTCTTGTTGGGTTATTTTGTAACGGCACTGGTCCTGGTACACTGGTACCTCTCAGTACTAGTGACGCGAGAGTGAAGTTGATCCATATTGCTGTTCTGGTTTATAAGTTGGGCTCAATGTGTGTTGGCATGTCCCTGATTTGCTTATTGCCCCTTTCTCCTCTTTGCTAGTTTGGTTACTGATGTTTCTGATCCCTCTGTGGGTTATGTGGTATATTGCATTGCTATGTTATTTTCCTGGCTGGGTTTTCCATGTACTGGTTTATTGTATATAAGCCCCTCTTTGCTGCCTTGAATTGTATTTTTGTAATTATGCTGGTTTAACCGGGTCTGTCTTTAGCCTTGATACACTAGTACCAAATGGTACCGCGAAGCGAGGCTCTCCTCTCTTCTCGCTATATGTTGTTCCTGATAATTATTTGTGATGCTACACTGGTCCCTGCCCTTATTTGCCCCTGTGAATTTGATTGTGTTGGCTTGATGTTCTTTTCAATTGTTTGTTGCCATTAGGATGGTTGTCTTTGAATACTGAATTGATATGTTGCCTTTGAAATTGCTGGTTGGGTTGGCCTTGTTGTTTGTTGTATATTGCTTGTTGGTTGTGCTACCCTGATGCCTTGTGTGTTGCTTCTTTTGTTGCCTCTGTCGATTTTCTTTGTGTTGGTTGGGGTTGTTGGGGCTGGTTCTGGTAAATAAGGATTGATACTATCACTTGACTAAAATTCCTTGACCCTGTCAAAAATGTTGCATCCACTGGCTGTGCTGGGTTGAATGATGGTATTATTTGTTCAGTTAGTTTGTATGTGATGCTGAGACGGGCCCTGGTTTGGCTCATTTGACCTATCTCCTGTACTGTGTTGCTATGTTGATTCACTTTTGTCCTTATTGATCGACCCATATGTTTTGTTAAGTGCTGGATTATGTGACTGATAGATAAATAAAAATTTAAAATTTAGTCAACTTGGAATGTTGGGCTGATAAGGACATGATTGGGCTGGTATAAAAATGAGGGATATCGGATGGGGATTATTTGATGGGAGGAGTTAGGCCCAATATAAGTAAAAATGATTTAAAATAAGTTTTATGGGCCAACAATCGGACGTAAATCCAATGAAATCTTTAATTAGAGATAGACGTAAGTAATTAAGACCCATAATTAAAAGTCTCAAGAAATAAAAAAGGGACAAATTAAAAGTGCTTAATTAATTTGGAGGCCGCCCCGAAAGGTTTGGCGGTATCCATGGACTAATCACGTAAACTTAAATTCGGGAAATGATTATATTCCCTGACTGCCCCCGATTCGGGATATCGGTGCATTGGCACAAACGATTTGGTAGTCAGCGTATGATCCCGAACTTTAAAACACCAACACATTTAATCAAATAAAAACATTAATCAAATTTAAGTTTAATTGAATTTCTTTTCTTTTATTTTGATTTTTATTTTTTATTCTAGTTTTATATAATATATTTTCTAATTAATGAAAATAATATTAAAATATGAAATGAGATATAATTAAAGATTATGATATAAATAATTAGAGGTTATAAAATAATAAATAAAGTATAATAATAATTTATAATATAAAATATATATTAATCAATTTCTCTATTTTAATAATTAAATAACACTAATTAATATATATAAATACCTATTAATCAATTTTTCTATTTAATAATAGAATAATATAAATAATTATATAAATATATATATATTAATTAATTTCTCTATTTTTAATAAGAACAATATAAATTATATATATTATATATTAATCAATTTCTCTAATTCGGATAATCAATTATCCTAATTATAATTCAATTAATTAAGTGATAATATTAAGCTAACTTAATTAATCTAAATAAATTAAGTTAATTACATTAATTAAAATAAATATAATCTTAAAACACGAACATAAATAATAATGCTCCTATCTCCGAATCCGGTATACCCTGACCTAACCAGACCCAACGCGAATAGGATACTCGCCAATTTAATTTATTTTGACTTTATAGGTTCTCTAAAATATCTTGACGACCCGACAATCAAGTACACTCGGGATGAGACGGTTGACGAGATCGTGGCCCCACCGAGACCGAGCAATCGTACGCTATCGCCCTTGCTAAAATATTCAAAGTGCGGATTGCACCGAGATTTACGATTTCTTAAGACATGACTTTAAATTATATTTTCTTTTCTTTTGATATTGAAACTTACTCATATCATCCGCATTTCATTTTATACGCATTTCATTTTGATTATTAATTAGATTAATATTTAAAGTTAATTAGTTGTAGGATAAATCATCCTAGATGGGGTAATTAGTATTTAATAGTTTAATATAATTAGTTATATGATAGATTATCCTAGATAGAGTAATTAGTATTTAATAATTTAATATAATTAGTTATATAATAGATTATCCTAGATAGAGTAATTAGTATTTAATAATTCAATATAATTAGTTATAGGATAGATTATCCTAGATAGAGAGTAAGTAGTATTTAATAGTTTAATATAATTAGTTACATGATAGATTATCTATGAGAGATTATCTTAGATAGAGTAATTATTATTTAATAATTTATATTAGTATTAATTAAGTACCTTGAAATTTTATTATGTAAATACTGTGATTTTTATTAACTGGATTGTTATATTGATCAAATTAAGCTTAATCGAGTTATCACTAAATTGAATTAAGATTTAAATTTACATATTATTTATTTTCTATAATTTATATGTTGTTATGAAACTCAAGGAAAATTTTAAGTTAAAAATGAATATCTAAATTTAGGTTGGGAAGAGTGTCAGTATCGGCTCAATTTCATAGTAAAATACACTTTAATCTATTATTAAGGAGCTATTCCGTAGTTACAGTGATTATTTTATCACTTTATATTCAGCCGTGACTATTTTGTCATTTTATATTTGTTCGTGATTAGTTCATTTCATATCATTTTCGGATAGTCTCCTTCAATTTGAATTATATATATATATTGATAAAAATCGAGCCATTGTTCGTTTCATTATAGTAAGGGACTGAGCAGGATAAATTAGGGACGGTTTGATAGTGAATGACGCTCTCTTCTATAGAGCACTGGTTGAGGTCGGTTCTTTTTGAAAAGAATTTATCCCACAAAGTCACTCGTGTGATATGGGAGTTTGAATCCGTACCTATTATATTATAATATAATATCTTAGAATTTTTCATTTTGGGTTTATCCTTGAATTTAAAATATTCATGACATTCAAGTAGTGCATTTTTATAAATCTCTTTCGGGTTCTTTTTATACCATACTAATATACTATTAAATCAATTTTGATATTTAAACTAAAATAAAATTATGTACTTATATGTTGCTACTATATTTATTATAAAGACAAATTTTTAATGGTTTTAAGTCTAAGCCTAGAGATTTATAACATCTCGGTGCTGGACCTAAAACCACACTGAGTAACTTATCACTCACATTTCCACGGTGGCTGTGGGGTCCATGTTTTACAGGAGCGGGATCGAGTTTTTTATGAGAGTGTTAGGTGCAGTCCTGCGTAGTGACAGAGATGCTTCGCCGCTTCCGCATGTGAGCAGAGTAGTGGATTATGATCTATCGGGTTTAGAGTTTATTTCTTCTTTTGGGTTTTTCTTTTGAGAGATTTTGTTGCCCATTCCGATAGAGCTAGCATCGCCGATGTAGGCGTTGTATTCTCTTTGTTCATTCTGGACTGTATGGTCATGTATATTATATTATTATTGTTTTGCTTATTCTGAGATTTATCTTATTTTATTCATTTAGCCTTTCGTACGCACGTCTCGTCGTGCGTACGTGGCGGGATTAAGCACCCTTAATCTGCTTTATTATTTCTGGAGTGTGACACTAATTGTATTTACTTTTTAAATATGTAAGAAATTTTAGTTTTTGAGATAGAAATCCAAAAATTTAAGAATAGCACTTGATATGCATAATAATATATTCAAACAATTCATTCGTTATTTAAAATTTTAGAAATTTTATTTGATAACTAATTTCATTGATATAAATTGGACATTAAAACCTTAAATTCGTTTCACAATATAAGTGCACAAATGTTAATATTTTGTAACTTGATACTACTGTTTGAAAACAAATTACCTACTTTATCGCCTTTTATCTTAATTTACTTGTTGAAATTGTGTATTTTCAAGAAATACATGTCGTTACTGATTCAATGAATTGAGAGCCAACTACTCAATTTAATCATTATTTTTTTCAATATCTTAATAATGAGTTGACAACTTTAAATAAGTTTTTTTTATAAATTGCGATTTGGCGTTCTCATTTAAATAAAATAAAATAAAATAATACACTATGCCCCTATCATGAAAATTGTTCAACGGTTTTTCACATACATGCAGCTCGCGTGAGCAAAGTTGTTAAAGCATTATTTTTATTTCTTTCAAAATCTTTGAAATCGTACTATTACATGGTCTCTTAATACGTCATTTGCAAATAACAATATTTTAGATTATGCCTAAACCCTGTTTTTGGCCGACAATTTTTCAATTAAATTAACATATGTATTCAATAAAAAAAAAACAATCCGCTTCTGGTTTAACTGAAGAAGCTAAAAATTATTAAATTATTTCAATATCACTAGGGTTGGCTAGCATGGTAAACTATCACTTTCAAGTTTCCATTGCTTATGGCTAGAAATAAATTCATACAATTTACCATTCCATGAAGTTAACACAAAACACGGGAAGAATCAGTCACCTTGGTAAAGACCCACCCATGTACAAAAGTATTCACCATTGTAGAAGTTCAAATAATAATTTTTGTAGCCGGTACCACATGGTATGGTATAAACCCGATGAGAGAAGTATTGCACCAAATTCGAGACAACCTCAAAAATTCTTCTCTGTGCTGTCCAGATTTTAATACTGCATTAACCTTTGTAAATTATCTTTCTTTTATTTCACATGTAACTTAGTTTAGCTCTGTTTATGAAGACTAATGTTTGATCATAGAACAGATCCGATTAAGGCAGCTTACTGCCTTTGCAATTCCTGATCAATCGATTATAAAACAGAGCTGGCTAATTTAAACCAAAACCTACAATTCAGACATTGCAAATTTAGGATGCATAATATAAACGGGCATAGTCAGCTCATTCGTGGGCAGCTCGTTATCAACTTGAATTTGGCTCACTCGTGATCGACTCACATTTAGCTCTCTCATTAAGTTAATGAACTGAATTTAAACTAGACATGGCTTGGCTCATTAAACTCTTTAGGCTCATTAAATTGTTAATATTTAATATTTATATTATTTTATTATGAATTTTTAGTGTATTATACATGAAATTTTAATGTATTATATAAATTGTAATTCAATATATATATAATTACTGTATGAAATATATAAAACTTGCTATCGTTGTTTTTTATTATTTTTTAAAGTTTGATATAAAATATTATTAATTACTAAACAAATTTTTAATAGTCGCTCATTAACTTAAAAATCAATTTTAAGCTAACATTTTTAGTTCGTTAAATTAATGAGTTAATTTAAAGCTTGACCTACCTGGACTCCTCAACAACAACAACAACAACAAAATCTTAAATCTTAAATAAATTGAAATGAGCTAGAAATAAAATTCAATTTAAAATCACAGAGATCATAAATCTCAAATAAAAAAAATAAAACAATAATGTTAGTAGTGATAATGCTAATAATAATGATAATGATGATGATAGTACCGGCAACGTTGAATAAATTTTCTTATAGAGTCATCTTCTCATCCACAGTAACCTTTTTCTAAACCGGAAGTCAAATAAAGCATGCATATAACATGTTCTCTATCAGAGAGCTGCATAAACAGACGAAAAAGAAAAGAAAAATAAAATAAAAAGACAGATACACACAGCTTTAGCGACAACAAATTAACTATCCAAGAAATTTAAGATAACTAAACCCTTCAAAACCTCTAAAGTGGCCTCAACATAAACCACCCCATATAGTCGCATAGCAGAGCTTGTTGAACGCTACAGTACAAAGTACAGATAATTCTAATATTGTCTACGAGGAGGCCTTGGCTCAGCCATTGAAACCCTAATCGTTCTTCCATCCAAATCCTGACAAAGTGAAGGTATCAGAAGATTAGTAAAAGAATAAGAACATAAAATTTGGCTAAAGCTTTGAAATTTTCACAAAGCATATAATAGTGGTACTGCAGGCAACTGTATCTGTTACAGTACCCTAGACTAATAAAATTCCAACAGTTAACATGACACAATGCACAAGCCTTCTGATTGAACCTCCTCTTTTTGTCATGGTTGGAGTAAAGAAGCTGTGTAATCAGCTTCCGAGTACAATAACTATTTATGAGGGTAAATACTTACAGCTCCATTGAGTGAGGCGACGGCATTGTTGACCTCCTGGGAACTGCCATATGTGACAAAGCCAAAGCCCCGAGACTGGCCACTCTCCCTATCATAAACCACTTTAGCATCTAGAACTGTCCCTTGCTCACTGAACAGTGTCTTGAGTGTAGAATTGTCAACTCCCCATGAAAGATTTCCGACATGGACCCTGTATGATTCTTCCATTTGTGCCCCGCCTCGAAAACCTCTTGACGGGGCTGATTCATCTCTTGGTGGTGCTGGGCCTGCCCTAACCCTTAGCTCTCTCCCTTCTAGCAACTGTTTCATAACGAACAAAAAAAAAACGGATGGATTCATATATTTGTACTGCAAGTGTAAAATAGCTTAATTCTCATTGTGGCATTTTTTTAGTGCTACATGGTTATCATGGTGCTTATGCTCCTGCCAAGATAACTTGGAAATATAAAACAAATATCCATAACAACATAGATAATACATCTAACAAGCACTCACAAATCCATCAAGCTGCTGAACAGCCAAAGCAGCCTCTTCTGCACTTGCCATTGTGACAAAACCAAAGCCACGGCTTCTTCCAGTCATTTTATCATATATAACCTACACATCAAAAATACTAAATGATTAATTACAATTATAAAAGAAAAAATAATATTCAAAGATTTACAAGGAAAATAATGAGATATGTCTTTACTGCAGAAGTCAGCTCTTATTTTCACTTCTTTGCAGACTGCATTGCTTGAATATATAAATGATTCTTATCACACAAATGTTCAAAAATTACACGTCCTTCCAAACAACATTGTTATTCACATCATTTTAGATCAATTTTTAACGCTGCGTGTATATATCTGAAAATCCTAAATTAATCAAATTACTCTTCTGTCATTATTTTCTTAGATACCATGCAACTAATGCCACAAGAGGGGGGGGTGGCATATACAACTGCTAAGAGAAAAAAAAAAATATATATATATATATATACCTCAACCATCTCAACCGCCCCAGCATCATCAAAAACACCAGCCAATTGAGCGCTGTCAACACTGAAAGGGAGGTTCCCAACAAATATCTTTGCATTAGGATCATTTTCGACTTTCTCTGCCACTTCCTCAGGCTCTTCTTCATACGAATCCTGAAACACGCGTTTAGATGAATAAAATTCAGCTTCCTAGAGAACCAGAGTTTTGCAAATCACCCCTTGAGCCCTTATATATAATATACTTTTCTAACCAATTGAAAGATGTGCTTAAATATAGTATTTGCACCGAATTCGCAACTCAGCGCAACCTAAAGACATTCAGCTGGAATTGTTAGCTTTCCCGTTTTTTTTTTCTAAGCTCAGTGTTACTAAAAATCAAGCAAATCTTACAACAGTATAATGTCGCCTTCCATCTACAAAAACTACTTTTTAACAAAATAAATTAACTATTTTTACACAGTAACGTAATTATACCTCCGAAGCGAAACCCGAGTCTTCGTCTTCCTCAAATCCTTCCTCGTCTTGTTCCATCTCCAAATCCGACATTACTACTCGCGTCACGAAGCCGAGTTCGAATGGTCTCGCCTTCCTGACAAGAGGCGAAATCGAGCATGACGAGGCGAGCACGGTAAGTGGTTCCACGAGTGAGAACGGTTTCGACGGGAGACCAAGAGATACGACTCGCGATTGCGAGGATTTAGGCTGTGATAGAGTCTTAAAGAGTAAAGAAGAGGACGTGGCGGCGGTAGTAGCCATTTGAGAGGGTTGGGGGCTTAGAGATAAGGTTGTGAGGTGGCGAGAAGGGTTTTAGAGCGGAGAGGAGGAGAAAAGGAAGATGATAAGGGGGGTTTTATAAAGAGAACAGGATATGGTTTGGTGATGCGATTTTTTCTTTTTGTGATATTTTTCTCAGATTTCTGACCGTTTGGGAGAAGATATTTTCTAAAACGGGCTGAGCCAATAAATATGGGCCGGTCTTGAGTAAGATATCGTTTCGGGGGTTTTGTTTGTCCCACGTCCGCTTGGAAGAAGATAAATAAACGGGTTGGGTTTTAGATTCAATCCGGATTCAAGTAAGATCCGTTTTTTTAGGGTAAAGTAATTTCTTTGAAGAATTTTTTTTTCTACGGGAATATCAAAACGGGTCGTTTTAATCACATGTCAAAAATTCAAATCTATGAATTTTAATATACGGAATTTATTATTATTAAATCAGAGTTATTAATGAGTAATCAAACGGTTCATAATAAAAAAACTGATTCCATTTATACGTCGGTTTCAATTATTGTATTCTGCTCTGGCAGTTTTGAAGTTTTGAAATAGGTGCGTGAAAATACTCTTTTCTCTTTCCTTGGCATCAATGTATTCAATAAAAATTCAAAAAAGACCAAATATACTCTCTTGTTTTTATTCGAAATAGTACTTCATATTAGTTGTTTTATTATTTAAATAACATTAATGAATATCGTTTGAGTGATTGCATCTCATATATCAAATATTCAAATCGATCTAAAATCCAACCTCACATTGTGTTACTTCGGAACAAATCGTTTTATTTTGCATAAACTTTGAAAAATGACACATCACAAACTTATAGATCGTTGGTTTTGTACGTTTGATATCGGTCTTTGCTGCTCTGATTGATTGACCATTATTGCTTTAAAAAAATGGAGTTCTTATACATTTTTAAATAAAAATGATTTATTTTGAATGTTTGAATGAAAGAAAGGGTTACGTTTAAAATTTCGTTTTTTTTCTATGAAAATATTGAATAGAGTAGGTTATTTGCAACAGTTTAGAAAATGCAAAAGGAATTTGTCCAATTTGAAAATGGAGAGGTCAGATTTTTTAATTAATTATTTAAATAATTATATTTTTAATAATAAAAGTGATTAAATCAAATTTTAAAAATATGAATGGTGGCACGTCATTAACATGTTGTTTTATTTTTTTATTTTTAGTTAAAAAAAATAAAATCGCACAAGTGGGGGTGGCGTATTCTCCCACTTAAGCCTCTAATATGTTCAATTAAGTTTAAATTAGATTGGATGAGAATATTAAAAAAATGAAAGACGCTACTCTCAGTGGCATCTTTGGACTGACGCGTTTGAGAAAAAACGCCACTAACAATGATGCGCTGCCATTCGTATTTTTAAAATTTTGATTTAATAGCTCTTATTATTAAAAATATGATTATTTAAATAATTAATTAAAAAATAAATCTGTGGAGATGTATTTGAAACTACGGTGAAAATGCATGTGGGTCTCGTACTTTGCCCTAGTTTTTAATTTGCATTTCTATTTTTTGTATCAAAATAATTTTCAGCATTTTTATATTCAAAATTGTTAATATATACATAGGGAATTTGTCAAAATGCCACCATAAAATTTCTAATTTGTCAAAATGCCACCTCAAAATTCACTCTTGCTCTAATGCCACTCTAAAATATGTGTAATTGTCAAAATATCACTAATTATGTATTTTTATTTTTAAAAAATTATAAAATATATAAAATTTAAACTGTATTTTCATATTTCCAATTATACCCTTGATATCCTTCCCTTCTCGTTAAGCACTGACATCAGCCATGGCAGCCCAAATTGTTTTGTAATAGAAATTTCGGGACTTGATTTTGAGTTTTGTTGATCTTCCTATTGTAGGATGGAATTGGTTTATAGGAGATGGATTCAGGAGAAAGATATCTGCGATAACACGGAAGGGTGTTCTGACCCGAATATTGAATTTGTCAATATGAGTTGAAAGCTCCATACAGTGTTAGACACTAAGATATGGCAGGTATTTGGTTTCGATTGTAAATTCCAATCCAGGATCTTTTATTGATTAATTAGAGTTTAAATTGCAAAAATTCAACTCTCGTGGCCTTCCAGTACTGTAAATATTTGTCATTTCTAAAATATTGTTCAATTGAATCTTACTAATGTTATTGGTTTGTCCCCATTTTTTTTGCTAATTTCTTCCTTTTTTTTTTGTCTTTTTTATATTTCTTTTATTTTTCGCTCTCCAGAGTTCAGAAAATGATGTTCCGCTTATCCTATTCCTATGTATATATAATTTTTGATATTGTTCAATTTGATAATCCATCACGTGAAAGAAGCCAGCTCAAAAAATTCACCTGACTTAGTTTAGACAAGCAGGAGATATGTGCTTGCACTTTTCCTTTTGAAGCACACAATGAGAAACCAAAATCTTCGTCCTGTTATATATGTGGGTCTGATTCTAGGAGTATGCGGGATGGTAGGAGGGCGGCAGCCCCTGTGAGCGGTGTCTGAGGTTTTGAATTTCTGAGAAATCAAATTACATTGAAATTCTTTCACCGATGACCCAGATTAAGGTTTATGGTTTATGATTTTGTTTATATATATACATAATCTCCAATATAATTCTGATGTAACCGAACTTTGAGTATTAGTGAAAACTGTTTTGACAGCGGCCGTGGATTTTCTTCCCCTTGAGAATTTCCCACGTAAAATCTGTGTTCTTGTTCTCAATTTTTCTTCTTTCATATTACATGATTGCTCTATGTTTATTCGCTTCTCAACAATAGCATTTTTTTCCTTTTAAGGTAGGGTCGAAGAAAAAAATATGCATTCGGATATACAATCAAGATCTGAGGTTGTTGATCTTGGTGATCTTCTGTGTAGGGACTAAGCAGCGATCTATGATTGTGTATATATGTTAGGGTGCATTAATGTGTTTGTAGTCTTTGCATGGTAGCTCACTAAGGCTAACAATCTTGTGTTCTTGGTTGGTTGGATGGATGGATTTTTCATTATGTTTCTTCTGAGGGGGAGCACAACGTTATCTTACTGTAATGCTATTACCAAAATTTTGCTCAGTTTTGCCACCTCTCCTGATTTTTTTTTTACTGTGATCGGTATTTTACTGTAATGCGGTTATCGTTTGTGGGTTTGATTTTAAGAAAAGCTCATACAATAGTTGTAGAAAATAATCATATTGTTATCTTTTGATAAGCTTTTGAAAGGAAAAGAGAAATTTAAGGGTTAGAGCTGAGCATTGATCTAATGTTATGATCGTTTTAGGGTCAGAACTATGCATCTTGCTTTGAATTTTTATTTTGCCCTTACATTAGACCTTGTTGTTGCTGGTTTGAAATTTAAAAAAAAAATATGCTTGGTAGCCACTGCCAACATTGTCTGGAAAAAAAGTTATATGTAGTAGATAATTGTAGTGAGCGCATGGAGTAATCTTTTGCATGGGTCGTGTATATTTTATACAGTCCAATATAAAATAGCTTTAGATAACATCTATAAGTATTATCATATATAAGTTGCATTGGAGCCAAAATAAATTTTACTTCTTGCCTTTTTTGCTAACAAAGGTACATTGTTTGTCACAAATTTTAATATAAATAGTACGTTAGTAAAAAAAATTAAGTATCTGAGTTGAGTCTAAATAATTATACAATCCAATATAAATAGCTCTAAATGACAAATATAAGTACCATCATGTACAAATTATATTGAAGCCAAATAGGTTCCTTTTTGCATTTCTGTTAACAAACGTAAAGCCATTTGTAAAGTATGTATTTGTATGTTTTTTATATCTATGTGTGTGTGTGTCAAGCTTTTAAAAAATATTTAACGGCTCTTAATGGTGAAGTGATCAGTTAACGGTTAACGGTTTTAACGATTTTACACGGCCGTTAAATTAAAAAACAGTCAATTTTTTTACCTGCTAATTCATATTTAAAATACTAAAAAATATATTCTCATATAATTAGTACTTAATAATTAACTAAATTAAATAAAAATAATACTTACAACATTAATTAAGTACTTAAAAGTTAAAAATCTTAAATTATACTAAACTATTATATATGAATTTGCTTCATATTTTTATTAGGGCATTAATTTACATTCAAAAAATAAAAAAGAAATAAAATTTTATAGTCATTAACTATTAAGATTTGAAATAAAAAAAATTTCAATCGTTAAATGAGTTTTTTTCAAAAAAAAAATCACGATTTCAATGGGTTAAACGTGAGATAAAACGGTTAAATCACAGAAAACTCATTAAATCCGTTTTTTCTCAAAAACTTAACGCCAGAGTCAGTCAAAACCGTTAAAACAGTTATTTTTACTTGCTTTAACAATATATTTAAATTGCTATTATAAAACATATAAATAATTCATATGTTAGATATAAATAAAGTCAGAAGATACACTAGGCTAGGGATGGCAATAAAACCCATCGGCCCGTAGGCCTGCACATACCCGCCTGGCCCAAGCCTTTACATGATCGGCCTGATATAGTAATAGGCCAGATAAGATCAGGCCAAAAGACGGGCCAGGTCAGGCAAATAATTTTAATTTAAACCTGCAAGTAACCTGAACCATTGGATATAACTAAAAGTAATCTGATCCGTTCATAGATAGAGTAAACTCAGACCCCAAAGGCCCAAACCCTCTATCTCCTGTGTTCTCTCATACTCTCACTCAGCGCCAGCGGCGCCTCTCTGTCTCTCTAACTCTCGCAATCTCTCCTCTCTGGCTCTCTCTAAGGCGATCTCTCTCTCAGTCTCGCTCCGTTCCACCACTCCACCAGCGTCTGACATTCAGAGTTTCATACTCGCACACAGGCGATCTCCATCTTGCTCGCGGCTCGCCAATCCATTGCTCGCACATGGACCTGGTTCTGTCTCGCCACTCCACCGCTCGCGGCACACCGCACACGTACACGGTATTGGTACGATATGTTCAACTATTTATAAAAATTTTAAATGACAAAAAGGAACCGAGATCTGGTACTGGACCTACTGGTAGTCTGGTACATACCAAAATAATTTATTTCTGTTTGGTACTGGTAGCCTGGTACTACTGTTTGAATATTTACTATTTTCTATTGCAAATTTTCTGAACATCCTATTACTATTTTTCTATTTGAAATTTCTTTAAAAAAAAATTGTACCAACTCTTTTAATTAAAATAATATAACAGCAAAACAAAAGCAAATGCAAGAATTAGGTCACCTAGAAAAGTCTACAATAAGACATTCTAGATCCAATTATTCAAAAGTTATATTTTTGCACACCAATGTGCAAGGTAACCTCAAGCGTCTCTTATAGGGCAACATATCACTTCTTCTAACATATCAAATTCTTCATCTTTTTTTAGGCAAAATGGTAATTTTACAGAACCTATTAATCAAGTATCAACCGAGCAAAACCCTACAACAGAACCTAAAAATGTAGAACTCGTTAATCAAGATGGCACAACACTGACATCTATAGAGGGCTCTTCTACAACACCGATAATAGTTTCTGGCACAACACCGACATCAGTTTCTGGTGCAACACCAGCATCAACTTTTGGTGCAGCAACAACACCGACATCAAGTTTAGGCGGCGGCCAAGCACCTAATCAACCTAAAGAAGTAGATACCTCAAAACTGAAATCTGATGTTTGGACGCACATGATGAAGAAGTTGATTGATGATAAATTCAAAGCAGTTTGCAAGTATTGTGGTACTAAATTTGCAGCAGGCTCCAATAGCGGTACACAACACATCAAAGCCCATATAGAGTCCTGTCTTAGAAAAAAATAGCAAACATTCCCTAAAGCTTTTCAAAAAATGTTAGCAAATAAAAAGTCAGAGGGAAAAACTGCCATAGAAAATTATATTTTTGATCAAGAAGGATCTAGAAAAGATCTTGTGGAGATGGTAATGTTGCATGAGCACCCTCTCTCAATTGTTGAGCAAGTGGGGTTCAAAATTTTTGTCAACAACCTACAGCCATTGTTCAAAATACCAACCCGTAACACCGTGCGAAGAGATGTTCTCAAACTTTTATGTAGATCGAATGAAGAAGACTATGGCCCTCATGGAGAGCAGTGAAGGAAGAGTGGCAATTACAACTGACATGTGGACGATAGACAATCAAAAGAAGTCCTATATCGCGTTCACTGCACATTTTGTGGATGATTCATGGCACTTACAGCAGCGAATATTAAGGTATATTTAATATATCATCTTAAATTAATTTTCTGAATATTAATCTAGTTATTAAGATTAAGTTCTTTTAGTAATTACGTTATTGTAGGTTCCAAAATGTACCTCCTCCTCACACCATAGATGTACTTGTTGAACATTTGATGGGTATTCTTTTAGATTGGAATTTAGATAATAAACTACAATGACAGTTGATAATTGTAGCGTTAATGATGGAGTTGTTGACACTTTGACCCATAAACTAAATTCTAATCAACTCTTGTTAGGTGGGTCAGTTTTGCATATGCGTTGTTGTGCACATATCTTGAACCTAATCGTAAAGGATGGGTTAGATATAATTGGTCAAAGTTTAGAAAAAAATTCGTAATAGTTGTGTATTTTGGTCTACTCCAAAAAAAATTGAAAAATTTGAAGAAACAACATGACAATTGTGCATTAGTGGTACCAAAATTTTTTGTTATGGTGTTAAAACACGATGGAATTCTACCTATAATATGTTGGAAATAACCCTTATATATAAGGATATTTTCTATCATTTTAAATTACTTGATGCACAATACAAAACAGTGCCTTCTGAGGAAGATTGGGAGAATGTCAAAATTATGAGTGAAAAACTAAAGATTTTTTACACTATAACAGAATTATTTTCTGGCACAAAATACACAACAGCCAACCATTATTTCAAAAATATTTGTGAAATCAAGTTCGCTTTAACAAATTGGTTGACCAACCTAACCCAACCATTGCGAGTATGACATCAAGAATGTTGGAAAAATATGAAAAATATTGGAATAAGATACATCATGTCATGGGTGTTGCCACACTTTTGGATCCAAAATTTAAGATGGAACTCTTATTTTATTATTATGAGAAATTTTACGGTGATAATAGTAGAGTGAAGTTGAAAAAGTTGTATATTTTATGTCGTCAATTGTTTCGAGAGTATCAAAGAAGAGTTTCAAAACACCAAGTTGAGGAATCAATCAAAGGGGAAGGTACATGTGATGAGGATACTCCGAATGATTTTGAACAATTTACTCAAAGAAGAAAAAAAAAAGGAGAATTGATATAACTATGGAGTAAGATCATTAGTTGCAAGAAGAATTAGTTCCAAAGGGTCAAAATTTTAATGTGCTAACTTGGTGGATGTCAAATGACCCAAATTTCTGACTTTACGAAAAATTGCTCGTGACATATACGTAATATTGGTTCCTATCGTTGCCTCCGAATCGCCTCGGGGGCGAATAATAAGTCTTTTTCAGTATGGGGGCGAATAATAAGTCCGCAAAGAAATAGACTTCATCCTCAACTTGTTGAAGCTCTAATGCATGCACACAAAATTGGTTAAAGGCTGAATTTGAAGGTAAAATTATCTATCATTTTGTATTATGTGAATTAAATATGAATGTATTTTTGTTTAACTTCTACTTGTCTTTTTTTTTCAGATTTGGGAGAGAAAAATTCATTCAAAATATTTACCGATGATGTAGATGAAGAAGAAGATCTAAGTGAATACTCGGTGATCACTAATGAGGTAAACTTTCTTATTTTTCTAACTAAAGTTGAGATAGTTATGTTCTATAAGGAAAAAAACTCAAAATGGTTGCAAGTTGCAAAATGAGCATGTCTATTTTCTTTTTGAAAAATGCAAGTAGTTGACACAAATTTGATATAAGCGCATGATTTTTTTTTCTACTATTGAGCAGATGAAAATACCTCGCCACATGTAAATATTTCATGTGAATGCTGTAAAAATAATGTAAATGCTGTAAAAATGTAAATATTGTAAAAATGTTTCATGTAAATGTTGTAAGTATCTTGTTGTAAATGTTGTAAGTACCTCATCATATGGTTTTTCTTTCATGTAAATGTTGTAAATATTTTGATTTTGCTTTTAAAGTGCATCGTGACACTCCATTATGCTTTTAAAGTGTGACATTGACAAGCAGTTTTATTTTTGTGTGTGTGTTGGTTAATGCAAGAGAAACAATGGCTGAATAGTAATTGATGTAAAGTTATTGATGATGAAATTACATTCTTGTAGTATATGTGGATTGTGCTTGTGCTTGATTAAATTTTATCTGTTTAATTTGAACTATATTTATTTGTGTTAAATTGTGTTGGATTTGGAACTGTTGTATTTATAGTATTTATTCTGTGTTGGATTAAATTGTGTTGGTTTTGGAACTGTTGTATTTCTATTTAATATGAACTATTTTTTTATTAAATTGTGTTACATTTGGAGTATTTATTTTGTGTTAAATTTGGAACTGTTGTCTTCATTTTGTAGTATCTTAGTTGATGGAACATGAAAAAGTTGAAACTTTATGCATATTTTTGTCCTGGTTGTTCCAAAATGATGTTTGTGATATGTGCTGAATAGGGTGGGCATGGGCGAGCAAGGTAGGCCCACGGGTACGGATAGGGCGGGGTGCAGGCAAGATGGGATGAAATGCCCACGGGTGGGTCAGACATAAAATTTTAGGTCCATTATACCAGTCAGGCAAAATAGGCCTAAAATTTAAACGGGCAGGTCAGGCGCGAGATTGTCAGAATGCTTACGGGTAAGGTTCATTGCCATCCCTACACTAAATACAATAATTAAGGTTATTTTTGTCGCTGAGATGCTGATGTTGACTAATCTCTTTGAAGCGCACGATCAATTTGAAATTTTTTTATGAAGACAAAAAGATGAGGACTAAAGTCTCCTAAAAAATATAAGAAACAATACAAGTAGTTTAATAATAATTTTTAAACAAAATAAAATTTTATCATTTTAAAAACTCATATAAACATTAAACATAATATATATTTTTTAAATTAAGAAAAAGACGAAGTGATATATTAGATATAAATCTTTCGACAAAAATAAAGAAGCAGATCGAATGGTATGAACTTTACAAAATTTATTCATAATTTATTAAATAAAATGTTTCGAATATTTGTTACAGTGGCCGTATTTTAGGAATTTGTGATGGAACGCTCTAGACCTCTTTAGAACCCTCTTATGCTCTCTGCTCCTCTCTCTAGTCTCTACCTTCCACGCCGTCTTATACCCTTGCCTCTCTCTCTTGTCAAGGTTTTTTGCGATCGACGCCGAAGATAAACCGTTCCAGTGTAATCCATCCCGAAGCACCTGTACCATGAGGTATTTTTTCTCTTCTCACTTGTCTTGTGGACTCTTTAAAACTATCTAAAGATTTTTCAAGCCTTTTACAAGTTTGTGTTTTATACCTAGCTCCTTAAGCTTCAACAAGATGTATAGGCGAATTTTAGGTCGGCATTTGGTCCTTTTTGAAGTTTGAACTTTTGCACTGAGATTGCTATCGCACCACCCAGAGCTACATCGTTGTTTGTTGTTGATATAAATTATGTAATACCACGGTATTGGTACCTTTCCTAAGTTCGCAACTTTTTGCCCTGAGAATGGCTATCGCACAGAGATCTCCTCCCTCGATTGTTTCTGATACAAAAATTGTAATAACATTTTGTCAAAAAAAATTGTAATAAAAAATTCTGAAATATTTGAGAATGTCCTATTTCAACGCTCATACTCAACATTCTGTATACACAGTGGCAGAACCAGCATGGGTGCCAGCCGGTGCCCGGGCACCCTCTTGACCCACTGAAAAATAAACCTCTTCCTTCTTGTTGCGGTGAAAAATAAAACTTGTCTTGATCCTGACACTCTATTTCCTTCACCAGGGTACCCCTACTGATTGTTTCTAGTTCCGTCCCTGTGGGTGTGTTTGGATGGTGAAAGGATTAGTGAAAGAATATCACTGTTTGGGTTAGTAGTTGAGAATAGTATGAGGTTAGTGATATCTCGGGAAATGTGAGATCAGTGCTATTTTTATTATTTCAAGTTGGTAAAATGTTGTTTGGATGATAATTTGAGAACAGTGAAGAGAATAGTTAAAATAATAATTATTTTTTAGTATTTTATTTAATAATAATTATTATTTAATACTACATATTAATATAAAAGAAAAAAATTCTTATTATTTTCACTACTCTCATGGACGCTAATCCGCTAACCCAACGTTTTCTATGGGTTAGCGGATTAGCACTGTTTTGCTGCTATTCTCGATTTTAATTTTGTGTTTGGATGATTGCTAACCCGAGAACAGTATTGCTATTCCCAGAACAATGTTATTCTACACCATCCAAACACACCCTATGTGTCCACTCATGTATTAACGTTACGTACCCTAATATGAATGTATGTTTACAGTAATATGGCTGTATAGATGCTAGTTTCACTTTGGACTGCATTAAGTTCCTCGTTCAATTGCAAGGTAATTAGCTCTTTTGGCAAAGGCATGCCAATCAGTGATTCCATTTTGTACTGGTATGCAGTTTTTACCAGACAGTTCATTTAGCCAATTGGAGCCACTTGGGTACCCAATTTAAGTCACAGTAGAGAATAATCTCATGTTGCTTTGGTATAAATGTTCATTTTTATATAATAATAATATATTGTTAATTATGTACAATGAAAGTTATAAGATTTTTTTTAATAAATTGTCAAATGTACAAAATTAAATTGAAAATCATTGAAAGTATTTTTATAAATATGTTTTTTCTTAAAATATTTAAAAAATTATATGCAAAATTACGAAGTAACAACAGATAATTTCTTTTAATTTCAACTGTTTATCATTTCCATATTACCTAATTTTGATTTTATGCTATTTCCTATTGAAGAAATTTTTTTGTATTCTAACAGAAGGTGAACATTATTGGTATATAATATTTGTAATAAAAGACTAATAGTATATGATACTATGATCTATTGAAAAAAAATGCATAACAAAAAATATACATGCAATCAATCATGTTTTCTTCGTGATATTTTTGTTTGTGTATTTTTGAGTCTTGATTTAATCGCTAATGTAAATAAAAGTATGAATAAATAAAAATAAAATAAAATTTTTGTATTCACATTTCTTGTATTATAAATTTTCCCACGTTTTTGAAAAGAATTCATTGGGGAAATTATAAATAAAGCAAATATATTAAACAACTTTGTATCAAATCAAAGTCAATTTCATAATCAAATTTCATTCTATTTAAAATATCTCTAGTAAAAAGATTGTTGTGTAGTTTTTGTAATGGAAATTAATAGTAATATATTTCTCACCTTAACAAGATAATGCTTATTTGTTAATTTCAGTTAGAATGTCATTTTTAAATACTTTAATTCATGAGCAAAAATAAAAAAATCTCAAGTAAAAACAAAAAATGATTTTTGCAGGATATGATATGATTCTGTGTGCTTAGTGCTTGACATCCATCTGTCACAAATATTGAGCCAAATTGATGTTGTGCTGTAGATAATACTGTAGTAGTACTGTGGAGATACCGCGCCGAAAAAGTGTCTGAAATTAAATACTATATAATACAGATTGTTGCAATGAAATATTGAGCCCAATTACTTCATTTACTGGACATGTTTAAGTAAAATAAATAGCCCCTGATCAGAGATAATTTCAGCTTTTGTTGTTACTTGCAGTCGGCACCCTAGCACAAAGTGGGCCCAGCTCTCAGACAAAGTGTTCATCACCATTGACTTACCAGATGCAAAAGATGTTAAGCTGAATTTACAACCTGATGGGCACTTCTCTTTCTCTGCTAAAAGTGGGGCTGACAATGTATCATATGAGCTTGATCTTGAATTGTTTGACAAAGTCAAAGTCGATGTAAGTTGTGCACTTTAAAAATTGCATAGTAGTTTTTTTTGTGTGTGTTATTTTATAACTGGAACAAATGCTGAGTTATTTTGAACTTAGTTTTCATCAATCTGTTTAGTTGCTGAAGCTTTGTCAGTACAATGTGTGTGCATAAGCCTTTGATGAAACCTGAGTGTAGGAGTCAGAGATTTCCATCTAAGACCACCTATAACTTTTGCTGTCATGGCATTTTCTTGAACTTTTAAGGATATGGATGCTTTGATGTTTTGTAGGAGAGCAAAGCGGCTGTTGGACCAAGGAACATATGTTATTTAGTTGCCAAAGAAGAGAAGAATTGGTGGCCACGCCTTTTGAAGCAGGCTGGACGGCCCCCAGTTTTCCTTAAGGTTGATTGGGACAAATGGGTCGACGAAGATGAAGAAAAAGAGAATAAATGTCAGCTTCTTTTTCTTTTTATCTTAATTTTTCTTGTGTTAGGCTTTTATATGCTTTTTACACCTTCGATGCCAATTGTTGATTTGTCTCACTATCTTTGAGGCAACAACAAATGCTCCTGATCTCGTCCAGCCCTTACATTTTGCAGCATTAGTTCTTGTGAGTAAGGGTGTTTGTTTTTACTCAATTGGAGTGGGATTAAAGGCTGAAAATACAAAATTGTAGACAGTCTGTGACAATATCAATATTAATATCTCCCTAATAATTAGTATGAATAAGACATTGCCATTGACTAAACTTCTATTTTTTTTTCAGTTGGTAATATGGATTTTGGTGGCATGGATTTCTCAGTAAGTAGCTTCTTTCAACTTGTTTGTAATTTTTGGTGATAATAGAATCTAAAGAAGATAGAAAATTTAGAAGTCTTTATCCTATTATTCTTGTTTTCTTTACAGAATCTGGGCATGGGTGGTCCCGATGAGATGGGCGATGAAGATGACGAAGATGATGTGGCTGAATCTGCTCCTGAAGGTGCTTAGTCAATTTTTAATCTTTATTTACCTGTCAGGTTGTCTTATTTGTGGAGACTGGATATCAACTTTTACTTCATTTTCAATCATATTTTAGATTAGTTGACAATGAGAGGTCAAGGGTGGTCCCATTTAACTGTGTTCTAGCATTACTCTTAGTGCGCCGAGTCAAAACATCTAATGCTGTGAAGTGTAGTTATATCAGTTTTGGCACTGTTGTGGAAGTTTTATTGACAGCTGAAATGAGCATTAAACAAATTAAGCGCACATTTGCGCCTAAGCAAGCTCAGTCAACCATCCCAATTATGGATGCCAAACGAATTGTTGAGGTGGGTTGATGATTTTGGAGTGCTCCTGGACATAGACTCAAACAAACTAGAATAAGTCTTATTGCGGCAAGTACTCAATTCTTTAGTTTTAGTAGTCGTCTGGTGGTCAAACTAGAATAAGTCTGATTGCGTCAAGTACTCAAGTTGTGGTAGTTCTTTCAGGTTATCATTCTTTTTTCTGGGTTGATGTTGCTGGTTTTGTGTTATTGTCGTGTGTGGTTTGATTTGAACTATCGACTGATTCGTGTTTAGTCATATAGAAGGTTTTGAGCTTGGATCCGGAGTTTAAGGCTGATTGTCATTGCGGTCTGGGGTTGTTAATATTGGGGTTCAAGTTATTCAGAATAAGAACAAAACCCTTTTTGGACTATTGTGTTCGCAATGATTGATGTCTTAGTAGTTTTGTTCATTTTTTGATGTATTATAATAATCCATCTCGTATTAAAAATATGATTTGTGCTAATGTGACAATTGCAGAAGAGACACCAGGTTCTGTGGGAGAGAGCAAGGTGGAGGCACCGGCTGCTGCTGATACTGAAGCCAAGGCCTGATTTATTCCCATTTCCTGGAAAGCTCTATCAGGAGTTTCTTTATTCCCATTTCCTGGAGAGCTCTATCAGGAGTTTCTTGATTTGGCCAGAGGGATTTTGCCTAGATTTTGCTTGATGGTAATTAGCTATTTGCGGATCTTTTGTTTGTAACTTTGGACCTTTGTAGATTACAGCTGTGAACTTGATTTTTTCTGTTTTTGTTCTGTGGCTTGCAAAGATTTGTTTCCTGCTTTTAAAAGCACTTTGTAGCGAAGGTTGAGTTGGTCGCTTATGGACGTGTGACGTGTATCTTCGTTTGGTGGTTATAAAGAGTACTTTAAATACAACAACAAAGCCCAATCAGAAATCATAGAGATTATCTCAAATATAAATAAAGAGTTGCTGATAATGCGGATAAAAAAATTGTATCGTTGGTACATGTTTTTTTTTTTGAAATTTTAAACAGAGAAAAACTTCTATATTGCACAAGATTTTGAGAATCTATTTGGAAGCATAAATCGTAATTTGAGAAATTTGATAACATTCATAAGTTTCTCTCTGCCTGCAGGTACATGAGTAAAACTACGACCCTAATGATTTCTCTGTTAAGAATTGTACTTGACAATTTCAAATATTACTCAATTAAGTTTTTAAATATTACCTTTGGAGTATTATCTATTAAAGGAACGAAGCATTAAAAATATCATTTATGTGGATACTATCTATAACCAATTAATTAGTATGTTATGCAAATAAATAAAAGATAAATAATGCATTGAAAAAGAAAAAGAACAAGAAAGATCATATACGCATCAACCCTTAATTCATGGATTGGAAAGCATATGACCCAAGGCAATTTACTCTCCTAGATTGTGGCGTCATCACAACAGTCGTACTGAAAGGGAGGCGTTTGAGGGCAGGGCAGCAAAGGGACAGATATTTTCTTTGATAAACAAAATAAAAAAAATAAAGAAATGGTATGATTTCAGTGAAAATATACACTCATAGTCATATTTGAGTTTCAAATTCGATCCCAGCTAGCTAGCACCGAATTTGAAACTCGATCCCATTTTTTTTTCTTTTTTTGCAAAATTTTGATATTTTAATTAATTTTTTTTAAACTTTTCCAAACATTTCAACATAGTCCATGTCACATATATATTTGTCAAAAAATTAACACGTAAGGCCTAGCTACCCAACGAAAGTTGTACACAATTCATAATTTCAATATGATATAAATATATATAAAAAAATATTTTTATTTTTATTACACAAATAGTATAATAAAATATCAATATTTTAATAACAAAACAAAATATGTAATTTTCACGAATAATATGAAAAAAATACCATATTATTTGTAAAATTCAGCAAAATCATAAATAAGACAGAAAGATGGGCAACAATATTTAAAAAATCTTGCTAATTATTATGGATTAAAATAAATAGGAAGAAATAGGAACAATGGCCGCTCTCTGATTGAGTTTTTTTTTAAATCATTATTATAATTATGTATATTTAAAAAAAAAAATATTTATTGGTACAATTTTATTATATATCAAATACTTATTTATATTTGATCGACAAATATACTTATATTTACATATTCTTCGACTATATGTTTAAATTTAAAAATTATACCAATGAATTTTTTTTATTAGCTAGCTCCCTAGCTTAATATATTAACGATAATTCGCTTCATCTTTGCTTTGATGACTTGACCGTTGATTTGCTACAAAAAAAATAAATGCACTAATTAACCATTAAATAATCTATATATAACAATATGAAAGAACCATCAAATTTTTAATTGATTATTAAATATATAATAATATGCTTAATAATCAAAACATTTCAATTAAGAACCATCAAAGTATTTTGATCAAAACACTTAATAATCAAATAGGAACAGTGTTTGAAAAAAATTCAATTTTTTTTAATCAAACATCAAAATTTTGTAAAAAAAATGAAACCAAATTTAAAATTCAGATCTGACTATGAGTACACATTTTTACTGAAATCATATCAATTTCCAATTTTTTTATTTTATTTACCAAAAAAATATGGCAAAGGGAGACAAGTTTTTTATAAGCGGTGTTGGGAATGGAGGTGAGGGCAACAAGTTTGTGGGTGACAGGACTAAAGACCTGAGTCGAAGACGACTGGCATCAGGACAGAAACAACTCTCTTCTCCATCAAAGGCAAGGGAGCAATTTCAATGGAAGAGGATAGGGGAGCACAAGCAAGAGAGAGGGGGTGAGGGGGAGATGTAATGGAATGGAATGTGGAGGTACAAGAGGGGATGATACAAATGTTTCTAGGTTTTTGGTTATAGAATGTATGTTTTTCAATGTAATGGAATGTGGTAAGGATGGTAAGGATGTAACAAAAATTTTCTTTTCAATAAAAAATAGTCTTAGCAGCTTTTGCTAAGCTTATCAAAAAAGAGAGAGAGAGAGAAGGTGAGGGGGAGGGCCAGGCGGGGTTCCACACCACCCACTAGCTGGATCTTTGTCGAAAAAATTCATTCTGGATCTAAATTATACTCATTTTTAACTCCAAAAATTTTACAACAAATCTGAGTTGCTCCACAATCAGGACATTAACTAATGACTCAATTTAACTCCAAAAATTTAACAACATTTTTTAGTCTTTGCAACAGGAAATTAACGTGTTTAATAAAAGAGCAGGGATAAAAAAAACTTAATATATAAAAGCAACACGATCTAACAAAGTTGTACCAAAACAACAAGAGCCATCGCCCTACTGAAAAATTCAAGCAAGCCCACAAGAGTACATGTTAATCGCTACTGCTAGGCAAAAAATACAAGAACACTATAAAATAAAGCAGAAATGACACCAGAAATATTTTCTTATTAGCAAAAAGAGAAAGGAACTTTAAATCAACAAACAGTTACAAGAACGAAAGCAAATAAGAACCCACACATATGCCATGGTGTGGTAGGCAAAGAGTATCAACAATCGGAAATACTGAAATGTAAAATTACATAAAGAAGAACGATGAAGAAGAACAAAGTTTTCTTAAACCAGATTTACTGGCCACTGAAAGAAAAAGCAGATTATTCTTTCTTGCCAATTCCATGAGACAAGTTATATATCCCCCGACCCTGTTTCAATAAAAAAGATAAATATCATAAAGATGTATTGTCATAAGACCACATGAATATTGTCAATTTCACAACCTTTTTTTTTTAATAAATGGTATTGCTAAAGTGAAAGAAGTGAAATTTTCTAAAAGTTCACTAAACTATACCTCAAATCCATATTTAGTTTACCAAACTTCCATTTATCCGTTTTTAATCACTAGACTTTAATGTTTGTTCAAATTTGATCACTCCGTTAATTTCTCCATCCAAACTTAACGGAAATTTAATAATATTATATGAACATGTAAGTTAATTAAAATTTTTCAAGTACGACTGATAAATTATTGTTGGTTTATTATTCATAGCATATTTTTTATGCAATTAAGGATATCAACTTACTAAGCTAATTTATATCAACCATCTAATTTTATTTGTTTGAAGAATTAATTTCATATTTTATTTAGAGATATTAATGTCATACTGTAATTGAAAATCAATATTTTATGGTTAAAGATATTTCAATTTGTATGATTTAATTACTATATAAATAAAAACTAATATATTTATTTAATTAATTAATTTAAAATTTACACTAAGAATGCATATTCTAAATAATATAATTGCTTCTAAGAAATAACACATATTTTTTTAAAAGGAAAGAAATAGAAATAATTAATGTGTGTTTAAACTTTAGTCTATAGGTCAAGTTAAGTATCTTGTTAAGTTTGGATGGAAAAACTAATGAAATGATCAAATTTGGATAAAGATCAAAGTTTAGTAACTAAAAATGAATAAATAAAAGTTCAATGACCAAATATGAATTTGAAATTAGCTTAGTGACCTTCCAAAAATTTTACCCCAATTACTTGTAGGCTTTTGTGAACTGTAACCCGGAGTACAATCCTACCAATTGTGAAACCACAAGAAAATATTTTCATGTCAGATCCCATAATTATGTTAGGACTCCAGAAAAACACTTCTCCAAACGCCACATCAATTTTACAGAGATTGAGTCAATAAAACCAGCCAACAACCAAATTGGATAATATCAAGTATTGATTTTTTTCCCCAAGGCATGTGGACAAAAAAGTTTGTGTATGGTAAGAGCAACATTAGAATAAGCCGGATGAAAAATCTATCCAGTGGGCTGAATATGCTTGCAAGGAATTAACTTTTAAAGTGAGCGGATTAAAAGACCACAAAAAAAGATTAATGAAAATTGAACTAGCACCAAATTAGGCTTGATGTATTTGTTGTCGATAAAATTCAAAAGAAAAGATGGGAGGGCATATTGATATACTATGAGGAAGAGGCTAGTTGCAGCAAGAGCAAGAGGGATGCCAACAGAGGTGACGGCATCATAGCGACCCCTCAGGTATGTGTGCTTCTTTACATTCTGGAAGAGGCGCTGCTTCTCCAACAGCTTCTCTCTTGGCACAAAGGGCGCCTCTGACATCCTATCAGATACATATCTTTTAGTTAGTCCTGAATAGCAACATCAGACATTAATGTGAAAACTGAAAACAAATGAATGCAAACCATAAACCAGGATCATGACAGGAGGGAGATAGAAGGTCGTCACTTGAATGGTTTGATCTCACCTTTTCTACCACTCAAAAATTATTTGTGGCGATTACCAAAATAGGGTGCGAAGGAGATTAGAGATATTAGGTGTATTAGATTTCCTATTCAAATTCTTCCTCTCGTATGCAAAACATTGGATTCAGTTCAGGTAAGTATAGATCAGCAGTCGCTTTTGCAACATAACAAAATACCATGACTTGGGAACAGACTATCAATTTGTACAGTCAAATGATTAAAACTCTAAAACTGAAGGCGTTCTTCATCCCATGAGATGAACGGCTAGAACCAACAAAATAAGAAGAAGCAAAAAGATATATACCTAGTGACAAACTAAATAGCACCAATGTAGCTAATTGCTATAGCTTTAATCTTTTACTGTAAGATATATATTATTTATTATTACCAAACAAATAAACAGAATTCACCACAAATAGTTGATATTAGTAACCAATGAGTACAAGAAATGGGAAATCTACTGAAAGGTGCTTTTGTCATAACTAGTAAGATAAGCAGTTCCATGACCAAAATGAAGGTGTAGTAGCGTTCACAGCAGTGGCGGCACCAAGGTAGGTGCCAACCGGCACCCGGGCACCCCCTTGGTTCGCTGAAAAATAAAGTTCGTGCAGTAAAAAATGATGTTTTTTTGACCCAGACATTTTATTTTCTTAACCCGGGCACCCCCTAGCGATCGTTTCTGGTTCCGCACCTGGTTCACAGGAATGAAAGGTGCTCATGGAATTTGAATGTTTTCTTTTTTTGAGTAAAGCTAGAGCTCCAGGCTCACCTTTTTTATGCTCATGGGGGGACTTAAACGCATGAGAAAAGGAATTTGAATCGAACATATATTCTAACTGTTTTCAAGGCTAAACGAACCAAGCATATTAACTCCAATCCAATAAGCAAACCGACCAATTATCCCCTTTTAGTCTTACTAAAGTTCAGTTCAATCCCCAGCGCAATATGAAGTTTGGACCAACAAATCTCGCTCTCTCGCTCCAAAATCTATTATGGAAATCCATTGTTGACGGTTGCACATTAAAATGCAAAAAAGCAAATAACTATAGAAAATTTCCAAACAAAAAACACAAAACCATCCTAAGATCAATCCAGAGTTCTCTCCGCAAACATCGCTACAGAGAATCGGAAAAAAAAAATCAAGATCGGACAACTAGCCCCGTAATCGAAGACGCGAACCGTCAGTATACGATGCCATGAGAAGCGCACGTACCTGATCAAAGATGGAAGGAGGATGAGATCGTCGCTTCGCACGATCTAGGGTTAGGGTTTGAGGCAGGAACGGAGGCAAACTCTCAACTGAAGCCTCAACTTATGGGGTCAATAAAACGCGAATTATTTTGGTCAACTTCGGGGATAGCGTCTACCGTGGCTGGGTAGGCACGAAACAGTACGAGAACTCACAGAATCTCTGTGGAGCTGGTTTTCATTCCGAACCGTCCGATTATTTATCAACAATTTTGATTTAATAATAATAAATATTTTTGTGTATTAAAATTTATATTTAATTTTTTTCACAGCCGTCCTAATTAAAATGATCTATTCAAATTTTCATGTGGAGATCTATACCGAGAAGAAAGTCCGTAGAGGCTATCCGCCCGGCACAAAATGACACGGTTCAAAAACAACACAGTACAGTTTAGAATTGATGCTTTAATGATATCGTGTTTAATTTTTTTGAAAAGCCGACATGATATAACACACAATGTTACAGGATCTAAACATAACGATACAACACGAAAGCACAACGCAGTATGGAATTAAAACACGACATGATGCGATGCGAATTTAGACACAACACAACACGGATAACACAGTAGACACATTTTCATTTATTTTCATTTTTCTGATAATTTGCATCATTTTTATTTTATTTTTTCATTTTTTTAACTTTCTAAAACTAAAATTTAGCACGATTAAAATATATCATGTTGTGTAAACATGACACATTGACATGACATATCTTTTTCATGTTGTACCATAACAATGTTATATCATCTCTCTATCATTTTTTGTTATAACATAATACAATACGAGGCATATTGTACTTTAATACGGTACGATATGACAAGACAAGACACACATTTAGAACACTAGAGGATTAAATTTTTATAAATAGCCATATTTCCTATGATCATACAATAAAATTTATTATTAATAAATTGCCTCATTTTGGACGTGATTATTAATCCCATTTTCATGATGTTTTTCATTTTTTTATCGACTAATTTTGTTATAGATCAGAAGGAGTATTTTTAATTTATTAATCAACGATATAATTTGTAATTATCAATTTCTCTAATTACACTAAGAAAATTATCTTGATCATTCAATATTCAAAATTAATTAATTTAAAATTATTTCGATTCACAATATAATCTTTTTTTCTCTGATTTTCTACGGGACCCACAGCATATCAAATAAAATAGAATTATGTCACCCACAACATACGAAATAAAATAGAATTATGTCAGGGCAAAATTAATAGTTTCACCCAAAAGATTAATTTTCTTTTCAAATTCGTTGAATGAAATAGTTGTAAATTTTTTTACGGGATCAACTTCAATGAATGAGAGTGTTTTTTGGGTTTGATAACGTTCAAAATATTTTTTCTTATTATAGACTCTCATTATATTAGAGGTCAGATATGATATTTAATTTTTTTAAGATATTAATGTTCTCTTAACATTTCGCTGGATTTGAACCCACAATTTTAACGATAACAACGATATCACCGACTATCTGTACTAAATCTTTTGATCCACAACATAATCTCTCTTTTTATATTTTCCGCATTTTTCTATGGGACAAAATAATCTATCTGTACAAAATAAAATAGAATTATGTCAGGGAAAAATTAATAGTTCCGCTCAAAAGATTCATTTTAGTTTCAAACTCGTTGATTGAAATAGTTATAAATCTTTTTTATTTTTTGAGATTTTCAGAACTACGGTTGTATGTTTTTAGAGAATTTTTCTATCAAAATTATACTCATTTAAAATTTTATTTTTTCATTTATAATTTTTGTTGTATTTTTCGGATTGTTATATATCTTGTTTTCATCCGCATGATTTCGAAATTTTTCAGTGACTCGGTTTATGTTACATACAAATTACTAAAATTGAATTTATGATTTTTCAGAAAAAAATACTATATGAACTTCTCCAAATTATTACCATTCAAATTGGAGCGTAAAATTTCACCTCCTCAACCCCTTCCTTCCCTCTCCGGCTCTCCCCCTTCTCGGTTTAATCCTTTCTTCTCTATACGCAACTTTCTATAGACAGGCTTTAATCTTTTCCGGAACCTGTCTGTCAATTCAAGCTGGTAAAACTTATATTAGACATTTTAAGTGATGATCATAAGTCACATCAAATTTGTATGATGCGACTTTTTATTTTTCAGGGTTTATGAAAAATCAATCATTTTTGCAATTTTGAAGCGAATACAATGTTCTAGACTCCTAGGAGATACAAGCCTCATTTGATGTGATAAATTGCAATGTGTAACCATTTTTATTTTGATATTAAAGCCCACTATGTATTGACATGTGCTAGTTACAAATTAATACATCAATAATAGTAATTTTAGGAACAGCTTTTGAGCAAAATTGGATGCAATTTTTCCCTCTTTAATTTTACTCTAAAAACGATGTTTCAATTTTACTTTCTAACAACAAATATCAGATGAAAGGAGACATCTGTACAACAAATATTTAGATATTGGAATGAGTACTTGTTTAATTTCAAAATATAGTTAGGCATTTCAGACCGGATATAAATGTAGAAGGTTTTTGTTCTCCGATACACACAAAACATCCACCAAACATTCTATGTTTTCTTTCCATATCTAGACCGGTAAATTGGTTTATCTGATAAAGCCGTGCTCACCAGACTTTGGGAAATGTCCAATTCTCGAACAAGCGGTACTTCTACATATTGACATGGAGGGTTCAAAGTGGCGATATAAACGCTACAATAAATCATTTAATAGCATCTCACAAGTTCCTCCCAAAAATCTATTTTTCTTCGACACAATTTTCTAACAGAGAGACAAGGAGGTGTTAGTGTCTAGTCTACTCTAGCCTAGCCTAGAATATTAGGGTTTTGAAGCCCATTAAATCTAAATAGGTCTGCTCTGGGGAAGGCAAATGGGGTTTCCTTCAGGGAGCGGCCTTAATGTACAGACCATCTCTCTCGTCTTTCCAAAATAGACCTACATTATGTGAATGGAAAATAGTCACTAACAAGACATAGAAGGCAAAACAGGATACATTGGGGATGCACATGTTTATGACCAAAGTTCAATTATGCAACAGCTAATGTGGTAAAAAAAAATGGGTATTCACTGTGGGTAATTTTTTGGTCCATTGAGGCATGAGCATTCAGAGCTTACTCTTAGGTTGAACAGTGTCCAATCTCAGGGATCCAGTATACAAATATTCTATATGATTGTAGGTAATATATACAAAAACAGTATAAATATGAGTTTATAGAGAGAGAGAGACGGGAGAGGGCAGCCTCTGCCAAGGTTTCAAAAAAAGAGAGAGGAGAGAGAGTACCTGTTCGAGGGAGTTTCTAAGCTTGCTCTCCATATCTTCTATCATTCTTCCCATATTACACATATGACCATCTGCCATTGAAAGATCCAAACTTATCTGAAGCATCAGGTACATTGTAAGTTGTTAGTAGTGATCAAAGACATTTTCTGTCAGCTTAAATTTATGTAACAGCTGTCGGTACTATATACAGAAATGAAGACCACTAGTTTTGGAATAAAAAAATTCTGAAAATTTCACTTTATTTCCACAGTATTATTAAAGATGCAACAAGAAGCATCTTGCTGCATGCAAGTACTTCGTGGAATGACAAATATATACAATGCTCGGAAACTGAATTTTGGCAAAATGAAGTTTGAAACTAAATTTCCAAAAAATAGAGCTCAAAAGCCTGCTTTAAGATGGAGAAGCCCTGCACTTGATAAGTAATGTCATCCATCCTATTATGTAACATCTTTAGTAGTTATCTGATGTTGATGTATTCATATGCGGAAGTGAGTATAAAGAAATTCAAAATCCTCCTTTCAATTTCACAAGTCTCAAGATACCTTCGCCAGGCAAGAAGCTGAAAATTTAAAATACTTATTTCTTCTGACATGTTCACTATGCCTGCTACACACTACCAACTGACATTGGTTAATTTCACGTTCTCTATATCCGTACTCCATCTCACTCTGGTTGTGATTTTTTTGTAATGAAGATGCCTTCATGTCCTAAAGCAGCTTCAGTGCAATTTTCTTCGGAACAGATCATTGTGTTGGCTTGATAGATTTATTGCACTGAATACTACATGGATTCTGACAAAGCGTCTAAATTTGTTACAGAATGACTTTCTTGTGACAAAAAAAATACTTAATAAGGTATGCAGCAGAATGTTTTTCAAGTAACGAGTTTTAAGGACCATTAACTTATGGTGTAGGCTCGTTGTCTTCATCATAGCCAGATCTTCCCAGTTCAGTTGGGTCTGATCTGGCCACAAATAGAATGATCCAGAGATAAAGTTGTTATACTATTTTTGTGTTTAGACATAATGAATAACCTTTTAGGAAAATGGCTATGGAGATTTTTTGATGCAAATGAAAAAGGATTATGGAAGGAAATATTTTTTGGCCTAGGAATTGGATTAGCTAATGACACCTACCATTGGAAGGATAGATGGATTTTAGAAAGCTCCTTGCAGACCCAATACCAATTATTACATGACTTAGCTTGTGATCAAAATATTACAGCAAGTAATAGGTTGCAAACTTACAATAGATTTTACTTGGCTTTTAGAAGACAAATTCAGGATGTCTAGAGAACAACTCTCTGAACTTTTTAACTTTAATTTCTACCATAGTATTACAATCCTCAGTAGATAAATTAGTCTGGAGATGGGAAACCAATGGATTTACTGTTCATTATTTTTATACCTGGTTATCTTTTAAAGGTATTAAGTTAGATTTATGATCCCAAATATTAAAGACGCCTATACCTTTAAATATTAAAGTATTTTTATGGTTAGTTCAAAATAATAAAATCTCAAGGACCACTTAATAAAAAAAAGGCTGGTTAGGTAATGCCAAATGTGTTTTCTGTGATAAAGAAAGTCTATAAATCATCTTTTTGTAGAAGTATCAGAACTCTTAGGTAATTCAACAATCTCTTTAACTAAAATTTGGAGTCAAATTAAAAGTTAAGAATGCTTAAATTGCAACAAATACTGTCTTTTGATGTTGAGCAATTACCAGTGCGGGTATTAGGGGCTTTAGAATTTGTACCAGTTATGGTAGAGGACTGGTAGGGAGGAGAAGTTGAACAACTAATTTGAGCAAATGCTTAAAGAATTGCTTAGCCAAGTGAATAGATTAGAGACCTATTAGATCTCTTAAGTAATAGTAGTAGTTTTATATTTTGAATATATGTTATCATTTCTCTCTGTTGACACAGCCAGATTAGAAAAATTGCAGCCAAAGGAAGTATGATTTCGGGATCTGACAGAAGAGCCAAAATGCGGAGAAACAACATTTTTGGGTACTTCCGTGCTAAGGCGAGCATCTCTTTTTCCGTATCTTTTCTATAAAATACGACATACATATTGACTGAAAATGAGGATAGATTCGCTCACTCCACAACATTTTCGTTGAGCGTAGAATTTTCCAATTGATTGACTTAGGTAGATGGACCTGATTGACTTGACCACTGCAAATACCAGTTCAAATCAATAGATTTCATCAATAGAGAGATTTGGGATAATAGTGTTCCCTTTGCCGCCCCTACTACCGCTTGTCCTTTGTTTAGCCTTTCCCAATAGAACGTCTTTAGTTCTAATAGCTATATTTACTACAAGCTTTTTCCCACAATAGAATTCTGTTGAGTGAAGTTCTAATAAAATTTCCTAAAATATCAAGATGTGGCATTTGAAAACACTTCATCTTTGTTACTTGAACATGTTTGTTTGCTGCACTGATCTACATACTGAAGTGTGGAATCAGTAGCCAAATAGACATAATTGTTGGAACAAAACCCCAGGATACAGGGGTGGGGTAACCAAAAATAACTCTGGTTTCAGATGAAACAGGTGGTGTATCCACCTTTTCAGAAGAAAAAATTGTTGCTGGGATTCAAGCTCTGGAATTTTGAGAATTGAGTTTCAAACTTCTGATTTAGTGACTTCGGTGTTTCTGAACATTAGAAGGTTTTCTGGATTAGACTGGCAATACAGAATCTGTATGGAAGCATTTAACCCTTGTGTAATAATGCATTGGTTTGTAAACTCAGATTCACACAAGAAACCCATTAAATTGTACCAAATAAGACCAAATGTGCCCTCAGATCAAATACAAAATACAACATTGAACGTTGGACATATTGATCTCAGTGGTATTTTAATTAATACCTAACCTGTCTTCTAATGGATCCTGCCAGGTTGAAAGTGCCAGATGTCTTGTTTTCAGTGGCCAGTGATAACATGATAGTGCTTGTGAGGCAATAATGAGCAGTGCCATCCTCCTCCGGACTTACCTACAAATTCCAAATGACAGAAAACAACAAAATATGAAAACATGATTATATCATACAAAAATCAGGTCCGGTCAATACAAATGGAAATAGTAGTTCCCTTTGGCTAAGATCTAGCTAGGATAACTAAGCAATAATGTCTTAAAATTTCTGAAAGAGAAATCAGTATCCTACATAAAAAAAAAACATTGAATTATCTATTTTTACCACCATCATTCCCCCTCTCTTCTCTCTTCCTCTTTTTGAAACATTGGGAGCCATATAATTTTCATTAAATAAAACATAAATTACAGACATCACTCCATGTCCACAACATCAACTACATCAAACACATAACCTACAACATCATCTCAACATCCAAAACAAACAACAAACACATCAAACAACAATACAACAAAAGAGTGTGGCCCACAACAACACCAGCCTGCAAATTTCTCTAGCACACTCTCTTTTCTTTAAACCTTGGCAGTGGTTACCATGTCTCTACCTCTATCTCTCTCTCTCTCTTTTTTTTTTTTTTTTTTTAAGAAAATAAGCTAATTTGAGTAAATTAAACAAGTTACCTCTATTACATGAATTGCATCCCAAGAGCCCTCTTGAAGGTTCCCTCTTTTCCCTTGTCCTGCCTTTGATCCATCTATATTGTCATTTTCAATACCAAGGAAATAGCATCCAAGTTTCACATACCATTGATTAGTACAGGAACAGTTAATCAACCCATATTAAGATGTTAATCTATTTTTCATTTTTGGGTTTACTTGGTCCCGCTATATACAAATCTGATGCCATGCTTATATTAAACAGATGATAGTGAGCCTTTATGCCAGTTTGACACATGGTAATTCAACTGAGGCATGATGGTTCAGATCTCATTCAATATCTGAGGCAATACAAATCAAAGGGAAAACTGGGGGAAAATGTTAAACTGAAATGCTTGCATTAAAATGAGCATCTGGTAAGAAGTTTGAATTTATATAATCTGGATAAACCTTTCTTTATTAGGAAGCAAGCAAAAAATCCATGATTGTCATTTTCCCATATATACACTGATGAAATTCCACCTTCATAGTACCTAAAACATTAAATAAGAGTTCATTTGAATAGATCACAAAAAGCAAAATCAGAGAAATATGTTGTGGATTCAAACATCTAAATTGTCTAGTATTGTATGAAATTACCAGCCTCTATTGGTACAGCATGGCTCAAAAGTATATAGCCATTAAAGTAGAATGCTGACAAGTGGGAAAATGCCCCAAAAATAAAAAGATTAAACCAACAACAATGTGTGAGGAAATGAAAACAAAAGGTTACTATAGTTCTCAGTCTTCTTGGCTGTATCATGTATGATTCAAGACCGGTATACTACTTGTACCAGGTATGCATGCCTTGGTAAGCTAAAAACAAAATCTTCACTTGAAAGGATCAAGATAAATTACTGATCACAGTAGATAGAGAAAATCTCATTTGCTTCAACCTCAAGCGTCCTAAGCTCCTCTGACGGAAGAGGCCCATCCTCCAGAGGAGGGAAATATCTGTTTGACCATGGTGACCTACATATCATGACCCAGAATTCAGATATTAGCCTTTAAGAATTTAACTGAGTAATTGAGGCATAACTGAGGTGAAATCAGTTTAGGCTTCATCAAGCAATCGAGGCACAATTGGGAGTTTATAACCCCATCTTAATTTGCACTTGAATGATATTATGAATGGGGCTGATATTTCAAATTTGCAATAGTGGAAAGTATCAAGGGATGTGAAGGATGCAACAATTCAATCGCAAGGGTGACAACTATCCTCACCGGTATGAGTCCGCATCCCGATTATATTCACAGAGTAAAAAGTCCTTCATAGAAGCTGTATCCACACTAACCTTCACAAGCAATATTGCAAATCAACTCAAGTTATTACATTGACAAATTCATCTGGAAGCAGACTAATAAAAGAAAGAGGGAGGAAAATGGAAGAACCTAGAAAGAAGTAACTTTGAGCAAGATCAATATAGGAAGAGGGAGGTCAATATAGGAACACGTTCACATCTTACAGGGTATATGCGATATTAACTATGTTTTTACAGGGCTGGGCTCAGAAATCAAGTTACATCTCATATCAGCACGCATGCGTATAATTTTCAATTTGCATTATTCTAAAACCAAAAGGAACTTCTTCACTTGATAAAATTGCATTTTTTTTCTAATTCTCTACCATTAAAATGTACAATAGAAGATATGTATTCTCAAGCAGTTAATCATTTATTTATTGCAACATTAAAATAAACATTTTCCAAAAGCCAATTGTTCCGTACGTCAGGTGTCATCTTGAAGGAACATAATGCGATAGTTAAATTATCAGAGGCATATATGCAATAATTCCTTCAGACTAGCTAATAATTGCAAAAATGAAACCAACAGAGAAATCGAGGAGCTGGGTAGGATGATGACCTGGAGGGGTAGATCAACTTGAGAGAGGAGATCAGCGGAATAATGAGGAAGGAGGGAGAGGAGAGCGGAGAGAGCTGTCTCGCTCTTCTTCGGAGATATTCGCCTCATCAGATCCAAGGCTGCCTCCATCTCACCTCCCCTTCCCTCTCCACTTCCTTTCGTTTCCTTTCGTTTCCTTTCGTCCTCCTTTTGGGATAGAGATAGAGAGAGGAGAGGTGTGATGGTGCTTCAGCGGGAGGGGAACGAGGTGTTCCGATGGCCCTGTTGTGTCTAATGATCACGAGCACCTCCAATTTCGTGTGAAATTTTATTTAAATATTTTAATTATCGTATAAGATGAACGGAGGTAACAGATCATCGGACCGAGTTGGGTATAATGAATATCGGACCTATTTTTATCCTGTTACGGTACGTAACGGCTGAACATATTTTCATTATCCATTTAAATTATTTTTATTTTTATTTTATTATTTATCTAATAAAATTAAAAATTAAATTTATACATATTTCTATTTATTCGTTAAAACAAATAAATAAGGAAACAATAATAAATATTAATTAATAATACTAATAATTAAAATATTAATTAGTATTATTATCATTTTCTCATTTCTAACATATAAATACATCTCTATTTTAATAATTTAAAATTAAAATATAAATACATAACTAATTTGAAATTGAATAATTTTAAAATAAATAAATTAAAAATAACATTATTTTGTATTTATTTTACTTGCATTATTGACTCGTCATCCATTTGAACTGGCATTCTTATATATAATAATTTCAAAATAATTAATAATTAATTTTTCAATAAACATAAATAGTACTTTGTTGAAAAATATATCAATCATCATTGGTCCAACTAAATTGAGTGGTATAATATAATTATTTTATTTTTGAAAAAAATTCTCAAAGCTATAAATTTGTATTGAAAAAAACGAAATAATTATAATTAAGTAATTTTAACTTTTATTTTGTAAAGAAAAGAGGAAATTAATTCAAAACAACTAAATCTGTATTGAAAGAGAAAACATTACTCATATTAACAACAAAAATAATAATCCATATCTATAACAAATTAGTTAATGAAAAGAAATACTTACTCATATCTATTTTATCAAATACCATACAAATAGGATAAAACAGAGTCGAAAGTCCGTTCTTCCTCCTTTCAGATTTTATTATAAATAATTATTAATAAAATAATATTATTAATAATAAGAGTGAGAACGGGTAAATTCCAAATCTACGAACCAAATCCGCGCCATCGCCAGCGGCGCGTTTGCGCGCCATTTGAAACGTGGCGTCTTTCACAAACGCGCCACCGGCGGCGTCTTTCACAAACGCGCCATCGCAAGCGTCGCGTTTTCACCAAACGCGCCAATCGCGCGTGCGCGCTTTCTCGACCACGCCATGCCAGTGGCGCTTTATCTTTGCTATAAATACCACTTTTCCGCTGTCATTTCTCACAACCACAAAAACAACAAACATCCAATTACAACAAACATCCATTTTTCTTCAAAATGCTACCTGATTTAAATTATAATCCCGATGAAGAAAATTATACTTTACAACCGAACAAAAGCGAAATTTTTGACTCGAATATTTCCAAACCAGAATGAAACCAATTCCTATCCAACCCACGATCAAATCAATTCCTATCAAACCTACGATCAAACCAATTCCTATCCAACCCACGATCAAATCAATTCCTATCAAACCTACGATCAAACCAATTCCTATCCAACCTCGATCAAACCAATTCCTATCAAACCCACGATCAAAACAATTCATATCAAACCTACGATCAAACCAATTCCTATCAAACCTACGATCAAACCAATTCCTATCCTACCTACGATCAAACCAATTTATATCCGTATCCAAATATTGACAAGAATAATATAATTTATCAACAACCAAACCCAAATGGTGCCACTATATAATTTTTTTGGCGGTAGTAGTAGTACTACGTATGGCTGTAATTTAGTGATAATATTGATGATGAAGTAGTGTTGATCCAACGATAATGGAAGTAAGTGATGATCGGATGAGCAAGATGATGGCGGTCCGTATTATTCAAATGAAGAAGAAACAGAGAGGATTACACCGACCTTGATCGATCGATGAATCAAGATGAGGAAATTCGAGATGCGATACCACATTGTTAGTTACCGGACGAATCGAGAGACACCATCCCGTAGAAGCGTTAAATAATTTTGAGATGTTTGACCGTTTAGGCGCGAATGAATATCTTTTAGGACTCGATGATGAGTTAGCCGAAAATAGAATATTTGCTTCTAAATCGCTTTAAATTGGGTAATTTGTGATTGGAGTGTTAGGAAAAACGTTCAATGTTGGGTACAAGAAAGTTGTAAAACACGACTTATTATGAAATGCAAAGAAGGTAGTTGTCCTTGGAGATTATACGCTAGACCAAGAGGGCTCGACCACATGGAGGATCATCACAAATAAAAACCCCCACAACTCGTAGAAGACCACCAGAGACCGCAAACACTTACAACTCACATCTAATTTGATTGCGGGATGTGTTCGACAACATTTAAAGAAGGATCTCTCTCTAACAGCTTCAACAAATCGGTATGATTATAGAAACAAAATATCCCGGTGTGGCACCGACGTACGGAAACTTTGGCGTGGCCGAGAAAGAGCAATTGAACAATTATTTGGCACTTGGGAAGGATCATATACATTGCTTCCACGTATATTGGAGGCGATTGCTCGGACTACTCTGTGTACAAAATTTAAATTATTGACGTGTGATACTTCGATAATAATGTAAAAATGTTTAAATCCATAGTTTGGGCTTATGGACCGTGCATTGCAAATGTTTAAACATTTAAGGCCCGTTATAACTATTGACGCCGGATTCTTATCGGGCCGTTATAAGGGTAGATTATTGATGGCGTGTGGATACGATGCGAGAATAAAATCATTCCTCTAGCATTTGGAATCGTGGATGCGTAAAATGTGGACAATTGGGGTTGGTTCATGCGATGGGTCCGTAATGAAGTGATCCAATGTAATATGAAAATATGTGTTATATCCGACCGTCATAGGGGAATAAAGGAGTTTTTGAGCGACCGCATTTGGGATGGTCTCGTACAACATGGAGAGGCGGTACACGTATTGCATGCAACACGTCGCAAAGAATTTATATAAGGAAGCCGGAAAAACTGGAAAGAAAGAAGATAATCTCAGAGATGATTTCCGAAGAAGACTAGCGAACAAAAAGAAACCGCGTCGTTTCGTAGAAAGATGGCGAATTTTGAGGAAATCAAATAGAAAAGCTTATGATTTTTTAAAAAAAGTCGGCAGAAGATTAGAAAATGATGATAAAGAACCTCCTAATTTTGCTTCGTGGGCACAAACGTATGATGGAGGACATCGATGGGGTATAATGACCAAAGAATGGTTCCAAGCTCGAATAGCGTCTTCGAGTTGAACGAACTTTACCGGTTGCAAAGCAATTATGGAGGGAACATGGTATAAATGTGCTAAATGGTTCGATAAGAGGGAAATGGAAGCAATGAACCCGCATAGAGCATGCAAGCAATGGCCAAAAAAATTGATGACATCTTGGCAAAACGTGACGACAAAGCAGTGTTCGTGTTGATATTATTTTACTATATTTTACAAAATTTTGAACATATCGTGATACCTTTTGTATTTGTTTCAATAATTACAAATCGTATGAACGTAATTCCACTCGGAATCGCTCGAGGAGAATATGAGGTTCATGTGCTTGGTGAGAGGATCGAGAGTGGAGGGTATGGACCGTTCAAGTACATCACACAATTTCGAGTGAACGACGCACTCGAGATGACCCACAATTGCCGAACCGCACCGCACGTGTGATTGTCAAAAACCTCAACCGACCGGGATACCCCGCTCTCACGTAATTGCTTTGTATGCCAACATAGAAACTTTGATGTGTACGGTTTCATAGATGAGCGATACAATACGTTCACCTATCGAATACTTGGTCCGACAATTTCATTGTTACGGTGATCAACAAGTTTGGCCGCCATATCTTGGAGAAACTATAATACCGTATAAAGAACGATAAAAATTGGTCGGCGTGCGAAGGTTAGACGTCGAATGGTAATGGATGAGATGGAGGGCGGGATACGGGGTCGAGGTAGAACGAGAAATATACGCTCTTCGAAGGTGGGTCATATCGAAGAGATGAAATGAGTCGTGACCCACTTCCAATGGATACATTACAATCGGGATGGCATAGAGTAGGGCTTCAAGTCCCACAACAAACAAGAACCCAAACTTCTCGAAATACTTTGCAATCATCGAGACACTCAACTAGTTATGATCCAAGAGATAACAACAGAATAACTCAAACTTCTCGAGATGCCTTGCAATCGCGAGACACTCAACTAGTTATGATCCAAGAGATAACAACAGAATAACTCAAACTTCTCGAGATGCCTTGCAATCAACGAGATTCTCAACCGGTCATGATCAAGAAAGAGAAGTCACAATGCTTCAACTAGGGGTGCTAGAGGAAATAATTTTGGAGGTAGAATCTTAAATTTTTTCGCACGGAGGAAAAAAAAATGATGTATGTTTTATTTTTGCGTACTATATGTGTGTTGTATTTAAGCAAGGTTATGTTCTATTTAAGCGTAAAATATGTTGTATTTAAGCGTAAACTTCATAATAAAATATAACCACAATAAAATAAATAATACAACAATAAAAAAATAACATAGAAAGTCCATAATAAAATAATACAAAAAAAACAATATCCATAATAAAAAAACAACATATAAACTACTCCCGACGACGCCTAACATATCGACGTGCTCTCGACGTGTCTCGTAAAAATAAAGACGGTATATCGGTGAGTCGCTTTTTTTTTTTTTTAAACAATTAATATTGACTAAGTTGTAGAACAAACAACTAACCACGCTAGGTGTATATCGAGGAGGTGGATGAACGTCACGCCGCTCCCGACCATGAGCAAGTGGAGTGAAATCTCGTGTCTGTGCGGCAGCTCGCAAAGATCATCCCGGATATGCGATGCCTCTCCAGCCCGGAAGGATAACCATACTGGGCCGGATCATAATGCCGGCCGTATCGCGGATCCCATTGCCGGTCGTATCGCGGTACATGATCCATCGGTATCTCGCCGGTCCGTGAGAAATGCCGAGTGCCGAATGGATCGAGAATCGTGCACCCGATGGATCGGAATCTCAACGACAACCTAGCAATAACTTCGTTCCAATCGTAGTTCTCGTGCATCTCGTTAATACAGCTTTAAATCATTTAAATTATGCTATTAATACGCTTCAAATCATTGAAATCAAGGTATACAAGACTTACGTTGTCGAAGAGAGACGTGAAGTCGCTAGCCTCATGGGGAAATGCGGTGGATGAGTAGTGGATGGAGTCTGGTGCGGCCTCGCATCACCCGTCGAATCCGAATAGCATCAATATCCGTGGGTAATCCCGCCGCCGTAAGAAGCTCGTCCATCTTATGAGGCATGCCCGCATCCTCAAAATGCCCCTTGCAATCGGCGAGCGAAATCTTGCCAAACCGTCTCCATCCCCTAGTGACCGCCCATCGGACCGCCTTCGCACACTCTTTGTAACTCTAGCGATCTCGTTATACAATGAGTACATACACATATTACTTATTACCGAATAGTGCATATAGATATATAAATTTTATAAATTTTAATATACCGTGCGCTGTTTGTGTGAGGTACGTGAGGAATGTAGCCGATGTCGTGGATCTCCGTTGTCAAGGTATAGGAGGTACGACATCACTCGGATCAAGTGGAGCGCTAGCGGCTCCATAGAAATCATACCACCGTCGATACCTCCTATAGTCCTCCGCATTCCACTCTTCTTCATCCGGTCTCGTGGAGGAAGCTCATTCCATATGTCTACATACGCCTGATGATGTTGTCTCCAGTTCATATTTTTTTTCTTGAATCCAAGCGCAGATAATTTCTAATGCTCCTCCAGAAATGCCTGTAAAATTAGTTAGTATAATTGTGCAAATAGTTAGTATAAGAAATAATACATATAAAAATTATAAATGGTAGAATACCTCGGGAAGTGGAGGCGATCGATCGAAGTAAGCCGAACTGTCGCCTCACCCGATCCGGATAGTACCACTCTACTATCTAAAGTAAATAAGTGGAAGCCGACAAGTATACGAGTCCATAGAGTCGTCTACGCATGTCGGCAATAAGTGACGAACCGACTCGTACGGCCTCCAATTGACATGCGTGTCCGACAAAGATAATCACCGATCCTCACGTACTTCACACCGACGTGTGACGGATTGAGATATCTCGTTCTTATCAAGCGTCCATTTCCTATTATCGCTTCAAATTATAATTAGTGATTACACATATATTTTCATCGATTGATTGATTATTTTTAAATTAAATTATTACCTCGCCAAAAGGCGCACAACTATCACGGTCCGTGTACCCTACCATCGAAAATGAATGCATCCGAGGCAGGTAATGGACGAGCTGGGGGCAAACGCGTCCACCTCCAACAACAACAAAAAAGCCACGGACCACCAATACTCCTCGTCGGTCCTTGGCATGCCACATCAAGACGCCGATATAAATAACTAAGTACCGCAGCCGCCCCAATTTCTTCTTCTACCGAATTGTAAATCTTCCCGTAAATTAAATATTAGTAATAAAATTATTTAATTATGAAACATAAATTATTTTAAAATCCTTATAATACTTACCGTCAAAATCGGCGAAGAAACGCCGCACAGAGTCTCCACCGTTGTTGTGGGAACATGATACACCCCGCCAACTCCAAAGCAAAACCGATCGCATATCGATTAAGACCCCGATGATCGTCCGCCTCCGGAGCGTGATCAAAGTGGGACCGTAACTCTCGTAGGGAAATAGAACGTCCGCAAAATTTTACATTTAGCTTAATCATAGTTTGTGAACGAAAAAAATTTAAATTTTTGTACGCTTTAATAAATTACCTCCCATCTTTGCGTACGTCGATATATCATCCTACCCAAATAACCGACGGATGTATCCCGAAAATCTCCATCGCATATCCAATCACCGCTCACCAATGGTGGATAAACCCCACGTACATGCGACGTCCTAAAAAAAATTATATTACTATACCATCTTTTTAATTTTGTAATTAAATTAATAATATTTTATTATTTACCTCTAGAGTCACTACTATCTCGCCAAAAGTGAAGTGAAATGTATGAGTTTCTAGCCTCCAAAACTCTATCAACGCGCTCAATAAACCCGTATCAATCTTTAAGTTACGGCTTCCGCTTCTTGGACATAAATCTCACGCAATCTGGGCGAGATGAAGAAATCCCATAACTCGCAACCTACTCGAATGTGCGAGATGTATGGTATCGTCGACGGTGAGTGCGAAACGAATGATATTGTTCTCTCTCGTAATTTTCATTTCATAATTAGCTTCTCATATATATGTATTTTATTATTATTTTTAAGAATATAATGTACCTCTCGCCTCGACTATAATGTGTCCGATGTTTGTCTTCGTGGAGATAAATTATGATATTGTCATTTCGTTGCTCGCCCGCCATTATCTAGTAAAAAAATTCATTTCATAATTAATTTATAATTATTGTACTTCATTTTTAATCTATCTATCATATAATTAAATAATCAATAAATTCTACAATTAAAAGCCTAATTAATCTATAATTAAATAATAAATAAATCTAGAATTAATCTTCAATTAATCTTCACATTTAAACGTACAATTAATCTTCAATTAAACGTACAATTAATCTACATAATTAAATTATAATTAATCTACATAATTTCACATTTAAATTATAATTAATCTACATAATTAATGTACACAATTAAATTAAATTATAATTAATCTACACAATTAAATTAAATTATAATTAATCTACACAATTAAATTAAATTATAATTAATCTACACAATTAAATTAAATTATAATATACATAATTAAATTATAATTAATCTACATAATTTCACATTTAAATTATAATTAATCTACATAATTAATGTACACAATTAAATTAAATTATAATTAATCTACACAATTAAATTAAATTATAATTAATCTACATAATTAAATTAAATTATAATTAATCTACATAATTAATCTACACAATTAAATTAAATTATAATTAATCTACATAATTAAATTAAATTATAATTAATCTACATAATTAATCTACACAATTAAATTAAATTATAATTAATCTACATAATTAATCTACACAATTAAATTAAATTATAATTAATCTAGACAATTAAATTATATTTATATAAAATTACCTTTAATTGCAAAATCCAAACACAAAAATGCTCGCGTACGTTTTTTCCTCCTCTTCTCTTCCTTTTTCTTTCCTTTCTTCTCTTCTCTTCTCTTCTTTTCCCCTCTCTCTTCCTCTCTCTTTCTCTCTTTCTCTCTTTCTTTCTCTCTCTCTCTCTCTCTTCCTTTCTCTCTTTCTCTCTCCTCTCAACACAAAGCGCAGTATGCTTTGCGCGCTTGATATTTATATGGGTGAAACGCGCCACGCGGCGTTTCCTATAATAAGGAAACGCGCCACCGGCGAATGGCGTGTTTCACCCGCGCCAAGCTGCGTGTGCGCGTTACGATTCGTATATTTAGAATTTAACCGTTATCGGTCCTTATTATTAATAATATTATTTTATTAATTATTATTTATAATAAAATCTGTCCTCCTTTTTTTTGTCCTGATTGCCAACGAAATCGGATGTGGTCTCATGTGGTATGTGGATAGGTTCCGGACAAGTGGGATTGAGAAAAATTTGTGAACAATTAACATTGACCAATGTGGCAATGCCAATTACTTCGGAATAATGGAAGCATCCATTTGTATAATCGTTTTGCACCGTACTGTTTAGCCACTTCGAAATAAAAAACGGGAAACCAAATTCTAGGAGTCACGGATTTTTTTTTTTAGTAAAAGATAAGTGTCAATTCTTTATCTTTTGATAAAATTTTATAAATAAATATATATGTACAGAAAGGTGTTGTCACGAGTTTTGATATCACTTAAAACAAAATCTCAAGACTTAAGAAATTTAAAAATAACTAAAATTACTCTCAAAAAGAAAATATTAAATTTCAATATGGATTTCTTCAAGAAGAGAATGTTTCATCTTTAAATTAACTTTCTCTACAGATTATGATTAGTTATTTAGTCAAGAAATGTTAAACGCTAGTAGTATGTTCGTACAGCTCAGATATGACATAATGTTTTTAAGTTTTGGTTGCTCGAAAACATATTTTTAAGGTTTTTTCTGCTTCGTTAATGAGAAAATAACTCAGATACTTATTTTATTAATACTTATTTATCTTAACATTGTTGATGAGGAAGTGTTGTTCCTCTGTTGAACTTAGTCTTAATTTATTATATAAGTTATTTGTCATTAACATTGCTAGTGGTATGTTCCCCCTTTAGGATGCAAATTCAAGCTCCTGTAAGCCCAAAAGTTCAGACATCATAAATGATGTGAAAGTAGATCCATAATAAATCACAATGTTAAAGGATTACAATTGGAGTAATGGATCTGCTGGCCCCAGCCAAAGAGGCAGGAAAAGAGGCGGCTTTCAAACTTGTTCTCTGCCTAACAAATACATTATACAGGAGATCAAATTGTCACTTCAACCACCACCAGTAAATTTGATATGTCTCAGAAAGTCTAATATGGGGGCGGAGCAATTTCGGGTAGATGCACAGTATGTCAGTAATAGATGGGTATACAAAACTCGTAAGGAAAAACCCCAACCCACATATACGAGTATTTCACCCTAGCTAGTCTTAAAGCTCGCTAGTACTGGCCGGATATCGGCCCGGCAAGCCCAGCACCTAAACAGGCGTTACTCAGCGTGCCCGGAATAGGCTTGCCCGGCCTATACGAGTTCCGTCCAAGCCCGGCTCAACAGAAAGTAACCGGCAGCTATAATAACATTAGCAAGGGAGTATCTACAAAAATCCGAGTCAATCCCATTAGCAAGGGAGTCCAGACCAAGATACTCATATATACCATATGAATCATGCATAGAGTTCTGATAGAATACAGTGATGCTCCTCGGTCCCACTCTGATAGAATACAGTGATGCTCTGATAGAATACCCATCTCGGGGAATATAGTACGTATCATATACCTATATCGTGGGACCTACTTCACCCAAGAAAAAGCATTGAGAAAATGTATATCCAATTGTATCCATGCTTTTTCTTTTTTGCAAATCCATGACGATCGTAAGAGTCGCAATACCCATTTATCAATTGGCACCTAAATCACCATCATGTTTCATGGGTTAAATTTGAAAATGACATTTAAACAAGCAGGCATAACGTTTTAACCTGTTTCGTGTTCAAGATACCTACTTTGAATAGTAAATGGAATCCATTCCATGTGCCGTGCTGAAGTATATGCAACTTTAACGATAATAAATGTCAGGTTTATTTGATATATAAAAGAATCAATTGCCAATGGCAACTTAATATTTTGGAATGGGTGATTCTGATGAACATCCAACGATCAACAAATTCCATGCAGCAGTGCTTTCTTAGAAGGGAGACGCATTATTTCAAATGATTGAAGTCACTACGTAATATCACGAGTAGAAAATTTTGAAGTCATCATTTTAAATTACCTGCCCTGGACATTCTCGCTAATTACACAACTCGCAAATCATTCACACACAAATATAACAAGTTAACAACTAACAAAAAGTATTCTTCAAACACAACGGGATTATATGTGAATTAGCACTCTATGAACTTGAAATCTTCACCAAAGAAGCATTTCAGGAAGTTCTCTGAGGCAATGTTTCAAAAGCTGAAATAGTATTACAAATTTAACCCGATGAAGAGGAGCATCACTTTGCTTGATGGCACAAGCAACTTTGTCTTCAAGAGGACAGCGAGCCCTCAGTGAAGTTTGTTTGTTAATATGGGTCATTTCTTCAAGCAGAATGTGCACTGTCGTTATTGTAAAGAATGGGGTCATACAAAATGGAATTGCTTAAAGCGCCCCAAAGGCTCACCGCATCCACCTCCTCGCACTCAAGTACTAACTGTTGAACAGATGCTCGATAAAAACATTAACTCTGAAGATGATGCTATAGTGGACAAAATTTTGATCAGAGTCAGTAATCGAATTTAGTATTTTATTAGATTTAAATTCATTAACTAATCGGGTGTTAAATAAAAATATTAAAATAATATTTTTATATATTAAAAATAATAAAAAATCAAAATCGAAATAATAAATAATCATAGCGATAAAGAAAATTTTCTCTACTAGAATATATTTTAAAAATTTTACATAATTCTTTCATTATCCACGATATTAAATATTTTTTTCTCAATGAAAATAATCAGACAATTCAAAGGGGTCAGATTAATAAAATTTTAACCTAAAAACATATTTTTTAAAATCCAAGGGGTCAGTTGACCCCCCCCCCCCTAGTATATGCTACGTCTCGTGCCAGTGTGATATCTCCATCACAGACTCCGAGATCCATATGAGCGCATCCAGATATGATTTCTAACTGTTTTATAATATCAATATCATCATGAATTATTAATTCAGATGCTACTTATCACATGACAGATAACAAAAATATATTGTCAGGACTTACCACTACCTCACAGCCACCTATCCAAATAGCTAATGGTGTTATTTGCAATATAGAAGGAATTGGATCCACCCAGATTTTTTAAAATATGCACTTATCATTTGTCTTATATGTCTCATCTTTTCTAAAACCTCATGTTTGTGAGCAAAATAACAGAACAATTATATTGCTCAGTTACCTTTACTCTAACTAAATATATTTTTCAGAAACTAGGGACGAACATGTTGATTGACACTGCGTATAAGGACAGGGGATCTGTATTGCATGGAGAGCTCACCTCAATGCGGTGCATACCTGAGTATTATTAGTGCTAAGGAAGTTCACTCTCGAGTTGGGTAACCCTTCTCTCCAAGTTTGGAAAAAGATTCGACTTGAATTTCAGTCTATTTCAGAATAATTTATGAGTCTTGTATCCACGGAAAGCATGCTCGTGTTTCTCACCCACATAGAGTTGTTAATTGAGCTGAGAGTCCTTTTGATTTAGTCTATTCCGATGTGTAGGGTACGTGTCTGGTTTAATTTGTGTCTAATCTTCGATATTTTATTATCTTTGTGGATGATTTCTCTCCACAACTTAGATTTTTATTATCAAATCTAGACAAAAAATATTTACAAAATTTTCCATTTTCTGTTCTTTTGCCTAGATCAGTTTAACACCACGATCAAAATTCTCCATAGTGATAATGCTAAGATTTTTTTTTTCAAATGAATTTGTGCAATATACAATTGATAATGGCATTATCCATGAATCTTCATGTGCATATATACCTCAATAGAATGGAGTTATTGAATGAAAGAACAGACATGTCCTTGAGACAACACGTATTATGATGATTCATTGACATGTTCCTCATCGTTTTTGGATAGATGTGATTTTAACTGCATGTTATTTGATAAATCACATGTCTTCCTTTGTACTTGATAGTGTCACATCTTATAATGTCATATACTCGTCTACACCTTTATGTTCTACTCAAAATTTTTAGTTGTCTGTTATGTGTATGATACACGATCGGGTCATACAAAACTTGATCCTAAGTCTCTGAGATGTACTTTTAGGATATTCTGGTACTCAAAAGGCTTATCGGTGCTATAGTCCAACTATCATGAGGTATTTTATATCATCTTATGTTATTTTTATGGAATTTGTCCCTTACTTTGAGTCTGGTACATTCTTTACTCCTGAGTCAGTTTTGTCTATTCTGAAATTTCCTGATAGACAGATCAGTTCTTTTCTAACTCCCAAAAGTGGTGTGTCCCAAGCACCTCTTGGCCTCTTATTACTCAGGTATATACTCGAAGTGGTAAGAACCTCTCTGTTAATACTGACTCTGTCCAGACAATGTAGAATCATGAAATTTATGTGTCTCATGTGTCGTTACATATACCACATATGATTGTCGAACCTGAGAAGCCAATGAATCTCATGAGCCTACACCATCCGATCCACCAACTCTTGCTCCTACATCTCTATATTCAGTATCTTACATTAATCTTCTAATTGTCATTCGCAAAGAATCCCGTAACTATCCCAGCACCAGATATCCTCTGAACAGATTCTACACATACGCAAACTTATCCACTGATCATTGTACCTTTACTATCTGTCTTGACAGTTACCCAATTTCTAAAAATGTGACAAGCTTTGCAATATCCAGTGTGGTTTAGTGCTATGCAGAAGGAAATATCAGCTCTGTGAAAAAATAAGACTTGGGATCTTTGTCATCTCCCCCTAGAAAGCATGCAGTTAGTTGTAAGTGGGTCTTCACAATTAAGGTTCATCACGATAGGTCACTCCACAGACTTTAAGCTCGATTGGTGGCTAAAGATTATTCTCAGTCGTATGGTATTGATTATGATGAGACTTTTTATTTTGTTGCCAAGATGGCATCCATTCGAATCTGCATAGTTCTTGCTGCCAGATATCATTGGCCGCTACACTAACTCGATGTCAAGAATGTATTTCTCAACGACATACTTGAGGGGGGGTATACATAACTAAACCGCCTGGGTTTGTAGTTCTGAAGGAAGTCTTTAAAGTTTATCGCTTGCAAAAATCTCTTTATGATCTCAAACAATATCCTCGAGACTGGCTTAGTCGTCTATCTTAGTCTCTCGGTCATTTTACATATGTAGATGATCTCATTGTTACTTGTGATGATGGAAATGGGATCTCTGCACTGAAGAAATTATTGGGAGAGCAATTTCAAATTACATATCTTAGCAAGCTCAAGTACTTTCTCAGTATTGAGGTATCGCAATCTCATAACAAGATTTTCATTTGTCAGAGAAAATATGTGCTTGATATGCTCACAGAAAGTAGGTTGCTTGGATGCAAACCTATTGATTCACCGATGGTTTTCCGAAACCAAGCTTATGCCAGAAGACTCTCCTAAAATATCCCAGAGATATCACATATTGGTTGGTAAATTATCGACCAAATATTTCTTATCCGGTGAGTGTTGTGAGTCAATTCATGTCGACTCCTCGTACCACTCATTGGGATGTAGTTATCTGAATTCTCAGGTATCTCAAGGGATCTCCGCGAAAAGGACTTGTATATTCTGATCAGGGAAATAAAAGAATAGCAAGGTTATCAGTGAGAAATGAACTTACAAACATATCAGTTCATTTTAGATGGGATAATGAAAGATGAACTTATAAACAGATCAGTTCATTCTTTACAACTTCGGGAGATGATCTTACAAACAGATCAGATCAACCTTCATGGAGAGATAAAATATGAGTTTACAAACAGATCAACTCAATCTTTATTGATTTAGAAGATGAACTTACAAACAGATCAGTTCAATCTTGCTAATCAATGACCAATCACATACAATATAACTTGATACACTAAGTGAGTTGATCTTGAGGTTGGTAAATCAGAAGATTAGTGGATATGGCCCACAAGCGCATCTTGTTGATCTTCTAGATCATGAATTTCAAGCACTGAGCGGATTCATAAACCTAATAACACTCCACACATAAAATTAAATATGAAGCACTAAACCAGTTCAACATTGAGCTAGGTGTGTTAGTAAATGAACTTACAATCAGATTAGTTTAATTTCACTGTTTAAAAGATAAACTTACAAACAGATCAGTTCAATCTTGTGATTCAGAAGATTAATTTATAAACAGATCAGTTCAATCTTATAGACTAGAAGGTGAATTTACAAACATATTAGTTCAGTCTTGCTAGTATGTCAAGTCATAAACTTAGGGTACAGCAGTTCAAGACTCAAGTATCAGAAGACAATGGACATAGTCCCTACAGTTATCTTGCTGATCTTCTAAATCATGAATTATAAGCACTCAGCAGATTCACGAATTCAGGATCACCATACACACAAAATTAAACACAAAGCACTTGGCTGGTCTAATATTGAGGTAAGCATGCTAGAGGGTGAGCTTTTGAACAGATCAGTTCAGAAGCTTCTATGTTATAACGATTCATCAATCGTTATAATAATTCAATGCATACACTCAAAAGTATTTCAAGTTTTCTGTGAGCAGAGATAATCCAGACTTAACAAAGTGTATCACCACTTTATCAAGCATTCAACGCTTTATGAAACGCATAACGATTCAGTGAATCGTTATAACAATTCTGAAGGATAGTAGACTTGTTAGGGGATTGGTCAAACGGTCAAAATGTTGGTGACATTCTGTAAAGCGTTCAACCCTTCATGAAATGTATAACGATTCAATGAAAATCTAAAACTATACTTTTTTTACATCATCTTTGCCAGTTTATAAAAACATCACATGATTCTTACAGTCGGTGAATATCTTGGTCGATTCTTGAAAATAAGGGGACGACCAGCTTAGGATGGCGAGTTTCCGCGCCTCGACTTCAGCATGAAAAGGAGTGGTGGCCTCTATTGGAGCAATGTAGACCAGCTGTAAGTGGTCGGAGTCAGTGTAATAGTTAGACCTGGCAAAAGTTGACCCGACCGAAATAGTCTGCCCGATAATTGATTAATTCGAATTCGATTCGGATCTGCTAAAATTAGAAAATTAAATTATCCGAATCTAAAGAAATCTAAATTTAAATAAACCCGTAAATATTAGATATCCGTATATAAATTATTTGATCCGATGTGATCTGTTGATCGAAAAAAATTGAATCTGAAATAATCTGAAACTATATGATACATGAATTGATAATTATTCGAATCTAAATTAATCCGAACCGAGAAGGATTGATATCTGACATATTATATTTTATTTATATTTAGTTTATATAGTTCTTCATATTTGTACAAAGCTATTTTTATAATTAAAATTTTATATTTAGTACACTTTTCTAAATAACTAAAATCGATAATATTTTTTTATATAAACACGGTAGTTTTTTATTCACTATTATAGAAGTTTGAAAATAAAAACTACATTCATTATTTTTCTGTACTTAATTATATCGAACATTTAATGTGATGGAACTTGATGACTCTTTTAAAGAAGGGGCTACTTCCATACTTGACGTTGAGATGAGTTTTCCTCTGATAAATTCAATTTCAAAATTTGCAACGAGTAGACAATTATCAAACCATTAAATCTAAATTATACTTACATCACAAAAAATAAGAAAACATGCTATTTTATTCCCAAAAATAATTTATTATCAATAAAATTATACCCCAGTTATAATTTAAATATGCAAAATAAATGTAAAATAAGCTCAAATTCAAACTCATAAAACTAGGTTATTTGAAGCAATCCACATAATATTTGAATTCAAATATGCATAACAATTTATTCTTTTACCAATTTTCCTACTAGTCAAAGGTTCACTACTGGATATTATGTCTTCTTTGATGGTAACCTTATATCATGAAAGAGTAAGAAACAAATAGTTATATCTTGATCCAGTGCGAAGTCAGAATATCGCGCAATGGCAAACACATCATATGCGCTTGTTTGGACGAAGTATCTGCTCAACGAACTAAGTGTTGTGCATGATAGTCTGATGAGGCTATATTGCAATAGTCAGGCGGTAATGTATATAGTTAAGAATTAGATATTTCATGAGCGGATCAAACACATTGAGGTGGATTGTCATCTGATTCGAGATTTTATCATAGGAATATCTTCTTGTCCCACATATATCCAACTAATTCATGTTGGGACAAATCATCAGCTCACCGATATTCTAACCAAGTTCCTTCACAAAGCCCCAATTGATACTATATAATAAGTTGGGCATGTTAGACATATACGCTCCAACTTGAGGAAGAGTGTTAAATATAGGTTGTTGTAGTTAGACATGTAATTAGACAATAAATTATAAAAATAATTTAGATATTTTGTAATAGTTTTATATTTTTAGGTTTTGTTCTCTATATATATACAAATTTCTCTTCCAATAAACTATCAATTCAGCATTTCGTTTTCTCCAATTCATTCACTTACAATTTTCAACACTTGCATATGTTAGGGAGTGTTGGAATCCTTGTTGCTGACTGATTAGCCTCAAAACAGTAATCATAGTTAGAACATGTCATTTACCTGCTTTTGCAACAATGGTACCCACAATCATAATAACAAGATTCGCGAATAATTTATTTTTCATTTATAACCGGATGTTTCACGAATAATTCGTCAGTTTAATATACAGTGTTTTTTTTTGTCAAAAAAATGTTTTATTTGCGAATTATTCAGCAAAAAAAATATATTATATATTATTTTATATGGAATTTTATAAATTTTAATATATTTTTAATATTTTATCATTATAATATATATTTTATTTATATTATATGAAACGAATTATTCCCGAATTATACCCGAACGTCGAATTTTTGATCTCGCCGAATGTTTTTCGAATCATGAACTTGTTACTATGCCCACAATATTAGATTCTGGCCAAATGCCCAGGGTTAACACAGAAAATTAATATGTTCCATCACAACTACGTGGACTCAACCCCGGAAGAATTTGGTCTAAGAAAAGTGGCTGTGGTCGAAGAGAGCCAGTTGGGCCGTGTGATGGAGTTGTGGACCAACCAGCCAGGGGCTCAGGAGTGCAGTTTTACACTGGAAACTTTCTCAATGGGACAGTAGGAAAAGGCAGGGCCAAGTACATGCAGCATGCCGCTTTGTGCTTAGAAACTCAGAACTACCCCGATGCAGTGCACCATGCTAATTTTCCAAATGAGATATATGGGCCTGGTCAGGCATACGAGCAATTAATGGTGTAAAAATTTTCTGCTAGAAAGTGATTTTTGTTTTCCCTTTTTCCTTCCGGAATTCAGATTGTATGAACTCGATAGAAAAGAGTGCAACAGAATTCAAAAAATTCACATCCGACTCGATAGGTGATATCCAATACTGCCAGGAACTTTCAAAGCTTTTCATGTCAATATAATCATATAACACAAACGGGATATATATTTGAATATAAAAATAGAGTATTAACACAACCAATATTTATTTATTGTCACAAACATTGTTACACCATATCAATTAAAATGAAACATAATACGCCGGTTTTATTACACACCAAACTATAACAAACAAGTCACGCCTGCAGTAAACGACACAACACATCAACGACCTCCTTATTGTATACTTTTCAACCATGAACCAAGCCTTAAATTCCTTGATCCATGTACTTCTCTTTAGGAAGATCCATTCTACCGTATAAGCAAGAAGACCTATGTACAGCTACTGACAAACAGAATAAAGAATAAACACAGAAGATAGATATTTAACACCAACCAGATATTCCAAATGGGAAAAAAAATCTACAATAAGGAGAACTACGGTAGCTGAACCGTTCAGCCACATATAATGACTAATAATAGCACTGTAGAAATTTTGGGAGTAGGAAGGGAGCTATATATGCAGAACCACACTAGAGACTATCAACAAGAGCCCTTTTGCAAGACAGATCTCTGGAGCAGCTGATGTTTGAACCAGGAGAAGACAACCCAAGCAGTGTTAAAAGGAATTTTCTTTCCTGAGAAATCACACAGTAATTGGATTATTACATTTGAAATTTTGAATACATGATAACTTATGTTTGACAAACAGTTCAAATAATTTTCCTCTGTTCTTTTTATGGCAAGTTTACTGTTTAGTTCCCCAATTAATTATAAGATAATTAGTGAAATTGGTAATTTTAATTTATTGTTCCCTCTTGCATCTTGTTGGCAACAACATAACTAAAGCAAAGTAAATGAGCTAGCATGTCAATTTTCAGCAAAATTTAGTAGTTAAAATAAGGAAAAACAGAGATCTTACACTCTCAGAAAATTTGGGACTTGGAATGGCATCAGCAGCGGATTGAAATGGTGGAAACTTCTGAATGGGAGACGCAAAATTTGAATCTCCCAAATCCTTTCCAGTGCTACTGCTTCCGTCTTTGCTCTCCTTTTCAGATAATTGCATTGACACCCCTGTATTTGTACCAGTTACAGGATTATTTTGCCATGTCTAATTAACAGAAACAAATTGGTAACAATTTTCACTTGTAAAGGGAAAACTGTCAATTAGTAGTTCCCAATAGGCCAAGATGTCATTATGGGCTGATTGATGACCATGCCCAGGGGTTGCGTGGACAAAACTTATTATCCAATTATTATTTAGCAATGCTTAATTATTGGATTAACCTTAAAAGTAGTATTCGTCGCACTCAAAACTGTAATTGAACAGAGAAGATAATAAAAAGTTAAAACAGATGGTGCCAGAAATTTGGTGAAGTAGGTTATCAGAGTACAGCTAAACAAAACTAAAAGACATAACAGTAATTTGGTAAAGTCCCCACATGTTTCAAGTACCTGGACAGACTTCTTCAGTGATGGATACAGGATCTTCTTTGGATGGAAAACTTATCAAATCATCAGAGAAGGTAAAATGTTCAATACTTGTATCTACCATGCTCCCAGACTCATCCATTTCTGTGTCTAGTAGAGATTTTGAATTAGAAGCCTTAGCAGATTGCTCCCACAATTGCAGCCCAATTTGAATGTTTTGCTCTTTATTGTTTCTTAGATCCTCTATCAAATCTTTCAGGTCATCCAAAAGGAAATTGGCATCAGACATTCCCCTTTTTGTTGTTCGTTTCTCCATTTGGTTGAAGTACTCTTGCAGTTGCTGAAATTTTTACATGGGACTAGTGCTTAGGAAAGTTAATGCAGAAAGTAAGAAATATTGACACGTTATTGTTTTTGCAGATTGACTTTGCCAGCTAGGGCATCCCTACAGTATATATTTTTATGCTTATATATAGATGATAACTGCCTAGTACAGGTCAGATCCTATCACATATTCGAGCTTCTTATCAAGTATTTTTTTAAAACTTTGGCAGGGGTGAAAAACATTGAACTCCATGACTAAGATCTGAATAACCACTCTAGCCAAGCACCCCCACCCCCAACCTTAGTAACAGAACAGAACAGAAGTCATAAGAGTGCAGCTGTAAAGTAGTATGCTTAAAAACAAAATTAAATAAATCTTTAAATACAGAGTTTAATATAAAAGGAAGAAGACTAAATGGAAACCTTCCATGCTTCATCAAGGCTCTCTTTCGAGCTTTCAGCATTAACTTTTATTGCAAGGGATCTAAGAAGTTCTTCTTGTTGCAATAATGCTGCCAATTTTGGATCACCTTCTGCAGAAAAGCACCTTTAGCAACAGCACCAGAAACTGTACAGAAAGAGATATGCCTTCAAACAAACAACAACAAGCCTAAATGCATAATCAAGAGTAAAGGCAAAGTCAGGACTTTGCAGGTTATAACAAACAGCTTGCCTTATTTTAAAAATGACGCCAAAGATTTCTTTTTATGTTGCAACTAGAATTCTGAGTTTTAAATGTGTAAACGACGCATAACTGTTGCCAATTACAAGAAGTAGATCCACTAAATCTGGACAAGTTTGCATTATTTGTATAATCTCTTTCATGGTAGCAAGCCAAATGAATTCAGATCGAGTAAACAGTGGGTTTGTTTCCTAGATTTCGGAACTCCTTTTATGGTTTATACATTTCAGTCATTCTTGCTTGGCTAACCTTATTAATGTTATTTGCAAATGCCACAAGTTATGACTGTATAACCAAAAAGGAAATTATTTCAGGAGAAAAAAAAACAGAGGGAATCAGACATATAGATATTCCAGTAAACAACTCACCACTGATTGATGGTCCCTTTGAGGTTCCAGCATTTAGAGAGATCTCTGACAGGGGTTGCCTCAACTGACCTCTCTCAGGTACTTGATGGATTAGCAATCTATCAGTTGTTCGCATTCTCTCGCCTGAATCTGAGATGTCATACCTATTTCCGAAACACAATTTAGTGAACTTATAAGAATTTTCTGCTTATGAAGCACTACGTACTGACTAGCCACGTAGAACTTGTGTTTATACTGGAAGTCAAATAAAAATACAAATAAAGGGCAGTGTAATACTAGAATAATCCTCGGACTGGAAACCCCAGTAGTCAGTATGTTGGCACATGGTACCCACGATGGTAGCATCCAGGTGATTGTATGATCAGTACCCAGATAGTTGTGTACCATAATGTCATCATTAGACCTTATTGAAGCAGTACAGTATCGAGTCCCACAAACTTATTCCAGGACTGTTAACAATTGATTCATTGTGCCAGTAGCACAGAATGGTAAAACTCTACTAATTTAATAAATCCTTTGCAGTATATTAGTCCACAGCCCCAACCCCTGAATTTGTACCTCATCTTCTTAGCTGGCAGAGAAGACACATCAACCCCAGCTGATATTAATCTATCTCTTGTAAATTTGTATTTATCCATATCTGTGTTAGCATATGGCACATTGTTCTCTTTGTGCAAGGCCTCATCCTTGGCCCGTTTCTTGCATAATGTTGAAAAACGATTCTTGACAGCATTGTCAGTTCTGATTCCCAATTGTGGTCAAAGTAAGTTATGAAAAGCATAGTATATGGCATGCAATATATATAAAAAAATTGTTTGTTCGTGTACCATAAAATGAATCAATATGTTTTTGCATGGGCACCCTTCCCACATTTTAAATCAGCTTTATTCAGGCTTTAGTGCAGATAAGAGGATCATGTAGGTTTGGTTGAGGACGAAATAAATACCCTAGGATTAGTTGAGTTTAATTGGGTAAAAGCAGTAAATAATTGTGAGGTCTGGTCAAGCCAAAACCTTTTTAAGCACCACACAACATTCAATCACTTGTATGCATTTATGATGCTTATCTATGACCTATAAACATTCTAGCATAATTCGGATGAATAAAGTACCTGCCGGCAACAACTTTTGCGATCTCAGTCCATCTATTTCCCAAAATCTTCTGAGCCTATTAATTAACCAAGAATAAAATCAGCTCAACTTTATATGGTAACATTTTCTAGCAGGACATTTGCGATTTAATACACAGCACACATTCTCCCTTACATTAAATTCTGGAAGATCGGAACTAAACTTTAATTTGGGAATGTTGCATGCATCCATAAATCACATTAATACCTCACATAAAAACATGTCCTCTTCAGCTGACCAGCCTCCTTTCTTGCACTCCGAATTAAGATAAGTGTACCACCTGTTACTCCAAAAGAAAAAAAAATCTTGTTATTTCATATGAATATCTATCTACTTGGACCTCAAATTTCAAACTTAAAAATGATGGTCTTTACTAGATATCTTATATTGAATCTGCATTCCGTTTAATTTACCTATATATTTCAATTTTGGAGCTGACTATCATAATTTAGGCTAGACTAATTTGTACTGCCAAGCTTCAATCAGCCTCATTTTTTAAACTAAAATAAGCACATTTTCAAGATTCTGCTGTTAAACAAAATCCATAGTTAATCAAATAACCAAAATGCAAAGTTTCAGACCATCCAGTGATGGTAAATGGCATCAATCAACATGCAACTAAAATATGTCAAGAAAAGTTAACAAACCTTCTACGGCATTGCCGACTTGTCTTGTCCCTGAATTTAGCTGAAATATTTGTCCAACTGAAATTTGAAATTAAAATTTGCAGTTAAGTTACAACTAAAGTTTCAAAATTGATAGTATAAATAAAGGGAAAGTTACAACTAAAGTTTCAAAATTGATAGTATAAATAAAGGGAAACAAGAATAGAAGAATCAGGACAAACTTGTTTGTTCCATGAAGTGCAATCTGCTCCCGGAGCAGATCATCCTCCTACATGAATTTACATGAGAAACAAAATGATCACCTTCAGAATTGCTTTTCTAAATGTACAACAAGAGGAATGCAACAATAGTCACATGAAAAATCATCTTGATTAGCAGGGTAATATCAACAAGTGAATATCATGCAGTAGTTAACTGAATAAGGTGCCATACATCATAAATATCTATAAAAAAAAATCTAATGTTTCCTCTATCCATTATTGTTTTAAATTTTTGGAAAGAATGAGTACTGCATGGAAAAAATACTATTCTAAATTGTCGGCTTAGTAGGAACAATTTAAAACACTCCAAGGTTTGACCGCAAAGAATTTCTAGGACAGTGCCAGGATGGGACTTATCATGAATCTACCTATGGAGCCCAACATTTAAATAGCATATACTTTACAAAAACATACATAAAGGGCAGTCGCAGGAGGGAACTAGATCACTATTCAGTAATCAGTAGTGTTCCACCTTTTTAATCTAAAATTGGAAGAATAATTGGCCAAATTCATCATTTTCAAGTTAAGTCACGTCCTAAAACTGTAATAAAAGGGGCATCTACTTAAAATTTTCTATCCTACAAAAAAGTAAGAAAGTTCTTGGGACCACAAGACCTAAGAAAACCCTTTTGTTTAGAACTCGTCCAAATTTCTAGTTATTAATTCACTATATTTGCTTCATTCTGAAGGTCCTAAGCTCAACAACTAACGGATTCAAAGCGATATAAAATGAGCATTAATTCCACAAAAGATTAACGAAGTCAAACCTGAGGAGTCCAGGTGACAACGTGGCGATCCTTCTTCGCAGGAGCACCTGAGCTAGGGGCTACATCGGATCTCTTCGTCGCCATTCTCAACCACCCACATTATACGAACGAAAAGGGATCGGAATAGCTATTGCCCGCAGAAACGGGTTGGTAGAGGAAGAGGTTAGGGTTTCTGTATGTATGGAGCGCGCGAATCCGAGAGGGTTTCAAAAAAACGGAGAAGAGAACGAGAGCCGAGCGGAGAGAGAGAGATGGGGAAATAAAGATAGGCAAAATTGATATATATCTGAATATATTTCAATTTGAATATTTACCTCATCAAACTTAAAAATTAAATATTTATGCTTCAAAATATCAAAATCTTATATATTTACCCAAAATTATTATTATTCTCATAAAAAACAAATTAATAATTAATTAAATTTATAAAAAGATAAAATATCTCTCAATCAATTAACATTTGACTGAGAGCTAGTAAATTAAGAATTATTAATTTATCTTTACCATATGATCAAGTGAATAATATAAAGTTTAAACTTTAATTTCTCCAACTCTCAACAAATACATATATTTTTCTTCATAGTTAAGATCTAAAAAATTCAGTTACATGTATCTTTAGAAATTTGTTGAAGCTTGATCAGTCTATCAGAGAGACTAATGATTGTGTTGAATGTTGCTAATTACCTCTTTTCGAACTCATGGAATTCATAAAAAATAAAGAACAAGACTATTTAAAGAGACGGTTGTACATTTAAGTAAATAGCGAGAATAAAAGGAAAGATATTTTTATTTTATTATAATTTTAATTAATTATAATTTAATTTTTATGAGGTCAATAATAGTTATGGGTAAATATCTAAAAATTTAATATTTTAAGAGATAAATATTTAATTTTTAAGTTTAAAAGAGTAAATATTCAAATTGAAATATATTAAGTGTATATACCAATTCTGTCTAAAAGAAAGTGCGATGAAAGTGGGGGAATTAAAAGATGGCGTCAGCTCTTGTGAGTAGCGAGTTGCGAATGGGCGGATCTTTGACACATCACATCCAGTGAATTTCTTCATACTTCACACGTGAAGCAGCTAAATCTTAACCGTTCATCAACCTGTCGGCCCTTACAAGTCTATCCGTAATTGAAAATGTACGGTTTGGATCTATTGGATTGCCCACGCTCAAAGTACTGCACGGAATACACGGATACGAACTTGGTGTTTTAAAGACGGAGAAAACAATGAGGTTTCTTTGCCTTTTGGTGATCACAAAGGCCTTAATTAGACGGAGTGAATGAACCGTAAAAGTGGCTTTTCAATGCGGATTCCCTGCACATAAAACTGGATGTAGTATCTGTGTGTATGCTAAAAGCATTTTTAATGAGAATTTTTAATGAGTTTGCTAAATTTTATGTGACAATTATTATTTAAATTTTTGGATATGAAAAGAATTTTTAATTTAGAAACTCTAGATGAGAGTTGCTAAATTAGAAACTCAGTTCTAAACATCACATCATTTAGAGACTCACTTGATTTAGCGTTGGAGAACAAAAAATTTAATTAATTAATTTTTTCTCATTGAGTAGAGCCAATAGCAACACTAATTAAAATTTCTAAAATGAGTTCAGCGATGGAGTGCTTTTTCAATTGAATATTTCTAATTGATGTGACCACAATAGCAACTCAAAATCAATATAGCGTTGGAGAAGCTCTAAGGTTCGCAAATGTATGGTACTCTGTACCATAGTAACAAGTCCGTGATTCGGGAAATATTTGACAAGGTTAAAAATTCGACGTTCTGGTATAATACGGGTATAATTCAGAAATGTTAAAATTTTAAAATATATATTAAAAAATATAAATTTTTAATTAAAATAATATATAATGTGTTTTATTTGTGAATAATTCATGAATATTTGACCAAAAAATGCATTATATATTAAACCGATAAAATATTCATGAAACATCCGGCTATGGACAAAAAGCGAATTAAACGCAAGTCTAGCTTAAATATAAATATATCAAATTATTTTTTAAATTTTGATTTATGTTGCCCAATAAATTTTTGTACTTAATAATTTCTTTTATTTTGTTATTTTTGCAGAACATATTTGAATTTAACAAGTTTATTTGATATATTTGTAGGATTCTATGAAAAGCTCCAAGGAATATAAGTACTAATTATCAAAACTAATGGAGCAGCTTCCTTAAATACATAGGATCATACTGATGTAAAGATATAATTTAAAATCTTATATTTTTGAGTTTTTACAAGAATTATGGTATCTGTCGCAGTAAACCGTTATAACATTTCATAATTCCACACTCAATATTTTTCAAATTTTCTGAAGACAGAGACAACTCTAAATTAACAGAAGCTATCGTTATGTAATGATATATATGAAGCGTTATCGCTTCATAATGTTATAATGATTATGTAAATTGTTATAACGTCTCTGATGAACAGAAGACCTTGTCGGAGGATGGCCAAAATTTGAACAGTTATTTTACTGTAAAATACTCAGATACTCTAAAGAATACTCATCCATCCGCTGATAAATAAATTACTAAAATTATAAATAGCATCTCTCAAACCCATCGGCCTCTGAAAAACAACAAAATTAAACTTGCCACTTTGCAGACTGGCGGACTGGCATTTTTGTCGCTGCTTAGACTATCTACCGTCTTAGACTCCAGTCACGGCAAATTCCCACACTCTTTTCTTTTTATAAACTAAGTTTTAAATTCGATCCAAGTGTATATTTTTTTTCTTTAGTTGAGTTATTTGTTTAAAATAGATTGAATATTTTATTAAGCTATTTCATTGTATATTCTTATTTATTTGATGATTTAAAAAATTATTTTATTTTATTATTTTAAAATAATATTGTACTTGCTAATTTTTTAACGTATGTTTAATGATTTAGTATTTTTAAAGATTTGTAAAATTTAATTTCAAACCATAAATAATAAAAACTCAATTTTAAATCATAAATAAAGAAAATAAAGTATAGTCTCTCGAATAAACTAAAACACAAACTATAGTTTTTTTGAAATAAAAAAGTACAACAACGTCAATGAAATATTTTTCTAATGAGAGACGGGTCGTATATGTCTCTTGGTCGGATTTCATGGCGAGGGCGCTCGTGCCTTGTGTCGGCAGGTGCTTGCGTCTCGGGCACTCAGCTGGACGGACCAGGGCTATCATACGCGCGAGAAGCCTCATATTGGATACCTGAAGTACCAGCACTCGGATCGAGGGTCATCTTACTCATCAGTTGAGAGTACAATATGAAATCTCCCTGAAATATCTCGAAGGTCATTAGTGGTCAGCTCCATAGTCGGATCTGGTGGGCCGTCAGTCGGAGGGTCATCGGCAGAGATGTCAATATCCTCAGGATCCATCGGAATACCTGTGTAATTAAATTATATATATTTATATAAATTATATTAACTAAAATTAATTCAATAAAAAAATAACTATAAGTTAAAATGGATAAATTTTAAATTGACCTACGGATGTAAGAATCGGTGTGAAAAATATGAGGATGTCCTAAATCAGCCATTAAATTCTTAATTTGTCTCAATCCATGCTTGCCGAACCATGTATGTTCGGGCGTCGTAAGCCAACTAATAGCAGTGGTTGTATTTCTGATTACACAAACATCTGCATATATATTTTTTAATTTCATATCATAAGTTATGTCAAGAGCTTAAGTAAGAATTTTTTTTGGATAAATGTGAGTGTGGTACATGTTGGGTTTTGGTCCAACCAAAATTCTGTTAAAGCTTAAGTTACAGAAAGACCGTAAAACAAAAAATTTACTTCTACTTAAGTTAGGGATTAAAGTATGTCGGATGATTACCGAGCGATACATACATTTTAATCCTTTACAAAAGACCGTAAAATATTATTTTACTTCTAACTTAAGCGAAAGGGTTAAAGCGGTATGTCAGATGATTACCGAGAGATACATACCTCTTTAATCCTTTATAGATTTACTTCATGATTTATTTCTAAAACATTAATCTACTTAACAATCAAATAGATTAATATAAGATTTTATACCTCGTTTTTAAATTTTAATTGGAATGCAAATCGGCTTGTCTCGGAGTATCACACATGTGATACCTCTGTAGGTTATCCACCAGGACTGACCAGAGAGCGACTTATTTCTTTTGCCAGAAATACTGTAAACCGTGGTTTCTCACAAAAACACTATTCATTGAGAAAAAGACGAAATAATACTATTCACGACTCATAGTTATTCTGTTTCACACAAAGGTGTAGAAATACCGCAAGTTTTGTAAAAACACTATTCACCAATCCTGTGAATTATGAAACAACCATAAACCGAGAAAAAGAGAAAATTAGAACTAAATTGATCAGACACGATATCCTGAAATTAGTATATTTTCTCTCTCATCCCACCCCTCTATTTATAGCCTTTCAAAAAATGTATCAAAATTACCAAAATGCCTGTAAAGTTTGGTCAAATTATCAACATATCATTATTTGGTTGACAAGAATATAAAATTGGTCAAATTTACCAAAACATCATTACTTGATTGGCAAGAATATCAAGTTAGTCAAATTTATAAGTTTGCCATTGGGTCTTTTTGATTTTGAGCTTTTGGGGGGCTTTTTGATTTTGGATTTTTAATTATTAATTAATGCTTTAATTATTAATAGACTTTCAACCCAAAATTTAAATCCATAATTAATACTTAAATCCAAATCAAATATATATATATATATATATATATATATATAATTATCATGTACAATTATATTTCTCTCGATTGTTGTTTCGGTAAATTTATATGACGTGTCCAACACGTTATGAATTCAATTTGGTTTTTGCTTTCTGTCATCTCTATGACAATAGAATTTCATTATATTATATATAATTAATTATAACCATATTATTATTAATTATAAATAATTTATAAATAATCAATAATATTCTCCGATTAACTCCTATGTGGTGTGACCCGACATGATCCGTGTTATGTTGGTAAATAGAGTTAAAATTGTTTTAACTTCTATAATCATAAGAGGCATATGACATAATGCACTATGATCATCCAATTACACAGATAATGCTATACTGTATAATATCATGATCCAGTAAACTATTTATTTGTGTTAATTCTTTTGTCTCATAGCTATTAGATCAGTTTCAAGGTAGGTGTGTGTCATCCTTGTAAACTTAATCTTTTCTTGATCCTAAGTAAATTATCAAATATAATTACTCATATAATTATACCGCTAGCAGATAATCTTATTCTATTAAGGGCCCCGGTGATGCTATAACCCGTATAGAGATACGAGGGACAATAGTACTTTTGACAAACCATCTCTTCCTCCGCATAAATTATGTATACTGAAGAGCTAGCTTTATAGCCATATTTTACGGACAACGTTTGGTAGAAATTACACACATACATATCTTATGTAGGAAAGATGAATATATCATACTTTAGAAGTTGACACTGAATGAAAGCATTAATGACACGAACACAATTCCATTTAATGTTTCATTCAGGGTCTGTCAAATATGATGTTCCTTGAACATCTATCTATGTGATTAAAATGACATTTTTTTGTCTATGGTCTGTGAAACTTGACAATTATTTAATCAACATATTAACCTGATAGAGATTAATTAGTGTTCATGCTAATTACCTTAGTTAGTGACTTTTAAGAATATATTCTATATTATGAAGTTTCGTAATTCCAGTAATGAACTCGGAATGATTCATAAATTTAATAATACTCAAGGAAATAAAATATCATTTAAATATCCAATTCATGAATAAAGTTTTATATAATAAATTTATCGTATTATTGATTTCAAGATTATTACAAACTAATAGTATATATGTCAATTCATCTACAGGCTCCTCGTGATGCAGTATTGACCGACTCAATTGCTCCTTAGTGTTTATTATGTACCAGATTATAGTCATCCATCTCTGATAATACCACCCCATATAAATATAATGATGGGCATAGTCGTATGGACGCACCTCCGTGATAGGCAGCCCAGGCTCATTCTATGTCCACCAATAATATTGTGCCCAATCCACATTATGATCTTCACCACCCTACCGATGTGTGCTTGTTCTTGCGATAAGTAAGCACTTATTGGTAATCGATCGGAGTCGACAGAGGGATCTACTAGTATAGGTCGAACTGCCGTATGACTCTACCAGGCTATATGGATAGTGATTTTCAATCATCCAGAAGTGAATCATCCACACACGATACTTCCACCTGCGGTACGTTAGAATTAGCAAATTAAATTAATGTATCAATTGAAGTAAATAAATTTTAATTGATTTTAGAAACTTATAAATTATAGTAAAAGTGGTACATCTACGGCATTTCATCATGATAAGCAGTGTATAGACTTTCAATTGACGCTTTGATCACACAAATTCTCAAAATGGTTTCGAAAATGTTCGTGTCCTCCTTGGTGAGGGTGTACTTGAACAAATATTTTGTTGCTCATTTGACATCGAATGGATGCCGCAATCGATGATCATGATTTATTAATGGAGACTACTCAGTTATATACCTATACTGACAATAAAATAATCTCAATTGAGATAAATGATAATGATTTACCTCGGTCTTTCGATCGGGAATCATGTCCACGACCACATCTAAAGTGGAAGCAAAGAACCGGCTATGCAATCTGATGGATCGAGACATGAACGACAAAGGTTGAAGTATAAGTAAGATAGTATTGTCTGCCCCAGTCGTATCTGTCCTCCGGTACCTTGATCATATCATCAAGAAAGGTCAAGTACACCATCGGCACCGAGTCTGCACTGTTATTCAGGAACGTTATGGACCCGAACAAATCCAAGCAAAACACTCATGTGTACCTAAAAATATAAAATTTAGAGATAACTTACAATAATAGTACTTAATTATACCGATTAAACTTAATTATAGTAAAAATTGTACCGTCGGACGTTCTCGTCATCAAAGTAAGTAGATAATTCTTGAAAATACTTCCGCAAAAATGAGAGTCAGATACTGTACGTCGAGAACTAAACGAACTCGTTCTCTTTTCTCTTATTCCTTATCATAAATGACTATAAATTATCAATGATATCATCCTAGTTGTATGGATTGTCATCCAATCCAAGTGCAACGTAAAATTATGCCTACGGTTGTTTGATAAAAACCAACGTTGGGCCTCTTTTATGTTGAGGAAAAGTATGGTCCAATAAAAGCTAGGCCTAAAACGAGCAACCTCTTGATATTTTCCTTCCGAACAACGAACCTGAAACCTCTTGTGGTGCGACCATGTCTGTTACAAAACCTTCTGTTTGGAATCTGAAACAATGAGCCACACGTGCATGTCTAATATTAGACCCGATCGGGGTACCAAAATCATAATTGTTTTTTCCCCTTTAAAATAGTTTGGAGTTCGTCTGTCCGATGATGCGGAGCATCAGTCTGTATGACATATATAGTATGAAAGATATTTGTGAAACTCAAGACCTTATATGTTAAGTTTGGATAATTATTTATTATAGTGAATTATATATTAAAATATACATTATCAAAGTTTTGTATATATCCATATAAACTAAATATTTCTTATTAGATGGAAGCTTTATTTGTTGAAATATAGTAAACAAAATTAAATTAGCTAACCGAACGTGATGCTCAGTATAGATAGTCAGTGACACCGTCATCATCGTTAAAGTCGTGAAATTAAACCCCAATGAATCAGGACGGATCCACATTGTGTTGGGAATTAGTTGACCCCTTTTCAGATTTTTTTTTTTAAATATTTTTATAATTATATATATATTTAAAAAAATAGAAAAAAAATATTTATAATGAAGATTTTTTTTAAATTTTGATGCACTTACAATTTTTTTTCCTGCGTCAAAGTCGGACCCGGATCCACTGTCGCGCGGCATATGGCGCGAAAGACGTGATCCGTTCGATCACTTCGAGATTCGAGTTAATACTTTAAGATTCCAGTTAAGCACAAATCTCGAAGTGATGGAACGGACCAAGTTCTCATACAGCCGTCAAGTCTGCAAGCGACAAAATAGAGATCTGTTCCGTCAAAGTCTGATTCCGCTTACCGTGAATTTCGAGAAAAGACATTAGTACCTTAAAAAAATTGAGTATCGAATCTGACTTTTAACTTAAAAGGACGTACACTAAAAAATTAATTTGTTAATCAACTATGGAAGGACGATATAAAGAGATTACGTGATTATTCAAGTGAATTTATAATTTTATAGATATATTTATTAATAGCGTAAATTTAAGGATGAGCACGGGACACACAGGTACAGGATGAATTCTTCTCTTTTCCGTCGGATTGCGATCCCCTTTATTTTTTTTGTTGGGCATTAGTTAGAGTCTACATGCAACAGGGATAATACGAATCATCGCCGACAGGATTCAAATACGTGGTGTCAAATCATCACTTTAAACTTTAAAGCAATATTTTCACTGTTTAGTGTTGCCGACGGCCGACCCCGATATAAAGGATAAATAATAGGAGGATCAGGTCCATCAGATCTAAGGGTCCGTTTGGCAAATCAAGAAATAATTTTGGAAGAGTGGTAATTTTGGAAGAGTGATAGAATAGTATTTTTTTGAAAGAGTGGTAGAAGAGTTGTATTCTTGACTATTCGGAAGAGTGAAAATATCGTTTGGCAGTTGTTACTCAGAATAGTTAAAATATGAATAATTATGATACTAATAATGATGATGATAATAATGTAATAGTAAAATAATAATCATAATAGTAAGATAATAATAATAATAAAGTAATAAAAAATGATCATAATAAATAATAATATTATCATAGTAACATAATAAAAATATAAACATTATCATAATATAATAATATAATAATAAAAAAATTATGATTACAATCATAATTATATAACCATAATCATAATAATATAATAATAAAAATATAATCATAATCATAAAAATAATTATAAATAATTATAATTATAATAATATAATAATAAATTAATCATAACTATAATCAACATATAATAATATAATATAACATAATAAAATAATAATAAAGTAATAAAAATAATCATAATAAATAATAATATTATAATAGTAATATAATAAAAATATAAACATAATCATAATATAGTAATATAATAATAATAAATTATAATTACAATCATAATTATAATAATATAATAATAAATAATCCTAATTTTAATAATATAATAATCATAATCATGATAATAATAATTATAGTCATAATCATAATAATATAACCATAATCATAATCATAATAATATAATCATAAAAATATAATCATAATCATAAAAATAATTATAAATAGTTATAATTATAATAATATAATGATAAATTAATCATCACTATAATCAACATATAATAATATAATATAACATAATAAAATAAAAATAAGTAATAATAATCATAATCATAATCATCATAATATAATAATATAATAATAAATAATCTTGATCATAATAATATAATAATAAAATAATTATATTATATTCATAATATAATAATATAATATTAAAATTATATTTATAATAATAATAATAAATAATATAATAATGCTAATGATAACGATAATATAATAACAATAATAATTTAATAATAATAATATAATGATAATGATAATGATAATAATAAATAATCATAATATTAATATAATAATAAATTTTAATCATAAATATAATATAATAATATAATAATACTAAATCTTAATCATAATCGTAATATAATAATATAATATAATATAATCAAACAATAATCGCTATTCCGACGAGAGCTAATTCGGTATTCCACCTATAAGTTGGTATACCTGGATTAGCACTATTCTGCACTCTTCTACTTAGTCTAAAATTCGTTTGGCAAATTAATTCGTCGGAATAGCTATTCTATTCCATCTTTTTGCTATTCCATTGAGTGCCAAACACTCCCTAAGTGAATGCTATTATGTTATATCCTGACAACTCCCAAACAAATGGGTCTAGGAATAGTAGTGCCTCTCATCTCCAGATTTTTTTATTTTAGTAAATAAAATAAATAAATAAATAGAAATGGTAAGATTATGTCGAAAATTAGCCCATATAGTCTGGACCGACTTTGAAACTCGGTCCCAGTTTTTTTTACGTTTGTGTGTGCTATATTAAAAACAAAATACAACAGTCAGCAGATTTATCTAAAATATTATAACAAAAATTAAACTAAGTCCCAGCATTTGAAAATTATAATGTTTGTGTGTATTTGAAAATTACAGGTGATTGGACCGAGTTTAAAACTCGATTCAGACATCTGGGACCGAGTTTTAAACTCAGTCCTAGCATTCTGCTATTATATAGCAAACCTAGCACCTTTCTCTTTCATCTTCCTTCAGCCAACCATTTCTTCAAAATCATCATTGTTACTATTGTAAGAGTTTTTAACTGGAAATTTATTTTTTATTTAACTTCAAAATTTAAGCAATAATTTATAATTTCTATTTGAAATAATAGGGACGAAGGGGTGAAATGAAATATGTGGTTGAATTAGCGATGACGGGAATTGATAATTATTGATATCAGAAACCATAATTGACCGACATCCCATGCGACCACTTGCTTGATGTTTGTTCATTCAGAAGGCTTGAATTACACTCAGTAAGTTAGTCCATATTATACCATCAAGTACTACATTAACACATGGTCTAGTCATTGACGTAGTTATGACAATAAACAAGATTGACCAATGTACAACGGTCCGGTCATTAGGCTAGATCCAACAAAAATCAATAAAAGAAAGAGAAGGAAGATACGCATTCCAATGATTATGGATGAAATGGAGAATCGTATCAACAGACTGCCAACTCAAGGTCGAGCTCGTTTCAACAGAGCATGATTTAGATTATCAGCGTGTTTATGTTTTTTGTTGTTATATTTACTAGAACAACTGGATTTCAATTGTTGTTGTAATATTTCTATTTGTTTGATACTATTTTAGAAAATGTATTAATCGTGCTTATATTTGATTTTATAAAATTTTATTTTAATTTTTGTTGTAATATTTTAGATCAATCTACTGACTGTTATATTTTATTTTTAATATAACACACACAAACATAAAAAAAAAATCTCGGACCGAGTTTCAAACTCGATCCAGGCAACTAGGACCGAGTTTGAAACTCGGTCTAGGCTATATGAGCTAATTTTCGGGATAATATTACCATTTTCATTTATTTATTTATTATTTACTAAAATAAAAAAAATCTGTCTGATCTTTATAGGTGAACAGGCCCTAGATATTTAGAACATATACTGCCAGGCGGAGGAGAGGACGCCTGCTTTCAGCAGCGACCAGCGGCCCATAATTCAAGGAAAGAGATCACTTGATAATGATTATCTTGACAATTTTGATAATAAATTTTTAAATAAATATAAAAAATTTTAAAAATAGAATTTTTTATGTATATGTTCTTCTAATTATAGATTGATGATAATTTAAATTTTATGCAATTTCATTAACGTTTGATAGTCCATCAAATACCATAAAATTATAACCGTTGTAAATTATATAAAATTTTGATAGTCCTTTGGAGTATCAAACGATAATGAAATTGTATGAAATTTAAATCACTATTAATCTATAAGTAGAAAAATATATTCATAATATTTTTATTTTTATTTTCTACTATTTATTTAAAAATTCATTATCAAAATTATCAAAATAACCCATTGTCAAGTGATCCCCACCCATAATTAAATCACTTGTCAAGGAAAAATCCCTTAACAAGTGATTTTTCTATGCTTTAAATCATTTTAATATCATAAGACGCGCTACCCTATTAAATATGCTCATATAATTCTATATGCATCAATTAGCAAGTAAATTGAAAACTTAGTTTAGAGAAATTCTAATACACCCTTAACAAGAAATGGTTAAGAAATTTATATATTGAATAAATATTTTTTTTGGAATGTTATTTTAGCCATGCTTTATTTCTTTATAATAATAATAATAATAATAATAATAATAATAATAATAATAATAATAATAATAATAATAATAATAATAATAATAATAATAATGACAATCATCATCGTCGTCGTCACTGCTATCATAATTGATCATTTGCTTTGTTTCCGACAAGTCAACAACGTATAATACGGAGCGATGGAAACAGCGCGTAGAGGTGAATGAATCCGGCACGTCCATGTATGCACTTGACTTTAAATTTGTAAAATTTACAAAGTAACATCGTACCTTTGGATTATTATCAAATCATAAATCAAGAATTATTACAATAATTTTTTAACTGTTACTACTACAAAATTAAAATTAATTTAATTCCAAATAAGAATCTGGCCACAAAAATTATACTTAAAAATGAATCAATTTTTTTAATATTATTCTTTACAAAATTATCGCATTAATTATATTATTATTATTTTATTAGTATTATTTACATCTTTAGCATTTCAAAATTTATGTTGATACTTTTCTTACTGTGAAATTTTTATTGAATATTTTTTAATTTTTTATTGAATATTTCAAACTTTGTATTTTTAATTATTTGTTCGAGAATTATTTTGTCAGAGAGAAACGCAAGTTACAACCCTAATTCTTAATATATATAGATGGTTAAGTTTTTTAACTTTTCAAACATATCATATTATCACTCTTCTCTATCGTTAATTTTATTCAATTTTTTTCATCTACTAGAATTCAGCGGTTCACAACTACTGATTTAGCCCTCGGTTAAAATTTTTAGGAAGTAAGGTAGATCTTCAGTTTTTCAATTTTTCTTTCTCATTTAAAATATATAGGTATAAATTATCATGTTAACTTAAAATGATTTAACTTTTATTATTATCTTTTATAAATTAATATATTTAATTTTATTATTATTATTATTATTATTATTATTATTATTATTATTATTATTATTATCATATACATCTTTAGTATTTAAAAAATGGTTCAATTTTTTTAATGTAAATTTTTTATTGAATATATTTAAAATTTTTATATTTCTAATTAGTTATTTGAGGTCTATCGCAAAATCTAAGTTATAGTTCTAGCACTCTATAAAGATGATTAACTCTTCTAATCTCTCACACATATCACGTCATCAAAACTTCTCCACCATTGATTTTATCTACTTGAATTTAATTATTCATATATATATTTTCTCTCTTCTCATTTAAAGTAACGTGTGTGATATACTTAAAGTAAAACTTAACTCTTAAAATGATCTAATTTTTATGAGCTTTTATAAATTATTATATATTTAATTATATTATTTATTATAATAATTATTTATTATTATTATTATTATATATTATATACATCTTTAATATTTCAATAATAATTATGTTTCAAATTTTATTAAATATATTTAAATTTTTATATTTTTAAGTACTATATTATCGGAATGAAATCAAATACAAGCTAATGACTTGTAATATGTAATAATAATTCGATCTTACGGTAACAATGATGAATTCGCTATATAAGTACTAGATCATTCAGTTGCACTATACACAATGCATAGTATTTAACGAAATGACCTGCTAGTTTCCCCGGCGACAAATAATTAGAAAATTGTTTTCTGACAAGTGGATAATTTGAATTATTTAAAATATAACTATTTTTTCTCTGAGATAACATGCCTTCTTAATTCAATATTATATATTACAGAAGAATATAGAATAAAGGGTTGGCATCACATGGGGCTTATTAAGCAAAGGCAAGTAAGCAGTTAGGCTGTGCTGTTTCTTTGTGTTAATTAAGTAATTAGGTAACGACTTTGGCCGCCGTTTCATGTGACCCCCAAAACCTCATCCTAATAATCTATATAAATATTTAAAATTCATACTCTCCATAATATCAACATGGCTACTCTGTCTCCTCTCCCCCCCCATCCTTTTCTAACGAAAGATATTTTGTGGGTCATTCGCTAATGGAGATTATGCATCGGGTCATTTCAGGCTTCAAATATGACGGGGTCAAATCCCTGGATCGATAATTCGATATACGTTTAAATTATTTATAGGTAAACTTTGACAATGCCAATTTTGTACTAATAATTGTTAACAATGTTTCAAATTAAACAACATTTAAAGGGATTTAGTACGTATAAAAACTGACTTGAATAAGTTGAACAATACATCTCTCATTCCATTATCGATCATTACACAAGAAGCCTAGAAAAAACATTCTAATACCAACATACATAAACAATTAAATTACTTTTAAACCTCACTTAATATAACAGGGGAAAATTTTCTCTCTATGAAATTATTATAACAATTATAATTACTACTACTACTATTATTTTTTTGTTATTATTATTAGTCATTTTTTCATTGATCAAACATTTTTAATAATTTTTTTGTTGGAACCAATTTGATCCGTTGATTCTCTTGTAAATCATATTGAGAGTACATTGTTAATTGTGACCGTTCGATCATTAAAAATGAAGTGCTCTTACTGCATTGTTTAAAGCATAAGCCTAAAGTAAATAGTGGGAGCTTCTTTAATCTATGTCATCCAGATTAGGCGGGCTATTAATTAAAAAAAAATAGGTGTCATCCCAGATTTCATTAAAACTATGTTAAATACAGATCATTGCAAATGTTAAATCATTTGATGAATGGTAAAGCTTGATTCAACTTTCGTCATTTCGTCATATGTATGATATGTAAGTATATATCAAATAATTATAACAGTTAGAGTTTGGAATTATATAAAAATATTTTGTGGTTGGAAATTATTATTGGACTAATTTGTTAGCCATTAATTTATGTCTTGTTATAAACCATCAACAATATCTCTCTATAAAATTAAAACAACCCAATTTTGCAAATAGTTGAATACGCATCAAAGACTGAAAATTATGTCTTGAGATATATGATATATCCTTCATAATGTAGATGTATTTTTAGTACATCTAGCTTAATAATGAGTGTCCGAGATGATCCATAACACATAACACTTTTTATTCAAGTACTATTATTTTCATGAGAATATCGACCATTTTTATAAAAGGAAAGTACCAATTTGACAATGTAAATACATTACATTCAGATTCCGATCCAGCTTCTTGTCATTATTTTATATCACCTACCTTTTCTTACGCTCTATGGGCATTTTATTTGAGTATATTACACAAATATCTTTAAAATATTACCCTTTTGCTATCATTTTAGTTTTTAAATTTTCGCTAACATATCATTTGAGTTTTTAATATTTTTATTTATAATAAATAAGTCTTATTATTATCAATGCTCAAAAGTTGAATATCCATATTCACATTCATATCATATAATATATTTATAATATTTATGAAAAGATACTTGTATTATTCACAATAGCACGAATATTAATATATTATTTTATATTCATACTAGTTTCAATATTAAAAATAATAATATGATAAATGAAATTATCATATTTAGATTAATTTTAAATGTAGGACCAATTTGATATAAATTAGAAAAATTGAAGACTAAAATAATGCTGTGAACTTTAAGGACCAAATGTAAAAAACGATACATTAAGGATCAAATTGTTATTTATGAATATTTAAAAACCAATTTAGTAAAAAGATGATATAAGCAATATTTATGTAATTTACTTTTATATTTTACATTTTTGTAGCAGTGTCTGATCGATAAAAAAAATATTGCAATGCATATTTTAACGTTTTTGATTTCATATTTTTCTGTTTTAGTTTATTAAAAGTATTTGGTGATACTTAATGAAGAATGACCATTTAATGATAACAATTAAGCGGGATAAAGTGACCAATAAATGGTAATATCGGTAATTTTGTATAAAGACGTTTCTAATTTATAAAGTCCGAAATATAAATAATATAGTATCAGTTTTGAAAATAGTTTTAACGTGGCCACGATACATGCAAGCAATTAGGGGCGTATATATGATTTTGATCTTGGAATTAGTAATCGAATTCAATAACTTATCAAATTCAAACTCATTAACTAATCGGATATTAAATAAAACTATTAAAATAATATATTATATATATTAAAAATAATAAAAAATAAAAGTCAAAATAATAGATAATCATAGCGATGAAGAAAATTTTTCTCTATCAGACTTTATATTTTAAAACTTTTGCATAATTCTTTCATTATCCACAATATTAAATATTTTTTCTCAATGAAAAATAATCAGATAATTTAGGGTATTAAAAATTTAATTAGTAGAGATTAAATTAATAAAATTTTAGTCTAAAAATATTATTTTTTGAAATTCAAAAAAATGGGAGGTCAGTTGACCCAGAGAACCTTACATCCGCCCTGTAAGCAACAGAGGAACCTCTCTGATCCCTGTCAAGAAATGAAATTGAGTACAATGATAATGAAAACCTCTCTGTTGATGATTATAACGTAAAGAAAGTAGTTATGGTGGTTACTTCCTTGTCCTTGCTCAATTATTATTTTATATTTCATAAAGGACCTTTGGATTTGCTGACAAATTAACTTTCTGTAGTTTTTTTTTTAAAACAAAATAGTTGGCTTCTTTTAATAGTCCTCAAATCTTATACATCCATGGTATCTCATTCTTAATGATAAGATTCTGAAATGAATTAATCACGAGTTACATTCTTCTAATTAAAATGTTGCCCTTCTTGCGTTTTTTTTCTTTGTTTTGTTTTTATTCTTTTCGGTTGCGACCAGCATCATGCAGATCCGTTTTAAAATTACTACTGGTTACAACGAGATCATAGGGAAAACATATTAATTAGTCATACGTTCTGTTATAGGGACTGTATCAGAGAAGAGATGAAGAGCGTGTGCATGATACGTTACTCTTGTCTATATGACAACATGCTGTGTGGCGGGGCGGAACCTATTTTTTTTTTTTGAACGGAGTTCAATAATAATTTAATAATAATAATTTAATGTTAATTTATATTATCATATTAAATTTAATATATATGTTAATTTATTTACATAATATTATACTTTTGTGGTTCAAATTAGTTCAAAAGACAAAATGTCTACATAATCATTTTACTAAATTAATTAGGAAGTAAAAAAACTATTCTATTAAGTTATGTACAAATGAAACTCAATATATATTAATAATTTGTACTACACCATATTTATTGTACCAAATGTTAAATTTTTTCCTATGCAAAATTTGAAGAGCAAAATCAATTTGAATATTAATCAAAATTAATAACAGAATTGATTTTTCTTGAGAAGAAATTTGGACAGAAAAATAGTTTTATAAATTATTTCTCCTAAAAAGATTATAAAGATTAAATTATCTACTTATTATTTTTATAATACTTAAAAGGATGAAAATTCAAATCTCATTCAATCTCCAAAAAAAAATAAGAAATTACTAAATTTACACAACAAAATATTTTTCACAAAAGACGGTTTCATTACTGAAATATTATATAAAATTTATGGGGTTCAAATGCATATAGTTATTGAAATTAAATAATATTAATATAAATTTTATCAAAATAATAGATATAATTAAAAAATAAATGGAGGACATTGAACCCATATAATTCATTTAAATTCACCATTGCTTTGTGGGGGATCTCTCAAAGATAGAGAAAATGAGACGAAGAAGTGGAATAAATAGAGTTATAAGAGGGGAGGAAGAAATAGCACTACAATAAAAATGACTTTAGATAATATTTATTTAACAACGGTTATATATCAAATCCGTTGTTAAAATGGCTCAGTGGTATCATTGTAATATTGAGAATTTCTTTATCAATGATTTATAATAATTTTTTTTGTTAAAATAGACTCTCAGGACACCAAAAAGAAGCAGAATCATTTAGCAATGGTTCCTTGAAGGAGCCGTTGTTAAATATTATCTTTAACAACGATTCTATGCCTAGAACAATTATTAAATAGTGTGTTTTGCAATGGTTCCTTCAAAGAACCGTTGCTAAATGGTTTTTTGCTGTTTTTTTGGTTCTGACATTTATTTTGACCTTTGCGTTTTTGCTCCCACGGATTGTCCATCTCATTGTTCGTTAATCCTAATCCAACATTTTAAAAATAAAAATTTAAAAACTAAAATACTACATATTATCAACCCATTTTCATCTATTTTCATATATAAAAAGAGAGATGAGAGAGAGAGACGGAGAGAGAAAGAAGAAAGAAAGAAGAGAGGAGAGACAAAAGAAATAAAAATCGAAATTCAATCATCTCAACTTCAAACGGCCAAAACTTTTGATAGGAAACTCATATTGAGGCGTTTTATATGGCCACGGAAAACTAATGATAAGATCTATAGGGTTAACATTAATGCCGTTACAACCATTTTCGGGGGAAAAACCTCGTCTTAAAACTCAAAAACGCATTTGATTTTTTTGTTCTTTTCTGTTTTTTCTTAGAAATTATAAAGTTTTTCATATTATTGTATGAACAAGATGTATGTATTTTTTTGAGGAAATATTTTTTTATTTGATGAATATTTTATTTCTTTCATATTAATTATTGAATGAATAATATATAATAATATTTATTCTTATTTAATCAATATGACTCCATATTCATTGTTTACTGTTAATCAATACGACTCAATATCAATCTGACTCACACCTTTTAAACAAAGTTAAATATACAAAATATATTTTTTTAAAAAATACTTTTAGCAACGGTTTTTAACTAATAACCATTGTTAAAGGGTCCTTTAGCAATAGTTATTAGTTAAAAACCGTTGCTAAACATTTTTTTAAATATATACTTTTTTAATTTAACCATTGCTAAGGAACCCTTTAACAATATTTTTATTTAAAAACCGTTGATAAAGGACCATTTAACAACGGTTTTCATTTAAAAATCATTATTAATGGACCTTTAACAATGGTTATTAGTTAAAAACCATTGTTAAATGTCTTCCAAAAAATAATTTTAACAACGTGTTTTTAACAACGATTGTTTATATTTTTTTAACATCTCCTTCAATAATGGTTGGAGAACCGTTGTTAAAGGGTTTTGAAAACCGTTATTAAATCTAAAATATGCTGTTATAATGGAGGGAGACGAAGTTGCCTGTTTTTTCATAGCCCTTATGGATTTATATAGGGCTCGTAGAGGCATCTCATATTTTATGTCTTTTTATATTTGTGGTATCCGTAACTTTTTAAATCTGTGGTATTTTGTATTTATTTAGAGTTATATTTTTTAGACCATAGTTGAAGACTTATTAGACATTCCAAATCACAACTCTATCATTAACTCCTGAAATTAAAATATATTAGAATAACACTTTCGAATTTAGTATCATACAATAAAACCTTCGAAACATAATCTTATCAATTAGCATATAAATTAGCATATTGAAATCACGCTAATTTGTGAGCTTCCTTGTACGGAGACGACAAATTACAACGTAGTGCCTAACTTACAGCATATATTCCTAAATAAATTAATAATTTTACACTGTGATTATAGTAACCACTACTTCTACACTCATACATTGCCCCAGAGTTAGGTGTCGGTTAGTCACATGCCATGTCTCACACAAAATAAATAAATAAAAAGAATAAAAGATCAGAGCTCTGCCCAGCGCTTAGTGATGTCTTCAAATCTCAAAGAATATTAAGAAACTATTTATTAAGATGTCATATTCGGTGGGATATTAAATTGTACATACATGCATGCATGGTAGATTTGATACCTTATATTAACATGGTAGATTTGATACCTTATATTAACCGATGTAAAACTCGATGTACTTTTTTTTAAAGAAGCTTCCATTTTCAAATTAGTCCTCGGGTTACCAGACAGGTGCTTCCAAATAGAGTTGTTAGGTGATAACCAAGCTATAACTACATCCACAGAGTAACATAAACATCTTTTCATAGATTACATTTTCATAAGAAAAAAATAAAATAATAATAGTAATAGCCATTGCGTTCTTTTTTTTCAATACACAAAATTAACACTGTGCACGAAGCCAAAAGCTGAGAGAGAGAGAGAAAAAGGGATGAGGGGAAACATTATCTACTACACCTTACACTAATTGAAATTATGGCGATCAGTCCATGGCCAAAAGGAGTTGTTCTCTTCAACTCCACACAACAAACTACTAAAGCTTCCTTCATTGAACCCAATTTCCGGTTTTGGTCTTTTCACCTCCAAATTTGGGGAATTCTCCATGAAATAATTGAGATTTTGAGGCCTAACCGAGGGATAAAATGGCAAACCATGGTGAGAATTGGTCATGGATTTCTCTGATGCCATTTCTAGATTGATCTCTGAGCTGTTGTTGCTCATATTGGTCAAAGAAACCTCTGTTTCTTTGTTTAGGTTTATGAGCTCTGTTCCTTCTCTCCCTTTAAGTGCCATAACCTGTTTTTATTTAGAAAAAAAATGTTAATCTTTGTGAAAAGAATGTATGCATAAGAAAAGGATTCCAACTACTGTCAGACATTTTCAAGGAAAAATTCCAATCTTAAAAATGAAGAAATATCTAGTTCGTATTGTATATTTAATAAACTAACAGAATTTCATGTTCTTGGCATGCATCAAGTCACAACTAACAAAAGGGCATTAGAAAAAAGAAGTGTTTTAATTAAAACAGAAAAAATAATTCCACTTACCATGTGAAAGAATCACAAAATGTGCTCATACATACCGAAATGAAACAAAATGGAAGGTCCACAATGCATTTGTTAACTTTTTTATACGATTTTCTTTTCTTTTTAAGGTAGCATGAGAATCTTAATTCAGTAAATTGTATGCATATTAAAAAAATCTCTTCTCAATTTATATGTTACTATTGAATTTAATACATGCATGTAAGAAATTTAGCAAAACATTTTTTTTTCTATTATCAACATGCATCAATTGAACTCAATAAAACAGTGTAGCACTATTTTTTGAAGTAAATACTTATTATTTTTTTTCCGAAGTAAGACAATATGGCACTATTATGCTTAACGTCTTCAATAATGAAGTTGTACACAACAAAAATATAATTTGAACGCGAGTTTCCCTATGTTTCTTTCCTATCTTTATTCTTTAAATATAAATATAATAAAGGTCGATCGGGAACAAAAATACGAGACGCAAAATATAATATAATTCTAAAAGATAAATTGTGGATGCATTAAACAGTGCACATAACCCCAAAGAACAAAGCATCTTTTCACTTTCAAAAGCTGTCTATGAGAAAGCAACTCCAATCATAGAATGTCCTTGTAAAGGCCATGTCACAATCATCCTTCACCTTTTCAAAACACCATCATTTACAAATCAAAAAGTAATAACCATGAAAGTACTTGATCGAAAAGAACCTCAGTAAACAGTAATTATTTTTTTTATGAAGTAAATACAGTACCAGTCCATTGGTCTGTTGGATTCTATGCGAAGTATTTCAGGTTATGTAACATAGTGACAATAAAAATATCATATTGATAACAAAATTATTAGCATATCTTATTTAAAGCTAGGATATTTCATCTTCATATTATTATTAATGTCACAAAAAGAATTATATTATGTCAAAATTGTGGATTTTTTTATCACTTAAAATAGCAACATTTAAGTTTAATTAATTTAAAAATAATTAGTTCACCTATAAAAGAATTTTAAATTTTAGTTCTATTAGTCAGTTATCAATCGTCAACTGGCACGAATTTAACACACGATCCAATTGTGGAGAGCAAATGGGCGACTTTAAGTTTCTAAATTTGATAAATTTTCATGTATGCTCTCATGGCTAGTTAATAAATTTATTATCAATACCTTAATTTTGTGTTAGATTAAATTGTTGTGCAAAAAAATTGATTTCATATGGGATCCTCTTTTCTCAAAATTCCCCATTCCATTCAATTTCTCACAAGCTCCATTAAAAATATGAAACAAAAATACGAGTACCACGGAAAAAAAATAATCTAATAATAACTGAAGTGTACATCATCTACACTAGCAATCAATAAAATGCCAACTTGGACCTACGATAAATTTCTTAGTGTACTTCGATCATTTAAGGAGCATAATTGTAAAATAAACGGAAATCATCACATTTTTCTTATGAGATAAGATATTAAACAGATCTAATATAGTTGTGATGTGCTACACTACACAGTTACAAGCCATTGTCTTAACAAGACTATAACATACAACAAATATTACAAACAAAATTAAAATATATGCTTGTCATGGGCTTGTAATGACTAAGATAGATAGATCAATCTGATATGAAGAAATTTTAATTATATTATGAGGAAAGAACATAAAAAAGAAAAAGAAAATTGAATTACCTCAGATTGGAGCTTCTTGTTCTGAGCAACCAGAGCCTCATTCTCACTCCTAACAGCCTCAAACTGTCTCTTAAGAGCATCATAGTCTCTCTCTAGTTGCTTGGTCTTAGACCTGGCTCTCCTATTCTGAAACCAAATAGCAACCTGTCTCGGTTTCAAACCAAGCGCCTTCGCTAACTGAATCTTCCTCTCGGGTTCAAGCTTGTTACCAATGTCGAAGCTCTTTTCTAGTGTTCTCACTTGCTCTATGCTCAGTCTCTTCTTTTTCTCTCCTTGCTGAAGTGAACCGTCATCATCAGAGAATTCCTCATCGGGCTCAGAGATTGAACTCCAGTTGCGTGTAAGTGGAGATGTGTGGAGGCCAGGGTTGCATGGGTTGATTTGGGTCTGGAGGAGGTCATGATCTTCTTCGTTGCGGTGTGTTTGCATTTGTAGGAAGAAGCTTGAAGGGAAGCTCATTTCATTGCAGGACATCTTTGATTTTTTTAATTTTGAATTAGAAATTTGTGTTTGCCATTGATGTTGAGATATGTTATTTGAGAGAGAGGGGGGATGGAGAAAGAAAGAGAGATGAAGGGATAGAGATCTGGAAGTAGGTAGTGGTGTGGGAATGGAAATTGTGAATGTTTATTCGTCTATATTTATTATTTATTTATTAATGGCTATAACAAGCAAAGACAATTTCTGATATTTAAGAAATGGTCAAATTTACAATGAATGCAAGACAACAGTAAATCCCTTGAGCATTTTAAAACACAATTTTTTTATTGTCAGAGTGACCGGTATCCTGACTAGCTAGATCCAGCCCAGTTAAGTCAGGTCCGAATTTTAAGCCTAGTGACCCGATACAATTGTTCAAGGCAAACATGAGATAATTAACAAACTTTTAATCAAACTGACATATTCAACAACTGTGCATGTGTTTCCTTCACACACATTACCAGAAGAAAAAAATGAAAAAATAAAATAAGAAATGTTGCAAGTACCAGTCACATGCCGCACAAGCAGTGACCAGCGTGCAAGTATCACCTGCAGGGCGGAGCTAGGATTTCGATCAGGGAGGATCAATTATCGGATTGTAATAACTTATCTGATTTGAATTTATTAACTAATCAGGTACTAAATAAAAATAATAATAATTCAACATATGCTCTTTTTTAGTAAAAAATTATCAAAAAAATATCTTTTTATATATTAAAAATAATATATAATCATGTCAAATATGAAAGTTTTGGTCTATGAAAGTTAAAATTTTGGAATATTTATATAATTACTTCATTATTCACAATATTAAATATTTTTTCTTAATAAAAAAAATCCAGACAATTCAGATGGAGACAAAAATTAAATCCAGGAGAATCAAATTAATAAAATATTAATCTAAAAACACTACTTTTGAAAATCCAAGAGAGTCCCTCTGGATGTTACTGGATCCCCCTTCCTGTCACTAAAATCTGCAATCCATGTACAAGAAGTGTTTCGAAGTGACCCGCTGTACCAACAAACGCAGAAATTTCAATTGATAAGAGCTTGTGCATGCTTCCAAAAGGAAGGAGGTGAGAGAACATTGATCCCTGGCCCGTACTGAGCCATCAACCAAATGAAAACACATGACCTTGTACTCTATGCTGCGTGTACCGGTCTATTATGCCAGTGAGGATATGGTCTGTCAGAAAAATGCTTGGAGAATTTTCAATTGTACTGGTGCATTCTTGTCATGGAGCTTTCTTGTCAGTATACTTGGTTTCAGGACAAAAAGTAAAAGCATACCCTGTTTAGAAGAAATCATGAAAGTATTACCCAAAAACTGATCGCATGGGCGAAGATAAAAACTTGATCTGAGAGAGGGCCGATTTAAGCTAATGTGGTGAAAATTTATCTTAGGAAAAATGACTTAAAATAATAATAGTTATAAAAATTACAGTATTAATTGATTCATTCCCTCCGCTTTTATATGCCAATAATTAGACAAATGAGAAAAAGTGGTAGAAAATAAAAAATATATAGTTGAACTTTGATATATGCTTCATTGTTATATGATACTTGTTATAGAATACTGGCTGAAACTCTGGCGAGGAGTATTGTAATTAATTAGCATTGGGGTTTCATTGGAAACCAGATATGCAGAGAGAAGGCCTTAATTTCTTGATTGTGGCATGTATCCTAGCTTGGCACTACATCCAACTAATACTACTGAACCCTCTGTCTTCCTTAGTTAGAGAAGGCTAATTAAAGGCTGGAGCTCATTTCAATATTTCGGGTTTAGTTTGATGAGTGATGGAGTAGCAGTAGCACCATGTCACCTATACTATTTTGTTGGCTTTAAAAATAACATTAGTTGGTTTACACATTGGCAGCTGATATAGGGCCACTGAAGTCGATACCAAATTATGAAATTATAGTAGAGTTGACCTGGTCGATTCTTTTCCTGCACAACTCACTGATCACACTCCGCCTTATGTTCGGACTTCTCATTTTGCACCAACTTGCGCCTTATTTTTCCCCTTTTTAACACTAACCGAATTAATTTAAAGACAACACGTTTTAATTATAGAACAATTAATAAAGCAAAAATTTTTATTATAAATATTTTTTAGTTCTATTTTTATAATTATAATCATTTATTAAAAAAAATTTATGTTGTACGAAATTTGATGAGATGGAATGAAATGCAATAAGAAATCATGCTTTCTAACATAATTTATCGTAGCATATTAACTATTGACATCAATTATATTAAATTTAAAAGTCTAATTAATATGATTGCATCCCACTAACTTTATGATTTAGAAATAGAATAAAAAATACTTTTTTGAATGAAAATACTAAAAATATAAAATTGATTAGCAAGTGTGTTAGTTGCTAAAAATATTAATGGCTTGAAGAATGATATAATGGTAATTCAGCATAATTCTAAAAAATAAGAAGTAAATTAAATATAGTAAATAAGAACTTTTGAATATAAAATATTTTTTAAATAAAAAATTGTGAATTTCACAGTGAGTAAAAGAAAAATATTGGAATAATTAATATATTATGAATAAAAATATAAATGGTAGATAAAAAATTATAATATTTATCTTATCAAAATAGAGTTTACTAAAATAATAATTTAATAATCAACATACAATTAGCAACTCAATAATCAAAATATAATTTTAATAGGGGACTGATCTATATAAATTACTAAAAATTTAATAAAAAATTATATACTTAGTATATACTCTGGGGAATATTCCGCCCCGGACACGAGCAACATGAATGATAAATAATCTAACATGAATAATAATACAACTATATATTAACTTTGTATAATAAAGTCAATAATCATTAACCATTTAATTGATTGTTTGCAAAGAATCATGTAACTAAAACTTTGAGAAAGAATAAAAATTTTAGCATTAGAAGATTAATTTCAATAAAAAATAATTTGAATAATAATATGTTAACATGAATAGTAAATAATTAATGTGAAAATAAAAACTGATTAAACAAAATAAGAACAAACCGAAGAAAGAGTAAAAAAGAGATTGATTAGAAGTTCAATACTGGAAAGAGATATGAGCGAGAGAGAGAAGTTCAATACTGGAGAGCGAAAGAGAGCGAGATGTAGAAGAATCAAGATATAGAGGGGAGATCCGGAGATGATTAGAACAAAAATAGAAAGGTTCACTAATCGAATGTGAATCGACGGTTGAATCGGACGCAATTCAACGATATCGATCAACTCATGTATCTGCACAGCATTTTTTTAATTCTTCCATATTATCAATTTATGATTAACATAAATTTTCCACGGAAGTTATCAATTTGACCTTGATTTTTTTAAATATTATAAAATAATTTATAATTTAAATAATAAGTAATAGTTAAATATAATTTTAATAATAGATAGGCTATGTATTTACAAAGCATCAATTCCATTGGTATCTTTCACATGTACCGCAAGCAATCACAAGCGTTAGTGGGACTGACATCTTCACAAAGCTTTCATGAGACTGACATCTTCACAAATCACTAGTGGCATCTTTCCTCCTGATGAGTTAAGTCACGAATGTACTATGATCAATTACAAAGCGTCAGCGAGACTGATGCATTTTAAACGCATATTCCACTTACATACTGTCATATCTATTACTAAAATTTTAATTAATTAATATTTCTTATTAAAATTATAATTTAGTTAATAGTTATAAACAAATCACTGCAGATGAACCGATTGATATGTTCAATCGTGCACCATTCTATTTTCAATTTGATATTATGTGATATTAAGGGGTGCAATGGGTAGGGTTGGGTCGGTTAGGTGTCAATATTTTTTGATCCGATCTAACTCGAATAAAATAATTAAATATTTATTAAATATTTATATATATTTTAAGTAATTTAATATTAATTAATATATAATTAATTTTAATTAATATATTTTTTATTTAGCGTTAAATTATAAAATAAATAAAATTAAACGGGTCTGCCTGATCTAATACATGATGGGCCAATTTTTTTTTATTCATATCCGACCCATTTATTTACGGATTATCTCGATTTAGATCGAATCAGGTTGACCCATCGGGTCTGATCAAATTTTGATTCCTACGTGACAATAAGATGAACCAACTCATATGTACTACTTACATCGTGAACCATTATATTTTGAACGTTGACTCGCTCCATAAATTAAAAATCATCTTACCAGTTCAAAACGGACTTATCTATCGATAGAGAGCATATTGGTCATAGACACTTTTATGTGACACCAATTTTAATTGCAGCGATGTGCAATTAATATGTTTATAAATAAAAATAAAAATCTAATTATATAACTTTAAATGATTATATAAAATTATTTTTCAGTTTTAATAATGAAAACTCTCATATATATATCATTACTTTGTTACTTATACAAAAATATGGAATTTAATTACTTAACTTTCTAACTATTAGAAGATGGTGTACAGAACAATTACTCTAGAAGAAAATTCCTTATTTGTTTCGGAAACAATTTGTTGAAATTTCATCAAATGGTCCGTAATATCTTTATTAAATTGGTTCAGGGCTATAAACGAGCCGAGCCGAGTTGAGTTAGATCAAACTCGTGCTCGGCTTATTAGCTTAACGAGCCGAGCTGGTTCACTAATTGCTTCCGAGCTAAAAATTTTGATTTGAGATTGGCTCGTTAAGTTGACGAGCTAATCTAATTGGCTTATTAAGACTAATTTAATAGTTAATAATATTTTTATGATATTTTATATTAAAATTTATAAAAAATATTAAAATAATTAATGACAAAATATTTCACTCAATTTGATATAGTAATTTAAGTACATATCATACTATAAATTAATTACTATAATACAAACTCATAATAAAAATATAAAATAATAAATATTAATAGTTTAACGAGCTAAACGAGCCTAACGAGCCGACATGACCTGAACTCAATCTCGGCTCATTAACTTAACGAGCAAACTCATTAACGATTCGGTCCACTAACAAACAAGTCAATAGCGAAATAATCCCGAACGAGTTACGAATGAACCACGAGTTTTTTTGCCGGCCCTACGATTCATAGACAAAAGTACCCAATATACACGAAGTAGGAAAAATCTATTTAGTGTAACGTGACTAACGTCTTCTATCTTCTAAGTTTCCTGACTATTAAGTTACAGAACTAAATAGGTTTTTTTTTTCGTTCAACAATATTGTAATATGTTGTTCAGAAACTTCTATTTTTTTTAATTTGCAATTACTAACATGGAAAAGAAACAATCTGTTTTTGAACGCATGTTACTTGCTTCCAAATTGAAGTATAAATTTGATAAAATTTGTATTTTTTGTCATAAAAATCGTATCAATGGATTAAAAAAGAATACAACAAAAAATAACAAAAGAAACAGATAACGTGAAGCGTCGGACCCAACCGTAGTTAAAAGTAAAACTACTTTTGTGCCATAGCAGCAAATTCCATATCCGTTTTCTTTTTCTCTTTATTGTGCCCCAGTAATTCTACAATTATTTCAGCTGATTTGCAAATTTTGCTTATTTTGCGTACCGGGAGAAATTAAGCTTTATCAGTTCATTATATTTTATTTCCACGTGTAAAATATCAGTTGGCGAACTATCAGAAAAGATATTTTGCACAAACTGCGTTTGCCCCTATACTGTTCTCTGGGCATTATTAAACACATAACCCAACATATGAAAGCCCAATGTAATTCTATGCATGCATTACGGTGGGTAAGGCCCAAATTTTAACTAATTATTTTCACTATGAGAAAACAAAACAAAAGCGCAAAACTGATATGATACTAATAAAGCAAACAGAAAGCTCCTTCGAAATTTCAAATTATAGGAACCTCTCACTATGAGAAAAAATAGTTTTAGAAACGTCAATTCAGAACCTTATTTATAATTTATAATACATAAAAAAGATTAAACTTCTAAACATTTTAAACATGTCACATCATCGCTTTTATCTATTATTGATTTTGTTTTAATCTTCTCATCTTTTTGAATCCAAAGATTCATATAAAATAGTTTCTCTCTCCTCATTTAAAAATAGAGGAGAGTTCCACTGCCATAAGTTTTGTATTCTACAAGATGCCACAAACTCACTTTTTAATTTATATTTTAAAATTTAAAACTCAAATTTCAAATCTAAATGTTGATCTTATTGATTTTTATGATAGATGTATGTTCTCAAAATTTCATGATTTTTAGAGTTTATTTGATACTAGATCAAATGAGACCAAAATGAATAAATCTAGTTAATTATGATTGATTAATTTTTATGCATTCATTTTGTTTTCATTTGATGTAGTATCAAATGAACTCTAAAAATTATGAAATTTTAGAATCACATATATACCATAAAAATTAACAAGATCAATGATTTGAATTTCAAATTTGAGTTTTAAATTTTAAATTATGAAATAGAAAATGAGTTGGTGGCATATTATGACATATAAAACTTGTGGCATTGGAACTCTCCTCTTTAAAATAATATGTGTAATATAGTTAAGGTCAAACTTAACTATAAAATGATCTAACTTTTTATATAATCATTTATAAATTATTATGTGTTTAATTATATTATTTATTATTATTATAATTATTATTAATTTTATAATTATTACTTAGTATTTAAAAATATCATGTCTAAATTTTTCTGTAAAGTGAAAATTTATTAAATATATTTAAAATCTTATATTATTAATTATTTATTTAAAGACTATATGTCGGGATGAAACTCGAATTATAACTCTAGTAATACATAAAGAGGATTAAGTTTTTAAACTTTTCAAACATATCACATCATCATTTATTTCTACCATTGATTTTGTTTAAATATTTTCATCTTCTTAAATCCAAACGTTCATATAAAATAGTTTCTCTCTACTCATTTAAAGTAAGGTATATTATATTTAAGATAAAACTTAAATCTTCAAATACTCTAATTTTTTATATGATCCTTTATAGATTATTATGTGTTAGTTATATTATTTATTATAATAATAATTTTTATTATAGTTATCATTATTATTTAGTATTTAAAAATATTATGTCTAATTTTTTAATATAAAATTTTATTAAATATATTAAAAAAATATATTACTAATTATTTATTTGAAGATTATATTGATGGGTGAACCACGAATTATAGCCCTAGTTTAGATAACAATTGCTAAAAGGTCCTGATGACAATGCTGTAAATTTTATAAAAAATTTCCAACCGATTTTTATAAAAAAAATAACTTCCAAAGATTATGTTTATAGCCGGTTCCCAGCAAAAAAAAAAGTTTTAGCACCAGTTTTTTAAAAATCGACTCTAAAGTCTATCTTTAGAATTAATTTTTAACTAATAACTAACTCTGAAGAGACCTTTTAATCAGTTATAAAAAATTTTTAAAATTTTTTAAAAAATAATTTTTAATTGAAAACTAATTCCAAAAATTATTAAAAGTTAGGTCTTAGGCTTCCTCTTCTCTCTCGTTCAAGCATTTCACCAGCAGAGGCGCCTCCTCTTCTTTCCTTTTCCGCACCACTAGCTAGCATTCTCGATTTCTTCCTCTTCCTTCCTCTTCTCACCAGCAGTTAGCATTTTTGTGGTCTCCTTCCATTTGCTAATTAAGGTTCTTCTTCTTCATATTATTTGAAATTAATTTTTATTTCCTCTAGCTCTATAATTGTTGAAAATAATCATTAATTTGCATTAATTGTATAAATTGATTATATATATAATTAAGTAAAAATATATAATTTATAGTATTATCATAAATGAACTAATTATCGGCATTTATATGAATTTAGGTCGGTACACTTTTAGGATTAATCAAATAGAAATTAATCTCAAATAGTTTCTAATTTTGGACTATATTTTAAATATTTTTCGCATTTAATAGTGATCATACGCTAGCTATAATTTGATATTTGAGAATAATATGGTACATGATTTATTGTATTTTTCCTACGGTTACGTACGTAATATGAAAATATGCTTTGACGTACTTGAGGAGCTTAGAAAAATACTATCGAATTTTTCTCAAACACCAAAATGGCTTGTGTATGTTTATTAATGAGATAAAATATTCAAAAAATGAGTTAGGATGGTTGGTTGACCCAAAATTTTATGTTAAACTCAATCCAAATCCCAAAATTGACCTGTAGACACTTCAAATTAACGACTCGGATGACTCTCCCAAAAATTTCAAACTATACACTCAGATAAGTGTTCACTCAAGCCAGCTGTCAAAATATTTTCTAATTACATAACATCATTCCTCATAACTTGCATCCTTCACAACACTTATAATTTTTAGATATTAAGTCTGCATTATCACATGTACCATGTATTTTTCTTTCCTCTATAAAAGTTACTTCTACATACATCAACTCATAAAACACCACTTTATTTCTAAGTAATTGATTATGATTTTTCAAAACATGATAAATTCATCTTTCACCAATTTTATCCAGAAAATAAAATAACACATTTATGTGTGCACTAAAAGACACATGTACGATATGATATCTCCTGATAATACATTATCAATACTTTTTACACTTGCAACTTATCATAGCCCTGAGAGTAGCACTTTCATCACCTTTTTAATTAATTGAATAATTTCAAATAATACAAGTACGCACATGAACCATCTAATTAATTATTGTAAACTTGCAAAGCTTTAGTCCTTTTGTCCATCTTCAGAAGAAAATAAAAGAATACAAGAAAACTCCAATAGTACAAATATATCTCCATACAAGAAAGAAAAAATATTTACTTTTTAATTTGATCAGCTAGGATGTCATTCTAAGGACCCACAAAAAAATTTAATTAAAATAAAGAAAATCATCCAATGTGCAGTGGTAAAATAGCAATGATGGTAAAAATAAAAAAAATATAATAATAATAGTTAGAGATGAGGGGGAAAAATATAATTTTTCTAAAATTTTTCACAAGCTTCTTTAATTCCTAGAATTTTTTTGCTATCAATTAAAAAAAGGGAAGAATAATAAAAAAAAGTAAATAAATAATAATAACTTTATCCATATCAGAAAGTTGATGTTTCCAAATAAAATACGTAAGTGGTGATATAAGTCAACCTAAATAAACGGGACATGCTTAGGAAAAAATATAGTAGTAAAATATTTTAATTAAAAGCATACGTCCCTTTTAAATTACATAAGTTTAAATTATGTCTAGATTTTATCGAAATTTTATATTAGAATAAAATTTTAAAAGATTTCGAACAGCTAGATGCGAACCGATTCTAAATTAGACATTATGATCGAGGAGTCTCAGACTCAATTTAATAACTTTCCATAGATAGTACGAATGAAGAGATTCAATGAAATTAAGCTTTCCTTAACTAAATTATTTTTTCTCAATACATTTTTTATATCTAGAAATAAATGTAACTTTCAAATGAATTATTAAATTAAAATGTCATATGTATATCACTACTATTTCTAAAATAAATTTTAATGAGCTTTTGCTTCTTAACTTCAAGAAGCGTGTAGTGATAAACTTAAATGCTTTTGTAAGGTTTTCTTCCCTGACATGATGCTCATGTACTCTAAACTTGTTGATTCTTTTTCTAAAAAGAAAAGCAAAATGGTCAATGAAAAATAATAATAAGTACCCGCAAAATAGGGAAATAAGATGAAGCCAGACAAAAAAGAAGCCCAAAATAAAGAAACATATATTTTTCCCCTCTTGCAAAAGGCATATTAATTAATTACATGGCTATACATAAAACTATTTTTGAGACAATACATATTTTTTTAAGAAGAAAAAAAAACTCACGAGAGGGGAAACAACTTCAAATAATATATTATTCTTTTCCTAAATACGTGATTTTAATTTTTTGAATTATACAATTTTAATACTGAATTATTTAAGAAAAATATTAAGTTTTGTGTTGATTCCGATTTATTTATTTTAAATATAACTAAATGATTTTGGTATTAGAAATATTCTTAATTTTGTCTCTCATATAATTTTTTTTTTACTATGTCATTTTTTTATTTTATGTTTTTGAGTATGAACCAGGAAAAAAATACTTAAATTACAAAAAATGAAAATACTTCTTAGTTAGTTATTTCGTACTATCAATACATGTCTCCTAAAAAGTTTAAATACCTTAAAACATACATATTTTTTTCACTACCTTGCATGCACGTATGTGCATAAGAAACTTTGAACCTTCCACCAGAATTTAATATTTACATAGCGTGCACGTCTTGGAAAATTTGGCATCACCATAACAGGAGAAAAGTAATTGAGGTCAATAAAAATAATAAAAATCAGATAAAGTTCTATTAAAAGGAAAAATATGGACAAAGAATCTTAGGAGGCATATTTGCGTGACAAACCAAGTAGTAGAAACATAATTTAAAGATTTAATTGAATAAGTTTAAATTACTATCTAAATTTTATTGAAATTTTATATTAAAATGAAACTTTAGAAGATTTCGAACAACTAGACGTGAACCAAAATTAAATCAGATACTATGATCGAAAAATCTCAGACTAAATTTAACACTTTTGTATAGTGCCAAACTCAATATATATCTCATACACTCAACTTTTTATCATAGGAGACAAATGTAACAAATGTAGTCTCATATAATTAGATTGACATGATTTTAAAATAATTATTAATTTAACTTGTAATTTGTAATGATGAAAATATATATTAACTAATGTGCTACACGAGACTTCAACATGGAACCAAGACATACCTCTTTTACACAACATGCATATTTCGCTTTGAAAAAAAACTCGTCATAGCACATTTCATACAGGTGAATGGTACAAAGTACCCCAAATTGAAACACGTTTTTCTTAATTTAACAAGTAAAGGGTACACCAGTATTAAATAAACGTTGTTCTTTTTTGCATTGCATATCATGGCATCACTCCTATAAATACCCCCTTAGCATATGTTCACTTTCATGGCTGGTTTGAGTAGTGAAAGCTTATAAGAGTTCAAAATATACATCCATCATCAAAGCATTGATTGAAAAAAAAAATCTAAGTTTCGATCAATATCAGTTTAGTAAAAAAAGAAGAGTGAATCATAGAAGGATAAGTTATAGTAAAGCTTCTTTGTTGGCGTCGAAATTCCGTCAACTCTTCGATAGTATCCACTCATAAACTAAAATCTAGCCATCCAAATCGTTAAGTATATCCTTCCCTAATGGCAAGATAATGTCCGATGGAGGAGGCTTTTCCTGACTTGTCAAAATTTTCGAATAATTTCGAACTCTTTATCTCATTTTTATTATTATTATTATTATTATTATTATTATTTTTTACTTTCTTTTATTATCTTTACAATTTATTTTTCTTTGTTACTTTTTATTTTTCTAAGGTCAAACTAGTAGAGACCGAGTACATCGGGTGAGTGTGGTGTCTAACACCTTCCACACTCATAACCAATGCACGAATCCAATTCTTATCCTTTGGGCAAAATTGATTGACTTTATTTTTTTCTCGGTGAATATCGGGTGGTGACTCCTAAAAAAATAATAATAAAATCATTAACCACCGGTCGGATCTTGAGTCGGTTTAGCGGGTAGCTACACGACCATAAAGCCTAAAATCTTAAACCTAAACTATAGACTCTAGACCTTAAACCTTATAGTCTAAATAGTAAACTCTAAATATAAGGGGAAAAATTTTATTAGTCTGACACTAAAAATATGTAAAATATTTTTTTGTTAGTCTCATCAGTACTCATGGTCCCAACAAAGGCTAAATTTCTTAAAAAAATTGAGGAACTCAAAGAAATGATAAAATAGAAGGATCAGTATGTGTAGTCTTAAAAAGATGAGCATATATCATTAAATAAAGTTAATTTTAATGAATCAAAGAATGACTAAGCCCTCAAAATATCTTATGAGCCCCTACTATTAGATGGCTCAGCAGGTATGTATTATGAATTAAATATTTTCTGAATTAAGAATTTATTGTTATATATTATAATTTTACTTTTGTTGTAGGAGCGATAACAACTATTTGTGAGTTTTTGATAGTTAATATCAAAGAGTTGGAGAAGATAATCAATCATGGCGACAAATTATTTTTTAAATTTAAAATTGAAAGAAATCAACTCCAAGAATCCCACCCTCGGCCGGAAAATCAAGAAACACGCAAACATGTTTTCTCCTCAACTTGCTTCTACGCTGGCCTCTTTTACTCAATCTCTACAACAATTATCTACAGTTATGGGCTCTTTAATCTCTCAACCAGTCACAGCTTGCGATATCTTCTTCTCAACCCAGTGCGGGACCGATCTGGGGACCTCCACCTCCATCTTCTCAATAACTGGCACAACAGCATGTGCCGCCTTCACTTTCTCTTCTTGGGGGCCCCACAATACCATCTTTTCTCAAATGGCTAGGCCACGTCCATCCAATACACATTCTGACGCATATTTGGTTAACCCTAAATCTAATCTTGATATATCTCAATCCAACGCTGTGAGGTTACGGTATAAAATGAACTCACCTTGTTCTGCTCGAGAAAGGGGATATATTCGCTTCCTCTTGTAGGAATTCTTTGGTCTGTTTTGCGTGTGGTAAATTAGGTCATATATCCCGTAATTGTAGATCCATTACTATGACGCCTCAAACCACCAAAACACCTACCTTTGACGAACTTTTTGAAGCAAACCGATTTCCTCCCATTATCTTCACATCCAACCCTATTAATAGTGATTTCCGTGCAACTTTGCGCAATAGCTTAGTTCTTAAGGATGATACTAGTTTAGGAGCCATTTTTATCAATTTACATCTTTCCCAAACCTTTCCTATTTCAGGCTGGAATTGGATAGTTAAGGCTCTTCCAACTAAGAAATTTTTAGTGGAACCTCCATTGGAGGATTGGAAGAAAAAAAGTTTTGTTACATGGTCAGATTTGGTTAGGTGGCGTTTGCTTTCCTATAGAACTCTTTAATCCTTCTAAGTATGATGGTGGTAAAGAACCTTTAAAGGTTTGGGTGCTCATTTCAGGCTTTCTCAATACTTATGGAAAGATTTTGAGATTAAAAAAATTGTAAAAGAGTTTGGGGGGTTCTTTAGAGGTAGATCTACGTTGTGCTAGGCATATTGATTTTATTATTTTAAGGATCAAGATAGCAGTTCCTCGTAAGGAATATATTCCAAAAGCTAGGGACATTATCTTTTTTGATGATGTTACTCAGGATCTTAGAACTTATTTTCTTACTTCTACCATAGAGCAAACCTCTCAGGTGACTGATCCTTAGGGACCAAGTCAAACTCAGTCTTACCGGCAACACAAAAAACCTAAATACGGTGGTGAGGGCAATTCTAAACAAACACTTATTCCCACTACTCAATTAACACCCATCCCACAAAATAATTATTTCTCTGCATTGGATACTGACAAGACTGAGAAGGTCTGGGATGCTTAGGATGATGCACTCAAATCATCGCAACAACTCACTCTAGTACCAGATCAACCTCTTGTAGACCACTGCACCAGTCTCCATCCCAAAGATAGATTCTAAGGTACCACCGAAAAGAGGGAAAGGGACTGGTAAAGGAAAAAAAAACTTAGCTCATCTCAAGCTAATATTTTTATTACTAAATTAGATAGTATTGCATCATAGTTTCCTTTTAATAATTCTTCTAGGTTCAGATGTCGTTAAGCTTTTTAAATCTAGTGGTTTTTCTTTAGGCAAAATTGAGGTTACAAGACTACAAGTTGTAGCTAAGTTTCGAAAACTTATGAAAGAATGTTTTGTCAATATTATTAAGACAGTTAAAGACAAGGAAAATTCTATTAGTTTGAGTGAATGTAGAGATTTATTAGATATTAGTTCTGACGTACTTAATGTTTCCTCTATGATGGGGCTTTAGTTATTTTTAATGATTAATATTCTTAGTTGGAACTGTAGAGATTTAATAGTCCTAAAAAAATACTACTTTTATCATAATATTTAGTACAACGCCAAATTGATATAGTTGGTCTTCAAGAGAGCAAAAATGAGTATTTTTCAGAAAGAATTCTCCATAAACTTAGTTCAAAATTTAGTTTTTGGATTTTTCTTCCCTCTGTTGGTAATTCAGGAGGATTGTTGTTAGGTATTAATGAATCTATTTTTCACGTAATTGATTCCTGGGTTTTAAAGTATAGTATTACAATTTATCTTAAAAATAAAAATGATGATTTTTATGGATATTTACTACTATATATGGCCCTGTACTTAATAACAAAAAACAAAAATTTTTACAAGAATTGCAGTTTATACATACCTTAGATTATGATTCTTGACTTTTAAGTGGAGATTTTAATTTTATAAGGAAAAAATCAGAAACAATAGGGAAGTCTTTTCAATATACAGTCAATAATTGGTTTAATAAATTTATTAATAGTGAGCAGTTGATTGAGTTCAATCTTAGTGATAGACTTTATACATGGGCTAGGTCTACTTCCTCTCAGATAATGGCTCTTCTAGATATATTTCTTTGTATAGTAGAATGGAATCAACATTTTAATTATACAATTGTTAAGTCTTTGCCTAGATTCCTCTCTAATCATAATCCACTCATATTATATGGTACTATCTTTACTCACCCTGTTACTAAACCTTTAAGATTTGAAAAGACATGGCTTAACCAGCCTGATTTTTTAGAATTACTAGAAAAATGGTGGCAAGAATTTCATATTAGAGGTGATTTTGGTAATGATTGGAGACTAAAATTACAGTATATAAGGAAAAACTAAGGAAAAACTAAGGGGTGGGATAGAAATATTAAGGCCTCTAAAAATAAAAATAAAAAGTAATCCTTAAAAGATATTCAAGAATTAGAATTTGCTCAATAGAGTAGGCTCTTAGATGATTTAGAACTTTATAGACTAAAAACTTGTCATTTAGAATTAGATAAGTTATATTTGGAGGAAGAGCAGTATTGGCAACAAAGGACTAAATTGATATGATTTTTAGAGGGAGATCATAACACTAAATTTTTTCATGCTACTGCAAATGCTAGGAGGAAAAAAAAATTATATTTTTACATTAGAAATAAATGGAACTTTAGTTTATGATCCCAATATTTTGGTCAAACATGTGAATGATTTATATAGAGATTTGTTAGGTACTACAACTAATAGGAGCTTATCCCTTTCCTCGGTTTTTTGAGAAGGTCAATATAGATTAGATAATTCACAATTAGCTATTATGGATAGACCATTTACAGAGAAGGAGGTTAAGGATGTAGTTTTCTCTAGTAATGCTTCTAAAGCACCCGGCCCTGATGGGTTCTCATTTCTCTTTTATCAATCATGTTTGGATATAGTTAAAGGTGATATAATGATAATTATTCATGCCTTCTATCATAACATGCTAGATATTTTCAAACTTAATTTAGCTTCTATTTGTTTAATTCCAAAGAAAAAATATGCTTAATTAATCACTCAATTTAGACCAATTAGTTTGATTAATTGTAGCTTCAAAATTATTACTAAGCTTCTAACTAATAGAACTGCTCCTCTAATGGATAATTTAATTTCTCCTACACATACATCATATATTAAAGATAGAAATATAATGGACAATGTAGTAGTTGCAACTCAAGTGCTACATTTTGTTAAAAGAAAAATAAAATAAAATGTCTATTATTAAAAATAGATTTTAAAAAAGAATTTGATAGGGTTAATTGAGATTTTCTCTTTGAAATTTTAAAAGGTAAACGATTTAGTTCTTTGTAGATAAGATGGATAAAAAATATTCTATGCAATAGTAAAACTTGCATCAACTTTAATGGACAATTAGGTGAATATTTCTCTTATAAAAGAGGAGTTAGACAAGGAGACTCTATTTCTCCATTCCTTTTTTATTTAGTTTATGATGTGTTACATAATATATTGGCAAAAGCTCAACATAATGGTCATTTAAAAGGCATTGACCCATTTGATTATGTAGGTAATATACTTAATCTTCATTTTGTTGATGATATATTATTATTTCTAGAGACTTTTAATGCTAATATTCAAACATTAAAGTGGTTACGGTAGGTTATGACGATTTATCAGGAATGAAAGTTAATTTTAACAAATGTGAACTTATCCCACTTAACCTTACTGATAATGAAGGAATAGTCTTTGCTGAATAGTTAGGTTGTAAACTTTTTTCTTTACCACTTATGTATTTAGGTATGCCTTTGCATTGGAAGACATTGTCAATAGATAGTTGGAATTTTCTGATTGAGAAAATAGAAAATAAATTACAAGGATGGAAAGAAAAAATACTTTCCTTAGGTAGTAGAGTAACCCTATTAAATTCAGTAATTTCTGCCTTACCTTTGTATTGAATGTCCTTATTTAGGCTCCATACTAAAGTAATAAATATGATAGATCAATTAAGAAAATGATTTCTTTGATATGGTGGCAATATTGTGAAGAAAAAATATACCTTAGTATCATGGAAAAATGTGTGTAAAACAAAAAAATGGTGGTTTAGGAGTATTAGATTTGAATTTAATGAATAAATCCCTTCTTGTTTAGTGGATTATTAGATTTAAAGATCCTACTGAACATGGATTTTGGAAAGATATTCTGATATTTAAATATCTTAATTCTCATAATAGACAGGTGCATTCTTCCTTTTGGAAAGATGTTACGGTAGATCAAGAGATTATTGAGTTTTATTTTAATAAAACAGTAAGTAATGGTAAATCAACAAAATTTTGGTTAGATGAATGTGTCTGTGAAACTACTTTATCATATGAATTTCCTAACTTATTCATTTTAGCTATTGATCCACAAATCAGTGTGGAACAAGCATTGCAGCTAGGTGTATGTCAATTTGTATTTGAGGGGTAAACGCTCGTAGGCTCGTATGTCAATTTAAACAACAGTTAGAAGATGCTGAATGCAGAGATTTTTAATTTTTGCTCTCTCTTATCTGTCATGTTACATTATGTGTAGATGAAAAGATAAGATAAAGTGGAGATGAAATTCTTCAGGGAAGTTTATAGTTCACTCTATCTATTTGTGGTTAGATAATGGATGGGTGATTAGTAAGGATTTTGATATTATTTGATATTCCAAAATACTTAAAATTCAAGTATTTATGTGGCTGGTAAGGAAAAATAAATTTCTCACTAAAGAAAATTTAATGAAAAGAGGATGGCAAGGAAATTCAGTATGTATGTTATGTTCAGATTTTGAAACTGATGATCACTTATTTGTGGTATGTCCATTTATGAAAAGTATATGGCATTGGATAGCTTCTCATAGCTATTTTCATTTTGAAGGTGTTACTTTGGAAGACATTTGGGTACTAGATGCTTTGATTCCTTATAAAAATAGCCAATTAATTGAAATGATTGAAGGTGCAGTGTTGTAGACTATTTGGTTAGAAAGTGGTTCCCCAAAAACAATTAGAGGTGTGGGAATTAAAATTCTGAGATTCATTTTCTTTTGGTGTCAGCACGCTTGTCCATCGCATTATAATGATTTGTTGTCGATTATGCCACAGAGAGTGCAAAATCTACCTTTACAGGTAAATTATCTGGAGGATCCGGTGGTGACGGACCTGCTGGTAAGGGAAGATCATTTGTGTGGAAAAAAGATTAATTTGACTATTAGAAACAGTATCTAGTTTAATGGTTGATGTAGGTTAAAAATTTAGTGAGTAGTTTTCTCTTAGATGTTATTTTGTGTTTTTATGTTCGCATGACTTTTATTTTGGTTTGTATGTGGCTCGGATGTTTTTATGTTTTTCATTACCTGGGATGTAATAGATAGTCTTTAAACAAAATTTTTCTTCTCAAAAGTACCATATGTTGGTACTATCTGAGAATTAGGACTTTGTAATTTGATGATTTCAATGAAATCGATGGGTTTACCCCCACTTTAGTAAATTTTTTTTTTTAAATTTAGATCCATATTATAATAATTTTTCTTTGACATTTTTTTGAGACTTATTGTGATTTTATGTTGTTTGTTATTTGTGAGTCTTTAATGCTATTATTGATAATTTTTATATTTTTTCTTCAAATTTCTGAAAGAATTTAAACCATAAATCTTAATTCCAAAATCCTAAACCCTCCATAAACTCTGAAAATCTTAAATTTGAGAATAATATATTTTTCAATAGATACATCGTAGCACGTGGATGTTTGAAATCAAACAGAATGTAATTGAATACTTGAGAAATACTGATGAATTTATGAAATGCGTCTCAAAAATATGAGAAAGAGCAGGTACACAGATACTTATTTATTTTTGTCGAGATTGTAAAAATTTACACAAATTTTAAAATATCAAAGAAGTGATATATATATATATATATATTAAATATAAATATATTTTCATTTATTTATCACAGTGTGTTACGCTATTATTGAAAGGACAAACATATGAAACTAAAAAACTTCAAGTTCATTAGGAAAACAATTATGATATGCAATTTGAACTTTTAGTTGTAATTTATCAATTTATGAAATTAGGCTTAACAGGTTTGTGATTTAGGATTTACAGTATTGGGTTTGAAGTTAATTATTTTTTTTGAAATTTTAGAATCCACCACAACCCGACGATAAAGAATGTAGTTATTGTGTTATGAGATTGATGCATAACATAATAACTTAAATATTCTGATCAGAAAATTTTAATATAGGTATGAAAATTAACTTTGAATTCATTTTATTTTTATTTTTATTTTTATTGTCAATCAAACTAATAGAATTTTCATTTGCTTTTTGCAGGTTATTGATCCAGCTCGCAATGTTATTCATAAAAAGATATCATCAAAATTAAAAATATGATTGTAAATTACATCGTGGGACATATTTGATATACTTTTTATACACTTTTATATTCATATTTGTCATTTATGTTATTAGTATATGTATATGTTATTTGACATTATTTGTTATTTGTGTTATTGTTGTTTCATATTGTTTGCTATATTATGTGTAATGATGTATATATGGCTAAAAATAATGGAATGACCATAAAAAAATAGCTGCTATGTTGAAAAAAAAATTGGAATCAGTTTTTTTACCAATAGCTAGTTCCAAAAAGTACCCTTTATAATTGGTTTTTAGTCTAAAGGAATCTTTAGCATTAGTTATTAGTTTAAAACTAATTCTAAAGGAATCTTTAGAAGTGATTTTTTACTAATATTTATGCTAAAAGTGTTCTTTAGAGTCTGTTATTAAATAAAAATCAGCTCTAAAGGATATTATCAATCTGCTTCCAATATAAAATTTTAGCTCCGGTTGCTAAAACTTTTAGTAATCTCTAGTTTTAGAATTAGTTGTATAATCGGTACAAACCCTCTTATAAAGTCATTTCTAAATTATTTTTCCAGTAGTGTATGTTTTTAGAGGAGGCATCCAATGATTATGATCATTAGTGTTTGTTGTGTCTATTTATTTATTCATGTACAAATTTATAAATATAAATAGTTGGATATATTCTACATTATCTCAATTACATGTATATGAAAAATTATTAAATTTTTTTACTTCATTTGAATAACCATCAAGCGAGAATATTAAATTATAAATTTTAGCCAATTCAATTTATTAACGCTTAAACATACGTAAATAATATTAAAATTATGTAAATTTTTATGTACCATATAGCATACAAAATATCTTTTAATTAGTTTTATTATTTAAAAAATTTAAATAATAACTATTTAAAATTTAATTTTATGAACACCACCAACAACAACAAAACCTTTAATCCCAAATAAATTGGGGTAGGCTAGAAATGAAACCCAATCGGAAAGCATAAGATCAAAGATCTCAAATATCACTCATATCGGTGATAATAATGAATATGATGGAAGAACAAGAAAATAAATAAATAAAATAATAATAATAATATATAAATAAAGATGATAATGATAATGATAATATGCTAATAATAGTAGCAATAATAACAATAATAATAATAGTACAATAAACCTCTATTATAAAACCTATTTCTAAATCCTAAAATTCTATTTTAAAACCTAATTCTAAATTCTAAATCCTAAAATCCTAAAAAATCTAAGAATATGAAGTCTATAACTCTACTATTAGACTCTAACTCCTAAATCATGGTTCAGGTACATGAATCGCTATCTTCCACGCACTCCTATTCAAAGCAAGCTCTTTGAATATATTTCATTCCTTCAAATCTCTTTTTATTGTTTCCTCCCATGTCAGTCTCGGTCGACCTCTTTCTCTTCTTGTATTTTCAGGACGACTTAAAATACCGCTGCGTATTGATGCTTCAGGAGGCCTCCGTTGGATATGACCAAACCATCGCAAACGATATTGGACTAGCTTCTCTTGAATTTGTGTTACTCCAAATTTGTCCCTAATATCATCAACCTAGCACTAATAATTATGATCATTTGACCTCTCCTCTTTTTTTTATTGTATCTTTCTAGCAATTATAAGATATTTTCTAATAATAAGATAATACAATGGTTTTGACATTTCCTTCCAGACAAATAGAAAATTGCAGCAGGGGAAGAATGCACATTGAGGAATAATTATGTAAAAAAACAAAAAAAAATACCATATTCCTAAACGTCACTTACAATAAAAAATAGTCACTGAAAATAAAAATTAGATCTTACAATAATTTACGGACCCAATATTTATCATATATTAAAATAATAAATAAATTTACAATCCACAAGTATGAAAATAGTAAAATACAAGTATATTTTTCTATAACTGAGCACTATAATTAATAAAATATTTCAGAAAAAAATGTATAATCTTTTGTGGGTACAAAACCTGTATCTTATCTAGGATAGTCCATAAGGTTTGGTCTTTAAACTCTGTCCGATCCGACCCTTTAAAAAATTCGACCCGACTTTTAAAAAATCCGACCCTTAGAAGTCCGACCCGACCTTTTCTTATGGTAAGGGTTGGATTTCTCAAGGGCTGAACTCAACCTTTAAAAAATAGGTCCTTCTAACTTGGTCTTTATTAAACCCGATCATTTTCAGTTCTTACCTTGTCCTTCCTAGACCCTTTTTTTTAATATTTTATATTGTATATTAATTACACTTAAAAAAATCTGAAAAATTAAAAATTAAAATAAAACATCAAAAAAAAAATATAATTTAATATTATTATAAAAATATATTAACATTAAAAAATATATAATCGGCCAAAAATATATATATCTGGCTCTTACACGTCACTTAGAATCCGAAGGGCTTGATAAGAATCGGGTTTCTCAAAGGCCGTACTCACACCATAAAAATTAAGCCTTTTAAATCTTACCCTCTAAAAATCTTTATCAAATCGTATCCTTATCCGACCCTTTCGTAGGCCCAAGGCCCGACACTTGAGAAACCCGTCCCGACCCTTAAGATGATGTCTAATCTTATCTCGGCTTGAAAATCCAGTGAGATAAATGAAAAAGAATTCAATTACGACCAAATCAGAATCTCACTTCTACAAAACAAAAATAAATCAGTAGTGAGTAACCATAACTCATTAAAAATGATAAAACTCAAAAAATACAAACCCCCGTTCACACCAAGATGAAAATACCCCAAGTACAAATTAACATAGCCCATGAAACAATGTTGCACAAAAACACAGCATCAGCTAATTAAGCCCTTCAAAAAAATGCAGAAGTGCTTTTATTACTAGATGAACACAAACTGGACCTAATCAATTATAACATAAAAATGATAATAAATAAATAAATATAGGAAATACCAACCTCAGCAGCACTTAAATAGTGAGTTGTACCATATGGTTCAAGTAATATCTCAAAAAACTAGTCCAAGAAAACTTGAATGGAGACAATAAATTTGCATCAATAAAGAAGATTTAAAATTACAAAGAAATAAACAATGTACATGAAAATGTATTGGAAGCCTGAAAATAAAGACACTAATTAAGCTAACAATTACTTTTATTAAGGTGCTCGGGCCCTCTTGTCTGTGCTTTCTGCATTGACTTTTTCATAGAATCTTCGGAATGAGCAACACTAGATTAATTGCAAAGGAATGCGACACTTGTTTAAATTCAAAATCATGAAAATGCCACATTATTCCAATTCACCAAGTAGAAAATAAAAGAGAAATGTGTCTTTATGTCACTTCAAAACTTACTTTGCTCTAATGTCATTTTAAAATTATTTTAATTATCAAAATACCACAAATAATTGATATTTCTAATTATATATATCCATCCCCACCCATCATTACCCCTTCCTTTCCAACTCTTATACCCACATCGATCATTTCCCTCTACCCTCTCCTTTCTCTTTTGCTACAAGATCGAATCTCCACAGATACGATGAAAAGTAAATCCTTAGATACGCACCCATTACATATGCAAATCCTATCACATTGACCTAAGTTTTGTACAATAAAAGAACCCTAAAAGAGACCTTATAAAAGTCAATAAGTTTAGAAATTTAGTGTACTTCTGGTTCCGAGAAGACGAACCTTTAGCATGAGAAACTCTAGCAGCGTCAAATTCTCTTTGCAATGGCTCAAAAAATCCTGTTTAAATAAAGATGTCATGTAACAGAAAAAAATGCTTAATCTGGTATCATATTTTTGTAGGTAGTGAATAATGATGCAAGTACCTTGAAAGGCTTTCTTTTAATTTTCATGCCTTTTCACAAGAGCGGACACTGTGATGATAAACTTTCCTCATTTAGACCAAAGTTTACTAGAAATTTAAAACAATTGTAAAAGGGTCATTAGAAATTTCAGGGTTAGATAAATATATAATATACTATACATCTTGCTCATGTTGCATCCAGTAGTGTATCCTCTTCCTTCAAATACACCTAAACAGATATAACAAATTACACCAGCAAATCACTTTTAAACTTCATTGATTAAAAAATATTTCTATCTAAAAGAAAATCATAGTAAAGGAAAAAATGACTTTGTAGTAACACTGTACCCACGCCATTAAAACAGTGAATTTCCCTCGATCGAAATTCACTGTTGCTTTTTCTGGTTGTATCACTCAACCCTCGTTTCACCCGTTTTTTTGTATATAATAATTATAATAATTATATTATTAATAATAAGAGTGATAAAAATAAAATTTGAAATCTACGAATGACAACGCGCCAGCACGATACGCGCGTAGCAAACACGCTTCTTTGCCGTTTTTTGTGTAAAACAGTGTAAACGCACAACTATTAGTAACGTGTTTGCTCTTACTCATTATGATCACGATCCATTATCGTTGGATCAACATCTATTGTCACCAAAGGCGTCACTGTCAGTGACGTGTTTACTTAAAAATATCACTGTCAGTGGCGCGTTTGCTCCTCACCACTACTAGCGGCGTGCTATCATTCATAGATTTCAAAATTTGCTTTTATCACTCCTATTATTAATAATATAATTATTATAATTATTATATATAAAAAATCTGCTCGTTTCACTATCAAATCTTTGAAAGAACCAGAAATAATTATGCTTATATATGTTTTATAACTTTTACCATCATAATCTTAATTGATAACATTTTATAACTCACAACTGGCACTACACCAGTATCAGTACTAGTCTAGCACGAGACTAGCTTAGACCACATAACTAAGTCACTAAGTCACCATATCAATTCAACTCTAGGATATATGTAAAATATAAACCTTGAATTGGAAATGGACTGAACTTAAAAATTGATTAAACAGTAGTAAATTGTTTAAATTGAATGAAATAAAACTAGAAACTAAAACTAATGATCCAATATTTGACCGTACAAAATTACCCTATGTTATCTCAAATAGAATTCTTTAGTAAATGATTTCAATTAGAAAAAATAATTAAGTATCATTGGTATAGACTATCTAATTAGAATTGGCTGAGATATGAACTTTTACTTAAAATGGCAAGTGAAATCCAGAATAAGTAAAATCAATGAATAAAGAATCAACCAAAATGATAAAATATACATTAATTGACCTTTCATTTTATTGTAGTAGTTGACGCAATAGAGAGCAAAATGACAATTCGATTGGTATAATATTGAGAAATCGCACAACTCTGGCAATAATAATTTTACGTTTCCATATATATATATATATATATATATATATATATATATATATATATATATATATATTCTTGAATTATTCGTAAAAGTACCTTGATTAGATTGGAGCCATTTTCATCCGCAACTGAATTTCTAAGTCAAGTGAGGTTGAGCACAAGGGTTAGATTGGAGCCATTTTTTAAAATTAATTATAACGGTTCGTTTTAATTACAATGGTTATGAGAAATTTTAAATACGAATTTTAATGCACAGAGAGTTTATTATTATTAAATCAGATCTTTACTCTTTATCCATCTAAAGAGTTGCTCATGATGGGATGTCTTTCCCATAAATGCCATCGATATTGTTGACAGGCGTCTAGCGGTCAGTGATTTGGTAACGAATGATCTGATTTGTTGTATGATGAATCGTCTGTTCTTAATAATTCCTTTTGTAAAAGAAATAGGAGAGAATTAAGTACCGATCAACTTCGTTTCACTTTTAAAAAGTTCCAATGCAGATCTAATCCATTGTTCTTATTATCGATCTGTATTAAAGCACATATGAAAATTTCTAGTGTCATTTTTCATCCAAACTCTAATTTTGCTTATTTAAGACTTTATGTAAGCTACCCTTCACAAGCATTATATCAACTTTATTCAAATGGACATTCATAAAATTTTAATCATTTTTTTGTATTTGACTAATCAATTTACACTATATAAGCTTCATAAAGCATATCATAAAGAGAAATATTCCATTGTTTTCATTAATCATTGAAATATGTATTTTGAAAGACTTAATTTATGTATATTTCCCCTTAATAAAAATTTGTAGATTGTATTTTTTTTAATCACAACTAACAAATATAATAATTATCTTAGTTGGATGTTTAGATTTTTTGAAAGTAAATGATTTTTTCTTTTTCTTTTTTTGAATAAAAGAGGTCAAGCCTCTATCTTTTGGAATTTTTTATTAATCATAAATAAGTACAAAAGTGCTAAGTAAAATGAGTCCAAACAGTTGTCCCATAAGGATTGAGAAAAAAAAATTTAAAAATTAAAAATATAAAATCAAATTGATTTATCATTTCTAATGCTATTTTCTGAAGAAGAGTGAGAACATCTTTAGAATTGTCTAAGAAAATTCTTGAACAACACTCTCTTCAAGTAATTAATTTAGTGATAATATGTATTTGTTGAGCTCTTGAATTTTTTATTGGTGCAGAAGGCTCTCTTGAGTAGTGAGGTTCAATAGTTGCAGAGTTTGTAGTTTGAATTTTCTTTTGAGCCACTAGCCATAAGTTTTGAAAAAAAAAATGGCATTCATTAAAGAGATATTGCGTTGATTCTAAGCTCTTTCTATATATGATACACATATTTACCAGTTGTCATTCTCTTTTATTGAGATTATCTGTTGTAAATATGATGCTCTTTATCATTAACTAAGAGAACATTAATATTCGAGGAGGAGCTTTCATAGCCGAGATGTGTTGTATAGGAATTATGGGAGAAGGTGAATCCATAATAAATGTGTAGAATAATTTACATGTAAAGGAGCGTAAATGATTTTTTTTCAATCTAAAGAACGATCATTTTGTTTCCTTGTTATTTCTTAATGGATGATGAAATTTTAAAACCTTTCATCTTCTACAGAAAAAAAAAGTAGATACTTTTTTATTTTATTCGTCTCAAGACGTCTAAAAGAACATGAATCAAACATTTAAACTTGTATTTGTCATTTCTGAATTAAAATTATCAATTTATATATTATCTAGTATGCTTACATTATTGAACAGTTAATTTTTATGTATATTAAAAATATAAACATCAAATTATTCACAAAATTTCAGTTAATTGATTGCATAACAGTTAATCGAATTCAGCTTTTAAACGCTTTTAAAACATTTTAAAAAAAAAGGAATGTCAATATTTCTACAGGATGACGATTCGCCCGTGTTGATGTATGACTCTGAATTAGTGGATTGCCGGCGGGTACCGCGGGCACGGGCCGGGTACACCCGCGGCGGGCGGCGGGTACGGCGGGTAGACGGGTACGGCGGGCACGGGTAGACGGGTTTTTTTTTTCAAAACCGTACCCTACCCGTCTCATACCCGTGCCCGTCGCGGGTACACGGGTAGAAGGGTACGGCTACGGGTACGATTTTTTTTTTTTTTTTTTTTGTTGTTTTTGTTTTATAAATATATTTTTTATTTTGGAATGTCGTAAAATGTGAATAATATCATTTCGGCTAAGTACAAATATAAACGTTCATTTTAAAAGAATAATATATTTTCTAAACGTTCATTTTAAAAGAATAATATATTTTCTAAACGTTCATTTTTTCAATTATTTTAAAACAATAGATTAAATCAAAAAATAGATAAAAAAATTTAAAATGAACATTTAAAAATCAAATAATTTAAAATGAACGTTTAAAATATAAATAAAAAATATTTTAAATCAATTAATTTAAAAAGTAAAATATAAATAAAAATTTAGAAAATCAATTACTTTAAAAATAATTTTGAATTATTTTAAAAAAATAGATTAAAAAATAAAAGTTACCCTCCTCCTTTATTCCGGGCTTGGGACCGGCTATGTAAAATGACATAGGCGGAGTTCTAACTTTTTTTTTGTTAGTAGTTTTCTTTAAAATGAATAATTTAAAAACTAATTGAAATGTTTAGAAATTTATAATTTAAAAAATAGCCATAAAAATTAAAGGAGGTTAGAGATTAATACCGACACTGCCTTTTACCTATCTAATAGTTTGCATTCATGTACCATTGCTCGCTCTCTTCTGAACGTCTCGAATCCGAATTATAACCCGCCGCGGCTCGCATCGCTTTCTTCGCCTCGACTTCGGATGATTGTGGTTGATCTCGATATTGATTGCGCTCCTCAAAGATCAATCCAATCTTTCAAGCACACAAGTCTCTCAAAAATATGTGCACCCAACTTACTACGTTTATCGGAGAGAATCCCGTTCGCCGAACTAAAGCAACTTTCGTAAGGGACAGCTTGACACGGTACGATAAATACGTCGCGGCCATCATCGCCGCCGTTGGATAGCCCCTTGCATTTCTCTTCCACCACGTCATGATGTCAACATCTTCATTTTCGTTGAGCATCGACATATAGCTCAATAACTCATTTGTGGATGTGTGCGGTGTGCTTTCCGATTGAAAATCACGCTAACAATCCACCACCGCTAGTGCTCCCGGAAGTGAAACTATTAAATAAAATAATTAGTAGATAAATAATGTAGATATTATAAATAATGAATATTAAAAACACATGTAATTTATATTTTTACCTAGGGGCGCGGCGGACGAAGACGGATTTTGGTTGTCAACCATTCTTGAGTTGTATATGTTAAACATCTCATCGAACTTCGAATTCACGTATGCCTCTACCCCTGTTGGATAAATGTAGATTATCTTTGTACGCTTGAACCATTCGATTGTGTAATACTTCTTGTATGCCGATTGAGGCGACTTGCGATGATGGCCGGGGGGTATATCTTCCCAATATTTCAAAAATTTTGCTTCATGGCATCTACGATCAGCGTGAGAGATTTATCCCGGTTTCGGCTTGTTCCAATTCGCGATATACCTTGGAGATGCTATAGAGATGTTTCAAAGAACTCAAATGAAGTCGGTGAATACGAGCAGGATAATTGGACGGTTGCTTTAAAAAAAGTTTCTAGAAATTTTCAAAACAATATGGTTGAGAGCATCCTTAAATTTAATTATCAACAGTTTTACGGTTTCTATTTTAAGGCCCGCCTTCACAACGAGGTTAAGTATGTGGCAAGCACACTTTTGATGAAACATTGCACCATTCATAATTGGGTTTAGTGACCGTTTAAAAATATCAATGGAAGCTATATTGTTGCTAGCATTATCGAAAGATATAGAAAAAACCTTGTTATCCATATCCCTCTTCAGATTATATTCTTGTAAAATCTCAATAATGGATTTGAAAATTACATTTGCGGTGTGTGGAGAATCCAATACTCTAAAACTTAATATTTTTTTTGTAATACCCATTGATCATCGATCCAATGCCCGGTAACACAAGAGTACCCAAGACCATGTTTACCGGCGGTCCATATATCAGATGTAATTGAGACCTTATTATTTTGATATGCAAATATAGCTCGGAGTTCATTTTTTATGGTGGTAAACTGGTTTTTTATTTCGCCTACCAATTTTCTATGATGGATCCTCTTGTACATTGGTTGAGCGCACCCCCGAATGATCAACCGGGCAAAACTCATACAACCACCCATACTTATTGGTTAAATTCTAACCTATTTAAAACAAATCTAATTACTTCACATATTCAAAAAAATAAAAATAACCTATTTTCTTAACCTATTAAAAATAAATCCGAATTAAAAAAATAAAATCTAACCTATTTAAAACAAATATAATTACTTCACATATTCAAAAAAATAAAAATAACCTATTTTCTTAACCTATTAAAAATAAATCCGAATTAAAAAAATAAAATCTAACCTATTTAAAACAAATTTAATTACTTCACATATTCAAAAAAATAAAAATAACCTATTTTCTTAACCTATTAAAAATAAATCCGAATTAAAAAAATAAAATCTAACCTATTTAAAACAAATATAATTACTTCACATATTCAAAAAAATAAAAATAACCTATTTTTATAACCTATTAAAAATAAATCCGAATTTAAAAATTAAATTCTAACCTATTTAAAACAAATCTAATTACTTCACATATTCAAAAAAATAAAAATAACCTATTTTCTTAACCTATTAAAAATAAATCCGAATTTAAAAATTAAATTCTAACCTATTTAAAACAAATCTAATTACTTCACATATTCAAAAAAATAAAAATAACCTATTTTCTTAACCTATTAAAAATAAATCCGAATTAAAAAAATAAAATCTAACCTATTTAAAACAAATCTAATTACTTCACATATTCAAAAAAATAAAAATAACCTATTTTCTTAACCTATTAAAAATAAATCCGAATTTAAAAATTAAAATCTAACCTATTTAAAATAAATCTAATTACTTCACATATTCAAAAAAATAAAAATAACCTATTTTCTTAACCTATTAAAAATAAATCCGAATTTAAAAATCTAACCTCGCGGAAAAATCTTGCAGGAGACGCCGAACTTCGTAATTTCAATACCTTCGTAATTCCGTGATCGTATTTTTATATTATATTTTTTGGAACAATAAATTTAAAAATTGAGAATAATATTGTATTTGAGAGAATAAAAGATTGAGAGATTGAGAAAATGTGAAAATGTTGAGAGGAAGAGGGGTGTATTTATAGAGTTTTGATTGGAGGGAATAAATTTTGAAATTTATTAAAAAAAAAAAAAAATCCAGCGGGTTTGGCGGGTATGGGTACGGGTTTGATTTGATGTGAACTGGGGGAAAAATTTTTGAAATTTGAAAATCGCGGTACATGGGCGCGGGTACGCGGGTACAACGGGTTTTTTCCAAAAAATCACCGCCGCCTTCTTTCAAACCCGTACCGTTTACCCCCTCTACCCGGCACGGTGTCGCGGTACCGCGGGTACGGTCGCGGGTACACGGCACGGGGTTGTACCCGGCGGTTTTAGCATAGCACTACGAGGATAACACATTTAGAAGATGAGTGTAGCTGAAATGGGGATGTTGTGTTGGATATGCGGCCACACAAAGAGATATCGAATTAGAAATGATGATATACGGAACAAATTTGGGGTAACACCAATTCAAGAGAAACTTTTTCAACACCTTTTCCGATGGTTTAACCATATCCAACGAAGGTCTCCTGAGGCACCGGTATGCAATGTCATTCTAAGTCGTTCTGAAAACACAAGAAGAAGAAGAGGTCGATCGAGACTGTCATGGGAGGAAGCAATAAAAAGGGATTTGAAGGAATGAAATATATCTAAAAAGTTTATTTTGGATAGAAGTGCTTGGAAGATGAAGATTCATGTATCAGAACCATGATTTAGGAGTTAGAATCTAGTAGTAGAGTTATAAACTTCAGCTTCTTAGTTTTTTAGTTCTTAGATTTTAGAATTTTAGGGTTTAGAATTAAAATTTTAAAAATATACTTTATAATATAAATTTATTGTACTATTTTATTATCATTATTATCATTATTATTAGTAGTATATTATCAACATCATTATTATTATTATCATATTGCCATCATCCTTATAATTATCATTATTTTTTATTTTTTATTTTTTATTTTTTTTTATCATCATCATTATCATTGATATTTGATATCTCTAATTTTATGTTTTTAAATTGATTTTTATTTTTAATCTATTCTAATTTATTTAAAATTAAAAACTTTATTCTTGCCGTGGTGGTGATGGTCGTCGTCAATATTTCTCTAGCAATTATATATTCCTCCCTGTTAACTGATAGCATAGATTCGAGAGCAAAACTGGACAAGGAAACAGTTTACCTTCATCAGCATGGCCCAAAATGTGTGAAAGAGGGTCTCACCGTACAGCTGCATGTGATGCATCTGACGAGACAGAGTGCAGTCAAGGAAATAGAAAAGTAGTGGTTCAGTTGATCCTACAAATCAGAAGTTCCGATGGATCACCGTACATCTGGCATCAAGCCCAATGGGCCCTCGTTTGTTGAAACTTGAAAGTTAGAATTGAGCCTCTCTCAATTCTCATGCTCAGGAATCAGGATCTGTCTCCATTTTTAGTGGAATGGACGTTTCCTGCCTCGTAAATGTGATGCTCGGAGGTAAATTAAATACGGCCATGAGGTAGTAGTGCGTCAATTATGTAACTTCTGAGTTCTTTTTTTACTAGCTAAGACAAATTTATCATACAATTTTTATGTGATATCCTACTAGCGTATGTCTTAAATATAATAGTTACAATTCAAGGATTAAAAAAAGTCCTTTTCATTATGATAAAGGAAATCCGTTCAGTAAGATAATTTTCTCATTTTCGGATATGTATATTTTTTATTTAGAATAATGTTTATCTTTGAGTTAGTACTTAAATGTCATGAATAGTTTTTTTTTCTCCAAATAAAATTTTTTTGAGGTTAGTTTTAAATTTAGATGTACTTTAAATATATATATATATATATATATATATATAATTCATCGTCATGATATTTTCATTCTAGCTTCCTACTTAGGAAATATAATATTTCTGTTAAAATTTAATAAAATATTATTGGAATTAATTATTTTTAATTACAACATGTATGGGCTTATATGTAATAAATATATATTACATAATAAAATCACTCTAAAAATTAAATATATATCCATTATTAAGTGATCAAATTATACATTATTAATCGGGATTTTCAATATTTTTTTAATGTGTCATGAAAAAATTTTGATCATTTAATGTGTAGACCTCCGTATATTAACTTTCTTCTCTCTCTCTCTCTCTCTCTCTCTATATATATATATATATATATATTAGTATGGTGTTTTGCAAAGTACATAACGTTTAAATTTTTAATTTCAAGTTAGAAATAATCGATCCCAACCGATCTAATTTTTATAAAATCTATTAGTAAACCAAATTTTATATTTTTAGAATTTTTTTGCTATTTTTCCGCGAGGAGAAAATAACTTGATCTCGAGAATTCGATTCATCAAAAAATGATGGTTTTCCCTCTATTCAAAAAAATAGCAAATGGATTCCAAAAAATATAAAATTTGGTTTACTAATAGATTTTGATATGGAGATTAGATTGAGCGGTTTGGATCGATCATTTCGACTTAAAATTAATAATAGATATGAAAGCACACAACGCACTTGTACTTTGCAAAGCACCATAGCCTAATTCTATATATATATATATATATATATATAGAGAGAGAGAGAGAGAGAGAGAGAGAGAGTGGAGATAGCGTGAGTTTAAGCTCACTTTCCGTGAGAGCTTAACTCAAAAAATATATTAAATTATCTTAAAATTTTAATTTATCATTCTCATTAAATTCTTTATATGAAAATCTCATGGGATGCAAAAATTTGGAGCGTTTTTCTTCTTTTTAAGTCACCGTTTTTAATTTTTGAAAATCAGCTCTAAAAATAATAATAATATATTCAATAAGAACATCATTTTCAAAAATTAAAAACGGCGACTTAAAAAGCTCAAAACGCTCCAAATTTTAGCATCCTATGAGATTTTCATATAAAGAATTTAATGAGAATGATAAATTAAAATTTCGAGATGATTTAATATGTTTTTTGAGTTAAGCTCACGAGAAGGTCCTAAGAAGAAGCTCACGCTATCTCCACTTATATATATATATATATATATATATATATATATATTAAATTTATTTCAGTTTATACTTTGGTTGATCGGCATTAAATTAAACAAAAGTTCTAAACGAATACTAGCATCTCTCTTCTCCTATATTAGAATAAATTTAGTTGCTATCTGATGAAACGGAGAGATTTCTTTTAATGTAGGAGTTAGCTCTGGTTTATGAATGGAGAGCATCTGAGTTAGATCCAGGAACAGTGACTTCTATTGATCTTGTCCTTGGAACATGACTTCCACAGATCCACCAACAGTAAGCTGGTAACCTAGTAACCCATCCTTTATCACAGCAAGCTTCTTTCCATGCCCAGATCTGGCTCCACACAGGGGAACCAACCCGATTTTCCATGCCTATAATATGTGGCTTAAGTGGAATATACTTGAAGATTGCTGAAGAAATGTTTGCTTACGAATATACTTGAGATTCCTTTGTTGAAAGTAGATAAAATATGGGTAGAATCACAATTTAAAACATAGGGGTGCCCATTGATAAATACCTATAAATACAACTATTATAAAATTTAATTAGATATATAGTTACAAATTGAAAATATTTAATCCAACCAACATGAATTAATTGAGAATTTGGTTGAAGATCTGTTTACTTGAGAGTAAAAAAAAAACCTGCACATTGCTTCTAATGAATTCTGAAATCTGAACATACACCCTCGCACTGTTACACTGCCACTGGTGCAGCACAAATTACAGCATGGCAAGAGCCACAGTCGGTGGTGTCTCTAAGCTGGAAGTAAAGCTTGAAAGGCAATGTCTGACCAGGCGGGGAGACCATCACATCATACCAAACAGCGGTCCCTAGGTGACACGCCAGATTCATTCCTTTTATCTAACTAATAGATAACTAATTGATAGAAGATGGTAGCCGCGAGACATCCCCCAGCAATGACAATGTTCGTTTGTAAGATGGTGTTCAAAGAACACTTTTTTCTTTTTTCTTTATCTTTTTCTTTTTATCTTTTTGCCTTTCAGGTGTAGATGCATGTCGGCCAGATGTGAGCAGTTAATGAGGTAGAGGATGCAAACCGAGTTCAATCTGACGTAAGAATTACGATCACATTATGACTTTATCATTGTAGTATTTTTGTTTTAAGTAAGGACTTTTAAGTACCTCGGCCATTAATTAATTTTTTAAATATTTTTAAGGAACATGTCTTCGTAGAGGGAGCCTATCATTTTCTTTATTTAAAAGTTTTTAAATAAAATGTGGTTAAATATTTTAAATTTAAAAATTCATAAATTTGTTTATAAAATTATTTTGAATTTTTTGTAGTTCTTATATGAAAAAATTTATCTTGATTAGTGATTAATCATCATGATTCAATGTACTTAATACAAAAGTTTATGAGGAGGATTGTAATACCATTACTTTTGCAAATCACATATAAGATGTCACTGATTTATTTTCAATTTATATTTTAAAATTTGACACTCCAATTTAAAATTTAAACATTGAATTTGTTAATTTTCTCGGTAGATGTACACTATTAAAAGTTCTTGATTTTTGAAGGTCATTTTATATCAGATCAAATGTTAATAAAAATGAATGAATCTAGCTATCCATAGTTGATAAATTTTTAGATGTTCATTTTTTTATCATTTGATCTAAAATAAATAAAAATTATAAAATTTACGAACATACATCTGTCATGAAATAAATGGCATCAATTTTTGAATTTCAAATTTAAGTGTCAAATTATAAAATCTAAATTGAAAAAAGCTAGACATCTTATGATATATAAAATAAATTACATCGGAGCCCTACTCAAAATTTGTATCCTTTGTATCTTCTTCAGAAAGTATAATATATAGATCTGTACCAAATTTAATTTTAATTAATGGTACGGTTTTAAGTTTCCGTACCGCGTATTACTATGATATTTTTTTTGATTGGATATTACTATGATAATTGATATGAACTTGATGCGAAACCAATATAAAGGCGGAACAGAAACACTGATTCTATGAAACAGTAACCGAAGAAATGAACAAAGCAAATTAGGGTTCGTATTTGGATGTGAGACAATTTTTAATTCTTAAAAGTAGAGTTCTGAGTCAATATATATTTTTATACGTCATTTTCGAGATGTGAGAGGAATTAATATTGAAAGGATCGGTTAATAAGAAAAAAAACAAATACGTGGCAGGCTCTTGATACTAGTTGGAAAAAACATAGTTTTTTTTAAATATCGATCGTTGCTAGTAAGATGACCTGGATTTTGTTTCTATTTGCATGTACGTTTGGTGTTCCGCTTGATGATGTGATAATATGTGATACTATTAATGTCGGGTTTATAGGCACAAAAAAATTATCATTTATATACGCTACGCGAAAAAAAAAAATTTTCAACAGTTTTATAAGATATTTAATAATGATTTTACAACCGTTAATAAGGAATTAATAATGATTTGTAACCGTTAATAAGGAATTAATAAAGGTTATAAGCAACCATTAGTATAATGCCAATGCAGCGATGCTGGAACTATTTCGCTGGGAGCTTTGATAACGATTACAATTCAAAAATCATCAGTTTTTGACTAGCGCTGGAAACATTTTGCAAGGAGCACCAGTAACTGTTATTTATAAAAATCCTTAGCAAATAAATATTCAGTGAAAACCATTAGCAAATCTTATATTCATTAACAGTTTCAAAAATAAAATCATTAGCAATTGTATTCAATAACGATTTCAGAAAGAAAACCGTTAGCAAATATGTTTGCACAAAAAAAAATGTCTTTAGTATTAAGTGTTGTTTATTATTAATAACCGTTAGCAAAAAAAATTAAGTATTATTCTCTATTACCAGTCCATTTAATTTTGCAAACCGTGTATACCACATATCACATTCAGAAAATATATACACACACTAACTAACTAACTATATATATATATAGTAAAGATACCATGAGTTTAAACTTATGGAGAAATCCCGTGAACTCAACTCAAAAAATACATCAAATTATCTCCAAATTTTAATTTATCATGCTATTTAAATTATTTATATGAAAATCTTATGAGATACAAAAATTTAAAGTGTTTTAAGCTTTTAAGTCATGATTTTTAATTTTTGAAAAATCAGCTCTAAAAAAAATATTTAATATTTGAACATTATTTTTCAAAATTAAAAACGATGACTAAAAAAACTCAAAACACTCTAAATATTTACATCCCACAAGAATTTCATATAAAGAATTTAATGAGCATGATAAATTAAAATTTAAAGATGATTTGATATACTTTTTGAGTTAAACTTACTGAAGTCTATGTGAACTTAAGCTCACGATATCTTTACTATATATATATATATATATATATATATATATATATATATATACTATGGTGCTTTGCAAAGCACAAGAGCGTTGTGTGCTTTGCGTTTTATTAATAATTTTAAGTCAGAAATGATCGATCAAAACCGCTCAATCTAATCTCCATATCAAAATCTATTAGTAAACCAAATTTTATATTTTTTGAAATTCATTTGCTATTTTTTTATAGAGAGGAAATCGTCATTTTTGGATGAACCAGAATTCTTAGATCAAGTCACTTTCTCCTCACCAGAAAAAATAGCAAAAATTCTAAAAAATATATAAAATTTGGTTTACTAATAGATTTTGATATGAAGATTAGATTGAATGGTTTGGATCGATTATTTCTAACTTGAAATTAAAAATAGAGCGCAAAGCACACAACTGCCTCTGTGCTTTGCAAAGCACCATAGTCAGACTAAAAAAATTAAAACACACAAATAAATTATTCATTCAGTAAAGCGGTAAATCAACACATCGAATATGCACACAAATAAATTAAAACACACATCACGAGAATTTAATCAAAGAAATAATTTTATTCATTCATTTCAAATACAGCTACAATTATGTTTGAATAAGGAAATTACAATTACAATGAAATAAAAAAATATAAATATATCGAATAGAAAAATTGATTAATATATACTAATTTATGTTTTATATTTGATCATTAATCTTATTTATTAACATAGATAAATTAATTAATATATATATATATGATATTTTTATAATTTATTTTTAACTTTATTTTATTTATTAAAAATAGAGAAATTTATTAATATATATTTTTATAATATTCATTAATGTTATTCAATTAATAAAAATAGAGAAATTGATTAACTTATTTTATAATATTTATTATTATTATTATTATTATTATTATTATTATTATTATTATTATTATTATTATTATTATTATATTTCATAAATCTTATTTATTCTATTATATTTTCTAGTTATGTTTTATTATATTTACTAATATTATTTTTAGAAAACTAGAAAACTATATTATATAAAAATAAGAAATAAAATAAAAAACTTAATTAAACTCAAATAAATTTAATTACTATTTTTAAATTTTATTAACTGTGTTGATTCTTTAATGTTCGGGATCATAGACTGCCTTATTATAAATCATGGTATCTGTTCAATAAGAATTTAAGACAAATCATATAATCATTTTCCGATTCTTTAAATTTACATATTAGTCCATGACACCACCAAACCTTTCAGTGCGACATAAATTAATTAAACACTTTTAATTCAATCACTTTTTTTTTTTTTGAGACTTTTATTATTGGGCCCTTAATTTATTATTAACTAATTCCTAATTGAATTTTAAATTATATTAATATCACTTAATCAGCCCAATAACATTTTCTCTTGAATCCTGATAATTAGGATTTGGTTCGGATTCTAGTATTTTTCATTCCCAAGTTAATCAGATGTTTGCAATTTCCAACCCAATTGTATCAAGTTAATTAGCCACAACGAAATGTCAAGGACAAACAATCCTAGCAATAGCAAGAGGCAAGGCAACACGTACCCCATATGTTACAGGGGCTAGTAATGGCAATATCTAGTACAAACCAAGCTCAAAACGCATAAAGAGAATTTGAGGAGCAAGCAAGTACATGCAGCATACAACCGAGGCAACAAGCAAGAAAAATAACATGCATCACATAATCATGCCAAAAATAAAACCAAGCAGACACCAGATATTAGTCATGGGCAAAGGATCAACTGGCACAATAAACCAGTAACAAAATAGTTGGACCAGCGCTAGTATAACCAGGGCTATGGTTAAGCCAAGGGCAAGCTAGGATTATCATGTTCATAACTCACAAATCAGATATCATACTAAATCTGGGTCACAACAAGTTAGAATGCACTATAATCAATCATAGAAAAGGGGTGCTCGTAAAATGGGCTTATTCAGACAGTAAATCTCATTCGACATGCTGTGTGTAGACCCTCACGCATACCAGTAAATATTATCAATAGTTCAATTTAGGGCAATATCAGGTCAATTTATCAGTTCAAGCCGGTTCAGTCAGAAAACCCCTCAAAAATTTGAGTATGACAACGGAGAACCAGTACAACAGCAAAGCAGTTAACAGAATCAATAACAAGGTTATCAACAACAGGATCAGGTGTAGTGTCAGTTCAATTGTCATCAAAACCAGCACAATTAAAATCAGTAAAGACCAAATGTCACAAGGGGCAAGCAACTGGCACGAACCCTGACCCTGGACTTCACCAATCAGTTGGTGAGTCGTAGAGAACCGAGTGGTACCACACAGAGGATAAATCAGCCAAATAGAACACCATATAATTCATGCCCGAAAAAAAATCAGTTAACAAAAAATTCATGGCTAGAGTTGTTACCAGCAAAAGCGAGTAAGTGGGGCAGTGAGAAACCAAGGGAACGGTCGGAGGAGGCTGGTTGTATTTCCCCTCTTGAAACAGCTCTGGCCACCTTCCTTTCTCTTATAATCGAGACTACGGATTCAAGCAAGGATCTGTTCTTATAAATTTTGAAACGGAAAACCTCAGCACATGAGAGTATAAATGAGCAAAGATGAGAAAGGGGGCCTGAAGCTCTTTTATAACGGGGAGGACAACCAGCACTTGGGAGGCCTTTGTCAGATGCGTGCACTGGAATAGGGCAAGTGGAGTGGTAGTAGAGGCTCCGAATCTGCTGTTTCCCGAGCCGCGTACAGGACCCTGTTCTCCCGATCGGGCGGTCAAAAATCATCGAAATTCATCTGTGCGAATTTTGAGAATGATGAAATGAATCTGAGCTGTCGGATTCCCGCAAACAGAACCCTGTTCGCTGATTCAGCGAACAGCAGATTTGAAGTCGGTAGTAAAGGGAGTGGGTGGCGATGGGTGATAAGACTCTCGGTTGGGCTGAGGTCACTAGGGGTTAATGGGTTGGGTCGGGTCGGGTTATATATTATTTTATTATTATTTTTTGATTCAATTTGATTAAATTCGGATTAAAATTTTTTGATCCATATTCGATCCGACGAGGCACGGGTTGACCCGACCCGATCCGTATAAAATAATTAAATATTTATTAAATATTTTTATATATAATTTTAGCAATAAATATTAATTAATTTATAATTAATATTAATTAGTGTATAATTAGTGTATATTTAAGCTTTAATTAGTATCAAATCATAAAATAACTTCAAAAAATATAATTAGTCGGGTCGGGTCAAAAATTGACACCCCAAGATAGAACTAATGAGAGAGGGTGTGTTAAATCATAAAATTTAATTAAGTAATAATAATTAAGATAAATAATTTAAATGACTTAACACTAATTAACAAATAACATAAATCAATAATTAAAGAAATATATAAATAAATAAATAAGGATATTGATATGGTTAATTTATAAAGCGAATTTGAATAATCGGAAAATCCAAACCCATCGTCTAAAAAAAACTTAAGAAAGTTGACTATCGACAAACCACAACAAAATAAGAAAATTAATATTATTAATAATAATATATATAAATAAATTGAAATTTATAAATAATTAAAACGGATAGTAACAATGTGTCATAGTAATTTTTAAACAAATTAAGAGTCAAAACCTCTGAAATTAAAAATTTTAAAGATATGAAAAATATTAAGGCTATTTACTAATGCAAAAATAATAATAAACTAGTTAAAAAGGAGGCTTGGGAGCATGTAATGAGCGAATCGGCCCGTTTTAGAATCAAATTCAGCTTGCCACACAAGTAGTCGCTTGTCCCTTGACCTTATTGATCCGTAAAAACCTTGAATGATTTTATGTGCCCTTGTATGATCCATATAAGAAATCAAATAACCTAATGGGTCAGTATAACACATAAAAACCCTTGACCTATATTTTCCCCCAAACGGATGGCCACAGCAGATCCTCGAGTTTTCCCTCTCTCCTCTCATTTAATTCCCCCCAATCCATCAGCCACTCTCTCTCTCATTTAATTCCCCCCAATCCATCAGCCACTCTCTCTCTCATCCTCTCCCTCACCGAACCCATCTCTGTCTTCCCTCAGGGTCCGTTTGGAAAATCAAGGAATAGTTTTGGAAGAGTGGTAATTTTGGAAGAGTGATAGAATAGTATTTTTTTGGAAGAGTGGTATTCTTAACTATTCGGAAGAACGAAAATATCGTTTGACGGTTGTTACTTACGAGAATAGTTAAAATATGAATAATTATGATACTAATAATGATGATGATAATAATAATAATAGTAAAATAATAATCATAATAGTAAGATAATAATAATAATAAAGTAATAAAAAATAATCATAATAAATAATAATATTATAATAGTAATATAATAAAAATATAAACATAATCATAATATAGTAATATAATAATAAAAAATTATAATTACAATCATAATTATAATAATATAATAATAATAAGTAATCATAATTTTAATAATATATTCATAATATAATAATCATAATCATAATCATGATAATAATAATTATAGTCATAATCATAATAATATAACCATAATCATAATCATAATAATATAATAATAAAAATATAATCATAATCATAAAAATAATTATAAATAATTATAATTATAATAATATAATAATAAATTAATCATCACTATAATCAACATAAAATAATATAATACAACATAATAAAATAATAATAAGTAATAATAATCATAATCATAATCATCATAATATAATAATATAATAATAAATAATCTTGATCATAATAATATAATAATAAAATAATTATATTTATATTCATAATAATAATAAATAATATAATAATACTAATGGTAACGATAATATAATAACAATAATGATAATAATAATATAATGATAATAATAATAAATAATAATAATATAATATTAATATAATAATAATAATAATAATAATAAATAATAATCATAATATTAATATAATAATACTAAATCTTAACCATAATTATAATATAATAATATAATACATCATAATCAAATAATAATCGTTATTCCGACGAGAGTTAATCCGGTATTCCACCTATAAGTTGGTATACGGATTAAGCACTATTCCGCACTCTTCTACTTAGTCTAAAATTCATTTGGCAAATTAATTCGTCGGAATAGCTATTATATTCCAACTTTTTGCTATTCCATTGAGTGCCAAACACTCCCTCATTTAATACATGATACTCTCACCCTTCTCTCTCTTTCACGAATCCTCACCAACTAATTCCGCCTCTCTCGCTTAATGACTCTCTCTCGATGAGAGAACTCGTGCAAATCCCCTCCCCCCTCTTGCCAACCACTCTCTCACCTCCCCAAAAATCGCGACGCATCAGCCCCAGTGGCAGGTCGCTAAGCCTTGACCGATGAGCCTCTCTCCCCTGTTATGCTTACCGCACCGATTTGTCCAATCGTTGAGCAATACACTCCAATCGGCAATGCCCCGAGTCCAATGCCCCTACCTCTGTGTCCTCTATAAAAACCCAAGCAACACTCGCATCTCTCTCTCTCTCTCTCTCTTTGGCTCTCATTCGTTAAGATTTAGACTAGGAAAGCTAATAAGAACAGAATTAGGGTTTCGAATTTTGCAAGGTTGTATTGGAGAGGGAGGAAGGTGATGGCCAGGTTTTCTAAGAGGAGACACTACCTCGTTTGTTTGATGTCTACCCTAAACCATTAACTGGTAAACCTTAGATAAATCTCCTCTTTTGTGAATCGCATACTAGTTAGTATCAGTCTTTCTTGTTTCATTTGATTTTTTTGTGTGATTGTGCCAGCCTTGATTGAGATTATGCTGATTGATTTGGTTGATAAAACTGGTACTGGTCTGGTATACTATGAGATGTTGTTTCTGAACTGTAGTTGCTGGTTATTATGTTATTTAGCCTGGTTGATTCTGGTATCAGATAATTTCCTTCTTCATATCGCTATATCTTGACTCATACCGTAGTATTAAAGGGTTGGATGATCTCAGTCCGAGGTTGTCTTGTATAACCAGACTAACGGGTTACGCACAGTAATCCATTGGTCCGTGGAACCCCTTAGTCTGTATATATGTTAAGCACATTTGTTTGTCGATCATTCACCGATCTTGTTACTTAACGGGATCGGTAGTGCCACGAGTGTTTTTTATTTGATCAATATTATATTTATTATTATTCAGTATATGATTTGATCCAAATTTAATCGAGTGATTATAATACATGACTTTCAGTGTTTAGTGTGGGCAGTCATATTTGAGTCTGGATTTTATTCTGTTTTATTATATTATTATTTAGCCGGCTTATTTGAGATTTTAGCATGTCCGATGGGATTTTCTTTTGACCTCTAGTTAGTACAGAGAAAGTTGGGAGCTCTTATTTGGCCCCTGATTGGTACAAAGAGTCTCTCATTTGTTATTATATTATTTTTCTCATTCACGTATAGTTATCTTATTTTGGCGATATAGCAACTGAACTCATATTTTAATCCATTTATTTTATTTTATGATATTTGGTAAGGTAAATTTCAAGATTCAGAATACCGAGTACGTGTTTTTTACCGTTCACTCTCCTAGGGCATTATCGCCCCGGGAGATCAAATTTTTCTTAGTATATTCAGCACATTGGGGCCCACTTATATGAAAATTCTAAGTTTGTAAATTGAGCCAGAATTCGTGCCCGCTTAGGTAAATCTCAAGTTCAGAGCCTGATTACGTGCCCACTTGAGAATGAATCTGATAATCTACAACTGAGAAATTTTATTACGGGTGTTTCTTTCTCAAATTATATATATAGAGAGAGAGGGAGAGAAAGACTAAAATACAACGCGTTACACGGATGTATCCGTGCATCGTATTAAAATCTCAAAATTTAAGTTAAAAATGACCGATCCAAACCGTTCAATTTGTCCTTCATATCAAATTCTTGTAGAAAATAAATTTTATATTTTTTAAAATTATTTTTCTATATTTTGGGTCAAGAGAATGTTGTTTAATTTAAGGAATTTGGATCGTCCAATAGTGATGATTTTCTTCTTACTCAAAAAAATAACAAAAACAAATTTAAAAAAATATAAAATTTTATTTTCTATAAGATTTTGATACAGAGAATATATTGAACGATTCGGATCGATTATTTTTTAACTTCAAATTCAAGATTTTGACGTGGTACACGGGTGCATCTATTCAAAACGTTGTATTTTAGCATTCATATATATATATATATATATATAGTGGAGATACCATGAGCTTAAGCTCACGGAGGCCTTCCGTGAGCTTAACTCAAAAAACATACTAAATCATCTCGAAATTTTAATTTATCATTCTCATTAAATTCTTTATATGAAAATCTCATGGGATGCAAAAATTTGGAGCGTTTTGAGCTTTTTAAATCACCGTTTTTAATTTTTTAAAATGATGTTCAAGTATTGAATATATTATTATTATTTTTAGAGCTGATTTTCAAAAATTAAAAATGGTGACTTAAAAAGCTCAAAACGCTTCAAATTTTTGCATCCCAAGAGATTTTCATATAAAGAATTTAATGAGAATGATAAATTAAAATTTCGAAATGATTTGATATATTTTTTGAGTTAAGCTCACGGAAGGCCTCCGTGAGCTTAAGCTAACGGTATCTCCACTCTCTCTCTCTCTCTCTCTCTCTCTATATATATATATATATATATATATATATATATATATATATTCTTATATATTATTTTCATAGATTTTCTATTTTAGGATATCTCGATTAGTGTATCAATGTCATGAGCGTCTCCCAATTGTTTTCTACGCTTTCAGTGTCTTAAGCACGCTTCAAAGATATATCAATCTTATTTATAATTTATATTTGGTCACATACAAATTATTTTGATATTTTATATAAAAAATTAAAAAATTATATCGATAAAACCCTAACAAAAATAACAGAGATGCAAACTGATAGCTCTATGATGGTGGTATTAAAAGGTCAAAATAGTGCAAAAATATAAAAAAACCTATGGTATAAATGTATAAACCGATTTGAGGCTTAATGTTCAAGTGTAATGGCAGCGGAATACAATTTAATTCGATTCAATTCTCATAAGAATATAGCAATTAAAGAAATGTGAGAAAAAAAAAAGAAAATATCAAACAAAAACACAAGATGTAACGAAGTTTAGCTTTAAAAATGCATACGTCTCCGGGACTCTCAACCTCCAACAATTGAGGTAAGAGATCAAAGATTCATAGTTGTCAATTACTATGATTTTAGTGACTCGACGCAATCCAACAGTTGATGATATGTATCCTGAAGACAAACTTTTTATAGCTAAACTTTGTTATATCGAGCGTGTCTGTTCTACTTTAGGTGTTCGATTCCTAACTAGCCCATTTTTTATATTGTGCCTTGATTGAACATATAATAAAAAATATTAAAGGATTATTAATTCTAGATCTAGTGTATTTCCTTTGGGAAAAATAGAGATATTTAGTTAAGAAATTATTTAAATAAAATTTAAGGATAATATAAATGTACAAATATATTGTTGAGTGAGAGAAAATAGATATGCATCACATTGTACAAGAAACGAAGTGAAAATTAATTTAATTATTGTTGCTAACATTTAGATGGTTCCGTAAGTCCGTTAAGTGGTGGAAAAGTAATTTAATTTATTCACATTGAATTTCTGCATGAATACACTTGTACTCTGTATGAAATATTATTGTAATGAAAAATGTTAAATTAATCACCGATTTATTATGTTTTCCATAATTTTCTCTTTAAAATAATTCTTATTATATATATAGTCTAAATTACTCGTTGAACTATCATGCATCGAGGTTGCTTTTTTAGGCATAAGTTATAGTTATGTTAACTAAACAATTTATGTGTTTTAAGGGTACTTTTTTTAGAGATAAGTACGATAAGCCAACGTAATCCCGAATTTAGTTGTTTTTGTCTTGGTTGCGCAGTTTTCCACTAAGATGTTAGTTTTGGAAATACTACAAGATCCCAAATATTTTCTGTTATTTAATACACATTCATGTAGCACGTTTTATGCAGCAAAAAAATATATATATGCACGTTTTGTGCCACATCATCAAAATGTTTTCATCAATAATTTTATTTAAATCTTTTCATCTACTTATATCCAGTAGTTCATATATATATATATATATATATTATATATATATATATATATATATATATATAATTAGGCTATGGTACTTTACAAAGCACAAGAGCGTTGTGTGTTTTGCGCTCTATTATTAATTTTAAGTCAGAAATGATTGATCCAACCCGCTCAATCTAATCTTCATATCCAAATCTATTAGTAAACAAAATTTTATATTTTTTGGAATTCATTTGCTATTTTTTTGGATAGGAGGAAAATCGTCATTTTTAGATGAATCAGAATTCTCAGATCAAGTCATTTTTCTTCTCACCAGAAAAAATAGCAAAAAAATTAAAAAAAATATAAATTTTGATTTACTAATAAATTTTGATATGAAGATTAGATTGAATGGTTCAGATCGGTCATTTCTGACTTAAAATTAAGAATAGAGCGCAAAGCACACAACGCTTCTGTGCTTTGCAAAGCACCATAGTCGGATTATATATATATATATATATATATATATATATATATATATATATATATATATATATATATATATATATATATATATATATATATATATCCTCTTTCCTTATTTAAACTAATGTGCACGATATATTTAAGGTGTATTTTAACTCATAAAATGATCCAAATTTATATGGATTTTTAGATTATTATGTATTTAATTATATTATTTATAATAAAAATATTAATGATTATTGTATACTTTAGTATTTTTTAATCTGAAATTTATTAAATATTTTATATTTATATTTTTTTTATTGATGAATATATTTTCGGACGAAACCAAATTACAGCAAAATAATTATAAATTCACAAACATTTACCTTATATTATATCATTTTTTTGTCCGCCACAAAAGATCTGAATTATAGTTAGCTTCACAATTTGACATGTAGATAATGTAGGTCCTGTTTGTTAATGATAGTTTTCAACTAAAACAGCTGATTATATATTTTTTTGACCAGTCAAAACATAATAATGTATGACTGAGATTGATTAAGACTTAAAATTGTATTCATCGTATAGGATGTTTTAAGTATTTTAAAATATATATATAGACTAAATGCAGATCATATGGAATCCTCTCTGCTCCCAACTATTAGGGGGTCTGTATTTGCTAGAAGCAAATAAAAAGCTTCTATCATGCATGTTCACAGTATCTCATTCCCACTTCAAATTTTTATCCTCTCTGTCTAGAAAAACAATACCGCCTCTCACCTTTGCCCTTGTTGGGACCATGTACTGTAGAAACCAAACGGTCCCATTCCAAAAAGATTAAAAAATAAAGAAAGACAGAGAAGGGGAGGGGACATGCTGGACCTTGGGTCTCTGAACTTTTAATATAAAGAGACGACTTGCACAAACTTCCTTTCAAACTAAGCCTTTAGGTTGTTTCACTAGCTTATTCCTTATTTTTTTTATCCTCTAGAACAAAACCTACAGTTTGAGTTTGCCATTTTCATCTTAGGAGCTAGAGCAAACTTCTTCATATAACTTCAAATTGGAAGTTGTCCTGAGTTTGCATTTTGGAATTGACGAGAAAATGTCGAGCCAACGAAGAAGGATCACGGACGACGAGATCCGCGAGCTCATCTCGAAGCTTCAAACTCTCCTACCCCAGCCACGTCAGAGGAGTACGAATAGGGTAAGGAACATTAAAATGTATTACAAAATCCATCGTTACATCTCTTTTACTCTTTCCATTAATTGTTTCTTAGTTATTTGCGATTTGAGGAGAAAACGGCACTAATTAGTCATTTGCTTGAAATGAAAGTAATTATTTTTCTTTCTAGGCTAAGTTTATAAATACATATAATCACAAAGGTATTTTTTTTTTAAATTTCGACCAGGAGGGAGCGACGGTCCCCCTATCACAAGGTGGCTCCACCCCTGAGTTTACTTGAACATATATTATCAATTAGTCATTTCAGTTTATATAGTTTCAATTACGAAATTATCTGGGGCTATCGGAATGCGAATGGATGAGAAAGATATTGACAAAATTGGGTAGTTTATACAATTATATACCTTTTCTTTTGGAAAATTGCAATTTCTCTAAAAGTAAAACAAGAAAACATGGAAAATTAATTATCATATTGAATTCATTTAAGTGTGAAGGTTCTGTTACACTATGTCGCATTTCAAATATAAAGAGAAAATAATGCTTAACATATAATTAATTCAAGACAAGAATTCAAAATGATAATATGACTTGATTAGATATGCTAAATTTGCGCAGGCATCATCATCCAAGCTACTCAAGGACACATGCAGCTACATCAGGAGTTTGCACCGAGAAGTAGCCGACTTGAGCGATCGGCTTTCGGATATAATGGAGACAATGGGTGGTGATAACCCTCAGGTTGAGATCATAAGAAGTCTTCTTGATTAGGTCTTACTAGTTAGAGGTCTCTGAAGAGAGAAAAAATATTTCTGAAGTGAGAGAAAGAGAGGCTACTTTTGAAGCTGTTTCCTTTCCTGTTTTGTTTATTCTCTTCTATTTGCATAATATATTCATAGTGTAATAAACTCTACGCTTGCTACATTGACTTCTTATTCTTTTACCTCCAATTTCTACGTACATGGGCTCCTGAATTTTGAAATCTGAAAGGGCAGCGTAGAGTTTAGAGAAAGACAAAGGCCTTTTTTCCCCATAAATAGTTCTTTCATTCTTCGAGCTAGATTGTTAGGAGTAGATATGTGGTACTTCAGTGTGTTAAACTGATACCATCGGAAAAAACCTTTGATACGTTATTATCTGATTCGATTTGATTTTTTAAAAGATGAAATTGATTCGATATGAATCCGATTTGACTTGATATCAATTTGAAATTAAATAATTTATAATTCGATCAAAATTAATCCAAAATCTCAAAAAAAAATTAAAAAATTGAATTGATCCGATCAAACTCAATCCATTTTTTTTAAAAAAAAAAAATCAATTTGATCCGATTTGATCCATCCAAACCCGAATGCGATTCTACCGATCAGATTGCCGCCTCGTGTGTAGTGGGCAATGAGATTGATCCGGATCGTCAGATCTTTATCACAGATATACAAAGCGATTAGGGAAATGTATGATTTAGATTCATTGAACTTTCACCCTACCCAAAAAGTACTATAGACATGTGAGCTTGGTTGGTACTTTGACAGTCTTCGCTGTACCTTCGTTAATAGTTAAGGTCATTTTTAAAAAATTCTAAAAATGAGTAAACAATTTTGAAATTTAAAATAATATATTTGATATTCAGCGAAACATTAATAATTAAATCAAACTCTAAATGAACTCAATTATTCCAAATTTTTATATTATCATAAACAACTAGAGCTAAAATAATTAATATTTTATCATTTTATAATAAAATTTAAAAAAAATAACTAATATTAATTAATTTTTAATAATAAATTAATAATATCTTATTAATTTTATAATAAAATAATTATATTATTGTATATATTATTGACTAAATAGTTAAAAATATATGCAAATAATTACATATCGAACAATTACGAATCGAACTTGAACTAATTCATTAAAAAAATTATCGAACCAAATTCGAATAGAACTAACAAAAAGTCTAATCAAACAAACCGAACTCAAACTAAAATCGAATCGAACGCCGTAGTCGCACCGACCATCCGAACAAAAAATATTTAAAATCCTAACATTTAACACCATTTTTTAAAAAATAAAAAATAAAAACTTCTATATAATAACATGAGTGAATCTTTTTTATATGTACTAGTATGGTTCGGAATTCTTGAATCAAATATGATGGTCAGAAAAGAATTCTTGACCAATTTTTTTTTTTTAAAAAAAAAACAGGTATGTAATAGGATTTTGGTCCATGGTCTTTTAGGGCAGAGAATAAATATTTGTTAAATATGTTTTATGTTATCATTAGGTATTGATAAACGTGTGTGTCACATGTGAACACGTGACGTGTTTGACCCATAACATGTCATGTCAACACGTGTTCACGTGTTTGGATGTGTGTGTTTTAACGTGTCAAAAATTTAAAAACTCAAACACGTACTTCTAAGTCACGTGACACGTCTAGCACATTGTGTTAACCGTGTTCGTGTTAAACACGTGTCCATACTTATAGCACGTACAAATTTAATAAATTTCAAATAAAATTGGAGAAATATATAAGAAAATTAAAAAATTAGAATGGTTCTAATCACAAAAAAATAAAATTAACATGTCAAATTCAAAATATCATACATGTTAGAGTGATTATGGTCTCTAACTTCAGTATCAAGTTAATCTTTTAAGCACACAAGCATTTTAAAAGTCTGATATGCTAAATTATTTTATATATGCTACATGTGTTAGACATGTGTACACATGTGTTAGACGTGCATATACATGTATTAGACGTGCATATACACGTATTAAGCGTGTGTGTTCAACATGTTAGACGTGCGTATTTAGACATGTCAAAATTATTTATATATTAATCATGCACGTTTAACAACATGACATGTGTGATACATGAACACGTTACGTACATACACATTTAGACACAAATACTTATTCGTGTTGATGTTTATAAGTGCGTGTCTCACATGTTTATCATTACCCTAGATATCATACTAATTGTATTATAAATAAATTAAATGATTATCATGTTATCACACTAACACAATGAAAATTAATTATCATTGTAAAAAAATATGATATGATAAAAATGTAATAATATAAATAATAATAACTATTGATAAAAAAAGTAATAGATATATAGCTTTTAAGTAGACATAAAAATTAATTGTGAACAAAGGATAGATGATACAATAACAAAAGAAATATATAATTAAAAAATAAGTGTAAAAGAAATTTAGACAATAAATAGATTAACTGAAAATAATTAATTATTTCTAATTGGTAAAAATATTTAATCATGAAATAGAAATAAATAATAGTGATAAGTAATAAGAAATAAAAATAGATAAATAGAATGAGCAGTATATACTTATACGAACAGAGTAATATTATATGAAATAAAAATATATAAAATAAATTATTCAAATTTAAAAAATATTTAGATTATTTAAAAATGATCTTATAAAATAATAATATGCGATAAAGAATGAGAAATATTTTTTTTGAAAATAAAATATAGTGTTGTAAAGAGTAAAAAATTAAGAATAAGTACAAATATATATAAATATATATATGTGATTTTTAAGAATAATTAATTAAGAATAATATATAAAATTAAATTTTTTAGCTAGTAGCAATAATTAATTATTTTCATTTAATCTAATTATTATTAACTCTAAATTTCTACGATTTTTTATTTTTGTTATGATATCATCTATCCTTTGTTCATTATTATTCTCTATGTTTATTTTTTAAATTATATTTTATTCTATTTAGTTTATATTTATATAACTATTAATATGTTATCTAGCAATATATATATTATTTTTTTATCAATAGCTATTACTATTATAATATTATATCTTTACAATGATAATTAATTTTCTTTGTTTAATGTGATAATATGATAATTATAATTTTTTATAAATATAATTAGTGTGATAACATGAAAAAATATTTAAAAATATTTATTCTATGCCCAAAATTAAAAAAAAAACTGGACTGAAATTCTATTACAAACCAGCCTTTTTTTAAAAAATAAAATATGGTCCGGGTTCTTTTCCGGACCACATGTTCTGTTCCGGAAAACAATTCCGGACTATACTAGTACATTTAAAAAATGATCCACTTATACTATTATATGTGAAAAAATTTTATTTTTCTATTTTAAAATAATTTGATTTAACACAATTACATGATATGTTAATTCTGTACATTATTACAGCTCTTTATCAAATTTATTTTTATTTCATATAATATTACTCTGTTCGTATAAGTATATACTGCTCATTCTATTTATCTATTTTTATTTCTTATTACTTATCACTATTATTAATTTCTATTTCATGATTAAATATTTTTACCAATGAGAAATAATTAATTATTTTCAGTTAATATATTTATTGTCTAATTAATTATATTCTAACACAATTACTATATCTTAGTTTTGTTATTGCATTATTCACACAGCTGAAAATAAATGACATATTTCGTCTTCCACTGTATGAAATTAATAATTCAATGTTTCGATTTAAAATGAGATTGTCTGACGAGTACGCTAGTTTTAATTTTTAAAAATAATAAATATTTTATTATTATCTTTACAGCTGATTTTTTAAAAATTAAAAATAATTTATTAGAAAACTCAAAACACCGCAAATTTTTAAATTTCCATAAAGTTTTCATATGAAGAATTTAATGAACATGATAAATAAAATTTTGAATATGATTTGATATAATTTTTGAGTTAAGCTCATGCTATTTTTGTTATATATATATAAGTCAGTGATGCTTCATGAAGTACAAAATCTCCCATATTTCATTTTGGTATCTCGAATTTAAAAGTTCAAATGACCAATCCAAACCGTTAAATATGATCTTCATATTAAAATATCTTTTGATATTAAATTTATATATTTTTGAATTTTTTTATTATTTTTAGATGGGTACAATTTTTTTTATCTAACGATTCTGCATCATCCAATATTAGTATTTTTTCACCCATATAGAAAATAATAATAAATTTCAAATTAAATTTGATCCCCAAGAAGATATTCAATATGAAGATCATGTTCAATGTTCAAATTAATCATTTGAGCTTTCAAATTCAAAATATGAATGCAAAGCACGTGAGGTTTTATACTTCGTGAAGCATCATAGTCTAACTCACTATATATATATATATATATATATATATATATATATATATATATATATATATATATATATATATATATATATATATATATAGAGAGAGAGAGAGAGAGAGTAAAGATAGCGTGAGTTTAAACTCACGAAGACTTTTCATGAGTTTCACACAAAAAGTACATCAAATCATTTCTAAACTTTGATTTATCTTGCTTAAACTCTTCATGTGTAAACCTTGTAGGATGTAAAAATTTAGAGTATTTTGTGTTTTTAACTTGTTCTTTTTTAATTTTTAAAAATGATATACGAATTTTAAATATTTTATTATTATTTTTGGAGCAGAGTTTTTAAAATTAAAAATAATGATTTAAAAACTCAAAATACCTCAAATTTTTGTGTCCCATGAGGTTTTCATATAAAAATTTAATGAACATGATAAATCAAAATTTAGAGATAATTTAATATACTTTTTGAGTTAAACTCATGCTAGCTTGCTTACAATGGAACCCATATTTCGAAGATGACATAAAAGTAATAGTAAAGCAATAGTGTCTACAATTAAAATTTTGGTCATATTTCAAATATTCAAAAAATATTAAAATTAAAATAATAAAATTTAGTATTTCATAATATTTCAATACATAATATTTCGAGAAAATCAAATCGACCAGTTAGACTTCTGATTTCAAGATATGAGTCAAAAGTAAAGCATTTTTTTTACTTTCTAACTTATTATAACCCAACTGTATAAAATTAAAATAATAAAATTTAGTATTTCATAATATTTCAATACATAAATTATTTCGAGAAAATCAAATCGACCTGTTAGACTTCTGATTTCAAGATATGAGTCAAAAGTAAAGCATTTTTTTTACTTTCTAACTTATTATAACCCAACTGTATACACACATGCATGCATACACATATAATAAAACTGATGTTCCTAATTATATAACATACTTTATACTCTCCAAATTGTGATGTATATTTTTCAATAAATTTTTTTCATATGGAATAGAATTTTTCTACAATTAGAGTTTTATAAATATTTAATTCAGAATTTGGAAATGACCTATTTTTGTATGGAAAATTTTATTATTTTATTAATATTTTAAATTTATTTAAAAAATCTAAAATAAAACTTAATAAACTCTAATAATAATAAAAATATATCTCATTAGATTTGAATATAAAGAATTTATTGAGTAATATAAATTGAAATTTGGATACATGGAATATTTTTTATGCAATTGAAAAATTTTGTTGGTCTTGATGGATTATCAAATTTTTTTAGAAAAGATGGATTATCAAATAGTGTTTAAATTTTATAAAATTCGAAACATTGTTAAAATATAAGTCCAAGAGTACCATATCTATAACTTTTCCCACTTTTAAGATATTTGAATTTTTATTGTTAATATTTATAAAATAGTCGATGTAAATGATTCCTCATTATAAATTGATAGAATGACCCATAATATTATGGATTCAATCCGCGGTGAGCGAATCTTGGGATCTTAGCAAAGGCACGTCATATCCATTTAATCAACCCAAAAACAACGCTAAATTAGTAACCACATGTATTGGGTCAAGAAATTGACTTAATACTCTCATCCTTTTTGACAAAAGCAGACTAGAGACTGCCGTTCAACAATATACTCTCATTTCTTACTTTAGTGAGAGTTAGAAGCAGACAAAGCTGAATAAGTTTTAGTGTAAATTTCAGCAGAAATGTGATCAGTCGATTCGCTGTTTACTTGTTTAGTGGGGCAGAACAGAACGATGCTAGTTAACCAAGTTAAATTTTTTTTCTCCTTTGTTGAGATGGTGTATATCCTGGTACAGGTGTATGTATCTGTTGTTAAAATATTTAAATATTATAATATTTAGTGTATACCATACTAGTACAACGTTTATTTATAAATAATTAATTAAATGATGCATGTGAAGTGTGTCTAAATGATGTATTTTTATTTTGATGAAAAATTCAGATGTTCATTGTATTAGATCCTAAGAGTACCTCAGTCTTTATAAAAGGGCTCATATTATGTATTTTTGAATACTTATTCATAAATATTTTGTCCAGTAAAGAAAAGAAAAAAAAAGAAGTAAAGCATAAAGATAAACGTTTAACTAAGTCATCATCACGTCTGAAAAAAATCCTTAAAGATTAGTATTTTCGCTTCCGCCATTTTTTACTTCAAGATGTCTACTCTTCAGAACTGTGAGTTTCAATTTATATTTTATTATTTTATATGATTTACGTATTATTGGACTTTAATTTTAATAATAAAATATATTATATTTATATTTTATTATATCTATCACCCCAATTGCCAGAAGAAACACAATAGAAATAAAACTAGCTTGCTTTTATGTTCATAAGATAAGATTAGATATTGACGTGGAGTACAGATATAATACTAAGTGTCCTTCAGGCTTCTAGCTGTTTTGATAATAACAATATCCGTGAATTTTCATGAATAATTTATTTTTTATCCATAATCAAATGTTTATGAATTAAATGTCTAATTAATATATAACGTGTTTTATTCGTCAAAAAAATATTTTATTCAAATACATTATATAAATTTAAAATGATATTATATATTATTTTATATGATTTTTAAAAGTTTAATATTTTAATATATATTTTATTTATATTATATTAAACGAACTATTCCCGAATTATATCTGCATTATATCTGAATCATCAAGCTAAACATTTTTCGAATTCCCAATTTGATACTATGGCTGTTTCTGTACTCAATTATTCAACTCTATGGAAAAAAAAAGTTAAGTATGGTCTCAATCAATCTTGCACGCAATTTAATAATAAAAATAATAACGTGAAGCATTAATAAATATACTTGCTAAAAGATAAAATAATAAAATAATAAAAAACGGACAAGCACGGTCGTCATGTTAAAAGTGAGTGGGAGATCAGGGATCAATTAAATAGTGGGAATGAATATTTTCTCTTAAGGTGATTGACATGGTTAGGGTTATACTATTGTTTTCATCTTCATTATTAATCATCTTAAATAAATATTATTCAAGCTAGTGGTCGATGTTATTATTTATTTATTTATTTATTTTGTATACTAATTTATTATTTGACCTAATAACACTAATCAAAATAGATAACTCATTTAAGTTAAATAATAAAATATTATCGAAAAATAGTTGAATAATGAAATCATTATTTTGAATTATATTATATAGATGTATGCAGTAAATAATTTAGACTGTCATAAAACGGTATATATAGAGAGAGAAAAAATACAGCAGGCCCTTAACTTTACAATTGACAGATTAACATGAATAAAAGTATAATATATGAAATGAAAAACGGAAAGCATTAAAAGGGCAACTACTTTGCTTTATCTGATAGCAACACGACCAACTAGACTGAGGCATTTAACAAGTGGGGAAAAAGAGACGACGTGGTCCGTTTCTTGGGGGCAGGACAGGAGCTCAACTGTTTTAATTTACCCAGGGCCACATGTTCTGATTTCTACTGTGTGCGAAGTACTGCATATTTCCAGCCCCACCATTTAAATTCAGATTGGATACCTAGGTGTTATTTTACGCATAACTTGACAATGGTTATTTGATATTTTGATAAATTTAATATAATTAAATTTCAAATTTCAAATTTCAAATAAATTAAAAGTGAAGAAGTAAATTAATAAATGATGCTATGGGTGGGATCCCTTGAAAATTATTTTTTTTAACAACATTAACATCCAACTTAATATAAAATTATAAAAATCTTAAAAATAAAAATTATAAATATATTCTAAAATTTATTAAATTTATGAATTAACTGTGTTTTCAGTTCATATAATTTTGATAGTCTTTAATAAAATATTAAATGACACGCTCCAATCATTATATATATTAAAGATTTTGAAACTTATACTAAGGTGATCGTAAAGGATTGACTAGTCGTCCCACGCTAATATATACTAAAGTTCTTCAAATAAATAATTAATAATATAATTTTTTTAAATATATTTAATAAAATTTCACATTAAAAAATTTAGACATAATATTTTTAAATGCTAAGTAATAATGATAATAATAATAATAATAATAATAAATAAATATATTATATATTATACATTATTTTAAATGAGGAGAGATAAATTATTTTATATGAACTCTTAGATTCAACAAAATGAAATTTTTTTAAAAAAAAAATCAATGATTGAGAAAAATAATAAAGTGACATACTTAAAAAGTTTAGAAGCTTATCTTTTTTTATACATAAAAAATATTTTATATATTTGAACTTTCTGATGGCCAAATGAGTAGTCTTCGAGAGCTCAATTCAAGTGGACATCAATATCTCATGAAGTTACGTACATACTGGAGAGGATTATTGTAAATGATATGCACGGACTGCTGGCTACAGTATTGTAAATTTCGGCTTGAGGAAATCAAGTCAATCTCTACAGCATGGTCAAAATTTTGGCTTGAAGATATAACTGAACAAATCCATCCACTGTCTATGATTCTATGCAGATATATATAAAGGAGCCACAATAATACTTGGAAATAAGTGCGTACTTTTTCTTGGAAGAAATCATGGGTTGCATCTGACATTGTAGGAGATTTTACACTATTTATTTGGAAATCATTCACCACTACCATTTCATTCCGCTGTCCTGTCTCGATTTTGAAAAATAATACTTTTAGATAATGTTTTCGCTAATTTGTCCCCGTTGAAATTTTTTTGCCTTCTAAATTATTTGATTATTTTTATATCAATTGACACCAACAGATGATTTGTTCGGAGAATTCAAGAGTCTGAAGTGAAAAAAGTTTTAAAAAAGATGAAACATATAAGGCGTTAGAACCGGATGACATCCCGATTGAGGTATGAAGATGTCTTGGAGATATAGCAATAGTGTGGCACACTAAACTATTTAATATTATGTTTCGGTCAAATAAGATGCCTGATGAGTGGAGAAGAAGTATATTAGTATCAATCTTCAAGAATAAAGGAAATATTCAAAATTATACTAATTACAAAGAAATTAAGCTCATTAGTCATACCATGAAGCTTTGGGAGAGAGTGATCGAGCACCGTTTAAGAAAAAACTGACAACTGTCTCTAAAAATCAGTTTGGTTTTATGCCTGGGAGGTCCACTATGGAGGCGATTTTCTTGATAAAACAACATTATGGAGAGACATCGGGAACAGAAGAAGGATCAACATATGATATTTATTGATTTAGAGCAACCGTATGATAAAATTCTGGAAATATAATGTGGTGGGCGCACAAAAGGAAACTAGTCCCAATAAATTACGTTACCCTTATTAAGGATATGTACACAAATGTTGTGACTTGTGTCAGAGCATGTGACAGCGAGTCTGATACATTTCCTATTAAGATAGGATTACATCAAGGGTCGCATTGAGTCCATATATTTTCACCTTAGTGATGGACGAGATCATAAAGGACATACAAGGAGATATTCCTTGGTGCATGCTCTTTCTTGATGATGTGGTGCTTGATTGACGAGAGCGAGAATGGAGTCAATCAGAAACTAGAGTTGTGGAGACAAACTTTAGAATCGAAAAGTTTTTGACTTAGTAGGATAAAAACTGAATATATGAGGTGTCAGTTCAGCGGGAAAACTCAGATGACGAAGATGTTAGTTTGAATGGACGAGTAGTATCCATGAATGACATATTTTGGTATTTGGGATCGATGTTGCAGAGTGAAGGAGAGATCGATAAAAATGTTAGTCATAAAATAAGAGCTGGATAGGTAAAATGGAGACAAGCATATGGTGTTCTTTGTGACAAGAAGGTCCCAAACAAACTAAAAGGCAAGTTCTACAGGACGACGATTATACCCGCGATGATGTATGGTGCAGAATGTTGGGCTACAAAAGGACAACACGTCCAGAAGATGAGTGTAACTAAAATGCGGATGTTGCGTTGGATATGTGGCCACACAAGAAAAGATTAAATCAGAAATGATGATATTAGGGACAAACCTGGGGTAGCACCAATTCAAGAGAAGCTAGTCCAACATCGTTTGCGATAGTTTGGTCATATCCAACGAAGGCCTCTTGAAGCACCAGTACGCAGCGGTATTTTAAATCGTTCTGAAAATACAAGAAGAAGAAGAGGTCGACCGAGACTGACCTGGGAGGAAGTAATAAAAAGAGATTTGAAGGAATGAAATATACCCAAAGAGTTTGCTATGGATAGGAGTGCTTGGAAGATGGCGATTCATGTACCTGAACCATGATTTAGGAGTTAGAGTCTAATAGTAGAGTTATAGACTTTATATTCTTAGATTTTTAGGATTTTAGGATTTAGAATTTAGAAATAAAGGTTTAGAAATAGGATTTTAGGATTTAGAATTTAGAATTAGGTTTTAAAATAGAATTTTAGGATTTAGAAATAGATTTTGTAATAGAGGTTTATTGTACTATTATTATTGTTATTATTGCTATTACTATTAGCATATTATCATCATTATTATCATTATCATCTTTATTTATATATTATTATTATTATTATTATTTTATATATTTTCTTTTTCTTTCATCATATTCATTATTATCACTGATATTTGAGATCTTTGATCTTATGCTTTCCGATTGAGTTTCATTTCTAGCCTACCCCAATTTATTTGGGATTAAAGGCTTTGTTGTTGTTGTTGTAATGAAATAATTATGAAAAAAATGTCAAAATATAAAGTTTCATAGAGGAAAAATTTCTTCATCAACTTGATTATCTATTACTTTGAGCTTTATTTTGTTGTTATTTTTTAATATATAAAATATTATTATTTAAATAGTTTTTTTATTAGATAAGAATATATATTAAATTATTAATATTTTATTTAGTGTCCGATTAGTTAATGAATTTGAATTCGATAAGCTATTACAATCTGATAATTTCTCGCCTAATCAAAATCCTACATCCGCCTCTCTGTTCCTGAACTCAGTTTGCTACAATTCTAACTGGCTTACGACTTAATGCAACAATTGTGGTTGAAGAGTGAGTGGGATTGTGGGAGCCGTTGTCAACGTTTTTCCAAAGAAAAAAGAAAAAAAAAACGCTAAGTTGAGGAAAAAATTATATTTAATGAAATATCTTTTGGTTTAGATATTTGATATTCATTATTTGATTTATTTAACTATGAAATTATATAAACAATTAATAATATATTATGTGCGAGCTAACAAGAAAACCTCCAACCTGTTAAACTCAAACTCGAATGATAGATATTTTATATATGAGAAAGGATCGGTTGACAATGGGTTATTTTGACAACCTTGACAATGGATTTCTAAATAAATACAAAAAAATCTTAAAAATGAAAAAAATTTATAGATGTGTTTTTATACCTATGGATTGAGGGTCATTCAAATTTCATGCAATTTCATTATTGTTTGCTTGTCCATCAAAGACTATCAAATTTTTATGTAATTTACAATAGTTCCAATTTAACGTAATTTGATGGACTACAAAACAATAATGAAATTTAAATGACCATCAATCTAAAAGTAGAAAAATACATGTATAAACTTTTTTTCATTTTTAAGATATTTTTTATATTTATTTAGAGGTCTATTGTCAAAGTTATCAAAATAACCCATTGTCAATGAATCCTCACTCTTTATATATATATATATATAGCTAATACTTAACCCTAAATAATAATAAGTTTGGTTTCAAGCGCATAACATTTGAATTATAAAGTAGTAAAAAGATGTCGACAAGAATAAGGTTGAGTATTAATTCTAATTTATTTAATTCGATAAGTAATCAAAATTTTAGGTGGAGACTAAAATTATATTTAACTAAATTCTAATTGATCAAATATGAAAAATTAAAGTTCCTAAGTTTGGACTATCTTAACTTTCATCTTTAAAACCCTTCGTCTTGATTCTCAAGGGATATGTATGTATATTTATAATGCATGTTGGTTGAATTGGATAAAATTAGAAATATGATTTTATTCAGTTAGAAAGTCTTGAAAGAACATACGATAACTCGTGGGAGATCATACTCCCAGGTCCCAACTGCCTCCTGAAACAGGGGGAGTGAAATGTGGGGAACACGAGGAGGAAATTCTTGGATAGCCTTAAATTACTCCCAAACAGCAACTAATCTTCGGTCTTAAAGATCTTGGAACTTGTGAATTAAATGTGTCATGTAGTTCAGAAACTGCTGTTCAACACACGATGTTGGCAGTTTTTTTTTTATATATTTCAAAATATAATAAAATTTTATCCAAGTCTCGCATGATTTTTTTCATATATATATTAGAAGGGACTCATGAATCTCTCAAGAAGAGACTAGATTTTTTTTTCATAGTTTTTCTTAGCTCTATATGTGTTTGTGATGAGGGATGGATGAAGGGATCAAATTTTTATCTGGATCCTTTCTAATTTATGATACAAAACATCCTTATTAGATTTTAAGAAGAAAAAAAATTTATAAATATAAAAAAACTGCAATGTTGGTAAGAAATAGTACCATGGTTTTAAAGGGCCTCACAAAATTAAATAACACAAAATATCGACTCCAACAAACTAAAATGTTGATTGTAAAATTGAAGTCTCGCAGAAAGTACTCAACAAGAAATTCGATATTGAAAACTTAAAGAAAGGATATTTATGTTTCTTCAAAATTTATTTATTTATGTATATTGGAGGTAAAATCTAGATCATTAAGGTAGAAAATTCGATTGAGGGTTCATTTAATACAACAACAACAACAACAAAGTCTTTAATCTCAAATAAATTGGGTAGGCTAGAAATGAAACTCAATCGGAAAGTATAAGATCAAAGATCTCAAATATCAATGATAATAATGAATATGATGAAAGAAAAAGAAAATGAATAAATAAATAAATAAATAATATAATAATAATATATAAATAAAGATGATAATGATAATGATGATGATAATATGCTAATAGTAATAGTAATAATAATAATAATAATACAATCAACTTCTATTATAAAACCTATTCTAAATCCTAAAATTCTATTTTAAAACTTAATTCTAAATTCTAAATCCTAAAATACTATTTCTAAATTCTAAATTATAAAATCCTAAAAATCAAAGAACATTAAGTCTATAACTCTACTATTAGACTCTAACTCCTAAATCATGATTCAAATACATGAATCGTCATCTTCCAAGCACTCCTATCCAAAGCAACCTCTTTGGATATATTTCATTCCTTGAAATCTCTTTTTATTCCTTCCTCCAATGTCAGTTCTGGTCGACCTCTTCCTTTTCTTATATTTTCATGATGACTTAGAATACCGTTGCGTACTTGTGCTTCAGGAGGCCTTCGTTGGATATGACAAAACCACGCAAACGGTGTTGGACTACCTTCTCTTGAATTGGTGCTACCCAAGTTTGTCACTAATATCATCATTTCTGATTCGATCTTTTCTTGTGTGGCCACATATCCAACGCAACATCCGCATTTCAGCTACACTCATCTTCTGGACGTATTGTCCTTTTATAGCCCAACATTCCGCGTCATATATCATCGCGGGTTTAATCACCATCCTGTAAAACTTGCCAATAATAATATGTTTGCTCTACAATTCATCATGATATTTACCTTTCTTTTTTGTCTTTATATAATATATCAAATAGTACGTACAATTGAACTATGATGAAATGCATTTTATCAATGGAAAAACATGAAAAATAAAAGAAACAGGAAATGACGAACACGGATACTTTTGATACTCAACCAGTTGCCAATTATTTTATACTATTCAAGATTTTATAAAAAAAAATATTGACAATATAGAGTGAGTGGGGATCACATGACAATTCTTTTTTATCATAATATTGCCAATGTCGTGTGGTTTGTATATTCAAAATCCATGAATTACTTTTGAAATTAGATTCCTATATTTATATTTTTCTTAAAATAAATATTTAAATTTAAGAGAATTCGATTCCTATATTTATTTTAAGAAAAAAAATATTAACATTTTGAATGGTAAAGTTAAATTTAGAATCCATCATTTTAGATTTGATCCATATTATCCATCCACCATGTCTTACAAAAAGAATAAGTTTTGATTTATATTTGATCTATAAATTGTATAATTGATCATAAATCGATAGTATTTGAAGTATTATTGAACAATATAAAAATTTACATAAATTTTAATTATTAGACCACATGTGTATTCAATAATACACCTACAAATTATCATTTTCCCCCTCAATCTTAAATTTGGTTATTAAAAACTACATCCAAGCTTGTTAATTGTCAACGAGTCCCTGAAATGTAAGGGGTCGACTATGTCAGACACAAGAACCAATCATAAAAATCTGTATCTAATTTAGACAGCGTAAACTAACTTGTCCAAACCCAACAACTCAGCCTTGGGCCCTAGCCCACATCTATGAGCAAGTAAGTGGATCTCAAAATCAAAATCACTTTAGTGCCAAGTATTTGAATCTCAAAATCACTTTAGTGAATCATTGTATAAGAAATTAATGAAAATTAAGAATTCTCAAAAAATGAGAAAGTACCAAGTCGTCGAGAATTCAGATTGAAAACTTCGTCAAAACTCTTATTTTCAAAATTCAAATCTTATGAGAGAATTAGGTTCTTCATAAAATACTAATATTTTTTATATATGATATTCTAAGATAATTATTGATGACAATTATCAAAATATAAGTTTACACTAATTTGGATAAGTTAGAGAGACTGATTTGATAGATAACAATTTTTTTATAAAATTTCTTAAAATGAAGTGAAAGAATGCAACAACTAAGTCGAATACTAGATGCAAATATATTAAAATTATGCTATGAGAATTTAATTAAATATCAATTGTCAAAAATAACAATTGATGTAAAATAATCTATCATAACTTTCAACAAGAAAAATAATTTTGTAAAAAATATGAAATATGAAGTACAAAAGATGCAAGTGTAGATTAAAGAAGACAAAATATGTTAACGAATTTGATTATAGAAATTTATATCTTCGGATCTTGTTTCACTATCGAAACGTCGTTTTATTATCTAAAAATATTTTACAATTAAAAGTTTTAACTTCTTCACAAAAACAAATGCAAGAACTAAAATAACCTAACAAAATAAAATATAACAATAAAAACTTAAGAAATGACAACTTGTAGCTATAGAAAAATTGAACCAAACTTCAAATATAAGAGTTGAACAATACTAGAAATTATAAGAATATACTATATTTGACTAATTTAAGATCTTAGTTTATTATATTTACAAGAAAAAGATGTAAGTGCTCATTGATAGCTTTAGATTGAGTACTCATATTGCTTAGAATTATTAAAGTTGATAATTTTGGGCAATCCTGAAATAATATCTTAAAAATAAATATGATGAATCGTTATGATTATAACAGAAAATGTTATAATATTTCTTGATTTTGAATCTTAAGTTATAATATTTTTTGATCTTGAATCTTAAGTTATAATATTTTCAAGAATCGTTATAATATTTTTTTATCTTGAATCTTAAGTTACCAAAAATACCCCAAATCAAAACCTTTTATAATGCTATAATGGCTAAAATATAAATAAGATAAATCGTTATAATGATAGCATAAAATGTTGAACATTTTATAAAATATTATACATGATTTCACTCTTTTGACCAATCGTGACAAATTCTACTGAACTTTAGAATCATTATAATAATTCAGTGAAGCATTCAACGTTACTAAAGAACTCTTTATAAATCATTATATAACGATATACTTGGTTAATTTTGTAATGTCTCTGTCTTTAGAAAACTTAGATAATTTTGTATACAAAGTTATGAAATATTACAACAATTGAGTAACCATTATAGCAATTTAATACGATAGAGAGCATTTTTCTTGCAATATTTATAAAAAAACATAAGATTTTAAATTAAACCTTTACATAATTGTGATCTTCTTCAATAGTTTTGAGCATCTACATCTTGATTTCTTAAAGCATCAATATGATCCTTCAAAAATATCTTAAAAAAAATTGTTAAATTCAATTATGTTTTGTAAATAATTAATATTTTAAGATACTTCAATGTGATATTATTTATCAATAACCACACATTTTATAAGTCTAAATAATTTTGAGTTTGGTATCAAATTTGGTAAAATATAAGAAAAATGCAATTGCTGAAAAATAAAAGAGAAGCAAAATGCTAATGAAATTTGGTTATAAAACCAATCAATCATGGTGTGCACCCATACTTCCACATCCATATCTCTTAACCAACCACCTTCAAATTCACATGAGAAAGTAATTAAGGTTGAACCTCCAACATCAGACGGGTCAAATCGAGTTCAGGTTCGAATCGGGTCAGTTTGACCTTCCAGAAAAAATCAAGTCGGGCGGAGTTAGGTCAATATACATGTGTTTTTCCACATCTTTCACAAATTTCAATTGAATTAAAGGTCAAATTTCGATCAGATCAAGTCAGATTTAACATTTTTTTAAAATCAAGTCGGGTTAGTTTCAAATCCGAACAATCAGACTGATTTCTCAGATCAGATCGGGTCGAATTATGCCTCCTCCATCTTCTATACAATTTTACTCATCTCTACCTCTAACACACAGGCATGTCTGCATTAATGCATAATTGCTCACTCATCATCTTCCCCTTTTTCATCACCACCAGCTGCCTTTCTAGCAGCAGCTTTCATGTTCTCTCTTTACTCTGCCTGGAGGGCCATGGCCAAAGGGGCTTGTCAGAGAGAACTTGCTTCTGGGAATCAGTGGGCCATGAATGACGGGATGTTCGCCAACTGCTTTCTAACCCTGTTACCAGCATTTAGTAAACTAAATATCAGACTCAACTAATGTGTTTCATGATATACCAAGAAAAAACTTCATTAAAATACTGTTTCAAAACGGCACTCAGGAATAATAGATGCAGTCACTGATTTTGCAACCTCAGACATACATTAGCAAATATAAAACATCATTGTGCCTTTAAATTTCATAAAAATTAGCAAAAACATAAATAAACAAACAGGGCAATTTGAAAAAGATCAAACCAAAAGCAAAAAGGCGATAGAAAACTGCCTGAAACATTACCATCAAATTGGTCACACAGCTGTAGCGACAAGTATAGTAGAAACAGCAAAAACATTACTGGGGCACTAAGAATGAAAAGGACTTTCTAATAAAATCACAGGGTTCACACCCTCCAACATACATGAACATTAAATTATTTTCTCAAAGTAGCCCCAAGAAAATTAAAATATATGTACAGCTTGTAAATACTTATGGTTTCAAGTGATGTAAGATAGCGTCAGAGAATTATTAAAAAATACATCACAAATTATATATCAGATTACCTTTGTGAGTATTGAGCTTTCTCAACACATGACTCACAATAATGCAATTCAATAATAAATTGAGATGAAGTCTACAGAGCTAATATAATTGGGTTTCATTTCTAACCTACCCAAATTTATTTGGAATTGAAGGCTTTGTTGTTGTTCCATACACACTGAGAAATACCACAGGTGCTGACATTAGAAGTCCTTGAAATCGACAAGGAAATCTTTTTCTTGTTGGGAAAACATTACCGTAACAAAAATTGAATCACAAATGTCATCCTTCTCTCAGCAAATTGCATTTAAAAATTATTCAGACATGTATAAAAACAAGAACCCGAAAAAAAAACGTGGGCATCAGATTGTAGTTTATGCATCAGTAAGACACAACAAATGTGCTTCAGATGACCATCGTGAGTAAATAAGAAGTCTATTCATCATCTTGCCCACTAAGAATGCTCAATTAGAAAAATCACAGTTGTTGTTAATATTCTAATGTACTGGAATCATACAAAAAACGAGCAAACAACCATTTGCAGCGTCATATCATTGTAGAAAAACTCTGACAAGTTTAGACAACCATAATGACACTTACATTAACAACATACATCACCCACACAAGAGGGAACAAAAGCAAGAAAGAATAAGTACCTTATGTGGCGCTGTCTGATGAGAACCCTGGCATGGTGGATTGACTTTGCCATCCCTCTTTTAAAGACGATGGTTTGAAGCCTCCTTGCGAGGAAGTTCTCCACAGTAAGCGCAAGCACATAATCGAGACGCTCCTTCTCGTACGGAAGGCGCGGCTTCTTAAAGATTTTCCCATCTGGAATTTAGAAAAGGGACCATTACTTATTTTGCAGGAAGATCCGAGCGACGGTAAGGGATAGGATAGAATGCTTACAGTTGCGATAGAAACTGACGTGCACCATGGCTCGAGAAGGTGATAGTCAATGGCGCTTCTTTCCCTCTCTCCATCTCGGACGACGTTTACGGCGGGAAGGGGTGTGGAGGAGGAGCGCTGAAAGGTTTTATATATTGCGATGTCTAAACCCTAAACCTAAAGTGAACGCAGTATGTTACGGGCTGGGCTGAAGTTGGACTGCGCCTATTGGGCCGGAGAAACTTTGGGAAAGCCCAGTCTATTTTTATTAGGTATGGTTACGATTCTACCTAGTTCAGTCCGTTGAAAGTCGTCGATTGCTTTTTTTTAAGCTTTTCAAGTTCACGGAAGTTAGAGAGGAAAAGAAAATTCGACAAGAGCATTTTACCGAACATCACTCATGTTATTATATCTTTTTTCTCTCTGCTACATACGATATATACATGTTGTGGCTCTAATGGCACTGTAACGGTATTATTGTTATAATAACGGTAACTTCCCAATATTTGGCCTAAGATAGAAGTGATTAATCTAATTAATCTCTTAGCTCACCATATGGGCCTATGATTAAATTGCTACAAGTTATGAGGCTCAAATATTTTAAATAATAATTTATTTAACACTCTCTCTCAAATTAGGGGTGAGAAAATATTTATCATCCCTAACTTAAAAAAACTTTTCTTGAAATTTCCTTACATGCAATCCTTTTGCAGCGTCTATTTGGCAAATTAGACTATTTATCCTTTTTACAAGCTCCTTTGTCCTCTTTGTAGCTTTTATGTTGGAAAGAAAATATTGATCAACCCTAAAATTGGTGAACGCATCCTCAAATTGGTCCTCGCTTCTTATGAATGGTATTTTAATCTCTTTGGTTTGAATGTTTTTCCGTATGAAGTGACAATTCACTTCAATGTGTTTGGTTCTCTCATAGAATATAAGATTTGAAACTATGTATTTTGCGGCTTGATTGTTGCAATACATCTTCATTGAAGTTTCACTTTTGATTCCAAGATCTTCTAGGAGTTGTTTGACCCAAGTAAGCTCACTATCGATTGACGTCATGGCTCAATATTCCGCTTCAACACTTGATTAAGCCACGTCATTTTATTTTTTATTTCTCCATATGACTAAATTTTCGCTTATAAATGTGCAAAAATTGATTGTTGATTTTCTATCAAAGCTATCTACCCAATCTGCATCGGAATAGCCACACATATCATTAGAATTATTATTTATCATTAATTTCTCTTTTGTCGGGTGTTCCTTTCAAGTATCTTAAAATTCTATTAATAGCTCCTAGATGTGATGTTCTTGCTGCATGCATGAATTTACTAATTTGACTAACGGAATATGATATATCGGGTCTAGTCACCATCAGATAAATTAGTTTTTCCACAAGTTTTTAAATTGATTTATATCGCTCAAGATATCACCATCTTCACTATTCAATTTACATTTGTAATCAATTAATGTGGATACCGATTTACACCCTAACTTTCTGATTTTTTTTCAATAAATCCAAGGTATATTTTCATTGAAGATAAATAAACCCTTTTTTGAAACCGCAACTTTAATTCCCAAAAAATACATCAAGTAACCCAAATCTTTAATATTAAATTTTTTCCTCAATTGGTGTTTTATTAATCTAATTTTTTGTTTACTATTTTTATAATGATTACCATCAACATATACTAACACAATGATCACATAGTTTCCATCATTTTTTGTAAACATAGAGTGATTGGCATTACTAACCTTGAAGTTGCACAAGATTAAATAACTAGAGAATTTACCATACCACGTCATCGGGGATTGCTTGAGTCCATATATTGCTTTCTTTAACCTAGACACTAAATTAGAATTTCTTTCTAATTCATGAACGGTGGTAGGTTCATATATACATTTTTCTCAAGTGTTTCTTGAAAAAAATATATTTTTTACATCCATTTGGTATAAATTTCATCCACGGTTTACTGTAATTGAAAAAAGAATTCTTATGATATTCATTTTGGCTACATACGCAAAGATCTGATAATAGTCTATACCATATGTTTGTGTATACTCCTTGATCACTAACCATGTTTTGTACTGTTCTATGGTACCATCACTATTATATTTAATTTTATATATCCATTTGCATCCTACGGGTTTTTTATTCTTGGATAATTCTATGATTTCTCAAGTTTTATTATTCTCTAAAGCTTTCAACTCTTCTTTCATAGCCTTGAACCAATATGAATTGGTTATTACTTCTTGGAAATTCTAAGGTTCTTGTTCCTTTAAGATAGATGCTAAGTATATTTTATGTTGACTTGAGGTATTTTCGTAGAAAATAAAATTCTCAATAGGATATGTTACTGAGTAGGTGACATAGTCCCTAAGCCTTGTAGATGGCATTAGTGTTCTTGTTGATCTCCTCACCTCCATTGGGTCATTTCCTTCGCTTTGGTCATGCTCATCGTTTTCAAGAGTATCTTCTTCTAGGTCTTTAATATTTCCTACATTTCTTATAATTTCTAGGTTCGGAGGTTGGGGTAGCATCATACTGTCATGATCAATGGTATAAAAATCTTAATTTATTTCATGCTTTAAAAATATTTCCAAAGAAACTAACATCCCTTGAGATAAAAATCCTTTTTTCAATGGGACCATAGCATTTATACTTTTGTAAATGAAGAATATCCTACAAAAATAGTTTTGGTTGAAATAAAATCTAATTTACTTTATCTTTTAATTTTAACAAATGCTATACAACCAAAAACTCTCAAATGATCTATATTAATTTTTCGTTGAATCTATACTCTAGAATATTTCTAGTGGGTTTCCATTATCCAGTTTGATGCTTTGTAGTCTATTAATTATGTATGTAGCACTTAAAATAGCATCAGACCAATAAAATTTGGGAACGTTGTTTTAAAATAAAAGCAATCGAGTGACTTCTAACAAATGTCTATTTTTTCTTTTCGCTATACCATTTTGTTCGGGAGTATTGATACAAGTAGTTTGATTTATTATTGCCTTTTGTTTGAACAAATGATTGAATTTATTATTTTTAAATTTTGTTCCATTATCTGATCTAAATATTTTAATTTTTACATTGAATTGATTTTCAAATCGATTAAGAAATTCTTAAAAATAATCATATACATCATCCTTGGTTTTAAGTAAAAATAGTCATGCGGCGTGTGACAAATTGTCTATAAAGGTAATAAAATATTTAAAATCATTATAAGAAAAAATTAGAGTCGATCCCCACACATCAGAATGAATTAACTCAAAAGATGCATCACTTTGTTTATAGATAATGAAAATGAAGGTCTAGTTAATTTAGCCAGCTTACAAATATCACAATCCTTATATTTCTCAAAATTACATTAAAAAAGGCTATTTAAAACTCTATAAGAAAGATGCCCTAATATCTTTTGCCAAAACTCAAAATCATTTGTCTTCATCGATGCATAAGTTAAACTTTTGTGATTTTAAAATATATAGTTCATTTTGTAGACACTCTTCACTAATTTTCTTTCTGGTTGTCCGGTCCTAAAATATTATATTTTTTAGGAAAATATAATATTATAATCAAACTCTTGTGTTAATTTTTTAATTAAAATTAAATTTATAGAAAATAATTTTATATATAGAATATTCTTTATTTCTTTTGAAAAAATGTTATAACTTCCTAGACCATCAATTTTGACTTTTGTACCATCGACAACTAATACATATTTGGTATTTTTGGTGAGATCAATTTTGAACAACAATTCTTAATTACAAAATATATGATTGATTGCACCATTATCAAGAATAATTTGGTCACTCAAGTTAAAATTTATAGTGTAAGAGCAATACTGCAACTATTTTGTTGATTAGTGTACCACGTAGCAAATTGAGCGAACATTTGCCCCATTGGATCCTTTCCAGGTCCATTAGATCCATTTGTCACTTTTTTATGTGCTTGACCCGCCTTAAATATGTGCTGCTGGGTCACTCCTTTTTCTGCCTCATAGTCATAGTTACGCTGGGCATTCAAACTTTTCTTCTCGTCTCTTCTTCCATCGGAGAATCTGTTTCTCTTTTTCCCTCCCTTTCGCTCACCTTCTCCCTTATCGACCCAGTAGGCTGGTCGGAGGTGCGGATGAAGAAACTAGCAATTTTTCTCTGTGTGGCTCGATTTACTACAGTGTATACATGTTTCTTCCTCTACCACCTTCTCCTTCGATTTAGGGTTATGAAACTGTTGAAATTATTTGAACGGGGTTTTCGAATTCTTGGCTGTGAGGGCTTGTAATTCATGGTTTTCGTTATTCTTGGCTTGAGAATCAGCCATACCCCGCCTTCTAGCCTCCTCTCTTTGGATCATGGCCACCACATTCTTGAAGGGAGGAAGATCAGATATGTGATCTGATGCTCTCATAGCTTGAGTCAAGGCCAGAGAGGTACAAATAGATCTCGCCTCTCTCGGCCCGCTTCTGAATCTCTTTTGGGTCTGTTATCGGTAGGAGATATAGTTTGAGTTCTTTGAGTTTTCTTCTAAGCTCTGCCAGGTACTCACCATTTGATCAATTATCTTGCTTAATTTGTTGCAACTCCTGTTTGAGATTGTAAATATGGGAGAAGTTTTAGTATTGATCGTATGTCTCTTAGAGGTACTCCAATACCTCTTTTGCTGAGTCTTGATATGTGTAAATTTCTAATATATGTGGCTCCATATAGGCCATCAGCCATGAGACCACCTCTTGGTCTTGCATTTTCTAGTCATCCTAGGTCTTTAGCTCTTCTACAGTTGGTACGAGAGACAGTGGTGGTTTTTTGTTGTGCCAATTGCAAACTCCAATTTGCCTCTTCCCTTTAAAGAGATTCTTACAGCTCTAACCCAGGCTAGGTAATTTAAATCATTGAGCATAATGTTTGTGAGCTTTGTAGAAATTTCTAGTTATGGAGTCATTTTTGGTTTTTTCAGATTTCTTAAACTGATAAGAACATATCAGTTGCGCTTTTTCTGGTATGTTTTTTTTTTTTGGTATTCTGATTTCTAGTATTTGGATTTTGATGCTGGTAAGATCAGGTAAGTTGTGCTTTTTTTGGTATTCAGATTTTCTGGTATCTGGATTTTATTGCTAGTAATTGAATATTGAACTGATAAGAACAAATATCATATTTTATAAGAGCAGAGCAGCTTATAGTTTTTCTGGTTATGATGTGAGATGCTGGTATCAGCTGATTTTTTTAGCTTAGGCAGTTATCTAGTATAATTGTAGCTATGGTTGTTGGGTATATGGTGAGAGGTATTAAACCCGCTCTGATACCTTGTGTAATTTATGAAACAAGAGACATTGAGAGAGGAGATATAACTTTGGTTATGATTATATGTTATTATATCTTTTTCCGCTCTGGCTACATCCGATATATATATTGTGGCTTTATCGGTACTGTAATAGTATTATTGTTACAATAACGATAACTTTTTAATATTGGGCCTAAGATAGAAGTGATTAATCTAATTGTTCTCTTAGCTCATCATATGGGTCTATGATTAAATTGCTACAAGATATGAGGCTCAAATATCTCAAATTATATTTTATTTAACACGTGTCTTGAAATTAAAATGATCTCAGGCTTGGGGCCTCACCGGTTCCTTAGAAGACAGCTTAGAATAGTTCAAGATTAACCATAATAAACATTAAACAATTGACACTACAAATGAAAACATTTGCACCACACCACTAAGTAATACACTATCTACGACTTCTCTGAAGATAGAAAATGTTCGTTCTCTTGGCAGCACGCACAAAAAAATTGTTGTGCCCTTGCATTTCTACCACTTATTAAGCAACCCATGTACGTGTGTTTGGAAGGTGAAATGATTAGTGTAAAATTAGCACTGTTTGGCTAGTAGTTGAGAATAGTATAAAAATTAGTGATATTTCGAAAAATATGAGAAGAGTGTTAATTTTTACTATTATGAGTTAGTAAATATTGTTTGGATAGTAACTTGAAAATAATGAAGAGAATAATTAAAATAATTAATTATTTTTTAGTATTTTATTTAATAATAATATTTATTTAATACTATTCCATACTAATATAAAAAAAATATTTTTTTATTATTTTCATTATTTTCATGGACACTAATCCGCTAACTCAACGTTTTTTATGAATTAGCGGATTAACACTATTATGCTGTTATTCTCAATTTTATTTTTTATGTTTGAATGGTTGTCAACCCCGAAAATAAAATTGCTATTCCGAAAACAGTGTTATTCTACGTCATCCAAACACGATATGTTAACACAACCTGGTAGCTGGTAGCTTCCCTCTGATAACCAAAAGTTAAACTGACGAAAATTACAGAAGGAGCTGATAACAGGCCGAAAAGAGAAAACAAAAAGGAAACAAAAACACAGAAGCATATAGCTACTAACCCTAACCAAATCGCCTTGTATTCACATTCCATATTTTCCCCACTTACACGGACAAATAACTGACTCTATATCATAGGAACTGCCTCTTACATAGAAACATTTTGACACATGTCAAGCTCTATCTATACCATCCTCAACACCAGTGCTATACTGTTCTTCCTGTTCAGGTCTAACCCGACCCATGAGCAACTGACCTGTCCATGGACTCCGAAGACCAGAATACACTGCATTAGATCTACTGGCAGGCACCGGAGGCACAACCGGACAAGAAGCTGGAGGTGATGGTTCTCTCTCCTGTCTTGCAGCTGTCCCTGGAAAGAGCTGGAGTTCTCTGGGTGGGGATGGTGTGTGGTATACCTGATCGATGACAGGGGGAGGAGCTGGTGTTTGATGTGGCAATGGAACAATGGGCACTGACCTTACAGGTACAGGACCAGGGGCTGACATGCTTACAGCCATACCAGGGTTGTGTGGCCAGTGATGTGGATCAAAAGCACCAATGTGCATGGATCGTGATCTGAGCTCATTTTGTAACTCTATGATTTCAGACTGGAGGACACCTTTTTCATCTCTTAGCTCATTGTTCTCTTGGGTCACCTATGCAAGAAACAAACTCATTTAACATTCTACTTTTTTTTCTCTTTCAAGCTGTCTTTGCTTTGGAAAAAAAGATTGTATAGCAGCATGATTTGAGACAAATATTAAATTCTTTTGTAATTAAGGCACTTCATTACAAAATCAGGTGCTAAAATTTGGTCAAAGTTTTGGATATTCTTTTTGTAGTGTGCGGGAATGACAAAAAATGAACCAAGATAAAATCAATATTTTTTTTTGCAATTGAAAAGTATACTCATTATTTTTTTTTTACATAATGAGATTCTTTTACTAAAGCAGCATTTTCCTTTCTCAATGCATCTACTTGTGATAATAGCTCCCGCAATATTCTAGTAGTATCACCCAGTATAGTTGCCTTCCCGTTGTTTTGTTTATCAGTCTCTGAAAAAAATTGAGAAAAGATTAACAAGTGCACACTTGAACAAATTTTGTTAAGGCATTTGGTGGGAAGAAGGGTCATAACTAGTTACTACAAAAATAAAATTTTCTGGCTTTCCTTTTTCATTATCTTCTAATTTTTCCTAGGAATCAGGCATATGCCTACCGGGCAGCATGCAGCGGTTGTTCGTGGTTTGCGGATACCAGTCAGGTCCAGTACTGCTATTTACTGGCAACCAGGACTGCTTAACCAAACCAACTGAGATTCATAACATACCGAGCATATTATGCAAGTCAGTGAAAAGATCGTTTAACTGATCGCGTTTGAGTTTCTCTCTCTCTGCTTTATGGATCTTCTTTGGCACTTTTCCATGCCCTTTTCTTTTAGGTGAAGACCTGTAAAATCAGATAAAAGCAAAACTTTATTTACTCAAAAAAAAAGAGAAGATAAGAGCAAAGCTTCAATTGCCAAAAGTAAGAGGGGTGCTTCTGTAAAGCATGCCTAACTCGATATCTCCTTTATTTGATTCCATGCACTAATTGAATTACCACAAAAAATATCAGATTTAACCAGAAGAACTTAACAGATAAATTGCAGCGCATACAGTTTCTTTTTAAACACACTGAAACTAATTAAATTGTAGAACATTGATGTTTGAGAACAAACCCTTCAGAGGATTTGTCAGCAATCACTTCACAACTAGTGTCTGTCGGAGATGAATCGCCTGTCGCCATCCCCAAGACTTCAATTTCCCTAAATCAAACCAATCCAACTTCAACAATCAACGCAAACTTCACTACGTGAAATGATTCAGAACAAGACTATAAAATTGAAATTACAACTCAACGATTGTCAGATCTGAGCACCTTGAGCTAGATCGCTGAATTGCTCGGTAGAATAACGAATTGGGGAAAGAGGGAAAGAGAGAGAGAAAATATTAGATTAGGGTTTTGAGCCTGAAGTTATTTGTTAATAAAATGGATTTGTTGAGCAAGTCGTACTCATTGCTTCGTTGGTCGTCTTTGTTTTTCCCGGAATCGAGAGAGGCTTGGAGGAAACACAAACAATTGACAACTAGATAACTTTGCGGTACCTAAAAGACCCCCAAAAAGTTCTATACAACATATTTTATAGTCATGATAATATTGCAAGAAAGACATGAGATTAAAAATTAGTTCAGTTTTGAAGATTATTTGAAATTCATAGTTTACTTCCGAAGACAGAAAATGAAAGAAAATTGCTTGATTGTAAATTTTATTATACCCTAATTAAATTCAGATAAAGTGAATTGTAATTGTCAAATACATTATTATAAGACTACTCATGGAGTGTATATAAAACACCACAATATCTAACTTCATAAATAAAAAAAATTCTTTGACATTTGCATAATTACGTCATTTAATTAATTGAAAATAAATTATAAGATGACGTGATATTTTTGTAGAATGCTTCCGATCGGTTGGTGCAATGGTGTTCTATTTTCGGGTACGCGTAGCGAAGAATAGAAGAGTGATGGAAAGGGCAGGGCTCCAGCGTGTGGAGATTGCACATTAGCACGCTCCAGCAGAGAGCATGGGAGATCGTGGGACCAGACGAAAGAGGGGAAAGAGCGTGGAGATAGCACGCCCCAGCGTGTGGCCACCACCTACCCCTGCTTAGCCACCGCTCCTCTTGGCTCGTGTCTCTACGTGCTATTTCTACTTTCCCGTTCCTTCGTGATTTACTGATTTTATTCACCCGAACCTGGTGCAACGCCGGTCTACAGACTCTCTACCATATATTGCTTTTCCCTTTTTGCAAAAGTGGAATGTAACAATAATATAAGCCGGTAGTTATGTATGTAGTGATGCTTTTTGCTTCTTTGATATAAATTAGGAAGAGTTTAGACTTTACATTTTAAGTTGAAATATTTTGATTATTAAACTATTTTTCTTTACATTCTCATTAATATTTTTTTAAATTTTTCTCACTTAATAGAAAAAAATATATTATCATTTTAATTACGTTGAACTTAATTTTGCGACACAGTTATCAAGCCAGTTTCTTTTATTTATCTATATGTGCATACAATTGCTTGAAATAAAAAAAACGTAGCTTTAATTTAGTGGTTGCAAACTTCTATCACTTTTTAGTCAATATTATTTTATGTTTATATTAAGAAAAATAAACTAAAACAGTAAATTAATCGAGATATTAAATGGAATGCATTCTCAGATCATTGCAATGGAAAATCAACCTGAAAATGTTGTGCACCGGGCACATGGAGATGGAGATGTGAGATATCAGAAGCTTGATCCGGTGCCGAGGCGTGGCTCATTATCCAATACCTCTCACTCCATGCACGGTTGCAGGTATGAATATCGTATTTGATACAATATGAGTGCGGATGCAGCGATATGAATTTTTAAAAAACTAAAATATGTATGTGGCTATATATATAATAAATTATTATATAAAAATAACAAATAATAACAAATAAAATTAAAAGTCAAACAACTATTTGATACATAATGTATACAACAACAACAACAAAACAACAACAAAAACAAAGCCTTTAATCCCAAATAAATTGGGGTAGGCTAGAAATAAAACCCAATCGGAAAGCCTAAGATCAAATATCTCAAATATCAATGATAATAATGAATATGATGAAAGAAAAAGAAAATTAATAAAAAAAAATAATAATAATAATAATAATAATAATAATAATAATAATAATAATAATAATGACGACAATATGATAATAATAATGATGATAATGATGATGATAATATGCTAATAATAATAGCAATAATAACAACAATAATAGTAATAGTACAATAAACCTCTATTATAAAATCTATTTTTAAATCCTAAAATTCTATTTTAAAACCTAATTCTAAATTCTAAAATCCTTTTTTTCTAAATCTCTATTTCTAAAACCTATTTCTAAATTATAAATCCTAAAATTCTAAAAATCTAAGAACCTGAAGTCTATAACTCTACTACTAGACTTTAACTCCTAAATCATGATTCAAGTACATGAATCGTCATCTTTCAAGCACTTCTATCCAAAGCAAGCTCTTTGGATATATTTTATTCCTTCAAATCTCTTTTAATTGCTTTCTCCCATGTCAGTCTCGGTCGATCTCTTTTTCTTATTGTATTTTCAGGATGACTTAGAATATCGCTGTGTACCGGTGCTTCAGGAGGTCTTCGTTAGATATGACCAAACCATCGCAAATGATGTTGTACTAGCTTCTCTTGAATTGGTACTATCCAAGTTTGTCTCTAATATCATCATTTCTGATTCGATCTTTACTTATGTGATCACATATCCAACGCAACATCCGCATTTCAGCTACACTCATCTTCTGGATGTGTTGTCCTTTTGTAGCCCAACATTCTACGTCATACATCATCGCGGGTCTAATCGTCGTCATATAGAACTTGCCTTTTAGTTTGTTCGGGACCTTCTTGTCATAAAGAACATCAGATGCTTGTCTCCATTTTACCAATCCAACTCTTATTCTATGACTAACATTTTCATCGATCTCTCCGTCACTCTGAGTTTTCCTCGCTGAACTGACACCTCATATATTCAGTTTTGGTCCTACTAGATCTAAACCTTTCGATTCTAAAGTTTATCTCCATAACTCTAGTTTCGATTGACTCCAATTCTACTCTCGTCAATCAGCACCATATCATCAGCAAAGAGCATACACCAAGAAATATCTCTTTGTATGTCCTTTGTTATCTCATTCATTACTAAAGTGAAAAAAATATATGAACTCAATACTGATCCTTGATGTAATTATATCTTAATAAAAATGCATCGAACTCGCGGTGACATTTGATACATAATGTATAAAACCGAAAAAACATTGCAGCAAAAAACTCACGTTAGCATATTGGTAAGTGCTGGAGCAACAGTGTTCGATACCCCTCACCAGCGTTTTTTGGAAATTTCCCAAAGGATAGAGTGCGAACTATCCGTGCTGCTATATGTGTGGTAGGCTCTATCCTAAGCGAATTACAAAATTAATTGTGGCTTAATCATGTGGTCATATGTGTAGCTTCTTTCGTATAAAAAACGCATCCAAAATGTCATGTAAATATGGGGCTGTGCTACGTGGAGTATCGGAATGTATCGGGGCATGTCATGTAAAGTATCAGAACATATCAGATGTATAACTAAATTCACTAGTTAAATAAAATAAAATAATAATCGATATATCATGTAACGTATCCGATACGCACTCATATCGTATCAGAAATGAATTTGTATCGGTCCCGTATTCGATACTAGTCCGGTGGGATGAGAGGCGTATGCTAGTAGCACTGCTCTCACTGCTTATCGCACGTGATACATCACATTCCACATGATTTCTCGCTTTTACACCTGGATAGTTTTTCTCGAAAAAGGGAAAACAAATTCTGGACAGACCTTGATATTCTGATGCTGAGATATTATGGTTTCCTTTGTTCTTAATATTTTAACGCAAGTAATTCATGCAATTAGGACATGTAAAACTGAATAAGAAGGTAAAAAGGGGTAAAAATAATATTATGAGGTTCTCAGGTTCACCAACTTTCATTACATCCAAGTATGACTTTTCTTAAATTTAGAAAAAAAAAGAATTTAAAACTTGTTTAGAGTATTATGTTCCAGATCTGGAATTAAGGCGCAGCAAAATTTTAAGATAAGACAATTCAATATTCATAGTAATTTTGAGAAGTAAAATATATTTTGGTATTTTTTTGTTAGAAATATAACTTTTAGTGTTTTACAGTATACTTAGCAATATATATTTTTTATTGGGGCATATTAAGATAAGCCTTCAATGTAGGGTTGCAAACAGATAGTAAAATATCCGATTTTATCGTGATCCGATCCGAAAAATAACAAAAAATATCCGATCCGTATCCGTATCCGAAGAAATCCGTATTCGTATCTGTATCTGAAATTTTTTAACGGATATGGATACAGTTTGGCTATTACCTATCCGTAACCGTCCATTTAGCTATTATTTGTCAATATCTGACATTATCCGAAGATATCCGATCCGATATTATCCGATTTTATCCGAATACATATTCGAAAAAAATCTCATTATGTATTTTTAATTATATATTTTTTTACATACATTACAAATCTAACTAATTTTATATATAATTTGTGCTAATGTATCATGTTTTTTAATAATTCATTGATACATTTGAACTACTAATGTAATGATAATTAATATTTAACTTTTATAATTAATATTTAATTTTTATAATTAATAATTCTATCAAAAAATAATATACAATTATTTTTTAATGATATATATAATATTTTTACTTAATATCCGAAAATATCCGTATTTGTATATGTATCCGTCCGATATCCGATCCGTATCCGATATCCGTTGAATATCCGATCCGTATCCATATCCGAGACTATGCGCATCCGAATCTGTATCCGAAAAATTATAACATATTTGGATACGGTAAGAGCATTATCCGTCTCTTACCGTTTCCGATCCGTTTGCAACCCTACTTCAATGTCAGCAGTGAGTGAAATACAGAAAGAAAACAATGGATATAGGGTGGTGGCTAAACAAGAAAATATAAAGTTAATTATATAAAATATAAAAAAATGAGAACAATAGAACACACAGAGTTAACTAAATAAAAATGCAACAACGAAGAGTGTGTTAATTTAATAGTAAATTTAAGTCGCTTGGATTGACTTTTTATAGTGGACTGAACAATCAGCGGTGAAGGTTAGGGGTGTCAAACGGCTGAAACGGTGACGAAACAATGCCGTTTCATTAACCGTTTCGTTTAATAAACGAAACAGAAAACAGTTTCGTTAACCGTTTCGTTTAATAAACGAAACAGAAAATCATTTCGTTAACCGTTTCGTTTATCACGAAATGGAACGAAACATGAAATTTCATGTATTTTACACTGAAATACTTTTAACGAAATGAAAAATACCGTTTCGTTCTTTGCGCGAAATAGAAAACAGTTTCGTTAACCGTTTTGTTTAATAAATGAAACATAAATTCATTTCGTTAACCATTTTGTTACCACGAAACACGGTCGAAACGGAATTGTTGACAGCCCTAGTGAAGGTACTAGGTCGACCCATCAAGATTTCGACAACTCTGCTCTAAAAAGTTTCATAAATAATCTTATTTGGTATGATTTACTTTTAATGTTTTGATTCGAAACAGTCATAATAGCATAATTGTTTTTAGAGAAAATTATTTATATACCATTAAAACTATGCTGATATTTGCGCCTCAAAATTTAAAATACGTTATTTATCCTTTAAATATTATTTTTTAAAATTTCTTCAATAGTCACATTAAACATATTATCTACAAAACTGACATTTGTAACCCTTAGTAATAATTTTTAAAAACAGTTATTAATTAAGATTAATGTGTTGAAAAGAAATGAACGGAAGACTAGTTAATGGTTTTTAGATAATAACAGTTAAAAAAGATGTGTCAAAATTAATAAAAAAATATGAAGAAAATTAATAATGATTTTTTTTCTGAAAAAAAACTGTTATCGAAGGTCGGCAACCCTCATCTATGTCAGAAATTATTGACTTAATTGTCAGATATCTTCACCTTCAATAATATTTTTTATATAAGAAACACTACTGAATTAGATCAGTGAGCCTCACCTATGTTAAAAAAATAGGACAAAACCTTGTTGACTTTTATCAGAAACCTTCAGTAATGACTTCTTCATAAATATTGTTATTGAAGGTAAACCTTCAGTAATGACTTTTTCATAAACATTGTTATTGAAGGTAAACTCACAGTAACGATTTTTATGAAAAAACTGTTATTAAAGCTCAATATATCACATGTAAGAGCACCTTTATGCCTACCTTCAATAATGATTTTATGAAAAAAAAACTGTTACTAAATATCCCAACTAATAATAATTCAAAAAAATGACACTCACATATTATAAATTCTTATCACATTCACTGTTCATTCCGACTTCATCTATGTTCCCGAATGAACGGACCTCACAAAAATATGTCGCCTTCTATTATGCTTCATTTTCTCCCTTCTTACTTATTTTCGAAACTCGCATCTAAAAAATTATAAAAGCTGTTGAGAGATAAAGTCAGAAAAGAAGAATGAAATGTGAAAAAAAATATGAAGGTGCTACCGAAATTTGATTACTTCAATTTCAAACGGACTATAATATTTAATAGAAAACTCTAATCGAGACGTACTATGCAGCCATGAAAAACTCATCAACTATATAAATAGAAAAGTTTGACCGATGTTTTTAGTTATTAAGTGTCAAGGCATCATATGTTGTCCTTATTGGTATTAAAATAATCGAATAATATAAAATGCCTTAAAAAAATTTAAGTCTTCCATCTCTTAAATAATTCAATGGGTCTATTTTGTGAAAACATAGATATATCAATAAATGCGATTTTAGTTGTCCCAACATTGTGGCTCCTTGTATTAATTTTTAATTTGTTATTAAATTAATGGAATAATATTAGAATCCTGCAGTGTAATCTCCATCAAAAATCTCCATACCTCTCTTTCCTTTCTTGTCTGATACTTCTTTCCTATTTTTGTCACCTCCTTAATAAAAAGACGCCTCTTTATTATATAATCCTTTTTTAAAAAAAAATAATACCCTTCATTTTAATTTTCCAACGAATCATTAGCGCCTAACAGATCCTCCCATATCTTTCTCTTTCATAATTGTTTGCTTATAATTTTTAAGAGTAGTGTTAACAGTACCCCTGATTAAATCCCCTGCTGGAGTCCCCCAAGACTAACACGTGCAGAACGTGTATATTTGAGAGTAGCGACGGAAAAAAAGTCAAACTAATGGTCAAATTCATTCCATTACCGCTTTATTTTTACTGATTGGCGTATTTCATCCAATATTACTCTCTTGAACATATACATACTGCAAGTTATGTTTTTTTTTAAATATTTAATTTCAAAATATAATAATCGCTTTATTGATTAATCATTTCATGAATTCATTTCTAAATTACTAATGAATAAATTATTCAAATAAAAACACAAACTATATAAAGTCAAAATTAAAGTGTTTATATTAGAAATTAAAGTGATAATAGTACAATTACAAATATTATTATACATGATTCAAAATAAAATATTACATTCCAAATTATTTTACCATTATCAACTAAAGTGTTTATATTATAATTAAAAGTGATTATAAATTGAATTAATATTTTTATAATTGTACATACTTTACTAAATCCTAGACTAAAACAATAATCTATTACTTGTACATTCCGTACTAATTCTGTACCAGTACATTACTAAACCATCTAGTTAAATCTCAAACTTGTACCAGTACAATGAACACAGACTATATTATTACATTTCAAATTATTTTACCATTATCAACTGTTGGTGTTCATATTTTAATTCGAGTATTTTTGAAACATTCCCAAAACCTGAAAAATCAAGTGTTATATTTTAAAATCAGGTACTTATATTTTAATTCAAGTGTTTGTATATTATTTCAAGGTTCTTAAAAGCTGAGAAATCAAGTATTTATATTTCAAGATCATATATCGATAATTTTAATTTCAGGTATTTATATATTATTTTTTATTATTTATATTTCGATAGTAGATATTTATATATTGATTTCATATATTTATATTTTACTTTCAAGTGTTTATATTTTGATCCCGGTGTTTATATTTCGATAGCGATATTTATAACTTGATTTCATATGTTTATATTTTGCTTTCAAGTATTTATATTTTGATCCCGATGTTTATATTTTGATTTCAAAAATTTATATCTTGCTTTTAAGACTTTATATCTTGTATTTAGTTGTTTGTCCATCATGTTTTAGTTGCATTCTAATATACGGGTACAACAAGACAATGGTGTCGATCACACGAAATTTTCTAAACCAATTATTCTCATATATTTACTCTAAAAATTTCTCTTTTTTACATCTCATATTAGAAAGTAGAGAGATTTAATTTTTTACATCTCATATTAGAAAGTAGAGAGATTTAGTTCAGAAATTTTGAAGATAAATCTGTAAGATGACATATAGATGAAATATATTGATGTTTCAAGGTGTTTTTGTTTTGAAAAGTTATCATTTAGAAACCCGAGACACTAAAAGGAATTGAAAAAATGACATCTAAAGATAATAATAACCTGAAGATTAAACAAATCATCAATTCTTTCACCATCAAGCACACTTCTTTGCAAAGTCTTCTAGCACAATTATTTAAATTTTTTAATGTGTTATTTGAACCATCATGTGTACATTCAGCATCCACCAATACCTTACAAAAAATTTCAGTTGGTACCATTAAGTTTTAAAAAGTAAAAATAAGAAAGCACGTGGTCGATTTAAAGCAAGGTTCGGGAGAATGCATAAGCATAATTAAACTTCAACCAAATATTTATAGTTTACACAAGCTCGATTTCTCATTGCAATTTTGAATTCTCAAAAATCTAAGGCATATATAACTTAATATATGCTCAATTTTGAAACTATAAAAAGGACGAAAGGAAGTTTTCCTCCATTTTTAAATGATGAAGAGATATTAGTGAAGGCAGAAGAAATCACCATACACGTGAAGAAGCGCAAAAGAAGAACATGAGAAGACTTAGTTAATGTACTATTTTGTTGGTAAACATGTCTAATTTATCCCATTACAAACACGGATTATGAATCCACGATGTGTGTCTTGGACCTTCTTTATCCCTGAATTCATTTGATTTTTGAAATTAACTTTTGTTTTTTAAGTAATGAAAATAATTGGCTTCGTCTCTTTTCGTTGATGCTCTTTCTACCTTCTTATGGAGCATTTTTTAAGTCAAAATTTGAAAAAAAAATCTTAGGGATAAATAGTTGGGATTATTAAATTTAAATGATCATAATCTTTATTCTAAATGATTATTTCTTTAATTATAAATAATAACATCTATTTTTATAAATAGTATTGAAGTTTTGACTGAAATAGTTATAGTCAACTCTCGAGGATAGATTTTAGGGACAAATACTTGGAAACTATTATCGGCTCCCAAAATTAATTAGCCAACAGTTTGAGGGATGACTCTATATGAAGTTCCAACCTGGCTATACTCCATGCGGCGCAATTGAGACTCCATTTATATAGTAAGTCGACCTATTAGCGTGCATAAATATTGTCCTTATCGTAATTAAAATCATATTTGCATTAAAAAAATACAACATATATTATCTTACTGTCTTACAATTTACAGTTCTCACGCCAACAACAACAAAAAGTAACACATACATGCTCGTTAATTTAGACATCGTTACATTCATCAACTTCAATTGATCTAATATCTTTAGATATATTGCCAATCTAGCAAGATGACTGAATTGCATTTTTTTAATATAACCGTTATATCAGTACTTGATATTGCTTCGCAAGAATATGCTCTAAGATGAGTTTCATCATTAAAAATCATTATGATCTGTTTATTCGAAAATTGAAGCTCTGACAAAAAGAAGATACAAATAGTAGAACTCAATCGCGTGGTTAATAATATATATAAGATCTTTTCTCTAAATAATAGTGAGAAATAAGAACATGGAATAATTACGGTCAAAAGCAACTTTTATGTAACAATTGAAAATAAAAAATAAGTAGTTGAAAACTGCCATCAATATCTTGGAAGATGGGAGCAATGCGAATATTAATTATATGACTACTAGTTGGTTGTTATTCTCCCGTGACGCTCTTTAAAAATAATTAGCAACTAATGCTGTGTCGTCTTATTATTGCTTATTCTTTGTATAATAATGTTATTGTGGACTGGTCATTATACTATTTAAAAATTTTGACGGTGAACTTTGCCATCCCCCCCCCCCCCAAAAAAAAAAAAAAATAAAATTTGTTGTTCTATATAGGAAAAAGCTACCAAGCACGGCTAAAGTTACTATGGTTTATTATGGAGGAAGACTCGATGAAATGTATCTTATTGTTGTAGTTTAAAATATTTAATTTAGATTTTTCCTAATTAAACTGATTAGTTGCTAAATATTTAAAAATTTGACCATTGGTTTACATTCCACACGTATACAATTGGAGCCTAATGTGTTATAAGAATATAATTCTCTAAAAACAGTTGTTTAATAAGTTTAATAATAAAATGTCCACACCTATTAAATAATTCTCTAAAGCCTATATATCGAAAAAAGATCCGCACGTAAGAGCGGATATATTTACTAATATTTTTTTTTAAAAAAAAGAGAAGAATCTAATGTCTTCGGGCAAGTTGATATTAATGAAATTCATCGTAAATAAATATTTCTGAACTTTTAACAAAAAAAAACTAATTAGTTTAATGCCATTGTATGTCATACACTATAAAAAAATTACAAGAAATTATATTGTATTAATTTTAATTAAGATATATACATAATAACTAAAAATAACTCTGATATTAAATAATACTTGTACATAATAACTATAGGTCTAAAACAACGTATTAAATTAATCTAGTGTTTCCCTAATATATCCCCTTAAAGAGGAGGGGGGGGAGTGGAGACATGCCACATCGACAATTTTGTTTGTCTTTGATTTCGCATCAAGATTCGTATGCTTTTCTGATGTTCTTTGTTTATATATTTTAACAACTATATGATATATATATGTAACAGTTCTTAATATATTTTAAAGTGAATATAACGGTTGCTTGCACCATCGCAACAAATAAATATTGCACAAAAAGTATTATGATGAGATTATTTATGATCTTGATTTTATAATTTTTGTCTTGAATTACTGAATTTATTATAAATACATCTTTTATACTAAAAGTTATAGAGTCTACGGAATACTATTTTAAGCAGCACATTAATTAGCACTTTTGTTCTTATCCCATTCTCTCTCTGCGTTGATATTCTTTTTTTTTTATCCTCCTCTTGTCGAAAACCTACCTATCACTCTCTCTCTCATCTCGTTGGGCCTGCGTGATGAGCAGGGGCGGATCCAAGGTAGGCGCCCGAACACCCATTCGGTTCACTGAAAAATAAAGATCGTATGATAAATTTTTTTTTTCTGACCTGAATATTCTATTTATTTGAATCGGGCACCCCCTATCGATTTTTTCTGGCTTCCGCTCTTGATGATAGAGTTGAGGATTGACGAGCGACGGTGAAAAAGGAGACAACAGGATACTTCCTTGCCGGATTCCTTGGATCAGGCTACCGTTTGTGGTTATTCATCTGAATTACATGGTAATCTATTATCATCGCACCACCAAACAACACCATCCTCTGGCTCAATCTATTGTTCTCTCCCCTTTCTTTTACCTGGTTCGATCTCCTTCTCCGCCTCTGCAGATTTTTTTTAATATAATTATTATTAAAATAGTATTATTAATAATAAGACAGAGGATTTATTAATTTTAAATCTATGAATGGTATAGCACCACTGGCAGTGGCGCAGAGAAAACACACCATTGTTATTGGCGTCTTCCATAAAATACGCCATTGGGAGTGGCACATTTCTTAATTTAATTAATTAGATTAATTATAAATTAATTAGATTAATTACAAATTAATAATATATTAATTAGATTAATTACAAATTAATTGTAGATAAATTAGACTAATTACAAATTAATTATAGATTAATTATAGATAAATTATATTAATTACAAATTAATTGTATAGATTAATTAAAGACTAATTGTAAATTAATTACAAATTAATTATGTAGATTAATTATAGATTATTGCACATTTATAATTAGGTCCGTAATATAATTAGATTATTGCACATTATATTCAAGCAAAGGTAATTATATTTAAAAAAATTATAAATAAAATACATATATATGAGAAGCTTGTTATGAAATTAAAATTACAGAGAAATAGCAATGTAATTGGTACATCAATATATCATAAATTATTATTTTTCCCTACGTGCAAAAAAAATTAGGATTCTGTCTCCAAAATTATTTACTCTTTCACCCCTAGTTGAAACATTTCTAGATTGTCTTTGTTGCTCTTGGCGACATTCGATGCTTCTATTATTATCTCTTGGATCATAGCTAGTTGAGAATCTCACTGATTGCAAAGCATCTCGAGAAGTTTATGTTCTTCTATTGTTATCTCTTGGATCATAACTAGTTGAGAATCTCACTAATTATAAAACATCTCGAGAAGTTTCGGTTCTTCAGTTATTATCTCTTGGATCATAACTAATTGAGAATCTCACTGATTGCAAAAGCATCTAGAGAAATCTGGGTTCTTTTGTTTGTTGCGGGACTTGAAGGCCTGCTCATATGGTGTCCTAATTGCATTGTATCCATTGGAAGGGGGTTATGACTAATTTCATCTCTTCGAGAAGGTTCACCTTGAGAAGACTGTATGTTCCTCGATCTGTTATGACCCTATATCATTCTCTCTATCTCGTCCATTACCATTCGATGTCTAACCTTCGCACGTCGGCCAATTTTTATCAATTCTTTATTTGGTATTATAGTTCCTTCAAGGTATGGTGGCCAAACTTATTGATCTCCATAATAATGAAATTGATCGGACCAAGTATTCGGTAGGTGAGCTGTATTGTATCGCTCATCTATCAAATCGCACACATCAAATCGCACACATCAAAGTTTTTATGTTGACACACAGAAATCACATGAGAGCAGGGTATCCCAGTCAGTTGAGGTTTATGACAATCACACGTGCAGTGCGGTTCCGGTAATTGTGGGTCATCTCGAGTGTGTTGTTCATTCAAAATTGTAACAGTGTACTTAAAGGGTTCATATCCTCCACTCTCGATCCTCTCACCAAGCACCTGAACCTCATATTCTCCTCGAGCAGTTTCAAGCAGAATTACGTTCATACGAGCTATTATTTTTGGAAAAAATTCAAAAAGTATCAAGTTATGTCCAAAAAATTAGTAAAATATAGAAAAATGTATCAGGATGAACCTGTTTTGTCATCACGTTTTGATAAGATATCGTCAATTTTTAGGTCATTGCTTGCATGCTCTATGGAGGTTCAATACTTTTATTTCCCTTTTGTCGAACTATTTAACACATTTATACCATATTCCCTCCATAATTGCCGCAACCGGTAAAATCCGCTCAACTCTGAACAAACTATTCAGAGCTTCTGAACCATTGCTGGTCATTATTAGGGGTGTCAATGGGTACGGTATGGATCGGGTGGAGGTATTTTCATTATCATATCCATTTTAAATTACTCTTACCCTTACCCATACCCTACCTTTACCCATTAAAATTAGTCTTACCCATATCTTACCCTTACTCGTTAAAATAAACGGTTAAGGAAACAGTAATGGATGCTAATGAATAATACTAATGTATTACTTAGTTTATTATCATTTATAAAAAAAACATGTGAACTCATTCCGTTCATACAAATACATCTCTATTTTACTAGTATGAAATAAAAATATAACTATGCAATCAATTCTAACTTGAGTCATTTCAAAATAAATAAATTAAAAAAATAATCATCTCTTGTCAAAATTTTTAAGTAGAAAATAAAATATATTAAAAGAAAAAATAACATTTTGTCTAAAATAAAATATAATATTATCTCATTCAATAATTTTAAGAAATACTCTACTAAATATTATTCAAATATTATAATTTATAAGATGGTTAAACTTGAAAAAGATAATAATTATAATTCATAGTAATTAACTCATATAAATCGAGGCAACGAACATACATATTTTTTTGATAAATAAAATAAAAAAATAAATAATTGGTAAGAATTCTCTGAAGTTGTGCACTAATGGCTTGGACCGAGTTTGAAACTACTAGCCATTAGCGCACACCTTCGGGGTGTTCTTACAAATTCCCTATTTTTTATTTACCAAAATAAAAAAATATTACACGAGATAATTATATTGAAAATAATATAAGTTATTTTCTTAATAATTTACCCTATAGGGCAAACGGGTATGAAATGACATTTACCCATACCCTTATCCATTTACTTAACGAAATAAAATTGTTACCCTTACCCATATCAAATAAGTTAATGGAAATTTTTTTACCCATACTCATCTTATCGAATACTGTACGAATCAGATAAATGGGTAAAAGGGTATCATTGACACCTCTAGTCATTATATCCCATCGATGTCCTCCATCATAAGTTTGTACCCACGAAACAAAATTAGGACGCTCTTTACCGTCATTTTCTAATCTTCTTCTGACCTTTTTAAAAAAAATCATAAGTTTTTTTATTTGATCTCCTCAATATTCATCATCTCTCTATGAAACGACGCATTTTTTCTTATTCGCTAATCTCCTTCTGAAATCATCTCTGAGATTATCTTTTTTTTTTTTCCATATTTTTCAAATTTTCCAGCTTCCTTATATAAATTTTCTGCAATGTGTTGCATGCAATATCAGTTTACCGTCTCTCCACATTCTACAGACCATCCCTCCTTAACGTGCACTTTCTTGATGTCGACGTCGGCTGATGTCGCCATCTTAAGCTTATGGGAATGCACATTTAGGGGGTTTTTAGTGATTGTGAGTTCTTGTAAATTTCGGTGGGCGCAAGCCCCCACCGTTAATTATCCTGGGCTATTAACCCTGAGGAACCTCTAGATCTTAGAAAAGGGAAACAAATAGTATAGCTAAATGATGGTCAAGTGGTCGTGTGCCCTTATGATCGGGGATCATTAGGGCATCCTGGATTCGCCAGAAGGTTGATCCAGTGAGATATGGGATGAAAGACGAACCTACTACTGACCGGTTCAGTCTTTACCCCCCCCCCGAGAGATAACCTTACTACTGATCAGATTAATCTCTACGGAGGGGTTCGAGGTGAGTCTACTACTGAACGACTCGACCTCGCCGATCTAGAAGATAAACCTACTATCGAACAGCTTCAATCTTAACTAGTAAACAACCAATCACACAAAATACAACTCGAAGCACTAAGCCTATTGATCTTGAGGTTGGTGAATCGGGAGAAGGCGATATATAGCCTACATGGTACTTCTCTCGATCTTCTAGATCATGGATTTCAGGCACTAAGCGGATCCATAAACCTAGGAACAAAACTGCACACAAGGTCAAACCTGAAGCACTAAGCCAGCTTGACGTTGAGACATGTGTCAGTGAAAGAACCTACTGCAGAACGGTTCATTCCACTGTTTGAGGATGAATCTACTACAGAACGATTCGATCCTCCAGACTAGAAGACAAAACTCATAAACGAGATGGTTGAGTCTTACTAGCCTGTTTGGTTGTGAACTACTTATTCACGACACAGGGCCATTATGATATCATCTCCTCGGACACCACGATGCTCTCCCTTTGTGTTGTTATCGTACGCCGAGATGTTCTTGTCTCAACTGACTATACTGGATGTTGCATTACTTGTGCACGAATCATTGTATAACTCATCATCATCTTATATGAGCATGTTTGAGCACCTCTAAATCATGGGTTTTGAATATCAACCGATTCACAAATTTAGAGTTATCTCGTGTACAAAATTAGACTCGGGGCTCATGGCTGGTCTAATCGTTGAAATAAGTTTATAAAAAGGGGCAAATCACAAAACAAGTCATTTCAGAATCTGCCATATTGTGGTGACTTATCAGCAATCAACAAGTTGTGTCACCACCTTATCAATCGTTACAACGCCTTAATGTATCGTTATAACGTTTGAGAAGAATATCAGACTTGTCAGTGAGCTGGTCAATGAAGGTCAAATCGTTACCAGCATTTTTGTGAAACGTTACAACGATATAATGAATCGTATAATGATTAAGGGAATCATCACAATGATTCCTCGAAATGTGTTGACTTGTCAGAGAATAGTCAAATCATTATCAACGTTTTGTAAATCGTTCAACGTTCTGATAAGTCATATAACGACTCATCAAATCGTCATAACGATTCTTTATTATTATTATTATTATTATTATTATTATTATTATTATTATTATTATTATTATTATTATTATTATTGTTTTTATATGTTTTATTATTATCATTGTATGTATTGTGTTTTTATATTTTTGTTATTATTAAGATAATATTCTCATCATCATCCTAATTACAAAAGAAAGTATTATTATTTTTTTATTATTTCTAAACTCTATTTATTTTGTATAAGGTAAATCACAAAAATAATAGGAAATGAATTGGTTATTATTCTTTAATTTTTATTGAATATTGTTCTACTTTTAATAACCAAAATAACATATTTTTTATTTATTATTTATTATTATTATTACTATTTTATTATCTAAACTCTATTTATTCTTGTAGAAGATCACTCACAAAAATAATAGAAAATAAGTTGGCTATTATTCAGAATTTTATTTGAATTTTTGGGATTTTTATAATAGCCAAAATAACAAGTCAAATCTTGGTCAATAGAAAAAAAACAAATAATATCATTTTGCTTTTAAATTGTTTCAGTATAGTAAAATTTTTAAAACTGAAATGTTTTTACACAGAAAAAATACTGTGAGAAATAAAGAATTTTTAGAAATAAATTTGAGTCAATTTGGAGTTTGAGAACATTTTCAAATAATTTATTTATTCTTTTTTTTAATATTCTGTTATTAATTGATTATTGGGTTTAATCTGGGCCTTCGGATCTGCACCGAGATTAACACACATCTTTCATTTAACTTTATTCCTATTTGGGTCACTAGATCTGTTTTGAGATTAATGTCTACTATGATTAAAGGCTTGGATCATTTCATCAAATGTTTGTTTATGAGCTCCGTCCGATTGCTATTAGATGTGTGCATATACAATAAGATTCGCGCCAAGTGCTTTTAAACTCACGTTGTTGAATCGAACGTTGCTGCCTTCTCCGACGACTTACGCCGATGATCCTCATCCCTGACGGAAGATCAGGGTGCATGAGTAACATCATCTCACCTTGTAGAATTTGACTGCCACCTATGATCGGAGATCGCTATGGTGGCTCATCGTGCGTGCCAGTACAATTCGAGGTACAACAGTACAGTTCGGTACCGAGAAGTATAATTGCTAATTTCAATCAATTTCAATGATATTTTCATCGATCTTAAACTCATAACACATCAATCTCGCGTGTTTATGTGAATCAATTTGACGCTGGCTATTCAAATTGACCAATCTCTTATTATAACACGATGCCAGCTGGTATGTGTAGCTACCGTATGCTACGAAAACTGAAGGACTCGACTTAGGTAATTTTTTTAGGACTTTTTATTTATTTTATTTTTTTGGAGTCGCCACCCGCTGAATAACGGGAAATATTATCAGATTATATGTTTTAGCCCATGGATAATAGGTTCGTGTCTTGATTACGAATGTGGAAGGTGTTAGACACCACACTCGCCCAAAAACTTGGTCTCTACTGATTTTGTCTTTCAAATTTTATGATTAATCAACAAAAATAAATTACAAAAATTTAGGCAGAAATTGCAAAAAAAGGAAGAAATATAATAAAATACAAATTAGAAATTGATTAAAATAAATTTCAAGTTGAATAAATCCTGATTCTTGTCATGGTTGCGTCACAGCGGTCTTTCAACTTGGATGGCCGGCTTATGGAGGACACAGATGCTCGGTGGAAGTATCAGGTCAATCCATCATTCATTTTCATCTCAATTTTCTCAATGATAATTTGATGAAAATATTGTAGAGCTGTAACTACACTCTATATTTTTCTCTCAATAACTGAAAATTGCTTAATCTCTAGTGCTTAGTATGCTCTTGCCAACCATGAAGAGGAAGGAGAGTAGCAGGTAGCATTTATATTATGGATGGGCAGCCTCCCTGGAGCTCAAGCTGAGATGCATTTTGCGTATCCTTGTCTGCTCCAGCATTTAAAGCCAATAGTCCACATGTCCTCTCGCATGGTACATTTCTCTCTGAACCTATTTAAGACGTTTGACTGAATTTAGACAAAAAGCTGAAAAGCATAGTTGAAATGTAATGATTCCATGACATTATAAGAGAAGCTTGTCTACTGGAATGTTTTACTATTTTTAAAGTTTATAATCATTATTTCTCAAAATAAGTGAAAACATTAGTCTTATTTATTCCATGTAAATTTTCACAATCACTTTTGGATTTCTAGTTAAGTTAACATGCCATGTATAAAGATACTAATGAAAAATGACAGTTTGTGCCTTTTTGGTCTTACCATGCACTGCCACACATAATTTGATTTTTAAATTCGTATAGGATTTTTTTATGGATTTTTAAGATCCAAAAGTCGGTGAAAATATGCATAAAAATTGCAAAACATAGGCTTTTTATGTTCTTAACATAAAAATATTAATGATGATACATAACAAAAGAGGTTAACATACCTATATATTATATCAAACTTCTATTCTTAAGAAGTTTTACTTGATGGAAGGATTATAATTAAAAATAATCAAACATAATAGAGACAACATGTCATGAAATTATTATGGATTTCTAAATTAAGATAGACCCACCATTGATTTAGTTATGATGCATACATCAATTTAAAACCATGTTTATCTCTACTACGTAGATTAAAGTCAACAAATGATTAATGCATGTCACTAGTGCCATTTACTTCTTCTTGTGCAGCAAATTAGTATCAAGACTAAAAATATATCTCATAATGCATTGAAATTTTTATTTTGTCACCACTATTAATCTAAGGCAATAATGCAAACTCCTCGATGTACCATTTACGCCATTTAAACTTTGTCCTTTTCTTTCGACTTTGCTTGTTTGCAAGGTGTTATTCTTTGCTTGTGCGGGGGAGAAATAGGAACAAAGGACAATGTATATAGAATTTATAAAATACTCTCGGTTTGTTGTTTCATTGAAAATATATATATTGTTCTTTTCTCATTTAGTTGGTCGAGTCATTCGACATGGCGGGGTAAGTGAACTCAACTATTTGGCTTTTGATTTTATGTCATAGAAATTAGTGCATCATTTTCTTTTATTCTCATGTGGTGGGCAAAAAGTGTAAGTTACTTATCGAAATAAGCCATCGAAATGTGCGGATGCTTCGATCGAGAATAGGATGTACAAACACTTTAATGTGGGTCTTTGTATTAAAGTTCACAAACTTGCTCCAAGAGATGTACAATTTTTATTGTGGCGCGTAGTGGTATATTGTGTTATGACTCATTTTTGAATATCATGTAATATCTTGGATGATTCATTAATTGACTTAGATGAAAGTTCATGCGTAGCCTCAATTAGCATGTTAATATTTCTCGGACAAATTAATTATTATTGTTTTTTTTTGAACTAAACTCGTCCTTGGCATAAGCTTGTCCAACAAATTTATCTCACTTGTAATTCAAGACCAGTATTAGTTTATTTCTGAATGAGATAATTCTCTCTCTTCTTTTTTTTTTTAGCAACGAAATTCATGATATCACCTTCTAGATACAAGTCTAAGTATCTTCTCGTAATGCAAAAGTCTTATTTAAAATAAACTATGTCTTAATTTAAGATGTAATTTTGAAGTCGCATGGTTTCTCCAGAAGATTTTTTTTTATTAGATCTATGAGTGATTCGTTTGTTATACTTAATATCTAAGGTTTGACTCATCATTATGCTTAGGGATGGAACAAGAAATGATCGATAGGAGGTGTCCGGTTCAAATGAATAGAATGTTCAGATCAAAAGAAAAATTATTTTTTATCGTACGACCTTTATTTTTCAGTGAACCGAAGGGGTGTCCGGACGTCGGCTGACGGCTACCTTGGTTCCGACCCTAATTATGCTTCGAAAATATAAGCGTGAAAATAACTATTTTGATGAGCATAAAATTTTTTTTAATGCAATATCCTGACAAATTGATGTGATGCACATATTAAAATAAAATTGGCACATTGTGTGCATAAAATCACGCACAATAGAAATATCACCCAATCAAAAAAATGATGAATAAGTCAAGGAACATACCTTTCAACATTGATTTGCTTGATCTTGAAACATTGGTGTTTTCCTTTATTTATTTAATATTATTATTTTTGGCGGATGAAATAGGCTACATATACTTGTTAAATTGTATAATTTTGAGGTGTCTACGATTGCCCCTCTTGACTAGCTTTGTTTAACAAAGACATCTTCAAGTAAAAGACACCCTAATATTCATGACATATAATTATATGTATCACCTAGAAGATTATGTATATATATAGCACAAGCTTTCTCAAATGGTTAATTGTCCTTTAAGAAGTTGGCGCCAGTAAAGTTATGGGCCGGTTATCATCATTTTACCTTTGGGTCTTTATTACCATATTTTAGGCCTTCATTAGTAAACCTCACGTACCTTTATGGACCTAGTAATTGGTGTGTCATGGGGAGCCCGCAGATGACTTGAATCCATCTCAATTAGACGGGGTGATCTAGAAAGTTACCTGACATTATTGCGTCCAAACTCCAAAGTGGAAATTCATTTTATCCTTTTCTCACTCCCTCCTCTACGACGGAAGTATCAAGGCAACATAAACCCTAACTCTCTCAGATGCATCTAGCGCTCCTAATCAGTGGAATCGTTCAAGTTTTCTTTCGATTCGACACTGATGGTTCCTGTAAATGCTTCTCATATGGACAGATCGGGAGTGAATTGTCTCTTTCTACGGCCGACTCCGATCCAGTCTTCTCGACTATCCAAATTGTGCCTTCAGTAACTAGAGGTTTGGGATCTGCCTTTTCTTCTTATAGATTTCTCTTTTCTTTCTAATTTTGTACCTAAAAAATGACAGGAAAAGAAAAAAAAAATATCGTGCTGTATTTCCCCTTATTATCTCATTTTAGGCATTGAGGGCCTAAATGATTGACACAAGGCTATATCAAAACTTAGTGTTCCCTTGTAGTATTTTGCCTCAGATTTCCATTGAAATATATTCTCATCCATAGATGATTATAATTTTGTTGTAAGGAATCATCAACGGCACTACAGGGATCCACTTGCGGTACCTGCAGGGTTAGTGTTAATAATATTTTTTTTTGTTGGGGCTTACTTGGTAAAGTTCGAACAACCATTAGCGTACCATTATGGACCTAATAAAAGCGAGTGAGAGACTCTTATAAAAATCAACTAACAATTATAACTTAGATAACATTTTTTTTTTTTTTTTTTTTTGAAGCCTCGAGAGATCAAATGCTTGGGTGGAAAACTCTCAACTCAAACATTTTTTTTTTCGAGACGAGTGTACACATGGAAGCAAGGTGATGATCATGAATTTAGTGGTGAAGATATGTATTTAAGTTTTATGAGTATGCAAGTATTTTCATACTAAGAACTAATTGAACACCATAATGCTATCTGATCTCATTTTGTTGTTTTCTAGGTTACCTCCTGTTTATTGCATAATCCAACCCGTTATGCCGGGATGCCACCTCATTTATCTTTATGTTGATATTTTTATTGGAGTGCCAAATGTGTACATGAGTGACAAGGTACCAAAAAGGGCCCGACTCAAGTGGATTGCAGCGCCGATTAAGGTTTTCACCGCAATCCTTATTTATTTCTCTCTCTCTCTCTTTTTTTTTTTTTTTTTTTTTTTTTTTTTTTTTTTTGCACATATGTATTAAAGAAATTATGCTTCATGCCCCCTTTTCTAATATGTTACATAGTGCTTTGAAATCACAAGCATGTAAAGGCTTTTGTGGGAAATATTAGGAATGAATGATAAATTTTATTTTAGAGGAGTTTTTCTTTGTGAGTAGGATATCTCATAATAGTGGGGAATTTTGGCTGTGAAGTTTAGGCATCGGTGGATATGTGCTTATAGTGGTGTTTCAATTGGCACGAGTTCCTCATTTTTCTCTTCGCTGTTGGTGAGAAAGGACATTTGAAAGGGTGTTTATTTTTTCTGAAATGCAATAAGATAATTTTATATATACTGCCTCTCCAGACTTCTCCAACCTTGAGAGAATAAGAAAAAGGAAAATAATGATAAAATATATATTTTTTCCTCATTTTTTTTTCTTTTTTTTCACATTTTTTTTTCATTTTTTTTCACATTTTTTTTTTCATTTTTTTTCACATTTTTTTTCATTTTTTTTTCATTTTTTTTTCTTTGCAGGAATAGTATAAACACTTCAACCAGATAAATTTTTACATAGCCTAAAAGGAGAAATAAAATAACTAAACAAGTATTGCATTTCAGAAATTTGTTTTGTTCTTTACTGTTGGCTATTGGGAAAGTATAGCCTGGTTCATATTAGAATTTGTGTGAGGTTGAAATTAGTGGAGTTTGTAGAGTTTGTGGAAGTGCTTATGATTTCAAAACACATATGATTTTTAATTAGAAAAAAGAATTAAGCATAATACCTTTTCACATATTGTGCATTAATTGGTTACGAGTGTTCCTCTCCATCCATATCCTTGAGTCGAATCGCATTTCCGAATACACCTCCTTAACCACATAGGGCCCCTCCCAATTAGGTTTAAACTTGCCATCACCGCCTCTTATCTGTTTTAATACTAAATCCCCCTCTTTGAATTTTCGTGGTTTAACTTTTTTGTTATAGGCCACTAGTCATTCTTTTACGATAGCATTGGGAGTGACATAAAGCCTTTAGTCTCTTTTCTTCTATCAAGTTTAATTGATCGTACCTTGCTTGTACCCATTCTATTTCTTTTAATTCTGCCTCCATAAGAACCCTTAGGGATGGAATCTCAACTTCAATTGGTAGTACAGCCTCCATACCATAAGTTAAAGAGTAAGGAGTCGCTCCAGTAGATGTTCTTATAGATGTTCGGTAAGCCCATAATGCATATGGTAACATCTCATGCCAATCTCTGTGGGTCACAACCATCTTTTCAATTATTTTTATAAGGTTTTTATTTGCTGCCTCAACAGCCCCATTCATTTGTGGTCGATACGGTGAGGAACGATGGTGTGTAATTTTGAATTTTTTGCATAAATCCGCTATTCTTTTTGCTGTTAAATTTGTACCATTATCGGTAATAATATCTTTTGGCACTCCATACACCGCATATCGGGTTAGTTTTGATAAATTTGGCCACATGTGTTCTTGTAATGGTGGAATATGATGCGACTTCAACCCATTTAGTAAAATAATCTATAGCAACCAAAATAAATATATGACCATTTGATGCTTTAGGATTAATTTTTCCAATAATATCTAACCCCCAAACAGAAAAAGGCCAAGGAGATGTTAGATTATGTAATTCGGTAGAAGGAGCATGAATAAGATTACCATGAATTTGACACTCATGACATCGCCTTACAAAGTTACAACAATCAGTTTCTATGGTCAGCCAGTAATAACCTTGATGCATTATTTTCTTTGCCAGCATTAAACCATTCATGTGCGGGCCACAAATACCGGCATGCACATCTTGCACGATTTCACGAGCTTCTGTCTCATCAACACAACGAAGAAGGATATGATTATAAGATCTTTTGTAAAGGTGATTTCCACACAGTGTAAACTGCATGGCTAAGCGTTGTAGGGTGCGCTTATCGGTCCGGTTGGCTTCTGCTGGAAATAAGTTATTTTGAAGATATTGTTTTATATCATGGTACCAAGGTAAGTTTCTTTGGGTGTCATTGATTTCTATTTGAAAACAATAGGCAGGTTCTGTTTGATCATTTATGGGGATTATTATGGCATGATCAGTTAATTCTACCCAGGTTGCTAAGGTGGCAAGGGCATCAGCATAAGAGTTTCTACTTCTGGGTAGGTATGTAAACTCAATTTCAGTGAACTCTTCAGTTAGTTTCTCTAGATATTCAAAGTATGGTATTAATTTTTCATCTCTAGTTTTCCATTCACCTTTTATTTGACTGATTATAAGAAGTGAGTCACCAAAAACATGTAAATGTGTAACCTTTTGTTCTAAAGCCATCTTTAATCCGAGAATACATGCCTCATATTCTGCCATATTATTGGTACACTCAAACAGGATTTTCGTTGATGCTGGGTACTTACTTCCCATTGGTGATTCAAGAACCGCCCCTACACCTTTCCCTTGTTTATTTACTGCCCCATCAAAGTAAACCTTCCAAACTGGGTTCAAATTGGTACTACCAGAAAATTTTGTGGTTATAAGTAATATTTCCTCATCTGGAAATTCTTCTCTTATTGGTTCTAGGTCAGGAACAGCTGCATCAGCTAGGTGATCAGCTATTGCTTGTGCTTTTATGGATTTTTGGGTAACATGAATGATTTCAAACTCAGATAACATCAAGAGCCACTTAGAACTTCGGCCAACCAAGGCTGGTTTCTCAAATAGGTATTTTAATGGATTTATTCTAGAAATTAAGTGAACTTTGTGAGATAACATGTAATGTCTTAATCTTTGAGTAGCCCACACAAGAGATAAACATATCTTTTCTACCGGTGTATACCGACTTTCACAACTCGTAAACCTTTTACTTAGATAATATATGACATGCTCTTTACCTTCTTCATCATGTTGACCTAAAACACGACCCATCGAGGTAGGAGTAGTGGATAAGTACAGGGAGAAGTGGCTTTTCGGGTTTTGGTGGTATTAAAATGGGAGGTTTTAGGAGATAAAATTTTAATTTTTCGAAGGCATATTGGCATTCATCATTCCATCCTTTTTCTCGCATTTTTTCTAAGAAGTTTGAAAATGGGTTCACAAATTGGAGTTAATTGTGCAATGAATCTACTAATGTATTGTAACACCCTAATAAACCTCTTACTTCTTTTTCAGTTTTAGGAGGTGGCATATCTATGATAGCTTTGACCTTACCGGGTCCACTTCGATGCCCCTACTACCGACCATAAAACCCAACACTTTACCCTTGGTGACACAAAAGAAACACTTTTGTGGATTTAATCTCGAGTTATATTTTCGTGCTCTTCCAAAATTTTCTTTAAACATTCCAAATGGTCATTTGCCTTTTCAGATTTTGCAATCATGTCATCTACATAAATCTCTATTTCTTTATGCATCATATCATGAAACAACGCTCATCATAGCCCTTTGATAGGTTGCACCAAAGATTTTTAAACCAAATGGCATAACTCGATAACAAAACACACCCCAAGGTGTTATAAAAGAAGTTTTTTCCATATCCTCTTTTGCCAAATGGATTTGATTATAACCCGAGCGTCCATAAATGACATCATTTCATGACCAAGGTATTGTCAACAAGAAGGTCTATATGGGGCAAAGGGAAATCATCTTTGGGGCTAGCTTTATTTAGATTTCTATAATCTACACACATACGTACTTTACCATCTTTTTTTGGTACCGGAACAATATTCGATAACCACTCTGGATATGGCGACACTTGCAAAAAACCAGCATTATACTGTTTTATGACTTCCTCTTTAATTTTTAATATCCATTCGGGTCTAAGTCTTCGTAGTTTTTGTTTTACTGGTTTTGTCCCTGATTTGAGTGGTAATTTATGCACAACTATACTTTCATTCAACCCAGGCATATCAGCATATGACCACGCAAACACATCCACATAACTTCTTAAGAAATTGATAAGTTCAAACCGCATTTCTGATGTTAAATTTGCCCCTATATGAACACACTTGCTTTCTCCATTTTCACTTAAATTAATCTCTTCTATTTCTTCAAGGGTGGACATGGTTGGATTATCATGTTTAGTAATTATAGTGGAAAGTTCGTTAGGGACGGTTTCATATGGATCATCAATAGTAAGAAGGTCTGACAAGCATTTGGGAATAGTTTTGAGTTTATAAGTCTTATACCCAGAAGTGTGTCTCAATGAGGTTCTTTTAGCAAATTTTAGCTTCCTAAATTTTTTAGTTTTTATATTTTTTTTATTTTTTTGGGTTTCTGCATTTCTCATTTTTTTGGATTTTATAAATTTTTGATTTTTTTTGCATTTTAGGGATTTTCTAATTTTTTTGGGTTCTGTTTGTTTTCTAATTTTTTTGGATTTTATAAATAAACTATGTACAGAAAATTCAGAATTCAAACTGACTTTTTTTTTGGCTGGTCCTGGCTAGGTGTGACCAGACTCAAGTTAATAGAGGAGGATGAAGGATATACCTTAGATGTGTGATCAGCTAAAACATGTACCTTAAATGTGTGGCCGCCAAAGTAGAGGAATCATGTATGTCACCAATTTCTGATATTGGCGTCACCATCATCGTGGCACACAATGGGTGGTTCGACGGCTTCAAACCCATCGGATCGGCGGTTGTGTTCGAATGAAAAATGATATGTCGTCGGCTGCCATGACCTTCCTCAAGACCTTATATCTCGGCCGCCTTGCTCGTGGCTTTCGTGGCTTTCGTGGCTTGTTCTGTTCAGGTATGGGTTGAACTTGACTTGATTCTTGTATCCTTCTATGAGATGCAATTTTCTTCTGTAATTTCTTATTAATATATGGTCTTCCACACATGTCATAATTCTCAAATAAATCAGCAGATAATTCATCATCATCAAGATTAAGATCCATAATTAAATTAGTCATTTGTTGGTGCTCATTCATAGGATCTGTTATCAAGTCTTGTTCGGGTGCATTAATCGGAAGTATCATAGTTATAGGATCAATAATCAAATCTGTGTCAGTAATTACATTGATGTTGTTGGGTCTTTCAGGTGATTGGCGTCTTGGAAGTTCACTATTTACAGGAGGATTCTGTACCACTGTCTCATTAGTTCGAGTTAACATTCTTCTAAGTGATTCACAAAATTCTGTACGGTGACCCATAGCACGATGATATACACAAAACTGTTCAGATTCTTTATTTAAATTGTATTGATTCAATGTGGATTGAGAGGTTCCTAACTGGAGACGTAAAGGGTCATTATTCTCTCTAGGTCTTTTGATAGGTGGTGCTAAGAATATTCTGGTTTGTTCATAACTGTCACCAATTGTCTTTAGTTCTTTAAAATCTTGAAATGTGTGAGTTGCCAACAGATCACGAAGTGGGGGTCGCGATGACCTGATTACTATCTTAATTAACTCTTCTAATGGGGGTGTGTTTTGGTGTACTTGATCAGCCATAGAAAACCACCTATCTACATAGTCACAAAATTTTTCTGTTTCCCCTTGAGTTAAGCTTAATAAATCATTTAAAGAAGGTGTACGCCACATATTGTTAAATCTGTGTAAAAAACGTGCAACAAATGACTTCCAAACCACACGTTCCCGTCCAACAACATTTTCATACCACCGGTGTGCTTCACCTTTAAGGGTTATGCCAAAAAGTAAAATCAGGGTAGGATCATCATACCTGAATGACTGGTACAGATTTAAGAAAGACATCATATGTTTTATTGGACAACATTTACCATCATAATGTTCTAGTGGTTGACCTCGTCTTGGTTGTGTGTCTTGTAGGTCATTTTTAGGTGGCTCAACAGGGTGTTCTGGTGGATTTTGAGGTCGTTCTTCATACCTTGCTCTCAACTCACCCATGCAACTTTCAATTCTTCCAAGCAGTGATTGTAGCTGACCAAACAAAGGCTCTATGGGATGGGGCAGACGCAACTCTGGTGATGGCATTACATTTGAGGTGCTTGGTACAGCCTGCCCTTGAGCCACAAGACGAATCAACATGTAAAAAGCCTCCAATTGAAGAAGAAACAACCTTCTTGTTCGTTCACCACTGCCTAACGGCGGTTCATTATTTATCTGAGCCGGCGTGGCCGCTGCCCTTGAGGTGGACTGTACATCTTCTAGGTTTGTTACGGTGTGAATAGGTATCCCTTCTAACACATTGACTTCCAAGAGATCTGAAAATAATATATTTAAGTCATTATAGTTGTTATTTTCTGATATAATGGTCTCTCCCATGACAAATGTGTCTTTTATTGATGCATTAGGTTTGATAGTAGTTGCTGTCTTGACACCCTCATATCCTAACCCTTGTGTACCTTTATTTCTCACCAGCACTAACGGTTCTACAAGTCCTTGATTAAATTTTCCTAAACCTTGACCTGAGGTAAAACACCACTGTTTTTGAAGGTTTTCAAGCATTTTCTGAGGGTTAAAACAGTTTTGTTCAGTTTTTACATCAATTAGAGGAACTTGTTGGTCAATACTAATAGAACCGCCTTCAACAGTACAATAATTTCCTGTTCAAATGACCATGACTATAATAATTTCACCATTTAAAGGAAACTTCAAGCACTGATGCAAGCTAGATGGGACTACCTTATGAGCATGTAACCAAGGTCTCCCAAGAATTAAATTAAATGTGGATTTAATATCAACAACCTGAAAGGTAACTTCAAATTCCACTTGACTGATTATTATCTTTAGGTCTATCTCACCCAATATTTCTCTGCTGGTGCTATCAAATGCCTTCACTGTCCCTAAAATCTTTCTGAAATTATTTGGGTCTATACCAATTTTGGTTCTTTGTCAGTAATGGGCAAACATTGAGTGCTTGACCCATTGTCAATTAAGACAAATGGAACATGACAATCATTACATTGAACTTTTATGTATAATGGTCGATTGTGTTTTTCTTTGTCATCGAAGTTCATGATCCGAAAAAGTAATATGTTGTTTGTATACATGACTAACTAATTTTTCTAAATCTCTTGGTTCCACATTGGTTGGTACATTTACAGATTGGAGCACCTTTTGCAAAGCTTGATAATGGGTTGGAGATTTGACAAGTAGCTCCCAAACAGAAATTTCAGCCTTTGTTTTCTTCAATTGAGACACAACATCATAATCAGAAGGTTCTCTTTTTACCTGATTTTCAGAGTTATCTTTCCTTACTTGATTTTTTATGTCCTCTTTACCATTATTGTCCTCAAGTACATGTTCTGTTGTGAGATGTGATGGTTTGTAAACTCTACCAGACCTAGTCATATTATTTAACTCAACACATCCAAATGTTTGGTTGTAATTAAAAGGGACCTGTTTTAAGCTTATGGCATCTGATTTTCCTAGAACCTCAATTGATTTTGGGCTCATAACCGTTATTGGTTCACGAACATGTTCCCTTACTCCCATTATTTCAATAGGCTTCTTGAACTGTGTCAAATTTATTTGGTTCCTTGGTTTAACCCCTAAAACCTCAATAGTTCTGGTCACATTTTTCTGTTCAAGATGGTTGACCGTGTCATTAAAAATTTTATGTTCGTATTCAATATAATTCACAGTCTTAGAACTAGTTGCTTCATCCTTGTTCTGATGTTGTGGTAGTGGATTTGTCATGATATTGGTGGCATCAATCGATGGTGCTTTAACATTAATCACTCCCTTGTCTATTAAGTCCTGTATTGTGTGTTTTAGATTATAACAATTATCAGTAGGGTGACCAGCACTTTGATGAAATTCACAAAAAACAATGGCATCATAACCTTTCGAACCAGGATTTATTTGTCTTCCTAAAGGGGTTACAACACCTTCTTTAAACAACCGATCTAGGATTGAACTTAACGGTTCACCAATTGGGGTGAATTTTCTAAAAACCTTTGGCTGTTGCATTTGATTATTGATGGGACATTGACTATTATTTGGGTTTACATGTGTAACGAGTTTCAATTTGTGTCGGCTTTGGCACACCCCCAAATCTATTATTATTTTGGAATGTGTTTTGTGCAAAAGTCATTGGTTTGGTGCCGTGTACTTCAAATGTTGCATTTATATCATCTTGACTTTTTGTGGTATTAGGTGTGATGTTGTTTTTTGGTTCATTTCTAAACCTTTTTACATTAAAGCGACTTGAGGGGATGGTTGTGGTCCTAGTCTTGGAACTAAACCCCGATTTATGGCGCTTTCTATCCTAGATCCCGACTTGATTAGAGTCAGAAATTAGGATGCCCCGAATGGCAAGATAACCCGATATAGTGGTAGGGTGACTTAATTATCATGTTGATTGATTCTTCGTCTGTCGGTTTAGGTCTGACCCTAGCAGCGTGGCACGCCATCTCCCGACATATGTGACAAATAATTCATCTTTATTCTGTTTTAGGGTTTCAAGATCTTCACGTCGAGGCTCCATGTCCAGATTATACGAGTATTGGTCTACAAACAGATTTGATAAATGATCAAATGACGAAATATCCTCCAAATCAAGAGAAGTAAACCATTTTAAGGCTGGACCAGTCAAGCTCTTTTGGAAATAACGAATCGAATTGGTCGTTAGACTTTAAAGATACCATATCCCCACAATATGCTCGAGGTGCGACATTGGACATCCTCGCCACCGTACTTCTCAAATTCGTGTAATTTAAAATTTTCGTGCAACACTACATTAGGGAAAGGGCATAGGTTCTGAAATGAAATATTTATAATGCATCCAAATTCGTATTTTGGATAACTCACCTCTACTTTGTCAATTCGGGATTTTAATGGGTCAAATTCGATAAGACCTGAAGTGACTTCGTACTAGGTGTGTTTGTAAACCCATTTTGATGATGATTAGAGGTTAAAATTGGGTTTTCAAGAGATTGTGCTGGCTGCCCAGCATCAATATTTGTGGGCATCTCATTTTGGGGTACACTTGAACTTACAAAATTATGATTCTGTTGGAATTGGGGTAAACCAGCGAGTTTTGTCATCATAGTATTCATTGTAGTTATGGTTTCAGCAAGCAAATTTCTCAAAGATTGTTCATTATTTGAATCACTTGTTTCAGGCAGTACATGAGAGTCTTCAGGATTTCCACCAAGACTGTGGGGTCCAGTCATTTTGGAACGAGACCTTGTTATAATGGGACTCCTTACAAATATTGGTTTAAACCCTTTTGGCTTACTTGTCTTTTTAGAATTTAAATCCAGTTGGGATTAGAGTTACTGATTTAACTCCCCTTTTGTTGATTGCTTGAGTGTTTCTGCTTCTAATCTCCTCTTTATAGGAAATCGTAATGCGCCCTTTCTATGCCTCTCGATATTTCCTTGTTTCTCCTGCAACAGTAGAGTAATCAGAGAAAAGAAGACAGAGAGAAAATACAAGAGAGAAACAACAATGCTAAATGAAAGCCAAAAACTTCAAGTTAAGACTCCCCAGTGGAGTCGCCAGCTGTAGCTACCGTATGCTACGAAAACTGAAGGACTCGACTTAGGTAATTTTTTTAGGACTTTTTATTTATTTTATTTTTTTGGAGTCGCCACCCGCTGAATAACGGGAAATATTATCAGATTATATGTTTTAGCCCATGGATAATAGGTTCGTGTCTTGATTACGAATGTGGAAGGTGTTAGACACCACACTCGCCCAAAAAAACTTGGTCTCTACGATTTTGTCTTTCAAATTTTATGATTAATCAAAGCAAAAATAAATTACAAAAATTTAGGCGAAAATTGCAAAAAAAGGAAGAAATATAATAAAATACAAATTAGAAATTGATTAAAATAAATTTCAAGTTGAATAAATCCCGATTCTTGTCATGGTTGCGTCACGGCGGTCTTTCAACTTGGATGGCCAATGGAGGACACAGATGCTCGGTGGAAGTATCGGTCAATCCATCATTCATTTTCATCTCAATTTTCTCAATGATAATTTGATGAAAATATTGTAGAGTGTAACTACACTCTATATTTTTCTCTCAATAACTGAAAATTGCTTAATCTCTAGTGCTTAGTATGCTCTTGCCAACCATGAAGAGGAAGGAGAGTAGCAGGTAGCATTTATATTATGGATGGGCGCCCTCCCCGGAGCTCAAGCCGAGATGCATTTTGCGTATCCTTGTCTCCGCTCCAAAGATTTAAAGCCAATAGTCCACATGTCCTCTCGCATGGTACATTTCTCTCTCGAACCTATTTAAGACGTTTGACCGAATTTAGACAAAAAGCTGAAAAGCATAGTTGAAATGTAATGATTCCATGACATTATAAGAGAAGCTTGTCTACTGGAATGTTTTACTATTTTTAAAGTTTATAATCATTATTTCTCAAAATAAGTGAAAACATTAGTCTTATTTATTCCATGTAAATTTTCACAATCACTTTTGGATTTCTAGTTAAGTTAACATGCCATGTATAAAGATACTAATGAAAAATGACAGTTTGTGCCTTTTTGGTCTTACCATGCCTGCCACACATAATTTGATTTTTTAAATTCGTATAGGATTTTTTTATGGATTTTTAAGATCCAAAAGTCAGTGAAAATATGCATAAAAATTGCAAAACATAGGCTTTTTATGTTCTTAACATAAAAATATTAATGATGATACATAACAAAAGAGGTTAACATACCTATATATTATATCAAACTTCTATTCTTAAGAAGTTTTACTTGATGGAAGGATTATAATTAAAAATAATCAAACATAATAGAGACAACATGTCATGAAATTATTATGGATTTCTAAATTAAGATAGACCCACCATTGATTTAGTTATGATGCATACATCAATTTAAAACCATGTTTATCTCTACTACGTAGATTAAAGTCAACAAATGATTAATGCATGTCACTAGTGCCATTTACTTCTTCTTGTGCAAAGAAATTAGTATCAAGACTAAAAATATATCTCATAATGCATTCAAATTTTTATTTTGTCACCACTATTAATCTAAGGCAATAATGCAAACTCCTCAATGTACCATTTCTGCCATTTAAACTTTGTCCTTTTCTTTCTGACTTTGCTTGCTGCAAGGTGTTATTCTTTGCTTGTGCAGGGGGAGAAATAGGAACAAAGGACAATGTATATAGAATTTATAAAATACTCTCAGTTTGTTGTTTCATTGAAAATATATATATTGTTCTTTTCTCATTTAGTTGGTCAGGTCATTCTGACATGGCAGGGTAAGTGAACTCAACTATTTGGCTTTTGATTTTATGTCATAGAAATTAGTGCATCATTTTCTTTTATTCTCATGTGGTGGGCAAAAAGTGTAAGTTACTTACTGAAATAAGCCATCAGAATGTGCAGATGCTTCAGTCAGAATAGGATGTACAAACACTTTAATGTGGGTGCTGTATTAAAGTTCACAAACTTGCTCCAAGAGATGTACAATTTTTATTGTGGCGCGTAGTGGTATATTGTGTTATGACTCATTTTTGAATATCATGTAATATACTGGATGATTCATTAATTGACTTAGATGAAAGTTCATGCGTAGCCTCAATTAGCATGTTAATATTTCTCAGACAAATTAATTATTATTGTTTTTTTTTTTTGAACTAAACTCGTCCTTGGCATAAGCTTGTCCAACAAATTTATCTCACTTGTAATTCAAGACCAGTATTAGTTTATTTCTGAATGAGATAATTCTCTCTCTTCTTTTTTTTTTTAGCAACGAAATTCATGATATCACCTTCTAGATACAAGTCTAAGTATCTTCTCGTAATGCAAAAGTCTTATTTAAAATAAACTATGTCTTAATTTAAGATGTAATTTTGAAGTCGCATGGTTTCTCCAGAAGATTTTTTTTTATTAGATCTATGAGTGATTCGTTTGTTATACTTAATATCTAAGGTTTGACTCATCATTATGCTTAGGGATGGAACAAGAAATGATCGATAGGAGGTGTCCGGTTCAAATGAATAGAATGTTCAGATCAAAAGAAAAATTATTTTTTATCGTACGACCTTTATTTTTCAGTGAACCGAAGGGGTGTCCGGACGTCGGCTGACGGCTACCTTGGTTCCGACCCTAATTATGCTTCGAAAATATAAGCGTGAAAATAACTATTTTGATGAGCATAAATTTTTTTTTAATGCAATATCCTGACAAATTGATGTGATGCACATATTAAAATAAAATTGGCACATTGTGTGCATAAAATCACGCACAATAGAAATATCACCCAATCAAAAAAATGATGAATAAGTCAAGGAACATACCTTTCAACATTGACTGCTTGATCTTGAAACATTGGTGTTTTCCCTTTATTTATTTAATATTATTATTTTTGGCGGATGAAATAGGCTACATATACTTGTTAAATTGTATAATTTTGAGGTGTCTACAGTATGATACAATATCGATCGGTACTAATTGAAGTTCATTCAAAATTCTTGATGTTTATTCAATTTCATTGTTACCTACTTACTTGACATCTTTTGTATGAACAATTCAAAGTACTACACCCTTAATCTGTATGCATTTCATCATCCTTTTCAATTTGTAATTCGATTTTGTCAGAATCTCGTTATAACGAGACTGAAACGTGTTCTGCTGAGTTCTCAAGCTCTCGGCTGAGATCGATCAGCGAATGAGACAGTATTATTGCTATGCATATGTCTTATGTAAGCTACAACTGAGGTACTATGCATCTTCAAGCAAAGGACAGAGATTAATCTCGCGTGTGCCGAGTTCTCAGGCTATCTCAGCCGAGATCAATCGACAAAAGAAAAGAAAAGAATGTAATTACTGACTTGTAATCAAGACACGATCAATAGACAAAGTAAGAAATAAAATTCAAATTAAGTATTCATGAGAAAAAAGAAAGAAAGAAGCAAACTTGAAAGGGAAATTGAAAATTCAACAAACGATTATACTGTTATCCCAAATTCAAATATAATTGCACAAGTTACTCTCTAATTCTCAAAAATTGAATACTGAAGCTCCAAATTCAATTCATTCTGAGTTTAAGATATACCTCTTATGAACAATTGAAGATATAACAACCGAGTTCTCAAGTTAAAACTGAGATCAATCGGTTTCTTGATCAATCTCTTCTTCTTACAATCAATCTCTTCCTCAATTGTCTCTCTCTCTCTCTCTCTCTCTCTTTCTGACTATTGGTGCAAGGATTATCTGATTTTTCCAATCTCCTTGCTCAATTGCTTCTCTTACTCTTAAGTGTCCCCCTTTCTTATTTGCTGTTAATTGAGTTATATAGGCAATTGGAGTGGTGCACAAAGGGATTAAGGCCATACACCATACAAACACCATCAATTGAGCTAGATTGGCCTATGAACATGGTCTTCCATTTATGTTATTCATTCTGTTGTGATGTGGGCCACATCTAAATGAATCCAAAGTGAGTTCTTTGACTGTTGACTGGGTCTAGCCTTCTCTCCACCTCTCTTCGATTAACAGAAGCTTCTAGACCTTCTTATATGCTATATATACTCACACCATAGCACCAAAGCCACTCCTTTCCTTCCTGCCATTGTAACTCACCTCTCAAGTTCTAATTCACTCACCCGAGTTCAAGTTTTGATCAACACCATACTTCTCTCATTCAATTGCCAATATTCATCACTCTAGTAGCATCGTGTGAGTTCATAGAAGCCACAAGCACTGCCAATTCAAATTAAGAGTGTCAGGTTTTAACTTTTCTCCATTCATCCGATTTCATTACCTTGACTCAATTACTTCAATTCATCTCATAATTGCTGCTCCTTTCTTCATCTCCAGTGTCGCCTAAGTGAGTAGAAGACATTTACATCATCAATTTCGGATTTTGAAGCAAGGATCGAAGTGCCTCATTGATCACCCGAGGTGTTCATCTCTCTCAATCACCCTATTCACTTGTTATCTTTCAATTTTGATTATACACACATCTTCTCTCACGTATAGGCTAGTTCTAACTGAAAGGAATTTAAGTTGTGAGCCTTGGAGAGCTTGATCGGCATCAATGGCGCCTTTTTCCTCGTCGAGAAGAAGAAGAAAGAGATGGAGGGGAGAAGGAGAAGGAAGAGAAGGGGCTGCGCTCAGCGCACAGAGTCCACAACGCATTGGAGCCCACTGTCAGAAGCGCGACACAAATGAGCCAGGTACACATCGCCTTTTCCTTTTGATTTAAATCTCTGTTTAGATCTGCGCATGGGCTTGTTGCATGATCACTTGTGTGAGCTGTATACTCATAAACCTTACAAATGGGCCCCTTGTGTAAGCAGCTGAGTCTAGGCCCATATATTCAATTATGACTTGGTTAATGGCCTGTTTAGGCCTAATAGATCTGACTTGGTATGATCCTGTAGGGCCACATGTTAAATCACCCTATTAATCATCTGTTATAGTATTAATCTGTGTTGAGATGACACCTGTTAATGAATGCCATGTGGCATGTAAATGCTGAGGTGGCTCTGTCATGGCCTGCCACGTGGCATGTTGATGGGACCCACATGTCAGGTCAGTGTAGTGGTGGGACCCACATGGCTGAGGTGGACCAATGAGGTGCTGCCACGTGACACCCTCTTTCTCTCTTTAATCTTGCGTGCGTGTGCATGTTTGGAACCCCCAGTTTGCACCTAGAAATGTTACTATCCCCAAATTGTACCCAGAGAGGCCCTGATCAAATCTCAGCCCTTTGATCTGCATATTTAATCTGTTTTATCTCCTCTGATTTTATTCTGATAGCTCCACTTATCCAAAAATCATGAATTTTTCATCAAAAATCTCTAAATTTATGATGATCACTCATGTAATTTTTAATTCCACTTTTGCCCATGCCTCCTTATATTAAAAATTCATTTGCCAGGAAAACCCTTTATTTCCCTATTATAAAATATTTATTTATTAGTTATCAGTTGTAGCCTAGTGTCTCTGTCAAATATTCTCTTTGCAGAAAATTTTCCCCAATCAACACCAATAATGATGCTTATTAGGATTTGATTTGATCAAATACTGACTACTTATCAGCAATTGATACAAATCTAGACTTGATCAGGTGGTTGCTCCCAGCTTGGCACCTGATCAGTCTGGTGAAATTGACTTTCAATCCCTTAATATTATGGTGATTTGGTCAAAGAGCTGACTACTTATCAGCAATTGACACAAATCAAAGCATGGTTAGGTGGTTGCTCACAGCTTTGGCACCAGGTCAGCCTTGACATGAGGGTGATTTGGTCAAAGAGCTGACTACTTATCAGCAATTGACACAAATCAAAGCATGGTTAGGTGGTTGCTCACAGCTTTGGCACCAGGTCAGCCTTGAAAGCAAAATCATATTGAGATTTCTTATGATTGGTTGTATCAAAATACTGGCTTGGCATTGACACTATTCCATGTAGTATAGGGATTGTATTGGTTCAGCTCATAGGATTTGTTTGAAGATCAATATCTAGGGTTTGATCTTGACTTCATTGATATCCATCACTGAGGGGTGGGACTCACTTGTCAGAAAAGTATGATTTCATGGGTGACACCCGAGAGATCTCATCTCTCTCTTTGAGTCTCCCGGCTATCACCCACGTCGAGGGAACAGTGGATGCTAGGGTATATATATCTCCTGTTCTACGTTCAGGATTTTCTTGTTGGACAAATAGAATTGCTCCGGAATTCAACAGCGACCTCTTCTGGCTGGTGGTTCCCACCATCACCTGCCTTTATCTTTCCCTTTTCTCATGATTTATCATCGATAGTTATCCTTAATTGTTCAGCTGCTTCATCCTTGAATTTTTTAAAGGTAAACACACTGCAATGTTGAGATTGACATGTGCATCTCATATTTGCAAGTTGGATAGCCTACATCACCTCCAATATAATGCTTGAATTCTATTTTAGTTTAAAACAATAATGTACAACCATACAGGTTTTCATTTGATATACATCTGTAATAAAAGACTCCCTCCTTTATAATTATATGCTCTAAAATATTATAAAATAAAATCTTGTTTACTACTTTTTTGTCCCTATATGAATATAGTACTATAGAGTTTTTCTTTAGCTGCAACGACGTTGTTTTCAACATTATTTGTTTCGTTTTCCTCTTCTTTCTCACCTTTCATCATAAGAGTGTTAACTTGAAGATGAAATAATTTATTGATTTTAATAAAATTTAAATTACACTTGCTTGAATATCAGAAATTAGCCCCTCATCATGTAATTTCAGTTTTGTTCTAAGGATAATCAGGCTGGTGCCAGCTGCCTACATCCAGTATACTACATATTATATAATAATTGACCAATACTGCATTACTTACCATGCAAATAAATAGTCCTAATTTCAGATTTTATTGGTCTTGAACTCTTGATTAGATCAGTGTAGTGAACTTAATATGATTAAATGTTCCAACTGGTATGCAATATCAGAAAAAACAAACCTTCAGCCCAAACTTTGACATCGGCCTTGCCGAGTACCAGCATCTTTAGTTTCAGATGAGTGACTTGTCATCCTTCCTAGCATCCCATCTAGTCCAGAGCACTCCACGACCAGTAAAAGGGGTCTCCATTAGCTAGTCCATGGAGTTCAGTACCTGGCTTAGAGTTCTCCCAGGGTTGGATGCCACAAATCTGAACCATACATACCAGAAAAAAAATTAACTACAGAAATTACTTCTGACATTTTAATTAGTAGCTAACATATTAAGGAAATAATAAATTTTTACATGTACCTGAGAAGAAGGCCAACAAATACTCATCTCTACGGCCATGACGTGCTGGTGCAGGTGATGTGGCAGGACCACGATCAACGTCTATGCTCTTTTCATCATTAGTCTCACCATCATCGGAAGAATTTATTTACATGGGCTGATTCACGAGAACATCCCGGGCAACACAATTCGTCCGTTAAAAAGGAGAGGGGTGAACCCATTTCGTGTCTAATACTAAGACTCTGTGAGCCACATGCGAGAAATCAGAGAAGCTCCTCATAAGAGGATGAGGAGGCGGCAGCTGTTGCATCATTGGAAGAAGGGAGAGGCGGAGAAAGGTCCATATCCGATGCCGGAGAGGGAGTACGATTTAGAGTTGAGATGTAGCACACTGGAGAGATGTGACGTCGGAGTTAGAGGGAGAGGGAAGAGGCGGAGTGGGAGGGAGATGGAGGAGCAGAGTGGGAGGGAGCAGCGTGAATAGGTTTGAAAGAACGAAAATGAAGGAATAGGGGAGCAGCGCAAAAATAAGTTTAAGAGAACGAAATCCGAGTTTTCTCTAGGGAGAGAACAAAGAGGAAGGCGAAGTAATGGATGTGATGGTGTTCTTATGATGAATTTAAATTAATATGAACCGTTCGATGCGGGGTAGTTTCGATATTTTAATTGTTTGAAGGAAATGATAAAAAACGGATGTCTCTAATTTTTAGCCGCTTTATATAATACTAGTTGTGTACCCGCGTGTTGCGGTGAATTTTTTTATTTAGATATAAAAAATATTACATGATAATATGTACATCATTTTAATATGAAAAGATCAATAAATGCAAGATCAGTTATAATATCAATTATAAATGCTATATCAGATATAATTTCGCATGATTTATCTTAACATTTAATTTTTTCCTCCTATATGGCAAAAAAATGGAGAGAAATACAAAATAATTGATGCTATCGTGTTCTTCTCATTAGTCAAAATTAATATAAATCATTAGATGAGGGGTATTTTGGGATATAAAAAAATTGAAGGAAATGACAAAAAATGGACCCATCCAATTCTTAGTTGCTTTATATAATAGTATAGATTATAAATTTGATATTTTAATTATTTGAAGGAAATGACAAAAAACGAACGTCACTAATTTTATAGATGTGTTCTTCTAGTTTTAGATTGATGGCCATTTAAATTTTATGCAATTTCATTATCGTTTGATAGTCTATCAAATATTGTTAAATTGGAATCGTTACAAATTACATGCAAATTTGATGGTCTTTGATGGACTATCAAACGATAATGAAATTACATGAAATTTGAATGACCATCAATCTAAAGGTAGAAGATCACATTGATAATTTTTTTTCTATTTTTAAGATTTTTTTCTATTTATTAAAAATTCATTATCAAAATTGTCAAAATAAACCATTGTCAACTGATCCTTCTCTTTTATATAATAGTATAGATTAACAGAGCCTACCATATGAAAACAACGACAATTTTGTTTTACTTTTTTTTAATCTCCTACATCATGCAGCCCAGTTTAAATGTTTAATATGCATAATTTGTGTTATCCTCTGTTACGGAATCGTATTAAAGAAGTTTTCTAACAAAAATAATTATAGATCTGAACTTAGTGGTGCAAAAGGATCGGATAAAGAAGTTTCTAATAAAAATAATTAAGATCAACTAATTGTACCCAACTCTATATTTTGATCTGTATCTCAATTAAAAAATCATTGACCGATTGATCACGTTCTCAAACATCAATCGAAGTTTTAAAATCGAAAAGTCTAAATCTTAATATTAAAGAAATAAGGTCATAATATCTAATATATCAAGTCATATTTTAAATTTTAAATTTATATTTTGACGGCAATTAGGATATGAGTAACTATTTATACATAAATCTCAATGTCTTAAAACTGAATGTTTCAAGTCTTAACACGAGAAATATGATGTCTTAATATCTAATATTATAAATCATTTTTTGAACTTAAAATTTATATTTTGGCGGCAATCATGATATGAATAAGTATTTATACTTAAACCTCATTGTCCTAGAACTGAATGTCTTAAGTTTTAATATGAGAAATACGATGTCTTATTATCTAATATTATAAGTCATATTTTAAACTTAAAATTTATATTTGAGCGTCCATCGAATATGAATAAATCTATATGCCTAAACCTTAACTTGCTAAAACTAAATAATTCAAGTCTTAACACACACAAAATAATGTCTTAATATCTAATATTATAAGTCATAATTTCGAACTAGAAATTTATATTTAGACGACCATCATGATTTGACAATTATTATTTACTATATTGTTTGAATATCCAAGAGAGTTGTACAATTAATTTTTTATCTTGGATAAATCGACAACAACAAGGATAATATGTCCTCTTTTATACAAAGACATACAACTATCTGGCGAGATCAAATTTCTCGTTAAACAATAACGACTCTTTTGAAACTCTATAGACCGTCCTATAAATAATATTTAAAGTCTTAATACTTAATATTTAAAATTTTAAAAACTATCATATGATGTCTTATGTCTTAATACATAATGTTATAAATTATATTTAGTTTTAAATGATATAAAAATCTTAAATATTCACTGAATATTATTTACATTAAATCTTTATATCTAACGTTTTGAGTCTTAACAACTAAGAAATGAAGCCTTAATAAGATTTACTAAAAAATATATTTTCATTTAATTTATATTCTTTATATCTTAAGATCTCACAAATAAAGTTTTAATATCTTTTAATATAAGTCATACAATTATTAAGTTTACCATATATTATTTATAATTTACATTAGAGATAAAAAAATTGATAGTCATTTCATATCTTATTTTTAGTTTTGAACAATATATAATTTAAAAAATATTTACTTAACATTCCTAGAGATAAATCTATATATCTTTTTTTTCTCGTCTTAAGACCTAACAAGTAAAGTCTTAAACTGATTAATATAAGTCATATTTAACTTTAAATGATATAAAAAATTATAATATTTTTGAATATATTTATTCTTAATATTTTAAGACCTTACAATTAATATATTTATATTTAATATTTTTCATAATATTTTAAAACCTTATAATTTATATTTATAAAAAAAATCTCAATAAATAGCAAAAATATCTTTATACCTCATATCATTAAGTCATAATATCACCAACAATATATAATAAGTATGTAATATCAAATAATATTTTTAAAATAATTATGACAAAAATATATTTGAAAATATAATATACATAAGTCTTGATATATCATTTCACATCTTAATGTATAATTTTAAATTAAGCCTTAATTTTCACTACTATACATAAATTTAAATATATATTACATACACGTCTCAATATGTACTATGAATAACTTTTTATATTTACTGACTAAAATTTTATATTAATATATCCTTCAAAATATATTTTTTAATTTAGTCTTAATTTTTACTAATATAAATAAGTCTAAATATATAATCTTTGTTAGTTTTATGTTAAAATTCTTTTAATTTCAATATTGTTGATGTGCGAATAATAGTATATGGTACAAGTTTTAAACCTTTAGCATTAAAAAAATGGTAGTTATAAGTATACAACTTGTGCGTAGTAGTACTTAAGGTATCGAATCCATAGGGACAATGTTTACTAATCTTAAATTTAATATTTTAAACCTAATATAAGTCACACAAATAAAGTTTGAATCACTCTTATTTCATCCTACTAGAACATTTGTGTTACACTAAATATCTTCTTTGATTTGTCGATTTGCAAAACAATCTTGAATTTTATAATTTGCCTTGTTTGAGTTTTATGCAGGGATTGAAATGCAAATGTATTAGTGCACAAGAACCAAGACTAATGATGGGATACACGAGCTTCATAAAGACTGCATTAGGCTTAGGTTTAGTTAGACTCAAACTGGATTGAATTGGTCAAGATAAATTAAGCTTAAAACAACAAATAAAAGTGCTTCTGCCGAGTGAATCGTTATAACGATTCAGTAATCGTTATAACAGTTCATTCCAATACTCAAAAATATTCTAAGGCAGAAAATTCTCAAAGAAACCAGAGTGTATCATTATGTAACGATTCAATAATCGTTACAACGGTTTATGAAACTTATAATGATTCAGTGAATTGTTATAACGTTTCTACTCAATCGATCCAACGACTATTCTTTCTAAACCGTTATAACGATTCCTAAAAACGGTTCAGGCCAAAAATAATTTCTTCAGTTATTTTAGAAGATCTATTTTAAAAAGGATTAACTCTCTCACTGACAGTAGAAGATCCATCTAGCTAAATCATTACTCCAGAGAGCTTATTAGTCATATACAAAGTGAGAGAGATAATCCAAGAGATTGAAACACTCAATTAGCTAAATTCTTATTTAAGCTTGATCTATCTTCTCTTCATTCTCCCTACTTGATCCTTCGTGATCTTCTTGTAATTTGTTTCTTCAGTTGTAGTGCTCACTTTCTTGAGTGTGTTGTCACTCATTTATTATTTTTGAGTGTGTTGTCACTCTTATTACCGATAGGCTTGACATCCCATTTTTGTGTAAGGGACCAAGTTCTATAAGTGTAAAATTATTTTTTAGTGTTTCGGCTCAACCTCAATTGCTGGAGGTTGACAGTCACGGAGATGTAGACATTTTTAAGCCGAACTCCGTTACATCTTGTGTTCTTGTTTGATATTTTCTTTTTTTTTCTCACGTTTCTTTGATTGTTATATTCTTGTGAGAATTGAATCGTATTGAATTGTATTCCACTGCCATTACACTTGAACACTAAGCCCCAAATCGGTTTATATATTTTTACCTTAGGTTCTTTACATTCTTGCATTATTTTAACCTTTAATATCACCATCCTAGGGCTATCAATTTGTATCCATTAAAGTATAAAAAAAATTGACAAACAAAAATTTATGTGTGATGATTGTGACTTTGGGAAGCATACAAGGAGTTTGTATATAAGTTCGAGAAATATGGGTTATCACGTCTTTGATCTGGTACACTTAGATATATATGACCTTACTCAACAACGGAGATTAATGAATATAATTTTTTTGTGACTTTCATCAATTATAATACTCGTGTCACATGATTGTACTTGCTTGTTTCAAGTATTTCCATAAAACAGTTCAGACTCAATATGGTGCAACGATGAAAACATTGAAATCTGATGATGGAACTGAATATATATATGAACAAGACATTCAAGGAGTATTTATCAACTCATGAAATAAATTATCAGACCACGTGTCCTTACACACTAACATAAAATGTGATGACAAAGAGAAAAATAAATATCTATTGAAGGTAGCCCGATGTATGATGAACTCCATGAATATTTCGAAACTTTTGTGGGAATGAGCAGTTATGACAGTCATACAATTAATCAATCGAATATCATCTAAAGTGTTGAAGTGATAGACTCCGATATAGATGTTACAAGAAGGAAGGGAGCAGATTGACAAATTGAGGATTTAACTTAACTTTCCTTTTTTAATGAAGAATTTACATTAATGGAATATCTAAAATTTTAGAATAAAAATAGAAATCCGTATGACCGATATAGGATGATGTTTCCCTAATTAAATTAAAAATAGAGCAAATTAATGGGAAGATATTACCAGAATTAATTCGTATCAGATCAAATAAGTCAATATACTTAAAATAGCGTTAATTCGTATCAGATCAAATAAGTCAATATACTTAAAATAGCGTCGAAACTAGGAATGCACATGCATATTGCTTCCAAGTTGAGGTCTAACATGTCAATATACTTAAACAAAAGTTAAATCAGCTTAAGCCTTCATCTTATTTTCCGGTGTTTTGGCTCCCGCCAACTCAGTACTTCTTAACGGCAAATAATACCTTCTCTGACAAGTGGGGTCCGTCTTCATGATCCACAATCTTAGAGTCCCATCTCATGCCAGTTGTGATACTTCCCACCTTAGACAATATATCAATATTTTCGCGGATTATAACAGTGCCTTCAGGGCGCAAGATCCGATCCATTTCCAATAGTATATCCTCTGTCTTACACCTGCTCAAACAGTGTCGAAACTAGGATTTTAGATAAGAGAATGGATCACTTGACAATAAAAGCTGGTTAGAGAGAGAAAAAGAGAGCCTTAACAAAATTCTAGAGTTGGATACGTAGCATGCCAATAAAAAGTAACGAGATTTGATGCGCATTTTACCATTCATCTTCAAATAATATGTAATTTCAAATGTTAATAAAATTATATGAAATTTGATTAATCTATGCATATTTACGAAATCATCTATATATATGTATTTTTTTTTCATCTTCAACTATATTTGAATCGATTTGAGAAAATATTTTAAAAGATATCATATACATAATGCCCCAAGTATTTAAAATACACCAACTTTTTTTAAAAAAGCAAGGTAAAGAAAGGACAATAAATAAAATTCACCAAGTATCCATGGCAAGAATTTGTGTGCAGTAGAAAGAGGTTCTTCTAACCTGTCCTGGTACAATGAGAAGATACCATTGGCGTGTATGAGATCGTACGTTCTAGGATAAGTTGAGAAGGCTTCACACCTGAAAAAAAAAGAAAGTAACATGCAAAAAAAGCTAAACTAATTATAGCAGGCAAATACATAAAGCATGATTTTGAGCTTTACGCCACAAATTTCAAAAATTAAAAATCAGTTTAACATTTTTGGGTGTACTAATCTTTTCACAAGAAAAATTACAAAAAAAAAATAGTTATACTAGCATACCTACAAAAAACTGCAAGTAAATAAGACTAATGAAAGAAAGCATGTACTTATTTAAACAAAAATAAGTTCACAGCACGAACAAGTAATAATAAATTTCGTAGATCTTCCAATGTTTATGTAGTTCATTGGTAAACTAATGACAGACACCTACACTTTCTCATCACTAAATAATCATAATTTGGAAAACAAACCAATTACGTACCAGTCATGGTAAATTCCAATCATGCCCCTCTCATAAATAACCCCCAGTGTGCCCAAATCAGCAATGGTAGGTATGACATTCATAACCCATAATTTACCCAACTCCATGGCAGCACCAAAGCCACCTATACCTGAATTCATGTCCATCACATTATGGTACCTATCGGTACCGAGAAACTTATTCACTCTTATATAGGCTTCTACATGCTTTCTCCATACTTCACTGTCCTGTCTGTACAAATCTGGCAATAATCTAGGTACCAAACCAGTAGCTATCCTGGGTGGTATAGCATAGAGTCTCTTTGGAAATGGCTCCAGTTGCATAGGCTCAATTGTAGCATCAGGGGTTTTGCAAACTTCCATTTCCTTGTACCTTGAAACGAGGGGAAACAAGCAGGAAAAAGAACAAACTTTCTATAATGAATACAATGGCAGTGCAGGTTCAAACACTGACTACTATAAATTGCTGGAAAGATTTCTTACCACACATCGTCTGGGTTTGCTGAGTCACAGGTCTTAACATGAGACTTGTTTCTATTAAAGCATGATTGTGGATTGATCGGCTTCATCCAAATAGCTGTCTCAGACATCTCAGTGATTTTCTCCCAGCAAAGCAGCTCAGCCAACTCTTCAATTTTTTTTTGTTCTGCCTCCAGATCTTCCTCGGTACGTTTCCACGACTTGTGCTTGTTTTTCCAATTTATTGGTGGACCTGACAACACCCAGTATCCCCCTGGCCGGAGTACCCGATCTATCTCCATCATGTACATTCCATCTAGTGATGAGGGATAATTTAAATTAGCAGTGTATTATGGCCAAATTGGATCTAAACTAAGATATGATTGAAAAATTGCAAACAAGATGGAGCAGCGAGAGGGAAAATTGATGCAACAAGTTGCTGCTTCCAAGCATATATGTGGAAACGGTATTCCATTGTACCAAAGCAGACAAAAGAATGGTAATATAGTATCATTATTAGTGTATAATGGAAGGAAAATTTTGGAAAAACTCACACCTTACTGTACTTGTACCAATAATACTGGTATAGCACAACTGAACAAATGCAATAGAAATATTTTTCTTTGTTCTTTTAAATAAGAATTTATTGAATTAATTTAAGCAATAATATTTGTGTCAAATATCATCAATATCGGACAGGAATCATTGTACTCTATTCCAGCAACTTTAATCAGGTCTTCTGCCACTGTGAATTAATGCGTATGCTGGGCATCTACCTTCAAAGTACAATTTGGTCAATTACTATCGCTTATCTTCTCTCTCCTTGGTGATCAATTGTATTACAAAATTGATGGAATAATGTGGCTTAATTGATGCAGCTACTGCTCGGTTGAGCATTATAGTTTAAATTTTGCTTAACTAATGCCTAATTAGAAGTTGAGAACTTATTTTAGGTTTGATAGTTGTAAATTTGCCTCAAGTGACTCAGGAAAAAATAAAAATATGCAAATGGCCCCACCATTAGAGGTCCATGGTATGAGGCATTGAGAACAATGTGCCATGTCAAAGCTTCTGGAAGGATACGGTAGCTTCATTGACCCGAGCACACCAATCACGGCTGGTACACCTCTCTCAAGTGCAAATTGTATCTGTGCCTCATGCGAATCTCGAGGTGCAAATGACATGGTCAATATGTTCCTGCTCAACAAATATGCACCAAAACTTGCAACCTAAATTTTTGACAACAATATTAGAATGCCCCGAAAAAAAGATACCCAAGCTAACTATAACTCTTTCAATTCAATTTGGGACATTTTTGTTGTCTCAGCAAACACAGGAACCTAACTACAGATTCAAGATTAGGGACCACAAAAGGAGTTAGAGATTAATTCTTGCTGCAAAAAGCAAATACTAAAATGAAATCACGTAGTTTTCTACCTCATGTTCAAGATCACAGAGTAAATTGGATACTTTCATTGATTTAACCCTCCACAGTCATCAAACTATATTTGGGACATAGAAGCTTAAGGTAATTTAATTTGCACATAAACCTTTATACTGTCAGAACTAAAATGAAAGAAATAAACTTAAAGACAAGCAACCACATACTCCACAGCCAGTGTCCAGCACAGTCCTAACAGTACCATTCTCAATTGGCACAACTGAAGCAATCTGGTCAATATACTGATCAGCCCCTAGCGGGAACTGTGTTCCACCTCCAGGAAATCTAAAGACATTACCCTCAAACTGAATCCAGTTTTGTACTCCCTTCTTTACAGTCAAAGTCCTATAAGGCACATTCGCAAATTGGACATAATCCCGACTCATTGGCCAATGAAACGGTGCCACATATCCCTTCGGTGCTGGTATGAGGCAATGCATTTTTTCCTTTTCACTTGGGCAGTGCCTCTCTCTGTAGACCATGTTTTTTCTTGGAAAGAACACAGCCCGTTTCTGGTCCTGACAAGGGGTATAATCGGTATATTTCTCATCACATGGCTCAAATATTCTCGAGGTTGAGTTTAAGGTTTGGTTTAAGAAGATGGTTCTTGCATGGTGGGTTTCAAAATTTAGGGTCAGTGGGATGGCACATTCAGTTTGCTTAGTAATTGTTAGCGCTATCAAGTCACCTCGACCAATGGCCCTTTTCTTCCATGAACCAAGGATGTAGCAAAAGATGCACAAGCCAAGTATCACAACTACGTAGAAGGTGCTTATGGTATGACTTTGTGCCATTGCATACCTACATTAAATTGAGTTGTGGACATAAAATTTGTATCATAAATCATCTCAAAAAGATATAACAGTTCACTATATAATGGAGTGAATTCTTATTTGTTTCCAAATCAAATTTGGGAGTTTAAAAGTATCAGTTGCTATCCAAGTGTACCTTGTAGATAATAAATTTTCTATCTTTTGTACTTTTCACTTAACAGAACATGATACTGAAACCTTTTTACATACTGGAAATGGGGAAAAAAAGCTGAAAACATATGCCGACTCAAATAAAATAAAAAACTATAAGGACTTTCGGACCGATTGAATAAATTCTTGGTAATCAACCCACTCTCTGCAATTCATAAATGAAATACATAACAACTGGGCGGTTGCAATTAAGAAAGTTTCAATATCATCGCAAAACTAATACTCCAAATTCAAACATGCAAAATAAGAAAATTGAACCGCGGGAACCTACTAATCTGGTATAGAGGTGTTGATGGAGTCTTCTAGTATAGAATTTCCTCCCCAAACAGAACTCAGAAGAGATGTATTTATCAACAAAATATCTCCATTCCTCCAAAAATCAAATGGTTGTTAAACATCCAGGAAAGAAATGCAATTCAATACCGTGTGAAAGATACGACAGAGAACTCAAGAGAAGTCTACTTCCAAGGGTTTTGAACTTTCTACACGTCATAAGGTGCTCCGATTTCAGGACGCACTTACGAACCGTCCGATTGTCCAAATCAGCGGTCTTGATCGTTTCTGTACGGTTGAGATCCAATTCCTCGTTTGACAGTTTCTCACCCGCTCCACTAGTGCGCCAAGCGCGGTTCGCTTTGGTTTGGTTTTCTGTTTACCGGATCTTTTGTCCTTATTTCTCTCCATCTGCAACTCCCCGATAAAATATTTTTCAAATAAATAATTAAAATATAATTTTTTTTGAAATATATTTAATTTACATTAAATAAAATTTAAACATAATTTTGAAATACTAAAAAGATACAATTATTATTATTATTAAAATATGATAATATTAAAAAATTGAATCAGTTTCAGAGTTAAATTTTATCTTAAGTATATTATATTCATCTATTTTAAATGATAAGAGGAAAAATTATATATGAATCATTAAATTTAAATAGATAAAAAAATTTAAAATTATAAATAGTATGAAAGGGTGATGATGTGGTATGTTTGAAAATTTTAGAAATTTAAATTAAAAATATATAAATTATTTAAGAAGAATAAAAGTGGGTTTGTCAATTAGGGTCGGGCAACAGATAATACGCCTGTGTGAGGAAGATCCGGCCCGTTAATAGTAGTGATAGGGACGTATCCAGCCCGAATAATTTTATAGGCTTTTTTGGGCCTATATTGTGCAATATTTATATTCTATTTGTCATTTATTGGCAACTGATATCTATAATTTATGGCTTACTAATCCAAGTCATTTTGTGCCACGCTAATCATGCCACATACTTTTCGTTTCCTTTTCTGAAGTTCCCTTTCCATGTTTACATTCTGAAAATATTTCTACGTTCATTAAAAGTGTTTCCAAATCAAGGAAGTACATCGACCAGTGAAAAAGTCAACAATCTGGCAAACGGGGAATTATTGTAAATCATGAAACATGGAATCAATGATATATATAACTGTAGACTGCAGTATAATTTATCTTATCTGGCGCCATGAACAGCCTACCGACAAAATTCACTTGTTTTCACACATGAGACTCTTTCGCATGACCCACCAATTTTTATCACTTGAATATCACATCCGTTAAGCTGTAAGCAGATGGCAAGAGGCCAAATTGGTGTCGTTTCATGATTTCATCTACCTCCTGTTCTCTTGCTATTAAAGTTCAAAGGCAAAGAGACCCATGAATAACATGCCTTGTTAACTAACCAGTGAGACTCACAACATGTGCTTCTGGAAATATGCATTCAATTCCTATTTATTAATTAATATATACTGTGATTATTTTTGTGACAGGCTAGGTCTAAGAATTTTGGATGGTTGTCACAGAACTAAAACCTGATCAGGTTTTCCTAACACTCATACAGCATACACGGCTTAATATGAGATGACAAGGATATTCTGATCAAATTATTGATATGGTGCTTACAATTGTTGGACGAACTGTGTATTGAATTTGATACAGTTCGAACTTCATTTAGTCAGTGAAAAGAGTGATAAAATTGATTAAGTTTTTAATACAATTGTTGGACTGACCTCATCATGTCCAATTGTACCTAACTTCATTTATTAATTTCATATTAGGATATCAGTAGGGGCGAGATCAGATTTTGAACTTAGAGGATGACGAATGATCAGAGATAGTCAATTTGTGAGTTTATGATATGACGATAGGGATAATATATAAAAAGAAAATAAATCATCATTCGTCACCGGTCTGAAAAAAATAAAGAAATCGTTGAAAATCAAATTGAGAAGTAAATATGATGGACTTGTAATTAGAACATATTTAAATTTAAATTTCTAATAATTTATATATTTGAAATAAAATTATGAAAAATTCTAGATAACTAAATATCTTACGAATAAAAATTAAGAACATTTAATAATTTCTGTAGGCCAATTTGTAAATAAAAATTAAGAACTTTTAATAATTTTCGTAAATTATGGAGGGTGTCCGGTCCTGCCCATCCCGCCGCCCGTGGATATCAGTAATTACCTCATCTCTACGTGTAATCAAAAGTTGAGGACACTTGTTGCATATTTGAAAAAGGTAATTTTCTAAAGTGATTTGTGAAGGGGGCAAATCTAAAACCAACCACATGAAAATATGAAAATAAATGAAATATGCTTTGCCAAGAGGGTAAAGGCAAGCAAACCGTGCATGAGTCGTTTTTCGTGTCCTTTTCTTTTACAGATAAGGTTATATTTGTGATCCTAACTCATTCTTTGGCGACTATGTCAACTATATCTCTCCTGAGAAACATCCGCAATATTAATATAATAATATTAAAAGATAAAAGATTCATATTAGATTGAGCAAACAAAATTTAATTTAGGTCACATCTATATAGTAAACAAAGTTAGGATAAGCTTCAATTGGTCAAAAGAACTCATGATTTTAAAACAAAAGAATATTGAAAAATATCCATATATTTTTTTCCAACTAACTGTATAATAATAGGTGTTTTCTCTGCATCCACGAAATAGATAAATCAAATTAAAATTCCGTCCGCGAGCTTCTTATGTGCATCTGTTCAATGTTGACATCCAAGCCCAATGTGAACTGTGTACTGCTGTACATGGTACATATATCCTCACATAGCGACATGTTTGTCTGTACCATTGTTCATATACCTACATTGGTAGCTACTTAATGTAGTGTTTTTTTTATTATATATTTGAGATATGCATGTCGTATGCTAGTTTAATATTTTCTTATGGTTAAACCTCAATTATGAGTATGCAATCTAGTATGCCGGTCACATATTGCTTAATTAATATATTTTCTATATTCCTGAAGGAACAAAAAAAATGCGAGCTACCACCGTCCAAATACGAATTATGAAAAAAGAAAGTCGACTGCAATTAAATCAACATAATTATTGATATGACGGGCTGGAAAAGGAAAGAGAGACCCGGAATGAGGGTTTTAATGCCGTGCTATCAAATGTCTCAATTCATTTTTTAATTTATATTTTAAAATATAAAATTCAAATTTGAAATCCAAACCATTGATATTATTCATTTTCATAGTAGATGTATACTCATAAATTTTTAAATTTTTTAAATTTATCTTATATTAGATCAAATGAGAACAAAATGAATATATAAAAAATAATCAATCATAGTGATGACATTGAAACTTGATTCATTCATTTTTTTGTCATTTGTTCTAAAATAAAATAAATTTGAAAAATCATAAAATTTTACAAGCATATACCATGAAAATTAACAGATCAATTTTTAGATTTCAAATTTGGATTTTAAATTTTAAAATATAAATTAAATGATATTTCATGACACATTAAATTGATGACATTGAAATCTCTCTTGAGTTAAATAGGTGAAAAAAATGTTTGGTAGGTGAAAGAATAGGCATGCGAGTTAGAAAGTAAAAACCAGCTATCTAGTAACGCAGTTGTTCAAGTGTATTTTGTCTTGTTATAATTTTTCCTTAAATTAAACTTTAGATGACTACTTAGCAATTATGTATGAATATCCCTTTGTTGAAGTTGTCAAATGTCAAGTTAGAAAGAGAGCAAATTGTTTTGATGTTGGGTGCGCTAGTTCTCTGTTTCCTTGTATATGTTAGGAATCTGTAAAAAAATTCTCAGAAAGAATAGCTAATAAATGTTACATTCATAAAATAAAATATAAAGACATTTTGCCATCCTGAACTAAACAGCAACTTTAACAATTCTCCAGCATAAGAAAATTTTCACAATCTTGAGAGCATTGTCCGAGGATCCTAAGCAAAGTTTTAATAAAACAATGATTAGGAATATTTAAAAGATATATCAATGCATTCCCTATATTATTTCATAGAATTACTCAAAGCAATTTACATTTTCTCTCATCCAGGAAAAGCAACTACAGAGACCTTTAGTTGTAAGTTGGATTCCTAAGTCAATATTCCACAAAAAAGAACAGACCAAACAAAAACTAAAGATCAAAATCCAAAGACATGTCGTAGAATTGTGCTTGATCTTGATCCGCGCTCTCATCAAGTAACCATGATTCAAGCATGGACAACTCGGGTCCACAGAAGTTCAACCCTAACACTACCGAATCAATCGGCTGAGGTGACATGACACAGTTCGAACCTGAGACTGACATCTCCGTCGAACTCGAACCCGAATTACTATTTGTACCCTTGTTGTTCCATTGTTCTAGAAGCTTGGATATGTTGTCTGTGGATAAGGCATAGAGAGGAGAGGATTGAGATGTGCTGCTATTCTCTCCATTGCTGGTACTGGTAGTTGTGTTTGGTACTAGTTCTTTTGATTTGGGATCAAAAGACAAAGCCTCACTAAGTGCTTGCTTGGCAAGGTTGATGTCTGTCTGAAGCCTCTTCTCCCACTGGCCCTTGCAAGCTGTTCTCTGTCCCGTGGGACCCACTTGGCAGCCCAATGATCCATCTTTTCTGAGCTTCTTCTTTAGGTGAGTGTTCCAATAATTCTTTATATCGTTGTCGGTTCTCTCTGGGAGGTAAGAAGCAATTGCTGCCCATCTGAATTTTTTTAATTATTAACAGTTTAACACTTATTAGAAAATAAGTAATTGATAGATCGTTTAATGCATTACGTTGGGAAATTGTTTGTGTTTGTGTATGCTTTTTACGCACCTATTACCGAGAAGTGCTTGGAGATGAATTATGAGTTTCTCCTCCTTATCAGTAAAATTTCCCCTTTTTATACCGGGCCTGAGGTAATTTGTCCATCTAAGCCTGCAACTCTTACTGCACCTCTGTAGTCCTGAGTATAAAAAGAGATCAGAGAACTTTTGGCAAATATTTTTTATAAAGGGGTTATCGTAAAGTAACAAAGGGCAGTACAACGAGAAACGAAACCTAGTTATATCCTATTCGTAGATTAGATACTTTTCCTGCACAGGTCAAGATCTTATGATTTTAAAATTAGACGCAGGAAAACAAAACCAATCACCAACACAATCATTAAAAGTTCAATATGATCTTGTAATTCAGAAAGAAATCCATCCAAGTGTCCCGTTTTTATCAAAGAATCTTAAAACAGGAAAACATATTATATAACCAGTGTCAAACACTGACTGTACATATATATCACACTTGCATAAGCATCAGTGCATGACCAACAGAAATTTCATCTGTACTTAAGTCAAAAAATGCTTATAATTTCTTCAGGCAATATTTTTGCCCCTTTTTTTTTTCTAAAACCGAACATTATCTAAATAATCAATAGCCAGAAAGAGAGATGCTTTGGTGAAAGAAAGAGTACCAACCTGTTTTAGCAGGCACAGCTCTCCAGTTACCAGGACCATGCTCTTGTATGTAAGACACCAAAGTTATATCCTCTTCAGGCGTCCATGGCCCCTTCTTCACCCCCTCCTTGTCACAGCATGGTGGCCTCACCATTTTCTTCAAGTTATTTTTTGTTTCTCTATCTCTTTTCTGTAACTAACAAACAAAACAAACTAAGATTGACCTTGTTTTTTTCTCTCTGAAAGAATTTTTTTTCCTCCCTCTTTCTCTTGTTGTTTGTTAATTTGATCTAAAGAGACCCAAGTTAGTGAGGTGTATAAATAGAGGAGAGGGATTAAAGACCCATTTGACCCCCATCGGGTATACTGACAAAGCGAGAAGAGTCAATGCAGGACAGCAGAGCTCATTTAATTCCCTCCCCTCCTCTTCTCTCTCAAAAAGTCAGACCAGTGGAGTGAATGTTAGAACGGTCAATGACATACTTCTATTCATTTAGTGTATTCGTATCTAATTAGATGGGTGAATAAATATTATTTTAGTTAATTTATTTATATTGATAAAAAAAATTCTTATGTAAATGGGTACGAGTAAAAGATAATTTTATACATGATATTTATTGTTATGTTGTATAGATCCGGATACGAGTGTTGTATTGAATGTAGTGCGGGTACGACGGTACATTAATTTAAAAAAAATTGAGATATGGGTATTAAAATATATAATATTTTTATATAAAAATAAATATACAATATATAAAAGATAAGAAATAGATAAGTACATTATTTCTATTAATGACTATGATACATATGTCAAACTCATTACTAAGACAAATGAAGAGATGATATAATGATCTAATTTATTAACGACTATAATTCATTTTTTGGGTTCAAATTCAAATGAGTCATGAACTCAATTTTCTGAAATTTCTGAGTTTGACTGCAACCACATCCAGTCATATCCAACTGTATCGAAGACCGAACTAACCGTTCAAATCGATTAAAATAATCCAATATGACATGTTATTTCAAATATATTATATAATAATTGTTTTCTATTCTCAATACAGATTAATCGTTTTGAGTCCTTGAATTAATTTCTCTTATTTTTCCAATATAAAAAGTTAAAACTACTCATTTTTAATTTATATTAGTAAAATATAGGTGAAGTTGTATGAAAGAAATGAGTTCTGAATTTTTTTCATTATTGATGATAAAATTAATTAGTATATTAACTTATTTGTTAGCGTATGTTAGAATTTCATTATCTATTTATTTTAACTGATAGAGATAAGATATAAATAAGTTTAATTTTATAGGTAAAAGTAGAGAAGAGATAAAAATAATTTTAATGAATATGATAATGAAAACGTATGCAATCCGTATTGCATCATTGGCATCGTTAGTGATGGTGTGGTGGCCTCTCTCTGTGCCTTACAAATGCGCGTGCATTTAATTAAGGTACACCGGTAAGCACAGTACAGCACTTTATACATTTTTTCTTAGAGCACAGTACGTACAGCACCTTTTTTTTTGTATAGCTGCTGCTGCAGTGCTGTTGTTTCTTTTCTTTTCTTTTTTTTTTTTTGAGGAAATTTTGTGGAGCTACACTAAACATAATGTGTATATATATATATATGCTGGAGTTAAAAATTCATCCTCACTACTAGTAAACTAATGTTCATTGTCAATTGTAAGTTAAGGGTGGGATCACTTGATAATGGGTTATTTTGATAATTTTGACAATGAATTTTTAAATAAATATGAAAAAAATCTGAAAAATAGAAACAAAAATCTTATGGTTCTTCTATTTATAGATTGATGGTGATTTAAATTTCATATAATTTTATTATCGTTTGATACTCCATCAAGGACCATCAAAATTTTATATAATTTATAACGATTATAATTTGACGGTCTTTAATGGACTATCAAACGATAATGAAATTACATGAAATTTGAATCGTCATCAATCTATAAGTATAAGAACATATCAATAAAGATTTTTTCATATTTATTTCAAAATTTATTGTCAAGATAATCATTGTCAAATGATCCCTTCCCGTTAAGGGTGGGGATCACTTGACAATGAGTTATTTTGATAATCTTGACAATGAATTTTTCAAATAAATGCAAAAAAAATCTTAAAAATAGAAAAAATCTTATGGATATGTTCTCCTATTTATAATGATGGTGATTCAAATTTCATTATCGTTTGATACTCAATCAAGTACCATCAGACGATAATGCAATTTCATTATCGTTTTATATAATTTATAACGATTATAATTTGACGCTCTTTGATAGATTATCAAACGATAAAAAAATTATCTGAAATTTAAATCACTATCAAACTATAAATATAAGAATCATTATCAATCTATAAGTATAAATATTAGATAATGTACTATAATAATAAACACATATAATAAGAACAGCCAAAATTGTGGTACACTATAGGAAGTGACGTGTTATGTCTTCCGAAGTGTTGTGTACTTGTTTTAGAAGACATGTGCATTAATTAGTTGCACGATATGGTACGTACGTCCATATGCTACTTAGCTACAAGGCACATCAAAACTAGAGTATTGAAAATATCTGAAGTGATCAATTTGTTATGTGAAAATTTATGGTCATGATCTGTTTTGTTTTGGACCGTGTGAGATTTATACGTGGTCTGAACTTTGAAAAAAATCTGATTCTAACAAAGGTTCAGTTTGAAATTTTTCATATTGACTCATCTAACCAATCTTAGTACTCGTGACCTGCCTAGACAAGTCATGCCTGTACTTATGACCCGACTAGACAAGTCCTGTGCCTACCCGTGACCCGCTTAGATCCGTCTCGCGCCTACCCATACCCGCATGTACTTACCCGCGCCTACTCGAACCTGAACTCGTTCCTCCCCGGATGCACCTACTTTCTACCCATGCTACCATACATGGAGGCGCCACTACATTATTGGCGGCACGACATGGAGGCGGTGTTGCATGGCCTTGGTGGCACCACTACGTGGAGGCGGCGCCAGGGAGCGGTGTCGTAGGGTGGAGGCACATTATATGGTCGCGGCGGCACCGTTGGGTGGAGGCGACATCGAGCAACGGTGCCGCTGAGTGGAGGCGGCGCTGCATTGTTGATGAAGTTGCATGGCGGCGTTAGTTTCGCTATGTGGAGGCACAACTGAATTATTGGCGGCGCTGCATGGCAGCGGCGCGCCGCTGGATGAACGCACCGCTGCATTGTTGGTTGTGCTGCATAACGGTGGTGGAGCCACCGCTGGGTTGAGGTTTTTTATTTTTTTGTGAAATTATAAAAAAAACAAACTCGTGCCCACCCCCATGACCCATCTGAACCGCTCCTTGGCCCTCCCATCCCTATTTGTGAGGACTCTATCCGCGGGTGTCCAACACGGGTTGGATCAGAATTTTCTAGTTTTGACCCGTTTTGACCCGGACTGTCCCCACCCTTACTCACCCTTGACCCTATCTCGTCCTTACTCATGGCTCGAAGGGGTTTGGACCGGACTGTCCTGTCTTCAAGTCTCTAATCGAAACATATCTCGGTATAAAGAGTTTTCTTTTATTGAAAGTATTTTGTTGGGAAATGACAATTATTTTCAAATAATATATATTTTTTATCGTTGAATATATTTTCTTCCATTTCATGTAAAATTTCTTAATTTTCTTATTTGTTGTAGTTAATAATTTATTTATTTTATTTTATTGCACAACATATTTGAATTTAATAATGTTTTTTTGAGATATTTGTAGGATCGTATGAAAGCTTCAAGGAACACAAGTACCAATGATCAAGTCTGATGGAGCAACTTCTTTGAAAACATAGGATCATAATGATGTAAAAGTATAATTCAAAATCTTATAATTTTGTATAAGTTTGCAAGGAAAAGAGTCGTTGTCGCAGTAAACCGTTATAACGGTTATCCAATCGTTATAATTTTTTGAAGGCAGATACACCAAGAATTAACGGAGCGCATCGTTGTGTAATAGTACATGTAAAGTGTTAGCGTTTCATAACGTATAACGATTCATCGAATCGTTATAACGTCTCCAAAGAACAGAGGATCTTGTCAGAGTGCTGGTCAAACTAGTCAAATCACTGTCAATATTTTGTAAAACGTTCAACGATTCATCCTATTTCGTTATAATGATACAAAAAAGATTAAATAAGGGGTATTCTTGTAAACTCAAGATTTAAGACAAGGAAATGTTATAACATTTTCAGAAACGTTATAACGGTTTCCTGTGTAAAAATACTAATTATTTTCTGTTATGGACTCTATTTTAAGGAGTTATTGTGGTATTGCTCATATTAATAATTCTCTTACAATATCTAGTAATCTGAGCACTCAATCAAAGCACCAAAAAGAGCCCTTACAATATTCTCTTGCAAATATAAGAAATAGAGATCTTGAATTTAGTCATAATAGATATTTCTTGTAATTTTTTTGAGCGGTGTTTAAACTTTAATCTTTGAGTTTTGGCTCAATTTTCTTTTCAGCTTCTAGCTGACTTTTCTGAGCCTTGAGTGCTCATTGTTGTTATATATTTTATTAGTTTATTTTTAGTCTTTTTGTGTTTATATTGTGAAGAAGTTAAAACTTCTAATTATAAAATATTTTTGTCAATAAAGCGATGTCCCGTTTGTGGGATGAGACCCGGAGATATAGGTTTCATAACCGAACTTTGTTAACATATCGTGTCTCCTTTAAAATTCTACATTAGCATCTCTCGCACTTCATTTCTTATGTGTATTCAGTAGAGGATCCAGGGGGCTAGTGTTAGTTAAGATATCTAGATGATCAATCATTTATGATGGTGCTTTTATTTTATTTTTTATATAGGATGATTTGTATCATTTTGTTCTTTGAGTTTTAATATTTTATAGATTATTTGAGTTGATGACTTGAATTGTGAAACTCTATAATTATCACTAAAACTCTGAATTGTCTCTAGTCTCATATCATTAGTATAGAACATTGAATGATAATATAAACTAGTATGTGGATTAATGTGTGATCATGTTTCACAGATCATTGATATGAAGTATCTATTTAATCACATAAATATACATGTATGGGATGCATGATATTGGACCTGACACACTTTGTCTTGTTGTATGGATTGTGTTTGTGTCATCAGTAAGGTCATAAATTAGTATTAATTCTATTACCTGAGATATTCATAATTCTAAATAATTAATGTATATTTTGTGCGATTATCAAATGCTGCTTTTAACCGAGAGCTATAAATGTAATTTCTGGATATACATGAATTATGCTATGAATTATAGATAGTCAATAGGATATTTTTGTGCGTCTCATTTCTTATGAGATTAGTGATATCTCTGAACCCTTAATGTAGTGATAATTATTATGTATGCAATTTGTGATTATGGGATTATCACATATAAATAATTATGCACGTAGAATCAAGAAAATAATTAATGTTCAAGAATGATACATTCCGACACTTGACATTAATTAATAGATATTACGTGAAAAAGTAATTAAAGGATCACGATTTGTCTGTGTTTGATCGGGTGATCATAATGTATTGTTAGATGTCAATTATGATTTATAAATTAATGTATATTAATTTATTACTGATCAAGACATGAATTTTACTAGATCACTCTATTTGACAAGTTGAAAAATATAACAATTAATTAATTTATGAAGCATAATTAATTAACTTAAATTTAGATTGGATCAATTTAGACGAGACTCAAATTATGAATGAAATACACTTGAGCTTAGGCGAGTCCAAGCCCAAAATTTATTTGGCAGAAAAGAAAAAAAAAGGAGAGGAGGCGCATGATAGTGGGAAGTTATAACCATCCACTCCTATCAGCACTAATTAAGTTGATGGTTAATTTGTTTTCGTGTGGTTCTTGGCTGGCCTCATCACCAGGCCACGAAAAAAAAATTCAATTAATCTTTTTTCTTTTTGTCTCGCGCTGGTTCTTGAGGAATAGAACCGAATGAAAAAAAAAAATTCTGCCAAACACTTTTGGTTTTGTTTTTTCCAATTCAACTGATCAATTTCTTTCATGTGCTGAGATTAAAAGAGATTTGAAATTTTATTTTATTGGAGGTCTAACAATCTCGCTTCGACGCGTCAAGAAATATACGCGGTAGAGACTTCACGCTTGAAAATCTTTCGAGAGACGACATCAATACCGACGTCCTTACGGTGATTGGTGAAGACACACACAACCACCATCCAAAGAAAATCGTCACGCTTGATTACGAAACCTTACTAGAATAGTTTAAACTTATTTTTTCGATAAATACCATCATAAATTATCTTGATTTATCATTATTATTTAATTTTTTTGAGATCTTTAATGTTATTAGTAAGTGAAAAACTGAATATTTTTAAGGATTAATTAAAACACCTACAAAGCTCGACATGCCAGCATGCACGAACCTTTACAAATATTTTTCTCATCACTTTTATATAAAAACATAACACGACACGAGTTTATCTTTATTTTGCTTGACACCGGTGACAAACCAGAAAAGTAACAAACACAGGCAAAAAATTATAATTTTTTATATTTACTAAATTAAATTATCAATATAAATTGTATGAAAATTTAATACAAATTTTTAAGAAATAAATTAGTTATTGTAATTCTAATTTTTAATCATTAAAAATATTAGTTCTTTTAATAATGAGCATAATGGTTCATAGAGTATTATGACAAATAAGAAATAAAAAATATGATGTTAAAGAGGTGACAGCTTGGCAGACGCAGAATCTTTTTACTGCTTGAAGATATTGTTATTACCAAATAAATAATCATATATCTTTTTATTAAGATAACTCTTTTTTAAATAAAATAAGAAATGAAAAAAAATAAAAATTACAGTAAATTAATATATGTATATATGCATATATATTTTTGCACATGATTTAAATCCTTTTGTTTAAATAGTAAATTATTATTTTATGATAAACTAATTTAATACCTCAATATAAAAAAAAATGATTCCCTTTCTCTGTCCCTGCATGTCACAACACGTTGATCGGTAATTCGGTATGCAAGTGCTTGACATACGTCGGCGCGACGCGACATTTTCATAGAACACACTAACTATGAGTTCTTAGAAAGAAGTTAAAAAAATAATCTATGCATGCACGGAAAGCTGACAATTCTTCTGAAGACAATAATTAAGCTTCACTTATTTAATCTTATTGAACCAAGTAGGGTGCATCAAGAATTCAAGATAGATGGCAAGTATGTCAACCAGCTTCCGAGCGCTTTCTTAGTTTACTAAAAATAAAATTTATATTAATTTTTTTTCTCTAATATTTCGTCCCTGAAACCAAGAAAAAAAAACTTATACAAGGATTGTGGAAGAGATGTACCAAGTCTTACACTAATCACAAATATACAGAATCCGAACTTAAGAAGAGTGCATTAATTGACATGCTGATGCTGTGGTCTTCCCACAGAATCATTGACAGGTACTTGTCATGACTCATCAATCCAAAAATTCTAGAAGCTAGCCAGTAAAATATATTATTTTAATTAAATTTGTGATATAATAATAAATACTCGAACTGGAACCAAAATTTTTTTTTATAAGTAACTGGAACAAGAATACAAGATGTTATCTTTCAGTTGCACATGTAAAGTACAAGAAATTAAAGTATCCACCAAGTTGCAAACAGTGCAGTTACTTCTTCAGTAATTGCTGCAATTACTTTATTTATTAAATCTTGGGGTGTCCATGGGTCAGGTCGGGTCTGGTTCGGGTCAGGTCATATTATTTTATTATTTTTTTGATCCGATCCGATTAAATTCGAGTCAAAAAATCTTGACCCATATCTGATCCGATATGTGTAAAATAATTAAATATTTATTAATTATTTTTATATAATTTTAAATAATTAAATATTAATTAATTTATAATTAATCTTAATTAGTGTATATTTAAGCTTTAATTAGTATTAAATCATAAAATTACTTCCAAAAAATATAATTAATCGGATCGATTCATATCAAAAAAATTAAACTCATATCCGACCCATTTATTTTCGAGTCATGTCAAATCGGATCGAATAGAATTAACCCGTAAGCTCGGATCAATAATTGAAATTAAAATAATTGAGTTCATTTAGGGTTCGATTTCGATTTAGCTCGAGTTTGATTTAGTTCAAGTTCGATTTAGTTCGAAATAATTTCAAGTCAAACTCAAACTCTAGTTAGTTCGATCGAATTCGATCGTTTGCAGCCCTAATTGTGATTTTGACTAACTTCATTTTTTTGGGTTGAGTTATGGATTTGCTTTTAGAAATCTGTCTAACCTGAACCCAGCCGTATAATCATATATAATATATATTTTCTAAATATATATAATTTATTGGTGATCAATAAAATAATTATTTAAGAGCAAAAAATTCATATTGTATTTTAATTATTATCATATATATTTTTATTATATTTTTATTTTTCGTAGATGTTATATATCACTTTCTTTATAATATCAATTATTTTTTATATTTATCTTTTATGAAAGATGATAAATATTAAATTTTTTAATTTATTATTTATAATTAATGTGAAATTATCATACTTTTCATATTTTTTTTCTTTTTCTCATATTTGAGTCGTGATATCATTAATAATATATATATTATCTAATATTAATAAAAAATATATATAATATATTACTTAATTAAAATATCAATCCGTTTAACCTGTATAATCTGTAAAAATCCGTATGTAAAAAAAAATTACATGGGTCGGGTTGGATTGCGAGTGAGTTAGCTAAAATATTTTTGTTAACCCAGTATAACCAGTTTAAATTTTCATAAAAAAAATCATTAACCGTCTGATGTACACCCTACCTGAAACTCTCCTAGCCAAATTTTTTAATTCACTGTATACCTTAGCAGCAGCGGAGCTTCAATGGAAAGCAATGACTGAAAATTTTAATTAAATATTTTTTCTTTCTAAATAATTAGCATAAATCTCATTTAATAAACAAGATATGCAGGGGGGGACATTTCACCATTTCAAGTTTTCGACTGAATTTAACTTAGAAATTTAACCAATCTTTAAGAAACATTTGTGCGACCCTTTTTCACGCGCTCCGCACCGCCGCTGGGTGGCGATGGGATGCGGAAGAAGGACACGGAGATCCCTCCTGAACGTGCATTTGTTTAACGCCGGTTAATCCCGCCGTCTAGACTCATTGGAATGCACATTTAAGAGGTTTTTTTTGTGATTGTGAGTACTTGTAGATTCCGATGGGCGCAAGCCCCCACCGTTAATTACCCTGAGCTATTAATCTCAAGGCACCTCTAGATCTTGAAAGGGGAAAACAAATAGTATAGCTAAATAATAGTCAAGTGGTATAACAAATAGTATAGCTAAATAAATGGTACAGTGTAAATTGAATCTACAAACAGATAAATTCAACTTACGTAGAGTTTTAGCAGACGAACTTACTACAGATCAGTTCGGGATTTTTAGAAATAGGTGAAAATAAACTTACAAACAGATCAGTTCAAATTCAAAACAGATAATAAACGCAGATACAGATACAGATACAGATGAACTTACTACAAATCAGTTCATTGAAACAAATGACAAATGTATAGATGAACTTACTACATATCAGTTCATTGAAAAAATATAATAGAGATATAAATGAACTTACTACTGATCAGTTCATGAATGTAGGTAAAATGATACATGTGAACTTACTACAGATCAGTTCAAAGATACAGATACAGTGTAAACTAAATCTACTAACAGATCGATTCAACTTACGTGGAGTGTAGACATACGAACTTACTACATATCAGTTTCTGATTAATGGCAAATACAGATGAACTTACTAACAGATCAGTTCATTCTGTGATATGGAAAGATGAACCTACTACAGATCGGTTCAATCTTTATAACTCCGAGAGATGACCTTACAAACAGATCAGATCGATCTCTATGGAGGGATGGAAGATGAGTCTACTAACAGATCGACTCAATCTTAATTGATCTAGAATATGAACTTACTAATAGATCAGTTCAATCTTAACTAGTCAATGACTAATCACAAAAAATACAACTCGAAGCACTGAGCCGGTTGATCTTGAGGTTGGTGAATCAGGAGATGGGTGGATATTGCCCACTTGTTCATCTTGCTGATCTTCTAGATCATGAATTTCAGGCGCTGAGCGGATTCATAAACCTAGGATACATATGAACTTACTAACAGATCAGTTCATTCTGTGTCAGGAAAATATGAACCTACTACAGATCGGTTCAATCTTTATAACTCTGAGAGATGACCTTACAAATAGATTAGATCGATCTCTACGGAGGGATAGAAGATGAGTCTACTAACAGATCGACTCAATCTTAATTGATCTAGAAGATGAACTTACTAACAGATCAGTTCAATCTTAACTAGTCAATGACCAATCATACAAAATACAACTCGAAGCACTGAGCCGGTTGATCTTGAGGTTGGTGAATCAGAAGATGGGTGGATATTGCCCACTTGTTCATCTTACTGATCTTCTAGATCATGAATTCCAGGCGCTGAGCGGATTCATAAACCTAGGATACACTTATGCACACAAAGTCAGACATGAAACGCTAAGCCAGTTCAACCTTGAGGCAAGCGTGTTAGTGAATGAACCAACTACATATTGGTTCGATTTCACCATTTAGAAGATGAACCTACTACAGATCGGTTCAATCCCTTAGACTAAAAGACAAACTTTCAAACAAATTAGTATAGTCTTGCTAGTATGTTAAGTCATGAACAATTATTTAAGACATAGAGTCAATAGACAGTGGACAGAATCCCTACAATTGTCTTACTTGACCTCCCAGATCATGAATTCTAAGCACTTGACTGATTCATGCATTCAGGGTTACCTTATTCACAAAATTAGACTCGGAGCTCCTGGCTGGTCTAACATTGAGACAGGTTTATCAGAGGGTGAGCTTCTAGACAAGCCAGTTCAGAAGCTGCCATATTGTGATGACTCATCAGCAATCAACAAAATGTGTCACCACCTTATCAACCATTATAACGCTTCAACATGTCGTTATAACGTTTCTGGAGAATAGCAGATTTATCAGAGAATTTGTCAACAGGGTCAAAATGTTGCTAACGCTCTGTATATCGTTCAACGTTTTAGAAAATCGTTACAACGATTCAAGGAATCGTTAAAATAATTCCTTAGGATGTATTGACTTGTCAGAGAATAGTCAGAGCGTTGCCAACGCTTTGTAAAGCGTTCAACGATTTGATGAATCGTCCAACGATTTGATGAATCGTCCAACGATTTAAGGAATCATTATAACGATTCCTTAGAATGTGTTGACTTGTCAGAGCATAGTCAGAGCGTTGCCAACGCTTTGTAAAGCGTTCCATGATTTGATAAATCATCTAACGATTTAAGAAATCGTTATAACGATTCTTTAGAATGTGTTGACTTGTCAGAGCATAGTCAGAGTGTTGCCAACGCTTTGTAAAGCGTTCAATGATTTGATGAATCGTCCAACGATTTAAGGAATCGTTATAACGATTCCTTAGAATGTGTTGACTTATCAGAGCATGGTCAGAGTGTTGCCAACGCTTTGTAAAGTGTTCCACACTTAAATAAATCGTATAACGACTTAAGAATCGTCATAACGATTCCAAAGAATGTTGTATTTAATCTGGACCACTAGATTGTTCTAAGATTAGTGTAGATCTTCTATTCAATCTTTTATTTTACTTGGGCCACTGGATTTAATTGAGATGTGCATTAAACAAATTAAAGGCCCAGATTGAGTTGAGCATTAATTTTCTAAACGTTCAGTAGCCCAGATCCTTTCGATCTGCTTCAAGATTCGTGTGATCTTTTTAGATTGATGCCGGAGATCTTCTCTTTTGTCTCTCTCGTGCTTTGAGATATGCGCTGGAGGAGTGATTTCAATGCTCTGGTGGCCTGATCGGAGATCAGCCACCACCCTTAGCGTCGCTGGAGTATGGGGAGTCAGTCTATGTCCTCCGATCATGCATCGATAGGGTGGATCGCCGACGTTAGCTTGGTCCATTACTGGTTTTGTACCGATTGGTACCGATTGCATTCTTCTTCCAAATTGAGTTGTTTTGATAATAATTTCTTATAATTATTATCTTAATTGTATAGTTCTAGGTCTTAACTACCATTAGATGTGATTCAATTGCTACAATCACCTTTGTTATTGAGTGAATCACAATTTGAACAGTGATTGTGATTGGTACCGATTGTGAATTTGGTATTGATCTATGTGTTTCCAATCAATTACCAAGATTTCTTTGGTCTTTATGGCACAAAACTCATTGCCTATGCAGTGTGCATCAATCAAAGCAATTAACTTGATCGATTGTGGTGTTTTGATGCACAATTATGGCACTGGCATGAGTTCCAATGATGAACTTCAAGAATTTGAATCAATTACTCGATTCAAGGCTGAATTCTTTAAGCAATTGTTTGGAGACACAGAGATTGAGAGGTCAGAGACCTTCGATCAATCAATTACTGTGATTTGAGCTAGGATATCACTTGATCTTCGACTAGCTTTTACTGACAATCACGATTTGATCGTCATTCACTCAATTTAATCAAGAAAGAAACAAAGAAACATCGAAGAAATGATTTAGACAGTAAGGCGACAATGTACTGAAGAGATTTAATCAAAGAAATCAAGAAATTTGACAAAATTGAAAAGAGAAAATTATAATGAACAAATAACAGGACTGATTTTATTGAAATTGATCAAAATCGGGTACAATTACATCTCAAGCTCTTGGCTTTCATCGATTATACTCACCTCTTCTTCTCCAGTGAAGCTCTAGACTCTTAGATTAATTACTAGTAGTGGAGGGAGATGATTATATACCGAGTTCTCAACACTTGTTGAAATCAATCGGCCAATTGAGTTCTCACTTGCTCTCTAGGGTTCTTGATTAGTACAATGGTGTAATAAGCAATGTGTAGATGCTGCTTCTCTTTCTCCCTTTCTTCTCTCTCTATGTGTCTCTATGTGTATCTATCTGTCCCTGAATTGTTGCCAATTGAGAGTTTATATAGGAGTTGAGCTGGTTTGACCGAATTTGACTCTCTCAATTTAATTAAACTTGGTGCATTATTTAACTCACTCAAGTTGCTTCTTTTGCGCCTTATGGTTCACTGAACCAAGTCCCTAATTACCAAAACAATATGTAACTGCCTAGATGCAGTTATGCCTTCTCTTTATTTACTGATTTTCCACTATCCGGCCTTCACAACTTCTCAAGCTCTTCTAGCCCCTTCTAGACTCTTCTGAACTTCAATTCACTCTTTTATAAGCGGTTTGCATCCTCCCCTAGCTCAATTTTGTAGTAATTGATCGAATTTACATCCTTCTTCCTTCAAAAGCTCATAACCAAGTCTCAGCCTTTCACCTTGATCCTTTGCTTTTTTCTTGCATCTCAAAGCTTTAATCCCATTCTCTTAGTTCCAGGCAACTCTCTCTGCACTTCTCCTATCGATTTGATAGCTCTAGCATAGTGTTCAATCAACTCATCTCTAGGCCGAGTTGTGAGCTAGTGCATCTCCCCCTTCCAACACTCAACTCTTCTTAATTTTTGCTCTAACATCATCGCCTTAGACCTAGGAAGCTCTCCCAACCATTAATTTTAAATTTCAAGCTTCAATTTGTAAGTTCTAAGTTTTGGACCGAGGTGTTTCTCTCTGCCATATCTTTCCCTTCACTGCATTATTTCAAAATCTAACTTCACATACCTTCTCTCCTTTGCATAGAGTAGCCAGGGTTAGAAGCAATTGATCTGAAGTTGTGTGCTTTGCTTGATCTCCATTGATGGCGCCATCAGCTGTGGAGATGATCGGAAGAAGAAGAGAAGGAGATGGAAGAAGGAAGAGGCTTATTCTATTGTAGCTGCTCCTGGCGCATGTGAACCAAAGCAGAGGAAGAGAAGGGCACAGAGAAGCAGCTTACCAGCGCCAGGTACATGCATTCTTCTCTTTCTCATTTAAATTCCAGCTAGTGTATCTGTGTAGACTTGGTTTGCTATTTGCTCGTGTGCCATAGACTCATAAACCTGACTAGTGGGCCCCACCTATAAGACCTTTGTGCTTAGGCTTACAAGTTTCATTAGCAATTGATTAGTGCATGATTAGGGTTAATTGAGCTGAGTTGGCATGTTGTTATTGGTTGTTAGGTTAAAACACCTCTCTTTGCACTAATGATCTGGTTAATAGTTACTGAGGTGGCGGCTCTGTAGTGTGATGCCATGTGGCACAAGCATGTTGAAGTGGCTTTCTGTGATTGTGCCATGTGACAGGAGCTGGCTGATGTGGACCACTGGTTGTCTGCCTCGTGGTACTATGGTGGGGCCCACCTGTCAGGTGACTTGTGTCAGGGTGGGGCCCACAGTGGTGAGGTGGACCAATAGTAATCTGCCATGTGGCATGCACAATTGAGGTGGCTTCTCGTGTCGCGCCATTTGGCACCCCCTTTTACTACTGTGCACCACTCACACACTGCCAAGTGGCGGTAGTGTTGATGTGGCCTATAATGTAACCCAATCAAATCTGGTCATGTGTCTCTGTCTGGTGAAGTGGCTGCTGACATGGACCAATGAGTGAATGCCACGTGGCACATGTGGGGCCCACTTGTCAGATATACCACACCAAGGTGGGGCCCACCTGTGCTGACATGGACCAATGAGATTGTGACACATGGCAGTTGTCTCCTGACTTGGCCCACTCTGGTGCTGCCACGTGGCATACCATCTCTCCTCTTCTGTTTTGTATTCTCTGTACTTCTCATACCCAGTTTGCACCCAAGGCTGCTGCTGTCCCCAAGTTGTACCCAGAGAGGACTATGATCAAATCTGAGCCATTGATCTGCCTATTTAATCTGTTTTATCTTTTATGAATTTATTTTAATAGCTCCACTTGTCCAAAAATTCTGAAATTTTCATCAAAAATCTCTAAATTCATGATGATCACCCCAGCTCCTTACATCAAAAAATCATTTGCCAAGAAAACCCTATTTCCCTTTCTGAATTAATCTCAGATTTTGATTATAGTTCAGTGTCTCTACCAAATAAACTTTCCTTGCAGAAACTCCCCCCAATTAAACACCAATTAGACTTGTATTGATGTTCATTAGGGTTTGATTTGATCAAAAGTTGATTACTTGTCAACAATTGATACAAATCTAGACTTGATCAGATGGTTGCTCACAGCTTTGGCACCTGATCAGTCTTGTGAAATTGACTTTCAATCCATATTCATGAAGGTGATTTGCTCAACAACTGATTACTTGTCAACAATTGACACAAAGCTTAGCTTGATCAGGTGGTTGCTCACAGCTTTGGTACCTGATCAGCCTTGAAAGCAAAATCACATTGAGATTTCTTGTGATTGGCTGTATCAAAATATTGGTTTGGCATTGACACGGTTCTTTGTTGTACAAATATTGTATTGCTTCAACTCTTAGGGTTTACTTTGGAAATTAATTTCTAGGGTTTGATCTTGACTTCCTTAATATTTATCACTGAGGTGTGGGACCCACATGTCAGTGAACAATAATCAAATGGATGACCTCTCAGGAGATCTTCTCTCCTGAATCTCCTGAGAGTCATCCACCTCGACTGAATAGGAGGTGGTAGAGCTTTTATACCTTCGGCCCTTTGTCCAGGATCTCCTTGTGGGACAAATAAACTTTATTTTCGGGTTCAGCAGCGACTTTTTCTGACTGGTGGACCCTCCCCTCTTGTCTTTCTCTCTTCTTTCTTATGATTTATTGCTGATAATTGATATTTATTCTTAATTGTCCAGCTGTTTCATCCTTGAGATTTTTTAAAAGTAAACAACATTAGCTTTAATATGGCTATTAATCAGATTCAGAGGGTATGGCTCAGATTGGCCCATGGAAACTCCGCCTCTGTACCTTAGAAACAAAGCGAAAATTGCATTATGAAGGGGGGCAAGAAAAATAAAAATATTTTTATTTTTTTAGCTAAATATAGTTCGATAGTATCTATTACATCGACAATCATTTAAAAACATATATTTGAAAAAACAATTTTGATAGATATATTGGATAAATATAATATAAAGTTCAAAGTTACGTAAAAATATGTTATTAATTAAGGAGAAATGTAACTTGTCTCTTTTTATTAAATATTGTAAAAGTGCCAATGCAAATCACAGAGATGAGAGCAACGTAGTCCAAATTTACTATGGATTTTCTCTATTTTTTCTTTCTCATATTAAATTTTTGCTGCGGTTTTAATTTTTTATACACGCGAATAGGGAGTCTATGAGGTACCGATTTTTTTTATTAATAACAAAATAAAAATAATAATTCATGAGTATAATATCGAATGATTAGATTTGACGAAAATAACAAAGATGGATATGCAGTTTCCGTCCATGGCCCACATCGCCGCACATTTTACAAGACTTTTATTTTTATTCGGTATCATGCATTTTTTTTGTTTTTTTGTTCGATATCATGTTGTTAAGCAATTACATAAGATAACAAAATCTTAATTAAGCATATTTCTAGCCACAACAACTATTAGACTTTTATAAATTATCAAGTAAATCACATATTAAACAATAAATTATCAATTATATGTCAAATTTTTAATTAACAATAAATAAAATAATATTTAATTGTTATTTTCGTCAAATTTGGTTATTATTATTTTCATCAAATCGCATATCCGTTTTTATTATTATAGTCAAATCTGATCATTTTATGCTCGTAAATTTTTATTTTTATTTTATTATTAATAAAAAAATCGGTATTGGGTAGATGGGAAATAAGCACATGGAACGATGTAGTTTTCCCATTTAATGCTTATTTCTAAATAATATCTTTGTCAATGTCACAGTAAATTGAAGATAACTTATAAATGAGTATTCAAATAAAAGAAGATGGCATGTGCAAAATTCCGGTATTTCCTATTCATTATAAAAGGGAAAATTTTGGACTTTAGCTGTTCTGAACAATGTAAGTGGACTAGTTTTTCTAGTTGCAGACAACTTGAAATTCTATATACATAGTATGCTGAATTTTTTTTAATATATCATTGCATATGAGATGGAGACAGTAAAATATTTTTTCGAGGGCACAAATGGAAGTTTTACCAGCTAAATTTCCCTTATGGTTAATTCCTAGGCAGATAATCGAGATACACAAGCTTAAAATTATTTTCCACATTTTCCTAGAAGAAAGGGGAATTAAAGACAAGTCTACTGAATTGGAAATGGCATGGCAAAGAAGTCAGCCACGCAGTTGTACCTTTTAATGCGAGAGTACTGCTCATGTCAAAATGGTCTACATACATGATATACATCATATAGTCAACTCTAGCATTAGGACTCAAAGTCTGTAAATTATTTTACTCTTTTAATTTTTTTTTCTTCCCATCTTCTTTTCTAAATATCGAATTTTACAAAACCATTTCAGAAGGTTATCAAATTTAGTTACTGTTCAATTAAAATATTTTTGAAAATGTTTTGTGTCCGCTCAAAAACTAGTTACAACCTCTCCGACTCATAAAAAGGATAAAAATTGAATAACTAACATAATTATTAACGAACGGGTATATAATTGCTAAATGAAATATATAATTATTAACTATAATTTCTCCACTTAAAAACAATTTTAATTTTTTTTCCTACGTGTAACGTAACATTTGAGTGACTAATATAATTATTAATGACTATTATATATTTCTTAAGTATAACGCATAGTTATCAACTATAAATATTAAATATTTTTTAACAAAAATACGTTACATTTAATCTTTTAATAAATATAAGTTTAATTTAATATATATGATAACTTTATTGTAATAATTATGTATTTCTTTTAATAAATACATATTATCATTAATAATTAGTACAATCATTCAACTTTGCTGCATGGGGTGAATAATTATAATTATTATTTAGTGAACAAATTACAGTTAATAATTATGTATTTAATTTAATAAATATAATATAATATTTTATTTAAAAAATATATGTCTACCACTAATAATTATATTAATTATTTAATTTTACACTAGACGTGGATAAAAAAGTTGTATCTGCTCATATATTTTGCGGTGGCTGAGGGAAAAAGAAATCTGTTTAATAGACAAAATTATCTATATTAATTCATGTAACAAGTGAACTTTAGCATTGGGACCTAACGTCCTTGCATTGTTTTATTCTTTTAACTTTTATTTTCACAATTTATTTTCCAAAATTTAATATTTCAATGTCTACTACTCAAGATTTATTAGGGATATTTTTGCATCCATGTGCTAATATCACTTCATAAGGCTACCAAAATTGCAGTTACCGTCGAAATTGTTTCATGGAGTCAATTAAAAACAAGAATTTCAATAAAGATGGTAAAAGAAAAAAATTACAAATTTATATAATAATTTGTTAATTTAATTAGTGGGGGTCATTTTATACCACTCTCTCGTTTGGCCACGCCGCTAGGACTGCACAAAAAAACTCGGACTCGAGCTAATCTGACTCAAACTAATTTAACTCGAATTAATCCGACTTAATAGTCAAATAAGTTGAGTTTGAGTTGGGGTTGGCTCGATTTGTAGCTCGATTCGGCTTGAATAATAATAGCTTATATATTTTTTCCAGCTAAACTCTAATCCGATAATCCATCTCTCATCAACTCACATCTCAACAGTTTAACGACTTCTCATACTCGCCCGTGACTCGGTTCATATATCTGACTCGATAATTTTTTCGCTGGTCCATCCATTCAAATTAGTGCATCAAAGATTTTATTGAAAATATAATTTATTGACATATCAATTTTGTACTAACTCATGTACTATTTTTGTAGATACACCAAATTTGTAGTTTGTAGATATATTAAATATAAATGTCAAACTAAGTCAACGCACATGTATTAGCTCGTGAGCCAGCTCGAATAGTAATGAGCCGAGTTTGAGCTAGATTTTTTAGTTTGGAGCGTTTCACGAACTCGATTCGACTCGACTCGAATTTTCATAAGCCGAGTTTGAACTTAAACCCGACTCGCTCGAAGTCCACTCTTTTGCAGCCTAGCCGCCGCTGTTTTTAATGTTCAATAACATTTTTTTTATTCCAGACCATCCGTATATTCTGTTACTGTTCAAGTTCGATAATGTTGAACTTATTAGACTTCATTACTGTTATATACTATATATCGTACCATCAAATTTAAATACCATTAGAGTTGGTTGCCATCTTCAAAGGCTCCTACTTCATGCCAAAATTAAGGTCTGAGGAGCAAAAGCGAAACAAAAAATTATGGTGAAATTATGATCTAGATCAAGTAATTCAACATTTGTGTTTCTAAACTTGGTCAAACTTCGGAACAATTCGGGCCAGTAAGCTGATTGCTTCTTTCAATAGTTTTATATTTACTTGATATTTGGATTGTGTAACAAAAATCGTAATTTACATATTATATTATATATGAAGGTTAATACATATCTTAATAAATGATATACTGAAGTGCCGAACTTCAATTGTTAATTAAAAAAATAGTATTATAAGAAATATGGGTCGGATACACTTGAGTTAAATATACATTTAGTATCTTAAGCTTGTTTGTCTTTTCCTCAAAAAAAAAAAACAGAAATTTGTCTAGTATAAGTGTATATAATTTAGGTTGTGAATGAATCTTCTTCAAATTTAAAGCTCATATTTATATGTCTTCTTTGAGACCGAAAATAAATATGTGGAGGTAGAAACCCGACTAAACAATTAGCTTTCTGCACTTATTATTTTTCTTGAGTATTCAAGACTGATCCTCCTTTCTTAAAGGTATTATGTTTATAATATTTGCAGATAAAATAATTAATGCACATTAAATTTGAAGTTGAGTTATGATGTTATGCATAATATGGACTGTTTTAGTGTTATACACTATTTTTCTAAATAACTGGTCCAAACTATTCAAAATGATTTACATATGAAAATTTAGTTGTAGATCAAATTTTATATTGTTTAGATTTTTTTTATTACTTTTCTAGATAGTTAGAAAATCACTTGATTTAATTATTATGAGGCATCTAAAAAATGGGTTTCCAAATTTCAACTATCTAAAAAATAATAAAAAATATAAAATTTTGTTCACAATAAAATTTTCATATGAAAATCATTTTGAATAGTTAGAATCGGTCATTTAATTTTGAAAACATAGTAATGATCATAGTACGGGGCGATATATAGCCCAACTCTTAAATTTAATCCTATTGTATTTTTATGTCTTATGTATATCGATCTAAATTTCTATTTGCATCTTTAGGACTAAAGACTAATTAAATTATAGACTTAAAACTTATTTTTAAGGAGCTTTTGTGCACTTGAAATCTCAGAAAAATTCTAATTATGTAATTCTCTCCAATGATTTGTAACTCTGTCTCTATCTCTACTCTTTATTAAGCACATAAGTATTCTTATTCTATAACGGTCTAAATTTTTTGTTAAATTTTTAGAGCTAATATCAGTCATCGGATTGAATTATTCGTCAAATGATGCTACTATCTCTATGATCATTTGTGTTGAAATTATAATTTTCTTTTAATTTTGATTGTTACACGAAATAGTGCATAATTTAGGAATATAATTTCTCTATTTTGTTTTCTTTTTTTAGATTGTCATCAATTATGAATTTTAACTTTTCTCTCAACTCTGTGTTTATTTTACATTAATCATGTATTCATGATTGAAATTTACATTAATTACATAATTATCTTCATTTTTAATCATGTATTCATAATTAAAATTTACATTAATTACACAATTATCTTCATTTTATTTTTTTCTTTTTGCATAAAAATATAAATTTTTATATTTTTAAAAACATCACTTTACCAACGCTCGGCGAAAATACTAATAATTATTTACGAGCAAAAAAGTCTTTGAATGACTAGAAAGGTAATAAATGCAAAAGTAAAATTAAATTAAACCACTAAAATATCGATTTTTTTTTTCTGTGTACATGTCAGCGAAATTTAATTATCCGTTGATCATTAAATTCGTATATACTTGTTTAGTTGTATATACGATCTTTTTGAACAAATCAAAATCTGATTGATTTGTGGGTTGGAATTTATCTGCCGGTCAACTTACTTCTCGGAACAAGATTTGACGAGAAGTGTGGTAAAAGTTATGAACACACACATAAAAGGTGGCAGAATTCTATTCGATCCGAGAAACTCGTCCGATCCGTCTGGATTGAAATCCGACTCGGTGTGATTTTAAAAAAAAATTAAACCAACCAAATCTGATCTGAACCCAACCTGACTCGACTCGATCCGAGATCAAATGATGTTCAATCCAATTGAAATCTATCAAATATCTGAATAAAAACACAACATATAAATTGACCCGACCCGACCCGAGCTTTACCCGACCTGACCTGACCCGATTTCTTCCAGAAGGTCAAACTGACCCGACTCGACCCGTCCGAACTCGAAACCGACCCGATTGCCACCTCTCTCTCTCTCTATATATATATATTCTAAAATGACCGATTCGAACCGTTCAATTTATTTTTCATATTAAACTCCTGTAAAAGATCAAATTATATATTTTTTTAATATTTTTGTTATTTTTGGGCCAAAAAATGTTACTTGATTTGATAATTTTGGATTGTCCAATAGGAATGATTTTCTTCCTACCAAAAAATAGCAAAAAATAAATAAATTAAAAATTAATTTGGAGAATAAATTGAACGATCCAAATAAGTTATTTTTAACTTTAAAATTTAAAATTTTAACGTGTTGCACGAGAACATCCGTGCAACCATTATATTTTAGACTTACTCTCTCTATATATTGAGAGGTATTCTTAAGAGTGAGTTAGTTTGACAATTTTAACAATAAATTTTCAAATAAATATGAAAAAATATAAAAATATAAAAAAATAATAAATATGTTATTTTACTTATGAATTGATAGTGATTTAAATTTCATATAATTTCATTATCATTTGAAATCATTAAAATTTTATACAATTTATCCAATTTAATCGTAAGAAAATTTAAAAAAAAAATTACGTCAGTCGAAAGAAAATTTTGACAGTTATAGCTCAACGTAAGAGTGTCAATTTGTATGTGACCGAGTGTACGACGTATAATTGAGCTATTCAGAACATGTAACAGATAAAGGAAAAATCGTACTCAGACACCTTTCCTTGTTATAAGCAAAATTATCATATCAAGTGCGTTATTTTCAGATAATTAAGCCAGATGTTTGAATTCGTCCTTGTATGCTTAAAACGGTCCAAGTGGACTAATTTTTGATTGAATAATCTTGATCCACGAGTGTCAAGAATTTCTCCTGCACTTTTGTACACAAGAACGTGGAATTAGCCATAATAATCTTCAACATCAACTCGTCGTTAAATTGTGCACTACTCCCCTGGAGATGTCAAACTAGGATTTTTTTTTTCTTATGAAATAATATGATCAGAGGTTTTGTCTGCCACTCACGCCGTGTCATGTGTAATTCTCTTTGCATTAAGCACAAATTTGACCAATATGAATATAAAAGAACTGTAGTGATTCTTTTTGCTCTTGGAGAATAAAATTTAATATTGTAGAAATAGGTGTTAAATATGTCAACATTTGCAAATTCCTTAATCCGTGCATTCCTGAAACTTTTTTTGCCCTGCTCCATCGGATGGTCGGACATGTATGACAGGCCATGACCCTAAATTATCATCCTAGATGGAGATGCTCTATTAATTAATGAGTGCAATAAAAAAATAATTAAAATTTAGATGAAATATATTACTGTTGTAATTCTGAACTATCCTTGTATCATTTTAGAAAGAAATGAAAGTGGGGTCTCTAATTACTTTTTTTTTAAATAGATGAAATATAAAAGTAGATCGTAAAAGAATATTAATTTAAAATTAACTCCAAATAAGTGATGTGTACTCACAAAATATAGACGGGGGGAATATCTTAAAATAAGATGGTTTTCAATCTACAAATCATTTTGTAGTTGCATAATACATCCTATTTTTAATTAAGGACCTCTGACGTGATATTTACTTATTTAGATTCTCTCTACGGAAAATTGAACCTACATCTTCACACACAAGTAAATTCTACAACCCACATTTATTTGGTCCGAAAGTCGATATACATCCTATTGTACTTCTCTTTTTTCACTTTTACGCAAACAACTGTGTAAAGATTACTTCGAGTTCAAAGGAAATAAAATAAACAAAACCCCTTGAAAGTACTTAATGCCCATAACAGTAAGCGAGGAGACTGTCTGTAGGTGGACACGTTATTGCGTATTGGTGCAAAATACTTCATAATTGTAAATTGTAATGTGTCAAAGGTGGGGACATTGTGGAGCTGGGATGGAATAAATGAGAGTGAGCTGGTTGCCCACTTTCTAGATGCATCAAGTCGCCTTCATTTATATTTTGGAAGTCCTTTGTGTTTAAATTGTGACCTACATGTGTAATGGTTTTTTGTCTGACAATTTTGTTAGTTTTGGGAAAATCAGGGGTGCAGCCCCCTCAATCTCACGGCAGCGTTATAATTTATGATGTATTTTTATTTTATGAGATATATTAACTCTTTATTTTATTAATTTTAATATTTTAATAATATAAATCTGTATCTCAGTTTTTTTATATTAAATTTTTAATTTTGATCCTGAAAAATCAAATATTTACCTTTTTGTTGTGCCAATTTGGGAATTGAGATAGCAGTAATGAATTCAGATCTGTGATTATAATTTTCTATGACAGCTGGTGTCATATATTTTTTTTTATGTTTTCTATGACAGTTGGTGTCATATTTTTTTTATGTCTATAATGAGTGAGACTCATTAAATAAAATATTTTCTGAATTTAAATTTAGTCCGTAATAATTTTATTGGATGGCTCAAAATCTATGAAAATTTGTTGTCATAATTTTTTTTACGACAGATGATACAGATCCCATAGATAATATCTGTGAACTAAAAAGTGAGTCGCAAATAATACCTACAATCTTTCTAGTTTTAAAATTGTCCAAAATTGTTAATTAAAAAACAGATTGTCCAAAAAGATTAAAACACGAAAGAAAAAGAAAAAAGATGAAGGAATGCAACTGTACGAATTACAAATATGTTTAAAGAGACCTAAATACATCCTTTTGTTCCTCACAACAGGAATTACAAATGTTTAAAGCCACGTACAGCTTGAAACATTCATCAAATATAATCATATTTCAATCGTGAGATTTAAAAAATGTAATTTTTTTGTGATTATTAAATTTTATCGAGATAAATAATTGTCGGTAAATCCCGTCGAAATTATAATTTGAGCTTTCAGCCATCTTAATGTGAATGGAATGTATAATGAGACAAATGATAGAGACAAAACAATAATAAAAAAACAACAACAAGTACATTTGATTTTCATTGCTCAGAGAAAATATTAATATTGACAACTACTTGGGGGCAAAAAAAATCAAAGTGTCTATCAATCATCTTGCTTTACTGAGCTGTAGAGTCTTTCGTTATCCATCTTTTCTTGTTAACTCACTTGCCACGATAGAAGAAAAGAAGCTCCATACATAACCCTTCAAATGTGAAATATTTTCTTATTTCTTGATATCACTCAATTGAGACCAGATGAACAAAAATTTCGGCTATTTTGCACATAAGTTAAAGCATTATTGCAATAAGTTTGATCCTGGTTTGTCAACTCATAGTTCACATTTTACAAATTAATGACTCAAATATTTCATTACAAAACTTTTGTATACCCATATATGCTTGCATAATTTAGGCGTTGACTATTCTTTGTTAATAGTTACTATTTATGTAAAACTTTTTATTTGAATTCGCATGATTTTTTGTTGTTGTTGTTAGCTAACAGAATTGACGATTTTTGCTGCTAGCGCTGAAAATTCCTCATTCTAAAGCCATCACATAATCAATACCTTTTTGCAAATGAAACATAGCCCAACTGAAAAAAAAAGTGTTTCTTGTTCGCCTTGTTTCTTCATCAAATACAAAAATATATCCTAGCTATTAATTTTTTTCCTTACCGAACCCGGGAGAACTGGTGTTAGAATCTTGAGGGATAAATTGATAATTTATAGGCATATTCTGAAGGAAGTAGAGAACGGAGGAGGCTATAAGATTGTTGTTTGATTCTTAGTACTTCTTTTGGGGTGTTTGGCAAGAATAGAATAGAGAGAAGGTGTGAAATTGTGTTGAAATAGAAGAACGAGACTATAAAATTGTTGTTTGATTCTTTCTTTTTTATTTAGGTATAATCCCGGCTTGTTCAGCACATGAAATAGTCTGAACAGAGAGGAATTGTGCCATCGTGGGCTAATCCAGCCAGCCAAGTCTATTCATGACTCGAGTTATTAAGTGCTAACAAAATGAAATACTATGTTAACCTTGTGCTTCCACCTGGATTACACACATTGATGCGACCATAGTCAACGGATAATCAGTGGGCCCAGCAAAAACAGGGCCACCACGTGGCATGTCTTTTTTTTTATAATCCAAATGTTACTCTCCATTGTCGTCATTAGCTTGGCTCTAGACTCTAGAGATTGGACAGAAACCAACTAGTGTTGTCTTTGTTGTCATTTGCTTACTTTGTAATGTTGGATTTGTTTTAAACTACTGTCAACTTCATCAGGTTATTACCTCATATTGCAAAAGACATATTGCTAAAAGATTTAGACAGATTATTTAGTATGACATGTCGATTTGTTATAACAATTATCCTTTGGACAAATTATAGCAAACCAATAGCATAGCACGTCGATTTGCATAACCTGAATTTAAATTTATCCTTATTTGACCGATTTTAATTTTACAGCGAGTTTAGTCGCAACAAAAAATTCTATTTGCCGTCTTATTTGGAAATTCACTTAGAACGTTAGCAATGCTCCAGAAGAATATTGAAAGATCGATGATTTTTGTATCGGAAAGAAGTCTCAAATATTTTTATTCTTATAGTACCTTCGTTTTAAAAAATAATAATAATAATAGGATTTTCATTAATCTCAGTATAAATCACTTTTTTTTTTTTTGCATAATACTTGAATTCGTGCTTAACTTTCTAGGGAGACGAAACTCATTATTATCTACACTAAGTAAAGCACCATCACATCTTAATTTTCAAAATTTGGTAATAGATATTTAGCATAATTATGGAATAAAGCTGGGATCCAATCCAATGCCCATGGACATATTACTGTCCGTTATGCTTATTTATTTTTATATAGTTAAAATTATAAATTTGAACCATCAAATATATTCTAAATCATCTCAATTACATACATATAAAATTTTAGAAAAATTCATATGCATTTTGTTAGCCATCAAGAGAGGTAGATTACATTATAAAATTTGGACCGTTGATTTATTAACTCTTATTGCATAAACAAAAGAAGTTAATTTTTTTATGTACACACATAATATATATATATATATATATATAGATTTTCATCAATTTGTGTTGTTATTGAAACTTCAAAACTAATTGTTTGAAATTTAATTTTATTGACAATGATGTGACACCAACATCTATGGGCATTGGATCCCTCATAAAACATTAGCTTGGATTTTTTTTTTCCAATATATATATGCATTGAAAAAATTCAACATTTGATCGCTCTCGGGAGAGCCTCACTTTTAAAATATCTAATACACCTAATTTATCGCAAGCGTACGACTCATCAAGTATAAAAAGATATTGAATCCGTAGGGAAAAAGGTTAATCACTAGACTTAACATATTTTCAATTCTAATGGTAAAAAGAGCAATGATGTGGGGTTTCGTTTGGAAGTCTTAATACTACTAAAAGACAAAAATAGAATAAGACATTAAATAAAGAAATAAAATTTTGTGAGTTTTGATTATGTTAATGGTTCCTACAATTTTAACTAGTTTCAGCCTAATTCCAAGGTACACGACTAATACACTTTTGTGTATGGACCGCAAGCTTTCACAGATGAATTATAAATAACTTATGCGGCCCACATATTTTCATATGCGGTCTACATGTATCACAGATGAATTATCTGTGTTGGCAGATGTCATGTCTATCAATTTGTGTATACCTAAAATGATTATACCTAAATCGGACAACCTCAACTTTCATTTGTTGATTTTATGATTGATAGTTGGTTCTATTTGGGCTTCCTAAGATAACTGAACCACATCTTTCGCTTTTAGATTTAATAAATTAGGTTTGTATGTTGATTTTCTAAAGGTGTGCTCATCTTTTGATTGAGCGAAACTTCATCTTTTGGCTATCACTTGATCTTAAATTTCGAGTGTAAAATTCACATTTGGTACTTAGAGAGTTTGTTAGTCGAATTGAAATTTGATTTGAATAACCAAATTGACGTAGTGTTTGTTAACGTATCAATCATTCAATTTTATAACTAATCTAAACAATTAAAATACTAAATTACACATCAAAACATAATAAATAAATATGATAATTCTGGTACCACATGATAAATCTAAGTTTTCATATGTCTAACCTAAGAACTAACATATATAGTCGATCATGGCTAAATCACACAAAGCAAAGAAAGATAGTGCCAAGAACATCATAATAAAATATAATGATAGAGATCAATCGAGTGATACAACAATAAAATCCAAGGCTGAATGATGCCTAAGCTTGTTGCTTGGGTTTTCGGCTCCAATTCTTGTTTCTTAGTTTGATTTCCCTTCAAATTTGAGTTAAGACCTCTTCTCTCATGTCTAGGAATCAACCCTAGCCACCTCTGGTCGAGAATACGGGAAAATGGTTATTAGGGTTGCCTCAAATAAAGCTAGAACAAGCCATCCAATCATTGTCAATTCTATGTTGGTTTCTTGATTTGTTGCATGCAGTTTGCATAGTAACGTCATGTGGTCTGCTTAGTAACGTCATGTTGTATGCATGCCTTGTTTTTTGGCTTGCTAAGTCTTTTGATAGGTCCTGAGAGTATGTCATGCGGTCCAGATCATAACTCTGCATGCCTGAAATTTTACCCGTCGAGAGTTCTGCTAAGTTATGAGAGCACGTGACTCGCATGGATTGGCATGCAGTCCACATGAAGACACTCCATAGGTTCAGTCATTCGCTTCAATATTATGAAGGTCGACCTGAAATTACAGCAACTACAACAGTATCTAAAACGATATAATTTTAGAGACCAAATCCTATAAAAAAGTATATATAATTTGAGCTTATCAACATCCTAACTTATATCTGGATTCGTATTAAGATGTTTATAAGTATCAAGCTAGCGTGAACAATTTTCCAGTTTTGATTCTTAGTTCTCTTGATACCAAATCAAAATAAGACTGAAATATCGTATTATTCTTCGTACACTTAGAGCGTAAATTATGTCAGATACAAAGGGTCCTATTGATTTCTCATAACAATTTTAATTTTCTACTAGATCAGGAACTTTTTTTATTAGTGTATATTATATTGAAGAGTACTGGACTTTTCCTACTAAAACTTCGTTAACAACCAAAAAGAAATAGAAGGAAAGAGGCAAAATTAAGTAAACCCCAAAAGAACAAGCAAATACATACATACATACATATTCAAAAACTTTACTAAATTATATAAAGAATCTCAAATAAAACCTATGATTAACCTCATCAACTACCGCCCCATTCATCATTAAGAATTAGTGCAAATAACTTAGTAGCTAATGAAGTGACAGCTAATTAATTAAAATAATTTTGTGGATATAAAAAAAATTAAGAGCTGAACTCTTATATTTTATATTTATATTAGAAAAATCATTAAGAGTTAGTAAGACTAAGAACAGCGCTGAAGAAAACAACGGAAATAGTCCTTATTAAAATCTACAAAACACGGAAACGACATACAGAAATCTACAAAAAGAAAAAAACAAATGTTTAGTCCCATGTCAAACTATAAATGTTGCAAATCTTAAGTTGCGTACAAATTTGCTTATGATCTCCTGTAATAAAGGTTTATTTTAATATTTTTAATAGCTGCTGTCTCGTTCAACGCACAAGTGGAAAGGAAGCGTTTTTCACTGCCAACAAAGAAAAAGAAAAGTGAAAGAGACATCAGACACAGCTGTCAAATTTCTCTCTTTTTGTTCAAGCCATGCAACCTGTACAATTCTCACCCGTTCTATAAACCATCATCTTATTGTTATTATATTAATTTGTTATGCTTGTTTATTTTTGGCAGAGTACAGAATTTTTTAAAATATTTTGAAGCTAAACATTAAATCAATGACATTGCTAATAACCACAGTATTTTGCTTACATAGTCATGTATTTTTATTCACACTTATTTTATAAGTAGATTCTACAATGGATCAAAATGATCTCGGACCATTCAATTTTGAGTATTGGATGGATTAAAAGAGAAATGTTGATGAAAAAAATCATTGGCGTTGATCAAACTTCTTCTAGCAGAATTAACCTATTTTATATTAGGTAAAATGGAATTCACACATCTTGCATTGCAAATAAAAGAAGGAATAGGCAAGCAGCAAAACATTCTAGCGGAAAAAAAATATTCCTGTACATATCTTAGAAGGTTGAAATTAAGATTATTTAAAAAAATGAGAATAACTCGAATGTATATTAGTTGTAGATTCTAGAAGGTTCAAATGAGCTACTGCCTACTGACTACTGAGTGAAGACTGAAGAGAGATGCCAAGTGAAACACTACTCTGAGTCTGAGAGCGTGACAGCCTGACCGCAGTTAAGGGGATCCCTGTCACAGTCAACAGTATGAAGCCCTGCCCCCCACGGGCCCTGATGGGTAGCTAGACAATGACACGGATATTGTAGCGATGCTTCCTTGAGTGGAGCGAGCGATTCACACGAATCCATTTGTTCAGTAAATTCCGTGGCAGTTCTCTAAACTATGTTCTGCATCACAAGTAGATTCGTTCAAAATTTATTTGTACGCTTGAAATCAGTCCTATAGACTTAGTCTATACTATAGTCACTGGCTCAATAAATTATTGCCTAATTTTGCTTTCAGGAGTATATTTTACATATCCATTTATCGGTTTATTTTCAAGTAGAGAGCTTGCTTCAATAAGCATGATGTAGATCAACTTCTTTTTTTCTTTTTTTTTGTAGTGGGCGATGGCCCTACTATGATTTCATTCAAGTTTAAAATATTTACAATATTTACATAATATCCGTACAAGAAAAAAAATAAGAAAAAAAGAAAGAGAAATATCAGAATCTTACAAGATAGTCAATTATTATAAATCTAAAATTCTAAAACTCTTCAAGAATGCTCACTCCTCCTAATTTTTGCCATAACTCAACGTCGAGGATCACCTTCATAGTTAGGCTATAAGATGTCAGCATCTTATTTTCGAAGATGCGTCTATTTCTCTCTTTCCATATGTTCCGGCGACCGCTTGCGTATTTGATTGCTACTCCGAGTTTGCTAGCCTTCCAAAGATCCATCCGGTGTGCGGAGAGATATATGACGAAGATGGAAGCCGGTGATTGTTTGGTAGGATGTCGTTCCAGGTTCGTCGTGTGAAGGAGCATGATAAGAAGGTGTGATCTGTTGTTTCCTGCATTATTGAATTACAAAGAACACATGACGCCCCACATGGCCAATTTCTTTTTTGTAAATTTTCATTTGTCAGTAGTTTATTTTGCATCATCAACCAGAGAAAGATTTTAATTTTGTTTGGCAGGTGAAGCTTCCAAGGGATATAAGGATAAGGTGGCTGCACACCTGGATTGATAAAGAAATCATATGCAGATTTGGAGGAATAGATGTCATTTGATGTTTTCATCCATAAAAGTTATGGTGGGTGATCTATTGTCCTTGTGCATGCTTTAAATAATGGGACGAGGGAGATAAGATCTTTTATGAAGAAGGTAAGTGGGCCTGTTAAATTAGAAAGATCATTTATCGAGGTTAATCCTAAGTGCATTCGTAGACGCTCGGACCATAATGAGGTAGGTTCTGCTAGGAGTAGCCACAACTAGCGTAGGAGGAGAGAGTAGTTTTGCATCCTAAGGTCTAGGATACCGAGCCCACCGAATTTCTTCGGGAGGCATAAGGCTTTCCATTGTATTAGGCAGTGGCCCCCCGAAAATGATTTGCTTCCTCTCCAAAGAAATCGTCGTGTGATTTGTGTGAGTCTATCGATGATGCCTTGAGGAAGGAGGAATACTTGCATATAGTATATGGGTTGAGCATTCAGGACTGCATTTAGAAGTACTTCTCTCCCCGCCATTGAGAGAGGTTTTCCTTTCCAACTCTGCAATCTACTTTCTACAGCTTGAACAAGAGGCTGAAAAATCTCATTGGAGGGCCTCTTGTAGGTAAGAGGTAATCTAAGATACGTTAGAGGGAGTGTAAGGGGTTGACATCTCAGGATGTGCCCTACCGTTTGAACATTATGGGAGGGAAGTGAGATTGGGACAAAACCACTCTTCCGGAGATTAATGTGTAGACTCGAGATAGATGCAAAGCGTCGAAGAATGATCATTATCAAATGTAGGTTGTCCTGGATGAGCTTGCTGTGAAGATAATAGTATCATCGCAAATTATAGTAATTCGCTTTTTGCCTCTGGGATTTCAATTAGCGCATGTTCTGCCTCGGCCAACATCATGTGGAGAGTTTCTGTAGCCAAAATGAAGAGCATCGGCGAAAGTGGGTCTCCTTGTCGTAGGCCCCTTCGATGATAGAATATTTGTCCGTAAGATCCGTTAATCTTGACCGAAGAGGATGAGGATATGAGTATGTTATGTATCCATGAGATCCATCTATCTGGGAAGGCCCTTTTTCTCAGTAATTGCAGTAGATAGTCCCAAGAAATACTATAGAAAGCTTTTCTAAAATTTATTTTAAGCAAGATGGAGGGTATTTTGTGTGTATGGAGAAATGATAGGGTTTGACGTGCAAGGGCAAATGTTTCCGTGATGCGACGACCATTTATGAATGATGTGTGGTGTGGTGAGATGAGGTGAGGGAGGAAGATGAAATAGTTTTTAGATGTTAACATATTTAATGGTTTGATTGGAAACGGGTAGTCCTCTGAAGAGAGGTTACGTACAATAAAAGGAAAAAAAAAACAAAATTAGATGGCCAATTTATGACACAATAACATCCATCAAACTCACAATGTATAATGATGATAGCTCCCCTAAGTCAACCTTTTGCGCACCTAATAAATTGATGTTGATTTGTTAGCAAATAGTAATATTATAAACAAAAACACAAAAATGGTTCATTACAAAAAACAACACACACAAGGATCTACATTCACTAAAAAATAATTTTTATAAATTTATATATGGGTAGCATAACCAAAATTTAAATCGGATTCCAAAAAATGATGCAATACCGGTAGAAAAAAGATAAAATAAAAGAATAGAGGCTGAGATCGTGTCCACCAAGAGATTGACCATTCCAGTAAGAATATTAGCCTGCATAAAAAAAAGGCAATTGTTACATAATGATATGCAAGAGATGCGCCATTTAGCGGGTGAATGTTTGCAAGAAAAACTGTTGGAGACTTGGAGTAGACTAGTTTACCAGGAGAAAAGAACCGGGTATGTTTTGGTTAAATGCATCTTCAAAGACTAAACTTCTCTCGGAATCAGCTAAGGTTAGAACAGAGAGCACCTATAAAGAAATTATTGTTTACAAAAATCAGCACAGAACAATATGCAAACAAATTGCATGTAATCAAAGGATTGAGATTTCAGCCAGTGTGATAACTTTTCACCCAGATGTTTAATTAAGCCACAATCTGACACAATTTGTATAAATTTGATCTCAGTTCTCCAATTAAACCCAAATGAATTTATATTTTCTCTAGCTTTAAATATTCCTATTTCCCCCAGAAAATTGAGCTCTAGTCCTTCGGCCAAAACGGGTTAGGGGTCAGTAGAGTTGCCCGGTTGGTTACCAGATATAGTGAATAAGCAGTTTTTAGTAATAATAAGTTTTATTAAATTAATATTATTAAAAATAAGAGTGAGAAACGTAAAATTTTAAATATACAAATGGCAGCGCGCCACTAGCAGTGGCGTGTTTCATCCAAACCCCGCGCAAGTGAGATGGAGAGGCGCTGCGCGTTTTGTATATATAAGAAGCAAATGTGTCACTGCAAGTGACGCGTTTCGTAAAAATAATGAAACGCGCCACTAACAGTGGCGCGCTGTCATTCGTATATTTGAAATTTTACGTTTCTCACTCTTATTTTTAATAATATTAATTTAATAAAACATATTATTACTAAAAACTGATGAATAAGTTACGACATACGATGTCCTCCAGATTGACACCCTTTGAACTCATCGGTCTTTGAGTTTCGGGGTTGGGCTGTGGTATAGAAGTAACGTGGGGGTGGATAGGTGTATGGTGTCATGAGTGAAGGTGGTTGGAGTAGAGGAAGAAAATTATTAGAATAAAAAGGCATAAAATATGGGTAATTGGAAGGTGGTGGGTTAAAATTTAGAATAGCATAAGGGTTTGGCAATGTGTAAGGGTGTGCAATGGCGGGCGCAGCTTGAGCCGTCAGGATTGTCTGAGATGGTTCTTCAGAGTGGGGTATCTCGAGGTTGGGATTGAGTAGAGACGGGGACGTTTGTTCGGCTCCCGAGAGATTAGGAAACTGATTGGTTTGGGGATGGTAAGGAGGAGTGAATCTGGATGGAGTCGAGGAGGATTAATTATTGGGAGTGAGCGTTGTCTCTCGAATGTTATGCTAGCCCCGTTTCAAACTTGTTAGTGTGTAAATATCGAAACAGAAGCTGTTCTGAACGAAAACACTAGAATGTGTGGGAATTCGATATAGTATAATATACCGAATACCACTCTATGTATGTCTAGTATAAGTGTATGATAGCTAAGTTGTGAATCCCTTTACAATAGGTCTAAGTCTTTTATTTATAGAATTTCTTTGAGACCGATAACAAACATATCAGGATCGAGCCCGACCGAACAGTTAGTCCTTGTACTTGTTGTGTTAAACTATGAAATTTAATCAAGTAATAATGATAATTAAGGTAATAATTAAATGATTTAATATAAATTAATAAATAATTTAAAACTAACAATTAAGGAAATATATATATGTGAGTAAATAAATAAAATAATAAACATTAATAATTAACTAATTATTTGAAAGATTGACACAAATGTATAAAAATTGTATTTTAGTTTATTCTAGTTTTTAATTATTTGTAGCCTCATTTCAACACATAAAGTCACCAAAATACACAAACATATTTTTTATGATGTCCTCTATGGGTTTTTATTATAATCATTGCGTGCTCGAGCTGTTCGGACATAAATTACGCACAAATATGAATATAAATGCACTGAAAACTGGTACTTCTTGAGTTAATTTATTCAAGTTTTCTATCATTTATATCCTCGTTTCATGACTTTAAATCATCAAAATGCACAAATTTATTTTAAACGGTGTCTTCTATTCGTTTATATTATAATCATTGCATTCTCAAACATGTATGATATGGATAACGTTAAAAGATTAACACAAATGTATAAAAATAATATTTCAATTTATTTGATTTTTCTTTCATTTGTAGACTCATTTCAAGTCATAAAGTCACAAAAATACACAATGATATTTTTCATAATGTCTTCTGTGGGCTTATATTATATTGCGTGCTCGAGTCGTTCGGGCATGAATTACGCACAAATATGAATACAAACACATTGAAAATTGTACTTTTTTCAGTTAGTTTATTTAAGTTTTGTATAATTTATAGCATCATTTCATCACACTAAATCACCAAAATGCTCAAAGTTTTTTTAAATGATGTCTCATATCCATTTATATTATTATTATTGCATTCTCGAACCTTTATGGCAGGGATAACGTTGAAGATTATTATAAATGTTTAAACACAGTATTTTAGTTTATTCGAGTTTTCTATCATTTGTAGCCTCATTTCTGCTCATAAAGTCACCAAAATATACAAAAATATTTTTCATGATGTCTCCTATGGGTTTGTATAATAATCATTATGTGTTCGAGCCGTTCGGACACAAATTACGCACAAATATGAATACAAACGCACTAAAAACTGTACTTATTGAGTTAGTTTAATCACATTTTCAATATTTGTATCCTCGTTTCATGACATTAAATCATCCAAATGTGCAAAGTTGTTTTAAATGATGTTTTCTATTAGTTTAAATTATAATCATTGTATTTTCAAACCTTTATAATATAGATAACGTTGAAAGATTAACATAAATGTTTAAAAATAATATTTTAATTTTTTGGAGTTCTCAATCAGTTCTAGCCTCGTTTTAACTCATAAAATCATCAAAATACACAATGATATTTTTCATGATATCTTCTATGGGTTTATATTATAATCATTCCGTGCTCGAGCCATTCGGACACGAATTACACATAGATATGAATATGTCTGTATGTTACTTTATTTAAGTTTTCTATCATTCGTTGCATCACATGAATTACAAACAAAGATGAATACAATTCCCTTAAAAATTATACTTCTTTTGTTAGTTCATTCATTTTTTTTATCATTTGTAGTCACATTTCAACATATAAAATCACCAAAATTGTACAAAGTTATTATAAATGATGTTCTCTATTTTTTCATATTATAATCAATTTGTTTCAAACATTAGTACATGAATACAGTTGAAGGATTAACACAAATACATTAATTTTTTTTTAATTTACTTGAATTTTGTGTCATTGGTAGTATAACTCAATACATAAAATCACTAAAATATACAAAATTATTTTATATTATATCCCCTATTATTTTATGTTATAATCAATGTGTTATCAAATATTTAGGACATGCATAGCAACAAAATATTAACACAAATACATTAACAATGTATTTCAGTTTTACTCGAGTATTGTATCATTTATAGTCTAATTTTATTATATAAAATCTCTAAAATACACAAAGTTATTTAAAAATTATGTATTTTATGGATTTATATTATAATATTTGTGTGTTAGAGCAGTTCGGACAAAAATTACACGCAAAGATGAATACAAATGCATTAGAAATCATACTTCTTCTATTTATTTATTTATTCAAGTTTTCTATTGTTTGTAGCCTCATTTAAACATATAAATTTATCAAAGTGCACAAAGTTATTTTGAATGATGTTCCCTATTTATTTGTACTATAATCATTATGTTCTCCAACCTTTATAATATTAATATTATATTCTTTGCGTGCTCGCTGTTAGGACACGACTTACGCATGATGATGAACACAAATGCATTAAGAACTAAACTTCTTATGTTTGCTTATTCAAGTTCTTTATCATTTATGACTTCATTTCAACGCATAAATTTATCAAAGTCCACAAAGTTATTTTTAATGATATCCCCTGTACAATTATATTATAGTCATTGTGTTCTAGAATCATTATGACACAAATAACGTTGAAAAACTAACACATGTGTATTAAAATTGTATATCAGTTTACCCTAGTTTTGTAACATTTTTTTTATCTCATTTTAACATATAAAATCACTAAAATATATAAAGTCATTTCAAATGATGTATTCTATAAATTTATATTATAATATTTGCGTGCTCAAACCATTATGATATGAATTAGGAACAAAGATGAATACTAATGCATTAAAAATTATACTTCTTTTATTAGTACATTCGAGCTTTCTATTATTTGTACCCTCATTTCAACACAAAAAATCATCAAAATACACAATGTTATTTAAAAAGATGTTTGTCATTAATTTATATTATAATCAATGTGTTTTAAAATCTTTATGACACAACAATATTTCTAGAATTAACACAAATACATTAAAATTATATTTTAGTTTACTTGAGATTTGTATCATTGGTAGTATAATCTCAATACATAAAAATACTGAAATATATAAAACTCTTTTAAATTATATCCCCTATTATTTATATTATATTCAATGTGTTATCAGACCTTTACGATACGAATAGCATAGAAACATTAACACAAATGCATTAAAACTGAATTTTAGTTTACTCGAGTTTTATATCATTTGTAGTCTCATTTCAATATATAAAATCACCAAAATACATAAAATTACTTTTAATTATGTATTTCATGGATCTATATTATAATTTTTACATGCTCAAGTCGTTAGAACACGAATCACGGACTAAGATGAACACAAGTGCTTTAAAACATAACTTCTTTTATTTATTTATTCAAATTTTCTATCATTTGTAACTCATTTCAACACAAATTTACCAAGCAAAATGCTGTCCCTATTCATTTTATATTATAATCAATGTGTTATCAATTTTAGGATGTGAATAGCGTTGAAATATTAAAACTATATTTCAGTTTTCTCGAGTTTAGTATCATTTGTAGTCTCATTTCAACATATAAAATCATAAAAATATACAAAATTATATAAAAGTATATATTTCTTGAACTTATATTAGAATATTTGCGTGCTCGAGCAGTTAGGACAGAAATTAGGCACAAAAATGAACACAAATGCATTAAAAATTATATTTCTCCTGTTTGTTTATTCAAATTTTATATCATTTATAGCCTCATTTAAACACATAAATTTACCAAAGAGCACAAATTTATTTTCAATGATGTCCCTTATTCATTTATACTATAATCATTATGTTCTCCAACCTTTATGACACGAATAACAATGAAATATTAACACAAATATTTTAAAACTGTATTTCAGTATACTCGAGTTTTGTATCATTTGAACTTTTATTTCAACAGACAAAAAAACACACCAAAATAGTCAAAATTGTTCTAAATGTCGTATTCCATAAATTTATATTTTAATCTTTGATTGCTCGAGCTATTAGGACACGAGTTATACATAAAGATGAACATAAATGTGTTAGGAACTAAAATTCTTCCGTTTGTTTATTAAAGTTCTCTATCATTTGTACCCTCATTTCAACACATAAATTTATCAAAGTTCACAAACTTATTTTTAATGATATCCCATATTCATTTATAATATAATCTTCATATTCTTGAACCTTTAAAACGCGAATAACATTGAAAGATTAACACAAATGTATTAAAATTATATTTCAGTTTACTCAAGTTTTATATCATTTTTTGTCTTATTTCAACACATAAAACATCAAAATACATAAAGTTATCCTAAATGATATATTCTAGGGATTTATATTGTAATCTTTGCGTGCTCGAGCAGTTAGGACATAAATTACGCGCAATTGTGAACACAAATACAGTAAAAACTATACTTGTTTTCTTTGTTCAATCAAGTTCTCTAGCATTTGTATTCTCATTTTAATACATAAAATCATTAAAATGTATAAAATTATTTTAATGATGTCCACTATATATTTATAGGATAATCATTGTGTTCTTGAACCTTTATGTTATGAATAACGTTGAAAAACTAACACATAAGTAATAAAACAGTATATCAGTCTACTCTAGTTTGTAATTTGTTGACTCATTTCAAAATATAAAAAAACTAAAATATACTAAGCTATTTCAAATGATTTATTCTATGAATTTATATTATAATATTTACATGTTTGAACCGTTATGACATGAATTACGAACAAAGATGAATACAAATGCATTAAAAATTATATTTTTTTGTTAGTTCATTCAAGTTTTCTATTATTTGTAGCCACATTTCAACACATAAAATCACCAAAATTGCACAAAATTATTAAAAATGATGCTCCCTATTAGTTTAGATTATAATCAATATATTTTTAAACTTAATACACGAATACAGTGAAGGATGTATTAACACAAATACATTAAAATTATATTTCAGTTTATTTGAGTTTTGTATGATTGGTAGTATAATCTCAATACATAAAATCACTGAAGTACACAAAATTATTTTATATTATATTTTCCTATTCTTTTATGTTATAATCAATGTGTTATCAAACATTTATGATAGGAATAACAGTAAAATATTAACACAAATGCATTATAAATGTATTTATGTTACTCGAGTTTTGTATCATTTGAAGTCTCATTTAAATATATAAAATCATCAAAATGCACAAAGTTATTTAAAATTATGTACTCTATGAATTTATATTATAATATTTATGTGCTAGAGCCATTAGGACACAGATTACGTGCAAAGATGAACACAAATGCATTAGAAACCATGCTTATTATATTTGTTTATTCAAGTTTTCTATCATTTATAACCTCATTTAAACACATAAAATTATCAAAGTGCACAAAGTTATTTTAAAAGATGTGCCCTATTCGTTTGTACTATAATTATTATGTTCTCCAACCTTTATGACGTGAATAATATTAAAAAATTAACACAAATATTTTAAGCCCTCGATACCACCGAAAATGTGTCCGGAAGCGCGAAAGTGGAAAACGGAACCCGACATACTCGAATGTAATTGTGGCTGAACATGATTATAACAAAACTGTGACATGATATAAATACGATCCTCAATATTAATTTATGAAATTAACTGAAGCGAAAACATATACAATCAGCGAGTTATCAAATTTTTTTTATTTGCAAACAAGAGCGGAATCTTTGTAATCCTAATGTGAAATTTACACGTACTTTTATATTTAAAATATGGCCGCCCTATGGGGGAGGGGGAGTTTCTCTAATTCTTTATCTAAGTCAATTGTCAAGCTTTATTAACTCATAAAGTACTTGTAAATTTTATATTTAAAGTATGCAGGTACTCTCACTGTCAGAAGTAAATTATTGTAGACCGGCCACTAGTGAAGTTTCCATATTTTAGGTGTTTCTCTTGTACAAAATTTGTTGGGGGTATTTTTGATATTTGAGATTAAGTTTGGGCATATATTAGTTTTCTGACTGCCTTTTTGCTATTTGTGTCAACAAATTGAATTCCAAACTGTCTGGTTTTTCTCAATATTTTCCATTTTTCCTTGAAGCCTTTCCTTTCAACTAAAAACGACAATATGGAAGTAACGAGCAAACCAATAATGTGTAGTTAAAAATCAGTTGGGATCACAATGCAACTTTCGCTTTGTGTTAAAAAAATTACCGAAAATTTTTCTTTCTCAAACATGACTGGTGCAGATAGCATGTACAAGTAGAATATTATCGGTACAAGTCAAGGAAGCTATTAATTAATTAATTTTTTTATTTAACTTGCTGGAATGATCCATGTTTTAAGAGTATATTCTCATACACGGAGGAACATTATTTGCTACCCCTTATTCTTAAATGATATGCAATCAAGTCTCCTGCTTTCTTGAAACAACCTTGAGCTTGGTGTACCAACAGTAATGGACCGACATACATATCTATCAATAATGTACTACCTGTCTCTACCTTTATTATTTTTTCTTTCTTTTGAATGAAGATGAGATAAGTCCTATATGTTTCATTAAAACCGAGCACCTTTCCTCAATTGTTCTTCGTAAGCCATTTTGAATGAAAGTTTGGTGTTGGGTAGGAAACTAGAATTATGTGTATGAACTGAATTCGTACATTAATGTTATTTGTATAATGATCAAATATTCATATTTTAATTTACGATTAAAATTGATTGATTTTATAAAAATGATGGTTTAGATTTGGATCAAACCCATTTTTTTTCTTCCTTTAGCTATTTTTTACCATGCATTAATAGTAGATCTAAAAAAATATATCAAATAAATTAAACACTAAGTATTAAATTTTATTGTAAAAAAAAACTATGTCTCGTACAAACTTACTCAGAAAAAAATTATTATATTTTATACATCATCTTTTACTAAATAATGAATTAATTTTATTTAAAAATTTAAGAGTCTTTCTAATTGATTTAGATATATATTATATCTAATCAAAATATATTATTTATTTATAATGACATTAATGTAAGATATTAATATTTTTAAAATTAAGAGGTCCGCACAATGAATAGATACCTATTAGAATTAAAGGGCAGTGAAACTCTATAGAACTTCTTCATATTGAAGAAATGCAAAATAATTTTAATAAACCATTTTTTTTAAAAGTTCGATCTGTGGGTTTTTATTTAATCGGTATACATTTTGTTCATGTAATTCACAAAGACCCAGTCCAGTTCCGTATCATTTCATACAGCTGTTCATTACCGGAAATATCGATCTGGGCCTCTGAAATCACATCATGATTTGTGTCTGTACAAATCTCCATTCGGTTTGGACGTAGGATGGTTAGGCAACCCGTTGTGATGATTGAATTCACTATAGTATCCTCAAATTCTTCCTATTATCACTCAAAATGCAAAAAAAAAAAGAAAAAAGAAAAAGGATAACATGAAATAGTCAAGCAACTCTTGCTGCACTAGACTCTGATATCTATTACTTTAATGTTTCATATATGTAAAGCGTTCAATTTGAAATGAGTGTAGATAGAGGATTTGCAGAGGACTAGTACTGGCCCACATTGGCATGCCCGAGAGCCGATGGAGAGAAGTTCTGGGGCCATGAGGACAAGCACGGTACTTGCGCTGAATCGACACTCGATCAGTACTCTTACTTCTTATCTGCTCTCAATCTCTACAAGAAGGCCAACATCCTCAAAGCCCTGCATGATGCTGGTATATATATTTGTATTTTTTTTCTCTAGCAGATTTTTTAATTATATTTTTGGAAAACAAAATTAAATTGGTTATAGAAACCATGTCCAAATGAATTACTAAAAACTGATTTTTTAATATATTTGAGGCATTTTCCTCTATATGAAACATAATTTTAATTAATTGTATATATTTGATGCACACTAATTCAGAAAATATACTATTTCTACTGCTAATTAGAACCTTTCTGCAATGTGTACAGGGATTGAGCCAGACGATTGTTTCTACAGTGTGGAAAGCATAAAGCTTGCAATTAAAGAGTCGATTGGGTTTACACCTGGCCTCGAGTGTAACAGGGATGAATCAGGCAACCAACAGCTTTCAGAGGTCTACCTTTGTGTAGACTGTAGACACCTCTGGTCAAGAGTACATCGAATGCCCCACTTTTCCGAGAATCTCATGCAGAAAGCAAGTTCAATTCCCTTCATTCTGAGTTGCACGCAAATTTGTTTTAAGCTTTATTTACATAATATTTTCTTTTTTTTTCTCAGAGACATTTGTTTTTCTTTTCCTTTTATCACACGCTTAGGCCGTCAAGGCAAATAAACGCTTCGTTCCATCACTCCATGCATATGAGAAATATATTTAAAATCAAGAGGTTCATGGCCGTGCATGCAACCTCATTCCTCGACCCAAATACTGGGCCCAAGTTTCAGAGTCCAAATCCCATCGCTTTATCTTTTCAACTTTACGAGTGAAGAGGCCTAGTATTGCTTTGAACGCATCTTGGGGAAACAGAGGTATATATTCCTATTGTCAATTTATAAGTTTAGTGGCGAGTTAGTGGGATCTGGATAAATGTCTTGCATTTATATGGGCCCATTCATCTCTGGCTGACACGTCATTTAATTATATACTCTCTTGGTTTATGTAGAGCCAGCTAGAGCAGGTGTTCTTCTGAATTAAAGTCAGCAGTTATACAAATCAAACTGATTTAAGTCCGCAAGTCTAAATCGGTTGTCAGTTTAGTTATTACTCAGCTAGTATAAAACTAGCCCATCGAATTTTTGTGTTTATATTTGTCAGTTGATTGTAAAATAGAAATTGAAGTTAGAATAGCTGATAAATCAAAATAAATTACATAACAGATAAATAAATTGCACAATAAAAAATATATTATGTAACTAAATAAGTTTAAACAATACAAATAACATTTAAATAGAAATATAAAATATGACAGGCTCAAGTACATGAATCAGTTGATGAGTTGTTGAGTGAGCTAACCTTGATTCATACTCAAATCAGAAAGTATACGAATCGGTATGCACGAATAAGATTTAACTCAAATCAAATTCAACTCGGGTTATGATGAGTTATTTGCCCAACCTAGATCAGGCTCATTTAATTTTTCTTTTCGTGGTAATTAGTGTAGTAGTTATTGAATGTCGTATTCAATCTGTCGTCTTGTACTTATATTAATATCCAATTAGGTAATTATCACCTCCAACGAGAGACCTGGACGGTCCGGATCTTATCTTTTCGTTTTTATTTTAACTGCATGATTTGGTATTTTAATTTTGTTCTCTCCCTCGAAGCAGGCAAGCAGCTCAGCGGACCAGATGTTCGCTCAGCAGGTACTAATAGAAAGCTAAATGCCTAAAAGTCTCCAGGCCCACCCTGAGGCCTGAGCAAATCTACAAAAGAGAAATTCAATTGTTACTCATCCCTAATTTGCACCATATATGTACAATACAACCCTTTGTTCTGTGCTAATTTCAGACACTGCAGTTTAGATTAAACCGGACCAGGTGCTAGCCCAATTTAGGCGGCTTCTAAACTATCCAAATCATATATGTGTTAGAATATTTAAATATTATAATATTTAATGTATGGCTTACTACTAATAATTATGAGTCACATTCATTTATAAATAATTAATTAAATGATGCATCTAAAGAGTGCATATGAATGATGCATCTGAAAAGTGGATATAAAAAATGAATTTGTATTTTGATGGAAAATTTAGATGTCTAAATTTATTGTATTAGATCCCAAGTGTTGCATCAGTCTCTATAAAAGAGCTCATATTCTGTAATCCTGCATATTTACTCACAAATATTTTGTTCACTAAAGAAAAAAAAAAGAGCAGAGCAGAGCAGAAACAAAAATGTCTAATTAAATCATCATCACATCTGAGGAAAATTTTTAAATATCAGTACTTTCGCTTCTACTAGTTTTTGCTTCAGTTATTTTCTACTTCAAGATGTCTGCTCTTCAGAACTGTGAGTTCTAATTTATATTTTATTATTTTATATGATTTATATGTTCTTGGACTTTAATTTTAATAATAAAATATATTATGTTTATTCATATTTTTATTATATTTTGATATCAGAGCCAAATATATTTTCATATAAGATACAATATCATAATTTTTGTATTCAAATTCTAATGTAAACTATGTGTATGCACATGTTGGAGTTTTTTATCAACTTACTTTAATTCTATGTGTATAAATTGGAGAAGGTTATGAACTAACTTTAGTCATACACATGTGCACATGAGCACACATGTACTATTTCTCATATACTTTGATTGAATATAACTTAAAAAGTATGATCTCTTGGCTCAAACCTCATCAAAGTAGGATTTTTGCCGTGGGATTTGTATAGAATCCAATTTTATTTTAGGGATGTGATTTCTTCTAACTATATTTACAAACCCTATTCTATTTTTTTATATAATTTTCTAAGTTGATACTTCTTTTATGCTATAATCTTGATTCATATTCTATTTTATTTATCAAAAAAATTATTATATATGCTAAACAGCTCAATGAAAGTTTATTATATATAATTTATGTTATTGAATATCAATTTACTTTTAATATTTGATTGTTATAATTTTATAAACTTTAATTATAACTGTCATTTTATTAAAGAAAAATATGTGTTTACATTATGTTTGTATTACTATTATGTTTTATATTTAATAAATTATTATTGTCAATTTTACCAACTTTAATTATCAGTATAATTTATTATGTCCTATAGTTTAATTTATTTTTGCCCAACGGTGATATGAATTGATTTTATTTATGGATCAACTATTATGTTAGAACTGAAATATTATTAGCCATTTATTATTTATTTTAGATTGTTAATTATTGTTACCCCTTTATAATTGATCTAATTTTATTGTATTTTGTGAATATTTAGTTAATAATTATAGGCATTTTATTTTTTAAAATTTAATGCAGCATTGAATAATGTTAGTGCTCAAATCTTTGGAATAATATCATTGAATGGAACTAATTTTTTGACTTGGAAAGAGCAAATTGAGATTTATCTCGATGTTTTGGATATTGATCAGGCGTTACGTGTAGACAAATCCACTGTTTTACAAATAAAAGCAGTGTTGATGATAAAGCTAATTTTGTTAAATTGGAGCATTCTAATTGTATATCTCTCATGATTATGAAAAACACTATTACGTCTACAATAAGAGAGATTATTCCTAAGAATGATGCAGAAGCAAATCCTTTCATTGCTAAAGAATATTTAGTTTTTATTGAAGAACTATTTAAGAGTATTTCTAAGTCTAATGTAAGTGTTCTCATAATAAAAAATGCTCACATTCAAGTATAATGGGACAAGCGATATACGTGAACATATCATGATGATGAATGATATGACCACAAAATTAAAAGACATGGATATAATAATTTCTGAAAGATTTTTAGTTCATTTCATTATGACTTCTCTTCTTACACAATTTAGTCCTTTTAAGATCAACTATAATACACATAAAGAGAAGTGAAAAATGAGCAAAATAATTACCATGTGTGTTAAAGAATAAGAAAGGATTAAGGCTGAAAAATCTGACTTTGCACAAGTTGTTATTGATGGTCTAAAATTGAAGAAAAATAAAGACAATAGTAAAGGTAAAAATAAAGCATATACGATTGTTGGTGTTAACAAAGCAAGTAGTCTGATAAAAAATATACTCCTAAGTGTCATCACTATAAGAAACGTGGACACATGAGGAAAGATTATAAAAACTTTAAAGGCTCGCAAAGAAGGGTAATGATTTTAATTCTATGATTTGTGAATCTTTTTTTGTTGATATTCCCTTAAATACGTGATGGGTTAACTGGTGCCTTTGTGCACATTACGAACTCATTATAGGGATTCCTTTCCGTGAGGATGCTTTAAAATGTAGAAAGGAAGCTCAAGGTAGCTAATGGATTCGAGGTTGAAGTCGAGACTGTTGAAACTCTTCGTTTGATTTTAAAGAGTGGTTTTATCCTCGATTTGCATGATATAGTATATATTCCTAGTGTTATTAGAAATTTAATTTCTATTTCTGAACTTGATGCGTGTGGTTTTATATTTCAGTTTGTAATAATTAGTTGAGACTATATCATAACTCTAAGTATATTAATTCTGAATTGTTATGTGATAATTTATATAATTAATATTTGGATTATTCATTTTCTGAATCTTTATTATCCTTAAATATTACTGATGTTAAACAAAAAATTAAGAGAAATTATTATTGTGGATATTCTTTAAAATTATGACATTATAGGTTGGATCATATTTCAAGAGATATAATGTAATCTCTCATTAAAAATAAAATATGCAATGTCTCATTAAAAATAAAATTCTTCCAACATTAAATTTTTTATTTTGACAACTATATTGAATGCGTCTAACAGAGCATATGTGATATTTTTCCTATTGCAAGTCTAACAGGCATAAATCATTTAAAGTGGGGGACTATTGAAAATAATTCACACAAATATATGTGATATTTTTCCTACTGCAAGTCTAACATGCATAAATCATTTATCACTTTTATTAATGATTATTCTCATTATGCTTACGTGTACCTAATTTCTGAAAAACCTGAAGCACTTGATAAATTTAAAATTTATAAGGCTGAAGTTAAAAATCAGCATAATCTAAAAAAAATAAGTTTTTAGATCAGATTGAGGATGTGAGTATTATGGTAGACATACCGACTTGGGTCAAAGTCTAGGCCTATTTATTTTGTTTCTTTAAGAATATAATATTATACATTAGTTTTCTATGTCAGAAAATCCTCGGCAAAATGGAGTAGCTAAAAGACAATCGTACATTAATGAATATGATACACGGTATGATATGCAATACCACTTTGTTAGAATATTTATTGTCTGAAGCTTTAAAAACAACCACGCACGTGCTAAATTGAGTTCCTAGTAAATCTATTCTAAAAATAACTTATGAATTGTGGACTGGCAGAAAATCGCTATTGGGATACTTACGTATGTGGGGTTGTCCCGTTGAAGCAAAAATGTACAATCCACATATTAAGAAACTGAATTTCAAAATCGTTAGTTGTTATTTTATAAGTTATCCAAAGAGATCCAAAAGTTTTAGATTTTAGTCTCTCGCATACCACTAGAATAGTTGAGACTAGATATGCAGTATTTTTTTTAAATGGTAACTTTAGTGTGAGTAATGAAAAATGAACTATAAACTTATAAGAAAAAGATCGAATTTATGTTTCAACTTCGGTCTTTACAAAGATTATAAGTTCTTCTCATTTATAGATAAATGATGGTACTAATGTTAATAATGTTTCTAATATTTATGAAGTACCTATGTTATCATAAGAATATTTACGTAAATCACAAAGAGCAAGAAAATCTACAATAATTGATGATTATATTATATATCTTATTGAAGAGGGCTGTGATTTAGGTTATGGAGATTAATATTTCTTAGTGATTTGAGATGATATTTATCAAAGATTAAAATTTACACAAATTTAGACAATTTAAAAGAAAAACCGATTTGGTGAATACTTAATGTCCTACATGTTTTACACAATAATTGACTTAAAAAGAATCAAGAAAGAATGCTCAAACTAAGTTAAATACTTGATGCAAATGTGATTGTGCGACCTTTTTTCGCACGCTCCGCACCGCCTCAATCGGTTATTGGCGATGGGATGCGGAAGAAGGACACGGAGATCCCTCATTAACGTGCACTTTCTTGATGTCGACGCCGGCTGGTGCCGCCGTCTTAAGCTTTTGAGAATGCACATTTAGGGGTTTTTAATGATTGTGAGTTCTTGTAGATTCCGGTGGGCGCAAGCCCCCACTGTTAATTACCCTGGGCTGTTAACCCTGATGAACCTCTAGATCTTAGAAAGGGGAAGCAAATAGTATAGCTAAATGATGGTCAAGTGGTCGTGTGCCCTCATGATCAGGGATCATTAGGGTACCCTGGATTCGCCAGAAGGTTGATCCAGTGAAATATGGGATGAAAGACGAACCTACTACTGATCGGTTCAGTCTTTACCGCCCCGAGAGATAACCTTACTACTGATCAGATTAATCTCTACGGAGGGATTCGAGGTGAGTCTACTACTGAACGACTCGACCTCAGTTGATCTAGAAGATAAACCTACTACGGAACAGTTCAATCTTAACTAGTCAACAACAAATCACACAAAATACAACTCGAAGCACTAAGCCGGTTGATCTTGAGGTTGGTGATTCAGGAGAAGGGCAGATTTGGCCCACTTAGTACTTCCCTCTGATCTTCTAGATCATGGATTACAGGCGTTAAGCGGACCCATAAACCTAGGAACAAACCTGCACATAAGGTCAAACCTGAAGCACTAAGCCAACTTGACGTTGAGGCGTGTGTCAGTGAAAGAACCTACTACTGAACGGTTCATTCCACTTTGTTGAGGATGAATCAACTACGAACGATTCGATCCTCCGGACTAGAAGACAAACTCATCGACGGATTAGTTTAGTCTTACTAGCCTTTGTTTGGTCATGAATTACTTGTTCACGACACAGGGCCATTATGATATCATCTCCTTGGACACCACGATGCTCTCCCTTTGTGTTGTTGTCATACTTCGAGATGTTCTTGTCTCAACTGACTATATTGGATGTTGCATTACTTGTGCACGAATCATTGTATTACTCCTCATCATCTTATGTGAGCATGTTTGAGCACCTCTAAATCATGGGTTCTGAATATTCGACCGATTTACAGATTTAGAGTTATCTTGTGTACAAAATTAGACTCGGGGCTCATGGCTGGTCTAATATTGAGACATGTTTATGGAAAGATGAACTTGAAAACTATCTTACATGTTATACCTCATCAATCAACCAATCAAGGTATATTATCACCTCATTGATCATTCACATTCTCAAAATCGTGTAACGATTCAACAAACTGTTACAACACTTCAATGAATCATTATAACGTTTCCACAAACTGTTATAACACTTTCAGAAGATATCAGATTTGTCAGAAAATTGGTCAATATGGGGTCAAAATGTTAACAACGCTTTGTATATCGTTCAACGTTTCAGAAAGTCATTCCAACGATTCAAGGAATCGTTACAATGATCCTTAATACATGTTGACTTGTCAGAGAATGGTCAAAATGTTGCTAACGTCTCGTGAAGCGTTATAACGATTTGATGAACCGTATAATGATTTAGAGAATCGTTATAACGATTCTTTATTATTATTTATTATCATCATTCTTTTGTTCTGTTTTGAATTTTTATTTTATAAGATGATTTAACTCTTATTATATCTGAATTTTGGGCTTTTTATGATAGCTAAAAGAATAAGATTTGTTTTATAATTATATTTTTATTTGAATTTTAGAATTTCTTCTTTTTATAATGACTAAAAGAATATATTTTATTTATCATGTAGTTTTATTTCAGATTTTTATACGATGATCAATAGGGTAAGGTATATTTATTATTTATTATCATTATTTATTTTATTTTTATATGAGAGATTATTCAAAATAATATCTAACTATTATTTATGAATTTTATTGTTATTTATCTTCTTTTATAATAGCTAAAGAATAGAATTTATTTTATTATTGCTTACTGAATTTCATTATTATTATTATTTATTTTATGAAAAATCACTTGAAAAATCAGTAAAATACATCTAGTTATGATTCATAATTTTATTTGAATTTTTTTGGAATTCTTATAACATCTAAAATGACAAGTCAAAGCTAAGTCAAATATATAAATGTAATATAATGTCTTTTGTTTTTAAATTGTTTTTATATAATAATATTTTCAAAATTGAAATATTCTTACACAGAAAAATACTATGAAAAACAAAGAATTTGTAGAAATAAATTTGAGTTAATTTGGAGTTTAGGAACATTTTTAAATGATTTATTTACTCTTTATTTTTTAATTTTCTGTTATTAATTAAATTTTGGGTTTAATGGATTAGGACGAGATTAATTCCTGTTATTTTATTCTATGAATTTGGCTTAGATCAGAATTGGGCCGACCTCTTTCCATTATTCAACTACGATTTATGTGGGCCATCGGATTTGCTTTGAGATTAGTTTTTAGAAGATCAAGGGTCCAGATACATCTTTGTTATTCTTTTTAATTGACAGATCACAATGGTCATTAGATCTCTTTGAGATTCCCTCGGATATGTCAGGATTCGTGCTGGTGCGCTAAGAATCGTGCCAGCTTTATTTTTCATCTCATCTGTTAGTTACACGCTGAGATTCGTGCTACTAGTGTTCCCGACGACCGGAGAGCTCCGATTGACGATCGGCCGGCAGCCCTGACATCGTCTAGGTGAAAGGAGTTCAACTGTGATCTTTGATTAGAGATCCATACAATAGATTAAGAGGGGAAGCTGTACCAATTCGGTACAGTGATACGTTTCGGTATCGAGTTGAATTAAATCGATTTATCAATCAAATTGAGTGTTGATTCTTGCAATTCTTGCAATATACCTTGTCGCCTTGGTGTGATTGAAGTATTCATTGACTGTATTTAAACAATTAACTCGAATTGTAATGAAAATTCTCAAGTAGTTAATACGGTTTGATACCAGACGCGAAATCGATTGCAATCTTGATTGCCAAGGCCTTGTGTATGAGATATATATGTTCTCCACCTCTCTGCACAACTCCATTTGATCTGTTCTATGATTTTAGTATGAGTTAAAGGTGGATTTCATGCTACTGTACAGAGGGGGATGAACGGGTGTGTATACAAACTGAATTGTTATCGATTCAGTTGTAAATTTCACACAATTTAATCTCAATTGAATAATCAAGCTTGCAATAGAGTCAGGAGAGTTACATAAACCCTTCAACTAATCATAATTACAATTATTATTAAGGTTTCCTTTGAATAGTACTCGGGAGGGTTACAAAAACCCTTCAACCGAGTTTCATATCATCCTACATGCTCTCTCATCATGATCAACATCAAGAATAACAAAGAAAATGAAGAGAGAAGAAAGAGATAGAGAAAGAAACAAAGAAACCGAAAAATGACAAAGAAATTCAGAAAATTCCATTGCTGCCTTAACACTTACATCAATGCTTTCAAGGGATTACACATAATTAGCAATAATTACCTAATCTTTGATGCTTCTTGAGATGAACTAGCAACTGGACAAAGATTCAAACTTGTTTCAATTGAAGAAATTGAATCAAGAGCACTTAATCTCTCTTCTCTCTTTACAATTGTTGTTTCTCTCTTTTCGTTCTCTAATGTCAGTGTTGATCTTCCTCTCTCTCTTTTCTTATGGTTAGGATGGGGTTTATATAGGTTTAGAGGCTTAATTGTGATTGGTGGATTGATTAGTGGCCGGATTGTAACCTTTTAATTGATCTTATCCCTTGATTGCATCTTACTCAATGGTTAGGATTAGTTTGTGCTTCTTTTCAGTCAATTCACTGTCTTGAGTCAACACTTGGTAGTCTCAAGTTTGTTAGAGTTGGTTAAACTCTTCTTCTATTTACTCTATTGTCACTCCTTTGCACCAGTTGGCTCTCCCATATTTCTAGGCCCTTCTAGAACATTCTAATTGTTTGAACACTCTCAGTACACTCCCTATATAAGCTTTGAGTAGTTTCTAATCTCAATTAATTAATCAAAAGCTTAATTCTTCACTTAAGCCTCACTCACGGCTTATTCATTCAATTAACATTTCTCTTTATCAATTCTTTTAATTGACAGCTTGCACATTCTCTCCTTACCTCCATTGATCGATTTAACATCCTGACATGATCAATTGTGTACCTTTTTACTGAGCTTGAACATCTTCACCCATGGCCGATTGGTGAATTGGTATAACACTGAGTTAAAAGCTTCAAACAACCAATTTGACACTTGCCTTAGCATCGTATGGGTAAAGGTAGTGCTCTTGCATAATCAATTGGACTTGCAAGCATTCACAGAGGTAATTTCCATTTTCAAGTCGATAAACTACTTCTATCAATTTCTCTCTCCTCTTTTGCTAATTCTTTCAATTGATTGCTTGAATAGTATCGTGTGAGTGTTTGGAAGCTCCTGTGAAGAAGAATTGAAGTAAAAAAACTGTGTAAAAATCCCTTCCAACAATGGCGCCTTCATCGATCTCGGGCGGAAGAAAGAGAAAGAGAGGTAGAAGGAGTTGGGATGAAGGAGGGTCGGATGTGCCTAGCGCACGTGAGCCAACGCATCAAGCAAGGGGCAGTCAGAGAGAGGAGATGCATGGACCAGGTACACACCTCATTCCCTGTTTGATTTAAATTGCTGACTTGATCTGTGCATGAACTTGGTGTATGCTTGCTAGTGTGAGCTATACATATATAAACCTGACAAATGGGCCCCACCTGTAAGCAATTGAGTCTAGGCCCATAGATTCAATTATGGATCGATTAGTTCTCTGCTTATGTTTAATCAATCTGACTTGGCACAATCTGATAGGGCCACTTAGTTAATCACTCCATTAATCACCTGTGTTAGTGTTAATGTGTGCTGATGTGGCCTATGATGTGGCCCAATCAAATCTGGCCACTTGTCTTTATCTGGTGAAGTGACTGCTGACATGGACCACTGGTTGACTGCCACGTGGCATAAGTGGGACCCACGTGGCATAAGTGGGACCCACATGGGTGAGGTGGACCAATGAGGTGCTGACACGTGGCACTGACATGCTGAGGTGGTCCATTGAGGTGCTGACACGTGGCACCCTCTCTCTCTCTCTCTTCTCTGATTCTGTATGTGTATGTTTGAGATCCCCAATTTGCACCCAGCAGTGTATCTATCCCCAAGTTGCACCCAGATGACCCCTTGATTGAATCTCAGACCTTGATCTGCTTATTTAATCTGGTTTTATCTTCTTTGAATTTAGTTTACTAGCTCCACTTATCCAAAAATCATGAAATTTTCACCAAAAATCCCTAAATTCATGATTATCACTCCTGTAATTTTTAATTCCACTTTTGCCTTTGTCTCCTTACATTAAAAATTTATTTTCCAAGAAAACCCTATTTTCTTCTCTGAATTAATCCCAGATTTCAATTATAGCTCAGTGTCTCTGCCAAATAAAATTCTCTTACGGAAACCACCCTAATCAAACACCAATTAGACTTATATTGATGCTTATTAGGATTTGATTTGATCAAAAGCTGATTACTTGTCAACAATTGATACAAATCTAGACTTGATCGATGGTTGCTCACGGCTTTGCACTTTGATCAGTCTTGTGAAATTGACTTTCAATCCATTCTTATGAAGGTGATCTGGTCAAAGGATGATTACTTATCATCAATTGGCACAAATCATGGTCTGATCAGGTGGTTGCTCACAGGTTTGGCACCTGGTTAGCCTTAAAAGCAAAATCACATTGAGATTTCTTGTGATTGGTTGTATCAAAATCTTGACTTGGCATTGACACGATCTTTCTTTGTATAGAAATTATACTTTGCTCCAATTCTTAGGGTTTGTTCGAAGTTTGTTTTAGGGTTTAACCTTGACTTCCTTGATGTCTGTCACTGAGGTGTGGGGCCCACCTGTCAGTGAAAAATGATTACATGGATGACCCCTTAGGAGATCTCTTTCTCCCTCCTGAATTTCTTGAGTGTCATCCATATCGAATGAACAGCAGATGGTGAGGTATTTATACTCTTGCCTTGCACTTAGAATTTCCTTGTGGGATTAATGCTTAACCCTTGTTCCGACTTGATTAGGTTTAATGAACAGGTTAGGTTTATGCTGTTAGAGCTGTTTGCAAGGGACTATCAGGTGGGTCCCACTTGTCAGAGAAAATGTGATCACATGGGTGACACCCAAGAGATCTCCTTCTCTCTCTTGAGTCTCTTGGCTATCACCCACGCCGAGTGGATGGTGAATGGTGAGGTATTTATACCTTTGTCTCTCACCCCAATATTTTCTTGCGGGACAAATGAATTTGTTCCGGGGTTTATTAGCGACTTTTCTGGCGAGTGGGCCCTTTCTCTTGCCCTTTCTCTTTCCCACCTTTCTTATGTTTTATTATCAATAATTGATATTTATTTTCATTTACTCAGTTGTTTATCTTTGAGATTTTTCAAGGGTAAACAAAGAGCTACCCACCAAGACGGGCCTTGAACGCTTGAAAGGCTTGTTTTGGTGCATTATTTTCCAATCATATGTTTCCTTACTTCTCATGACGTTTTCTCTTCTTCGGGTGTTGTAGCTTCTTCTCATGACGTCATTCCGCAACGTCCTCTGAGTCATTACCATTCTTTGTACGAGGATCCTGATGATTGGACTCCTCTCATCTCGCCCATTCGAGCGACTCTGCCTACCCGCGAGGCGATGGTTTGTTCTTTAGAGATGATCAGCCTCATGACATCATACCTCTTCAGCTTTTAGGCGTCGCTTCTACAACTCCCTTGACACATCTCCTGGGCAAGGAGATTATCGACGGAGAGGCTTACAGATGGACCACTGCTCCCTTTATCACTCCCTTAGAGTGCCACGATTATCAGTTAGAGTGGACTCGATACGTGCTCATGCGGGAGGAGACCATGCTTGAGCGTGCCGGGATATATGACTTGGTCTTCTTGTCGATGTTTCATTATCACATCGACACACCTTGGCTACGGGCTTTTTGTGAGAGGTGGAACTATTCCACCAACACTTTGTTCATCGATGACCGAGAGCTGACTCCGACTCTCCTGAGATACAGCAGTTGACTGGGTTGCCGATCTTCGGCCATTTTTATGACGAGTTCATGGTCTCATCTGCTGATTCGGGAGACTTCACTCGATTTCCACCTTCTTTGCAGAGGACTTATGAGATTTATTATCACTTACGGAGGGGCCATTCCGGGGTTCCATTCAGGCATTGATTGCCTATTTCACCGACCGGGTTCATACCCGTCCTACGGGCTTGGCTTCCACTCGGGATCCATTTGGTACAGGTAGGCTCGAGATTCATCATGACGGCCCTATCCCTTCTCAGGATACACTATGTTTGCATGACGTGGATCGGGAGACTTACTTGACTGCTTTCATCTCTTGGTGGATCTGCTACTTCTTGTTGCCTAGTTCTCCAGCATACACCATTCGACCTTCTGTGTTCGTCATGGCGAGTTTGATCGCACGTGGCGATAGGATTTCTTTGGCCGTGCCTGTACTGGCCAACATTTATAGGTGTCTTCGTGGTTTGACTTCATCTCGTAGTCCTTCGCAGTGCCAGGAGTTGATTCCATGGCATCTGATTAGTGGATGGCTCCATATGCACTGGTCTGGCTCATATGACCCCGGCATGGCGGTTACCCTGCGAGACCGCCTACCTTTGTTGAGTGACTTGGTTGGGGTGCAGCCAGCTTCATTGACCCCGAGGCTGCTAGGTATAGATTTTCAGGAGCCGAGACCACTTGCGCTTCTCTCGAGATAGGTCAGTGGCCCGTGGGGTAGCTAGAGTTGCCGACAGGACGGTGATTGATAGTAGAGTTCCTTCTTCCGACCCTTCTAGCATCCGAGCCAGGCCTACTGACTTGGAGTACCTTATTAGTATCCGTCATGTCTTCCTTCCTCTCAGATTGGGCAGTTATGTGTTCATTGAGCCTTATTCGCCGTATCGATGCGCACATCAATTCAGCTTGGATCAGGACATTCCGGCACCTCTTCTCCGCCCTATATTTTTGGCGGCCGATTTAGAGGGTATCGGATGGTGCTTCACTCATATTTTCCGACTAGGCACGGGCACTCGTTATCAGATGGTGTCCACTTCTAGGGCTCCTACCTTCTCGAGGCGTTATCAGCAGTGGTATTACGAGGCTATTCGCTCTTATCAGTCATATACTTCTCTGGTGGTCATTCGGAGTACGTGCCCACGAGATGGACAACCTCTATTGGACGGCACTGTCTCGCGTGATCGCAGCCTTTTTCCGGACATTACCGTGGATGGGCCCCACCACCATGCTGACCTGACAAGTGGCCCCACCAACATGCCACGTGGTAAACCTCTAGCTCCTGCATAAGCAGTCGAGGCTCTTGCCATTGACTCTTATGGAGCGGAGAGTGGCACAAGATGAAAGATGCTGAAGGTAGCGGAGTCGAGCAGCCTCCAAATGCTTGCGGAGCTCGTGGATCTCTAACTCATGCTGGTACACCAGGGAGCTTGCATCTTGGTAAGCCCTGAGCAGCTCCTCACACCTCCTAGAGATGAAGCCACTCGAAAGATGAGGCGCAGTCGGTAGGGCTGGCGTAATGGCATCCCGCATCAACCCATACCAGTCGAAGGAGACATCCTCGGGTAGAAAATCTAGGATCTCGAGATCCAGCCGGTAATCCCTGAAAAAGGTGCCCTGGAGTGAGTCTGTTAACTCAGCCAAGGCGAGTCTCACGTCTCCTAGTGCGATATCTATAGTAAAAGAAACATATCAGACAACCTGCCATAATAAAAGAAGAAGTAAATAAAGAGAAAATCTGACATAGCGTCTTGTCGCCTGAGACTGGCGAGACTGGGGTAGAAACAGGCACATCAGCCGCCTCAAAAGGACCCACATGCGCACTGAGCCTATCTGCAAGACAAAACAAAGGCATAAGTGTATTAAATAAAAAAAAAGCCATATGAAAATAATAAAGGAGATGAGAAGTATCAGGTGAGATGTGAGCCTCAACGGACTCTCACTGGTCTAAACCTCCACATCTGGGTTGTCGAGTAGTTGTTCCTCCAGCCAACCCTCCTCCAGCTCGTAGTCATAATCAGCTGCGGCTGCTCAGTCAAGTCCTCCATCCAACTATATGTGGACTCAGACGTGACTACACAATCTGTAATCAAGATAGGCTGCCCGTCAGAAGATGTAAAGATGAGAGATGGGATCAATAGGTCTCGCTTTCGACCCATAAGTCCCCGTGAGAGAGGCCTCCTCGACCTCATAAGTGTGAGAACCGACCCTAGAACCACCTCAAAGGAGTCGCCATCTCCAGTGGGCACCAATAACATAGACGGAGAAGTAGGGTCGTCTTAAAAGAAAGACTCTGATCGATGTGGTGACGCCATGTCATCGAAGTCGGCCTCAGAGCCTGTAAAATCTGTGCGTCAAGATGAGAGTACAAGAACAGGCTAGCAAGTAAATAATAAAGGGTGCACACGAACCTGCGACGGTAAGGTCAGTGCAAAACCTTGAAAGGGCAACATCCGCTGGCGTTGATGAGTCCGCTAGGATGTCATCTCGGCAGTCTCGAGAGAAGACACCTCATGAGCTGGAAATAAAAGAAGAAACCCTAATTAGAGTTGCAATTAAAATGCGCTTAAAACAAGAGAAGGTAAGTCTGTGAAAAAGGATCACCCGGAGTGGGAGAAGGAAAAGGAAGTGGGGAAGGTGGCCGAGAAGTGCCAACCTGACCTCCCTCCATGTTGGCTGAGGTAGGTGGCTCGACAGGTGGCTGAGTATGGACACCGCTAACCCATAAGTGAGGGGCTACGAAGCCGGGCTCCGCGTGATCGTACTCATAAGCCAGCCCTAAATCAAAAAGAAAGTCGATCAGGATGCAGATAAGGCTTACCAAAATAGAGACAATCTAAAATAATGATAAAGCATACCTATGATGATGGTCCCAACAGAAGTACGAGAAAATCGATTGTCTAAGTCCTGAAAGTCAACGGGCTCTACAATAATGTCTGAAAAAAGGCGGCGATCACGCGAGACATTGTCATCTAATAGGACATGTCCATCTCATGGGCATGTGCTCTGAACAACCACTAGAGGAGTATACGACTGATAAGAGCGGATGACGTCGTAGTACCACTGTGTTTACCCCTGAAAGGTCGAAGGAAGAAATACAAGAGGAAGTCAAGATCAAACCCTAGATACTGATCTTCAAGCAAGCCCTATGAGTTGAACCAATACAATCCTATATTACATGGAATAGTGTCAATGCCAAACCAGTATTTTGATACAACCAATCATGAGAAATCTCAATATGATTTTGCTTTTAAGGCTGACCTAGTACCAAAGCTGTGAACAACCACCTAACCATGCTTTGATTTGTGTCAATTGCTGATAAGTAGTTATCTCTTTGACCAAATCACCCACATGATGAGGGATTGAAAGTCAATTTCACAAGACTAATCAGGTGTCAAAGCTGGGAGCAACCACCTGATCAAGTCTAGATTTGTATCAATTGCTGATAAGTAGTCAGCATTTGATCAAATCAAACCCTAATAAGCATCATTATTGGTGCTAATTGGGGGGGGGGAGGTTTTATGCAACGAGAATATTTGGCAGAGGCACCGAGCTACAACTGATAACTAATAAATAGGGATTTTTTTATAAGAATAAAATAGGGTTTCTTGATCAAGAAATTTTTAGCACAAGCAAACAGGGGTAAAATTGGAATTCAAAAATATAGAGATGGTCATCATGAATTTGGGGAATTTTGGTGAAAATTTCAGAATTTTTGGATGAAGGGATCTATTGAAATAAATTGGGGAAAGAAAATCAGATCAATCAAAGGGCCAGGATTTGATCAAGGATCTTTAAGAGTGCAACTTGGGGATAACACTTAACTGGGTATGAATTGGGGATGACAAGCAGCACACTCAGGTGTTTGGCGCTGGAGATGATTTTTGAAGGGACGAATATTTGTGTGAACCCAACGCACTATCCTTGTGTCTCATTAATAATGACAGATGGGCCCAAAATACATGCGACTAGTCCACCGAGTCGCACTACCTTTCCCTCCTCGTTTCCTTCATTGCAAATCGGCCCCACAGGCCAGAATCCTCTTCCCTTCTTCTCTGCCGCGACTTCTCCTTTTCTGATTCAATTTCTCAACAAAAAACCAAATTGAAAATGGAAAATGGCTCAATCGATTATGAAATTTTGCAAATAATATATCGCTGGAAAGCTCTAACCGAGGAGAATCCATTAGAGCAATTGATTTTAAAAATGGTGCACTGGGTATCACTCACATCTAAAGGGAAGAGAGTCGAGTGTATAATATAATTAAACAATTTAAGAGATAATTGGATAAATTGGCGGTTGGGAAAGTATCGTGTGGGTCCCACGATTCCGTTAAAGTGGTTACTGGCACAAATTAATTTCCTTTTATATGTTTTTCATGCTGAGGTGGGTGTACAGAACCGAAAGCGATGAAATTACATTTAATTCACTTGGCGATTGAAGAAGTGGGAGCAGGGAAGAACTGAGCTGTGATCACAATGTCATGCTGGCGATCCAAATCATAAATTTTGCTCACAACAAGCACATATCAGATCAATCCACACCATTGAACTATTGGATCAAGGGTTGAGATACAGTCATGTCATCGATCCGTGGGATCAAGGAAACACAATTTGTGCATAAAGAAACACAGTTGAAATATAATTGAGTCTATATAAGCATGAGAGAGGCAATTGATCAGTCCCCCGGCCCCATTCCTACATCTCTTCTCTTAGTGTGCAAGAACTAGGGAATCTACACATATCACATCCTGAAACATAACCATATCTATTTTGTTGATCGATCTCGGTTACAAACCTGAGAACTCAACTCCCCCAGCAGCAATTCTGATCAGAATCAATGAAGATAACATAAGCTAATCGATCTCAGTTGAATACTTGAGAACTCAGCTCACAAGGTGGTGATTTCAACCGGGATTTTACAATAAGAAGACAATTGGAGTTATTATCCTGAACATCAGAGGTGTAAGTAACTATGTAATCATATTCGATTTCAAAATAGTAAATCATTTGTGAAGTTCCTTGTTCTGCCTTGATTTTCTTCCTATTCTCTTTTCCTTTCTCTCATGGATCATAAGCTCTGGATATGTGTGTCTCTCACCCTTGTCATTGAGTTCAAGATCAGAAATCAGTGATTGGAATTTGATATCGATTGATCTTAGTTTAATCTTGAGACCTCGATATAAGTTCAGTCCTTTTATTCATTCCCTGCTCAAGAACACCAATTGCTTTAATCATCACTTGTTTACATAGTTAGCATCAATGAAGTCTTGCATGAGCCGATTGATCTCAGCTATGGCTTGAGAACTCGGCAAGATTGCGTCTTTAATTTGAAAATTGATCATGATTCTAGTAAAAACTGAATTTCTGGATTGAAAAGAGAAGAAATATACTTGAGTATAATGCTTAGTAGTTAATCTCGTTAACATATGAAATGTTGAAGGTTTATGATAAATTGGTGAGGAAGAGATGGTTTGCCAAAAAAGTACTATTGTCCCTCGTATTTCTATACGAGTTATAAGCATCAACTGGGCCCCTTGATAGAGTAAGATTATCGCTAGCGTATAATTACAAGAGTAATTATATTTGATAATTTACTCGGGATCAAGAAAGATTAAGTTTGCAAGGATGACACATACCTACCTTGAAACGATCGATAAATTATGAGACAAAAGAATTAAACACAAGTAAATAGTTTTTGGATCATGATATTGTACGAGTACATCATCATCTCGTGTAATTGGATGGTCATAGTGCATTACGCCGGATGCCTCACTATGATTATAGAAGTTAAAACGGTTTTAACTCTATTTACCAACATAACACGGATCTGTCGGGTCACACCGTATAGGAGTTAATCGGAGAATCTTATTGATTAATTATGAATTGTTTATAATTAATAATAAGATGGTTATAATTAATTATATATGATATAATTATATTTGTCATAGAGATGACAAGAAGCAAAAATCGATTGAATTTATAACGTGTTGGACACGTCGTATAAATTAATAAAACAACAATAGAAAAATATAATTGTAGATGACAATTATATATATTTGATTTGGATTTTAAATGTTAATTATGGATTTGAATTATGGGCCAAAGCCCATTTATAATTAAAGTCTTAATTAATAATTAAAAGCCCAAAATCGAAAAAGCCCAAAAAAACCCAAAATCCGAAAAGCCCAAAAGGCCCATGACGACCTCCAGGGTATTTTGGTAATTTGTCCAAAAGCCCAAGGGTATTTCGGTAATTTGGCCAAAAAGCCCAATGGCGTTTTGGTAAATTGGATGAACTTTAAGGGTATTTTGGTCTTTTCACTTTGAAACCTCCCTACTATTCACGAGGGCATTTTGGTAATTTGTCGATTCCACTTTTTCTATAAATAGAGGGGTAGGGTGAGAGAAAAAGTTCCACCAAATCGGTTCTACTTTCTCTCTCTCTCGGTATACGGTTGATTGAAATTTGGAGCGAGGTAAGAGGATAAGTAAATCATGGAGTGAAAATCATCATCCGACACATGGAGAGTAATTAGAAGTAAAATATCAAGTTTTTGTAAAGGATTAATTCGATATACCATTTGATTTTGTAAAGTGGTGATGTTTAAACAAGTTTAGATGCTTAAAATTATGTCAGTCTACATAAGTTTATCCAGGCGATTCTTAAAAAGTGTTGAATTGTTGAAAATATTGCTGAATTTGATCGGAATCGGTAAGCATAACCCATCGGTACAAAACTATACCGGTACATCTCTAATGGTAATGGTGTTCACGGCGAATCACCGTATTGATCTTAGATCATCACCGCAAAAAGGTTATATTCACTAAGGTGATCCTGTTCCCGTCGGTCGATCGTCGATCGAAACCTAAATCATCGGGAGAGCCACCGTGCGAGAATCTCAACGTCGTCAGGGGTAAGATCAGGAAGAAGCTTCATAACACGGATCATGAGGTATCTGTATGAATCTTGACAAATTACATGATGATCCAACAGAGACTAAATCCAGAGATACATCAGGGCCCCTCATCCTATATAACTCAATCTCAAAACAGATCCAGCGGCCCAAATAAGAATAAAGTTAAATAAAATATTTGTGTTAATCTTGGTGCAAATTCAAAGGCCCAGATTAAGCCTAGTATATTTAATTAATAACATAGAATAAAATATAGAGTAAATAAATCATTTGGAAGTGTTCCCAAACTTCAAATTGACTCAAATTTATTTCTAAAAATTCTTGATTTTTCATAGTATTTTTTTGAATTAAAATATTTCAATTTTGAAAATATTATCATATTAAGATAATTCAAAAGTAAAAGATATCATGTTATATTTTTATGTTTGACTTAGTTTTGACTTGTCATTTCAGCTATTATAAAAATTCTAAAAATTCTAAGAAAATTACAAATCATCATTAAATATATTTTTACTGTCTTTTCAAGAGATTTTTAATAAAAAAATAATAAGATTCAATAATACAAATTCTATTCTTTAGCTATTATAAAAAGAAGATAAATAACAATAAAATTTATAAATAATAGTTATATATTATTTTGAATAATCTTTTCATATAAAAACAAAATAAATAATAAATAATAAATATACCTTCACCCTATTGATTATCATATAAAAATCCAATGTAAGACTACATAATAAAACAAATTATATATACTTTTAGTCATTGTATAAAATCCAAAATTTAAATAAAAATAATAAAATAGCTGATTTATCTTCTATTATTTTTATATTCAAAATAACAAGATAAACCATACTATTACTAGTTAATTCAAATAAAAATAAAAAAATAAAATAAAAAAACAATGACTAGTTCATTCTCATAAGCATTTTATAATAATAATGAAAAGAATATAATAAACTCTCTCTTTCTTTAGCTATTTTAAAATTTTTAAAATTCAAATAAAAATCACAAATAATAGCTAATTCTTTCTTTATTATTTTTATAAATAACTTTCTACAAAGATAAATAGAATCTAAAAATACCAAAACATATTATCTTCTTTGGCTATCTTAAAAATCTAAAATTCAAATAAAATTCTAATAAAGCCAACTTATTCTTTATTATTTTGTATTCCTCTACAAAATATACAAACTAATAAGAATATATAAAAATAAAATCATATTATTCTGGTTATTAAAAATAAAATAATAACCAATAAAAAAAATAATAACCAATTCATTTTCTATTATTTTTGTAAATGATCTTCTACAAGAATAAATAGAGTTTAGATAATAAAAAGAATATATAAAAGTAAAACATGTTATTCTGGTTATTAAGAATAAAATAATGTTCAATAAAAATCATAAATAATAATCAATTCATTTCCTATTATTTTTGTGATTGACTTTATACAAAAATAAATAGAGTTTAGAAATAATAAAAAATACTTTTGTAATTAGGATGATGATGAAAATATCATCTTAATAATAATAAGAATATGAAAATACAATACATACAATGATAATAAAAAATATATAAATAATAATAAAAATAAAATGAGGAATCATTATAACGATTTGGTGAGTCGTCATACGACTTATCAGAACGTTGAACGATTTACAAAACGTTGACAATGATTTGACTATTCTCTGACAAGTCAACACATTTTGAGGAATCATTGTGACGATTCCCTTAATCGTTATATGGTTCATTATATCGTTGTAACGTTTCACAAAGCGCTGGTAACGATTTGACCTTCATTGACCAGCTCCCTGACAAGTCTGATATTCTTCTAAAACGTTATAACGATATGCTGAGGCGTTATAATGATTAATAAGGTGGTGACACAACTTGTTGATTCCTGATAAGTCACCATAATATGGCAGATAATGATTAATAAGGTGGTGACACAACTTGTTGATTCCTGATAAGTCATCATAATATGGCAGATTCTGAAATGGCTTGTTTTGTGATTTGCCCCTTTTGATGAACTTGTTTCAACGTTGTGTGAATCAGGAGAAGGGCAGATATGGCCCACATGGTACTTCTCTCTGATCTTCTAGATAATAGATTTCAGGCACTAAGCGGACCCATAAACCTAGGAACACAACTGCACACACAAGGTCAAACCTGAAGCACTAAGCCAGCTTGACGTTGAGGCGAGTGTCAGTGAAAGAACCTACTACAGAAGGGTTCATTCCATTGTTTGAGGATGAATCTACTACAGAACGATTCGATCCTCCAAACTAGAAGACAAAACTCATCAACAAGGTGGTTGAGTCTTACTGGCCTGTTTGGTCGTGAACTACTTATTCACGACACATGGCCATCATGATATTATCTCCTCGGACACCACGATGCTCTCCCTTTTGTGTTGTTATCATAGTCTTAGTCATTCTTTGACGTACGTCGAGATGTTCTTGTCTCAACTGACTATACTGGATGTTGTAATGATTAATAAGGTGGTGACACAACTTGTTGATTCCCGATAAGTCACCATAATATGGCAGATTGAAACAAGTTCATCATGTGGGCCATATCTGCCCTTCTCCTGATTCACCATAATATGGCAGATTGAACCGTTCTGTAGTAGGTTTATCTTCTTGATCAACTGAGGTCGAGTCATTCTGTAGTAGACTCACCTCGAACCCCTCCGTAGAGATTAATCTGATTTGTAGTAAGGTTATCTCTCGGGACGGTAAAGACTAAACCGATCTGTAGTAGGTTCATCTTTCATCCCATATCTCACTGGATCAACCTTCTAACGAATCCAGGATGCCCTAATGATCCCCGATCATGAGGGTACACGACCACTTGACCATTATTTAGCTATACTATTGACTTCCCCATTTTAAGATCTAGAGGTGCCTCGAGGTTAACAGCCTAGGTTAATTAACGGTGGGGGCTTGCGCCCACCAGAATCTACAAGAACTCACAATCACTAAAAACCCCCTAAATGTGCATTCCCACAAGCCTAAAGACGGCGACACCAGCCGGCGTTGACACCAAAAAAGTGCACGTTAAGGAGGGATCTTCGTGTCATTCTTCGCATCCCATCGCCAACCGATTCCGACGGTGCGTAGCGCGCGAAAAAGGGTCGCACACACTGCTGATAATGTCTCGGGAAGGTGGGAATCCTAGAAGTGGACACCATCTGATAACGAGCACTTGTGCCTAATCGGAAAAAAGTGAGTGTAGCACCATCCGATACCCTCCAAATCAGCTGCCAAAGACACAGGGCGGAGAAGAGGTGCTGAAATATTCTGATCCAGGCCAAACTGATGTGCGCATCGATGCGGCAAGTAAGGCTCAATAAATATATAACTACCCAGTCTGAGAGGAAGGATGCCCTGACGGATTCTAATAAGGTACTCCAAGTCGGTGGGCCCGGCTCGGATGCTGGAAGGGTAAGAAGAAGAAACACTACTGTCAACCACCACTCAGTTAGCAGCTCTAACTACCCCGTGAGTCGCCAATCTATCTCGAGAGAACCGTAAGTGGTCTCGGCTCCTAAAAAATCTGTACTTAGCAACCTCTGAGTCAATGAAGCTGGATGCACCCCAGCCAAGTCACTTAATAAAGGTAGGCGATCTCGTAGTGTAATCGCCATACTAGGGTCTTATGAGCCAGACCAGTTCATGTGAAGTCATCCACTAATCAGATGCCACGGAATCAGCTCCTGGCATTGTGAAGGATTACGGGATAAAGTCAGACCGCAAAGACCTCTGTAAATGTTGGCCAGCACATGCACAACCAATGAAATCCTGTCGCCACACGCAATCAAACTCGCCATGACGAACACAGAAGGTTGGATGGTGTATGTTGGAGAACTGGGCAACATAAAATGACAAATTCATTAAGAGATGAAGACAATCAAGTAAGTCTCTCGATCCTCATCGTGCGAACACAGTGTGTCCTGAGAAGGGATGGGGCCGTCATGATGAATCTCGATCCTACCTGTACCGAATGGATCTCAAGTGGAAGCTAAACCTTCAGGACGAGTGTGAACTCGATTAGTGAAATAAGCAATCCAATGTCTGAATGGAACTCCAGGATGGCCTCTCCGTAAATGGTGGTAAGTCTCGTAAGTCCTCTGTAAGGAAAGTGAAAATCAAGTGAAGTCTCCCAAATCAGCAGTGAGACTATGAACTCGTCGTAAAAATGAACGAAGATCGGTAACCCAATCAACTATTGTATCTCTAGGAGAATCAGAGTCAACTCTCAGTCATCAATGAACAAGGTGTTGGTGGAATAGTTCCGCCTCTCACAAAAAACCCGCAACCAAGGTGTATCGATGTGATAGTGAAACATCGACAAAAAGACTAAGTCGTATATCCCAGCACGCTCAAGCATGGTCTCCTCCAGCATTAGCACATATCGAATCCACTCTAACTGGTAGCCGTGGTACTCAAGGGGAGCGACGAAGGGGCCGTGGTCCATCTGTAAGCCTCCCCATCAATAATCTCTTTGCTCAGGAGATTGGTCAAGGGAGCTGTAGAAGTGACACTTCGGGGTTGTAGAGGCATGATGTCGTGAGATTGATCATCTCTAAAGAACAAGTCACCGCCTTACGGGTAGACAGGAGTCGCTCGGATGGCTGAGACAAGAGGAGTCCAATCATCAGGATCCTCGTACAAATGATGGTAATGACTTAGAGGACGCCACAGGATGGCGCCATGAGAAGAAATTGCAGCATCTAAAGAAGAGAAAACATCGTGTAAAGTAAAAAAAATAGTTGGGAAACAATACACCAAGACACGCTCTTCAAGCGTTCAGGGCCCTTCTTGGTGGGTGACTCTTTGTTTACCGTTGAAAAATCTCAAAGATAAAGCAGCTAAATAATTAAGGATAAATATCAATTATCAGTGATAAATAATAAGAAAGGGAAAGAAAGGCCAAGAGAGGGAGAGGCCACCAGCCAAAAGAAGTCGCTGCTGAACTTCGGAACAAATTTATTTGTCCCACAAGGAAATCCTAGACATGTGTCAGGAGTATAAAAGCTCTGCTACCTTCTATTCATTTGAGGTGTATGACCCTCAAAAGATTCACGAGAGAGATCTCTTGAGGGGTCATCCATTTGATTATTCTTCACTGACAGATGGGTCCCACACTTCAGTGACAGAGACCAAGGAAAATTCAAGATTAAACCCTAAGAATCAACCCTCAGATAAAACCCTAAGAACTGAAGCAGTACAATCTCTAGTATAATGAAAACTGTGTCAATTCCAAGTCAGTATTTTGATACAGCCAATCACAAGAAATTTCAATATGATTTTGCTTTCATGAATATAGATTGAAAGTCAATTTCACAAGGTGATCAGGTGCCAATGTTGCAAACATCTGATGAAGCTAGGATTTACATCAACTGTTGATCAAATAAAATCCTAATAAACATCAATACAAGTCTAGTTAGTGTTTAATTAGGGAGGTTTCTGCAAGAGAATAATATTTGGCAAAGACGCTGAGTTACAATTGAAAAATGGGATTAATTGAGAAGAAAACATGGTTTTCTTGATAAAAAAAATTTTAGTACAAGGAGTCGGGGAAAAAGTGGAATTAAAAATTACAGGAGTGATCATCATGAATTTAGAGATTTTTGGTAAAAATTTTAGAATTTTTGGACAAGTGGAGCTATTAAAATAAAATTCAGAGAAGATAATACAGATTAAATGAATTGATCAAGAGTCATGATTCAATCACAAGTTTCTCTAGGTACAATTTGGGGGCAATAGCAATCTGGGTACAAAAAATACAGAGTTGTTTACCACCTGAAAGGTAGAAAGAAGAAACACAAGAGAAAAACCAAGATCAAACCCTGAGAGCTGAAGCAGTACAATCCTGTACAACAAAGATCTGTTTCAATGCCAAGCCAGTATTTTTGATACAACCAATCACAAGAAATCTCAATGTGATTTTGCTTTCAAGGCTGACCAGGTGCCAAAGTTATGAGCAACCACCTGATCAAGCCCAGGTTTGTGTTAATTGTTGACAAGTAATCAGCTGTTGACCAAATCACCTTCATGAATATGGATTGAAAGTCAATTTCACAAGGCTGATCAGGTACCAAAGCTGTGAGCAATCATTTGATCAAGTCTAGATTTGTATCAATTGTTAACAAGTAATCAGCTTTTGATCAAATCAAACCCTAATGAACATCAATACAAGTCTAATTGATGTTTAATTAGAGTGGTTTCTGCAAGAGAATTTTATTTGACAGAGACACTAAGCTACACCTATGAGAAATCGAGATTAATTGAGAAGAAAATGAGGTTTTTTTAGCAAGGAAATTTTTAGCACAAGGAAACAAGGGTAAAATGGTAATTTAAAAATATAAAAGTGATTATCATGAATTTAGAAATTTTTGGTGAAAATTTCATGATTGTTGGATAAGTAGAGCTATCAGAATAAAATCAAATAAGGAAAATAGATTAATCAAAAGCTGAGATTCAATTAGAGACCTGTCTAGGTACAATTTAGGGACAACAGTAGCTCTGGGTACAAATTAGGTGTAAGAAACACTGAGAATACAAAAATAGATGAAGAAAGAAGGTGTGCCATGTGGCAGCACCGGATGGGGCCAAGTCAGCAAGAAACTGCCACGTGTCACCACCATATTAGTCCATGTCAGCACTGGTGGGCCCCACCCAGGCACAAATCACATGACAGGTGGGCCCCACCACAGTGTCACGTGGCAGGCCATAATAGGGCCACCTCACTCAGTCTATGCCACAAGGCATCACATTACAGTGCCACCTCACTCAGTCTATGCCACATGGCATCACATTACAGTGCCACCTCACTCAGTCTATGCCACATGGCATTACCTACAGAGCCACCTCAGCAGCTTGTTAACTAGATCATTAGTGCTAAAGGAGGAGTGTTTAACCTAACAACCAATCACAACATGCCAACTCAGCTTAATTAACCCTAATATGTGAATTAATCGACTGATAATCACCCTTTGAGCCTAAGCACAGAGGACGTACAAGTGGGGCACTATTGTCAGGTTTATGAGTCAGAGGCGCATACCTATTCTGTGAACCAAGCTCACACAAATAAAAGACATAATTTAAATCAAAGAGAGAATGCGAAAGGTGTACCTGGCTCTTGCACATTGTCCCTTGGACGGTGGGCCCCACTCTGTTATGGTTCACATACGCCGAGACTATCCCCTCTAGAGGCGCCTTCTTCTTCCTTTCTTCCTCTTCTTGTCTTTCTTCCGCGCGACTGACTGAGAGGCGTCATGGATGAACAAGCTAGAGACGGCATAATTCTTCAAATTCCTTCTACATAAAGATGCAGAACATTGATTAAAGCATGTAAAAGCTAAAAATTTTAGAAATTGTGAAAGGAATGTAAAGAATTGATCTAGAACAGTCAACAAAGTCGAAATTGGGACTAACCTCTATAAGCTTGTAAAGGCTAAATTGACTGCATAAACACCTTCCTCTCACCAAGGCGACACTGCCCAAGTACAAAGGTGATGACTTTGAAGCCTAGTAGTCGTGTTCCACCAAGTCACCAATCGGAGAAGAAAATAGTTAGCTCAAACTTAATACTAAAGCACGGGAACAATCCGAAGGGTAAGGTGAATCAATTACTGGGACTAAGAGGAGGCTAAAGGAGCTCACAATTGAATGAATCGATGAAGAAGTGATAACAATGGTGATTGAGTGAAAAATTGGGCTCAAATGAAGAAATGCAAACCTCAAATTATGAAGAGGCTTTTATAGGGCCTAGGAGGGTTCTCTGGCAATTGCCAAGTGTGGAGAAGGTTCTAGAACGATCCAGAAGGAAGTGACGACTAGTTAACACAAGGAAATGGCAAAAGAGTGAATAAGAAGACATGTGTAACTAACTCCAAACGGCCTAACCACCGAGAGTTGACTCAATTGAGTGATTAGAAAGCACAAGTGCATCCTGACCATTAGTTGAGATTAAAGTAAGGGTTGAGATTGAATTCAAACCATGATCCATATATTAATCACCCAACCAATCATAATTTAGCAAATCCATGCCTCTAGCCTATATAAACCCTTTACACAGAGCAATTGAAGAAGAGGAGAAACTAGTAAGAGAGAGAAACATATCCATCAACAGCAAGAGAGAAGAAAGAAAGAGTGAAAGAGAGTTGATTGAGTCAATTGATAGTAGACCTGGTTTCTCAAGCCAAAGTCTCTCAATTCGACCCATTCTGAGCTGCTACACATTCTACTCATTATCTACAGGATCACTGGTAGGTATTTCTCGAAGTTTAAGATGTAATTGAGAAGGATTTTTATGAAGTTGTGCAATAAACTCGGTTCTTGCATTGAACGGTCTATTAATCTGATTTTTTTCATTCAATTCCAATTCTTTTATCTTGATTCTTATCTCCTCTTTGTATTCTTTGTTCTCAATTTCTATTTTTTTGATAGAATTTAAAGAATTATCATTGCTACATAAAAATCAGCTACGAATTTTGAATATGCAAAGATCTGAGTTTTCGGTTTGAATTCCATGGAATCGTTCGCATCTTCTTCCTTTTTTTTTTCTTGTTACCTTATTGCTCAAGGAGATTGGTAGTAGAGTTTAACTCTCCCATTCATCGCGGGAATTAAGAATCAGTTCAATACTGAATCGGTAGCAGGGTTGTTTAATCCTCCCGATTCCATTGCTTGAGCGTGATTGTTAGAACACTTACAAGCAATTCAAAGTGCAAAAAGTATCGTGATTGAAGGTAATTTGGTATACAACCCTTGAATAAACACGATCGGTACCGTGTCTGCAACACTCAGGCAGAATAAGCAACACATGGCGGTTTTTCAGAAGAAATTAACTTCATTAACGCGATTAGAAGGCATAGACAATGAATAGTAGAAGGTTAACTATAAGAATCGTCGATCAATTGAATTGAATTTGCGATTGAAAACTCAACCGATAGAATTGAAACTATACCGAAAATGGTACTCCTGCACACAATGAAGCACCGTACCGATCTTCAATCGGATGCCATAGACGGGTTCCTGACAGTAAGGTGACACTACTAGGCCCACCTGATCGAAAGGACGGAGCTTCGGTCGTCGGAAATGGTCTCCAACGCGAATCTCAACATGACAGTCAACGGGATAGTCAGAGAGATGAGTGTGCACGATTTTCAGCGCACAAACATGAAGTTTGATGTATAAGAACGCATCTTCAAGAGATCCAACGTCAGATGAAAATCGTAACTTAAAAGGAAAAGGAGGGTTGATCTGAACCCTTCATCTCAGATGAATGGATCTTAAAGCAAATCCAACAGCCCAAATAATTCACTACTATAGGAATGGGCCCATCTAAAAATAATAATAATAAGAACAAATGAATCTAGGTCCAACTGTGAAAATAAAGGAAAAAATTAAAATGGGCCCAACAGTTAAATATAAGAAGAAATAAATTTCGGCCCAAGAATCAATTAGGCCCAAATGTCAATTAATAACAAAAAATTAAAAATAAATAGTAAATAAATCATTTTTAAAATGTTCTCAAACATTTAAATTGACTCAAATTTATTTCTAAAAATTCTTTATTTTTCCTACTATTTTTTTATGTAAAAACATTTTAATTTTAAAAATTTTACTATATAGAAACAATTTAAAAGCAAAATGACATTATTTGCTTTTTCCTGTTGACCAATCTTTGACTTGTCATTTTGGCTATTATTAAAATCCCAAAAATTCAAATAAAATCATAAATAATAGCCAACTTATTTTCTATTATTTTTGTAAGTAATGTTCTACAAAAATAAATAGAGTTTAAAAATAATAGAAATAAAATCCTATTACTTTGGTTATTATAAAAATCCCAAAAATCTAAATAAAATACTAAATAATAGCCAATTTATTTTTTGTTATTTTGTGACTCATTTTCTACAGGAATAAGTAGAGTTTGAAGTAAAATATACATAACAAGAATAGAAAAAAATAAATAAATGAATAATAATAATAAATATAATAATAATAATAATAATAATAATATAATAATAATAATAATATAAGGAATCGTTGTAATGATTCTCGAATCGTTATATGGTTCATCAATCATTATAACGCTTCACGGGACGTTAGCAACGCTTTAACCATTCTCTGACAAGTCAATATTTATTAAAGAATCATTGTAACGATTCCTTGAATTGTTGTAACGATTTTCTAAAACATTGAACGATATACAGAGTGTTAGCAATGTTTTGACCCCTATTGACCAACTCTCTGACAAGTCTGATATCTTCTGAAAGCATTATAACTATTTATGGAAATGTTATAACGATTTGTTGAAGCGTTATAATGGTTTGTTGAATCGTTGCACGACTTCTAGAGTATGGATGATCAACAAGGTGATGATACACCTTGTTGACTGATGAGACATAATATATATGATAGTTTTTGAGCTCATCATCTGATAAACCTGTCTCAATGTTAAACTAGCCAAGAGCCCCGAGTCTAATATTGTGCACAAGTTAACCCTGAATGTGTGAATCGGCTAGGTGCTCAAGACTCATAATTTAGTGGTGATCAAATATGTTCACACAAGAGGATGTGAAGTAATACAATGATTTTTACACAAGTAATGCAATATTCATAACAACCAGTCGAGACAAGAACATCTTGACGCCCGTCGAAGAATGACCAAGACTATGACATCAGCATGAGCAAACATGTTAATTTAAAAATAGAAGAATATCATGATGTCCAAAGAGGTGACATCATGATGACTTTGTATCATGAACAAGTAATTCATGACATCAAGCTAGTAAGACTAAACTAATGTGTTGATAAATTTGTCTTTTAGTTCAGGGGATTGAACTGATCTGTAGTAAGTTCATCTCCCGAGATTGTAGGATTGAATCGTTCTGTAGAAGATTCATCCTCAAACAGTGAATTTGAATCATTCTGTAGTAGATTCTTTCACTGACACACGCCTCAACGTCAAACTGGCGATTCTCACCATCTTTAGATTTCTCTTTTTTACTTTGAGTTTTTTCTGATGAATGCAAATGAAGCAGAGAATTAGACTTAAAAAATAAACTTTCATATACAATTGCAAGTATATATAGTTACTTAGCAAGTATTAAAACATATAGAAACAAATCTATATAAACAAGTAATTAAACTTAAAAAATATCACCTTGTTCATTTTACTGATTTCCATCATCGTTAGATTTCTCTTTTTTTAATTGGAGGTTTTTTTTATGGAAGTAAATAACTAGAAAATTAGATACTTTTAATTTCACACTATAAAAATTATTAATACTTTTAATCAAATTAAGATATCTTGGAATAGAAGTTCATTTTACTTGCAATAAGTTTTTTCCCACGACGCCCATATTGTTGTTCATGGTCTCCATCTTTTTGTTCTATTAAAAAAAAGAAATATGACATAATTAAGAACTTCAAAAAAAATATGATTTTTAATGTATATACATTTTTAATACTTAAGTCTTAATATACGATGTATTAAGTCTTATAATATCATATACTATGTCTAAAAACTAGATTTAAATAGTTTTTAATTTCTAATTTCAAAAGTTATTCAAATAGTTCACTGTCGTGGTTTGTAATTTCTTAATATATAGAATAGTAACCCTAAATACCTTGCACAAACCTAAAACTAGATTTATAATAAAAAATTAAAAATAATTCAATAATTTAGTTTCTCATGTCTTAATATCCAAAATTATAACACTAAATTCCTTCCATATGAAATAAACAAATTGAAACAAAAAAATCATGCCTAAAAACTAAATGTAATATGAATTTTTCAATAAATAAGCAATGTTTTCCTTTATCAAGTCTTAATATCTAAAATCGTAACCCTAAAAAGTAGATAAAGAATAATAGTTACTATTTTGGTTCTAATGTCAATACCTTTATCAGCATTCTCCAATTGCTTGTCACCACCACCTCTTAGATCGATCTTTTGATCTCGGCATTTCCGATTGCCCTTTCGATCGCCGTCCTTTTGATCGTCATTGTCATTCTTCATTTCGATCATCATTGCCATTCTTACTCGATCAGACATCATGAACCACACTCGATCTTTCAAGTATTATCGCTTATGAAAAACCCTAACTCTCTCCACGAAATTTCCTCAAAAATCTTCTCACTGTTTAGCCTATTATCACTCTCGGGAGTGTAAACTAAGAAATGGTCACAGAAATATTATTTAAATGATAATATGTCATTTCAATTTGAAATAAGAGAGACGACATGATCTCCAGTGAAACAAACCTATCCAGTACAATTTGCAACTATCCAGTAGCATCCCTCCAGTGAAACAAACTTATCCAATACAAACATTAGCATCCCTCTAGTGAAACAAACTTATCCAATACAAATATTATTTTATTTTATTTTTAAAAAATATATATATTTTTTAATGAAGTCTATAGTATAAGTTTTTTTTCTATTTTTATAATGAAGTCTATATTTTAAAGAATGTCTGAAAAATATGTCATCCTGCTAAATAATTATTGGAATAATATCAATATCTTACTGAAATAAAATATTTAAACTATGCTATTTAAGTCTCTATAATCCATATAATATGTCTTAACAAATAGATTCTAAGTTATGTTTAAAGTTGTATTTCATGCATGTCAAATAAAAATATATATCATTAAATAAAGTCTTTATATAATTAAATGAAAGTGTTAATCTATAATGAAGTATGTTATTTTTTATAAAATTTCTTATATATTTTACAAAATATCTTAAAAATATGTAATATTGCTAAATAATTATTACAATAATATTAATATCTTATTAAAATGAAGTATTTAAACTATGTTGTTGAAGTCTTTATAATTCATGTAATGTCTTAACATGTCTTAATATCAATGATCTCACTAATATAACTATTTAAAATTAAACTTATCAAATAAATTATTTTAACTATGTTGTTAAAGTCTTTATATTTCGTGTAACATGTCTTAACAGTCATATTTACAACTTTCAGCAGAGAAAAATCAAAAGAATCTATATAACAAAAAAATTACAAAGTTATTCAAAACTAATTGAAATTTTTTACATTCAATTCTTACTTTTCTTAATAGTAAGATCAAATGCACTCTTGATAGTTCTTTTTTGTGGTCTTCCTTTCCGCTTCGATTTTTCAAGCGATAAGAGCTTGAAATTTGGTATGTAATTAACTACCTCATTAACAAAAAAAATCAATTTCAACATCATGACCATTTCCTTCATCAACTGTTAGGAGGCCTGTAATAAATAATCAATCATTTATACATCATTCAAAAAGAAGTAGTTATATAAAATAAAAGATATCTTCAAATGGAACATAGCAAGTCTTTAAATTAACTGCTACATTTGGCTCTTCCAGTTAAGTCTGTACCTAAAATACCAAAAAATATTCTTAACATTTAGTTGGTAAGATTTACTCAAAGTAAATAAAACAATACAAAATGTACCTCGGGATCCAATATCTAAAACTCCACAACGGCCATTTGTGATAATATTTTGTTCTTCAGCAAATTCATTATGTTATGCATTTAAAAGTTTAAAATATATTTAGTCAGCTTCTTATTGAAAATATAAGTTGAACAAGTTTGTCCATTTTCATTAAATTTTCTTCTCCAAACATGTCAAACATGTTGAACAACATAAAAAACCCTAACATTGATATTGCTACTTATATTGTTATAACATTAGAAAAACCTTCAATTACAACATTATTGCATTGTACTGAAGACTCTTGTCCATTTCCTTCATCAACAATTGGTAGACCTATAATAAAATATTAACACTTTATAACTCATATAGAAGTCATATCTAAACAACCAACATAATGTCTTCATATAGATCACAACAAATATTTAAACTTACTATTGTCTCTTACTCTACCACCTAAGTCTCTATCAGAAATACCAAATAAAAGTATTATCATATATATGTTTATAAATATGCAAAAAAAAAAGTAAATTAAATACTACTTAATATACCTCTACCACTTGAACCACCTCGTGCCCTGCCTCTCGAACCATCTCGTCCCCTGTCTCTTGAGCCACTCTCTATGGCACTGGCTTGCTCGTATTTCCACCATTATTGTGTTCTTCTCTAGTAACACTATTCCCTACATTTTTTGAAATAAAATTAGAATGAAATTTTTAATTCAATATACTACTTCATGTAAAACATAAGCAAAAAATATTATACACCTCTTATTTGATTCACCAAAACCTGCAAACCATCCAAAACTTAAGCATGTAAATCATCACTAACAGAACCTAAATTCAGTAATTCTTCAACAAATATATTTGCTCCTCTTGTCAACTCATAAAACCTATCAAAAAGTAAAAAAAAAAATCAATTACTCAATATATGTACAATAAGTCTCAATAGTTATTGTGAAACATCATAAAAAATATTGACAGTAATTATATATATATATATATACATATAATTAAAATTTAAATGTTTAAAAAGATAAAAATTTAAATGTTAAAAATGAATCCAAAGATCAAACTAAAATTTATAAAAATACAAGTAGATCAAATCGAGTTAGACTAACTTAACATATTATTTCTATTTATTGAAATATAATGAAGGAATTAATTAAAATCTCAAGCAAACTCATATGTTTGTAATTTTATGAATTTAAATGAAAATCACATAAAAAATAATAATACAAACAACCAATTAATTTATGATTAACCAATATTGGTAATTAAATTATCTTTGAAAACAAATTAATAAAAATAATTCAAATCATAAAATCAAGTTATCAAATCACTGGCCACACAAATATCTGCATGGTGATAGCTGCGGATAATCTGATCTCTTTTTTTTTTCTTTCCTTTCCACCCATACCGTGACCTTTCTCATTTTCCTTCCTATCACATCATCTCCCTTATTTGTCCTTCACTGACAGTGACCAAATCACAGCTCCCTTCACCTCTTTCAATCCCTCTTTTTCATGTCTTCTCATTGCTAGCACCACTTGCCCTTCCCCTTGGAGAGCCCACAACCGGATCCGAGCGTCACCACTATCTCCCAATCCCTCCATTGAAAGCGCATTCTACCGTGAGGACTAGAGTCCCCTGACAACAGCTACTATTGTCGCCTCCCTCCTCTCCCTATCCGGCCAGTTTGTTGTGGTTGCCCGACCGGTGCGGACCGATGCGCCTTGGCGTGGTACCTTGCCCTTTTTCCACCTCTTAAGCCGCCCCTCTGATTTTGTCTTTCCCTCTTACTGCATCTGTTACATTGCAGGTAATATCCCTTCCCATTCTGGCCGTGTGGGCCCACTACCGGGACTGAGCCTCGTGTCTCTCTTAATGTTGATTGTTGATGTCCTTTAATTTTGTTTTGGTTGTCGGCCGGCTCTGTGCTAGTTTGTGTGATGAATATATATATATATTTTTATGGTAAGTTGGGTCGTGTCCTTCTTGTTGCTCCTGACCTTGTGCCGACCTCCTACCATGTTCTGACTTGGTTGTTCCTTGTTATTTTTACTTTTGTTGGGGTTGAACATTTTATCAGATTCATTATTTTAATGAACTTTGAATCAATATGCCACATGAGATAGAAAGTAAACATATTGTTCGAATAATCTACTCTTCAGAGAGGTGGCCCTGCAACTAAATTTGAAGATATATATTCATAATAGAACTTTATTTGCGAAAATATTATTATGGTATATGTATTCCACGAGAAGGTCATAGGCCATATCCGTTTTAATATTTAATTAAAAGCAAACATGTTATGAACTTGGAGTTCTGAATTATATTTGGATGAATCATGACCATTATGGTTTAATTCGTAATATCAAGTTCGAAATATAACAAAATAAAACAGTATCTAAAATGCCCTTTTATTATTTAATAATTAATTAGCATAATCATAATTAAATTAGTCAAGTGATGTACTTAAATTAATTTAATTAATTCAAATAAATCAAACTAATTTAATTAATCAAAATAAATATAATATTAAAACACCAACACATTTTAAATTAAATAAAAATATTAATTAAATTTAAGTTTAATTGAATTTCTTTTCTTTCATTTTGATTTTTATTTTTAATTCTAGTTTTATATAATATATTTTCTAATTAATGAAAATAATATTAATATATGAAAATGAGATATAATTAAAATAATATGACATAAATAGTTAGGGTCTATAAAGTAATAAATAAAGTATAATAATAATTTATAATATAAAATATATATTAATCAATTTCTCTATTTTTAAATAATAAGTAATATAATAATAACAACTTTAAAATATATATTGATCAATTTCTCTATTTAAATAGTTAGATAATATTAAATAAATATATAAATATATATATTAATCTATTTCTCTATTTAAATAATTAAATAATATTAATATATATATATATTAATCAATTTCTCTATTTTTAATAAGAACAATATCAATTATATAATATTATATATTAATTAATTTCTCTATTTTTAAATAATTAACTAGCTTAATCATTATCAAAATAATTAAGTGATGACATTAAGTTCAATTTAATAAATATAAATAAAATTAAGTTAATCACACTAATCAAAATGGATATAATCTAAATTACAAACTTTAAATAATAGTACTCCTGCCTTCGAGTCCGGTATACCCTGACCTAACCAGACCCAACGTTAATAGGATACTCGCAAATTAATTTATTTTGACTTCCTAGGTTCTCGAAATTTATCTTGACGATCCGACACTTGAGTACACTCAAAATGAGACGACTGACGAGATAGTGAGCGTCACCGAAGACTAAGCAATTCGACACTACCGACCTGATCGAATTATTCTCAGGTACGGTTTCCTGGGATTTGATTTTCTTTCTTCAGAAATAGGAATCCAAACCGAAAATAAAACTGTTTTCAAAATAAATCTGAATTGCGATGTTTTCTGACCAAAAATGATTAGAGACTTAATCTGACCTGTCATATGCATCCGGTAAATTGACCAGCATATTCGAGATATACCCGCATTCGCATGTCATATCATGTCATATTGCATGTAGACATGATAGGAGTAGGATTCGAAAATAGTCCCGAGATAGGATTAGATAGAATTAAATAATTCAAGTTGTAGATAATAATTATTAGGAAAATATTATTATTATCACTAATTATTAATCAAGTCAGGTAGTTAATCATGCATTAAATGCATGGGAGTGCTGAGAGGCGGGCGGGTAATTCTCAGTCTGAGGTTGCCTTGCATAACCAGACCGATGTGGTTACGTACGGTGACCCATAGGCCCGTGGGACCCACCGGTCTATATATGCACTGCGCATCTTTGCCTGTCGGATTATCCACCGACCCCGTTATTTGGCGGGTTCGGCTGTGTCAGAGTGTTTTTCTTTTTGATCAATATTATATTTTATGACTCTTAATATAATTAAGAATTTTAATCCAAATTTGAGCGATTAAGATACTATGTCTTTCGGTATTTAGAGTGGGCGACCATATTCGAGATTGGAATATACTCCGAGATATTATATTATTTTATTTATCCGACTTATTTAGGATCCTGATATTGTCCAAAGGGCTTTCTCTTTTGGCCCTTAGTTGGTACAAAGAAAGTCGGGATGCGGTCCTCTGGCCCTAGTGGGTACAGTGTAGGCTCCCATTTGTATATATTTCGTTTTGATATTTTATGGGATGCGGTCCTTTGACCCTTGGTTGGTACAGTGTAGGCTCCCATTTATTTCCGATTTGTCAATTCACAGGTAGTTATATCCTTTGGCGATATGGCAACTGAAAGCAAAAAATTTAAATCCCCTTTCTCATATTATTATTATTATTATTATTATTATTATTATTCTATGAGGTGGATCATCAGATTCAGAATACCGAGTACGTGCTTTTAGCCGTCACTCTCCTAGGGCGTTATCGCTCCGGGAGGCCGAATTTTCCTAGGGTATTCAGGATATTGGCGCCCGCTTACTCGAAAATCCTAAGTTTGTAAGTTGGGCCCGAATACGTGCCCGCTTAGGTAAGTCACAAGTCCAGGGCCCGATCACGTGCCCGCTTGTGGATGGACTGATGATCCGCAACTGGGTTATATATATTCGGGTGTTTGTACTTTTCGTACTTTATATTTTATATTATATTAGTATTTCCACAGATTTTCTATTTCGGGTTTATTTGTCATTTCATGTCATTCATATAGGTGTTTTCTCAAACGTGCATAAAATATTATTACCTTAATATATATTTATTCAATATACTGCATTTAAAATATAGTATTGGTATTTGGGTCCAGTCTAGGAAAGAAGATCAAATCTTAAGGCTAGATCTAAATCCGTACTGAGTAATTTTAAATTACTCACGTTTCCACGATGGTTGTGGGATCCAGGTTTACAGGTGCGGGATTGAGTTTTGAGGAGAGTGCTAGGTGCAGTCCTGCGTGATATGAGAGGTGCTTCGCCGCATCAGTACAGTGAGACACGGAGATGATTAGAACTTATCGGGTATCGGGTTTTTGTTTCTTTCTTTGGGTTTTATTTGAGAGATTTTGCTACCCATTCCGATAGAGTTAGCCCGGCCGGTGTCTAGCGTTGTACTTTACTGTATATTCTGGACTGTTATTGTTTTGTATTATTATTATTGTTTTGTTTATTCTGAGATTTATCTTATTTTATTCATTTAGCCTTTCGTGCGCACGTCTCGTCGTGCGTACATGGCGGGATTAAGCACCCCTAATCCGATTTATTTTTTTCTGGGGTGTGAAAGTTATACTAGAAGTACTATAAAATAAACATCATAATTCTTAATATTGAATATATCAGCTGGGAATGATGAAAAAAATTATCTATTTTGCTGAATTCTATTTGAGCAAAAAGATCCAGCAAGCACCAGGTCAGACCTATTGGTGTCTTTCCTCCACCTATTAATAATGTATCTCTCATGTACTGAACACTGTCTTTCTTGGTTTAAAACCTCAATGCAATGTGCACAAAGAATACCATTAACTTCAAATATTGCAGATGTAGAAAACTATCCTATCATTCGGATTAAACAACACCTCATAATTTCGACCATGGCAATTATCAACAAGATACACCCGAAACCCATCTCTTTCCAAGATAAACCTTGACGTCAAGTTCATAATCTTTTGGAACTCATCTTGGCATCAGTAAAAAATATTATTCATATACACATCCCGAAACTCTCTCGATATTCAATGCAGAATTCAACCTAAGAATTCTATACTTGCAATCATGTTCAACTTCATGCTCTCTCTCCCATATTCTTTTCAAAGCTTCCTCAAATCTAATAACAAATTCACCAAGCATAGCTTTCTGCCTTAAATATTTCTTTAATAAATTGTTCAAGCTTTCAACACGCTAGGCAGTTATCATTTCAGCACAAAATCTATCATTCATGTGAGTTGGTACCCATCTATCTCTCATATTATATATAGATCTGAACCAAGAATTCTCCCGATACCCGAGTTCATCCATTAAATTATGCCATCTTGTTTCAAATTCAACCACAGTACGTGAATCATACATAATATCCTTTACACATTCAATTTTAGAATCTTTGTCTCCAATATTACCCCATTTAGCAGCCAATTTATGTAAAATATGTCATGAACAAAATCTATGTACTATTTCGGAAGATACCACAAATTCTATAACTTTCTCAATACTTGAGTATTGGTCAGTCAAAATTCCACTAGGTTTTATACACCGCCCATGCATTATACAAATTTGTCTTAACACCATTTATACTCTTTTCACCTTCCTTTGCAAGAAGTGTACAACCAAAAAATATTATATGCCAATGGTGGTTCAAACCAGCAAACAAAACTAGTGGCACGTCATACCTGAAAGTTAACATAAATGCTCTTTATACCTAATATCAATAGTATCTATATGTTACACAAAAAGTCTCTAGATTTAATATTGTACATAATAAATACTGCTGCAATGACAGTCATGATAAACACTCTTTATATCTAATAATATTAGTCTCTATATAAAATATATAAAGTCTTTAGACATAATACTATAAATAATATATCTTATTACATTGACAGTCATGATAAGTTATCTTTATAACACATAAAAAATACTCTATACACATTATTACATTAACAATCATAAGAAGTTTACCTATTTATTAAGTACGTAACATCCGTAACCAACACATCGTGAAAATATTTGTACGCTGCCCGACCATGCCCATCAGCCCAAAAAATATTCCATAAATGGCTCTCATTAGTAAATTTATAAGAAAATAAGAAATTTCGATCCTCCAATTATTTTTTTTTTAAAATAATCAGCAAGCAACACCTCATCATCTCCTCCAACCGCCCTTAATTTTCTTTTTCTATATTTATCTAAATAATTACGATCATCCCTACGCGTAAATGTACATTTACCATAACCCCCGACACTTTTTATCACAACATCAATATTATCCTTTGATGCCATACCAAGATCCTTATTATACTCCAACATTTTCTAAAATCTTATAGGTATGTAACATAACTTGGAATCAAAAAAGAAGAATCTGGATTCAAATTATGGTTGTACTCCAAATTTATTGTGCATATAACTCACGTACCAGTAAAATCATTATTTCCAATTGTTATACCCGCCTTACACTCAGTTCCCACAACAACCCTACGTTTTTTTTTGGATGAATGACTTATCATAATATTTTATAACAGACTTTTTGTGCTTGAGGCATGCAAATGAACAATGGTAGATATCTTCATCCTTTTTGTGCGATGACCTTTTGCATACACCAAAACTCAATTATTTGCCATAAAGTTGATAATACTGTAGTGTTTTCTCAATTGAATTAAATTCCATGCCAACACTTGGTGTATTCACTATAAATGTTTCATTATTCACATCATCAACTTCTCCCTCCACCTCTTTATGTCCACCTCCATCTTCTTTATCTATTATTTCACCTTCTACATTATCATCAACAAAATGAGCATCCAAATTCAAATCCAATTCATATGTATATTCATTATTATTTGATAACTGACCTCCATAACTTTCATTCAAATCAAAAGATGCCATATTATCCTATCATATAACAAAAAAAATAAAATAAATTATCATCCAATAAACATAAGTCTTAATATGCATTACCATAAGTATTATAATTAATAATTAGAAGTCTTAATACAATACATAACATGTCTTAAAATCAATAAGTACACAAATTTATATCTCACTATGAAACACATAACATGTTTCTATAAAGAAATGATATGAAAGTCTTCATACTAGTTATCACAACTAATTTAATATGTTATCAATCAATATACACATTAATATCTATCTATACAGTACAAAATATGTCTCTATATAGTACATATTAACAATCAATATACATATTATCAATCAGTAATTCAGTATATATCAATTCCAATGTAGAACATGTACATGTCTTTATAGCAAGAATATTTGTTAATTTTAAAAATATATACATTAAATCTTCAATCATTCACAAAACTAACAAAACTAGAAGTAAAGAACAAGATTAATAAAAAAATCATCACTTATTAGTGAATTCTGATAGGAAAAGTTACAATCAAGAAAGTAAAACACCAGTGAAAATAATTGACAATCAATTACATATTTCAAAGTTAATTACTTGAACTTCGTCTGCCAGAGGAAGAAGATAACTAGAACAATTGACAGAAGAAGCTGCAATTGATTTCGACATAAGAGGAAGAAGAGCTCGCCAAAAAAAAATCGTTAGAGCAAAAAAATTTGATTGCGAGAAGAAAGAGATCGCGAGTAATGGCAGAAGAAGAAGACAGATATCGCCACAAGAAGAAGAGAGATTTGATAGAGATGATCGGCGAAGACAGATTTGATCGCGAGGTAGAGATCGAAGAGGAAAGTTGAGATCGCCGGTTATGGAAATAATCGTCTGTGAGGTCGTGAAAGTGGAGGGAGAGAGCGATGGTAAATATATCGGCTATCGCGAAAAGAATTTAAATTTGTCGGTTGACGCGGCTAGTCATTTATGAAAGGCAACGACTTGGGTACATAACGGGATATAGAGGTCCGGATATAAGAAACATTTCTCTTAAAAAAAATGATTACACTACAGACTGCTTACCGTTCGTGGACCTTTCCTTCAATAATTCCGCTGGTCGCTGGATCCACTTGTACACTGTCAGATAAGCACTCTTTTGCGCAGCCCAAAGCCTAAAGTTGACCGTTCACCTCCTCTCCTCACTTTTCTCCTCCCCCCTCTCTCCCATTTCCATTCATGGTGGCCCGGTGCATGGAAACCCTTTTTACTCTCTCACAATTTTCACTTCCATAGACGCTGCGGCCTCAACCACACCGACAATTACACGGTCCGACGCCACAGCCGCCTTTAACTTCACATCTCAGCTCGTCAAATCACCTTCCCAATCAACCGACGCTGGTTCGTTTTTCGCACTTGAACATATTTAACGCCATGGTCCAGGCGATCACCCCAGACCAGGTCTATTCATTGTGGCTAAGTGTGCGTGCCAAGGCAATCGCACCGGCTCTTCAAGTGGTTGTATGGATGTGCATGGTGATGTCGGTTATGCTGGTTGTGGAGGCGACATACATGGCGTTGGTGAGTCTAGGCGTGAAGATTATAGGCTGGAAGCCTGAGAAGCAGTATAAATGGGAGGCGATTAGAGAGGATGAAGAGAAGGGGAGCTCTGCTTATCCTATGGTGCTTGTTCAGATCCCCATGTACAACGAGATCGAGGTAATCTGGTAGCAAATTAAGCAGTTCGCTTATAGAGAATTGAAGTTTTTACCTGTTTCATAACTTTTACATTAATAAAAGAATCGAATTTTCATTCGTTCCTTCCTCTGGATTGATTTTGATTATTTGGCAATCAAACCTCCACTAGTTTGGGTTTAACGGCAACGTTTTATGATTCGAATTTCGAACCCATGAATTCGCCCCCAAATGCACCAAATTCACATTTTCACTGTACTTAATAGTACTCTTTGTCTATTGTACAATACACACTCCGTTGTTGCAAAATGCATACATATCTAATTTAGTTTAGAGATAATCATTGATCGGTGAAAACTAATTTTCATAACTATCAACCCGTGTTGAATTTTGAGACTCCTCTCCCCACCGAACACCTTCTAATTGCAAAATGTGTTATTTTGCACTTCAACACTCATTCCTCAGACCGTCCCTAAAATGTACCTTATAATTATTACACAATACAATCTAGGGTATTGTAGAAGGACAACTAATGTATTTGGTTTTCTTTTCTTTTTATTATTATGGAAAATTGGCCAAACATGGTGGCACATTCTTTTCTTTTTCCTTTTTTTTTATTGGGGCGGTGTTGTGCAGTGGTTGAGGACTTGGGGTCATCAAAATATTTCTTTTTCATTCCCTCTTCCAGTTGACATTCTAAACATGTTTATGGGAGTCCACCCCTCCAGTGTCTATCCTTGGACCTTGGTCTCCATCAATTTATGTCAAATGCAGTTATATATTTGTTAAATGAAATACATAATTATTAACTAAAATAAATAATTATCAATAAATAAAATTAGAATATCGGTTAAATTTAACTTATATTTATTAAAAAAACCTTTACAGTTAATAATTATACATTTTGTTTAACAAATATATGACTGCATTTATTAAATAAAGGTGGACCAAAGGACAGATACTTGATGGGTGAACTCCAAACATGTTTTGAGTTTATATTGGGATTTTATTAAACAAACTTTGTTTATTTACTATGGTCCCTTTTCCCGTTCACCTGGAATATATTAGATTTCGTGTTACAAACTTACAATGGTTAACCTCTATATTTTATACATGTTTTAGAAAAATTCAAATCTTCCAGTTTAGTATTCTTATGCATCCATTTGAAATTAAAATACTTTTATTTTCCCAACGGCAGATTTGTTTCATTTCACGGACTTTAAGCAATTTAGAAAGTATGGATGAGAATTGATAACTGACCTTAAACTTTTCCAAAATAGCAAATCAAGGAGGCGGATATTGACATTTCGTGCTCTTAGCTTTTTTTGAGAAGAGACCCATATCAACTACTTCCCTTTTATTCGTTTCCTCTTTTTTCTTTTTCTTTTTGTTCCTTCAGCTCTTATCGCTAATCTTCAATTCGATGTCACATAAGAGGTCATGAGATGATTAAAAGAGAAAAGAAGTACAGAAATGCTCTTTTTAGTTAAGCATTCAAAAACCCGTTATTAGCTGTCTTTTTTTTAACATCAAAGCCGTAGGCAACTAATTCATTCAAAAGAGATGATTACATCCATAAGAAAATAAAAATAAAACGACTCTCCGATCCAAAACAAATATTAAATGAACTCTGAATCAAAGTCATACTTGAATTATCTAAAAGATTTTGTCTCTAATACATATACAAAGACAAATTTCGAAGCTCAAAATTCTTTCTTAAGTTATCAGTTGTGATCGAATTAAATGTTGAGCCCAAGACTTCAATTTTCAAATCACCATTTAAATTTGTTGAAGTCGAAACAAAACTCATTTTCTTGGATAACTCATGACAAACACATTGAATGAAGTACTACAAAATGAGCAATGATGAAACAAATGAAAAATTCGACGAAGAAACAGATGAAAAGTTGAATGAAGACAATCAATTGAGAGGAAGAATAAGAAAAGGGTGGCGGAGAGGAGGTGAACGAGTGAGTGGCCTTTCCTTGCCAAAGGATTTTCAATGTGGAGTGCTTCTGTGGCAGCATAATTGTTGCAAAGTGTAGAATTCTTTTGTAGCGGTTTCTGTGATGATATCCATGTAATGATCCATTGCCATCCATTTCACTAATATAAAAGTGTGCAGGCCTATATTCCAATACTTCTCTGTGTTGTGTACCTGACGGTAATAGTTTAATTTAGAGATATTATGAAAGAAAGAATATATTATAGAGTAAGTAACTAATAGATTAATGTGATACAAATGTAGGTGTATAAGCTATCAATTGGGGCAGCTTGTGGACTTGCATGGCCATCAGATCGGATAATTATTCAGGTTTTAGATGACTCAACCGACCCTTTTATCAAGGTAAATACCCCCAAAGTTCTTGATCTCTTTCTTTTCATTAAATTTAAAAATCAGATTCCTTTTTTTCCTATTTCCTGAGCATATATTTTGGATGTGATTCTTGTTTTCCAACACATACTAACATATGATAAAGTAATTTACCCCGGGTTATGCCAGATGTACCTCTTTTTATTGTGTGGGAATAATCTATGGATTAGGTGGGAATCAGATTCGCATAAAGCAAGGAAGCTTCACTTGGATTGTCCAACATGTCTATCTTATTAATATTATAGTTGACTAGGGAGATGATGTCCTGAGAATATTCCATCTTATTTTAATTTCTGTAAACATTTAATTATTATTTTATCACTTTTCTGGAATGCCTCTGCTAAACAAAGAACCACCACCATATTAATAAGTATCTGGAATTGAAGGATAAGTTGGATTATTTAAAAAAAATATATATATATAATTAAATAATCTTAACTCTTCACGTTTGTTCAAACTGGAGGCTTCTAATTTTTATAATGGGCTACACTTTGTCCTCGTTTCTAACTGAAAAAGTTTATTTTCTTCTACCCAATTTTAACTAACATATTTTAATAAAGAAATAAACAGTTTAGTTAATACCTGGGATTATATTAATTATTTCACAAATTTATATAAGAAATATCATCATCTATTGCTTTCATTGTGATGTGAGAATCTTCCTTTTGACATTGAGTCAAAAAATGGAATTACATTGGCCTACAAGAACAAAAGATTATAATATTTTAATAATTACATTGACTTCACGGCTTCTATTGTAAAAGTCAATAAAGGTTTAATACAGTCACTAAAAAAGGTGTACCAGTTTGATGACCCATCAATCATCAAGTAGTTGTGGTAGTATAATTAAATTCGAGAATTTGTAAATTCAGAAAGATATTATCATACATGTGAAACCCGGCCAGTTTCTCTTCAAAATATGTGGCAAGATGTGCTGCACATACACCTAGTTCGTGGTGTGACAATACAAGTACCATATTCATGCACAACCCTAACTCCTGCACTGGTTGGTATTTTTGTTTATGGAATACTGAAATAACCAGTATATATACTTGGCTAATGGTTATGGTCCTATATATGCCCAGCATGAGACTCCTGGGTGCTAGGTGTTCACATTCATGTTTTGGCATACAAATGAACATTTTAAGCTGTAAATATGATCTGCATATAGTTTTCTAATAAGGAACAAGTCTTATATTCTTTATAGATTAATTAACTATTTTTCTTCGTGAGAGAAAAAAATGCTGGTATAGGGTGTATTGAACGGACCTTTATAGATTTACAGTGAGATGATACTCAATTACTCGAATCATTTCAAAATATAATATTACTGCATTGCTAATTTGAAAGTTTAGTACTTTTTAAGCAACATTCAAGGATGACCATTCAGTACAACCATTAATTTATTCATCCATAAATAGCAAGTGCTGATAAAAATATGGAGTCCCATCCAAAGATTTGTATATATTGGTCACAATTGAAAAGTTTAGGCCGCCTATTCAGACATCAAGACTGAAATATTGCCTGATTCTCATGTTTATGCACTGCATTATAGCCTCGCTCCACCAAATACTATATTTGTTTTCCTTTGTTCAGTAATGCTAACAACTCCCTAACAAAACAGATGCTCAGTGCCTCAGTCCCAGTTTTGCTTTGCAGTTCCATCCACTAGTTAATAAAGAGAGCAGAATCCGAGGAATATCTTGTACCAGACATTTGTATGATTAATACGTGAAAATCTAGATATACAATACCATTCATGACATGTGAAAATCAAGTTTATCTGCTACTGTATATACCACATGAAAATCAAGTTCATATCAGTCATGAATTCATTCTTTTGGTTTGTTATGTTCTTCTTTCCCCTTTTAGTTAATGTGCAAGTCTCCAGTCATGAGAGGACCAGCTGTATAATGTTTAAATGATTGAACTTCTCCAGGAACTAGTGGAGGCTGAATGCAAGACATGGGCAGGAAAAGGAATAAATATCAAATATTGTGTAAGGGGAGATAGAAAGGGATTCAAAGCAGGTGCTCTGAAGAAAGGAATGGAGGTTCCATATGCCCAAAAATGTGATTATGTTGCCATCTTTGATGCAGATTTCCAGCCCGAATCTGATTTCTTGAACAGGACTGTACCGTTTCTCATCCATAACCCCAAAATTGCTCTTGTTCAAGCTCGCTGGGATTTTGGTATGTATTTTGTTTTCTTGTCTTATGATTTTCTTGCAATTAAAAGCTTTTACTATCAGTTATAAATGCCAATTGGAATGCTGTCTTGTTCAAATCCCAACAGTATATTGAACCGTTTGATTTGTTTGCATGAAAGTTGAAATCTTAAATGAAAAGAAATATTCATTTCCCAGAAAACACAACTATGCATTGCCACCCTTTATAATTTATGATCACTGTAAATTAATTTCTTCAATCGAAACTGGCCACCAGAGATATTTGTATAATGAAACTTTCTAATGAAAAAAAATATCTAATTAGTCTGATATATGGAATTAATTTTTAATTGACAGGATTTACTGGCCGGTTTTGCAGTGAATTATGCGATGAGTCTCATGACAAGGATTCAGAAGATGTCCTTGGATTATCATTTCAAAGTAGAGCAAGAATCTGGTTCTGCTACATTTGCCTTTTTTAGCTTTAATGGTATGTTTTCCATTCTTATGGTAATCATTTTCTTATCCAAGACTTAATTTGTCCAGGGTGAACTGCAACATGTCAAAATATATGTATCCACCCCCTTCCCTGGTGATGCCCCCTCAATTTATATTAAAAGAAAGAGGGCAGCTAGTTTTTGTTTCTGAAATAATTTTGTAGTTGATATCTATCACATATAAGAAAGGCCTGCTTTTTGTGTTCAACATACCATTGGTTAAAAAAAAAAAGCTGCAGAACTGAAACAATATACACCAGACTTCTTAGCTATTGTACAATATTCACTTATAGTTGTCAAGCAGCAAGGAATGTACTATGTAGAGATTAGTTAATAACAGGGTGTGTATAGGAACTGCCGGTGTATGGCGTGTATCAGCTATTAATGAAGCAGGAGGTTGGAAAGACCGAACAACAGTAGAAGACATGGATTTGGCTGTCAGAGCAACAATAATGGGATGGAAATTTTTATACATCAATGAACTAAGGGTATATCCATCATTTCCATAAATCAACTGTTGAAGTAGACAAGGGATCCTTTTCTTGTTTAAGCTATCATGATCCATTTGTCATTGGTCCCTAATGGTTAGTGACTTAGTGCACAGCAATTTAAGTGACAGGAGAAACATTCAATCTCAACAACAATTCCTCTTCTTCTTTTTTGTGCGAAATCTGCTATCTTTTTGACTGGTTGGCATAAGTGCCAACATTGAATAAACTCTTTGAAGAATGTTGGGGAAGTTTTTCATTGAAGAATGCTAGAAATACTCTCTTAAAGTCCTTTCATGAAAAATAGAGAACTTTCACAAAGATACTCCCAAATATTTGGTGCAAGTCGATGTAGTGTTTTTATGGTACCTTCTCTAATTGTACTATTTAGTAAAAAAAAAAAAAGTGGTATTTTGTATGATTATTGCCAATAAAATATACCAAAAGACAAGAATATATAAAAGTTGAAGATAGTAAACATGTTCAGAAGGGAAGAATTTCAAGAACCAGAAATTGCATGATGATTATACAATTTTCTCTAATTCGTATATAAGTTTTTATGAGATCTATTCCTTCAAAATAGGTCAAAAGCGAATTGCCTACTAAATTCAAGTCTTACTGCCAGCAGCAGCACCGCTGGACTTCTGGAGCTGCCAACTTATTTAGGAAGATGGCATGGGAGATTATTGTGGCGAAGGTTAGTCACTACTTTAGTTCATCATTCAGAAATTGAATTTTTTTTTTTGTAGAAAGGCAAAATAAATTGACATGCTCATAGTATTATCCATGGCTACCTGCATGCTTATGCTTTTTGAAGCATCTATTTTGGCAGTGCTATTTTCTTTTTCCCTTTAAACTTTGCAAATACCTGATGCCCCTAATGCCAGGATCCCTTGATACATCAGGACACCATCTAAGGTGTCCAAAATGTCTAACATCTCACTTATTGTTGTTGTCAATACTACAACGCATCAATAATTCACTGGTGTTGTCTCAATTCCATCATAGAGGAATCTACCCAGTAAATTCCATGTTGCCCTAAGTACTCAATGATGACAGCAACAATGTGTGGCAGAAATGTTGCCCCTGCTAGTCCTCCCATCCACCCCTGCTAAGTAGGAGAGCTGAGTTTGGTTGTCTTTTTAAATCTTGTCAATGCTTGCGTCCAGCTTAAAATTCAAAATCCTCAAAAAAATATCGTAGATGTCTATACTAGATAATTTCTGGGCATGAAACTAAAGGTTTCCCTCTCCTGGTAGCAATTTACTTTTTTTTGCTCTTTAAAATGTTGTTAAATTGTCGTATAATTGAACTTTACGTTGAAAGATGCAAAAGCTTTTTCTTCATTGGTTGAACTAAAACTCTTGGTCATGTTACCCGACTATCTGCACACATCCAAGGCAGGCAATACAGATGGAAAATGGCAACTAAGTGAGCTCGAGACAAACTGTAACAAAACTTATTTTTCACCCCTAATGCATTCAGGAAGTATCTTTGGTCAAGAAGTTTTACATGCTATACAGCTTTTTCTTGGTGCGGCGAGTAGTTGCACCAGTGGTGGCCTTTGTTCTTTATAGCATTGTGCTGCCACTCTCAGTGTTGGTACCAGAATTGTTTTTACCAGTATGGGGAGTTGCTTATATTCCCACAACCCTTCTCTTTGTCACTGCCATTCGACATCCTAAGTTAGTCTCTCTCTCTCTCTCTCTCTCTCTCTCTCTCTCTCTTCCTGTGTATAGTGCAGGAGGTTCCCTACAATAATTAAAATGAAGTATCATTTTTCAGATCTCTGCATCTGATGCCCTTCTGGATTTTATTTGAGAATGTGATGTCATTGCACCGCATAAAGGCAGCCATGGTTGGATTATTTGAAACTGCAACTTTCAACGAATGGATTGTCACCAAGAAGGTTGGCAGCAATCTCAAGGACACCCTTGGCATTCCCTTACTCGAGAAAACCAAGACCAAGTTGAGAGAAAAGTAAGTCTATATGCATGAACATATGAAAACAAGTTATTTTGCTTTCTTTTCATGATGATTGCATCATCCTATTTGTTCTTTTGTTTTTAATTTCCATGGAGAAGATAAGTTGCTCTCAAAGGAGAAAAAGTAAAATACTGTGCATCTCCATGATAGGGAATCACTGTGTTTGGTAGTGGTACACCAAATAAAAACATTACACTGGAGCATGTCCGATCTTTGAAGTCTTAACAGATATGACACTTGGCAGCCGCTGCCAAGATCTCAAAAAGAAAGTCTTAACAGATATGAGCAAGTATTTTTTTCAAGTAAATAAAATGGTTTTATGATGTGCTTAATTTTTCCTTTGGCAGGATTAATTTTTCAGAGCTTTGGTTTTCACTCTTTCTATTCTTCTGTGCATCATACAATCTTGCATTTGGGGGAACCAGCAGCTACTACATAAACTTATATATGCAAGCTACAGCTTTTCTTGTTCTTGGCTTCAATTATGTAGGCAGCTGCTATTGTGCTTCTTTCCATTAGGCTTTTGCACATTCTTCCCTTTCATTGTTATTGTTTTTATTGTTGTTATGTTAGAGCAGTAGCATCTTATTTATTTGACACCGCTTGAGCGCATTGAGAGGCTTTGCTTCTCGTAGTTGTGAAGTTCCGCGTTCAGCAAATATTTGTTCATCTGTTGCAGTCTTCAAACTTGTGTCCAAATGCAATAAATAATTCAGTAATTGTAAAGATGCTTGTACGGAAATCAGAACCTCTTTTGACAATCTGCCAATTGATCTCGATTGCCTGGAATATGCGTTTGTAGATCTCAAGTCGTGCTGTTTTCTATACAAAGCTAATAATGAATTAAATAGAAAAAAGGGGAATTTAAGAAAGAATGTTTAGCTCTGATGGATACATAGACAAACTCATTGCAAAGGTGGTAGTCTCATATGCAATGATCAACGTATATTGAAGTCTACATTTTAGAATATTGAGCTATTTCGATGTTTGATAGGTAATTGGTCTTTTGAAATTTTCGATGGATATGCCAGCAAGTTGTCTCAATTTGTGATTGTTTGGAAATTTTCAGAATTGTTTAGTGAGAGTCCGCAGTTTCTGCAGCCAACAATTTCTCAGGGAAAAAAAGAAGAAAGTTACACCAGTTCTAGTTGTCAACTCTTTCTCTAATGCATGAACCAATTTTGGTCCAAGGGAAGGTGCCCAACGAGCAAGTTATTTTCTAACAATGCAACTATCAAAACGCAGTGTGTATAGCATAAGGGTAAGTTCCTCCAGAAAGAAAGAAAAAAAAAACCTATCAACACGTCTCGAAAGCCGAATCCTCAAGTTGTCAGGTGTCGGAGCAGCACTTCCCTGGCAAATAATATTTGAGTCAAACTTATAATAGCAGTCCACCTTCCAGCCGCTATTTCCAGCCCCTATGAATGATGTACAGTTCACAGATATATGCCAATTAAATATATATATTACTAAAAACATGTATCAAATTTGAATCAACACACACAGAAGTAATAGTAGTACATAAACAACAACAACGCCACCAAAAATGCTCCCCAAAATAGAGGAAATCAACCAATAAAGGCGGTGATTTGACTATATATTTATATATCTAGGAAGCTCTATTATTTTGGTGAAGTTGAAAAGGGCTACCAATGTAGAGGTAACCCTCAAAACCTTTAGACAAGCTACCCTCTACTCCACAAACAGTGGTTTGGACACAGCCACGCAAATTCTGTCTGTTTGAATCTTCATACAAATGTTTGTGGCGCTTTGATTGCATGATGTCTTGCTGATATTCTGAAGAATCTGAGATCAACATCTCGTTTTCATCTTGTGAATCATCTTCAACAGTTTTGCGCTTTGAGCCAGGAAGTAAATTTAAGCCTACACAGTGACAAAAGCAGGTTACAAATTTCAGCTCATTGAGCATTTAAAATGTTATCTTTTACTTCATTGCTTTGGAAAACAAAACTAATATACATCTCATGTAGGGAACTAAAATCCTACTACATGTTTTTTCTCTGCAAGATCTCTCCAAATTATATTTTGAGTGTTATGTCCTTGTGATATTTTCCTCTTAAACATTACCCAGCATAGTATTATTGAATACAGGATAAAACTAGTTTGGAATGCATTGGCTTAGAAGTGACAGCCATTTAGACAAATTTAGCATGAATTGATCTCAATTGAAGGAGGTTTTAAAAGCAGCTTACAAGGACAAGGTGTTACATGCAAATAATGTTAGATGCTTAGGTATTGTATACTGGCAACAGAAGGCATTAGAAGGCCAAATTTACACATCTTAAATCCATCCTACCTCATGATGAAGCCATATTTCAAGTCAATTAAAAAGTCTCAAGAATATAGTTACAATTTAAGTAAATATTGCAGAATTGCTACTTCAAATACAACATAACCTGACCCACCCCAACCAACATTCAAATGACTCAAATAAGTTTCACTGGGACCAGTTCAAGTCAAGACTTAGATTGCCAATTTATCTATATCCTGGACCGGAGCCATTGACCCAGTTAAAAAGAACATTTATCTTTTTTCTTTCGGACTTTAATGGGAAAAAATGTTATAGCCCAAGGTTATTAAGAGAGCAGAATTACCACTGAAAGTATTAGAGATGCTACAATGGCACATAGATTTTCTCCCAAAGCAGTGCCCATTCTCACTTGTTCTGTGAATTAAAATTGTGGTTATTGCCTATATAGATGAAACATAAAATACATAATTATATTTTCCTTGAAGCAGATTTCAAATGTGCCCTAGTAAACACTTAGAACATCATGTATACCCTAAACAAACGTCACTGAACATGAACTTATTCATCTTGGTAATTTTCCTTCATATGATAGGAATCTTTATTCAACATAAATCACAATAGATCCCCAGTTTCTGTAGAGTCAAACAACATTCAGTTTGTTACAGTATGTTACAGCCGTAAGACAGGTTTACCTTCCAGTTTAGTCTCTTAAAACTTGGGAAATTACCGTTTAATGTTTGAACTTTTCAATTTACAATAGAAGTCTCTGCTTTTATCTTTCTATACATAAGTTAAATAGAGAACTGAGAATCCATCTCAAAGTAGGGTTGTTTCTTTTGTAAACTGATATACTTCAATAGGACAAAAAAAATTCCCTTCCAGGACCTTAATAATTTGATCCAATTTCAGGATGTGCAGAAATAGGTGCTGACATGGATGCTGATGGACATGCTAACATGACTCCAAAATAGGTCCCCATTGCATGTCATCCTTGTATACCTAAGTGCTCATATGGATGTGGAGGTCGATAGAGATGCTGACGTGCTTTGTAAATGACAATGGCAAAATGGGGGAGCACAGGGACCCTTACTTTACACAATTCATTGTTATTGAACATTTTGATTTATTGTGTTATAAAATGGCAAATTTTAATAATAAGTAGATGCATCTATGAAATATGTAAACAATATACAAATATACAAATAAAAATATTAAACCTAAGTGTGTGTATACATAATAATGTCCAAATTTGCATCAGAGATTTGATAACATCATATAACAAACCTGTACATGTGCTCTACAAAGTCATCAACGAGAACTGGCCAAGCACCTACATTAATTAACATCAAGAATGACTTATTTGATATCTGTAAAAATGCTCTGGCCAAGGATAATACATAGACATGAACAAACAGAGCAATAGCTCGCATGCACTACAAATTGTTAATGAGATGTTGTATGCATACACAGTAGACCCACAATAGAAGCAATTTTTTTTATTTACAACGATCATAATGCATATAATCCTGTTATGGAAGTGCTCCAAAGATTGCCATATATGTGCTGTAACTACCATACCAATACAACAAACGGAATACAAGTGCTGCTCATGGTGTAGAGGGTGCAAGATTAGTGACAGATGAATTTGAAGTACCCTTAGGATCATAGCCCTCAAGATCCTCTTTAACACATCGGCTGAAGGCCAGAAGCTGCTGCCATGTGTCTACCGATATGTTATGTTTCTGGTGCTTCTGACATTATTAAAACATACAAATGTAACGATAAATTTCATTTGGAAAATAACATGAGTAGGCCCACATCCCATTACTAGCCATAAGTTCCCTCTACAGAGAAATGACCAAAATTTCATTAGTAAAACTTCTGACTGGAAACCTGTGATGGTAATTGCAAGGCCACTGATATAAGGAGACATATGACAAGATCTCTAGTAAATAAAGATCCGACAATTAGAAGAAAAGTAATAATAGTAAAAGAAGTACCAGAACAAAGTCACACCATTGGCCAAGTAATCTAAACCTGCCGTGAAGAACTATTTTCCAAGCTGACAGGGCTCGATGAACCGCTATATCAATCAAACAAATATCCTCATTAGGATTCAATGGTTTCAACTCAGACAGCATAAACCACTATAGTGCCAAAGCCTAAGATAATGGGTATTCTGGCCTTTGGCTGCACGAAGATAACCTCAATAACAGGTACCACAACACAACTACAATGAACCACCAAATGAGTACCACCAGGCACCAGTACATAAAAATAAAATTATTTTGCATATAAATATGAAATGGTGATCTTACTGATGCTCTTCTGCCCATTTTCACGGCATATGAAGAAGACAAAATCATAGAAGCAATTAAACCGCGAGTCCTCCTATACAATATTGTAAAATTCAACAAAACTTCTAGAATTCAATAAATAAAATGTACTTGAGCTATCAGTTTGTAAGATGCTGACCGATAAATCAAGGTGAGACATCAACTTTTGAATATCACTGCCAGTTGTATCTCTGGAGAATTTCATTCAAAATGTTAGCTGATGACAATAAAAAAAATTGCAAATGAAAACAATGAATCCCCATTCAATATATGTGCTAGCAATTTTGCAATGGTATAACTATGAAAATATTGTAAACTAAAACTTACATGCAAAATGTGAAAAGAACTAGAATCTTACACTATATATTTATTTTTTTTGGCTTAATTTTTTGTCACTGATCCTAATGTTCACTTTAGAAGTGCCTATATAGTGAAGGCCTTGCATAAGCCGACTAAAGGGAAAAGCTGCCTTTATCAGCCAAAAGGCCCAAAATCATATGGTACCATATTGGTACTGAATTGGCTGGCCAAATCCAGTATCGCCTTGCGGAAGCTTCAAAATAACAACAGTAGAACTTCTACTCTAAGTAAATTGATCAAAATAACAAACTAGATAAGGTAATGGCACCAAATGTTCATGTTTTTTAAGACTGTATATTAATGCTTGTTTTTTTGGATGGCACTCCATATGGAACTTTACCTGCCTATGTGGCTATAGGTGGGTTTGACTGCATTAAATGGGAGTGCTATAACAAATGTTACCAAACAGTTACCCGCTATGACTGTTGAAGAAGTAACTATTGAAATAGAAATATAACATTACTAATATTATAGAGAGAAGGTGAGGGAAGAAACCTGACTCTTCTCCTTTCATCGATTGATCTCAAGAGTACAGACAAAGATTCCTTCATACCAGATGGAAAACGTCCTGAAACTATATCTATTTAAGAAATAAAGAAAAAAAAAGGAGTCAAATTCAGTACCTTTAATTCCCTCTAACACCAATTTAGAAACAAAACAAGAAAGGTTTCTCTAACTTTCCAAGTATATATTTACTTATTTAGTATATCAGTACTTTAACTCCTATAGTTAGAATGTGCAAGTTCTTTGAAACCTGAATATAACTCAGATAAATGAGATCCAAGTACTTAATCAAATTTCACAAGGAAATGAAATAGAATTGAACTGCTAGCTTAAATGCATTTCATATTTGGAAAATAGTGATGTTAAAGTCTAGACTTAACACATGGCATGATTATGATTTTATGATAGAAATCAACTTAAACTGAAGAAAGAATATTATCAGGGCAGCTTCATGTAGACCTAGTGCAATTCATACTGGTGCTTAAGGGTACAGAGTAATGTATCAGACTTTCTAGATGATTTTGTTATGTACAACCAACTTTGATAGTATGTTCATTGTAGCCAATTGTCAGGCAAAATGTAAGTAATAATTAATTAAGCACTATAATTATGTTAGGCAATTAGGGGAGCTATATTACCTTAAATAAATTCTAAAGGCCCCTCTAACAACAAGTCAATTACCACCAGCAAACATATACATTAAATAGAAACAAGAAATAATATTAGCTTGAGTTAACATTAGCTTGTGTCATTTATAACTGGTCAAAGTTAAATTCACTTACTTATCGAGGACGGAAAAAAGAAGAAGAAGAAATCATTTCTTAGTGTAAATTAGATCAATGCATGACTTCTTAAAATGATAAAACCTACTATAATACGGAAGTTAGAAACTGGCATGCAATTGTTATGTCTCAAACAATTTATGAAGATCTTCTGCTTTTGTTATACTGAAATGCAACAGATGTGAAAGCTAAGGAACTTCACAACACTAGAGATGGTGTAATTTATTCAATAGGTAATCCCAACAATTCAGGTAGAACCAGTACAGAATTCTCCGAGTCACTATCACATAATGTGTGCAATTCACAGTGCAGTGACCATGCGATACTGTCAGAACTCAGTACCACAGAGAATTCAAGTACGATTTGGTCCGAAGTCCCAAAAATTCTAAGCCCTTTGAGTAAAAAGATGAGATCAACTGGGACAGAGATACGGATAGGCTTTCAATCGAGAAAATAGAAGAAGAGAAATAAATCTGACCGCAGTACTTGTAGAAGATGTCAAAAACGTCGGTGTAATTGGATCGAAGACACTCCATGAATCGATAGTCTAAATTAGGTAATTCCGCGACAGAAACCTTAGCTTTCAACCGCAGAGTACGAGCCTCTTCCCTTCCCTCTCAGCTCCCACCAGAGAGGGAAAGAGGGAAAGAGGAGCCCGGATGGGAAGGTCACGTGAGAAGAAAGAGAGACAAAATCAGAATAGAGAGAGTCCAAGAGTAGTGCCAAGAAACAAGAAAAAGAAGAGGAAAGACGGCCGGGTATAAAGCCGAGAACCCCGTTGTCATTTCAGTTACGTTTGTGCCGGGAGTATTTGAAATATTCCCAAAGGACTTGGTGCTGTGTCATGACACAGATATGGGCCTTATCCGAAATATTGGTTTACCAGGCTCATTAGGGTCCGTTTGACAAATTAAAAAATAATTTTAAAAGAATGATAATTTTAAAAGAGTGATAGAATAGTATCTTTTTAAAATAGTAATAGAAGAGTGATATTTTTGACTATTTAGAAGAGTGAAAATATCGTTTGTGATAGTTAATCGAATAGTTAAAATATGAATAATTATGATACCAATAATGATAATAAAAATAATAGTAAAATAATAATCATAATAATAATAATAATAATAATAATATAATAATAATCATAAACATAATAAATAATAATATTCATAGTTGTAATCATAGTAATATAAAAAATATAAACATAATCATAATATAGTAATATAATAATAAAAATTATAATTATAATCATAATTATAATAATATAATCATAATATAATCATAATTAAATTTTAATAATAATAATAAATGATCGTAATTATAACAATTTAATCATAATCATAACATAATATAATAATAATATAATAATAAATAATCATGATTATAATAATATAATAATAAAATAATCATATTTATATTCATAATATAATAATATAATACTAAAATTATATTTATTAGAATATAATAATAATAAATAATATAATAATACTAATAGTGATGTTAATATAATAGTAATAATCATAATCATAATTTAATAATAATAATAAATTATAATAATTATAATATTAATATAATTTAATTATAATCATAATATAATATAATATAATATAATATTAATAAATCATAATCATAATCATAATATAATGTAATATAATTAAACAATAATCGCTATTCCGACGAGAGCTAATCCTAGGTATTCCACCTATAAGTTGGTATACCAGATTAGCACCCTTCCGCACTTTTCTACTTAGTCTAAAATTCGTTTGGCAAATTAATTCATCATAATAGCAATTCTATTCCTACTTTTTGCTATTCCATGGAGTACCAAACAAACCCTTAGGGTCCGTTTGGCAAATCAAGGAATAGCTTTGGAAGAGTGGTAATTTTGGAAGAGTGATAGAATAGTGGTTTTTTGGAAGAGTGGTAGAAGAGTGGTATTCTTGACTATTCGGAAGAGCGAAAATATCATTTGGCAAATATTACTCGTAATAATTAAAATATGAATAATTATGATACTAATAATGATGATGATGATGATGATGATGATGATAATAGTAAAATAATAATCATAATAGTAAGATAATAATAATAATAATAATAATAAAGTAATAAAAAATATTCTTAATAAATAATAATATTATAATAGTAATATAATAAAAATATAAACATAATCATAATATAATAATATAATAATAAAAAATTATAATTACAATCATAATTATAATAATATAATAATAATAAGTAATCATAATTATAATAATATAATCATAATATAATTCTAATATAATAATCATAATCATAATCATGATAATTATAATTATAGTCATAATCATAATAATATAACCATAATCATAATCATAATAATATAATAATAAAAATATAATAATTATCATAATAATAATTATAAATAATTATAATTATAATATTATAATAATAAATTAATCATAACTATAATCAACATATAATAATATAATATAACATAATAAAATAATAATAAGTAATAATAATCATAATCATAATCATAATCATAATCATCATAATATAATAATATAATAATAAATAATCTTGATCATAATAATATAATATTAAAATAATTATATTTATATTCTTAATATTATAATATAATATTAAAATTATATTTATAATAATAATAAATAATATAATAATACTAATAGTAACGATAATATAATAACAATAATGATAATAATAATTTAATAATAATAATAATAAATAATAATCATAATATTAATATAATAATAAATTATTATCATAAATATAATATAATAATATAATAATACTAAATCTTAATCATAATCATAATATAATAATATAATATAATATAATCAAACAATAATCGTTATTCGACGAGAGCTAATCCTAGTATTCTACCTATAAATTGGTATACCAAATTAGCACTATTCTACACACTCTTCTACTTAGTCTAAAATTCGTTTGGCAAATTATTTCATCGAATAATAGCAATTCTATTCCTACTTTTGTTATTCCATGGTGTGCCAAACAAACCCTTAAAGAAGAAGATAGTATGTGGAGGTGCTGGAAACTAAGCATAACTACTGAGATCCATAATATCCTGTCATAAGAGTTTAACACAATGAAGCCACAGAAGATCTGAAGCACAAAAATGGTTGGAGTCATCTCTAGGCTACTCTAGCAACAAAAGACAACCATCTGTTTACTTACTGTTTTAGTTTCACTAGTTACTATTGTAACTTACTTTTCTTTAAATAGGCATTGTGGCCTCTTAATGAATGTGAAGAATTTGATAAACAAACTTACTCTCTTCTCTCTCAATTATCCTAATTGTTCTTCTATTTTGCAATTATCAATAAATTCTCATTTTATATCAAAATCCTTTAATTTCTTATGTTGGTGGTTGCATTTGCTTATCTCTTATTAAAAAATATTTGTAATTGATCAAGTCTGATCACTACAATTGGTATCAGAGCCATTCAGATCGCTTCAGAGGCTTTTTCCTTTCGAATTTCCTTTCAGTTATCAGTTTGTGCTTTTGTTCTTCCTCTCGCTTTCATCTATGGCCATCACTGCGTTTCTAGAGCAGACAACCATCACCCAAGCGACAAATGTTGCCCTCCAACAATGGTGTGACGACTTTGTTGCCAACCTCTGAGCGACCTTTGCGCAGCTCAATAAACAACATCATCGAGAGCACGCTCACTTCATGGTCCAGTGGCGTAAGGAATGGGATGAGTCATTTTCTCAGTTCCTAGATTTGCCATCGGAGGAGTCACACATTCCATCTGACTCGAGTAATGACTTGATTGTTTCTCCTGGTGTGAATGCAACATCACTAGCAAAGTTAACTCCACATGTTATGACTTCAAGTCACAACACAATCAATTGAGCTCAAAGAACACAATTGTCTCAATCAATTTCTCAAAATCACAAGAAATTAAGAAATTTGACAAGAACAGTTATGAATGGATAAGCGGAAGAGGAACTGAAATAATAATTCAATTTTATTATTCAACAGCCTCAATAGATGAATTATTTTTGTATTTATAGTCTTTACTTACTAAGAAAAAAAACTAACTGAATTACAACTATATACAATGTTTAATTGAATGAATAAAAGCTCGGAAAATCCTCTCCAGTTCTGCATAATCTTTGTACACCTTGCTAAAGATGATCTTAACAACCTTCAACTAACTCCTCAACAGTCACCAGTTGTGTTATTCTCACTTCAGCTCATCCAATCTACTCATCTCCACATCTGTTTTTTTCCTTCCACAACCCATCACACCACTCTGGCTTGCCTGAATACATACATGGGTCCTCACTTCAGCATTGCCATTCCTTTCTTGCACTTCATCCTTCTTTGATTTCTCATTGATTTCTTCCTTTGCTCTATTAATGGTCTTAAGTATGATTGCTCACATTCCCTCCCTCTCAACATGAGAATTGTCCTCAAAGGCAAAAGATGAAAATTATTATTTAATACTCATATAATCTTCCCAAGTAGCATCAGAATCAGGCAAATTAGACTATCTCACTAAAATCTGAGCTACTGGTTCATTTTTTCCTTTTATAATTCTTCTATCTAACACAACAATTGGTACTAAACCCTTTTTTTCCTATGTACCTATGACTGGTAGCACTGGATTCATTGTTAACCCAGTACCAATTTTCTCCTTTAATTAAGAAACATGAGCATCGGATGAACTTGAGATCCTTCTAGCAAATTCAGTTTATATGACATCTGTTACACTAAACATCTTCTTTGATTTATCGATTTGCAAAACAATCTTGAATTTTACAATTTGCCTTGTTGAGTTTTGTGCAAGGATTAATATGCAAATGAACTAGTGCACAAGAACCAAGACTAGTACTGGGATACAAGAGATTAATCAAGACTGCACTAGGCTTAGGTTTAGTAAAACTCAAACTGGGTTGAATTGGTCAAGAGAAATTTAACTTAAACAACAAGAAAAGTGCTTCTGCTCAGTGAATTGTTATAACGATTCAGTAATCGTTATAACGATTCATCTCGATACTCAAAAATACTCTAAGGCAGAAACATTCTCAAAGAAACCAGAGTGAATCCTTATGTAACGATTACTGAACCGTTACAACGATTTGTGAAACGTATAACGATTCTATAATCATTACAACGATTCATGAAATGTATAACGATTTGATAAATCGTATAACGTTTCAGCTCAGTTGATCCAACGGCTATACGGCAGAACAACGGGCAAATTTCTCTGACAATCCTACCGTTTCAATATTAATTTGTTATAACGATTTACAAATCGTTATAACGGTTCATCATATGTTATATCTATGCACCCATGCGTGTTTTGCAAATCAACAAAAGGGGGAGATTGTTACACTAAACATCTTCTTTGATTTGTCGATTTGCAAAACAATCTTGAATTTTATAATTTATCTTGTTGAGTTTTGTGCAGGGATTAATATGCAAATGAACTAGTGCACAAGAACCAAGACTAGTACTGGGATACAAGAGCTTAATCAAGACTCGCACTAGGCTTAGGTTTAGTAAAACTCAAACTGGGTTGAATTGGTCAAGAGAAATTTAGCTTAAACAACAAGAAAAGTGATTCTGCTTAGTGAATCGTTATAACGGTTCAGTGATCGTTATAACGATTCATCTCGATACTAAAAAATACTCTAAGGCAGAAACATTCTCAAAGAAACCAGAGTGAATCGTTATGTAACAATTACTGAACTGTTACAATGATTTGTGAAACGTATAACGATTCTGTAATCGTTACAACGATTCATGAAATGTATAACGATTTGATAATAGTATAATGTTTTAGCTCAGTTGATCCAACAGCTATACGGTAGAACAACGGGCAAATTTCTCTGACAATCCTACCGTTTGAATATTAATCTGTTATAACGATTTGTAAACTGTTATAACGATTTTGTAAATCGTTATAACGATTTGTAAACTGTTATAACGATTTGTAAACCGTTATAACGATTTAGGCCGAAAAAGTGAGTTATGCTTGGTTTTCAGCTCTTTATAAAAGGGGGACCATCTCCCTTCTCCTCATGTTGTTAAATACACTTGCAAAATACATTCTTACAACCACCATAAAAGAGCTTTAAGAAAACCTTGCTATACCTAGCTAAAACTCAAGATCTTTTATCTAAACTTATTCTAAACACTTGTGAGATTTGAGTGATTTGCTCCATTGCTAAATCTACTCCTAGCTTTTGCTACTTCATTTAACTTTAGGTTTTGTCTCTCATCTTTTGTGTGTAAGAGGGCAAAGTTCGACCTTGTACAAGACTTATATTTGGTTGAATAGATCGGACCGACTTTATTACCGTTAGACGGGAAGCCGGGGACCCGAGGAGTAGGTGCATAACGCCGAACCTCGTTACATCGCGTGTCAACTCAATCCTTTGATTGAGCATTTCTAAACTCTTTCTCTTTACTTTATTTCATATCTTTGGTTTAGAAATTGCTTGTGCTTGATTGTTGTAGAACTTGTTAAAATTGCAATTTAACCCTTGTACTCTTTACTAATTGACTAAATTAGTATTATTAACGATAATCAAGGGTTACAACATCTTCTCTATCCTTTCAATGATTTCAAAGGGTCCATAATATTTGGATCATAGCTTGTTATTACTCCTCCTTTGCACTGTAACATGTAAATATGGTTGTAATTTGAGATACACCTAAGTTCTGACTTAAATTCTGAATCAATTCTTTTCTCTCTCTTAACAACTCATCTACTGCTTCTTGGTATAACAATTAGTTAGTAAAACTATCAATGAGATGATAAGCATTTAAATTAAAAGTAATATGGTACTCATTATCACAAAACTTGTTTATATTTAGCAAGTTAAAATTTAGACCTTCAACAAGATACACGTTGATAATGATTAAGTGTTAGTTTTCTACCGATTCTATATCAATGATTTTATCTTGATTACCCCCAAACCCATCAATTGATTGTAAGATTTTAAAATTTATTTTATTACCGGTCATGTGGTGCGTACATCCACTATCTATTATCCAATCAATTTCGTTGGAGACCAAACATATCTACAATAATATATATTAGTCATTAAAAAAATAAAAATTTTAATTAACTAATATATAGCTTATTTTTTAGATTTTTCTCCTCTTAAATTTTGCATAATAAAGATTATTGGTAAGAATTTATCATGCACATTATATGTCTCAACTTTATGAACCCAAGCAATATTTTTGTTGGAATAATAGTTGCTTCCATAGAAGTTAGTATCGTACGATACTTGTTTCATATCGTACGAGTCGATACGATTTAGGGAGAGAACGAGATGAACCGTACCTTTGTATCAGAGACGAAGTGAATCGGATGAATCATGTGCGAGACGGCAAGTGATACGCGTATCGTATCGAATCACGCGATACTCTATTTCCAAAATCGCACGCCAGAGAGGAAAAGATTTCGACGATTGAGCCAACCCATCAGGATAACCTTGTTCGCCTAAGCTAACCCGTCGAGATAAGCCTAGTCGCCAGAGCCAACCTTGTCGAGAGAATCGCCAGAGCTCAGCGACAAGGAGAGAATCACCATAATCTGACTCAGAGGCGATAATGACTTGTGGGACCACGTCCGCTTTCGTTTTATTAAAAAATGCTGAATGACTTGGGTTACTCTCGTGGACTTGCATCGTTTTTCACTTTTTATTTCTTTTTATTTTATATTTTCATCAATAGATCTAGTTAATTAATTTAATTAAACATGTATAAATATTTATTTTCATTTACGATTTGATAAAATATATTAAAAAATTTATTTATTTTCATATTTTTTATTATATTTTTTGGTTTTAATTAATTATTTATGTACTTAATTACATAATTTATTTTTTGAAAAAACAAATTGCAAATTTTAAATATTTAAGTATGTAGTTTATTTATTTATAATTGTATAGTTAGAATCTTCTTATTTTCAATCTCATAAGACCAACCATTTTGACCTATATGGTAGACCTTATTATCACCATTTGACCTATATATAATCTTAATCTTAATTTTTATTGGCATACCTATATTGGTAAGCATGATTCTTTGATTTACCACTCTTATCCACCCTAGGGATAGATTTTCCAGCATTACCAACTTGAATTACCATCAATCCTTACATTGAGGTCCTGCATTTCAATTGAAAACAAGAAAGAAAAAGAAATTATTAATGAAAAATATGTCATTTGTGTCGTCTTCTTTCGTTCTTTGGTGTAGGGGTGTTAATGGCCCAACGCGATTGGGCCTTATCGCAGTCCAAATCTGTCTCGGATGTCGGACATAACCGCAAGTACAGAAGCTAACCGTCTGATCAGATCTCCGTCCTGACAGGGTTGTTACCAATCTCGAGAGGCCTATAAATAGAAGACTTGTTCTTGAGAGAGGAGGACAACCTAGCTATTCACGCACACACACTCTCCAAAAATAGTTAAGACTTCGGTATACTATACCTATACCGAAGACTCTTATCAATTGACGCTTTCATTGAGAATAGATTCCATTTTCGCGTTTATAAAATTATAAGATCATAATGGTCACTAGCAACTCGGCTTAGGAACCCACTCTCGGTCCGACGGAAATCCCTCCCCAAGCCCACCCGAATACACATCTCCTCACCGACCACAAGCCAACAACATCTCAACACCATTAAGGCCTGGGTTGGATCCTGATACCACTTTGATAGACCTTGAAAGCCCTAAGATCGATGGTGGTATTGAAAGGTCAAGATAGTGCAAGAATGTAAAGAACCTAAGGTAGAAATGTATAAACCAATTTGGGGCTTAATGTTCAAGTGTAATGGCAGCAGAATACGATTTAAATCAATTTAATTCTAATAAGAATATAGCAATCAAAGAAATGTGAGAAAAAAAAAAGTAAAGATAAAGCAAGAACACAAGATGTAACAGAGTTCGATTTTAACAATGCCTACGTCTCCGGGACCCTCAACCTCTAACAATTGAGGTTGAGCCGATATATTAAAAACAAGATTTTTACACTTATAGAAATTGGTACCTTACAAAAATAGGTTGTCAAGCCTATCGGTAACAATAGTGACAACACACTCAAAAAAGGTGAGTGACAACACACTCAAAATAAAGTGAGCACTACAGCTCAAGAAAATATTTTCAAGAAGATCACGAAGGATCAAGTTGGGAGAATAGAGAGAAGCAAGATTGAGTTTGAACAAGAATTTGGCTAATTGAGTGTTTCAATCTTTTGAATTATCTCTCTCAATTTGTATATGGCTAGTAAGCTCTCTGGAGTAATGATTTAGCTAGATTGATCTACTACTTTCTACAATCAGTTCTCTTTTGGTGAGAGAGGTAATCCTTTAAAATAGATCTGCTGAAGAAACTATTTTTCGGCCTGAACCGTTATAACGGCTTACGAATCGTTATAACGGTTTAGAAAGAATAGCCGTTGGATCAACTGAGCTGAAACATTATAACGATTTTCAAATCGTTATACATTTCATGAATTGTTGTAACGATTACTGAATCGTTATACGTTTCACAAATCATTATAACGATTACTGAGTTGTTACATAACGATACACTCTAGTTTCTTTGAGAATGTTTCTGCCTTAGAATATTTTTGAGTATTGAGATGAACCGTTATAACGATTACTAAACCGTTATAACGATTCTCTGGGCAGAAGTATTTTTCTTGTTGTTTAATCTCAATTTATCTTGACCAATTCAACCCAGTTTGAGTCTAACTAAACCTAAGCCTAATGCAGTCTTGATTAAGCTCTTATAACCCAGCACTAGTCTTGGTTCTTGTGCACTAGTCCATTTATATGTTAATCCCTGCACAAAACTCAAACAAAGCAAATTATAAAATTCAAGATTGTTTTGCAAATCGATAAATCAAAGAAGATGTTAAGTGTAACAGATCCCAATCTCGGGATACCCCAATCCGGGAATCTCAGTAACATACCTCCTCAGAACCAAGCCATAACTTTAGCATCAGTTCCATTTGTCCCATCATTTTCACCGCCTTACAACATACCTTTCTTCCCACCATACTATTCATACCTCTACCCAGCAATGTATCAACAACAACCTTTTATTCCCCAATACCCATATGCCACCCCACTCACTTTTCCGTCGGTGACGCCCCCAGGGCAGCCAATTTCGACCACCCTCGAGGAGTCAACCCCGGGGACAACATGTGCTAAAACCTGTTCTCATCTACATCCCTCCCTCATTCAACCCCCTCAGGGCACCCGACCATAGTTCATCCAGGTACTACCCCCATTCCCACATCCGAGCACATGGTCACCGCCCAACCGTTCTCCCCCGAGGGGTCGCTAGATCCCGCGCTGTATGTATTCACCTGTCCCCCACATTCAGATCTACCGAGCGTAGGAACCTTTGGGACCCAACAATCCAAGTTTACTGATCCGACTGCGTTCGTGGTTAACTTTCGGGAACATCTAAGGCTATTTGGATACCCAGATGTTGTATGTTGTTGGCTAATCCCGACATGTCGGGAGGGTACAGCCTGAGAATGGTATGTTTCTCTCCTGAAGGGATCTATCTTTGACTTCGCCACCCTCACCAAAAGGTTCTTAGCCCGATTTGAGACTATCAAGAAGCCGAAAGTCACTTACGATAGCCTCCTATCCATCAAGGAGGGCCTCGAGAGCCAACCAGACAATATGTCAACAGATTCGTCGAGTCAGCATTTCGGATGTCTGACTTTGACGATAAGATAACAGTCATAGCCTTGAGAAAAGGGCTGCTCAAAGGCCCCCTGAATTTTGAGGCGTGCAAGCACACTTTTTTAACTCTTCGAGAATTTGTGACCTTTACGAACGCCTACATTTAGGATAAGGAGGATGCCTATAGTTCAGAGAAAGATAAGAGCCAGGGGCACCGAACACCTCCAAGGAAAAATTACAATGGCCGAAGTCATCAAAACAGGAGGGGCGGGCAGCCCCATCCCGCAGCTCAACCACCTCTCACCTCGCACCTCTCGGTATCTCCCTAGCACAGGAGAATCCCACCAACCAATCTATAACACATACGGACAGACCCGAATCTCAGGTTTCTCAGCCGACTAGAAGTCTTTGAGATAAAGGACCTGGCCAGATATTGTGAGTTCCAAAATATTAAGGGCCATGACACCTGAGACTGCATCGCTTTGAAAGACGAGCAAGAGAGATTAGCTTGGGATAAAAATATATGGGTTTTCATCCAAACGTTCGTCACAAACTACGTCCGGAAGAGTGATACTGAACGAACTAAGCCTTACGACAACATGCAAGTTATGTGTAAGAAGAAATACCCGATAGGGAGCAAGCCCATCGCGCAAACTGTGTAAGAAGAAACACCCACCATCCATATGATCTCCGGGGGATAGCCTCGGGGGGAGATTCCGATCGCAAGCAGAGACGATATGCCAATAATCTCAGCAAAGGAAAAGTCTTCAAGATTGAGAAGCGTTTTCTCAGGATTTGATGTGCCCATTAATTTTTTCGATGTCAACTTCGGGGTTGTCTGCTTCCCACACAATGATGCCCTGGTCCTCGCTTTAAAGATGAAACTAACCACCGAAGGGGTAAGTCAGCAAGTTAAAAGGGTGCTGGTGGACACCGTAAGTTTGACTGACATCCTGTACAAGTCCACCTTCGATCAGATGGGCCTCACAACACAAGACCTATCCCCGGCCACGAGACCCCCGATCGCTTTTGGGGGTTACTCTATACTCCTTGGGTACGGTCCCATTGGAGGTGCAATTCGACCGAGGCCCCTGCATGGTGACCATAAAGCTCACCTTCCTGGTGGTTGAGACTTCGTCGGCTTATAATGCCATATTAGGTCGTAAGGCCCTGAAAAAATTAGGAGTCATTGTGTCTACCCCTCATATGATGATGAAGTTCCTGACCCCGAACGGGATAGGATGTGAGCAGGAGGACCAAAAGCTGGCGAGAAGTTGTTATTCGATAGTTGTGCGAGGGGCATCACGCATAGTACAAGTGAATCAGGAGATGCCAATTACCGAGAGGGAGATGAAATCCATGGAGCCGGTGGAAGCAACCAAACAATTGATGTTAGGAGAAAGTAAGAGCCTGAACATTGGAACCCGCTCTCAAAAGCTAATATGCTAGGGTTATCCACGAAGCGGTGTTCGCAAGTGGCGAGATATATCTTGCATGTGAATCCCGGGATGAAGCGATGTGAATTCTGGGATGAAGCCGGTACAACAATGGAAAAGACATTTGAGGCCCGAACGCCAGGCAACAGTGAAAGAAGAGGTCGGCAAATTGCTAAAGGTAGGGTTCATCGGGGAATAAAATGCCCAAATGGATTGCGAACATAATCCTGGTAAAAAAGTCTAATGGCAGTTGGCGCATGTGTGTTGACTACACCGATCTCAATAAGGCATGCTCAAAGGATTCTTTCCCCTTGCCGAGCATTGATCAGTTGGTCGATTCCACAGACGGGTTCAGATGTTTGAGCTTCATGGACGCATTCTCTAGATATAATCAGATAAAGATGCTCCAGACCGATGAACACAAGACTACTTTTGTAACTGATCAAGGACTATACTATTACAAGGTGATGTCGTTCGACTGAAAAATATACGGGCAACATACCAGAGGATGGTGAACAAAGTCTTTCACAAACAATTGGGTCGTAATATGAAGGCATACATCGACGACATAGTGGTAAAAAGCCCGTCGACGGTCGACCATTTGGCGGATCTCGAGGAAGCCTTCTCAGTCATGATGACATTGAACATGAAGCTAAACCCCACCAAGAGTTTCTTTGGATTGTCGGGTGAAAAATTCTTGGGGTTCATAGTGTCAGAACGGGGTATCGAGATTCACCCCTCGAAATGTCAAGCGATAACAAACATACAACCACCAAAAATAGCTAAGGAGGTATAGATTCTCACGGGGGGCATAACAGCCTTGACAAGATTCATCGTAAGGTCAGGAGACGTGTGCCTTCCCTTTTTTAAAATGCTCAAGAAAGCAAAGAAGTTCGAGTGGGACGAAGAATGCAATAAGGTATTTGCTAAGCTCAATAAATACTTATCTAATCCACTCATAATGAGCAGACCAATGGCCGGAGAAACTATATTCCTATATTTAGCTGCCACAAGAGGCACAGTGAGTGATGCCCTCGTTCGGGAGGAGAAAGATGAGCAACGACCGATCTACTATGTATCTCGCATCCTTCGGGATGCCGAAACTCGCTACCCACCTATTGAGAAATTGGTATTCACCCTAATCATCGCATCCCGAAAGCTTCAACCTTACTTTCAAGCACATTCCGTTTGGGTACTGACCAATGAGCCATTGAAGAAAGTCCTGGGGTGTTTCGATGCCTCGGGACAACTGCTAAAAATGGGTCGTCGAATTATCAGAATTCGACATCACTTTCCACCCCCGTCCAGCTTTAAAGTCACAAGTATTGACTAACTTTGTGGCCGAAAGCTCAGCCCCCACAACATCGCCAAAATCCGAAGTTGATGACCGGTAGTTGGTATAGGTGGACGGGCGACTTCTTTTTACAAAGGATCGAGAATTAAGAGTAACAATGGTCGGCCTCCAGGGTGAAGCAATGAATTACGTCATGCAAGTCTTATTCATGGTCTCCAATAACATTGCAGAGTACGAGGCACTCCTCACCGGGTTACGTTTCGCCAAAAGCGTGGGCGCGCGAAGGGTGGTAATTTACAGTGATTCCCAGCTGGCGGTGAATCAGATCTCAGGGATCTATGAGGCCAAGGACGGGAAAATTAAAAAGTATTTAGAGGAACTGCAAAGGATGTGTGCTGAGTTCGATGAATTTGAGATACTCCACATTCGCAAGACCCAAAACCAAAAAGCCGATGCCTTATCCAAATTAGCCGCGAGAGGCGATATGGACAAGTACCGACCCATAGTTATTATGGAGAACCTGAGGTCGAGCGTGGATGTGGAGTATGTGGAGCAGTACCAGATAGCGACCGGGGAAGAATGGTATGCCCCGATATGAGATTTTCTCACCTTAGCGTACTTACCTCAAGATCTCGGCAAGCAAGAAACATTTGCAGGCATACGGCAATGTATGCAAAATCTAATGGTGTTTTATTTTCACAAATGGTTCGTAGGGCCATGACAACGGTGCTTGTCGGGACAGCAGGCTCAATCCGCCCTCCGGGAGATTCATGAAGGAATCTATGGAAGCTACCAAGGTGCAAAGACTTTGGCGCATCATGTCCTTCGGGCCAAATACTTTTGGCCCACATTGTTAAAAGACGCCAAGGATATGGTGAAAAAATGTGCCACCTGCCAATTCCATAGCAATCAGTCCCACGTGCCCGACGCCCCGATGAAGAGTATCTCTAGCCCGTGGCCTTTCGACAAATGAAGAATAGACCTCATCGGGCTTTTTTATTCCCAGAAAGGGGTAGGTGAAGTTTTTGGTGGTGGCCGTCGATTACTTCACCAAATGGGTAGAGGCCCACCACTTGCACCCATCACCACAATTCGGATCATAGACTTCATAAAAAGACAAATCTTGTGATGCTTCGGTGTCCTTTCGGTAATAATCTTCGATAATGGGCTGCAATTTTGTTCCCGAGAATTCCAAGAATGGTGTAGCGGTAAGGGAATCAAAAACTAGTGTGCATCGGTGGCACATCCGCAAAGCAATGGGTAGATTGAGGTCACAAATCGAGCTATCGTAGACGGGTTGAGGAAAAAGGTGGAAGGTCGTAAGGGTAACTGGCTAGAGTTTTTGGATGAGGTGTTATGGGCTTATCGATCCATTCCAAGGGTTGCAACAAACGCTTCACCTTACGAGCTAGCGTTCGACATGGATGTTGTCACTCCGGTTGAAACCTTATTACAATCCTCTCGGGTGATGTAGTATGACGAGGACGAAAATACCGAGGGCAAGAGTATAGCTGTGGAATTGGTGCAAGAAAAAAGAAGCGAAGCCCTATGAAGGATGGTCGAGTACTAGCGCAAGATGAGGCTCGCATTTGATCGACGAGTATCCCAAAGTATTTTCAACCAGGTGATCTCATCCTTCGGCGTGTGGAGGTGACGGGTAAAAAGGTCAACAAATTGGATCCTAAGTGGGAAGGACCCTTCCGGGTGGTTCGAGGATTTGATGGAAGGGCCTTCAAGTTGAAAACCATAGAAGGAGACCCCATTCCTCGGGTTTGAAATATGGAACATCTTCGTTGCTTTTATGTTTAATCGTTGAAAAATGTATATTTTTGTTTCTTTTTTATTTCTTATTTTTGAGAAAGAAAGTATGACAATGTAATTGTAAAGACAACAAGGCTAAGTATATTGTAGTGGCTAAGACATCTGTGGGAATGCTTACCACTTTTTTATATCTTCTTATTTTTTATAGTTAAATGTGCACAAGTAAAAGGGTAGTAGACTCTTCGGGACCGAAAAGGACAAGCTTTTCAATGCCGAAAAGGATAAGACGTCGGTCCTATCTAGGATAATCACATTGATATAACATCACAAGTATGAGATAACATATCTGATATTTTAAGAAATGGTTGATGATTATTACCCACAAAGCACAGAAATTATAAAGAACACAGAAAATATTAACGGAGTTCGGCTTTAACAATGCCTACGTCTCCGGGTCTCATCCACAAATGGGATGCCGCTTTATTACTCAAAAATTCAGTTACAATATAGAAGCTTGAGTTTCTTCACAAAATAAGTGCAAGAAAACTTAAAACTGTAATAAAGAGAGAACAACAAATGAGCACTTAAGGCTCAAAGAGAAGATTTGAGACAACGCTCAAGAGAGTAAAGAACTGAAGATTACACAAGAATGTCTATAGATTTGGCTAATTCAAGATCTCTTATTCTTATAATTTACAAAGGAAAGAATCAGCTCTATTGATTACAGTAGGGTGCTCTGGGTTACTAAGAATATTGATTATTTTTCTTGATAATTTTTTCTACACCCAGAACATCACTTTTATAAGCCATTAACAGAAAACTGGTATTCTTGCGCTAGAAAACGTTATAACGTTTCATAATGAGTCTTGAATTTCCAAAAATACCTTTTGTCAGAATTATATTGAAACGTTATAACGATTAAAAAATGAATAGGATGAATCGTTATAACGTTATACAGAAATATTAAACGGTTTACACAACCGTTACAATGCTTTGACTTATTTGACCAACATTCTGACAAGTCTACTGATTTTCAGAAACGTTATAACGATTCAGTGAATTATTATACGTTTCATGAATCGTTGAATGCTTTATGAAGCGTTACATAACGATACACTCTGTTAATTTTAGCTTATTTCTGCTCACAAAGAACTCAGAATATTTTTGAGTAGATGTATTGAATCGTTATAACGCTTTATGAAGCATTACATAACGATACACTATGTTAACTTTGGCTCATTTCTACGCATAGAGAACTTAGAATATTTTTGAGATATGTATTGAATCGTTATAACGATTGGAGAATCATTATAACGGTTCTCTACGATAGAGCTCTTCCTTGCATAATTATGAAGAATATAAGATTTTGAATTATACCTATACATTGAATATGATCCTATATCTTCATAGAAGCCTCTGAATTGATCTTGATCATTTCTTTTTTATTCCCTTGAAGCTTCTTAGAATCCTACAATCAAATCTTAAGAACACCTTGTTAAATTCAATAATATTTTGCAAAATAATAAAATTAAAAAAATTGTTAAGTATAACAATATCAACACATCGACAATATGCAAGGGACTTACAATAGAAAACACTCGACAATTTAAACAAGCAAATTAATATCAACACAACACATCAATAGACAAGTATGAAAGATGGCAAGAAGGAAACAAGTAAATATGACAAGTATTAATATTGCAAGAATAATGAACACAATGCACCAACATACAAGCATAAGACAAACAATGAAGTAAAAATTTCTTTCCATTCATCAATAAGTTTGTTACATATTTTTCGACCGGGTCAAGTTCCCAAAAAAAAAAGAGATAACAAGCTTTTGGCTTCTCCCCTTCATCACTCACTCAGCTGCCTTCTCCCCTTCATCGCACTCCACCTCATCATCGGGGAACCAAAGAGTTTTTGGTTGCATGTTCCTTAGTTTTGGTAGAATCTCGGGGACCGAGAGGGCAGTACCCTCCGCGGAGACAAGCCGGTCTGCCTTCCGATTCCAAGTATAGCCCGCCAGGGAGGGTGGCTCGACAGTCGTAGCCTGCACTCCGAATTCTTCGGCTCGAAGGGGAAATATTCAGAGATATAGGAGACCGGTCGAGCATGGCGAGCATGACTTCGCAAAGACCGAGGGTCGCTACTTGGAAGACGGTGGAAGAAATAAATTTCATGATAGTCTTGGAGGAAGAATCACGAAGAGCACTCAACTCCTCCTTCATCTTCGGAATCTCACCAACATCCCTTCGAAGTTTCTTTACTTCTATCTCCCGGACAAGGAGACGCTTCTCTAGGTCGGCCTTCTCTCTAGACATAGCCGCCACCGGCCTCGAGATCAGCAACTGTCTTGGCCCCGTCCTCCCTCTTCTTCTCCAGCTCCTTCCTCTCGAGGCGGACAACTTCTCGATCTTCTTCCAGCCTTACTCGCTCGGCAGCAATCTATCGACGATGCTGGGCGGGGCTTCAGTGCCCTCCGCCAGTGCCGTGGAGTCTTGTATCTTCACGAGAACATTCACTGGCTCGATCCCGGCAGTGTAAATATTTCGGACGCAGTGGGCAAAGGTGACTTCAGCTAGTTCGACATTGTACTCCCGACTCAAAGCAGGAGGGTACGATAGCTCGAAAAGCTGTTGGGCATAGGCTCCATAACCCCCGAGGGGGTCTCCTAGTCCCAGTTTTACACGGCCTTCATCGCCTTGCCAAAAGCGACGAGATTCTGCACGCTCTCGGTCTGTTGGCGTCCTTCACCCGCACGCTCTTTACCTTTTCCTAAATTTCTCTATGTTATTTTTTCTCTATCACATGTTTGTTCCGTTTTGATTTTTGAATTACACTTTACTTTTTCCTAAATATCTCCACGCAGAATTCATTTATTCCTATAGAATAATAACTTTATGTGCCTTTGCTTAAAAGTAATTCTTCTCGATAGTTTGCTGAAGTAAACAATTTAATTAAAACTGTAATTATGCTGCTAATATTTTTACAGTATAACTGATATTGAATTATGGGTTTGTTGTTGACTTGAAACGTTATATATAAAAATATAATAAATTGGGGATTAACGGGTAATAATTTTTAATGATTTTACGTTCTTGAATTTTTCATATTGGATAGGCGGAGATACAGACGGATTCAGGATTTTGATCAGAGGACAATTATCAGATTGTAATAGCTTATCGGGTTCAAACCAATTAACTAATCGGGTACTAAATAAAAAAATAATAATTAAATATATATACTTAACTAATAAAAATTATTAAAATAACAATAAAATAAAACTCAAAGTAATAGATAATCAAGTTGATGAAGAAAGTTTTCGCCTACAAAACTTTATATTTTGATATCTTTGCATAATTATTTCATTATGCACGATATTAAATATTTTTTCTCAATAAAAATAATCAGACAATTCAGGAGGGGCAAACAAAATTTTCAGGAGAAGACAAATTACCGAAAAACACTATTTTTTAAAATCCAGAGGGGCCTGGGTCCGCCCCTGCGGAGATAAATATTAAATCAAAATGACCGACATATCGTGATGTTTTTTTTTAAATGATTCCATGATTATTTTTTTTCCTTGGTGGTATTAGAATAATTCAAAATTAACTAAATAAAAATGAGATCAATGTTTTAATTAATAATTAAGCATGGATCAACAATGAGATGAATTTAATACATTACGCCACTATAAAATTAAACTGCTCATCATAATAATCTATAGATCATTATCTATGTTAGTTTACAAATTAACATTATTTTATTTTTTAATGCAAAACTTCAATGAACTCCTGTTAAAATAGTATATTGAAGGCATCATATTTCTATCCATATTTTATTTATTTTTTTAGTTGAAGGCATTATATTTTATTTCTATCCATATTTTTAACTTTCTAAAGTGTCATGATAGAAAATTTTAAATTTTAAAAATCCGTATATAAGCATACCTTAAATTGTGTAGGCCCTTTGGATAATATATAGTTGGTGCTGGATTTGTAGTAAAATCCGCTTTGAAGAAATTATAATATTTCTATGAAGTAAATGAAGTGGAGAATCAATTCATCTCGTGCTGTCGTGCAGCTCGTGCTGATCTCGTACTATTTCCGTGCGGATCTCGTATATCGAAGAAACAATATTTTGCTTATTTTCATAAAAAAAACAATATTTTGCTCACTAAAATTACTGCTCCATGCGTAGCAAATTTTCTATATTCATATAAAAATATATAATGTTGGCAATCGATGTAGGAGATATAAACTATTATACGCAACCCCTCCTTCGAGGACACGCGGCAAGCCAAAATCCAAAATCCTCTGCAAGGCAACATGAGCTAGTGAAAATCAGAAACCGACGATGTATTGAGATTCGTGCACATTTCTTCTACGGTCGATGTTAGAGATTAAACGACACACGGTCCTTCAAACGTTTGACGGTGTAAGCAGAAAGTACAGCCGACTCGCGAGAAAAGCCGGGACTGATTCAGATGAGAAGATAATAAAAAAAATGAACAGGACCAAATTACGGAGCTTCTCGATGCTTCCACAGAGTTCAGTTGGCTATAAACCCCTTTCTCTTGTGTCACTCCCTTTTCAATTTTTATCTCAAACTGCGAAAAAAGAAAATACAAGAAAGACCAAAGATCAAATAGAAAAGAGCTCATTTTCTTCAATTATCCCTTTGGAATCGATATTTGATCTTCGATGGCGGAGCAAGAAAACGCGATCCCACGATTCAGCCTCCTTCCGGTTATCCTAGGCATGCTCGAGCAGACCTCGGATCAGGAAGCATCGGGGCGGGTCGTGTTGATCAATCCGTTCACCCAAAGCATGGTGGTTCTACATGGCGATGATGGTATTCTCTCGGCGATGCTCAACGGCATCATGACCGGATCTACTCCTGAAGGACCTCCTCCAGCGTCCAAGGCATCTATAGAAGCGCTTAAAGTTGTTAACAGAGAGAAAGAACAGAACGAAGAAGCAGAGTGCGTTGTTTGCCTGGAGAAACTGTTTGAGAAGGAGAAAGAGGAGTTGGTAGTGAAGGAGATGCCATGTGGGCACAGGTATCATGGCGAGTGCATAGATAAGTGGCTACACATGCGCAGATCATGTCCCATGTGTAGGTATAAGATGCCACGGGAGGAAGCAGAGGTGATGAAAACGGAGGAGGGGAGTCGAGAAGGTGGTAACGGTGTTTGGGTTAGGATTTCTTTTGAAAGGAGGGATGGTGGAGAAGGGGATCAGAGGAATTCAACAGAGTCGGATCAGATAACTTCAACTGAGACTACAGAGTCGGTTTAGTTTCGAATAGTTTGGTTTTGTGTTTTTACGTTGGGACGTTACATTTTTCAGATTCTCCTTTTTCATCTTTTTAGTTCTGTGAATTCTTTAGATTCTTTTCTGCTTTCATGATGGTTTGGGGTGTAAATTGTAAAAAGGCGAACGGTCAAAGGCTTGTTTCAAAAGAAATAAAAGGATTTCTTTGGATAAATATGCATTTTGCTCTGATTTTTGTTGGATTAAATTTCTCTTTTCACTGATTATGGCGGTCGTGACCCAATTTTGTAAATATCTATATTTATATTATTATATAAAACAACTAAAAGAATTGAACGAATGCTTTTTTTTTATCATGATATTCAAAATTTTTATATCGGAAATACCCCTGACAGAATGGTTTTAATTTAGCTCGATCTAAATAAAATGCTATCATCGCATATTCTATAAGTTCCTCTCCATTTCGTCCACCGCAGCCAACACTCATCTGCTCTCATATCTCTCCCATCTCGCCGCTCTCTCGAACCCGAAATTAGAACAAAATATCATCACTCCCAAATTCTCTCTTTCTCTACCGAACCCTAAACTCTAGAGCCGACATCGTCTCCTCCCCGACGCTGCACCACATCCCTAACAGTAACTCCGCCTTTCTTCCCCAGTCTGGTAGCATTGTAGCCGGAAATGGAACTGGCGCCAGAACAATCGCCGAATGGCCAACATGCCTCCAACGACAAGATGCAGCACGCGCTCCCCCGACTTCAGTTCCTATGGGAAACCAACTCCGATCTTGAACGCCTCATCGTGTCCTCCCGGCTCGCCTCTGATTCGTGCAAGAAGGTAATCCTTTCTATTTTTGAATATCATCCCTCTGTCGATGTCCGCCTCTAACCTCTCTCCCTCCCGTTTCGGAGCCACACCTCTCAAGCATTGCTTTCTCTCGCCAATTTCTGAAAGTTCCTACCACACCTCTCAGCTAGAGTTGCATTCTTCGATTTTTGCAAATCAAATCCCAAAAGGCAGAAGCTCCCGCACATATCCCTTTACAGAGCTTCGTTTCTATATCTAGAAATACATTGCATTCTTATTTCAGGTCCAAGGACTTGGTGCATTCAAGCCCATAGTTGCATTTTTAGTCTAACTACATCTTCACCAATCCCCACGGTTGGAGTTCGGAGTGAATATATTACGATTTGATAATGCAAAAGGCTATATATTTCTAATTCGAATAAAGTGCCAGTATTTGAAATCTTCCCCCTAAATAATTGTTGTTTTTTCATCGTATAAAATTTACTCTTTTCATCGTAGAAAATTACTCTACCTTTCTTCTTAGATTAGGACCTGTAAGATTAGTGCTTATTAAGCATACTTGTTGTGTTAATAATTTTCATCAATTTCTAGGTGTTGATTTTAATGAATTTGGTTGTTTTTATTCTCCTTTGGCTGTCCTGTAGAAACTTCAGTAGCAGATTTAGGAATTCCGACAGAAATATACTTATCTAGAGAAAGGGATCAACAATTTGACTTGTGCTCATTTGTTTCTAAACATTCGTAATAAGGAATGAGTGACCCATTTGTGAGGTTAATGCCACTGTTGTTGCATATATTGTTATGTGAGTTAGTGTAGCCGTGTATGAAGTTGACCACACCATTAGCGTTCATCTTCTAGTGTGTGTAGAGTGGTTGAAGGAGCGTTGTGAAATTTGACTGGGCAAATCTTTCTTAGCATGAAAAGATTCTCTTGGTCCCACTTAGTCTCTTGTAGACAAATCATCTCACAATGTGATGAAATAATTATTTTTTACTAAGTCACATTTTTCTTTTAGCCCCAAGCGTCTTACATTTCAAGATACGATGTTCATATTTATTGAGTTCATAATTTAGCACATACAAGTCCCACTAGAAAAACTTCTAGTAATGTAGTTATGAACAGAGAAAGCAGAAAACTCAAATATAAACTTAGAATTTGTCTACCCTCAGCATTGACAATGCTCTTTAACCCAAAGAAAACCCTACTATTTGTAGTCCAATAAATCTGTATTATCAAGATCATAATCTTCATCAACATCAATGTCATAATTCATCCAAATTTCCCCACTCGTTGTTGGATCCGAGCAATCTTCTTCTATCAAATGGATAGAAAGGAGCTCTTGATTTACCTGATCATGTGCCCCTGATGCTTGCTGAGTTGCTTCCAGTGATGGTAGAACAATGCTGCCAACCCGCACGCTGCGAGATGTTTTTGTCTTGTTGATTCGTCGAGAGGTCTTGCCTGAATAACTTCCTTTGTGAGAACTTCAATTACTTGTGATCTGACCATCTCATGGTTGAGAGCTCTGACAATCGGGGAAGTCTTCCTTCTGGTGGGGGTTGTGGTTGCGACGTACTTGTCTAGGGTTGCCGGCTTCTTGGTCGATTTGGAGCTTTTGCGAAGAGGAGGGGAGAGGTCTTCGGGTGTTGTTGGTGCTTTTCCTTTGACAGTTGAGGAAGATGTGGTTCTACTAACGAGATGCGGCGGTGGCGCAGTTGACTTGCTCGAATGTTTGGTTATGGTGGTGCATGCAGGTGGTGGAGATGAAGCGGGTTTTGACATTTGGGCATCATGTAGCTTCGGTTGGGGAGGGTTAGTGGATTTTGACCGAGATGGGTTTAGGTTAGTGGTTTGGAAGCAAGGTATGTGGTTGGGCCCGGAGTCCAAAGAAATCCAGTGAACCGACCTTAGTTAGGATATGTTCCATATTGTGCTTAGTTTGTTTTACTTGGGCCTTGTGCTCTGGCTGGACCTGGATGGTGGGCTTAGGTGTCATGGTTTGGGTAGCTAGAAAGGAAACGGGCCGATGTTACCTTTGTTGATAACATGTTTCTTCTCTACAGGGCTGGTGGAGGCCGAGTGAGGTGGGCCATTATGGGGAGTTGTTTGGGCTGAAAGGGAGTGACGTCGTCTGTCCAACGTAAGATCTTCTTCCTCTTGGGCGATAGCTAACATAGAAGCCTCAAAGGGTTTGGACTATTACTGAGGGACCTCTCTAGTGTTTGTAGGACTGGTTACCTCTAGCAATGGTTGTGTAATCTTCTCTGACATTATTGAGCTTGCGCTGGAGGTCTCGAGGCCGAGCTCTTTGTTCAATAGACTTCTCAGGTAGTCCCTAGTTGGTCCTTCTGGCGCGTCTGTGATAATATCAGCTAGGATAGTCTTGTCAATAATGGGTATAGGTGGTTTGTTGACCCTTGGTTCATCACTGTTGTTGGATGAGGTGGAGGAGCTATGTGCATTTTCCCATGAATCAAAACTAGGGGTGCCACTTCTGGCGCTGCCCGAGTTAGATGAAGTTCTGGTGGACATCGTGGTTGCGTAGACATCTTGTACCACGTCCTCGTACGTTGCCTCGGAAGGTGTTGTGTCTTGAAGTATCATAAATGTGAATTCTTCCTCTACTCATGATATTATTTTTCTGTCTCTTTCATTTTCAGCCATAATAATTTCTTTCTTTGACCTAAATGAATAGATAATCCGCCAAAAAATTTAGTGATGCCGCTTGTTTTATTCTAATCATTTTTAAGGATCAATTGGATCCTTGTTTTCTTTTTAGTTAACCTAGCCATCGTTCTCTCCTCACCTCCTCCGTTCTCTAACCAAAACCAAACCCTCCACCTCCTCCGTCCTCTTCCTCTCCCTTTCTCCCGATCAAGAAATATGTAATATAAGTCAATCAAACTACTTTTTCTCTAACTTTTCTTTTTATTATACATTAGTTGTTGCAATGGTTTTACTATGGCTTCATTTTCATTATTACTCACAGGAATATTGACATTACTCACAGAAATAATGACTATAATTTTATTTTTATAGTTGGTGTCATATTTGCTCTTCTAACAGAAGAAATAAATCAGATAATTAACATTTAATTGTACTCAATTTTGAAGCATGTACAAAGAGTGTGATGGATTATCTGTTCCAAGACCCAAGAGTGTGATGGAAGATTTCTGGCATCGAGCCATACCTTATATCAGAGAGGTATTGGTGTTGCAAGGATTATCGGTGACCACTGAAAAAGTACATAGCCAAGACTATTAAGTCCTTCCTGGTGTTGTCTAGGGAGTATGTCATCTTTAGTGGTCCCTTTAGGTAGATGTAGGAGGTATAGTCAGCCTTAGAGGTGTTTGAGGTCAATGGTCGATGTCTTCCATCTGAAAGCTCTTATTATGTCATGTTTAACTGAGTGACTGTTGACAAAGTAGGCGTCACAACCACTGCCTTGTTGAGGCATTACAACTCAGCAGTTATAGTTGGATTTTCATGTACGAAGGCATGAATTATATAGCCGGTCAAGTATTCAGGAGTAGAGACTCACCTCTGTTTCGACTAGCATCTGCATGTGGGTCGCATCCTCCCCGTCGGCACCTGGGATAGTTTCTTGTAGGGTGACTATGGTCGAGGCTTTTGAGGCACACCACATAGCCATGGCATGCACTTGAGCATGACAGATTTGAAAGCAGTCGAAGCATCTCCTTTGCCATGCTGGGTCGTTTGGATCCGGCAGCAATGAAAGCCATTTTAGAAGCTTGGATAAGTCATCGGCGGACAGAGACTTGAAAGGTGGATGTTCTGATGGTCGTGCGTGGAGTGTTGTGGTGGGTGGTTGGCTATGTGCGGAGGATGGTTGAGAGAGCAGGAGAGATTGGGTAGCCATTTTGATGGTTAGGTGAGTTCTATTGAGGTGGGAGGCGGCTAGGATTTTGTAGTTGGATGATTTATAGAGGTGAGGTTTTGTCCTGAGGTATATGGTTCCTAGGTGGACATGGTGTATGAGAGATCAGGCTAGAGAGGAGAGGTAACAGCTAGTTGCTTTTGAACGAGGGAGGCGATGGCACGAACCATCATTTCCTTCGATAATTTGCCTCCTCGTCATGCTTTCCGTCGGCTGGTTGCTTGTAGGAAAGTCACCATGGACTGCCAATGCTCTCCCTCTTGTTTCACTCTACATGGACTTTTCAGACCTTGTAAATAATTTAATTTAGGTTACAATCTTATATTAGAACGCTTGTGAACAGTATAAACAAAAACATGTGCGCATGCTGTTAAGGGAACACTGATAAAAACTAAATTGCTTAACGAGACCACTTAGTTGAGTACATTAATTGAAACACAATTTATAAACAGTTTGAAATAACGGTTCCCGAAATTCAATAATTATATTAGCGAAAGGTTGCTTTCTGAGTTGATATATTCTCTCTACTTCTTTCCATGAAATTTCCCCACAAGATAAACTTTAGAGCAGCTGTATTGCATTGTTAAATTGATTGTCAAATTGTATTTGTTAATTGTCAATTTTTTTAGAGATATATAAAGTAGATAAAATTAAATAATTGTCAAATTTTAACAATCTATTTGACAAACTATATCAGCGAAGCAAATTACAAAAAAAATCACCGAAGAGTTATAAATTAATTGTCAGCGATGCAGCATATTTTTTTTAAAGGATTGTCTAATTTATTTTTCACGACGTATCAGAAATACAAATTAAATTGATTTTGAGCGATATTGATGCTCTTATAGATACCCCCTTATTCTCTGTACAAACTAAATTGCTTCCATGCACTTTCGATAGAGTTCACAACCAGCCTTCTAACAACTACATACATATAAAATAGAGCAGGCTCATTTCATTCACCAAGGAACCTACATATTAGAAAACATGGTCTTACGAAACTTTCAAGTTCTATTTTGCAGCCTTCATAACAAAAGACCAACGATGGAAACGGTTTCAATTTTCCTTTCACCTTTCCATTATGAACACTCTGAACTGGTTTTATTTAGCTTCATCGTTCTCAATTATATCGTCATGGCTCTTGAGAAATTCTTCCCAAAATACCTGGCATATATATCTTTCTTTATCTTCCATGATGCTTCTTCATGGGCACACCTCAGTACTCCAGACAAAAGGATCGATGACAAAATGACAACCGAAACAGGGACAACCCATAACAGGACATTGGAATTAAGAGAGAGGAAGCAGGGTTCATCATGTCAAATATGGGTATATCTTTGAGCCAAGAAGGAGATCAAATTAAGGACCACATGAATGATGAAGAGTTCTCCACATTGCTTGAGCAAACGGAGCCCGGCTTACATGAAGTGAAGGAAGCATTCTCATTTTTTACCAAAATAGAGATGAATTCATCGATGCGAAAGAGTTGCAGGTGGTTCTGATCAAACTTGGATTAAGAGACATGATCGCAACCACGATGGGAAAATCGAACTGAGCGACTTCTTCAAACTCCTCGAGTCCTCTCTCCTTTGAGATTTACAAAGTGCATGTGTTTTTCCCAATCATAGCTGCATCAGGTCAGATTTCCTAGTTCAGCTTATAGCCAATTCGACTGTTTCATTGATTTAGGTTCTTGACATAGTCAAATTATAAGGATGCTGGTCCATCCTTTTTTGTTCTACTGACAGCATCAAATTATTGTTTCTTCCCCACAATGATGACAGCGACAGTGTTCTTCGATTGGTACCACCACCTGATATAAATCGACAATCTGAAGTGGAGAGGAGTCATCAAATGGGAAATAAGATCTCGATTAGGTAACCTCTGTTTGTTGTTCATAGTCTTGTGTGAGAGTTTAGCATAGTGCTGTGATGGGCTTTCTGTTTTACAAATTGGCATGAATTGCACAAGGGAGCTTGGCATGCTGTTAAGAGTTTAAATCGGAGCAAACAGAGGAGCTAGGATCCAAATAGGGGTTTACTTTCTTGTCTGGCGGGATGATTCATTGTGGGCTTGTGGCACGTCGCGACTCCTGCACTGCACTTCACTCACGCCAGGGCCAGATACTTTTCTTGTTTCTGTTTTTTTTTTTTAAATATATATTTCTATATATAGAGATTTATTTCTTCCTGTAAATATCATAATTCTCAAAAAAAAAAATACATGAGGAACCTTCGTTTTTTTTTTTTTGCAAATTGTTGAGATCATGGGTCGCAAAGATTAGCCATTTATTTTTAAAATTTCATGAAGACTGTTTATTTTTATATTTTCCATATTTTATGTAAAAAAATGTAAATATTCTCATAACTAGAAGTTAGTGAACAAAAGGTTAGTAGAGAAAACCACCCTACAGATATGTTGGCAATTGCTATTCGATATGGAATAGCTTGTATTCTGTGAGGGTGTTTGACAAAGGAGAATTAGGAATTTGGAATAAGCCTACAGGAGATAATATTGATTATTGGCGACTGACTGTTTCATTTGTAGCAATAAGTCAAATAGCACACGGAATAATAATTTTTTTTCTAATTGTATCGTATACTATTTCAATTATGTTTTATAAAATAATATTTCCACTCTTATGAATGAATCAAAACAATACTTTTCTTTACTCTTCTTTCAGTCTTTTACTTTTATTATATTATTGCAATGACACTTTTAATTTGCCAAATGAACCCAAATTTATCTCTATTTAACTAAGGAGTCGGACCTCAAGCTGGCAACGTTTTTCTACTTGTTATTTATTCTCTTTCTTGAGTTGTAATCCAAACAAAATGATTCTCTGAAGTTAAGACAACCAAGAGAAAAAAAGAAAATTTTGATTTTATTCGTTGACAGTTAGTCTTTTTTTTTTATAGTCATTACATAGTCAATACAGAAAGCACGGAAGCCTTGGACAACACGAAAATACATTTGATTTGAAGTGATCTCGATGCATAAAAACTAAAAAGTGCTAACTAATTAAATATGTTATGATACTATCGGCAATAGGAAAATTTTTTTTTTGGAAGTTTACGGGCCATATATAACCTTAATCATAATTTACTTGAAATGGGACCAAGTTAATACCGTAGTACGACTCGAAGAGTACACTTCTGTTTTGAATACTTTGGAACATTTGTAGTCTTTGAAAATGTCTTCAAGTTATTCCCAAAAACTTGTATGGAAAGTTAAATGGGTTTGTTTAGTTGTTCAACAAAATTAAATACGAAAAGTTAAATCTATTTTTTTATCTTTGGATTCATCATTCAATTAATTTCATCTCTAATGAAATATTTATAAACTTTAAATACATAATCTTCTAAATTAAAACTACCATCATAGAAAATCAAAAGTGAATATAAATATAAAAATTCTCATACAAAAAAGTATTTTTTGATATTATACCTCAAAGTACTTTTTTTTTGGGTGGGGATCACTTGACAATTGGTTATTTTGGCAATTTTGACAATGGATTTTCAAATAAATATGAAATAAATCTTAAAAATAGTAAAAATCTTATGAATATGTTCTTCTACTTATACATTGATAGTGATTCAAATTTCATTATCATTTGATATTTCATCAAGGACCATCAAAATTTTATACAATTTAAAACGGTTATAATTTGATGGTTTTTGATGGACTATCAAATGATAATGAAATTACATGAACATAAGATTTTTTTATTTTTAAGATTTTTTGATATGTCAATATTGTCAAGTAACCCCTTCCTTTTTTTTTACTCTCTAATTGTGTTGAATAACTTTGTTGTGGCATGGAATCCCTAATTCACTCAATGAAAATCCTAAATTAAAGAAAATATTACCAAAAAAGTACCACCATATATACCGCGGTTTGTATTTAGAGATATCTTTAAAAGAGAACGAAGAAATATATATTTTCAGTTTATAAAGTTTACAAAGCATCGAAGGTGACCTCTGAGCCTAACAATAAAGGAACACAACATAAAAACAAAACAACTCAAAATAATAACTAAAAAAGTGGAGAAGACAAAAAATAAAATTAAAAAATAACAGGTGCATACAAATACAGGAGTCTGTAGTACTTTATTTATGAGTAGATATTTCACTACCTAAAGGCTAAAGTATAAATTTTGCAACTTAATTTTCTCTCTGAACAATGGTGCTAGTTTTTCTATGGACTTTTTGATAAGTTATATGAATTTTACTATCTTAAAAAGCATCTAAGGACTGAATTAGTTCGGTTATTTTGTTAAGATGTATTAGATTTTTTAAAATATAAATTTTCAAATATACCCTTTTAAATGTATTTTGTGCCATTGAGATTGAGAGTTATAAAAATAAACGTCTGAGATTTAATATCAGATATTTTTTATCTTTCCAGTTTGATCTTAGTTTTTCGCTGACGCTCCGATAATTCGAATAACCCACTCACGTCTCTCCACTTCTCTCGCTGGAATGACCCATTCGCTCGAATAACCCATAGATTTCCCTCTCTCCGTCTCTCGCTCGCTTCGCCTAGCCGAGACGCTGACGCGGTGCGCCTCTCTCCATCTCTCCTCGCCTCGCCGTGCTGGTCTGCCTCTATCCGTCTTTCACTCGCCTCTCTGAGACATCGACGCTGAAGGTTCAGTCTGAAGAATCGGCACAATTCAAACGGTGAGTCTCCCCCAATTCGGGTTGAGGTTTACTCAAACGGTGAGAATTTCTTATTGATTGGGTTTCAAACGTGTTTCAACGCAAAAGGAGGTGGGTAGATGTTATTTTTTCTGTTAATTTCTACTGATTTATGTTGTATTGCATATGGAATAAATATTTTCAGAAGAGATATTTACTTGGGTTTCATTGATTGGATTTCGTTGAAACACATTTCCAAAAGAGAATGGCACAACATGTTTGAAAATTACAAACCTAACAGTCGCCATCAGCCACCTTTTGGCTTACCTAAAATTGAATTTGCTCCTCTTCAGTAAGTTATGCTTTTATGTTTGTATTCTTTTGTTAGTTTTTTTATCCTTTCCTTTCTCAGTAATGCTGGGAAAAACTCAATGTCACTGTTTTGAGCAATCTGGTACACCGGCGAGATTCTTTTGGGTCATGAGACTCTAATGTGGTTCATAGGTGGTAGTACTGGCAAATCTTGTACATTTGTCAGTGGGTTCCAATTAGTCAAAACTTGGAGGAAGTTAGTGCCTTTGAATTTTACTTTTTCCTTAACGACTGTTCTTCTTTTTTCTGTTTATCTTTTAATTTACACTATTTTTATATGTCCTATGCATAAATGGTAGCAGAATTTACCAGTAGCAGCTTCAATGGTAATTATTTTATGGCCTAATGGTGAAAATTCATTGATTGGTTTTCGTTGGCTGAGCGCTCCAATCCCTTTTGTAGTGATGCTTATTTGTTTTCTGATATAATCAAATAACAATTATATCTACTTTTTATCATCATTAAAGGAATGGTGTATGTAGAGATCTATGAAGGATTGATTTATGACTATATGATTCCTGCTATGTCAATTTAATCAAATTGCCAGGAGTAGACATTGGAGCTGTCAGTGCTTTGAATTATCATTTGGTAACTGTTTGCATTATTTTGTAGGGATAAAAAGGCATTAGAGGAGAAAGCAGCCAAAAAAGCGGCACAGCCTGTAGGCGGAGGAACTTCACAAGACAATAAAAACAATAAAGGAAATGCTACCAATAAGAAATAACATCTATGAACAGGATTCGGTGGTTCGGTGAGCTGTAATAATGTGATCTTATCTGAAATATCTCTGGCTGATTTTCATGTATGGCCTCAACAAGAGACGGCTTTAAGAAATATGAAGAAGGAACTGGAAGAGAGACCCACAGAAAAGTTACTTGATGATCTCAGAAAGAAAGTGAAAATTCTTCAGGTAAATTTCATCTAGATAGTTTGTGATGTGCTGTATATTGCCATAATATTTGATGCTTACAACTATGAAATCTTTATCTCCAAATAGAGGTTAAAGATTGGGAGCTAACTATAAATAAAGAGAAAATGAGTAAACTGCAGGTCAGAATTTTTTTTTATTTATTTTATTTTTTTTCTCATAACATCAAATTGATTATTTTTAATAAAAAATAGGTTAAAATCTCTGAAAATACAAGTTTGTTGGAGAAGGCTGAGCCCACCCTCATTGATCTGCTCCGCACCCTCATTTATGCCACTTAAGTGTTTCTCTCTTCTCTAAATCGAGAAAATATTCAAGGTACTGAATTATTAATCTCTAAATCTCTCTTGATTAATTGAATTTGTTTGCAGTTTTAAGATAACATATGTCGTTTAAGAGTTGAGATAATATTGGTGTTTTAAAATGAAGCTATGAATATTAAGTCCCCAATGAGACACCGAGATTATATTGACATGCTTAAGTGGCAGAAATTTGAGCTCGAGGTGAACCGTGGCACTATCTATCCTGTTATGGAATTATCAATCATGCAATGTATTTTCTGATCTTATTAGTAATTGACTCTGCATATTGCATATTCTGGTGGTATTGTAGTAGTTGATCCAGACTTTAGACTCTACATTTTGTGATTATTCAGTTGTTTTAATGAAAAGGTTATTTCCTGTGATTTTGATCAATTCTGCTTATTTTCTTTGTATGTTCAAGTCTTGACTTGGGCCTTTTAATTTGGGTTGGAAGGATTTGTATGTGGTGTGCAGAATCTTCCAGTAAAGCAGGTCAGGTCCACAAAATGGAGCGCAGTATGGGGCTCCGATTATGAAGGAGGAATGGGAACATGACGTGAATGGAGCAGACAAGGCTATGGCCGCAATCATGCTGAAATTAGAGGGGACAATATGATTCACAATCTAGATCTTCTGAGAAAGCAATTGCAAATCTAACTAGAGTTCAAATAAGGAATAAGTCCCTCTCAGAGTCTAGCAAACTAGCAAATGAAAGGCCAAAATCTGGTTATGTTGTAGAGAGGCTTAGAATAATTATCCAAGTCCTTGTAGAAGCAGGACATGATTCTCTCTAATCATACTTCTTTTGATTTTTGACAAGGCTAACATTTCTCTACCCTTATCAATTTTATTTGGTTTTGATGTTGATTTCTTTTTTGTTTGCTCTTCTAATCGCTGCCACTTCTTCTTACATGTAATTCTACAACATTTAGAGTAAGGGTGGGGATCCATCGACAATGAGTTATTTTGACAACTTGACAATCGAGCTTCTAAAAAAATACGAAAAAAAATCTTAAATGTTAGCATTAGCATTAGAAAATAGTTGTGCCAATATATAAGTGTATTATCTATGATTTATTCCCATCTACTTTCTAAATTTCATGAGTTTTTCAACTAATGTTAGTGATCGTAAAAAGATCTTTATTAAAAATATAAGGGCTGCATATTAGGACAGATCTTTATTATGGATTAATTTTCTATTAATTTATATCAATATCTATTATATCTCCTGTTATAGATTATGATAAAGAGAGGGAGTCGAGTTCAAGTTACATCATTTCCATAAAGATCGGTTGTTTTAGTGCATGGCTCGTCACACCCACCGTAATCTTCCTTCTTTATCCTGGTTTGAGACAGACTGTGCAGAATTAGTTCATACAAGCGGAGTTTCGAGTTCAAGTTACATCAGGCAAAAAAAAGTTATTTGTAAATTACAATACTATCTTGATAGTTACTAGCATGTATGTGCAATCTTGATAATTACTATAATTAAAGTGCTAATACATACTCCCTTTCTCCCATCACTATAGTCTTATAATTGTCATCTTACAATTAATCACTGAATTATTTTATCCTTTATTTAATTTCTGAAAATTACTCATAGATACCGAAAGCATAAAAAAAATTTGCATGTTAAAAAAAAATCTGCACGTAAGAACGGATACATGTACTAGTTTAATTTGAACACAAACTTTGATGGAACTTCCTTTATACGGATGTTGTGGGACATAACATGTAGCTAAATTAATTCTTAAAACGAAGATAAGTCAAGTTTCTCAATTTTAAATATTAATAAAAAATTTCGGTTTAGATTCTGAATATGCTGGTCATTACATTGAGATTTTGATTTTAGTCATTAATCAAAGATTGATTATCATAATTAAAATTTCTAAAGTCTAAATCTCAACATTAACCAACACGGTACATAATTTCGGACTTCAGGATGTCTATCCGTAATAGATATAATATTTTGGGTCATAATCTTTGCTTCTATATTTGATAGCCGAAATCAGTTCGAGTTCTCACTGTATGGTTGAAATGAACTGGCCAAGATAATAATGAAACTGATTTTTTTTTTCGAACCGAAAAGGTTCGTGGGCGACCATTAGGAACTGAGCGAAATGTTTGTGCAATTTCCATGAAAAATCTTGCTCAAATTATGGCCGGCAATATTTATGCAAACTTGGTGTCGTTTTTTCCCTAGCAACTTCACTGGTTTTAATGCGACATGAGATTCGTTGACTTGTACGCAAGTACAGTAGCATTTTCCTTCTCTGCAACTGCAAGTCGGAGTCCTAACATACTTTTTGTGGCTTACACAGTGGCTTCAGACGTTTGCCGCAGAAGATCCTTCCTATCATATTATCTTAACACGTCACCATTTACGATCGGTGCGAATTTCCTATCCTTTATTAGTTGGGGAAGAGTTGGATTCTCATCAAATTGGGAAGTGGGAACCCCTCAGGCAGCTTCCTCCCCCTCGAAAAAAGTACGAGGATCATACCCCGTTCATGAAATTCCCTTCAAAACACCACCAAACTTCTTAAATGAACTTTTCAATCTTCATCTTCTTGTTTATATATACGGAGCCCTTTCTACCTTGTACAAGACGGAAATCCATTTTATTTTCTCTCATACATGGTTTTGAACCTCAATCTCTTTCTTTCCCTCAGACTACTTAAATTCAACAATGGAGGCGATAATAACCATTATTTATCCGCTTTGCGTTTTACTCAATATCTATGTCATGATTCTAGACGCATACTACCCGAAAAAACCTCTATACCTCTACTATTCTCTCATATCTCACGCGGGACGCAACAAGGCTCCAGACAGAGAAGTGGCACAGGTTGACATAAAAGATGTTAGAATAAACAGAGATGAACTGATGCTCGCAATTGAGACAATGGTTCAACCTCCAACGAAAGAAGGAGAGCAAATAGATGATTGCATGGGATATGAAGAGTTCAATGCTCTGTTTCAGGAATCAGAGCCCGGTTTGGATGAAGTGAAGGAAGCGTTCTCTGTTTTTGATCAGAACAGAGATGGTTTAGTCGATGCCAGAGATTTGCAAAGAGTACTCACGAATCTCGGATTAAGAGAAGGCACGTATCTCGAGGCATGCGAGCGGATGATTGCTCAACATGACAGGAATGGAGATGGCTCTGTTGATCTGATTGATTTTTCTAGACTATTGGAGATGTGCCTTTTGGAAAACGGTGATTAATTATAAACTATCTCATTCATGTTATCTCCAATTTTCTTTTGTTCGCATATTTGGAGCCACGCTTATTGTAATTGATACATAAAAATCTGTGGTTTGTCTTAGATTAACTTTTCTCAGAAAAAGGGTTTTAGATGTTAGAAGTGGTAAATAATAACACAACCGAATTCTGGAACTTCCTTGCAGTTTTTCTTTATGGTATTCTTTTAGGTCACATCTGAGTATAGCGAGTGTCCACATCATACGCACATGGTTTTCGAGAAGCCACATGTTTGCAAACCGTAATACGGAAATTCTCATATGATTTGTAGGTTTTTTTTTTGAGTTTTTTCTTGTGATAAATCACTAGTGAGAAAGTTACTTTTTTGTATTGAATTTCCTAGTATTTTCTAGTATTTTATGATATTTTTCTGGTATTTCTCTTGTATTATTGTAGTATTGGCAAGATATTTTGTGATATCAGAGAAAGTAGCATGTTTTATTGTCTTTTTTCTCAGATTTTACAGTGATATAATGTGATTATACATGATTAGTTCGTAGTTTATTTTGTTTAGGACGAAAGTATTGTGGTAATTCAACTTCTTTCGCCTAGCTTAATTTGTTTTCCTTCATCTCTCTAGATCGATACAATCAATTTGACAATTATTAAATAAAAAAACGAAAATGTTTTTAGCAGCTACATCATTGATATCATCATCGATACCGACTTTATTTAATATAACTTTATTATTTATTAAATAAATTACTACTTATGTTAATACATCTATAATGCAATTATTTTGTTCGATATCTATATTATTCAATTTAAATATCATTAATTCAAATAATAATTCATTTAAGTTAACAAAGTAGTACTATACAAAATAAACCGCATAATAAAACCATTAACATCAATATAACCTATTTAATATGAATAATAAATTCAGTATCAATGACAATATTAATGATATATGATATATGTATATCAACTCTCATAAAAAAATTAAAATGATGCACTTTTTGTTTTGATAAATTCTTAATACATAAAAGGGTTAAGCTTTCAATCTTTTCAAACATGTCACATCATTATTTTTCTTCACAATTGATTTTATTTAAATATATTTTTATCTACTTGAAATCAATGATTTATATATTATTTTTGTCTTTCCTCATTTAAATTAGATGGATGTGATATACTTAAGGTAAAATTTAACTCTTAACATGATCTAATTTTTTTTGTATTATTCTTTAAAGATTGTCACATTTAATTATAGTATATTATATGATTATATTCACTTTTAGTATTTAGAAAATTTATGTTCACATTTTTCTTAATGTTAATTTGTTATTGAATATATTTAATTTTTTATATTTTAATTATTTATTTGAGAACTATTTTATCAGGACGAAACCCGAGTTGTAGCTCTAGTTATATATAAAATTTGTTATATGATTCTAGTTTTAATCATATTTTCTTTATGAATATATATATATTTGATATAAATATATCCTCATTTAAATATCTATTCCTTATTAAGCATGTAAGTGTTCTGATCTTGCAACGATTCAGATTTTTTGTTGAATTTTTAGAGCTAATATCATTCATCGGATTGAGTTATTCGTCAAATAATATTACTATCTTTATGACCATTTATGTTGAAATTATAATTTTCTCTTAATTTTAATTGTTACATGAAATGCTACATAATTTAGGAGTACAATTATTTTACTTTATTTTTTTTCTTAGATTGCCGTCAATTATGAATTTTAACTTTTCTTAAATTCTCAATGTCAACTTTCCTCTCAATTTTGCATTTATAGTAATGAAAATTCTCTTGGCTTGTCATAATTTATTCTAATTTTATATTAATTATGTATTTATGATTAAAATTTATATTAATTACTAAATTATCTTTATTTTTATTTTCTTTCCTTTCATATGAAGATATAAGTTTTTATATTTTTAAAAGACATCATTATAGTAACGCACGGATAAGATACTAGTATTGAATTGTATATTCAATAGTTCTTGATTGGCTTCAGAAAATATGACAATGCATTAATCACAAAAGGTGATCTAAATATAAATAGAAAGCAGATAAACAAGCGTTACATTTAAACATAGCTTGCATTAACATATATAGGAAGCTGCATGACACATTTTTCCCCTGGCATACAGGTGAACCTTATTGTTGACAACACTGTGTAATAAGTTATCAAGTTAAGAATAACAACATCGTTGTTGAATGAGATTTCTCAACAACCAAATATATTATACGAAAATTGAGCAAAACCACCTGGATCTAATTACAATAATAACAACATAGACTTTAATTCTAAATAAATTAAGATAGGTAAAAAATGAATCCCAATCCGAAATTTTAGAGATCAGAGATCTCAAATATCAAAAATCAATAATAGTAATAGTTATAATGATCCTAATAGTAATGATGATGAGATTAATGGGAATGATGATGATGATGATATAATAATAATAATAATAATAATAATAATAATAATAATAATAATAATAATAATAATAATAATAATAATAATAATAATAATAATAGCAAAACCATCAGGATTTAATTAAGGGCAAGGTTCCTTTGACAATGTGTTATTTTGACAATCCTGACAATAAACGTTTAAATACAAATCTAAAAAAAAATTATAGATATATTCTTTTACTTATATATTGATATTGTTTTAAATTTTATTATCATTTGATAGTCCATCAAAGATCATCAAAATTTATATAATTTATAATGGTTCAATTTTCACATTCTTTGATGGACTATCAAATAATAATAAAATTACATGAAATTTGAAACACTATCAATTCATAAGTAAAAGAACTTATTTTTTTTTAAGATTTTTTATATTTATTAAAAATATATTATCAAAATTATCAAAATAACCTCCTTCCCCTTTAATTAAACCCTTAATTTTTTTTAAAGAAAGGCAATAGCACCCGTTTATTACTTGAAACATTAAGTTACATAATATCAAAATATCAGTAAATAAAAGATAACTCAGAGTAATAAACCGAAAGCCTCAGGGAGACTCGGAACTTACACCAACGTCACAGAGCAATACATACACACAACTTATCCCAATTATGACAGTGTGTAGTATCTGTTCTAGAGACCCGTTAAATTATTATTTTTAGTTCACGAGCATTCCTGAAAATTTTAATTATACTATATATCTAATTACTTCGTGGATGCTGCGTCCAAAGATACTTTTTGTGGAATTTTTGGAGCCTAGTCTCTTATGAAAGGAACATCGATAAAATTTATCATTTGTTTTCAAGAGGTTATTAATTAATTTACAATCGACACTTTGGGTTTTACTTTATAGGCCACAAAAAAGATATTAATTCATGGTGACAAATGACAATGAAAAATTATGACATACAGTTTGTCTCTTCATATAGTGAAATATATGGAAATAAAGAAATAGGAGAATATTTCAAAGAAAAAATAAATCACTGTTTTTTTCTGAAGAAAGATATTCTCAAGGATTTTGTGAATTGGCAAAATAATTAGTGGTGTACAAAATATTTCGCAAAAAGATTTAATGCGCTTAGAAAATAGAGAACTATTTTCTTTTTCGAACGTTTTTTTATATAAATATTGTTTATATATATGTATATACTCTGTAAATATTTTTTTCGAATTAATAAAATGTAAGCTTTTTGCCTGCCATTAAAAAAGAAAAGACAATGAAATCCTTCACTGGTTCAAACCAGGCCCAATATACCTAAACTATTCACGTCCGCTTCAAATACCTTCCACATGGATATCTTTTTTGCATGTTAGTAGGGATGTTAGTAGGGCTGTCAATTATTGATCCGATTCTATGGGTTAACCTGATTCGATCCGATATGATTCAAAGATAAATAGATCGGATATAATTTAATTTTTTTGATCCAAATCAGATCGGATCGGGATCGGGTCAACCCGACCCGACCCGATTAATTATATTTTTTTAAAGTAATTTTATGATTTAGTACTAATTAAGCTTAAATATACACTAATTATATACTAATTAAGATTAATTATCAATTAATTAATATTTTATTGCTTCAAATTATATAAAAAAATTAATAAATATTTAATTATTTTTCACGGATCAAGTCGGGTTGACCCGTGACCCGTCGGGTCAGGTATGGATTAAGATTTTTTGACCCGAATTTAATCGGGTCGGGTTCAGATCGGATAAAAAATAATAAAATAATATGATCCGACCCATCGACATCCCTACATGTTAGTCTAATCGTCGTAATCGATCGATCACTAACATTTTCTTATTCATCAAGGTCTTTCTAACTAGTTAGCACAGTCTTCCCGTGCTTCCTTCTAGGGTGAACATTTAAATTTACAAAATTTATACCATATGAAATCAAAAAGTATCAAATGAAATAAAATTAACATTAGTTCTATTAAAATTATTCGCACAAAATCAAAAGATAATCATAAATACTCATGCAAATATATTTTGAAATTTCTATCTAGAATAGGTTAAAAATCATTTGCTTTTATTAAGAAATTTCTATCTAGAATATGTTAAAAAAACACGTCTTCAAATTTGTCACATGTAAAATTGTGATTAACAATAATTTAACTTAATATGTCACATGTAAATTTTTGTTAACAGTAATTTAATTTGTCACATGTAAAATCGTGGTTAACAATAATTTAATTTGTCACATGTAAAATTGTGACGTCATAGTAAACTAGAATAGGTACTCGTACATTGTAGCAATTTCTATCCAAATTTTGTTTTATTGAGCAATTTCTATCCAATTGTGTCGTCATATCCAAATGTTGTGTTACTTGTTTTAACCACCACAACTTTTTATTTTTTTTTTATTAGATACGATGAATATATCACATACAGCCAAAAAATAAATTCACCCGGATCTTACTGTTTTTCGAATAACTGTTTTTTTAATTCTTTTAAAAAAAATAGAAAGACGGGATTTTTTACACGGAATTTTTTCGTTCACGTGATGAATATATTAAATTAGGTTACATCAATTAGATCCATGATACCATGACTCTCCGTCGACGATCCTATCCCCACACTCGCACCAATCTCCTACGGCGACTCATGATACCCATGTTCGGCGTTATTATTGTTCGCTGAAAAAAAAAAAATTGAGTCTGAGTAATTTTTTTCCGCGCACATAGTAAAAATCAGTTTAATTCTCTGAATTTTCTACGCGTGGGAAGGAAACGAACAAAGCCTAAAATGGAACCAAAATCATTGTATTTTTTTCCAGTGGATCCATTGTATTTGGGATTCATGTAGGAAAATGAGCGGATGAATCGAGTTCGAACTAACTATATTAGGTTCAAGTTTGTTTCCTTAAAATACAAATTGAGTTGAGCTAGCTCGTGAGGTGTTTATGAATTGAAAGATAAAGTTTGAACTCAATTCATCATAATTCGAACTAGTTCATGAACTAAGATGTGAATTGACGGATGTGATAATTGAAATTGGAGAGTGAAAAGAGAGATTGAGAATTATCATAAACTTTTTCAACAAGAAAAAAGTGAAATAAAGACTTAAATGTGAGAATAAAAATTTGATTTTGTGAAATGATTTTGAGTTTAGAAGTTTAAATTAGCTTATCATTTAAAATATTTTATTATAAAAATATAGTTCACAATATATAATATAATATATAAGAGCTGATGAGCTTAGGGTTGGCAAAAAAAACTCATGGCTCAAGATTTGCTCAAGACAAGCTAGTCAAGTTAATGAATTGAGATTGAATTTGGTTGATTTGACTCATTAGGTTGTTTGGCTCAATAAACTATTAATAACTATTATTTATATTATTTTACTATAAATTTTTAGTATAGTAAATAATTTATAGTATGATATGTACTAAATTATTATATCAAATTTGAAATAAATTGTTATTAATTATTTTTATTTTTTATTTTTTTATAAATTTATATAATAAAATATCATAACAAAAATTATTAAGTGAGCCTTAACGAGTTGATCTCAAGTTAAAATTATTCTTTCATTTATTTTTTAATCAAGTAGTATTCTTTATTATCTTGATAAGTCGACACTTTTGGTTTTTGTTTACCTTTTATAGGCCAGATCAGATGTTGTTGGAAATACTTTAACATACTTCTTTTGTTCCGTACTATTAGCTCACATATGTAAAGAGATTAATTGATTCACAATGACAAGGAGGTTCTTTCCTCTCTTTTTTTTCTTCTTTACTTTTTCCTACTACTTATTTCACTGTTTTTTTTTCTTTGAAAGAAAATAATTAGTGGTGTATTAAATTGTAGCAAACTATTGCTATAACTTATTGGTGTGCACATTATAAAGGGAGAACATTGCTGATTTAATGTTGTAGCAAAACTAGTGGACTGAATACCGCAGGCCTCTGCAAATTTAATGTCTTGTTCTATTCAACTAGAAGCCCATTATGTAAACAATCCTGATATATATCACACAAGGCCCAAGAGCCTAAACTTAAAGGGCCGTAAAAGTAACGACAATGGGCCATAGCTGGGGAACAAATTGGAAAAATAGTAGATATGTAAAAATGTTGTTAAAGCCGAGCTCCTAATTCTCACCTTAGCCCTTATCATTCGAGAAATTTTCTTTTACACTAAAAGCATAAACATAAACAACTAATTCTATTAATTGTACAAGGCATATTTTCTGTTGGCGTCATATGTGTATATATATATATATATATAGAGAGTAAAAATACCGTGAGCTTAATATATATATATATATATATATATATATATATATATATATATATAATATATATATATATATAAAGATACCGTGAGCTTAAGCTCACGGAGGCCTTCCGTGAGCTTAACTCAAAAAGTATATCAAATCAACTCAAAAAATTGGAGTGTTTTGAGTTTTTTAAGTAATCATTTTTAATTTTTGAAAATTAGCTCTAAAAATAATAATAATATATTTAATATTTGGACATCATTTTTAAAAATTAAAAACTATGACTTAAAAATCTCAAAACGTTGCAAATTTTTGCATCCCACAAGATTTTCATATAAAGAATTTAATGAAGATGATAAATTAAAATTTTGAGATGATTTGATATATTTTTTGAGTTAAGCTCACGAAAGACCTCTGTGAGATTAAGCTCACGGTATTTTTACTCTCTCTCTCTATATATATATATATAGTCCGACTATGGTGCTTTGCAAAGCACAAATGCATTGTGTGATTTGCGTTCTATTTTTAATTTCAAGTCAGAAATAATCGATCCGAACCGTTCAATCTAATCTTCATATAAAAATCTATTAGTAAACCAAATTTTATATTTTTTAGAATTTTTTTCCTATTTTTTCTGATGAGGAGAAAATGACTTGATCTGAGAATTCTAGTTCATCCAAAAATGATGGCTTTCCCCCTATCCAAAAAAATAGCAAATAAATTCCAAAAAATATAAAATTTGGCTTACTAATATATTTTGATATGGAGATTAGATTGAGCGGTTTGGATCGATTATTTTTTACTTAAAATTAAAAATAGAGCGCAAACCACACAACGCTCTTATGCTTTGTAAAACACTATAGCTTATATATATAAGTTATGGTGCTTACATAAGCGCTTCGACCAAGTGCTTATGACTAAAATTTTAAAATAATTTTAATTTAAATAGCTCAAAAAATTCTTCATAAAAGTTTTGACTATGTAAAAAGAGTATAAGCGGGGTTCTAACTTTTTTGTTAGTAATATTCTTAAAAAAATAATTTAACGAATAATTAAAAAGTTAAAAAATAAATTATAAAATTAAAAGAGTTTAGAAAAATATATCGAATATCTCGTAATCGTCATTCAAGTACCATAAGTTATTATTTTCAACATTGATATCACATGCACCGTCAGAATCATCGTCCGGGCTTATAATCATATTAGTGTCACTTTCTTGAGTTGGGATTGCACGGGTTATTGTCTCAAGTGTAGTATCATGTTGCATGTAATCTTCGGCATCTATCCAGTCTTTCAAGCACACAAGTTTCTCGAAAAGATTTGCACCAAATTTGATGCTTTTGTCAATCAAATTCCTATTTATCGAACTAAAACACGATTTGGAAGGAACCATTGACGGGCACTGCAAAAATATCACGAGCCATCATTGCCAATGTTAAATAGACAATTGCATTCCTCTTACAATAATTGAGAATGTCAATTTTTATCGTCTTTCATGCTTCATAAACAATAACTTAGTAATTTGCTAATAATTCATTCTTACATTCACAATATTTTTTTTATCTCATTAATCATTTTCTCTGATGGAATCTTTTATACAATGGTTGAGCACACCCTCATATAACCAATCGAACAAAACTTAAACAATTATCTATACTTATCGGTTGTTCTTTATGTAATATACCGGGTAAGCTCACTTAATATTTTTTTGTTATATCTTTGGTAGGTTCTACTACCATCCGGGTTTATTAAACTTTTGGACGAAATGATTGTCTGCATGTTCTTATGGTTCCTTATTTTTTAGCAAGAATTTATCAACATATTTTTTAAAGCCACTAAGACCGTTTGGCTTAATATATCGGTAATTAACCTTATAATTTTTAATCTTGTACTTCGTACTGATTAAGACACCGCTCACATACCCGTGAAACCAAGGTGTGTCATAGGTCTGGGTTTCACGGTTTACTCGGTCGGTATGGGTAGCGGGTCTGGACGGATCGGATGGAGCAGGTAACGGATGAGAGCGGAATGAATATGACGGTTTCATTTTTAAAAATTTGAAACCCAGCGTTTACTATGACCGGACTTTTAATGGATCCGAGTCTACTCATGAATCTAACACGGGATAGTTCAGAACGGATGAAGGACACAAATTTATACGGAGCGGATCTATCCGTTCATATATTTTTAAATCTCTAGCTGCGCTACAGAAAATCAAGATTCAAGACGGAGTGTCCGGAATAATCTCTGTGCTATACGAAATGACAACACAATTCAGATAACAGGGAACTTGACTCGCATCTGCGCGTACAGTATTTCTAGTGTTCACACTTTTTGTTTGGTGATTAAGTACACCTCAAAATTGTAGCTTAAATTAAGGATCGATTTGATGTGTTGCAGAACAGAAAAATTCAACAAAGCCGAAGCTTCTGTACAATTGAATTCAAATTTTATTATGTGTTACCTTCTAGTTTGTATTTTTCATAAAGACAATTATACCCCGGAAACACCGTTTTACTGCTAACAATAAAAATAATCAATTTTTATACTATATATCAGACTAAAATTAATGATTATGATTTATTGAAATATTAAATAATTGCTAAAATTTATGTTCTAAAAATAACTGTTATAAGTTATAACAACATAATAGTATGAGTAACAATAGTATTTAATTGTTTTGTTGTTACTAATTATATTTATTTTTCTTGTTATTCAAAACTGTGGGCAAGATGCTGCACACGTTGTTAGGCATACAATTAATTTTCTATGAACCTCGAGATCCGGCAGCTAAAGTTGTATATACATGTATTCAGTTTTAAATTCCTGATTTCGAGCATAAATATTTTTTATTGTTTATAAATACAAAGACAAAAAAAATTGTGTTTGAATATTTCTCAGAAAACTGCAAAACGAAAAAAAATCTTACAAAATAAGGCAATTGTCATACATTTTTATTACAATTTCAACATAATACAGGAAGCACAGACTCATTGTTCTATTAATACAGTGAAAAGACAACTGCCCTTTGAGGCATTTCCTCCAAAATTAAAATTTAGATAGGAAATAAAATAACAAAAAGAAAAAAAAAAGGAGAAAACTTAAAATTTACTCCATATCGACTAATTAGCGGGTCTACAAACCGACCACATCCAATCAGTGCCACTGAAAAGAAGCTCTTATCCTCTCTACAGCAGCTAAAATTCACAAAGTAGATACTCAGAGGGTGGAGGAGCCACACAAAATCAGCCCCTTCAGCAATTAATACCCCCTAAAGCCTAGTTTATTATCCACGTACCAGACAACCACTGCATATATTTGCACTCCTAATATGCATTCTGCACTAGGTCAATCTCGTGCCCCTAACTAACACACTACTTACCTAACATATATGGCTAACACATCATGCAATTCTCTTCTGAACAATCTAGCGGAACTGGCCACCGGAAAAGGTTTGTCCGAACGACCAACCGGGCGGTGCGACATTATAAGAGACGATAAAGCGACCGTCGCTAGTGGTGACCTTGAATGAGAGACCTTGGCCGTTGAGGTAGCTGTTGCTTTGCCAATTCTGGCCCCAATTGCGCGACATGGCCTGCCAATTAAGCCTCGATCCTTTGATGTAGACAGAGTGAACATCACCGGCACCACCTACATTGGTTATGAGCACTAGGTTGAAGTAGGAGTGGCCGTTTACGGTGAACCTAATGCCGCCTCGCCTCCTACATGGCACCCTTCAAGGAAAATGTTTTTTTTTTCTTAAGTGAATATTTCGAAGGTTTTTCTTTTTAGGAAACATTTTTTGTTGACCCTGTTTGCTCTAATAAGAATTTTAAAGGAGAGAAAATAACAAACATAGTTGTAAGTTGTAACATTACAATTTATTGATAATCAAGTGGTTGCTTGTGAAATTTCCAACTAATTAATTATTTATTAAAGTTAAATCACTACTTTGAAGGTGCTTATGGGCTGCGCCACAATTGGGCCCAAAACAACTAGATTGTTAAAGCTGTATTTCAAACGAATCGGGAGCAAATGGTATGGCATTTGAAAATTTTAACAAATTAGTCCATATAAGAACCAGAAACGGATCAAGTGGTCTTGATTCAAACTCAACCATTATATATGTTTAACTATAACAAAAAAAAAACCAACCACAGACCTTCTGTATGCAACAGGTACAATGCCGGCCTTGTACTGAGCAATACGCAAAAACACAGGCTGAGACAAGTCGAAATGCTGAAGTGGCGGGTTACACCAACCTCCATTGTTGTTCGGCAATGCATAGTTCGGTGGGCAGTAGTTTGTGGCGGTGACCACAATCGCTCCCGGCAAGCACCACCGTCTGTCATTGACACACATAATCTCATAGCAGGCCCCACAACTGAGCCCATTGTTGAAAAGCGCAGTGCTCAGTGCAGCAGTGTCGGTCCCATAACCCTGGCTGTATAGGTTGCCATAGCCACATGCACCACCTACCAGCAAAAGAAAAAGTGAGGGGTAAAAGCCTAAAAGGCGGTATAGGTGATTTTTGGTTGATATTATAGAGTGATAATGTGAACATGGTTGTGGCCTTGCGGGTCTGAAGACTGAATTAAGTTCTAAACTGTATTCTAGGACCGTTATATGTGTATCCCTTTTTAATTATTTCCGCTTTACTTTTTAATTAGCATGTATATACTTTGTCATTTTATTTTTGTGCTAGGAATGCGTAAATGTACCAAAAATGCAGTACCTTTTTCCTCAAACAATAATCCTCTCATAACTTGGAAATTTAATTATGTATGATTTGTTAAAATTATTCTGCGTATGAACAGATAATTATCCTATATATTATCATTTAACTATCTTCAGAGTTTGGAAGATAATCGTTTTAATTCTATTGAAATTGAATGCATTGCTCTATACGTACCAACTAAAGAACGAGAAATTGAAATATTTCATTTTAATCAGCACATCAATGAAAATCTTGCAAGTCATACCCATAGTGCCGGAAGCATCACTGCCACCATAAAATGTAGCATGTGCATTTGACCATCCACGTCCTCCTCTTCCATAGCATTGCACAGGAGAAAAGAATGCTAATGCACAAGCGAAGAGAAAACCGCCAATCGCCACCTCTTTCTTCATCTCTATGTGATGAACAAAAAAATTAGAGAAAAATTGTCAGTTTCATATATCCAACTCTCCAAGAACAACTGAACAAGTACGATACAATTAACCAGAGATGACTGATAAAAGAATGCACTTACTATTGGAGAGTGAGAGAGAGAAAAGAAAGTGAAGAGGGAAGTTGGGTATAAATCGTCGCGTTGAAAGCAGGAAAGATCTTTCAGGTTTATATATAGGGATTGAGATATGGTTTGTTTTCTCATAACCCCTATGAAATTTCATAATTATGTACTATTTCTTGAGAATTTTAACATGCTTGTACTATTTGCTGCTTACCCATTCGTTATGAAAGAGCAGGGGGGGAATCAAAAATTCGAAATGAAAGGTCAAATCACAAATTTTACCTTTATAAAGGGGGTCAAAGAATATTTATATTTAGAATATATAAGAATGAGGCTATGATGTTTCACAAATATAAAAAATATTTCATATTTCATGTCCGTATCTCGAATTTAAAAGTTTATATGGTTGATCAAAACTGTTGAACATGATATTCATATAAAAATATTTTTGGAGATCAAATTTTATATTTTTTTGATTTTTTTGCTATTTTTTAGATAGATACAAAATCACTAGTTTTGGATGGTGCAAAATCGTTAGATCAATAAAATTTGTATCTATTTAAAAAATAGAAGAAAATTTCAAAAAAAAAATATAAAATTTGATACCCAAAGATATTTCAATATGAAGATCATGTTCAACGGTTTAGATCGGCTCTTTGAACTTTCAAATTTGAGATACATACGCGAAACACAAGAGATTTTGTGCTTCACGAAGCACCATAGGCCCACTCAATATATAAAATATAAAGAACTAAATTATATTTTTTTTTCATTTTATAGGGGTTTCGATTCTTTTGCTTATCTTCAGTTCCGCCAGAGCAGCATCTAAATTTGCAAATTTTATAAAGCAGACTAAATCAAAAAATTGAAGTATCAAAAAATAAAAAGCAAAAAATGTATATTAATTATTGATGGAATAAATTTCTATGCTTTATTAAAAAAATTACAACTCACAATGGCACTTGACACATAACGAACACTCGATTATAAATTGGCGGGGTTACTTGTTCTCAATTAAAATTAATTGATGGACCTTTCTGCAAATTTGGTCAAGTCTTTCACTTAATGACTTTCACAACATCAAAATTTAACTAATGGAAGCAAACACAAGTGACTATTTGGAGAGAGCGGTAGTAGCTTACACAGTGTAGCATGAACAAGAAGAGCCCTTAAAGATGACGTCATCTTAATGAAACAGTGGGGCACCAGAAAACAAATAAGTATACTGTATTGTGGGGCAAATTTGGGCAATCTTGGGCAAAGATACAAACAGAGCACATGCGTGTTCTTTTCAAGTTGTCATTTGCTATATGACCACAAGGATCTAGCGCACTATTTTTGCCTCTGTAGCAGTGTAGCTTCTCTTTCCAAGAAAGAATGCACCTAATTCTGTTATATGACAATGTTTACCTAGAAGCGTTTCAATGTTGTAAATTCTGCTTCATATATGTTGTTCCATATTCAGATTTTAGTTTATAGTTAGATCATCTTTGTGAAGATAATTTTAAGTTTTCATTACAAAAGACAAAACAACTAAAATTTTCTGATTGTAGATGTAAACAAAATGAATTTAATGACTAATTTGTTTAATTTTGAGAATCAAATTCGTAAATAGGTAATGCTTTAAGGAACTAATAAATACTTTCGAAACCAAAATAATTATTAAAAACAGCTATTTTAGCAACATCTGTATAAAAACTATACAACTGCAAGCATCTAGTAATATAAACTTAAATACCCATTAATGTAAATTTGTAAATTTGTAAACTTATAAAAGAGTAATTCTGGTACCAGGGTTTTGCAATATTTGATTAATTACAGTCCTATATATTCCATTTATTATAAAAGTTCCTTGGGAAGTCATTAAAGGAATGTTTCCTATAAAAATGGTTTGTTTTTGCATTTTTATACTGGTTTTTCGAATTAATCCCGCAGGTACATATAATCTTGCAGAATATGTAAGTGATTCATAAAAAGCATCTCTTTCTTTTCATTTTTTTTAAAATAATTAGTGAATCTCACTCTTATATAAAATACCAACGGTACAAGCATGAGCACATAACTTCACTCCAGGAATAATCATCAAAATGAGGACCGCCCAAGCATGGACGTGGTACGTACCTTTTACTTTTGAAAATGCAGGGACCCGGACCACTGTTTTCACTTATATATAAGTGATGGAATTGGAGAATGGAACTCAGAGAGGGGCGGATGCATAGTCATGGAGGGGGCAGATCAGTGGCGGAGCTTGAGGCTCAAATAAGAAGGGGCCAACTAAAATAAAAATTAAAAAATGCACTATAAAATTATTTAGAGGGGGCCATTTTATGATGCAAATAACAATTAGAACATAAAATATATAGGTTATATATGAAATTTTGGATTGAAAGAGGGGGCCATGGCCCAATTTCTTAAAGAGAAGCTCCGCCTCTGGGGCAGATGTTATGTTTGGATTTTGAAAAATAGTGATTTTTAGTAATATTTTCGGTAATTTTTTACTCCCTGAAAAGTTTTTTTGTCTCTCTGAATTGTCTGATTAATTTTATTGAGAAAAAAATATTTCATATCGTGCATAATGAAATAATTATGCAAATATATCAAAATATAAAGTTCCGTAGATGAAAATTTTCTTCATCAACTTGATTATCTATTACTTTGAGCTTTATTTTGTCGTTATTTTTAATATATAAAATATTATTATTTTAATATTTTTTATTAGATAAGAATATATATTAAATTATTATTTTTTATTTAGTACATGATTAGTTAATAGGTTTGAACCCGATAAACTATTACAATCCGATAATTACCTTCCTGAATAAAATCATACATTTGCCCTGAACTCAGAGGTACTTTTTAAGACTCAAAAATTAAAATTAACTCCAGACAACATTAACATTATTTTGGAATGCAGAATAAAAGAATAGAAATTAAAGAGTACTTTTGACATTATTTTCTCATTATAATTGCTTTGTTAGAGTTGATTTTTTTTTCCGGAACTACATGATATAACTTTTGATCACCGACCATCCCAATTCTCAAAAGACAAAATTCCATGGTCAAATGCTTCCCTGTTCCCGGAAGAAAAGAGGTAAGATGGTAACTAAAGAGAGTGTATTCAAAAGCTTTGCCAAATATGAATTGAGTGTAGAAATGGGCAATATATATATATATATCAGACGACGGTGCACGTGAATAATGAATCTTACAAACCCTTGCCATATATGAAAAACTTTAAATGATTGTAAATTTCTTCTCTTTTCTTCTATACGCTTGCGAAATTATTGGTTTCAAATTTTCATCTAGCGAGCCTCGTCTTGAAAAATACAACTTTCCTTTTCTCCATTTAGTCAATGGAAAATTGGGAAGGTAGGTAATATGAGCATCAAATGTTCAACGAGGATGGTGTAGTGGACTGCATGTGCATTGTTGCTTTGGTAACCACCTGTCTCCGTCTGTCCCTTGAACTTTTTCATTTTTCGTTTGTTGTTTATCACATTTTTCACTAGGAAGTTTGGGGCTGATATGATTGTTCTATTTTCACACCTCAAGTTAGCTTTTAGGAAGTTTAAAGATAAATATGTGGCCTTTACCAGCAAAAAATTGTATTCAGTTAGTCCGTTTATAAATATTATATAAAGCAAGTTTATACGAATTAGGGTGTCAAAATTTAATCAGATCTCATGAGTCAACTAGATCCTATCTGATAAAAAATAATCTAAAAATAAATTAATCGGATATAAGTTAAGAATTTTTAACCTGTCATGAATCAGGACTAATATGGAACGATCCAACTCATTTAATTATTTTTTTAATTTATTTTATGATTTAACGTTAATTAAATATTATATACACTAATTAAGATTAATTATATATTAGATAATATTACATTGCTTAATAAATATAAAAATAATTAATATATTTTATTATTTTATTTGAATTGGATGATTCGACCCTTGACCCGTTCGAATTGGACCAGGTCAAAGAATTTTTCCTCATTTCGAACTGGATCGGGTCAGGTGAAAAAATAATAAAAATATTAATGACTTATCCCAATCAATTGATATATTATGTTTATTTCGGAAAAATAGACTGTGGTTTTGGACGGAGTGCGACTTATTGAGAGGAAATGAGGAATTACTATTGCTCAAAATTAGCATGATAATTTTTAGTCATGGATCATTCAATATTACACAATTTTGTCTAAATTCTGAACATTTTTTCTTTTGATTTATTTTGGATCGTCTCGGATTAATGTCTAGATCGGATTGGATGGCCTTTATTAACGATCCGCACATATAACAATCATGAGGCCGTGTTCAAATCTTATTTGACTGTATATCATTGTTAAATTTATTTTCAGTTTTCTTGATTCGTATTGGTATTAAGTCAGTTAACTTGTTTCGGATCATTTCAGATTTTGGATGGTCTTGTCAATTTAACTTTTCAAAATATTCAAATCGAGTTTGGATACGAGAGTGAGCTAGATTAGAAGGAATTTTATAATACCTCAACAAGAACTTTAAAATACTTTATCAGAATTTTTGGGATTACAAAAAAAATTACTATACTTTCAATTAATCATTTTTGCTTCAATGTACGCTGTGTGTGTATGATACTGCAGGTACTAATCATTCTCCTCATTTACCAACCTGGAGTCAAGGACTCTATTTTGCAAATCAAGATATGTTTTCCATCTACAGAAAAGTTATCCCAATCCATGCATGTGTACCCAGAAAAAAGGTGAATAAGACATTAGCTGTTCTAGGCGCAAGTGTGCAACGATTAATAAGGTGAATTTATTGTTCCACATCTGAATGCATTTATAGCATGGAAGAAAAATAGGAGCACCGTCTAAGTTCTATAGCGCCACAATTCGAGGCACTTCATTAATGGTTCATTGAATATAAAATCTCACATAAATTATTATTTTATTTGGCTTCTAAATGTGGAGAAATCGAATGAGCATTTTGTCTTTACAGACTTACAGTACCCACTTAAATGTAAAGAAATGGGAATTCAACAGAAATGATTCGCAGAGGTTAAATGTACAACAAAACATTCTGATGAAGAAGGGGAGTTAATGTAACTTTATTGCTTTGATTTTTTGCATCCACGTCCTCCAAAAGTTGCAGTTGCTTTAAAAGTAGAAGGCTTGAAGATAAGAACCAGATTCTATACACTTTGTCTTGCACCGTTCACTGGTTCAACTCAAAAAAATAAAAAATAAAAAAGTTACATTGAACCAAGACCCCATTTTGGGAAAAAATGGTGAGCTGAGTCAGTGTCTTGTCAGTTGTCATTTTTAGTCTGAGAATACTTTGAGCTTTAGGTTAATTCAGTTGGATCCTATTTGGATTTTTAATTGATAATTAGTAATTTTTCTATTTAGATTACACTTATTTTAGGTCATCTTGGTGTTTGGGTCATAGGGACTTTAGATTGGATCATTTTTTTAGTTTTAGCCGTTTTATGGTTATTTTAGGAAAATATATTTAAATTGCGAGAAAAAATAGGCGCTATCAATTATTGAGTTGTTGAATTGGGATTTGGTTGATTGGTTTTCGAGTTCAGGTCAGTTTAGGCAGAGTTGTCAAGTATGAATCAGATAGAGTTTGACATGCTGGTTGTTTGACTTTCTGAAATTCGAATATTTTGAGCTTGCTCAAACTTTTCAACCTCAAATCATTAAACTCGGGCAATTCAAATGTATGATTTCAATTTGTTTTGACCACCTTATAATTTGTCTACTAGTAATAAATATAATTGTAATATTATATTATTATATTATGAATATAAATATAATTATTTTATTATTATATTATTATGATCAAGATTATTTATTATTATATTATTATATTATGATGTTTATGATTATGATTAATAATACTTATTATTATTTTGTTATGTTGTATTATATTATTATATGTTGATTAGAGTGATGATTAATTTATTATTATAATATTATAATTATAATTATTTATAATTATTTTTATGATTATGGTTATATTTTTATTATTATGATTATGGTTATATTATTATGATTATGACTATAATTATTATTATCATGATTATGATTATTATATTATGATTATATTATTAAAATTATGATTACTTATTATTATTATATTATTATAATTATGATTGTAATTATATTTTTTTATTATTATATTACTATATTATGATTATGTTTATATTTTTATTATATTACTATTATAATATTATTATTTATTATGATTATTTTTTATTACTTTATTTTATTATTATTATTATCTTACTAGATTATTATTTTACTATTATTATTATTATCATCATCATCATTATTAGTATTGGAAAGATAAAAAAAACCACTCTTCCAAAAAAAATATTATGCCCTGCTTTGACCTTATTTGCTGCTATATAATTTTTTTTCTCGGTCTTATGGAATTATGTAAACTTAGAACATGTATAATCACCAACTAGTGGATAAATAAATCAGTACCGTTCTTTATAGGTATTAAGAGCATTATGGATAACTGGGTGATCCAAACATCATATTTAACTACAAATATAACCAACTTAATTTCTTTATATAACACTAGTTTTAAATAGTATAACTTTTACTATGAAACTTTTTTTAATCATAATGCATGGATATTTGACAAACTGTTATAAGCTGATTATAACGCAATTGAATAAAAAAAATATTTTTGTGAAGTAGCATGCAATAGCCTATTATATTTAATTTATGTGAGAATTTTTCACATAGGGCAGAACCAGAAACTAATTATAGGGGACGCCAAGAACAAAATAGAGATTAATTATATATACTATACAAATACTACTATCAACATCACAATATAAATATGTTTTTTTTTTCAAATTTAATGATGTTATATGTTTTATATTATATTTCACTTTTTATAATATTAATATGCAATAGTTAAATATTATTTGAAAATAAGTTTTAAATATATTCATAGAACAGATTTTTTTTTAAGAATTTAAATTTTCAAGCTACAAATCTAACAATTGAAGTCATTTTTTTTATGAAATTAACAAGATATCTTGTTTTATTTTCATCCCAGTCCTACCAATTTGTTTCCGTCCGGGATCCTCTTGTTTCATTTCTGTCCCGGTCCCACCATGCCACGGGCCTCAATGCCCAATAAATATTTTTTTCTTTTTCCTCCACATCTTCTCTCTCCCAAATAAATTTGAACCAATGAAATGTCATAATTTGTGAAATATATCATAAATTAAGACATATAATATTTTATTTTATTATTAAAAAGAAAATATTACATTATAATGTATGATAATTAAGAAAATATTTAGGCATAATTAATATTAATTCAAATTTAGTATGTACATCATGTCATTTAAAAATTTTTGTTCATGTAGTAAAATTATGTTAATTTAAATTATTGTGCATGTAAAAATCTATTGGTGTATAATATTTTGAATTTATGTGAATGTAATAAAATTGAGTTTACTAGTTTATGCTAATTTGATTTTACTAATTTATGTTAATTTAATGTTCATGCAACTTTTTATAAATTCTTGATTTTTAAAATGAAAAAAATTAATGTGCATGCAATTGTATATGTTCTTTCTTTTTTTTTAAAATAAAATATGATGTGCATGTAATTATGTATAATTTTCTTTGTGTGTTTTTTAAATTAGAATATTCATGCATATTGTATTATATTATTTTTTAAAATAAAAAAGGAATGTTAATATAATGATGCTATATTTAATTTTATTTGAATTGAAAAAATAATATGCATGTGCATTCAATTTAAAAATAGACTAGTAAATTCAATTAATTTTCTCATAAACAAGTAAATTCAATTAACATAAGCTAGTAAAGTTAATTACATAAACTTGTAAACTTAATTTTTTTTTACATTCACATATATTCAAAATATTTTAATAGATTTTTATATGCACAATAATTTTCAATTAACATAATTTTGCTTACATCAATAATAAGTATTAAATTAAAATAAGTCCTAATGTAAATGCTAAATATTAAATTAACATCAATTATACTTATTTAGTATTATTTTAATTGTAAAATAAAATATTATGTCTTAATTTATGATATATATCATAAATTATGATATTTCATTGGATTAAGTTTACATAATCATTAACTTAATCCAAATAATTATCAAAAATTAATATGATGCTAAAATCTAATTATTTTAATTTCAGATTAATTATCCATTTTAATCTAAATAATCTTTTAATCTTTTAATCTGAATAATCTAAAATTAAGAGAGAGTGAGTGACTGGGGGAGAAGATGTGGAGAAAAGAAGAAAAGAAAGATTTTACTGAGTCTTGGACTCTTGGGGCGTGTGATCTGATAGAACCGGGATGGAAACAAAACGGGAGGACTTCAGACGGAAACAAATCGGCGGGACTGGGACGAAAATAAAATGAGAGATCTTATTAATTTCGTAAAAATTGACTTCGGCCGTTAGATTTGTGACTTGAAAAGTTAATTATATTATAATTAAAAAATCAGTTCATAGAATTAACAGTTAAAAGGGTGTGGGGCCAAGGTCGACACCCACCTTGTTTAGTCACTGTTCACATAGATAGTGCGTTAATAAATTAAAATAAAATATAATTCCACAAAATAGAATAATACTGAAGTGCGGACCCAAGTACATGGTCCGTACTTTTACTTTGTGGCACCATAAATATGAATGAAAATTGCCCATTCAAAATACTTAATTTGGCATTGATATCTTGGCGTGCGTTAGTACGGTTATATCAGAAATATAAAAATTTATATTTTTATGTGAAAAATAAAGAAATAAAAATAAAGATAATTTAGTAATTAATGTAAATTTCAATAATGAATACATAATTAATGCAAAATAAAAATGATGATGTTCAAATATTGAATATATTATTATTATTATTATTAGAACTGATTTTTAAAAATTAAAACAGTGACTTAAAAAGCTCAAAACACTTCAAATTTTTGCATCCCATAAGATTTACATATAAAGAATTTAATGAGGACAATAAATTAAAATTTAAAAATGATTTAATGCACTTTTTGAGTTAAGCACGCGAAAGATTTATGTAAGTTTAAGCTCACAGTATCTTTACTCTCTCTCTATATATAGTGAGGTTATGATACTTCGCGAAGCACAAAATCTTCTGTGTTTCGCGTCCGTATTTCGAATTTCAAAGTCCAAACGGCCGATCCAAATCGTTGAACATGATCTTCATATTGAACTATCTTTGGAGATCAAAAATTATATTTTGTTGAAAATTTTTGTTATTTTTTAGATAGGTACAAAATCGCTAGTTCTGGATGGTGCAGAAATCGTTAGATCAACAAACTTTGTACCCATTTAAAAAATAGTAAAAAAATTTAAAAAATATAAAATTTAATCTCCAAGAATATTTCAATATGAAGAAATCGAAGAAATTAATATTTTAATATGTTATTGAGTAAAGAGCATCGAAAGAAATTGATTCGAGAATTATTCAAAAGTAAAAGCGCAATCTATTTGCCTGAGATCCTTTTTTTTATGTGTTTCTGTTGAAGTGGCCAACTTAATATAGCTTGGCAAGGCAACCGTTATCTATCAAAAAAAATTAAAAAAATGAATATATAGCAATTTAGCAATTTACATACCGGAATTAAATCCAACTTCCATGCACTATAGAGCAAACGAATATAACCGATTTTTTTAATAACAACAAAATCAAAATAGTTATTCACCAGTGTGACAGTGCTAATCGGTTTTTGATGAAAATAACAAGATCTACGGTCTAGTTTTCATCCATCATTCTACCGATATATTTCTGTTCATGATGCCACCGACTCATTCTCATCCTCGAATAGAAATCAAATTTTCATCTCGACCCCACCACACCACACACCCCATTGCAAATCTTTATTTTTTTTTTTCTTTTCCCTCCATATTTCCTCTCTCCCAGCCTCACCCCACTCTCTTCTCACTCGAAAATACCTCCGGCCTCAACAATGGAGGATGTCCACTGCTGGTAAAACAGAAGCTAAGCAAAACTTCACCGTCGACATGTAGATCGACCTGTCAATCTTTTGAGAATCTTTTTCTCTTAACTTATATTTATTTTTTAAACATAATTGAGCATTAAATCGTATGTTAAAAAATATATTAAAATTAAAAATTAAAAAATATATTTATATGATAATAGTGATAATTAATTGTAGAATAAATTATTATTTTGATTGATTATATATTAATTAGCTTAAAATTATGATATTTAATCTGAGACTAAAATAAATAAATATCTATCATACATATTAATTTTTTATAATTATTTAAATTAAGGATCATGTAATTTGAATGAAAGAACAAATAATTTGTTTCAACTTTTTCAAGACAAGGGCAAAGTGTAAAATGGTCTCTTCTCTTTTTAATTCACTCAAAAAAAATACAAATTTTCATTGGAAGATGCTTTTATAAGTGGATTCATGATAAAAATTTGATAATTATCGTATGTAGTGATTGTTATACTTAATATTTTTTTTATTTTATTGTTTTGTAAAACATATTTGAATTTTATAAGTTTCTTTAAGATATTAGTAGGATCACATGAAAGGCTCCAAAAAATATAAATACTGATGACCAAGACTAATGGAGCAATTTCTTTGAAAATATAGGATCATATTTATGTAAAGGTATAATTCAAAATCTTATGTTTCTTCACAATTTTTGCAAGAAAAAGAGCTCAGACGTAGTAAATCGTTGTAAAGGATTACCAAATGTTATAACGTTTCATGCTCATATTTCCTAAGTTTACTGAAGACAGGGCTCTCCAAATTAACAGAAGAGAGCGTTATTTAACATTTCATAAATGTTCAACGGATCATATTCATGTACATGTATAATTTAAAATCTTATGTTTCTACACAATTTTTGTAAGAAAAAGAGCTCTGTCGCAATAAAACCGTTGTAAAAGTTTACCCAACGTTATAACGTTTCATACTCATATTTCCTAAGTTTACTGAAAACAGAGTTATCCAAATTAACAAAATAGAGCGTTATTTAACGTTTCATGAACGTTCAACGGTTCCAACCGCTGAACGCTTTGTTGAAATATTATAATATTTATGTACATAGTAAAATCTTGTCAGAATATTAGTCAATCCAGTCAAACTTGATCAAAATATTGTAACATTCTGTTGAAACGTTCAACATTTCACTCAAACGTTATAACGGTTCATCCAAGTCATTCTGAATTGTTGTAACGTTACAAAAAGATCCGATAAGGGATATTCTTACGAACTCAAGATTCAAGATAACAAAATTTTATAATATTTTTAGAAATGTTATAATGGGTTTCTGCGCAATAATGCTAACAATTTTCTATTATGGGCTCTATTTTAAGGGGTTATTTTGTGACTACTCAAATTATTAAAACTCACATAATTTTCAGCAACCTGAGCATTCAAACAAAACACTCAAAGAACCCTTACTACACCATCTTGCAAAAATAAGAAGTAGATATCTTAAATTTAGCCTTAGCTAAATTTTTTGTAAAACTTTTTCTGAGTGGTGTTTAGGCTCTAATCGTTGAGCTTAAACTCAATTTTACTTTCAGCATTACGCTGATTTTTCTGAGCCTTGAGTGCTCGTTATTATTTTTTGCTCAGTCTTCATGCATTTGGTTTTGCAAAACAAAAAAAAAGGGAGAGATTATTATACTTAATATTTTGTTATTTTATAAAATATATTTGAATTTAATAAGTTTCTTTGACATATTTGTAAGTTCCCATGAAAAACTCCAAGAAAAACTCTAATGGAGCATCTTCTTTGATGATCATTTTATATAAAGATATAATTCAAAATCCTATATTTCTTCATATTATTTGTAAGAAAAAGAGCTCTACTACAATAAACCTTTGTAATAATTTATCAAACGTTATAATGTTTCATACTCATATTTTCTAAGTTTACTGAAGACAAAGCTCTCCAAATTAATAAAATAGAGCATTATTTAATGTTTCATAAACATTCAACGGTTTCAACCGCTGAATGCTTTGTTGAAATATTATAACATTTTTGTACATAGTGAAATATTATCAGAATATTAGTCAACCCAGTCAAACTTGATCAAAACATTATAATGTTCTATTGAAACGTTCAACGTTTTACTCAAATGTTATAATGGTTCATCCAAGTCATTATGAACCGCTGTAATGTTATAAGAAGATCGGACAAGAGGTATTCTTATGAACTCAAGATTCAAGATAAGAAAACAATATAACATTTTTAGAAATATTATAATGGTTTTCTACGCAAGAATGCTAACAGTTTTCTGTTATGGGATCTATTTTAAGGGATTATTTTATGACTGCTTAAATTATTAAAACTCTCATAATTTCCAACAAAACACTCAAAGAAACACTCAAAGAACCCTTACTACACCATCTTGCAAAAATAAGAAGTAAAGTCTTGAATTTAGTCATAGTTGAAATTTCTTGTAAATTTTTTTGAGCGATGTTTAATCTCTAATCATTGAGCTTAGGCTCAATTTTACTTTCAACATTAAGCTGACTTTTCTAAGTCTTGAGTGCTCATTATTGTTCTTATTTTATTAAAGTTTTTAGTCTTCTTACACTTATCTTTGTGAAGAAACTAAATCTTCTAAATTGTAAAATATTTTTTGAGTAATATAGCGGCATTCTGTTAGTGGAACGACACCCGAAGATGTAGATTTTATAATTAAACTCCGTTATCATTCCACATCTTCTTTAAATTCAGCTCTTACATCTTGTGTACTTCACATTCTATATTTCTATAAAGTTATATTTCTTGTTGGGTATTATTTTACATCAATTATTCTTTTTAGCAATTGATATTTGACTGAATTCATATTGTATATTTTCATCACATTTGTATTAAGTATTTGACTTAGTTTGAACATTCTTTCTTAATTTTTTTTAAGTCAATTCTTATGTAAAATGTGTGGGAAATTATATATTCACCAAAACAGTCTTTCTTTTAAATTGTCTAAATTTGTGTAAATTTTGGTCTTTAATAAGTACCATCTCAAATTACCTAGAAATATCAGTTATAAATTTAAAAGTCAAAATAAACCTTAATTAATAGCTCTATTTAATTGACTCAATAACTACACCGTGTCAATTTGTTAATTAATCTTTTTGTGATTTTAATTATGAAAACTAGTCTCAATCATTAATTCAATTGAGATTAACCTATGTGATAAATGAGGATACTAGACTTGTAATTTACATTTATTAAAGTTTGTCTATTAAGGACGGAGATTCGTTGACAATAAATTATTTTAAAAATACTGGTCATCGTCAAAGTAATTTTAATGTTTTTAATCAGACAAGTAAATTATAATGTATATTTTGTGAATACTATAAACATGAAAAATAATGAAACATTATTCAAATTTTACTATTTTTATCAAATGATATAAAATCCAGAGCAATCCAAAATTTTAATGACATCTTATGAAAAAAATGTTGTGCAATATATAACAAGGATGGATATGCAGATAACGTTTTAATTTGATACGTGAAATGTTGTTAGTTAAGGGAGAGTCGGTGAAGAGTAGGCTGCAAGAAAAGTTCGAAGTTCATAGTTTTTTCGTGTTCGGTTCGAAAAAAGTTCGAAAAAAGTTCGTTCGATTCTAGTTCGAAATTAATTTCAAATCAAACTGATTCGATTCGAAATTATATCGAATCAAACTCAAACCATGGTGAGTTCGTTCAAAATGTGTTCGCGAACTATTTTTGTTTGAATTTGTATTAATTATTTGATTATTTGAGACTTTGAGTAGTATGAATTTATATGAAATTTATTAATTTTTGTTGAATGAACTTTTAGTTTTGTATGCATTTGTATTAAATTGACATTTTTTATATTTGATTCTGTTATTTTGATATGAATTGTGGAATTTGTTCACCTAATAATTCTATTTCGAACTATTAACGAATCGAACCGAACAATTCGAACTTTTAACGAATCGAATTTCGAACTATGATTTGAGTTTGAAACTGTCTATCTATTTCGAATCAAACTAGTTCGAAATAGGTTTCAAATCAAACTCGAGCACACGTTAGTTCGTTCGTGTTCGATTCGTTTGCAGCGCTAGTGAAGAGTAGGTGAAAATTGAGATGTTAATATCATATGAAAATTTAATATTATGCATGTATTTAGTATATATACACGCACTTAAGAATATACATGCATTTAAGTATATATTATTTTTTAATAATATTACTTCTAATATTATTTAAATTAAAAAGTTATATATGCATGCATTTATAATTCAATCCTTTGATTGTCTCAATTTGCTGAGACAATAGTATCATCAATTTTGTTACTCATTCAAAGTAAACTATTCTAAAACAGACACACATTATTATTTGAAAAATATTTCAACATATAACTCAATTATTCTCTAATTCATTTCGGCACTTATCGTTTGAAATATCATTTACCGCCCAACCTCATATCATACATAAACTAAACAAAAATGATAAGCATTCACACCTCCGGTATTATATCGAGAGTTTATACTTAGAAAATGCTGACTCTCCAGTAATCTAAGTCGTCTATATATCATAGTTTTCACATCATCGAAACGTGTATCTTCATTTTCAGAAAAAAAAATCTTGATTGATTGTCATAATCAACACCCATTGGTCCTGTAACAATCTTACCATCGATGTACACCATAATAGAAATTATTCTGACAATTTATTAAAAGAATTATAGGACTTTTAAATTTTATTAAATCAATTTAATTATTTTAATTTACTATAACAACATATTTGTGATAATTATATTAATTTACTACAAATTATTTAATAAATCGATAATAACTATATACTATAAGAATTTTTTAATTTTAACATAATAATAATCTTATATAATATAAAATTTATATAAATATTTCATAAAATATTAAATTATTATTTTATCATTCAACAAATTTCTGATACAATTTTTATACACTACTCATGATATATTTATTATATTAAGATTTATACCTAATAATATTAATTTTGTTCATGATAATAGTAATAATAATAATAATTATTATTATTATTATTATTATACTCATTCTAATAATAATCATTTCAGACCATTTATATAAAGCATTTATAATTTACTATATCAATATATAATAAGTTAATACATCAAATAAAAATTATAATATTAATATTACTGATATTGATAATAACATAACATATTTTTTTGTTAAAAACTATGTGAAGCAAATAATTTTACTATAGCTAATAACTGATCTAATAATATTTTCTCTTGTCAATTGTTGTTGATCATTTTTTACTCTCACTCTTCTGATTTTTCTTTTATTGATACAGATTACTAAGATGTTACTGATTGGTATTTCTGATTATTGATCAATATTTTTAGCATTGAAATGACATGATCTATATATAGTTAGAGGAGATGGACATGACGTGAAAAAAGATAAAAAAAAAAAAACAATCCGTATGAAAGAAGAAAATGAACAAACGTGAAAAAAGAAAATAGATGGAAAAAAAAGGAAAAAGATGACGTGTGGCATGTTGCGTGATTAGGGCAGTCAATGGATCAGATTCGAATCGGATCTCGCAGGATTTAAATGCGAATTTATTAAAAATTTATAAAATCTATATTTGGATCCGTATCTAATAAATTTTTGTGAATCCAAATGTGATTCTATATTTACTGTTATAGCGAATTTCGGATCGGATTCGGATCATATTTTGAATCTTATATTATAATAATATTAAAAATAGCATAATTAATATATGACAAGAGAAAAATATCATATTATCTTAAAATTATTTCAAACGTAACAACAATCATAATTCATATTTGCTATTATAGCAATCTTAAAATTATTTATTCCAATCATAAACGTAACAACAATCATAACTATTTGTTCTAAATTTCAAAACATACAATAAACATCAAATAACATAAGAAGATCTACCTAATTAATATAATAAATTAACATATGATATAATTTTATTTATTTATCTAATTCATAGTGGATTCAAATTCAAATTTTATAAGATCCAAATACGGATCCATTATATTAGATGGATCATTTTTTAGAATTCATATATGGATTCAATAAACTAACAAATATATTTTAAAAATTCATATGTAAATCCATTTGTGTGGATTCAAATCGAAATTTTAGATTATGGATATCCATTGACAGCCCTGTGCGTGATGGAGCTAGGACGGAAATCCGATTTTCTTTCGGAGGACATAAACGGGTCGGTAAGACCGAAGACAAAAACACATCTGTAAGATTATGGACGGAAACTAGAATGCAGGTATTATTATTTTCGTTAAAACCGGTTAGCTCTGTTACATCCGTGAATTGATATTTTAATTTTGTTATTATTAAAATAAACTGTAAGAAGCATGAAATCTAATATAAAAGCGTACGCATCTTTTTTTTATCGGAAGATAATGTGTGAATTTCAAAGCGACCGTTGCAAGTGGTGGTGTGTCATAGGATTCTGTCTAATTTGCACTTTGTTCAGGACGGAATTAAGATAGGCATTAGCGTGGCGTCCGAAGCACTTCTCTCGATTCATTTGAAAAATAAACGTCGTATGATAAAAAAAATAAACGTTGTATGATAAAAAATAAATGTCGTATGATAAAAAATAAAATTTATTTTAATTTAAATATTTTATTTATTTAAACCGGACATCTTTATCAATCATGTCTGATTCCGTCCGACTCCATTATCAATCGTGTCTGATTCCGCCCGACTCCGTTAGTTATGTGACCACATACATGGACACGGTTTTGTGGTGTTGTACAATTTTTTTGCTTTATGACAGGATAAAAGAACTCACAAAAATATTAAGGATTTTCTCTTCTCCTCTAGTTTCTTAATTTTTTACGTGTCGTTTCTTTATTTTGGAATTTTCGATCGTATGATTCGTATCTCTCGTTGAGATTTTGACACATTGTCTGCTTCTTCATCCAGCGCCTCAGATTCGCTCAGAGACGACGTAGTTTCTTCGCTTTGGATGCTGGCCAACTATTGATTTGTACGCTTCTTTCATTTTGAAAGTGATAGATTGCTTTGTATTTTATTCTTCAAAAAGAGAATATTTCACAGCCATATTGTTGTAGGAATGACTACTGTTTGTTATTTTACAAATATTGTGTAAAGATATCACAAAAATATTGTATATATTTATTGGGAGGGATACTTTGATAATGGGTTATTTTGACAAATTTGATAATGGACTCTTAAATAAATAAAATAAATAAAAAAATATAGAATTTTATTTATAGATTGACAGTGTTACAAAATTTACATAATTTCATTATCATTTTGAAGAATAAATTTGCAACAGTTCTATAAGTAACAATTTTATATAATTTACAACAGTTCTAATTTATAAGTAGCAGTTTTATATCATTTTCAATTTTGACATAATTTAATAGTCCATCAAAGATCATCAAAATTTCATACAATTTGTAACCATTCTAATTTAATGATCTTTGATGAACTATTAAATGGTAATAAAATTACATATAATTTAAAACATTATCAATCTATAAATAAAATAATATATCTATAATTTTTTCTATTTTTAAGATTTTTAAAATTTATTTTCAAGATTGTCAAATAACCCATTGTCAAGAAATCCTTCCCCATGCAAATTTGGTAGACCCAATCATCCTGCTCTACGCACCTTCCTTGCTTCTTCGTTAGTTTTTTTTTTTAATAAAAATAAAAATGGGGCTTTCATTATTTTATATTCGACATATTTCATTTTTATATATGCTTTCACAGAGCTTAAAACTGCGGCATTTTTAGTATATATACTAAATATGTGATTCTTATTTGTTATTAAACAACATTTATGAAAATAGCCCTTTCTAGAAAGATGAAAGAGCATTTATGAAATAGTCCTTAATAAAATAGCCCTTTATTCCAATTGAGTCCATGTTTGTTTAATAAATTTACTGATAAAATACGATGACACATGAGTCGAGTGATATCTTGGCAATGAATTTTCCTTTTCTTTAAAAAAAACAATGTAATTTTAAATAAATTGTTTTCTTGAGGACGAATTATCTTAAGAACTTTCAGAATAATTTTCAATGAATCCAAATGAAGTTGAAAACTAATAATTATAGTTATAGGTAAGTTACCTGTCGTTTAAATGGCCTACAATCAAATGGCATTTTGAGCATTTTTTTTGTTTGTTTTGGTGATGTCCAGAACAATTAATTTTCGGGAAGGGATAACCCGACAATGGTTATCTTGACAATCTTAACAATCTTGACAATATATTTTCAAATAAATACGAAATAAATTTTAAAAATAAAAAACTTTATTGATATGTTTTACTATTTATAGATTGATGGTGATTCAAATTTTATGTAATTTAAGTATTGTTGATACTCCATAAAAAATCATTAAACTATAACCATTGCAAATTATATAAAATTATGATAGTCCTTGATAGAGTACCAAACGATAATAAAATTGTATGAAATTTGAATCACCATCAATTTGTAAGTAGAATGACACATTCATAAAGTTTTTTCTATTTTTTTAGTATTTATTTAAAAATTTATTATCAAAATTGTCAAAATAACCCATTGTCATGTGATTCCCACCCAATATTTAAACCACTTGATAAGTTGTACAATGCAAAAGCAAACTTACAAATCCATAACGGACGGATATAGCACGTCTTTATTTTTATACTATATCTATTTTGATATTCTGGGAAATGTTCTAAAACTAAAAAAAATATAAATTATAAATATATTTTTTATTTTATTAATGTGGTCGATTACAAATTTATTTTCATATTTCTTTTGTTTTGAAAAAGAAAATCTAATGAAATGTACCATAGAAAAATGGGCCTACGCTAGAAATACCATTCTGTAAATTATATTTGCCTAGATTGTTAAGACAATCTATCAACAGTCAAGTAATATAACTTTTTTTTTCCTTTAAATCCTTCTAGGCCCCTCTTTTTTTTTCACCTTTTGTCCGTGGTTTAAGTGGCTCCAAATTTCATTCCTTAACATATTCCCGTGAATTTCTTATTTTCTTCCGTGTGGGGCCTGTTCCGCATAGAGCCATAGATTATAGAATGTCATTCTTCATCAGGGGATTCCAGCACCAGTTTCAAAGCAAAGTAAGCATCCAAATCTGTGTAAATCTAAAAGCAGGAGCGAAAAAGAGAATCATTTCAGGTTGTAACTTATATTCCAGCTAGTGGCTCATCAGACATCAGTCATCAGTCATCAGTCATCACAGTGGAGATTGGAGCACTTTCTAGCCTGTAAATAATAAATTTCCTTACAGTTACATGCTACTCACATAAAAGTATAGCAGATAACTAGTGTTGGCATCTTCAGGTTTTCTAAATTCGTACGGTCTATTGTTTCCTAGTGTAGTAAGATTTACCCATAAAAAGCATGACAAACAGAATCGCAAATCAAGTCCTCCAAGAATTAAAGGCAGCCGTTCTTTCTGTCTTAATTAAATATGGTTTTCTAATTCATAGCACCATGACCTTGCTTAAAAACAAAAACAAAAAAAAATGCTTAAGCTGGACAATAATTGGATGGTGAATTGTTGACCTGCACGCAGAAATCAACAATCGCTTTTCTTTTGCATAAAAATATATATTTTTTCCGATTATCTCTTTTTGTTTTTTTTTCAAATAACCACTGCGTCTCCAAAATCCAATGAATTAATTTATTTACTACCATTCCACTCCACCGAATCCTTGGTCGGCCTCCAATTTCATTGCTTCAACTCCACTCGATCAAAGCTATACTTTGCTTATTTGCTATCAAGTGTAATATTTTGAGACATGATCTCAGAAAAAGGTTGATTCAGCAAGTCCGATCAGGTCGTAATAAAAATAATTAGATTTTGAACCCTGTTTATACAGAGGCAATTACGCCTCCAAACCATCCTGTTTAAAGACTTTAGGAACATTTTTTTCTTTTCTTTTTAGGTAGGACCTCGGAAACATAATAATATTTCGTTTTACCAATAAAAAAATCTCCTACTCCCTCAACCCTAGGCTAAATTCAGTGCATCACGAATTCACGATGGAGACTAGATGAATTTGTGTTCTTCTCACTTGTAAGATGTTCACATCATGTCGTTTTTGTTAAATCCTAAAATATCACATTCATTTTGATCGAGCAGGAGAGTAGCCTTCATTTGCAATCAAAAGTTCAAAATTCATTGAACAAGCAGGATAGCTGATTCCAATATTTAAATATCGGATTCTAACGTAACAGCGACCGTATGTCAGAACCTTTGCAATGGAGCATATTCGCGAGGACCAAAAAATTCAAAATGCCTATCCCGTTGAAGCAACCACAGTAACATCAAAGATATAACGTATGTGAACATAAATAAGGCACAGTATCTTCAACACGAATGAAACTACAACATATATTTTTCTCTTCAAGATCGTAACTATTACTTGAAAGACCGAACTCCTATTCTCATGAAGAAAACATTCTCACTAGCAACAAAGTTATTGATTCACACTAAGAAAGGTATTCTATGACACAGCAAACATTTTAATGATCTTTTACTGCAAAGCTCACAAAGGAGCAACACCAAAAAACACGTCTCTGTTCACTAATTAATGCCAAAAACACAGTTAACAATATATAAATATGAGATAATGTATCATTCCCTGGGCAGCACCACAAAAATTAGGGGAGAGAGAGAGGTTTGCAAAGACAAACTCACTGATAATAGTGAGGTGGTCTAGGCTGCACTCCAGTGGGTGGCATAGGCTGAGAATTCTGAAAGGTATTGACTGGAGCTTGGTACAGTGGGCCGGGTTGGGAACCCTGATTAGAATTGGCTGGAGCTTGATATTGCAGGCCAGGTTGGGAAGGCTGAAGGGGATTGCCCGGAGTTGGAAATGGTGGGCCAGGTTGAGAAGCCTGAAGAGGATTTGATGAAGCTTGGAATGGTGGGCCATGTTGAGGGAATGCTTGACCTGAAAAATGCACAGCTCCTGCAGGGTATGGAGACATCTGTCCATTGTACATGGGAGGTGTTGGGCCGGCATTTTGCCAGGAACTTGGAGCCGCTTGCATGGGCATAGGTGGTCGCTGCATGGCGCCTATCCCACCAATTGGCACTGTATAGTCCCTGCTCTTATCACTGTATGCCTGAAAACAATTAAAAAAAACTCTTTAATAGTTGCTCTGAACTTATAAATTTCCAGATATATATATCAACTTGAGACAACGAAATTCTAAATCAACAGGCCCCCTAGTTTTCATCCCTCAATTGTCACAATAAAAACTGAAGCCTTAACAGAAAAACCAAATGAATTTTTCTTCTCTGTATCGAAGGACAGACAGAGGGGTAAACAGAAGAGTCTCGGAGGATGGTACATGGATTTTTTTCCAAGGAAACACTACATTCAGTTGCGAAGAAATATCTTCAAACATGCAACAAATCCTTTGATTTCTGAAGCGAAGTTCATCATCATGGTGACTTCTTGAATCCTACCTATGCAGGAAGTTGCTTTCCCAACTTAAGAAGCACAGAAACCCACAAAATTAGCCCATTCTGTTAGGGGAATTTCTTTAGGTAACACCCAGCATGTGGGTCCCCACAGGAACCACCAATAAATATGTCGAAAGTAGGTGTGATACAGAAACCACCATAAACTAACACTAAGAAATAATTCCATTATGAGATCATACAACTTCCTATAACAGTTGCAGAAGCACATGTAATAACATTTGTTTTAGTTGATATATAGGGCCCAAGACTTATTTAAACATACACTTATAATACCTTAACAACAAGATCAGTATGACGCGAGTATGTGAGATGAATCTTACAGTAACCACCATCGTAGATGCTATGCCCCTCCAATGCCCCTTTAGCAAGTTTTGCCGTCGTTATATCTGCATTCAAAAATAACGGGATTATCTATGACATTTATGTAAACATTTAATAATAAATGGGTACCTACATGTCAAAAGCTAGCATTGTACAGCCACCTATTTACAAATTATCAGTCAGGCCATCAATTTATCAAATTTTTTTTTATCTATTGTAGTTTCTGGTTGCACAATGAGCTTCCTAAAATCATGTTCTACTTATCTGCACCACTAATGATTAATTATGGTGAAATTTGTTCTTCACTTCTAGAGAAGCAACTGCACACTTGTGGGAACGACTGACATGTAGACTGGACCTGTTAAACCTAATATCTGGAAGTTTCTAGTAAGAGAAACCAGTACCAGGATATTGGATCAAAGCTTGGGTTATTCCATTCTTCTCGAATATAGCTATTTTTTGTACCACTCCAAATGCAGAGAAAACCTGAAAATTTTGAAAAACACTTGAGTAAAATCATTGTAGCAGAAAAAAAGAGGGTAAAAGAAATTTGAAACATGGTTTAGAGAAACTTAGAAACAGTATAAACCGTATGTAAGACGTCAACTGTGATAGGATACTGTGCATTTTCAAAATTAGCATGAAGCACATTGCTCTCTAACTCCATCTTCTTCCCATCTGGGCCAGTAACTTGCTGTAGAAAATTAAAAAGGCTTAATATCAAAACCCAAAATATATAACACAATTTTGTTGTACATGGAGATAACTGATGTAGTGCAGGGAACAAAACCTGTGCAGTGCCCTCAATTGCAGTAGGATTTACTGGCAGATACGGATTAGTATAATCTCTACACCAAATTAGAAAACTATGTTAATATTTCCTCAAGCTTGTTCTATTGAGGTGAGCATTTAAGGACAATTCAACTCATCACTAAAACTTCCTCAATTAAAATACACACGCAGACACATATATATGAGAAAAGTGTGTGTGTATATCGGGATGCTGTAGAAACAACATTGCACTTCAGTGAATGGAATGACGAAACTTCAATGCTGTAGGTTTACCTGCTTCGGTGTGACTGGAACTTTATGTTTAGATCAGTATGTGCAGAATATGATATCCGCAGATAACACGTGTTGACATGCTCTGGAAGTAAATACCTGCCCAGTGGGAAAACAAAGGGCCAATTAACTAAAAGTTGCACAGACTTAGATGCTAAGTCTCTGGCACCACTCTTATCGACATTTCTAGATGTTACATAGACAATGATTTAAAAGGAAAAGAACAAATAAACACCTTGGTATACTTCTTCCATCCAGTGCATCTCTTGCTGCTGTAGCAGTATCAGCATCAGGGTACTGAACGAGCGCCTAGAGGGAAAAGGCAGGTAGATATATCAATGCTATTTACCTTTTGTGAGTCATTTTATTAAGACAAAAAAATTAGCTCGTAATAGACACCAAAGACCAATAGCCACATCATTGCCTGGAATCTAAGCTGATCCACAAATGTGGTAACTCCATCAGATTGACAATAGTTTCATATAGTTTAATCAGTGGCCAAAATCATTCACGTGACACTCAAATAAACAAATAGCATATATAAAAGAACCTGAAAGCCCATAGTCTTTTCAAATGTGGCAAGTTTTTGCACAAATCCGAAGGCAGAGAAAACCTGAAAATATTTCAAAGAAAACAGCAACAGTTGACTAAATTAAAATTAGGAAGCAGAAATACACAGGAGAAGCACCAAATCTGGCAAATAACCAGAGAATAAATTGTATAAATGCAAAAAGGCACCAATGGTATAAGATCGAGATGCAAATTCTATCATGCAGAAAATAACAACAGAAAATATGCAAAAATGCAGAAGCACACGTTTCAAAGTTTGGGAGTTTGACCTCAAAAAAAGGAGAGCTTTGGTAAATGTGAAGGTGCCCTACATTTAAATTGCGGATAGTGAAAAATAAAAATAGTAAATGATAATTCTTGAGATAACAAATCACAAGAAATTCATGTAAAATTAGGTATGAGGTTGCAAAACAAACATGGTATCTCTCCAATTGAAGATGCTGGTAAGACTCCGAGGTAACATTATGCCTGCCCAACGACGCAAATTACGTTACTACCAAGCAACAATTAATTAATCAGCTAATGTTTCACATATATCCTTGCAGAATTTGAAAATTTCATCTTACTCATGAAAAGTATAACAAACATTATCCCCCAAACAAATTGAAGGTACACAAAAATTTCTATTGTCAACGAAGAAAATAGGCAAATATTTATGTAAACTATATAGATCTACATGATAAACAAAATAAATGATCTTTCAACTTTCAAGAGTCTGCAAGAAAACATGTGATACATTAATCTAATTGATTACGGAAAAGGTGAACGTTCCTTCATATGCCTAAAGTTCATGATACTATGCACACAAAAATAATATTACAAATTACACAAGACAACATTTCTCTGAAATAAAATTTCTCAGCACCAACAGGTTTTAGCCTTTTACAAACAAAATAAAAATTAACCGAAGTTACAAAATACTATCATTATCCTTCCAATGACACCCGACATATTATGTTTAAATCCTCTCAATAGATATTTCTTCTACACAGAATGGATACGTTTTTATATTTCCAGTTCCATCCTAGGACTAGCAAACAAATGGAAAGAGAAAAATAGAGCAAGTTAACATATAAGGATATTTTGAGTCATTTCACTTATACTTCTGGTTTGCAGGTTTTTTATGTAATTTGGCCAGAGCAAGAAGGCGATCACTTACCAGATGCAATACATCAATGCTGACATCACCAGCCTCGACACCTTCTATGGTAATGAGAAGTACATTACCAACAGATTCTCCCACAGTCTTGCTATGCACAATTTCTTGTCTATTTGAGTATTGGATGTAGACTGTTTTCCCTCTGATTTGTGCTGGATCTGATGAGGTAGCATAGTATGAAACCATCGATATAGCCTGGTTGAGTTCAGCCTGGAAGTAGTATAAAATGACCTCAGATGAGCCAAATTAAGTACCTGCTAAGGTTGATATAGAAGAAGCTGTGCAGTTGCACCTATTGTACTCTCAATCGCATTGATCAAACCATGGTGACTCAAGTATGGCTTACGGAATGATTCAACTTAACAAAACAAGGCATCAATTTAATGTCTTTTGGTTATTAGATGTTGAAATCAGCAAGAATCCGAGTGATAAACGTCGATAAAGATCCAATCAAACACAATATGCACTCAACTCAAAATTGATTGGAGCAGTCAAGCAACAAACAAGTCACAAGAAGGAGAAAATGGGGGTGAGATAAGACAGTAAGAAATCAATATTACGAACTCAACGAAGGCCTGGTTGCGATTGGCGCCGACATTGCACTTGGTGTCAACGATGGGACCGAAGGGCTTACAGAGCTCGGCGAGCTCCTCGGGCGCGCATTCCCAGGGGAGGTTGCGCAGATGGAGCACCTTAGAAGGCGTCTGAGTGTACCGGAACTGCTGTTGCCCCGCCGCCGAGGAGGAAGAAGACGACATCACGGCGGCCGGAAAGCGACTTAGGGTTTGGGTCGAGAATTTCGGTTTTACGGGCACTTTTTTCCGGGAAGAACTGTTTGGATCAGAACTCGGAATTTCCTTTTTTTTCGCTCTTGATGTGTGCCCAAGGAAGTTCTGCATGTATTTAACAAATACTTTGCTCTCTTGTTGTGTCTGGCCTATTAGCTCAGTTGGTTAGAGCGTCGTGCTAATAACGCGAAGGTCGCAGGTTCGAGACCTGCATGGGCCAATTTTTAATTTTTAATAAACAGCTTCTTTCTCTGATTTCTGATTAGATCGCAATCGGGCTGCGCGGAAAATTTAGATTCGAGTTAATTTGGTTAGGTAATTAAATAAGTTATATTTTAATTAAAGTTGGTTTAACTCATATTTTTTTTGTCAAATTTAATTTGATAATTCTTTTTTATTTTTTCTCACTATCTCAACGGTTTAGTGACACATCTGAATGATGATTCAACTTATATATCATTGAAAATATAATTTGTTGTTTGTTGATATGTCAAATTTGTACCAACTATTGTATCAATTTTGTAAATGTATCAATTTTTAATTTTTAAACAGCTTCTTTCTCTGATTTCTGATTATATCGCAATCGGGTTGCATGGAAAATTTAGATTCGAGTTAATTTGGTTAGGTAATTAAATAAGTTATATTTTAATTAAAGTTGGTTTAACTCATATTTTTTTTGTCAAATTTAATTTGATAATTCTTTTTTATTTTTTCTCACTATCTCAACGGTTTAGTGACACGTCTGAATGATGATTCAACTTATATATCATTGAAAATATAATTTGTTGTTGATATGTCAAATTTGTACCAACTATTGTATCAATTTTGTAAATGTATCAATTTTTAATTTTTAAACAGCTTCTTTCTCTGATTTCTGATTAGATCGCAATCGGGTTGCATGGAAAATTTAGATTCGAGTTAATTTGGTTAGGTAATTAAATAAGTTATATTTTAATTAAAGTTGGTTTAACTCATATTTTTTTTTGTCAAATTTAATTTGATAATTCTTTTTTATTCTTTCTCACTATCTCAACGGTTTAGTGACACATCTGAATGATGATTCAACTTATATATCTGACTATATAGTTATCATTGAAAATATAATTTATTGTTGATATGTCAAATCTGTACCAACTCTTGTATCAATTTTATAGATGTATCAATCTTATAATTTATATTTGTACTAAATCTAAATATCAAATTATATCAAGTAAACTAAAATTATTTGATAAATTTTAGACTATTCGGTTTATCCGATTTAGAAAAAAATAAAACCGAACCAAAGAATAAAAACCGAATTAGCTAAAAATTTCAACCGAACCGAAATTTTTAAACTAAAAAACCAAACCAAAATAATCCAAAATTTAACGATTCAGTATAAAACTAATTAAACCGATTTGTTTGCACTCCCTATCCTAAGGGGAAGAACTTGAGCTCTCAGATAGGCTACGCCGCCCTTTTTTCCACGGCAGTTTTGGATTTCCATCGAGATTGATTATTTTTTATGTACGCCTCTGATTCAGTTGCTTTGTTCTTATCTCATTTCTTCTCATTCCTCGCACGAATCTCTCTCGTCCCCCGGCTCTCCACCCTTTCGCAAACCCTAACTGTCGTTGCTCCCCTCCCTCCCCCACCCCACCGAAAAGAAAAATTAAGGGAATCCTACTCCCCTTGGCTACACTCTCTAATGGCTGATCCGATATGGTTGAGCCCTAGCTAAATCTCACCACCCCGTGAATTTCATGTATCACTTCTCCAATGGCTCTCCCTCTTCGCTTCCACTATTCATCTCCAGTGCTTGCTCATCCAGTTCGTTTTCAGAGGGCTCGACATGTGTGTCTCTCGCAAGTAGCCGTGTGAGCGAAGGGAGGCTATGGAGAGACCGCGGTGGTGTGGTTCAAGAATGATCTTAGGATCAACGATCATCCCGGGCTAATTGAGGCTGTTATTCCTCTTTATGTTTTGATCCCCGCATTTTGTCAGGTTCTTCACCTTTTTTTCCCAATTTTCTAGCTAGCGCAGCATCAATCTCTGCCTTCGCGAAAGGGAAAAACCTCAATCGCAAGGTAAGTGTTGCTGACCTCACACCAGATGTTCGATAAAATGTCTATTGCAAACTTTCCCGTAGTTTTGTTCTATATAGCTCTCTAGGCTTATATTTTTGAAGGAAATTTGTTTCTAGATAGTATTCTGGTTGATTGATTAAAGGTGTGCTTTAACTGCGCATTCTCTTTCAACAGCATGGTACCATCACCACGACCTCATGGATTAGTGCCGATTCCCCAAGCCCAGCCTTGGCAACCTTTTCCACCTGCTGCCTCTTCCTTTTGGCAACCGAGAAATGTGCAAGAGCATATTAGGAAATTGCAAGAGACTATGGATGTCTCTAAAGCCATGTATGCTGCTAACAAACTGAGCTTTCTCTTGGTTGTAAGTTGGTTCTAATTCCTTAGTTATGACTTATGACACTAACAAATGGTGAATTTCTTCCCAGGCTAAATGATCTGGAGGCGTTACTCAAATTAAAACTGGTGGTAGTTCTGGAAATGAAGAATTTCTTGAGTTAATAAATGCAAAGAAACATGGCGTAGATGCTCAGGAGCCTCTTTCAAATGAAGCAGCTAACTAAATGCACACATTTAAAGGCCCTCATGGCCCCTTTAGCTTCTGTCACTGACTAGACGGGGATTGCAGAACTTCTACGCAAGGTATTTACATTCTCTTTCAGTGGAGTGCTATAGGAAATTTTAGTTTCATGGATAGGGCATCTTTTTTGGAGTGGAGATGGCAGACTGGTGTTTGAGAGAGAGAAAGAGAGGTTATTACATTTTGACCTGAAAGGCTCTACAGCCAAGACCTCTGATTTTGAACTGCATTTTGTGACCTATGATTCATTCTGTACCGAAGTCTATTACCGCATCCTGTAAATGAGTCTTTATTCTTTTCATTAGGTGATTTATATACTGGGCACAATGAAGTTATTCCAAACATTTTGCAGGAACGTGAAGATTATGATAAGGTTGATAAGGCTACTGATGATTGGAGGGCTCAAGAGATTGCCAAGGATATTACCAGACGCAAGGTAGTTCCTTTCTATCGTAACCAAAGTTACCATAGCCATTCCAGTTTTCCTCTTCTATATTCTTTCAGCACTTGTACTTGCACAATTTAATTAATTATGTCTTAGTTGGCATACTGCACAAGTAAAGTTGATGTAAAGTATTAAGCATTAATTGACAAGAAGAATAAACAAAGATGATGTAAATTTGTATATGCTGGTCGGCATGTACAGTTCCATATCTAACTGATACTAAAATGAAATTGACATCTTGCTCAAGGAAAAGTGTACTTTGTGGAGAAATATATTTGGTTTCTACTGTGTTGTACACAATGATTGATTTTTTATTTCCGTTATTTTATCTTTTGTAGTGATGGGTGTAATTAACTTGAAATCACAGGTTGAAAAGTATGAAGAAAATTGCAAAGAAAAAAGCTGATGAGGAGAAAAAGATGCTTGAATCTGAGGTATGAACAAGTTTAGTGAAATGCTATTACTATAATGGTTTTGTTATCTTTCTGTTCTACGTATCGGTAGGGGTTAGGGTTTACTACTTGGAAATCTAAAACCCTGAAAATCCAAAAATCTGTACTGAAGTGTTTATTTTTTTTAACCTGCATGAATGTTAAAATAATTGGATTTGGTGTTTCTAAGTTACTACTGCTGCCATCAGCTGGCCATATCTTATTATAAGCTTTTCTGCATTGATTTTCTTCTCCTTCTTTGCTGAGTAAAATAAAATAGTCAAAGATAATAGATGCATAATAAAGCCATGGCTTTAATAATTGCAGGATGCATGAAAATTCACACATATATTGTATGAATATATATTATGACAAACCAGTGAAAATAAATTTGTTTGCCTTGTTAAATCATTGGGACACAAAAATACTTTTTAATTATTTATGTATAATTGATCCCAGTTTGTTACTATTGCTCTGTAGTTGCTCAATATGACTGAGCTGGATGTAAAAGCAAAGAAAGAAAACAAACTTAAAGAGATCAATTAAACACACTATTTGTTTATGTAGATGGTGAAAGCTACATTGAATATTGGCTGGCTTGGTGCTGGTATACAGCAGTAGGCAGCAGGTTCTAAACTGTGCTACCTGCTAACTGGTACCAATCTTGGACCTCTTATTGGTTATATACTGACAGTGTAGGCAGTTACATATTTTGCATGTTCTTTTACACATGCTTTAATATTTGTCACTACAATACTAAAAGAGCACAAATTTTTTTAAAATGTCCTCTCATTCTCTCCCTCTCCCCCTCTCTATTTTTAGATTGTGATGTCATTGTTCCAACTGACACATCAATATCCTGAGTTCATGCTGAGATAATTGTGACAAAATGGTATCCTGGGAACCTGCAAATATGGGATCCATCTCTCAATCACATGTGCATATCTTAGACTGTTCAAAATATGATGATGATGAGATGTGGTCCTTAGGGACAAAGACTTGATCACTTTTGGTACTGGCAATGCAACCTTTAGGTAAATTCTAATAATGCTACTATAAGCCTTAAATATTCATAACATTAAATGTAGCACATATTATCGTCGATTACTCTCGTGTTGTTGGTTAGTATTGAACAAGATATGTTTGCTACTATTTAATTATTTTGACTATAAAGTGCCCTTATTTCTGTGGGTCTGGGTTGGGTTTTAGATCAGCTTGAGTATGCTTTGGTATTTGCACCATTTGTTGGTTTGTATGGAATGGTTATTGGGATTAATTGTATCTTAATTGAGGCATATTTGAATGATATATTGATAACTAGCCAAAAAAATGGATTAGATTGAGGTTTATTTATTTTAGATTGGGCATACTAGCCTGTTTGAAGAATTTCAGTGCTCATACCCCAAGCAAATTTTATTATATTTTTTACTCTTTTAGGTTTACATTAGTTCCTATTGTAACCTATCTTTATGGGAATAAATCATCTCGGACCGATCAATCATTTCAAACCATCAAGACATCCATTGGTAATTAGCTCTTTTTTTCCTCAAATCGTTTTAATGATCTTTATCAGAAATTTGATTGGTTGCTGGCTATTTTCCCAAGGTGCATATATTACTCACAGGAGATCAGCTATGCAATGACTATTGATGTTATTACTCACAGGAGATCAGCTATGCAATGATTGTGTTGTTTTGCATGATAAACGAATCATATAGCCTCTTTCTTATGTTATTGTTCTTCTTTTCATGTATGTTTCAGTTATTATTGTATGTTTTTGTAACATGCTCAATTATTATCACTGCTTTAATAGCGAGTCATAACGTTATTGTTGTCCTTAATTTTAAAGGTCCGCACGTAAGAACGGGTATATGTACTAGTGTATTGTATGAAAGTTGGAATTTCTTTAAAATAAAATGATTGAACTCAAACTATACAAAATTTTTAAAAAAATTATTTCCTTATGTTGGATAATAATATTTTCATTTAAGCTATATGTTGAGTATATAACAGTTTTAATGTTGATCTGGTTTAATATTGGTTCTATATATTTTTTTTATCACCCGCTGCATAGCACGGGCATTGTACTAGTATATAAATAAGTTATCTAAAGTATTTTTTTATAGCAGTCTAAGTTGAATTCAAATTAGTGGTATTAGTTTTTATGTACCTTTATTTAGACCTTCAGATATATAGTTTCAGAACCTTTACAAGTTTGTTGAATTCATATTGTTGTTCCTATTCTTCAAAAAGAAGTAAGCTCTAAGGCAAAAGATAACAAGTGCGAACCTCATACTGAGAATGTCAAACCCAAGAGTCCTTACCTGCGAGTGGCGATGGAGTCAAAGGCTCATAGCGCACATGCCTCCTCCATTCCCCCCGATGGCCAGTTTTTATTAATAGTAATTATTATTAAAAATAAGAGTGAGAATCGCAAAATTTCAAATATAAGAATGGCAGCGCGCCACTTCCAGTGGCGCGGACGAAACACGCCACTGTCAGTGACGCGTTTCGTTCAAACCCATGCAAGTGAGATGGAGAGGCGCTGCGCGTTTTGTATATATAAGAAGTAAACGCGTCACTGGCAGTGACGTGTTTCGTAAAAATAATGAAATGCACCACTGACAGTGGCGCGCCGTCATTCATATATTTGAAATTTTACGTTTCTCACTCTTATTTTTAATAATATTAATTTAATAAAACTTATTATTACTAAAACAAACATTAATAATGTTGTCTGCATTCAGAAAGAGCCTTCTTATAGAAACATGCACCCCAATCAACCACCTTCAATATAAACGAAGTCATATTGTTTTCAATAAGCTTCGCAATGAAATTTTAATTAAATTTAAAAATCTTAAATTTTTTTTATAGATATATTTTTTTACTTATAGATTTGTTAATGTTTTAAATTTCATACAATTTTATTATCATTTGATAGTCCATCAAATATCATTAAATTGGAAACATTGCAAATTAAATAATTTTTTTATGATCTTTGATAGACTGTCAAATAATAATAAAATTGGACGAAATTGGATGAAATTTGAAGCACTATCAATCTATAAATAAAGAAATATATCTATAAACTCTTTTTGCATTCTTAAGATTTTTTATATCTATTTAAAAAATTATTGTCAAGATTGTCAAAATATTGAGGGATCCTCCTCAATTCTGTAAAGTCGATTTTAAAGGTGGTGTTCATACCTTTTCTGCATATTAAACTGCTGGAATTTTTTCAATATTTTTTATTATTTAGGACTACAATAAATAAATTCTAATTAAATAATACAGCTTATTTATATGAATTAATTGAATAAATTAAATTAAAAAATAATATGAGACAAGCTTGAATATTGGTTTAGTATGTTGAACGATAAATCACATCCACTGAGGATATAATGATGCCCATTTGTGCGCAGACTTACCATTTATCCAAAATTCAGCAAATATTTCATTTGTTCAGTTCCTCTCCGATAGTATGATCGCTGATGGGAACGCTCAACATTTCATATCAAAAATATATATAAAAATATTTGTAAGAGATTATTTTAGAAAAAAAATATATTTGAAGATTTATTTGAAGATTTATTTACAAAAAGGAAAAAAAAATTGTACAATAAAGATGACTCCATTGCTCAAGCTAGTCCATGTGAGCAAAAGTAAAAACAGTAAAAACAAGAGGGAAAACATGTAAAAAAAAAATCCCCAACCAGATGTTAACACCACCAAAGCAACTTATATATAACAAGGGCAGGATGTAAATCTAGAGTTCAGCACTTTCTCTCGAGTCTTTCTTGCGGCTGGGATGAATGGACATAGTTCGCTTGAGTGTTTTCTTTGCTGCATGAACTGCTTTGTCAGCAACCTCAGCAGCAGATTCTGCTGCCTGTTCGACAGTTCCCTCCGCTATCTTCAGGCTCTCTGTAGCTGCCTCAATCACCTTCCCAGTAGGTGTACTCGCGCTGCTACTACCGTACCTATCCACCAATAGGAGAACAACACAAGCTAGTTACTGAGGAGAACTCGCTGACAAATGGTCTGATGCCTTGATTTGGGGCACTGGAATTGGAATTAACTATCAAGGAGTCATCAAATTGGCCATCTGAACATTTCCATGTGATGATTACAGAAAGATGAATTTGGGCAGTTTCCAACACTGAACAATTCCAATGGTACAATGATCAGATAATCACCCAATGCTGGCTATCCAATCCTGACAATTCTTTTTTTTTTATATAACTTTACAATGATCAGATAACCCCCAAATTAGTTAGTTGGAAAGATGAAAAGGAAGAAACCATCTTCCACAAAACGTATTATGTCGTTAATAATCAGTGGTTATAATTTTTCATGGAGAGTATTACCAAAATGAATAAATATGTTAGTTTGAATTTTTAAGTGAATGAAGAGATTCCAATTAAACAAACCTAGATTCAGGGCTAAGTTTGAACCAGGCAAGCTTAGCCCATGTGCGAACCATATCCCACCGGCTCATCAGACCAGTGAAACCGATGGCCCGCTCGAGCGGTCCGGGCGACTCACCAGATGACGCCTCTGATTTCTCCTTCCCATCGCCACCTTTGTCTCCGCGCGAATCCTCTGACAAAGCGTTTGATTGAATTACCAGAGAAGAGGTGATAAGAAATAGCACGAATACAGGAATTATTTTCGCCATTGCTGGTTCCGCGGGAGAGAGAAGAAGGAGAGAGACGAACATAGTACAGCGGTTTTTCAAGGGGTTCTACGTGGACACATGATGGTGGAAGTATCTAGTAATGAATTTTGGGTGAAACGTCATACATTTAACTTTTGATGGTGGAAGTATCTGGTAATGAATTAATTAATTTACAGTTTTACCCAGCTCCATGTAAAAGAGGGCTGCATTTAGGCTGATACTTGATTCTGGCCCAAATAAAATCCCGCCTCTAGTAAACCTTGTTTCTATTTTTCAATCTGGCCCAAACAGGATAACACGTTTTGTGCACTTCTGTTTGAGAAATGGGCCCACTTTGAACATTGAATAGAATTATATTATTCATGTTACTTTATTGCATGAAAAATGGGATGTCATGAAAATACAATCCAAAATTACTTTCTTTTTCAACTGTAAAATTAGAAATGGGAACGATTGAAAGTATATTTTGCTGATCGGTTTTAGATCAAACAGTTTCGTATAATTATTTTAGATCAAACAGTTTCCAACTAAAACATCGATATGAATATTCTATAACGCTAATATTGCACAAAACATAAGTAAGATGCGTTAAAAGCTGTTGTTTAAACAAGTTGTTTGCCTTTATAAAAAATTTTGACCGCATTACTACACATAATTTGGTGTAAATTAATATAATTACTCGTAATTGTGCCTATTATAAGATTCTTCAATTAACACTTCAAAATGAATATTTTAGGGCGGTATTTTTCCCCAAAACATAAGTAAGATGCATTAGAAACTGTTATTTGAAAAAGTTAAGTTTTTCAAAAATTTTGGCCTCATAACTACATATAATTTCGTAAAAATTAAAGCAATTACACCTAATTGTGCCCATTAAAATATTAGCCAATTAACGGTTCGATATGAACATTCCACGATACTAATTTTGCACGAGACATAAGTAGGATGCATTAAAAACATTTGTTAAACAAAGTGTTTGTGTTTTTCAAAATTTTTGGCCGCATAAGTACACATAATTTCATGCAAATTGATATAATTACTCCTAATTATGCCTATTAAAAGGTTGTTCAATTAGCACCGCGATATGAATATCCTACGACACTAATTTTTCATAAAACATAAGTAAGATACATTAGAAAGCTCGCTTTGTTTCAACAAGTTGTTTAAGATTTTTAATATTTTTTGACTCATAACTATACATAATTTCGTGAAAATTAATATAATTACTCCTAATTATACCTATTAGTAGATTATCCAATCAACACTTCGATATGAACATTGTACGACACAAATTTTGCACCAAACATAAATAAGATGCATTAAAAATGGTTGTTTAAACAAGTTGTTTGAGTTTTTGAAATTTGTTGGCGCATAACTACATACAATTTCATGAAAATTAATATAATTACTCCTAATTATGCCTATTATATGATTGTCTAATTAAAGCCGAGATATTAATATTCTATAACGCTAATTTTAGCAAATATAAGTAAGATGCATTAAATTGTTTTTTAAATAAGTAGTTTAAGATTTTCAACATTTTTTGAATCAAAACTACATATAATTTCGAGCGAATTAATATAATTGCATAACTATGTCTATATTATAAGATTGTCAAATTAACACTTCGATATGAATATCGAGAGGACACTAATTTTTCATAAGACATAAGTAAGATACATTAGAAATTGTTGTTTAAACAAGTTGTTTAACATTTTCAACATTTATTGCCTCATAACGACACAAAATTTGATGAAAATTAATATAATTACTCATAATTATGTCTATTGGAACATTATCCAATTAACGCTTCGATATGAACATTCTACAAAACGAATTTTGCATAAAAAAATAAGTAAGATGCATTAAAAGCATTTGTTTAAACAAGTTGTTTGAGTTTATTAAATTTTTTGCTTTGCATAACTACACATAACATCGCGCAAATTAATATAATTACTCCTAATTATGCCTATTATATAATTATCCAATTGACACTCCAATATGAATATCATGTGACAGTATTTTTTCTTAAAACATAAATAAGATACATCTAGCTATCTTGTTTAAACAAGTTGTTTAAGATCTTCAAAATTTATTGTGTCACGGTTACTTATAATTTCGTGAAAATTAATATAATTACTCCTATTTTTGCCTATTAGAAGATTATCCAATGAATACTTCGATATGAATATTCCACGACACTACATTTGCACAACAACATAAGTAAGATGCATTAAAAAATAGCAATTTAAACTAATTGATTGTGTTTTTCAAACTTTTTGCCGCATAACTGTATATAATTTCATGAAAATTAACATAATTAATCCTAATTATGCCTATTATAAGATTATATAATTAAAACATCGATATGAATATTCTATGATGCTAATTTGGCACAAAACAAAAGTAATATGCATTAAAAGCTATTTTTTAAACAAGTTGTTTGACTTTTTTTAAAAAATTGGCCCCATAAATACACATATTTTCGTGCAAATTAATTTAATTAATCCTAGTTAGGCCTATTATAAGATTGCTCAATTAACACTTCGATATGAATATTTCACGACACTATTTTCTCCTAAAACATAAGTAAGATGCAAACACTATTTGAAAAAGAGTGTTTCAAAATTTTTGGCCCCATAACTACACATAATTTAGTGAAAAATTAAAATAATCACTACTAATTATGCCTATTAAAATATTATCTAATGTACACTTCAATATGAACATTCTAAAACGCTAATTTTGCACAAAACATCGGTTGGAGGCTTTAAAAACAATTTGTTTAAACAAGTTGTTTGAGTTTTTTTTTTTTGGCCTTATAATTACACATAATTTCTTATAAATTAATATTATTTCTCCTAGGCATGCCTATTGTATGATCTTCTAATTAAGATTTCGATATGAATATTGTACGACACTAATTTTGCACAAAACATACGTAAAGATGCATTAAAAATAGGCTGTTTAAACAAGTTATTTTAGTTTTGTAAAACTTTTGGCTGCATAGCTACACATAATTTCTTATAAATTAATATAATTACTACTAAATATGCCAATTGTAAGATTCTTTAATTAAAACTTCGATATGAATAATATTCTACAACACTAATTTTGCACAAAACATAAGTAAGATGCATTAAAAATAGTTGTTAAACAAGTTGTTTGATCTTTCGATTTTTTTTGGCCGCATAAGCTCGCACGTAATTTCATATAAATTAATATAATTACGCTTGTTATATGATTTTCCAATTAACACTTTGATATTAATATTCTACGATACTATTTTTTCACAAAAAATAAGTAAGATGCATTAAAAGCTGCTATTTAAAAAGCTTTTTTGAGTTTTCAACATTTTTGCCCTCATAACTACACATAATTTCGTGGAAATTAATATAACTACTCCTAATTACTCCTATTATAATGTTGTCCAATTAAAACTTTGATATAAATATTCTATAACGCTAATTTTGCACAAAACATAAGTAGGATGCGTTAAAAGCTATTGTTTAAATAAGTTGTTTGGCTTTATGAGAATTTTTGGCGCGCAACTACACAAAATTCGTGCAAATTAGAATAATTACTCTTGGTTTCGGCTATTATAAGATTTTCCTATTCAAACATCGATATGAATATTGCATGACGCTAATTTTGGGTAAAACATAAGTAAGATGCATTAAAAGCTAACATTTTTGAACAAGTTGTTTGAGTTTTTCAAAAAATTTGGCCGCATAACTACATATAATTTCGTGTAAATTAATAAAATTACTCCTAATTACGCCAATTATAAAAGTTTCCAACTAAAACATCGATATGAATATTCTATAACGCTAAATTTGCACAAAACATAAGTAAGATGCGTTAAAAGCTGTTGTTTAAACAAGTTGTTTGCCTTTATAAAAAATTTTGACCGCATTACTACACATAATTTGGTGTAAATTAATATAATTACTCGTAATTGTGCCTATTATAAGATTCTTCAATTAACACTTCAAAATGAATATTTTAGGGCAGTATTTTTCCCAAAACATAAGTAAGATGCATTAGAAACTGTTATTTGAAAAAGTGAAGTTTTTCAAAAATTTTGGCCTCATAACTACATATAATTTCGTAAAAATTAAAGCAATTACACCTAATTGTGCCCATTAAAATATTAGCCAATTAACGGTTCGATATGAACATTCCACGATACTAATTTTGCACGAGACATAAGTAGGATGCATTAAAAGCAATTGTTTAAACAAAGTGTTTGTGTTTTTCAAAATTTTTGGCCGCATAAGTACACATAATTTCATGCAAATTGATATAATTACTCCTAATTATGCCTATTAAAAGGTTGTTCAATTAGCACTGCGATATGAATATCCTACGACACTAATTTTTCATAAAACATAAGTAAGATACATTAGAAACTGCTGTTTCAACAAGTTGTTTAAGATTTTTAATATTTTTTGACTCATAACTATACATAATTTCGTGAAAATTAATATAATTACTCCTAATTATACCTATTAGTAGATTATCCAATCAACACTTCGATATGAACATTGTACGACACAAATTTTGCACCAAACATAAATAAGATGCATTAAAAATGGTTGTTTAAACAAGTTGTTTGAGTTTTTGAAATTTGTTGGCCGCATAACTACATACAATTTCATGAAAATTAATATAATTACTCCTAATTATGCCTATTATATGATTGTCTAATTAAAACTGAGATATTAATATTCTATAACGCTAATTTTGCGCAAATATAAGTAAGATGCATTCGAAACTGTTTTTTAAATAAGTAGTTTAAGATTTTCAACATTTTTTGAATCAAAACTACATATAATTTCGAGCGAATTAATATAATTGCATAACTATGTCTATATTATAAGATTGTCAAATTAACACTTCGATATGAATATCGAGGACACTAATTTTTCATAAGACATAAGTAAGATACATTAGAAATTGTTGTTTAAACAAGTTGTTTAACATTTTCAACATTTATTGCCTCATAACGACACAAAATTTGATGAAAATTAATATAATTACTCATAATTATGTCTATTGGAACATTATCCAATTAACGCTTCGATATGAACATTCTACAAAACGAATTTTGCATAAAAAAATAAGTAAGATGCATTAAAAACAATTTGTTTAAACAAGTTGTTTGAGTTTATTAAATTTTTTTGCTGCATAACTACACATAACATCGCGCAAATTAATATAATTACTCCTAATTATGCCTATTATATAATTATCCAATTGACACTCCAATATGAATATCCTGTGACAGTATTTTTTTCTTAAAACATAAATAAGATACATCTCAGAATCGCTTTGTTTAAACAAGTTGTTTAAGATCTTCAAAATTTATTGTGTCACGGTTACTTATAATTTCGTGAAAATTAATATAATTACTCCTATTTTTGCCTATTAGAAGATTATCCAATGAATACTTCGATATGAATATTCCACGACACTACATTTGCACAACAACATAAGTAAGATGCATTAAAAAATAGCAATTTAAACTAATTGATTGTGTTTTTCAAACTTTTTGCCGCATAACTGTATATAATTTCATGAAAATTAACATAATTAATCCTAATTATGCCTATTATAAGATTATATAATTAAAACATCGATATGAATATTCTATGATGCTAATTTGGCACAAAACAAAAGTAATATGCATTAAAAACTGCTTTGTTTAAACAAGTTGTTTGACTTTTTTTAAAAAATTGGCCCCATAAATACACATATTAATGTGCAAATTAATTTAATTAATCCTAGTTAGGCCTATTATAAGATTGCTCAATTAACACTTCGATATGAATATTTCACGACACTATTTTCTCCTAAAACATAAGTAAGATGCAAACGGCTATTTGAAAAAGAGTGTTTCAAAATTTTTGGCCCCATAACTACACATAATTTAGTGAAAAATTAAAATAATCACTACTAATTATGCCTATTAAAATATTATCTAATGTACACTTCAATATGAACATTCTAAAACGCTAATTTTGCACAAAACATCAGTTGGAGGCTTTAAAAATGCAATTTGTTTAAACAAGTTGTTTGAGTTTTTTTTTTTTTGGCCTTATAATTACACATAATTTCTTATAAATTAATATTATTTCTCCTAGGCATGCCTATTGTATGATCTTCTAATTAAGATTTCGATATGAATATTGTACGACACTAATTTTGCACAAAACATACGTAAAGATGCATTAAAAATAGCTTTGTTTAAACAAGTTATTTTAGTTTTGTAAAACTTTTGGCTGCATAGCTACACATAATTTCTTATAAATTAATATAATTACTACTAAATATGCCAATTGTAAGATTCTTTAATTAAAACTTCGATATGAATAATATTCTACAACACTAATTTTGCACAAAACATAAGTAAGATGCATTAAAAATAGTTGTTAAACAAGTTGTTTGATCTTTCGATTTTTTTGGCCGCATAACTGCACGTAATTTCATATAAATTAATATAATTACGCTTGTTATATGATTTTCCAATTAACACTTTGATATTAATATTCTACGATACTATTTTTTCACAAAAAATAAGTAAGATGCATTAGAAACTGCTATTTAAAAAGCTTTTTTGAGTTTTCAACATTTTTGCCCTCATAACTACACATAATTTCGTGGAAATTAATATAACTACTCCTAATTACTCCTATTATAATGTTGTCCAATTAAAACTTTGATATAAATATTCTATAACGCTAATTTTGCACAAAACATAAGTAGGATGCGTTAAAAGCTATTGTTTAAATAAGTTGTTTGGCTTTATGAGAATTTTTGGCCGCGCAACTACACAAAATTCGTGCAAATTAGAATAATTACTCTTGGTTTCGGCTATTATAAGATTTTCCTATTCAAACATCGATATGAATATTGCATGACGCTAATTTTGGGTAAAACATAAGTAAGATGCATTAAAAACTGCTGTTTGAACAAGTTGTTTGAGTTTTTCAAAAAATTTGGCCGCATAACTACATATAATTTCGTGTAAATTAATAAAATTACTCCTAATTACGCCAATTATAAAAGTTTCCAACTAAAACATCGATATGAATATTCTATAACGCTAAATTTGCACAAAACATAAGTAAGATGCGTTAAAAGCTGTTGTTTAAACAAGTTGTTTGCCTTTATAAAAAATTTTGACCGCATTACTACACATAATTTGGTGTAAATTAATATAATTACTCGTAATTGTGCCTATTATAAGATTCTTCAATTAACACTTCAAAATGAATATTTTAGGGCAGTATTTTTCCCCAAAACATAAGTAAGATGCATTAGAAACTGTTATTTGAAAAAGTGAAGTTTTTCAAAAATTTTGGCCTCATAACTACATATAATTTCGTAAAAATTAAAGCAATTACACCTAATTGTGCCCATTAAAATATTAGCCAATTAACGGTTCGATATGAACATTCCACGATACTAATTTTGCACGAGACATAAGTAGGATGCATTAAAAACAGCTGTTTAAACAAAGTGTTTGTGTTTTTCAAAATTTTTGGCCGCATAAGTACACATAATTTCATGCAAATTGATATAATTACTCCTAATTATGCCTATTAAAAGGTTGTTCAATTAGCACTGCGATATGAATATCCTACGACACTAATTTTTCATAAAACATAAGTAAGATACATTAGAAACTGCTGTTTCAACAAGTTGTTTAAGATTTTTAATATTTTTTGACTCATAACTATACATAATTTCGTGAAAATTAATATAATTACTCCTAATTATACCTATTAGTAGATTATCCAATCAACACTTCGATATGAACATTGTACGACACAAATTTTGCACCAAACATAAATAAGATGCATTAAAAATGGTTGTTTAAACAAGTTGTTTGAGTTTTTGAAATTTGTTGGCCGCATAACTACATACAATTTCATGAAAATTAATATAATTACTCCTAATTATGCCTATTATATGATTGTCTAATTAAAACTGAGATATTAATATTCTATAACGCTAATTTTGCGCAAATATAAGTAAGATGCATTCGAAACTGTTTTTTAAATAAGTAGTTTAAGATTTTCAACATTTTTTGAATCAAAACTACATATAATTTCGAGCGAATTAATATAATTGCATAACTATGTCTATATTATAAGATTGTCAAATTAACACTTCGATATGAATATCAGAGGACACTAATTTTTCATAAGACATAAGTAAGATACATTAGAAATTGTTGTTTAAACAAGTTGTTTAACATTTTCAACATTTATTGCCTCATAACGACACAAAATTTGATGAAAATTAATATAATTACTCATAATTATGTCTATTGGAACATTATCCAATTAACGCTTCGATATGAACATTCTACAAAACGAATTTTGCATAAAAAAATAAGTAAGATGCATTAAAAACAGCTGTTTAAACAAGTTGTTTGAGTTTATTAAATTTTTTTGCTGCATAACTACACATAACATCGCGCAAATTAATATAATTACTCCTAATTATGCCTATTATATAATTATCCAATTGACACTCCAATATGAATATCATGTGACAGTATTTTTTTCTTAAAACATAAATAAGATACATCTGTAACTGCTGTTTAAACAAGTTGTTTAAGATCTTCAAAATTTATTGTGTCACGGTTACTTATAATTTCGTGAAAATTAATATAATTACTCCTATTTTTGCCTATTAGAAGATTATCCAATGAATACTTCGATATGAATATTCCACGACACTACATTTGCACAACAACATAAGTAAGATGCATTAAAAAATAGCAATTTAAACTAATTGATTGTGTTTTTCAAACTTTTTGCCGCATAACTGTATATAATTTCATGAAAATTAACATAATTAATCCTAATTATGCCTATTATAAGATTATATAATTAAAACATCGATATGAATATTCTATGATGCTAATTTGGCACAAAACAAAAGTAATATGCATTAAAAACTGCTGTTTAAACAAGTTGTTTGACTTTTTTTAAAAAATTGGCCCCATAAATACACATATTAATGTGCAAATTAATTTAATTAATCCTAGTTAGGCCTATTATAAGATTGCTCAATTAACACTTCGATATGAATATTTCACGACACTATTTTCTCCTAAAACATAAGTAAGATGCAAACAGCTATTTGAAAAAGAGTGTTTCAAAATTTTTGGCCCCATAACTACATATAATTTAGTGAAAAATTAAAATAATCACTACTAATTATGCCTATTAAAATATTATCTAATGTACACTTCAATATGAACATTCTAAAACGCTAATTTTGCACAAAACATCAGTTGGAGGCTTTAAAAACAGCTGTTTAAACAAGTTGTTTGAGTTTTTTTTTTTTTGGCCTTATAATTACACATAATTTCTTATAAATTAATATTATTTCTCCTAGGCATGCCTATTGTATGATCTTCTAATTAAGATTTCGATATGAATATTGTACGACACTAATTTTGCACAAAACATACGTAAAGATGCATTAAAAATAGCTGTTTAAACAAGTTATTTTAGTTTTGTAAAACTTTTGGCTGCATAGCTACACATAATTTCTTATAAATTAATATAATTACTACTAAATATGCCAATTGTAAGATTCTTTAATTAAAACTTCGATATGAATAATATTCTACAACACTAATTTTGCACAAAACATAAGTAAGATGCATTAAAAATAGTTGTTAAACAAGTTGTTTGATCTTTCGATTTTTTTTTGGCCGCATAACTGCACGTAATTTCATATAAATTAATATAATTACGCTTGTTATATGATTTTCCAATTAACACTTTGATATTAATATTCTACGATACTATTTTTTCACAAAAAATAAGTAAGATGCATTAGAAACTGCTATTTAAAAAGCTTTTTTGAGTTTTCAACATTTTTGCCCTCATAACTACACATAATTTCGTGGAAATTAATATAACTACTCCTAATTACTCCTATTATAATGTTGTCCAATTAAAACTTTGATATAAATATTCTATAACGCTAATTTTGCACAAAACATAAGTAGGATGCGTTAAAAGCTATTGTTTAAATAAGTTGTTTGGCTTTATGAGAATTTTTGGCGCGCAACTACACAAAATTCGTGCAAATTAGAATAATTACTCTTGGTTTCGGCTATTATAAGATTTTCCTATTCAAACATCGATATGAATATTGCATGACGCTAATTTTGGGTAAAACATAAGTAAGATGCATTAAAAACTGCTGTTTGAACAAGTTGTTTGAGTTTTTCAAAAAATTTGGCCGCATAACTACATATAATTTCGTGTAAATTAATAAAATTACTCCTAATTACGCCAATTATAAAAGTTTCCAACTAAAACATCGATATGAATATTCTATAACGCTAAATTTGCACAAAACATAAGTAAGATGCGTTAAAAGCTGTTGTTTAAACAAGTTGTTTGCCTTTATAAAAAATTTTGACCGCATTACTACACATAATTTGGTGTAAATTAATATAATTACTCGTAATTGTGCCTATTATAAGATTCTTCAATTAACACTTCAAAATGAATATTTTAGGGCAGTATTTTTCCCCAAAACATAAGTAAGATGCATTAGAAACTGTTATTTGAAAAAGTGAAGTTTTTCAAAAATTTTGGCCTCATAACTACATATAATTTCGTAAAAATTAAAGCAATTACACCTAATTGTGCCCATTAAAATATTAGCCAATTAACGGTTCGATATGAACATTCCACGATACTAATTTTGCACGAGACATAAGTAGGATGCATTAAAAACAGCTGTTTAAACAAAGTGTTTGTGTTTTTCAAAATTTTTGGCCGCATAAGTACACATAATTTCATGCAAATTGACATAATTACTCCTAATTATGCCTATTAAAAGGTTGTTCAATTAGCACTGCGATATGAATATCCTACGACACTAATTTTTCATAAAACATAAGTAAGATACATTAGAAACTGCTGTTTCAACAAGTTGTTTAAGATTTTTAATATTTTTTGACTCATAACTATACATAATTTCGTGAAAATTAATATAATTACTCCTAATTATACCTATTAGTAGATTATCCAATCAACACTTCGATATGAACATTGTACGACACAAATTTTGCACCAAACATAAATAAGATGCATTAAAAATGGTTGTTTAAACAAGTTGTTTGAGTTTTTGAAATTTGTTGGCCGCATAACTACATACAATTTCATGAAAATTAATATAATTACTCCTAATTATGCCTATTATATGATTGTCTAATTAAAACTGAGATATTAATATTCTATAACGCTAATTTTGCGCAAATATAAGTAAGATGCATTCGAAACTGTTTTTTAAATAAGTAGTTTAAGATTTTCAACATTTTTTGAATCAAAACTACATATAATTTCGAGCGAATTAATATAATTGCATAACTATGTCTATATTATAAGATTGTCAAATTAACACTTCGATATGAATATCAGAGGACACTAATTTTTCATAAGACATAAGTAAGATACATTAGAAATTATTGTTTAAACAAGTTGTTTAACATTTTCAACATTTATTGCCTCATAACGACACAAAATTTGATGAAAATTAATATAATTACTCATAATTATGTCTATTGGAACATTATCCAATTAACGCTTCGATATGAACATTCTACAAAACGAATTTTGCATAAAAAAATAAGTAAGATGCATTAAAAACAGCTGTTTAAACAAGTTGTTTGAGTTTATTAAATTTTTTTGCTGCATAACTACACATAACATCGCGCAAATTAATATAATTACTCCTAATTATGCCTATTATATAATTATCCAATCGACACTCCAATATGAATATCCTGTGACAGTATTTTTTTCTTAAAACATAAATAAGATACATCTGTAACTGCTGTTTAAACAAGTTGTTTAAGATCTTCAAAATTTATTGTGTCACGGTTACTTATAATTTCATGAAAATTAATATAATTACTCCTATTTTTGCCTATTAGAAGATTATCCAATGAATACTTCGATATGAATATTCCACGACACTACATTTGCACAACAACATAAGTAAGATGCATTAAAAAATAGCAATTTAAACTAATTGATTGTGTTTTTCAAACTTTTTGCCGCATAACTGTATATAATTTCATGAAAATTAACATAATTAATCCTAATTATGCCTATTATAAGATTATATAATTAAAACATCGATATGAATATTCTATGATGCTAATTTGGCACAAAACAAAAGTAATATGCATTAAAAACTGCTGTTTAAACAAGTTGTTTGACTTTTTTTAAAAAATTGGCCCCATAAATACACATATTTTCGTGCAAATTAATTTAATTAATCCTAGTTCGGCCTATTATAAGATTGCTCAATTAACACTTCGATATTAATATTTCACGACACTATTTTCTCCTAAAACATAAGTAAGATGCAAACAGCTATTTGAAAAAGAGTGTTTCAAAATTTTTGGCCCCATAACTACACATAATTTAGTGAAAAATTAAAATAATCACTACTAATTATGCCTATTAAAATATTATCTAATGTACACTTCAATATGAACATTCTAAAACGCTAATTTTGCACAAAACATCAGTTGGAGGCTTTAAAAACAGCTGTTTAAACAAGTTGTTTGAGTTTTTTTTTTGGCCTTATAATTACACATAATTTCTTATAAATTAATATTATTTCTCCTAGGCATGCCTATTATATGATCTTCTAATTAAGATTTCGATATGAATATTGTACGACACTAATTTTGCACAAAACATACCTAAAGATGCATTAAAAATAGCTGTTTAAACAAGTTATTTTAGTTTTGTAAAACTTTTGGCTGCATAGCTACACATAATTTCTTATAAATTAATATAATTACTACTAAATATGCCAATTGTAAGATTCTTTAATTAAAACTTCGATATGAATAATATTCTACAACACTAATTTTGCACAAAACATAAGTAAGATGCATTAAAAATAGTTGTTAAACAAGTTGTTTGATCTTTCGATTTTTTTTGGCCGCATAACTGCACGTAATTTCATATAAATTAATATAATTACGCTTGTTATATGATTTTCCAATTAACACTTTGATATTAATATTCTACGATACTATTTTTTCACAAAAAATAAGTAAGATGCATTAGAAACTGCTATTTAAAAAGCTTTTTTGAGTTTTCAACATTTTTGCCCTCATAACTACACATAATTTCGTGGAAATTAATATAACTACTCCTAATTACTCCTATTATAATGTTGTCCAATTAAAACTTTGATATAAATATTCTATAACGCTAATTTTGCACAAAACATAAGTAGGATGCGTTAAAAGCTATTGTTTAAATAAGTTGTTTGGCTTTATGAGAATTTTTGGCCGCGCAACTACACAAAATTCGTGCAAATTAGAATAATTACTCTTGGTTTCGGCTATTATAAGATTGTCCTATTCAAACATCGATATGAATATTGCATGACGCTAATTTTGGGTAAAACATAAGTAAGATGCATTAAAAACTGCTGTTTGAACAAGTTGTTTGAGTTTTTCAAAAATTTGGCCGCATAACTACATATAATTTCGTGTAAATTAATAAAATTACTCCTAATTACGCCAATTATAAAAGTTTCCAACTAAAACATCGATATGAATATTCTATAACGCTAAATTTGCACAAAACATAAGTAAGATGCGTTAAAAGCTGTTGTTTAAACAAGTTGTTTGCCTTTATAAAAAATTTTGACCGCATTACTACACATAATTTGGTGTAAATTAATATAATTACTCGTAATTGTGCCTATTATAAGATTCTTCAATTAACACTTCAAAATGAATATTTTAGGGCAGTATTTTTCCCCAAAACATAAGTAAGATGCATTAGAAACTGTTATTTGAAAAAGTTAAGTTTTTCAAAAATTTTGGCCTCATAACTACATATAATTTCGTAAAAATTAAAGCAATTACACCTAATTGTGCCCATTAAAATATTAGCCAATTAACGGTTCGATATGAACATTCCACGATACTAATTTTGCACGAGACATAAGTAGGATGCATTAAAAACAGCTGTTTAAACAAAGTGTTTGTGTTTTTCATAATTTTTGGCCGCATAAGTACACATAATTTCATGCAAATTGATATAATTACTCCTAATTATGCCTATTAAAAGGTTGTTCAATTAGCACTGCGATATGAATATCCTACGACACTAATTTTTCATAAAACATAAGTAAGATACATTAGAAACTGCTGTTTCAACAAGTTGTTTAAGATTTTTAATATTTTTTGACTCATAACTATACATAATTTCGTGAAAATTAATATAATTACTTCTAATTATACCTATTAGTAGATTATCCAATCAACACTTCGATATGAACATTGTACGACACAAATTTTGCACCAAACATAAATAAGATGCATTAAAAATGGTTGTTTAAACAAGTTGTTTGAGTTTTTGAAATTTGTTGGCCGCATAACTACATACAATTTCATGAAAATTAATATAATTACTCCTAATTATGCCTATTATATGATTGTCTAATTAAAACTGAGATATTAATATTCTATAACGCTAATTTTGCGCAAATATAAGTAAGATGCATTCGAAACTGTTTTTTAAATAAGTAGTTTAAGATTTTCAACATTTTTTGAATCAAAACTACATATAATTTCGAGCGAATTAATATAATTGCATAACTATGTCTATATTATAAGATTGTCAAATTAACACTTCGATATGAATATCAGAGGACACTAATTTTTCATAAGACATAAGTAAGATACATTAGAAATTGTTGTTTAAACAAGTTGTTTAACATTTTCAACATTTATTGCCTCATAACGACACAAAATTTGATGAAAATTAATATAATTACTCATAATTATGTCTATTGGAACATTATCCAATTAACGCTTCGATATGAACATTCTACAAAACGAATTTTGCATAAAAAAATAAGTAAGATGCATTAAAAACAGCTGTTTAAACAAGTTGTTTGAGTTTATTAAATTTTTTTGCTGCATAACTACACATAACATCGCGCAAATTAATATAATTACTCCTAATTATGCCTATTATATAATTATCCAATTGACACTCCAATATGAATATCCTGTGACAGTATTTTTTTCTTAAAACATAAATAAGATACATCTGTAACTGCTGTTTAAACAAGTTGTTTAAGATCTTCAAAATTTATTGTGTCACGGTTACTTATAATTTCGTGAAAATTAATATAATTACTCCTATTTTTGCCTATTAGAAGATTATCCAATGAATACTTCGATATGAATATTCCACGACACTACATTTGCACAACAACATAAGTAAGATGCATTAAAAAATAGCAATTTAAACTAATTGATTGTGTTTTTCAAACTTTTTGCCGCATAACTGTATATAATTTCATGAAAATTAACATAATTAATCCTAATTATGCCTATTATAAGATTATATAATTAAAACATCGATATGAATATTCTATGATGCTAATTTGGCACAAAACAAAAGTAATATGCATTAAAAACTGCTGTTTAAACAAGTTGTTTGACTTTTTTTAAAAAATTGGCCCCATAAATACACATATTTTCGTGCAAATTAATTTAATTAATCCTAGTTAGGCCTATTATAAGATTGCTCAATTAACACTTCGATATGAATATTTCACGACACTATTTTCTCCTAAAACATAAGTAAGATGCAAACAGCTATTTGAAAAAGAGTGTTTCAAAATTTTTGGCCCCATAACTACACATAATTTAGTGAAAAATTAAAATAATCACTACTAATTATGCCTATTAAAATATTATCTAATGTACACTTCAATATGAACATTCTAAAACGCTAATTTTGCACAAAACATCAGTTGGAGGCTTTAAAAACAGCTGTTTAAACAAGTTGTTTGAGTTTTTTTTTTGGCCTTATAATTACACATAATTTCTTATAAATTAATATTATTTCTCCTAGGCATGCCTATTGTATGATCTTCTAATTAAGATTTCGATATGAATATTGTACGACACTAATTTTGCACAAAACATACGTAAAGATGCATTAAAAATAGCTGTTTAAACAAGTTATTTTAGTTTTGTAAAACTTTTGGCTGCATAGCTACACATAATTTCTTATAAATTAATATAATTACTACTAAATATGCCAATTGTAAGATTCTTTAATTAAAACTTCGATATGAATAATATTCTACAACACTAATTTTGCACAAAACATAAGTAAGATGCATTAAAAATAGTTGTTAAACAAGTTGTTTGATCTTTCGATTTTTTTGGCCGCATAACTGCACGTAATTTCATATAAATTAATATAATTACGCTTGTTATATGATTTTCCAATTAACACTTTGATATTAATATTCTACGATACTATTTTTTCACAAAAAATAAGTAAGATGCATTAGAAACTGCTATTTAAAAAGCTTTTTTGAGTTTTCAACATTTTTGCCCTCATAACTACACATAATTTCGTGGAAATTAATATAACTACTCCTAATTACTCCTATTATAATGTTGTCCAATTAAAACTTTGATATAAATATTCTATAACGCTAATTTTGCACAAAACATAAGTAGGATGCGTTAAAAGCTATTGTTTAAATAAGTTGTTTGGCTTTATGAGAATTTTTGGCCGCGCAACTACACAAAATTCGTGCAAATTAGAATAATTACTCTTGGTTTCGGCTATTATAAGATTGTCCTATTCAAACATCGATATGAATATTGCATGACGCTAATTTTGGGTAAAACATAAGTAAGATGCATTAAAAACTGCTGTTTGAACAAGTTGTTTGAGTTTTTCAAAAAAATTGGCCGCATAACTACATATAATTTCGTGTAAATTAATAAAATTACTCCTAATTACGCCAATTATAAAAGTTTCCAACTAAAACATCGATATGAATATTCTATAACGCTAAATTTGCACAAAACATAAGTAAGATGCGTTAAAAGCTGTTGTTTAAACAAGTTGTTTGCCTTTATAAAAAATTTTGACCGCATTACTACACATAATTTGGTGTAAATTAATATAATTACTCGTAATTGTGCCTATTATAAGATTCTTCAATTAACACTTCAAAATGAATATTTTAGGGCAGTATTTTTCCCCAAAACATAAGTAAGATGCATTAGAAACTGTTATTTGAAAAAGTGAAGTTTTTCAAAAATTTTGGCCTCATAACTACATATAATTTCGTAAAAATTAAAGCAATTACACCTAATTGTGCCCATTAAAATATTAGCCAATTAACGGTTCGATATGAACATTCCACGATACTAATTTTGCACGAGACATAAGTAGGATGCATTAAAAACAGCTGTTTAAACAAAGTGTTTGTGTTTTTCAAAATTTTTGGCCGCATAAGTACACATAATTTCATGCAAATTGATATAATTACTCCTAATTATGCCTATTAAAAGGTTGTTCAATTAGCACTGCGATATGAATATCCTACGACACTAATTTTTCATAAAACATAAGTAAGATACATTAGAAACTGCTGTTTCAACAAGTTGTTTAAGATTTTTAATATTTTTTGACTCATAACTATACATAATTTCGTGAAAATTAATATAATTACTCCTAATTATACCTATTAGTAGATTATCCAATCAACACTTCGATATGAACATTGTACGACACAAATTTTGCACCAAACATAAATAAGATGCATTAAAAATGGTTGTTTAAACAAGTTGTTTGAGTTTTTGAAATTTGTTGGCCGCATAACTACATACAATTTCATGAAAATTAATATAATTACTCCTAATTATGCCTATTATATGATTGTCTAATTAAAACTGAGATATTAATATTCTATAACGCTAATTTTGCGCAAATATAAGTAAGATGCATTCGAAACTGTTTTTTAAATAAGTAGTTTAAGATTTTCAACATTTTTTGAATCAAAACTACATATAATTTCGAGCGAATTAATATAATTGCATAACTATGTCTATATTATAAGATTGTCAAATTAACACTTCGATATGAATATCAGAGGACACTAATTTTTCATAAGACATAAGTAAGATACATTAGAAATTGTTGTTTAAACAAGTTGTTTAACATTTTCAACATTTATTGCCTCATAACGACACAAAATTTGATGAAAATTAATATAATTACTCATAATTATGTCTATTGGAACATTATCCAATTAACGCTTCGATATGAACATTCTACAAAACGAATTTTGCATAAAAAAATAAGTAAGATGCATTAAAAACAGCTGTTTAAACAAGTTGTTTGAGTTTATTAAATTTTTTTGCTGCATAACTACACATAACATCGCGCAAATTAATATAATTACTCCTAATTATGCCTATTATATAATTATCCAATTGACACTCCAATATGAATATCCTGTGACAGTATTTTTTTCTTAAAACATAAATAAGATACATCTGTAACTGCTGTTTAAACAAGTTGTTTAAGATCTTCAAAATTTATTGTGTCACGGTTACTTATAATTTCGTGAAAATTAATATAATTACTCCTATTTTTGCCTATTAGAAGATTATCCAATGAATACTTCGATATGAATATTCCACGACACTACATTTGCACAACAACATAAGTAAGATGCATTAAAAAATAGCAATTTAAACTAATTGATTGTGTTTTTCAAACTTTTTGCCGCATAACTGTATATAATTTCATGAAAATTAACATAATTAATCCTAATTATGCCTATTATAAGATTATATAATTAAAACATCGATATGAATATTCTATGATGCTAATTTGGCACAAAACAAAAGTAATATGCATTAAAAACTGCTGTTTAAACAAGTTGTTTGACTTTTTTTAAAAAATTGGCCCCATAAATACACATATTAATGTGCAAATTAATTTAATTAATCCTAGTTAGGCCTATTATAAGATTGCTCAATTAACACTTCGATATGAATATTTCACGACACTATTTTCTCCTAAAACATAAGTAAGATGCAAACAGCTATTTGAAAAAGAGTGTTTCAAAATTTTTGGCCCCATAACTACACATAATTTAGTGAAAAATTAAAATAATCACTACTAATTATGCCTATTAAAATATTATCTAATGTACACTTCAATATGAACATTCTAAAACGCTAATTTTGCACAAAACATCAGTTGGAGGCTTTAAAAACAGCTGTTTAAACAAGTTGTTTGAGTTTTTTTTTTTGGCCTTATAATTACACATAATTTCTTATAAATTAATATTATTTCTCCTAGGCATGCCTATTGTATGATCTTCTAATTAAGATTTCGATATGAATATTGTACGACACTAATTTTGCACAAAACATACGTAAAGATGCATTAAAAATAGCTGTTTAAACAAGTTATTTTAGTTTTGTAAAACTTTTGGCTGCATAGCTACACATAATTTCTTATAAATT